>OZ014520.1:85430811-86750657 GCA_963966055.1 Lathyrus aphaca
ATACTTTTTATAAGATGACTCATTTTAAAGAAATGCATTTTTTTTTCTTGGTGTTGTTCAATTAATGAAAGGAACAAAAGATTCATAGATTGCATCAATTTTTTTTTTCATTTTGTAAGATCGTGTATAAGATTTTTTATGGGCCCTCAACTCATGGATAAGTTGATGGCGGACAAATGTGTGATTATCTTCTCTTTTACCAAGTATGTGGTGAAAGAGGTGGTTTAATAATGTGATATCCTTTAAAAATATTTTGTTGAGATTTTGGTGTGTCCAGAAAAACTTTGTCAACATGTTTAAAATACGAAGGAGATTGAACCGTTGAATTGTCACTCCGTGTAGGTTTGACCTTCTTCGGAGAACCTTTTGTTTTTACCGGTTGAAAAGATAGTTTCAAGTCAATGGTTTCCAAATAAGTAATCTTCCTCAATTGTTTTATGCTATGGAGTTTCACAATTGTGCAACCAAACTTTGCATTATCATAACCTACATTATCAGCTCGTTTTGCTTCGTACAAAATATAATTCAAACCTGCTTGAGATATGTTGTCAACCAACTGATAATTAAGATTTTAATCTTTAAATATGTGTTCGAAAATTGTGATGCTCTGAACACATGATGTCAATATCTCATTATGCTGGTTCTGGATTACCTGGTTCACAGAGTCTTAATCTCATACAAATCGCCCTTATTGTTTCCTAATAAACTCTTCAATGTAGCATAGGAACACTTAACTCATTTTGTTATTGTATTCCCAAGGTGTCTAACTTTATCAGTCCATGCACAAACAATTTTCTCCTTCACCTGGTCCAAAATTGTGCTTTCAACAAATTTGGATATTTCTCACACACCTTCCTGAAATGGATAACAGAATTGAAATATAACTCTTTAGTGGAAGAATTTACTATAAAATTCCATGCATCCATTATTTTTTCCACTATCACACCCGCCTACATCATTTTTCCATCTTCGACAATTATCTGTTTGTTATGTGATTCTTACAAAGTAATGCATAAGAAGTAGGAAATAACTTTGCAATTGAATTCATCAAAGCGATATCACGGTCGGTAACAATTACTTTCAGCATCTCTCCTTGGTCCTTCAAAATTTCCCAACACACCTATAAAGCCCAAGTAACATTCTTCTCTTTTTGCTTTCTAGAAATGCAAACCCGATAGAACAGGTCTTCTCAGTAAAGGTAACACCTACCTTCTCCAATAGTGGAAGTATGTACTTTTTAGTCTTATACGTTGAATCAATGATGAGCACTACATGAAACATGTTGAACAACTTGATGGAATGAGGATGAGGCCAAAATATATCTCTAATGATTACTCCATCTTTACACATTCGGTACCTGGAAACATAATTGTTATCATCCAGAAGTTTGAATATTTATTTCATTTCACCTCTATCCCCCTTAGCACCCTTTTATTTTTGTACCAAATATTATACACTTGCTTGATATTTGAGATATTTTCGTGTATTTTACGTTACAAATTTGTAAGTATGTTTTTCGGTTGAAAAAGTAAATGTCATGTCTAAAATGCATTCCTTCTCTTTTGGCATGAGGTGACACACAATTGGATGACTAGCTAAATTTTCACACAATTCAAGGTTATGTAAACCACATATGTCATTAAATATCCATTTCTAATTTGCTAACATATAATCACACAACTTAAAGAGACACTCACATTTTCTTGAACCGGTGTCACCTCCTTTAAATTTCTGAAGAGGAAGCATATATTTCCCACTTCTTTCACAAGTCATTGTCACAAATGCACCTCTTCTATCCGAACCATTATCGGACCTTTCGATTACCACACGAAATCCAAGTTTGGAGGCCTACGTACGAATAAATTAAAATATGTGATCGCGAAATTCAAACTCTTGCTCATTTTTAAATTGGTTGTCAACATTTACTTCCTTCACAAAAAAACTTGTGGCATCCAAAGACACGCCATATTTGGGGGTAAAATCAGGGTGCATCGTATCTAATGAAAATAGTTACAATAAAAAACTCAAAACCTGCTTAAACTATAAACAAAGCTGGAAAAATGAGAGCAAACAACCTACGTAGATGCATCTTCAGGGGAGTTCATACAAAATCAAGAGATGCATCTCCGAATTCAACACATGTTTTTCAATACAGAAACAAACATAATGTGATCAATGAGATTTGAAATGAAGGATTTTTAACTGAAATTTCAGTTGCTTTTACTCTATTTGATGTGATGAAACAAAAGAATGAAGATTTGGAGTGAAAATGTTGATTGAGAATGGAATTGTTTTTGGAAAAGGTTTGGAGTGAAAAACAAGTATGTGTTTGTGATCATGCAGGTGAATGTTTTATCAATTTATTTTGGAAATGCAACTCCGGAAATATTTGACATTCAAAGGTGACATATATTTCAAAATCCTGCCTCAAACCTCCATAGATGCATCTTTAGAATACCTATTGCGCTGCTTAAATATCAAATTTTTTTTGAAAATACTCGAAGATGCATCTCCAGAATAAAATTTTGTTTTACTCTAGATCGACACTCATTTGCTGCGTCATAAGGTGATGATGGGTGCGTCCAGAGATGCATCTTCGAAATTTGAAGGACATTTTAGATTTTACATAAAGTGTTTTTCCATCACATAGGATGAGATAAGAAATTGCCTTAGTATAGTATTCATCACTATTACTTTAATTAAATATGTTGGAATGAGTGTGGTGACACAGTACGAACCCTTGTCTACCACATTCAATATATATAAACAAAGAGGATTTCTTAATATACCCTATATGTTACTTACGCACCACGCGAAAATGCTAAAATGTCCCTCAGATTCCGACAGATTCATCTCAGGACGCACCATGCACCAACGTCACGGCGCACCAAATGAGTGTCATCTTAGATGAATACTAAAAAAATATTCGGAGATGAATCTCCGAGTATTTTCAACAAATATGATGAAATTTAATAAGTCCAGTGGTTATGTTGGAGATGTATTTCGGAAGTTTGAGGCCAAATTTTGAAATTTGTTGTCAACTTTGTATGTCATATATTTTTGGAGATGCATCTCCGGAATAATTTAATAAAACGTGGACCTGCATGATCACACACCCATACTTGTTTTTCATTCAAAACCCTCATAAAAAACCCTTTCATTCTCAATCCATATTTTCACTTCAAATCCTCAATCTTGTGTTTCATCACATCAAAGGGAGCAAAAAAAGTTGGAATTCTAGGTAAAGATAATTTATTTCAATCCTCTTTGCTAACATTAAGCTTATTTGTGTTTTGAAAAACGAGCGTTATTTTTGGAGATACATTTTCGGAACGAGTATGAACTTACCCAAAAATGCATTCCGTGTATCTGTTTTTGATCATTATTTGAGCTCTATTTATAACATTAACGTTTATTTATTGTTTTATGGTAATTGTTTTTATTATATATAGTACACCCTGATGTTTTCCCCAAACAAGTTGTGTCTCCCACTGTTAAAGTTGTTGTTGTGAAGGTGGTAGATGTTGGAAACCAAGTTAAAAATGAGCAAGAGTTTGAATCTCGTTATCTCATGCTTCAATGGATTCGTACAAAGGATCTCGTGCGGGGTTGAAGTATATTTTTCATGAGGATAAACGAGCTGATAGTGTAGGCTTCGATAGTGTAAAGTGTGGATGCACAATTGTGAAAACATATGATCTCTCGTATGCTTATGTTATTGCAAAAAATGTGAAACTTGGTAGCCCGATAAGAATGAATGAGGTTTGCACTCACTGAAAGAGGCTTCAGTTCAATGATGATGGTGTAGTGAAAGACGGTAAGTTAAATATCTTTATCTTGACCGAATGGAAAGTGATACAAGAGATGTTTTTTAGAGCCGATGACAACATGAAACTATACATTTAAGAAAAATTGAGTAAAATTACTTATAAGGAAACCACCGACTTGAAAACACCCTCTAAACTGGTGAAAACGAAAGGTACTCCGAAGAAACTCAAGCCTACACCGAATGACAGTTCGACGACACAGTCTCCTTCATATTTTGAACATGTTGACAAAGTTTTTTCGGACTCACCAATTTCAAAATCTAAAGAATTATTGTCAAAGGAGCTCGCATTAGCAAACCACCTCCTTCACCGCCTCCGTCAAAGATTCCATTCATTAACAAAATGTCTATTTTTATGCACAAATGCATCGAGGGGGTCATCAGTGTTTGGGGATTGTAATTGTCGTTATCGAGCTGTTTCGACTTAACTCGATAAAGGATAAGATAATCATACATTTGTCTGCCATCAACTTATCCAAGAGTTGAGGAATCATAAAGAATCATACACATAGTTGTACGAAAAGAAAGAACGTTTTGATGAAGTTTATGAATCTCGTGTTCCTTGTCTTAGAGGACTGACACCATAGGCAAAATGGACGCGCTTCCCTGAAATGGGTCACCTCATAGCATGTGCGTATGATAGGATGTGTGTTGATCTTACACGATACGATTTTTCGGAAAACATTTTCTCAATGTGTATCGTCCCATCTCAAAATCCAAATGATTGTATTATGTGTATTAGGTGGATTTCTAAATCATGGTATTTTGTTCAAGTTTACTTGAAACCAGGATGCCATATACCACTTACATCATTGTAGTGGACGACTCATTCAACAAGAAAAGTCGAGATTTGGCCGGACCATTTTTTGGAAAGGATGCGAGAGTTTGAAAAATTGAGCAACATTGAAAGAGAATCAAATTCTCAAAAGTCAAAGGAGGTGTCACCCATAGATTTAGTCGACGACAGATGTTTTGATTCGTTTTAATTTCCTATTTATCTGGACAGATAAGTGTATGTAATTGTGTCTCAATATTAATGAAGTGTAATATATTCAATTTCTTAATATTTTAATCCATTTTTTTATCTTTCCAATAACATTTGTTCATTTGTTAAACATAGTCTTCAAATAAGTCATGTTTTCAAAGGTTTTGTAGGAGAGGTTTCAAATATGTGTCTCTGGAACAAGATACTAAGGTGCGGAACCGAAGATATATCTCTGGAGTCAGCATGCCATATTTTGAATGGTCCACATTTGTGTATTGTTTCTATAATTTTAGGGCCTTTGGTTTTTTATTTCAGACAAATACAAAATGTCTCAATTGTCACAAATAAATATCACTTAGTATGTCGTAAATGCCTCATTCTCCAATACCACACCCGAGCGAAAGTTTAAGCTCAACGAGTACACCTCTCTCGCAGATTTGAAATACAAAATCTATAATCTTTTATCTTACGTAGACAATCGTAAAATTGTGAAACACGAGTACCGTTCATCGTCAATTGACAACGAAAGGAAGATTGATTTCAACAACTTTGAGCTAAAGATGGTGCAGATGTAAGGGCTGTGTGGAATACATATTTCTGTTTCGAAACAAAAATTCCGCTTGAGATGCAAGCGATGATTTCAAGCTCGATCGAAGATATTGTGAAGATGTTAAAGCGTCCACCTGTATATTGAAGTGTAATGTTTCATTTTATGTTGAAAATCTTCTATTTAATGTTAATTTCATTTTATCAAATTACTACTTTTTTGTTTCTGCCGGTGCGTTGCATACATTACAAGTGTTTTGCATACATTACATAAATGTCTTTACGGAAATATATCAGAGATGCATCTCCAGAATATCCAAAAATCAAATAATATGGCATCACTGAGAATATTCTCAGTTGTAGGGGTGGCAAACGGGCATGCCCGCCCCGTTTAGGCCCACCCCGCAAAAGCCCGCAAAAAATGGGGCGGGCAGGACGGTCAAAATTGAGCATGCGGGCCTAAAATCTAAGCTCTCCCCGCAAAAAAAATGAGGGAGGGGCGGGAAAAGCCCGCAGGCATTGCACTTTTTAAGCCTAAAAATACAAAAATTTAAGTAAATGTGGATGCCTGCAAAAACCCGCGACAAAAACGAAGTGGACATACACTTTAGAAGGTGAGGGCATAAACCCTTGGCACACCCCGCACTAAAGTACGGGCAAACGGACATGCCCAAAGGACCGAGCCCGTTTTGCCACCCTTACTCAATTGTATGTATATTGGATGCGTACGAAGATGCATCTTCAAAATTTAAAAGATATTTTAATATTTTTGCATGGTGCATAAGTATGCATTAAAATAATCCTCAAAACAAATTACTCAACTGATATATCCAATACCTAAAGATTTTAGATGCATTTTACCTCTAACATAATCAAACATAATAAAAGATTGTAAACTAGTAATTCAAGAGATCTATTTTACATTACTTTCTCAACCACTATCTCTGTTTATTAGTTTATTATTTATAGTCCTATTAGAATATCACATCTTAATTTGTACCATAAAAAAGAATATCACATCTCAATACTGCAGTTTCATATTTGTTTCCCCAACCAAATGAACAAGAACACACATACAAACTTTACTCATGCACATGTTCAATATCATAAATGTGTTAGCATTGAATCAAAACATGTATTTGATACATGTATATGAACTTAAATAAATACAAATATGTTTTCTAACAATAAAACTTACAACTACATAAATTGTAGAAAAATAATAACTCATTATTTTTATGAATAAAGGTGCCAAAGGCCCAAAGGAACAAACTAAAAGCCTCTATAAAACCAGACTCGGGAAGAGTCTCCTAAGCGATCGAGGCACAGAAAGAAAATCGGGAATCCAAAAATATCAACCCTGAAGAATATTACTCCATCAAATCATGCTGTGCTAAGAGGTTAATTGAGGTCATTGCAGGTTAATGGCTTTACACAGTTCTTCATTCTTGTTTCAGTTACTGTTTAGTCGAAGGTGCCTTCTTCATCAAGCCAAATATCAACTAAGAAATCTACCATCTCCTGCATCAGCCACAAATCCATCGAAATTCAAATCAGTACATGGAAGAAATACGCGCAACACTATAGTACTCGAGCGTAAAATGTATGAACATATACATTTTACTGCATTACATGTATTCTTTTAGACAAGGTTATGGAAATCTTACAGTCAATGGTATGCGCTCCACAAAAGGTTCGTTAGTAGAAAGCAGATCTTCATATGATGTTGACCAGCTGAAATAAAATAAATCGGAATTGTTACCAATGATTGAACCTTTCATTATATGACTGTTACCAATGATTGAACCTACTGCAAATGAAAAGAACATGAGATTGGTTGACATATACATACCTAATAATTGGATCCTTAGGTGTTCTTGGTGAATTCTGAGACTTATCGCCAACCCACTTTTTTCTATTCTCATGCCAAGCATTTGCAGCTGCGTGATATATTCAATATTAGGTTGTAAACAACGGAATAAAAAGCGTTTAAAAACGAACAAGAGACAAAAAATCAAGATAAAGAGTGATTAACGATGCTCATGAAAGCTCACCATGATTGACAAAAGTGGAAGTATGCTTTAAATTTTGCTTCACATTATTGGAATGAAAATATCTATAGGTGTTTTCGCTTGATCTTTTTACTTCAATTGCAGATTTAGAATGCTTCAAAGTTTGTTTCCCATTGGAATGCGTAGTTTCAGCACAAATCTCCATTGCGTACAACGATAATTCTAGGATGAATACTTATAATTATATCCTTCTAGAGATTAGAAGCACCTCTCCAAGCTTTGTTACAGTTATTGCCAATTGAATGTCACAGGATTTGAATAGCTGCATAATGAGAAGAGAAAATATGAAACATACATTTATTTGCATGATATAATATGCTTATACAAAAAGATATTACCAAGAGATATCTAGATGCTTATTAATTCTAAAGATATAATAGAATCTGAATGTAACTAGGAGATTGTTAGGGGGAGTCGGGAAGCACTTCGAGGCTAACAATGGACCAATGTTCCATCTCCCGTTCCCCCATCGAGTCGAACCAAGACTCTGATATCACTTGTTGGGGAATCAAAAAGAGTGTCAGGGGCAACAACGGACCAAGACCACAAAAGAGGAAGACAGAACATCTCGACTCAATATATTTAGACATCAGATATATGCATTACCTCTCATATACATCCAACATTTAACTCAAAATCAATGTGAAACTTAACTACTCAAACTTGAACTCTAAGAAAACATATAACCACCTAATAGACTTCTAAAACAACTATGATTTGAAACTGAAATTAAATTGTATCGATCCGTAACCGAATAATCTGTTGCAAGAGATAAGATTAGACAGAAATTTTTTGATGCAACAAACCAACATTGAGGCCCCTACTTATCAAATCTAACAATCCAAAACCTTATAAACTACTCACCTACCACTCAAATTTCATTAACTAATTCAACCAACCTTCTTCCAGATCTAAAAATTTATAGACCAATCAAGAAACCGCATTTAGGATGAGTGATAAAATTCAAGCCTGTGTCGGTAACAAATGTATAATAAAAACAACACAACTTCATATAGAAACCAACGAATCCTAACTAACATGCACACAAGAACACAAAATACAAAGCAAACAACAAAGAAAATGCATAAACGTTTTCCTACAGTGACTACTGCATTCAACAAAACAACTTCAAAAACAATAACCCAATTGAGATCTGAATCCAAATCAAGAAACAATCAGACAAAACACAATCAAAATTCAAAACAACAACAAAAACTTCAGACTTCTTGATTACATCTCTTCATTGAAAAAAAACTTACATGTTTAACCAACTAGATGAACCGACGGAGAAACCGAAGAAAATCACTATAATGAAAAATGGGTTTTGGTCCAAACAAGCATTCACCATAAGAAACAGCAAAAGGTGCAATCTTTTTTTCACTTCTGTGGGCGTGTTGCAACTTGCAAGTTGTTGTTGTCTGTAAAAATAAGTGCTTTTTTGAATATTCGATTTTTTGGATTTTGGATAATTGAAGAGTTGTTGGACGGTAGAAACGTGTTATAATTGTAATATGTCTAAATTATCCACTACCAACTTTTGGTCATGGTAAAATGGATAAGGATAAAAAAGATTCTTGAGGGTGTTTTGGTCATTTTGCTTTGTGTGATAACAACCACATGCTTTTTGTTTCCTTTAACCACCGTTGGAAGGTTTGCAGCATATTGTGTGGACCAATAAGGAAAATTATAATGTAAATCATGATAATTTAATTATTAAACAATTCTTTTAATTACTTATCATAAAAAATTGGATTAAAATGTATTGAAAATAATTAAACTTTTATTTATTTAATGGATTGAAGATATTTATTGGATCAATTTAATGAATAGAAAAATTGTCACCACAAACAAAACATGTGTAAATAAAGATTTGTCCCCATATTGTGCGGCTAAAGTGCTTTTCATTTTAAAATGTATACAAAATTTCTTATCTTAATTTAATTGTTCACAAATCAAATCAAAATAATTGATTGGAAGGTGAAATATATAGAACTATTCAATCAAATCATTTTAAAATATCAACAAATATGTAAATGACAATAATGGAATTCAATTATACATTTTTTATGTTAATTATACATATTTTTAATGTAAATATATTTACATTTTTAATTTATTATAATTATTTTATGAAGATATTTGTATCCCTTCTAAAACAATAGTAGGACTTGAACCAGAAATTTATAAATAAAAAATTTGTTTTATTCTAGATTAAATTTTAAAGAAAAATTAAAATTAAATACATGGATAAAAAATTATTTTTATAACATGTAATTAGGGGTGTCAAAACAGGTTTTCTGCCCCGTTTAGATCCGTCTTGTTTAAGTCCATTCAAAAGTGGGGCGGGTGAGACGGACCAACTTAGGTATCCGAAAAAGTCAAGTCATTCTCGTTTATTAACGAGTTGGCGGGTTGATAGGTCATTTTTTAAATATTTTTTTATAGTTTGATTTATTAAATAATTTAAAAAAAAGTTTAATGATTATCATAGAGGCCAACAACAAATCTTTTTTTTATATGTGGTAAGTAGGGGTGTTCACGGTTTGGTTTGGATTGGTTTTGAATCAAAATATCATCTGATCCAAAAATAAATTTATTTGCGGTTTGATTCGGTTTTGGATGATTGATTAAACAAATCCGATCCGATCCAATCCGATTTCATACAATTTAATTTGGATCGGTTTTTTGGATATCCAAATTATAAATTATAACTTTTATTAATATTCTAAAAATACTAATAAATAGTAAGTTTGATATAATATATATTATACTATATTAAAAATTAATATTACAAGATGAAAAAAATAAAAATTAATAGATTAAATCAAACTAATAAATAGTATTTTAAAAAATAAATACCATCCATTTAATATTAACACAATATATATACTAATAAAATATAAATAAGTAAAATATATATATATATATATATATATATATATATATATATATATATATATATATATATATATATATATATATATATATATATATATATATATATATATATATATATATATATATATATATGCGGTTTGGTTTGGTTTGGATCGGTTTTGAAAAATCAATCCGAAATCCGATCCGAACCGATCTGTTCTTACAAAATGACATTTAAATACATCCAAAACAAATCAGTTTTTTTCGATTTTCAGTTTTTTGGATCGGTTTTCGGTTTTTTATTTGGATTGGTTTGGATTTGAACACCCCTAGTGATAAGTGATCTCTTTACAATTATTTCTAAAACAATTGTAATTTTTAATATTCGTGAGAAATCTTTTAAAAGACAATTAATTGTTATGTCGTCTCTTTATAAATATTTCAAAAACAATTAATTGATCTCTTGTATTAAGTTGTAACTGTAATTATGTAATTATATTTAAAAAAATATAATCAAAAAATTATAAAAGAAAAATATAATTAGTAATTCATAACATGAAAATTTGTGAGAAATTTTTTCACACATGGAATGAATAATACTTATAAAGGTAAAATAAATCTTGTTATATTATCCAAAGTTGTAGGCGATTGTGTGCAAGTGGATCAGGCTAGTCATAGAGAATTTATAACCCTAACTCTGTTTTTTTTACATCTTTAAGCCATGAATGAGTTATTCCTGACGAAAGTTACAATATTAACATTCAATCAATTCTTAATTTTTAAATTGATATAGGTTGTAATATAAATAGAAGTTAACAAAACAAAAACAAAAACAATACAAAAAAGAATAACAATAAATTAGAAAAATTGAGTTTAATTTTATCTTAAACTTAAATGATGATTTGGATGATTGATTAGAACGACCATACAATGAGAAATAGGCACACGGCAGGAAGATGGAACAAAATGTAATAAATCTAATTTTAGAAAAAAACCTAGCTTTGGAAGGATGTAAATAAATACTGCAAGTTTTTTTACCAGTAAAAAATAAAATTATTGGATTGAGCTTTTAAATGCACTCCCAAATTCCCGAGCTTTTAAATGCACTCCCAAATTCCCAATTTTCATTATAAGTAAAAAAATAATAAAAAGTTCGCGAACAAAACTCGCCCGGTTCTATTTTTTAAGTGGGTTAAGCAAAACAGATCAACTTAAGATACCGAGTCGAAAACCTCGACCCAGTCTGTCAAAAATAGCGGATCAAATAGGTCGATCTGACGAGTCCGACCCGTTTTATCACTCATACATGTAACAAACAAATTCCTTTAGAGAAAATATAAGAGAATAAAATGCAACCATTCCGTTCATTTTTTCTTCTTTCTTTTACAAATATATTTTCTCCTTTTTATTTTTAAAATGTCTATAAAAGTGGTTTTAAAATTGTTTTTGAGATTTTTCTTTATCATATATTCATATGATCTTTAATGAGTCTATTTTTCTTTTTGTGTGTGTTTTGTTACTATTTTAATATATGTTATTGTTTCTAATTTTGTCTTAACCATTTTTAATGAAAATGTGAATTGAATTTCAATCTTTAAGATATGTTTGTTTGATGGATTAAAATTATAATCATAAAAATATCATTTTTAGGAATATTATAGCTAAGAATTTTATTTCTATCAATATGTTTGACAAATGAATAAAGTTTCTATGAATATCTTTAGATTTATTTTAATTAAATTATAAAAATAAAAAATAAATAAATATGTTAAAATAATATGAGAGTAACAAGTTATGATTGATTATTTTATTTTATATTTTTAGATTTATTTTAATTAAATTTTAAAAATTAAGAATAAATAAATAAACGTGTTAAAATAATATGAGAGTAAGAAGTTAGAATTGATTATTTTATATTTTTATGGAATGTTAAATTTCTATTCTTTGACATAAAAAAAATAAAAAAAATAAAAATCATCAACAAAAAACATATTTCTAAAAATAAAAACTATCTTGGACATAATTTATCAAAACTAAAAACAAATCAGATAATATTTCAATATCAAATTTTCAGAAATAACATTTGTTATCTATAAAACCCCTTAAAGTGTGTAAATGCACTTGAGAAAATGTACACAATAATCCTTAGTAGTATATGACTGTAAATGGAATAATATGTAAAAAGTTTATTATTGCGAGAAAATTTTGCTTCTATAAAAATAAATAATAGATTCTGGAAATACATTTTTGAAAATTTTTTAGAAATGTATTTCCGAACTAAAAATTTAAGTATGGTAAAAAATGAATGAATTATATGGGAATGGATGATATATTTAAAAAATGAATCTGTTGGGGAATATATTTAAATAATATATATAGAATGAATTAAGTATTCCAATTACATTGATAATACATATTATTTATTTATTTTTAGACTAAAAGGCACAATACATGTTATATTAAAACATGTGACAAGCAAATTTCTTAAAGGTAATCATTCCTTTTCAGAAAAATATAAGACAATGAAATGCAACCACTCAATCTATTTTTTCTTCTTTATTTTTATAAATAAACTATTCTCCTTTCTATTTTTAACATGTCTATAAATGTGCTTCTCAATATTTGTTTTTGTTTTTGTGTTTTTTCTTCATTATATTCATATAGTTTTTAATGTTTTTTTGTGTGTGTTTTGTTACGTTTTTAATATATTTTCTTATTTTTATTTTTCTTGTTTGTACTATTTTTTTATGGAGATGTGATTTGAATTTTAAACCTTGTTGGGATAAGCTTCTAGCCAAGTGAAATTGAGTCTGCAACAAATTTTAAGACAAAATTATGTGAAAAAACTGAACCCTAACTAGACAACATTCAATTTATGTTGTGAAAACCGAAGTCTATAATACTACCAAAATTCTATTATTCTTAAATATAGTCTAGTTATTTTAATTTATTTGTAATAAAGATGTAATTAAGTTTGTTAAACTGAATATAGTTTGTTGTAATCTTTATCTATTTCTCTTTTTACTATTTAAAGATACTTTGGTATAAAAGGAAACAGGTATCTATTCATACACAATTTTCTTATAGTACACCATATTTTACTGTTCACCAATACGGTGAAC
The DNA here is from genome assembly GCA_963966055.1 of Lathyrus aphaca. Classification (NCBI taxonomy): domain Eukaryota; kingdom Viridiplantae; phylum Streptophyta; class Magnoliopsida; order Fabales; family Fabaceae; genus Lathyrus; species Lathyrus aphaca. The sequence continues at coordinate 85,444,240 of OZ014520.1, forward strand.
AGTGAAATATATATATTTTTTAATCTTTTTCCCGTGAACAGTAAATTTATTTTTTATATTTTTTATCAATAGAAAAATATTTTAACACCAGAACATATATTAACCGATTTTCACACTGCATTAATCAAGTTTTTACATTACATTAACCAACTTTGGTGACTGCTAAAAAATATTTTTGAACAGTCACAAAAGTTGGTTAATGCAGTGTAAAAACTTGGTTAATGCAGTAATGAAATTGGTTAATAAACGTCAGTTTTTATTAATAAAAAATTAAAAATTAAAAAAAAAAGTTACTATTCACGAAAAAAATTAAAAAAATATTATATTTTACTGTTCACCGTATTGGTGAACAGTAAATACGGTGTAGGTGTAGAGAAATGATGTAGGAATATCATTTCTCAAAAGGAAACTAGGGTTTCTCTATCAGATTATCTCACTTTTTTTTTTTTAACTTTTTTTTTATCAATAATTGAAATCCTTTATAGAATGTTTAGATAATTTATGTTTTTCTTCTCTTAATTCAATATGGTATAAGACTTTTCTCATCTTTATCAAAATATTTTACAAAATTTCGATCTCCGCAACTGCGATCAGAAGGGGACTGAAATCACTTGATAGCAGAACTGACCCCCGAATCAGACTAAACCAGTGACGATAAATATAAAAAAAATACATTACAAATTCCTCTTAATCTTTGGGTGATTCTCCATTTATTAATTTCTTTTTTGATTCATTCATTTTTCTATTAATGAATGAAAGTCGTTACTCTGATTTTGTCAACTTTAATTATATTCATCCTAATCAGAATCTCTTTCTCCTTAACCTTTGGACATTAAAAACTACAATTCTTGAACTTGAGAAATTATAGGGTTGATTTTTAAGAAAAACTCAATGTTGTTGGTGGAAATTTTTTTCAACCTGTAACTGTGCACTCGGTTTGAAAGAATTTGAATAATCGTTTCTTCCAATGTGATATCTCGTTTCTTTCAATGTGATATCTTTAAGAATTCTAATATTCAAGATGATTTGATTACAATTCAATAGGGTACTCAGGTACTTTACATATTACACATTATTTCACCAAATTAATTTTAATTGTTTAAATTTTAAGAAAAAACATTTTCTCGAGAGATATAAAAAATCCAAGACATAGAATATGAGTGAGAAAACTAATTTAGTATACCTTTATAAGCTATTTCGATATACAGTATAGTATAGTTATTGTTCAATGTGAGACTCTTTAACACCCAATTTCACATCATTAATTGGGCGTAGAACTAAATTGTGAGTGGTTTAATAGATCTTGTTCTGGACTTTACCAACGCAATGTGCGTCGAGCAGAGGCCTAATCGTCGGGCACGACTCATGGTCCAATACAAGGGGACAGTTGGATCAAGGACAAAACCATGTGTTGGGTCTTATCTGCTCCCACGCAGTCCTTGGTAGTTCTTCCTAGGACCTAGCTAATCCAACCCATGAGAAGAATCTTAGCCCAACACTGGGGGCACACTATAAATATCCTCTTTCACGAGCGGATCGAGTATTTTATTTTATTCTGAACTATTTCTGTACTTGCACTCCGTAAACTCTTTCTCACTTTAGGATCAGAGTACCTTGCAGGTACACCCCACAATTCACCACCGTAGTTGTTCATCACTGAGAGGTTCCTCCTGATCATGTCAGATCAGTGGCATCGTCTGTGGGAAAATAAAGGTTCTCCCCGTCTTTTGAAACAAAAGACCATAACTTCACCTCGTCCTTTCAGTCATCCAGCATGACCAACAAACATGGTGACAACCACATCCATAGCCTCGCCGACTACACCACTGGCGAAGACCAAGACCACCACATCATCCACGAGTCCAACGAGCAAGACGGATAACCTGTCAGTCCCTCCCCTAAACTAGAGGCCAATGGCGCTCCCCGGCCTCAGCTCATGACTTCCTTCCAACCCATCTCGATACCGATCGAAGGAGATGCCACGATCATAGTCATGTATAATATGCTCAACCAGACGAACCTCGTGCTATTTCAAAAGCAGGAGATAATCATCGCACTAGAGACAGAGCGTCGAGTCGACTCTCCTCGGCCGAGGCCCCGTAGACGTGGACCTCAGCTGGATAGACCTCATCCAGAAGCCACCAAAAAATGTGGGCGCTTTCCTCCACGTCGGGGACGATGCTCCTCTGAGCCTAAGAAGAACAAAGCTAGAGGGCGCCCCGAGCAGCCAAACGGCCAGCTAATGACATCTCCCAGTCGAGACCAAAGTCCCAGGAATGAGGATTACTCACCCCTGAGGAGCGAGGAGGACGACCCTCACTGTCCACTTTCTCGGGCCATCGCGGAGACCCCACTCCCGGTGACATGGAGATGCCCCCAACCTCGTAGCGTACGACGGGACTACTGACCCCGACGACCACGTCGACAACATTAACGTCATGCTAGACTACCGCAATGACATTGAGGGAAATGTCAAATGTAGGTTATTTTTCACGATGCTTAGAAAATGAGCCATGGCATGGTGCAAAAGGCTGGGCCCCGAATACATCACCTCCTGGAGAAGCATGAGATCGACGTTCACGAGGCACTTCACGCCCTCTCGACGCCACCCTAAAACGAAGGCTACGCTTGAAGCCATCATACAGAGGAAAAATGAAACAATGCGCTCTAACATCGAGCGATTCAACCAAGAGGCCGTCGAGGTGGATACAAACGACTACATGAAGAAGTACCTCCTTGAGAAGGGACTCCTCCTTGGCAGCGAGCTCAACCAGGCAGTAGGGATCGAGCCTCCCCGCACCCTCGACGAACTCCTGCATAAATACCAAGCGTACATCAAGTACGAAGAGAAACAAGTTGCCCACAGTGTTAGGAGCAATATTAGTCAAGACGACACCAAAAACTCTAAACATGAGGATTATATTGCTCCTCGCCGCACCGGAGAAAAACTGAGAGACGACAAGCCTCTCGAGGTCCGCGGAGAAGGAGGGCCAACTGGGCGATTATCCGAGTACACATTGTTGGTTGCTCCCGCAAATGCATCCTCGCCTAATGCATTAATTCAGAATTCAAACAAGGTAGGGTTAGGTTCCCCAAACCGACAACACCCAAACCCCACACCGACAAATCTAAGTATTGTTGCTTCCACAGAAGCCACGGGCACATGACCGAAGATTATGTTCATCTAAAAGACGTAATTGAGATAATGATCAAGGAAGGTCACCTCAAGTTGTACACCAAGAGGAACAATTCACCCCGCACGAGGACCAAGGTTCAAAGAGAAGTCACGGGGACACCCTGTTTGACGGTTCTCCCTTTCCTCTAGCCCTCTGGGTATCCCGTCCTGAAGATTTTCACCTCCCCGACATCCACACAGAAGGATACCTTGCTGCTTACAACCCTTAGGAAAACTTCATGACAGCCTTAGTAATCTCTGGGGGCGGGATGAACAACGAGAACGCCGCGATTTCTGTAAAATGGAAAATTCGACGAGCTTCTGCTAACCGAACCCAACCAACAAGCAACATTGACCAAGTCTCAAGGGAAATCCAACCCCATCTCCTTCTACCTCGAAGAAATCCCTGGTGGATCTCCTAACTCGAGCATTCCCCTGCTGATAAAGGAAAAAATGGTGCGCTTTGATGTCCGTCGCATTTTGGTCGACCAGGGAAGCTCTATGGATATCATGTATGCCCATCTATTCAAAACCCTCAAGCTCGACAAAAAAAACTTGTCCCTGTATGTCGGATCCGACCTTTAGGGATTCAACGGGGCTACCACGAGGCCATGGGGATATGTAGAGCTCTTTGTTCTGTTCAGAGAAAACGAGACAGCCAGAGAAATCAAAGTCTAGTTCTTGGTGATTGAATGCCCTTCACTGTACAATTTCATTCTTGGTCGACCAACTCTGGCCGAGCTGACCGCAGTGCCCTCGACGGTCCACTTGAAGATGAAATACTACACCAAGCTGGGACGCGTAGTCATAGTGCACAGGGACATAGAGGCATCCCGAAGATGCTTTGATGCAACAATCAAAGAACAAGTCGTGATCAACACCTCCAAAGGCAGCAAGAAGCCCGGGTCGAAGAGTGACAACCTTCTCCACGGATCAATTCCATCAACCTCGACAGTCGTCTCGGCGAAGACGACCCTGAAGACCAGGCCCCCGCCAACGGGCAGGCTCCAGCCCACCCAGTACGTCCAATCCCCGATGGAGAATTCAATCTCCTCCCTCTAGGCGATGACCCTAACATAAGTGTGAAGATTGACACCAGTCTTCCGTCGGCAATAAGGGAACAAATCGCAACCTGGCTTAGAGAGAACGCGAACATGTTCGCATGAAGCGCTGCTGAGATGCCCGGTCTCGACCCCAAGATCGTCTGTCATCAACTAGCCATAGATTCGACCATTAGGGTCGTAGCACAGCATAGGCGCAAGCTGTCTCCCGAGAAAGCGGAGGCTGCCGAACAGGCTGTAAAAGATCTCTTAGAGGGAAATTTTATTACTGAAGCCCAATAGACAACCTTGCTTTTTAATGTAGTCCATGTTAAGAAAAATAATGAAAAATGGCGAATGTGCGTTGATTATACCGATCTTAATAAGTTTTGTCACAAAGATGCTTTCCCTTTACCTAACATTGATAAATTTGTAGACAATTTTGCAAGTTTTAAACTCTTGTCCTTCATGGATGCTTACAGCGGGTAAAATCAAATACCCATACCGGACACAGATAAGCAACACACGACATTCATGACCCCGACGGGCAATTACTTCTACAATGTGATGCCCTTCAGGCTGAAGAACGTTGGAGCTACATGCCAACGCATGAATATCAAAGTCTTCCCATGAGAGATCAGAGACATGCTCGAGGTCTATATGGACGACATGATCGTAAAATCCCAAGAGGAGCTCGACCACGCCCAGCACCTCAGGAAGATCTTCGAGCAGGAAAGGAAATGAAAAATAAGGTTCAACCTAGAGAAATGCACCTTCGGTGTATGTGCAGGAAAATTCTTCGGCTCCTACCTCACCAAACAAGGAATCGAAGCCAACCTCGACAAATGTCGGGCATTTTCGGAATTCCCGACACCAAATTCGAAGAAATTCATCTAATCCCTCAATGGGATGCTCGCCTCGCTATCTCGTTTCGTTGCCAAATCCGCACAACACGCGTTTCCCTTCTTCAAGTTACTACGAAAAGAGGTCGTCTTCGAATGGACCGAGGAATGCGAACAAGCATTACTCCACCTTAAGAGGGCGCTCTCCGAGCCACCGGTGTTATCGTGGCCACAAGAAAGGGAAACAATATACCTATACTTGTCTGTAGCTATCGAGGCGGTGTGCAGCCCTCATCCGCGAAACAACCGACGGGCAAAAACTAATATACTTTACGAGCAAATCTTTACAAGGCCCCGAGCTCCGGTACTAGCAGATCGAAAAGGTTGCCCTTGCCCAGATAAACACGACAATAAGATTACGACATTACTTCCTTGCCCATACAATTATAGTCCATACAGATCAACCCAAAAATAGCTGCTCGGGCGTTCCGATATGGTCGGCAGAATGTTGAAATGGTCCTTGAAACTATCGGAGTTCAACATCCAATACGAAAGCAGAAAAGACATGAAGGCACAAGTCTTGGCCGACTTCATCGTCGAGATGAACTACCAATCGACCCCAACTAGTGGTGCCCACAAATGAACAATATTTGTGGGCAGAGTATCCAGCTCGACGGGAAGCGGGGCAGGCATTGTAACACCCCAATTCTACCCGATAATTATTAACGAAATCAGAGTATCAACTTCAAAAAAACAAATTGAGATGATACATTTCGACTTTAAAAACATCATTGCAACACCTGATAAATTTTTAAAACAAATACTTTATTACTATACAATGGATTCATAAATAATTCAACTTAAAACAACTTTAATCGTATTCAACTTCAAAACAACTCAAAAGCAACAATTCTTTAATTAAACAATTTAAAATTCAGCAACTATAACAAAAGTCAACATCAACATAAAACAAGTGTTATCCCCCAGAGTGCTACATATCAGACGACTCGAATCTACTAAGGTACTTAGCTCACTCTAGATTACCTACACGTAACCAACATAACATAAAAAACAAATGTTCCATAGATGTACTTGCGAAATTGTTATTCATGAACACATTCCGGAGACGTACATTCAGAAGCAACGTAACTTTTTTTTTATACAAAAGTTTGATGATTAATGTGAGCATTGTAGTGGACAAAGTTGAATACTTGCCTGAAATCCAGTCTTCTCTGCCTCTCTTTGATTTGTTGCACCAAAAAAGTTGAAAGTTTTGGAGTGAAAAATGGTGTAGATGATATAGGTTTTTTAGGTTGCTGAAGAGACCGTTTGAAGAAGAAAAGGTAGTAATGGAGCAATGCGGGAGTGATTATGCAATTTAAAAAGATAGCAAAAACTTTCGAATATACATCCGCAGAATAATCTAGCGCAAAATGTTTCATATATGCACATCCAGAAGATTCTCTGAATTGATTTATTTTAGTTTTTATACTTCTTTCTATATATACATCTACGGAAACAATCAACATTAAAGAAAAAAGTATGTTCATATATGTACATCCAGAAACAAAGGACATATCAGAAAATTCGCCAAGTGAATAAAAGTATCATGGTATGGATTAAAAAATTCATAAAAATTTAAACAATTAAAAGAAAGTAATAAGAAATATGATAAGATATATAAAAAAATATTTCATCGAAATTATAAAATAATTTATAATAAAACATTTTATATTTTGTAAAACCAGATCTAATTTGAGAAGGAGATAATAATATAATATAATATTTTAAAATACTTATCATCGAATTTAGTATTTTTCTTATCTATATAATTTCATTGAATAGAAAAACATCAATTAGCAAGAATTAAACACATCTATATCTTACACTGCCCAATAAACTGCAGTCTATTATTTTTATGGAGAAAAAAAAAATCAGAACAAATTAAATAACCATAAAGCGTAAAAAAAAAACACAAAAATTCCGTTGCCGGGACTTGAACCCGGGTCTTTCGGGTGAGAGCCGAATATCCTGACCAACTAGACTACAACGGATGTTTGCTACTGTTCTTAGAATTTATTATTAAAACGTTACAATTTCTTGAATAATTAACCAATTGTATTACAAATGAATAAATATGAAATAGGGAACTCTATATATAGAATCTGCTTACAGTTTTTAGTTATACTTAAAGCAAAATGTTTCTTATATCAAAACAGAAATAATATATGGACACCAACTTTAACACAACACTGCATCTTCCTGTTCCCTTTTTTTAAAGAATATTTACTATTCTTAAACACAACATATTTGATAATTTTTATCTTTTTGATTTGAATTCTACCACCATTCCTTAAAGCTATCGAAAAATATCCAAAATCTGGCCGCCCCAATCCTAAATAAACTAATTTAATTGAAAGCGGATGCAACTCATGCTAAGGAAGGAAATTAATTTCAATCATGTTTATAAAGTTAAAATAGATAAATTATATTATGTATTTGGTGCATTCTTCTCTCTCATAATTTATTAACCAACTTCTTAAAACGTACTATTATTCAACTTTTTAGATAATTAATTAACCAACTTTATTTTATTTGCAATTTATTTATTTTTTAATATCTAAAAAATCATCAACCAAATCAATTTTTTCCACAAAATTAAACAATTTTATTTTCACTGCAATTTACTGTAATTTATTTATACATTTGAACTGTATTAGCCCCTCTTTTATTTATTTTTATATTTGTGAACTCGTTAACCAATATTTGAACTATATAAGCCAATTACTTCCACACAATTAATCAGCATTTGAGCCACATTAACCAATTTTATACCCACTCAATGAGTCTTTGGTTTCAAATTGTGAGGCATGATCTGTAGATTTCTTAAAATCTTTTCAATCGCAATGACAGCAAGCTCTTACTATAATATAGGCCTTTTATAGATAAACTCAATGAAAAGAACATGTTTGCTTAAAAAAGATGTTTTAAAACATTGCTTGTAAGTAATTAAAAGTCACAAGATGAGAGAAAATGCGTCTATTTTATTTTATCTAAGCATATAACTGTCTGCATTTGAGTTTTTTCTGCCATCTATCTTAACATGTCATTCTTAGAAGTGGGACTTTATTCTCAATGCACCATTTTTAATATGAAAAGGGAATCATATCACATAACATAGCGTATACTACAATACATTCTTTCATAGTAGGGAATTTAGACAAAACTAGGAGATGCAAACTTATTATAATCTAGTGAAATGCTTACATACATCATCTAATAGGAACTATTTTTGCTATGATATGATAAGAATTTCATGCAAATAGTCCACACAAGGCACAAACAGAACTAGGCATAACTAATAGGAAGCATAGGATTTATTCTCAGCAGGTAGTATTTGAGCCACCATGGCAGATGAAACCATAGTGTTCATTCCACACATACCATGCCCTCTGCAAAGCTTGTAATATCCCTTTTCTCCCCATTGTTCCCCCCACGAATTCTTGATGATCCAATATGGTTTCTTCCGAAGCCTAAGAATGGAGAAACCCTGTGCATTATATCCCACTAGCAATACACCATGGTTCAACCTTCTCTTGCTACAGATTAGAGGGCATGACACACCACCAACATATGTTTGCATGAAAACCGCATTCAACCCAACTGCACATTATCAGTTTATCATCATCAATATCAGTATCAGTGTCATGTTTGTGTCCTCGGAAGAGATAGATAATTAAGGAGACTTACTTGCAAGTGGACCATGATTAACCAAATATGCAGCAATTTGATTCTCATCCACAGGAATATTAGTGAAATTTGTGACTCTAACAGCTATTTTGCTTGGATCAAACTTGCATTCTCCTCGATTACCGATGTAAGGGTATGAAGTTTCCTCCTCCAATCCACCGGCCTCAATCAAATAATCATAGGCATTTGTCATAAGACCTCCATTACAACCATTGTCACATGATGCCGTAGCTATGTCACACTTGTTGTCACAATCCACAAGTTGTTGTTCACTAAGACTCACAAGCTTCCCGGTCGCAATAAAATTGGCTCCTTCTAATGACCCTGTAGTGCTAAAAGCCCAACAAGATCCACACTGACCCTATATCAAATTAATCACAAAAAAATAAGAATATACAACATATTTATAAACGGAGACAGAAAATCTAGAAATTCCAAACATGCATGCATGTGTGCAGTAAACTTATGCACCTGCATCTTGATTCCAGTAACAGCTCCCTTTTCTCTCCAATCAAAATTCTCCGGCAAGCCTTCTACATCCAAGGGCGGCGCTACTCCACCGGCAGCATTACTAGAAGGGAAACCGCCATTAAAGCCGGTATAGAAACGCTCAAACTCCTCCTCGGATAGATCAGAGAATTGTGTGACGCCGTGGATGGCGGTGGGATCAAGTGCTTGGTGCTCCGCAGCTTTCACCATGTTTTTGGCGAAAACTCCGAGTCGTAGTAGGTACTCTTGTCTTGTGGAGTATTTTTTGGAGTAATCTTTCATGAAAAGTTTGAACTTCTTCTCTGTGTTTAGAAGGTCGTTGTCTTTGAGCTCGAGTTTTCTAGCTACGTCTTGAATCAAGGTTTCGTGGTTGGAAGAGGTTTGGTGGAGGGAAGTTGATAGGGTTAGAGCACAGAGGAAGATTGCAACACGTGCATAGCATGTGAGAGCCATCGCCACCGTCTTTGTGGTTCTACTACCTTGCTTCCACGGTGGTTTTCTCCTCGGAAATTGGATGGAGATGGCGATTTTGACCTGCCTGACGATGCAGTGTGTTTATGTAGTTGGTGTATGGCGGTGAGTGAGATAAGGGGTATAACTGTAAATCTAGAAGTGAGAGGGAAAGGTGGCAACATGCAATGGTGAAGCTCAACATGCAGTTTGACACGTGGAGTCAGACTGGGTTGAGAATGGAGATATTTGTATTCAACTATACGTGGAAATGGATTCTCAGCAGTGAGACTTAAAGTTTTACCATATGGGTCATATGTTTATTTCAAGGGTTAAAGATTGCAATGGGCATGATACTATAGAACCCGTCCTCATATGTCCATATCCGAACTCATATTTGTATGGAAATTTATATTTGTTTATATGTATTTCGAATACAAATAATTGATAAAGTATTATTTATCTTGTAATTTTACGTTTTTAATAATATGAAAAAAAATTTAATAATATTATTGTTAAATTAAGAATAAACAAACACTTATATAAAAATGCATACAAATTTAATAGTGATGTATTTAATAAAATTGATAAATTAACTTGTATAAACAATTATAAAAATAAAAATTGTGTGGGTATGGGGCGGACTAGGTACTAAGATATCCGTACCCGCACCCATACCCGTTTATATTAATGAGTAATTTCCCGTGCCCGAACCCGTATCCATTTTGTGGGTTTTTATCCTACCGTTATGAGTAAATTTTGAGGGTATTGTCATCCCTAAGGATCATGGTAACAAGTGTCATGAAGGTATTGATTAAGAATTCCAAATAAGAAAAATATATTAGGTTCATTTCATTTGATTCACACAATATCCTTTGAAGTTGATTATTTCTCTTTTCAATCATTGAATACACATATATTTATAAAAAATATATTCTTTTAATCTATTAAATAATATTCAATTTATTATTTTAATCTGTTAACTAGTGCCTTGAGGACACTCGTTAGCATTTCCCTTATTTAAACTAGTCTGATATTTATGTTGCACTGGTATGATACACGCATTTTCTTTAAGAATATATTAATCAATAATGAAGTTGATCTCGTATATAAATATTTAGTTTGTTTTGACATTACTTATATATTTGAATCTATATAAAAAAAATTGAATCAACCATTTATTTATAACCGTAATTAAATATTATTTTGTTCAACACCATACATTTTTATTTATATTTTATAATTTATTTTAATTAAAAATTGAATCAACCATTTATTTATACCTATAAGTGAATATAAAAAATATAATTTATATTTAAAAAACAAAAGAAACAATATCCGCAGACATCGGTTGATATTTTTTATAAAAGTATTTATATAATTATATGATTTTATAAATATCAAATAATATCATAGTATGTATAAAAAATAATTTTATAAATAAATCTTATTACATATATCTATTTCATGGGAATATAAAAAAAGTTTATAATAAACTAGTATCCATACTCGTATCCTATATTTGAAATATAAATATAATATTTATATATATACAAATATTTGAATCAACTATGTATAATAAAAATTTGTATGGTACATTGTGATTGACTTTAAATATACATATTTTTCTTATATAACATTTTTTATAATTTTGTTTTCAAAATGGCAAGTTAAAATATGTGCATAGAATTAAAAGAAAAAAAAAGAAAAGAAATTGAAAGCTGTCAACATTAGTCAACCGAGTTTTTCATTGGTGTCTACAATAGATGGTCTTAATCAACCATAAATATTTTAATTGATGATAAATATTTAATATAATTGATCAAAATTAATTGAATAATTGAATATTATTATTAATTTATATAAAGATCAAAATCCCTTGGAAGTTGATGAAAATAGATTCCAAATTTAAATCCATTGTATTGTAAAAATGTTCAATTGATCGAAATATAGCACATTATTCCGTATATGAAAAATAGCAATGTTTTTGCCTATAATTAAATTATTTAAAAATTAAGTTGATATCTTAAATACAAATTAACAATTATTTATTATAATATTATTAACATGCTGCTTTTTTTTATTGAAAACAAAGTTTTATTATGACTATGAATTAATTAATATATTTTAAAATATTATAGAAAATCAACCTTTAGTAAATATTATAGAAAATCAAAGTAATAATTGGAGTCATTATTATAATAATCATTCTATAGTATAAGTTATACAAAATAAATAATTAATATAATTTTAATATATAATATTATATATTACATTTAATATATATAATTATAATATCCATATAGTTAATATTTTTTTTAAATCAACAATTAATGTTTGAGATCATTTCATTTTCAATTTTTGATATTTTTTATTTATGTGTCTTCGCACGGGTACCCGTCGGTGACGCGTACTTGTTTAAATTTAAATTTAAAATAAAATATAGAATTAATAAAAATAATTTAAATATAAAAAATATCATTTCTAGTAAATAAAATAGAATAAATATCCACGGTATTAATGATGTGTATTTATTTATAAATAAATAAAAGAAGACAAAATTATTTTAATAAAAAAGTTTTTTATTTTTAACAAAAGAACATAAAAATAAATTCAATCAAATCTTGGTTTAATAGTTTTATTATGGAATTAAAATAAATTCGAAATAATTATGAGTAGCAAAAGTTTAAAAAAAATGAATTAATTGTGAATAGAAAAATAAATTCAAATTAATTGTTGACAAATGAAGTTGTAAATAAAATTAAAGAAAACAATATAAAATAAATATTAATGAGTAGAAAAGGAATAAATAATTGTTGTAATGATGTATTAAATTCAGATTAATCTATCAATTCATATTAAATTTAAGGCTAAATTATATTCAGGGTCCTTTAATTCATTTAATTGTAACAGTTTGGTTATGTTATTTTCGATACAAACGGGTCCTTTAAGTTATCTAACGTCTTCAACGTCGTCCTTAGTTACAAAATTCGTTCCAAAAAAGGTGATGTGGCATAAACGGTGTTGAGTTGTCCGTTAGTTTTGGTGACTATGTTTGTTACTACATTTTATCTTATTATATTGCGAAATTCAGATTAACTTGAAGACCTAATTGTATCATCTTCCCCAATTTAACCCTAATTTCTAAAGATTTTCATCAATGGCACAATATAGCAGCAGAACTAATCGCAAGGTTAAGAGCTCAAAATCATTAATTTTGAGTGCATCTCAATCAGGAATCGAACCGATATGCAAGTATGGATCCAAAGCAGTGATAAGATCAGTTAAGAAGATAGGAAGAAATTCGGGTAAGCTATTTTGGGGATGCAGACACTATAAGGTATGTATGCTTTGAATAGGCTGGCTATGACAATGATTTTTCCTTGTTGGGTTTGAACTTAATGATTTGTCCTATTTGGGTTTGTTGTCAACGATTATGTTAACAAAGTGAATATGAAAATGTGGGTTGAAATTTTTTTCTCTGGTACGAAACTAACACAGTGATGAAGGCAGACAAGAGATACAATACAATATATTTTTAAACTGTTCCAAATGTGACGAGAAGGATGTACACAGGGCCGGCCCAACACATACGGTGGCCTGAGGCGAATATTAAAAATAGGTTTTTTTAACTTAATAAATTTTTTTATTTAAAATTTTATTTTACGAGACGCAAAATCATTTATTAAATTATTGTAATCGATTTTATTTAGTATTTCTTTTTCAATCGACAATAAAATCAATCCATTCAATCTTTATTGAGACATTGTTGATCTTAAATAAGATTTAATTAATTTTAATTTTGAAAAACTTCTCTCGGCAGATGCAACTGTTATAGGAATTGTTAACATTATTCTATAAGCATTATGCATTTGGAAAAGAATCAAGTCTCTTTATATAATTAAGTATATCAATTGGTGTGTCATTTTCTATTTTTATTATTTCTTTTAAAATTTGTAATTCCATAAATAAATTTAATCCATCAATATCAGTTTTGTCATTATGTTTTAATGATCTTTCAAGGTTAAAACAACTCTCTTTTAAATTTTCAACTTCAATGGATTTTAAAATCTCAATACTGAATAGAAAACCAAAAATATCACTATATATTTTAAATTGTTCAAATCTACTTTGAAATGAAGTGATTGCTTGATCTATTATATACAAGAAGTAGTCAATTTTAAATGATTCTTCGAGAGATTTTTTAAATTCATTGTAAATAATCTCATCAAATTGTTTTTTTCTACGAATAATACGTTTTTCACGAAATTTTGGTTCTATATCCATTTCAAAAGCAATTTCTTTTGCAGAAATCATAACATTTTCAAATCCATTTTCCCTATATTATAATTACATTTAATATATATAATTATAATATCCATATAGTTAATATTTTTTTTAAATCAACAATTAATGTTTGAGATCATTTCATTTTCAATTTTTGATATTTTTTATTTATGTGTCTTCGCACGGGTACCCGTCGGTGACGCGTACTTGTTTAAATTTAAATTTAAAATAAAATATAGAATTAATAAAAATAATTTAAATATAAAAAATATCATTTCTAGTAAATAAAATAGAATAAATATCCACGGTATTAATGATGTGTATTTATTTATAAATAAATAAAAGAAGACAAAATTATTTTAATAAAAAAGTTTTTTATTTTTAACAAAAGAACATAAAAATAAATTCAATCAAATCTTGGTTTAATAGTTTTATTATGGAATTAAAATAAATTCGAAATAATTATGAGTAGCAAAAGTTTAAAAAAAATGAATTAATTGTGAATAGAAAAATAAATTCAAATTAATTGTTGACAAATGAAGTTGTAAATAAAATTAAAGAAAACAATATAAAATAAATATTAATGAGTAGAAAAGGAATAAATAATTGTTGTAATGATGTATTAAATTCAGATTAATCTATCAATTCATATTAAATTTAAGGCTAAATTATATTCAGGGTCCTTTAATTCATTTAATTGTAACAGTTTGGTTATGTTATTTTCGATACAAACGGGTCCTTTAAGTTATCTAACGTCTTCAACGTCGTCCTTAGTTACAAAATTCGTTCCAAAAAAGGTGATGTGGCATAAACGGTGTTGAGTTGTCCGTTAGTTTTGGTGACTATGTTTGTTACTACATTTTATCTTATTATATTGCGAAATTCAGATTAACTTGAAGACCTAATTGTATCATCTTCCCCAATTTAACCCTAATTTCTAAAGATTTTCATCAATGGCACAATATAGCAGCAGAACTAATCGCAAGGTTAAGAGCTCAAAATCATTAATTTTGAGTGCATCTCAATCAGGAATCGAACCGATATGCAAGTATGGATCCAAAGCAGTGATAAGATCAGTTAAGAAGATAGGAAGAAATTCGGGTAAGCTATTTTGGGGATGCAGACACTATAAGGTATGTATGCTTTGAATAGGCTGGCTATGACAATGATTTTTCCTTGTTGGGTTTGAACTTAATGATTTGTCCTATTTGGGTTTGTTGTCAACGATTATGTTAACAGAGTGAATATGAAAATGTGGGTTGCAATTTTTTTCTCTGGTACGAAACTAACACAGTGATGAAGGCATGCAAGAGATACAATACAATATATTTATAAACTGTTCCAAATGTGACGAGAAGGATGTACACAGGGCCGGCCCAACACATACGGTGGCCTGAGGCGAATATTAAAAATAGGTTTTTTTAACTTAATAAAATTTTTTATTTAAAATTTTATTTTACGAGCTTTTTGAGACGCAAAATCATTTATTAAATTATTGTAATCGATTTCATTTAGTATTTCTTTTTCAATCGACAATAAAATCAATCCATTCAATCTTTGTTGAGACATTGTTGATCTTAAATAAGATTTAATTAATTTTAATTTTGAAAAACTTCTCTCGGCAGATGCAACTATTATAGGAATTGTTAACATTATTCTATAAGCATTATGCATTTGGAAAAGAATCAAGTCTCTTTATATAATTAAGTATATCAATTGGTGTGTCATTTTCTATTTTTATTATTTCTTTTAAAATTTGTAATTCCATAAATAAGTTTAATCCATCAATATCAATTTTGTCATTATGTTTTAATGATCTTTCAAGGTTAAAACAACTCTCTTTTAAATTTTCAACTTCTGTTCTAGACTGGGCCATGACGACATGCATGGACCGGCCCAATGCTTGTCGAGTACAGGCCCAATCATCCGGGCAGATGAATGCGTCGAGCAGAGGCCCCAACCATCCATGTCGATGGGACACCTCCTCGACAACTCTACTGTATGTCGGGCAGAGACACGCATCCTCCACCAGCTGATCTTCACTCATATATCACCTACCTATATCACGGGCACGTGAGTTATGTCGAGCAGAACCATGTCTGCCAACTCATCTGACACGTCACCCAACTCCCCTATATTATCTCCAAAGGGATAGGGGCAGTTGGACCAGGGAGCAGACCTTTGGTCTAGGTCTTCACGCTTCTTACGCGTCCCCTGGCAGCTCCTCCTTGGGCCTAGCTAAATCCAGCCCATTAGGAGCCTTGGCCCAACGCTGGGGGCTCAATATAAATACCCTTTCATAGCAAAGGGTCAGGTATTCTAACTTACTCTGAAATAACCTTACTTTCTGTACCTCTTCTGACTTAAGCATTGGAGCACCTTGCAGGTACACCCTCTCACTCACCTCACTCTCTGGCCCAGTCTTCAAATCCTTGGAAGGCCCTCCTGATCAGGTAAGATCAGTGGCGCCGTCTGTGGGAACTAGCTATCCCCGTCTTCACCAACAGAGGATCAAAAGCTCATTCATTCCTGTCCTTCCAACATGGTCGGAGAACAACCTAGCGAGTGCAGCCGTCCCCTCGTCGACTACACTATGGATGATGGCCCGCAACCCCATGAAGCAGACGCTCGAGACGGTCGTCCATCTACCCCGTCTCCAGAGCCTCAAAACAACGGAGATGTCCATGCCCAAGACCAAGGGGCCGAAACATTTCATCCCATCCCCGTCCCCGTCGAAGGAGACGCCACCATGATTGCCATGGTGAACGCCCTCAACCAGGCCGGCTCTATGCTCTACCAGCAGCACGAGAGAATCACGGCCCTCGAAGCTGAGCGACAGGAGGTCCGACCTCAGCAGGGGAGGAGGGCACAACAACGTCCAGAGCCAACAAAGAAGCGAGGACGTCGCTCTCCAGAACCTCACGTCAGCAGGGCACGCGCCCGTCGTGACAATGATCGATCAGGAACATCACCAAGGCGCGGGCACAGCCCCGACAACAATGAACTATCTCCATTAAGGAGCGACGAGGAAGACTTGCACTGTCCCCTGTCTCGGGCAATAATGGAAGCCCCGCTCCCCAAAGGCATGGAGAAACCGCCCAATCTAGCTGTGTACGACGGGACTACCGATCCCGACGACCACGTCGACAACGTCAACGCGATGCTCGACTACCGCAATGATATCACCGGTCATCTCAAATGCCGGCTGTTTTCAACAACCCTCAGGAAAGGGGCCATGGCTTGGTACAAAAGTTTGGCTCCCGAATCCATCACATCTTGGAGAGTCATGAGGTCTATGTTCACCAGGCACTTCACGGCTTCCCGTCGTCACCCCAAGACTGAGGCGACCCTTGAAGCCATAGTACAAAAGAAGAATGAAACACTGCGCTCGTACATCGAGCGATTCAACCAGGAAGCTGTCGAGGTGGATACCACCGAACACATGAAGAAGTATCTCCTCGAAAGAGGACTCTTGCCAGGCAGTGAACTCAGCAGAGCCGTCGGGATCGAGCCTCCCCGTACCTTGAACGAACTCCTGCACAAGGCCCAAGCCTATATCAGATACGAGGAAAAACAGGTGGCCCACAACGCTCGCAGCGGCCGTGGCGCTGGGGATACCGACCACCCCAAACGCGAGGAGCCAAACATCCCCCGTCGCAACGGGGACAAGCGAAGGGAAGAAAGACCTCGCGAGCTCCGAGAAGGAAGAGGCCCCGCGGGCCGATACAGCGAGTACACCTTACTGACAGCTCCTCGCGAGCGCATCCTCGCGGAATGCATCAACTCTGAGTTCAAACAGGGCAGAGTAAGGTTCCCAAAACCATCTGCTCCAAAACCTCACACCGACAAATCCAAGTACTGCCGGTTCCACAGGAGCCACGGCCACGTGACCGAAGACTGCGTCCACCTGAAGGATGCGATAGAGATTTTAATCCAAGAAGGGCACCTAAAACAGTATACGAGGAGGAACGAAACCCCCAGACATGACGAGGCGGAGAAGAAGAGACCCCGGGAAGAAACGCCCCCCGACAACTCTCCTTATCAAGTGGCCCTCTGCGTGTCACGCCCGGAAGATTTCATCCTCCCCGAGCCATTGCCCGAAGGCAGAATCACTGCACTCAGCCCCTGGGAAGATTTTCCAACCGCACTGGTTATATCAGGTGGAAGAATTAACGGTGAAGCCGCTGCCCTTTCGGTCAAACGCAAGTTCGACGAGCTCCATCTGACTGCCCCCGAGCAAAAGGCGACGCTGACAAAATATCGGGGTAAATCCAACCCAATATCCTTCTTTCTGGAGGAACTTCCGGGCGGATCCCCGAATTCGGGCATCCCACTGTTGATCAGGGCAAATATGGCCCAGTTCGACGTCAGGCGCATCCTGGTCGATCAAGGCAGCTCAGTGGATATCATGTATGTCCACCTCTTCAAGACTCTGAAATTGGACAAAACCAACCTGGCCCCCTACGTCGGATCCGACCTCCAGGGATTCAACGGAGCAACAACAAGACCGTGGGGATATGTCGAGCTCCTCGTCACCTTCGGGGAGCAGGAAACGGCCAGGAAAATCAAGATCCAATTCCTGGTCGTGGACTGTCCATCCCTTTACAATTGCATCTTTGGACGCCCGACACTGGCCGAACTCACCGCGGTCCCATCCACCGTCCACCTGAAGATGAAGTACTACACCAAATTGGGTCGCGTGGTCACCATCCATGGGGACATCGAAGCTGCCCAACGATGCTACGACGCCGCAGTAAAAGGACAGGCCATGGTCAACACAAAGAGTAGCGACAACAACAAAAAACTCAGGACCGAGGATCCTCCCCGGGGAGTTAACGCCATCGACCTCGACTGTCGCATTGGGCCAAATGAAACCGAATAAGGGAAGTCCACCGAGGAACGACCTCTCGAACACCCGGTCCGACCAATCCCCGACGGAGAGTTCGAACTCATTCCTCTCGGGGACGATCCAGAAAGGACAGTGAAGATAGGCAAGGGACTGCCCGAGGGAACAAGGGAGAAGCTCGTAGCATGCCTCAAAGAGAACTCTGACCTTTTCGCCTGGAATGCCGCGGAAATGCCCGGGCTAGATCCTGAAATCGCGTGTCACCAGTTAGCTTTAGATCGGGCAGTCAAGCCCATAGCACAGCGTAGGCGCAAACAGTCCCCCGAGAAGGCGGAGGCTGCCGAGCGAGCTGTAAAAGACCTTCTAGAGGCAAATTTTATTTCTGAAGCCCAGTACACAACCTGGCTCTCTAATGTAGTCCTCGTTAAGAAAAATAATGGAAAATGGCGCATGTGTGTTGATTATACTGATCTTAATAGGGCTTGCCCGAAAGATGCTTTTCCCCTCCCTGATATAGATATGCTCGTAGACAATTCTGCAGGTTTTAAACTCTTGTCCTTCATGGACGCATATAGTGGATACAACCAAATCCCTATGTCGCCCACAGACAAGAGGCACACGGCATTCATGACCCCAACGGGCAATTACTATTACAACGTAATGCCGTTCGGGCTCAAGAACGCCGGTGCCACGTACCAACGCATGATGAACAAAGTCTTCAAGGAAGAAATAGGGGACATGCTCGAAGTATACATGGACGACATGATCGTAAAGTCACACGAGGAGGTTACCCATGCTCGACACCTAACCAAAGTTTTCGAGCAGGCGAGGCAGTGCAAAATGAGATTCAATCCTGAAAAATGCACGTTCGGGGTACGAGCAGGAAAATTCCTAGGTTTCTACCTCACCGAAAGGGGGATCAAAGCCAACCCCGACAAATGCCGAGCGTTCTCAGAATTTCCGACCCCGAGGACCAAGAAATCAATCCAATCCCTCAACGGAGTGCTCGCCTCACTCTCCCGTTTCATCGCCAAGTCCGCCCAGCATGCACTGCCATTTTTTAGACTCCTTCACAAAGAGGCCAGCTTCGACTGGACCGACGAGTGCGAGCAGGCATTACTCCATTTGAAAAAGGTTCTCTCCGAACCCTCGGTCTTATCACGACCATTGGAAAAGGAAACCCTATACCTATATCTATCCGTGGCAACCGAGGCCGTCAGCGCCGTCCTAATAAGGGAGACCGACGAAGGACAAAAACCCATTTATTTTACGAGCAAAGCACTCCAAGGCCCTGAGCTCCGATATCAGCAAATCGAAAAGGTCGCCCTGGCCCTCATAAATGCGGCGAGAAGGCTACGCTATTACTTCCTTGCACATACGGTAAAAGTAAGGACCGACCAGCCGATCAAACAATTACTCGGGCGACCAGATATGGCCGACAGAATGCTCAAGTGGTTGCTGGAACTCTCCGAATTCGACATACAATACGAAAATAGAAAGGCCTTGAAAGCCCAAGCACTGGCCGACTTCATCGCGGAAATGACTCATTGCCCAACACCGGCGGACGGCGCCCACAAGTGGACGATCTTCGTCGACGGCGCCTCCAGCACATCAGGCAGCGGAGCCGGGATCATCCTCGAGAATGAGGATGGGATCCTGATCGAGGTCTCATTAGCACTGGCTTTCCCGACGTCGAACAACCAGGCCGAATACGAGGCTTTTATCGCCGATCTGAGATTAGCCGAGGACCTAGGAGCAAAAGAAGTGAAAATATCCACAGACTCCCAGCTCGTAGCATCACAAGTACGAGGAGAATACCAAACCAAGAACGACAACCTCATCGAATACTTGTCCCTTGTCAAAGAAAAACTTGAGAAATTCGAGAAGTGGGAAGTTCAACACGTACCTCGCGAGCACAATATACGGGCAGATATCCTTTCAAAACTAGCCAGCACGAGGAAAAAGGGCGGAAACAAATCCGTAATCCAAGAAATCCTTCCTCGACCTAGCATCGAAAAATTACCTCCTCCATTCGAGGTCAACGCGATCGGGGACGCTCACTGTTGGATGACACCCATCTACAATTACCTAACAAAAGACGAACTCCCCGTCGACCCAAAGGAGGCGACCACCACCAAACGACGGGCATGCTCATACGTACTCCTCGAAGGGAAACTCTACCGTAGAGGGTTCTCCATCCCGTTACTTAAGTGTGTCGAGGAAGAGAAAGTTCCCGACATACTTGGAGAAATACACCGGGGGATCAACGCTCAACACCTCGGCGGACGATCACTCGCACGAAAAGCCCTACGAGCAGGCTACTACTGGCCGACCATGCAAAACGACTCAAAGGAGCACGTAAAAAAATGCGACAAATGCCAGCGACACGGCGACATGCACCTCGCACCCCCGAATGACCTAAAATCACTGTCTTCCCCATGGCCCTTCGCATGGTGGGGCATGGACATCCTCGGCCCTTTCGTCACCAGATCGTACCAGAATAAATACCTCATCGTCGGGGTGGATTATTTTACGAAATGGATTGAAGCAGAGGCATTGGCTAAAATAACCGCACAGAACATTCTTCGGTTCTTTAAACGCAACATCCTCGCTCGGTTCGGCGTACCCCAGACCCTCATCACGGACAATGGGACACAATTCACGGACGGAGGATTCCAAGACTTCGTCGCCAGCCTAGGTACCAAACAGCATTTCACGTCTGTCGAACATCCACAGACGAACGGACAAGCAGAGGCGGCCAACAGAGTAATCTTACGTGGCCTAAAGCGCAGGCTCGGCGAGGCAAAGAGGGCGTGGGTCGAGGAACTACATAGCGTCCTATGGGCTTACCGCACGACACCGCACTCAACCACCGGAGAGACCCCATTCCGACTGACTTACGGCACCGAAGCAGTCATCCCAGTGGAAATACGGGAACCAACGAGGAGGATAGAGGAACCCCTAGACGAGGAAATGAACGACGAGACCCTTAGAGCCGAGCTCGACCTAGTCGAAGAGATCCGCTCCGAAGCAGCCCTCAGGGAAATGTCCCTCAAACAAAAAATAGCACTTCGCCACGACGCGAGGGTCATAAGAAGAGAGTTCCAGGTCGGCACCCTGGTCCTCAGAAGAAACCAGAAAAATCCAAAAGAGGGCAAACTGGCCGCCAACTGGGAAGGCCCCTACCGCGTCCGCGACAAGACGAGCAACGGGGCCTATTACCTAGAAAACCTACAAGGGGAAGAACTCGCTCGACCATGGAACGCAGAAAAACTTAGACAATATTACAGCTAAATGTCTCACGGGGAGACGTGGGTGGTATGACCACGCTCTTCGTCTCCAAAACCCCCAAGAGGAATCGCAAGACCCGGGGACGAACCGGGGCCACACAGCGAACACAACCCTCCCCGACGATGGGGATCTCGATCGAGACTCAACGTCGAAGTACCACGACAGGCAGGGCACCCAGCTCGCGATGGGAAAGCCCAAACCTCGGAGCCAGAGTCCGAACAACGAACCTGGGCTTCGATCCAAACGGGCACAAAGCCCGACGCTTCTTCGGTTCCCTAAACCAAGGAGACTAACTAGGTCGAGCAGAGTATAAATTCATAAACAAGCAAATATAACGCATACCCGAACACAATGAATGACAACAGAAATATTCATATATTTAAAAACAGAATAATATAACAACGGCCGAGGCCAAGTACGCCCGAAGGCCAAATTACATATGCCCGAAGGCCAAAATACACAACAAGGCACGCAGGCCATAACAAAAACAACAAATCAAAAGGAAAAAAAAACAATAATCAAGACTCCGCCCGGAGCACCTCCTCAGCTTCTTCCACCACATCCTCGTCATCCCCCAGCTCCTCCTCAGCTTCGAAAGGGCATACGATCTCTCCCTCCCGGACACAGTAATTATGGGCCGACCCCTCCGTCACCAACTCAGGATTCAGAAGCCTCAGTTGTTCGACGACATTGTCGAAACCCTCCTTGAAAACAGCCACGAGGTCCTGGTTGAGAGAGCGTATGTGCCCCAGCAGCTCGCCACGGGAACCAAGGGCAAGCTCATCCTCGGTCTCATCAGCCAAAGGACGGACCTTTTCCTCGAGGGATTCAAGCTGAGCCCGCAGCCCAGCATTGTCCTCGATCAGCTTTTGGTGCCCGGCCACCTGCTCCTCCAAGCTCATCTTGGCCGCCTTCAGCTGGTCCCGCTCCCTTTCTGCCTCTTCCAGCTTCTTATTCAGCCCATCTTGCAGCTGATGCTCCTCCTTGTAGTCCGACAGGTCTTTGGACAGTTTGTCCTTCTCCGATCGAACCTGCACAAGAGCATCCTCCAGGGAGGCAGTGGAGACGGAGGTATCGGTCAAGACCATGGTCGTCTCCATCACCCGGATGACAGCTGCCAGGTCTCTAGCCAGCTCCTTGCGCCGGACACCAGCATCTTGATCTAGGATAGCCTTCGCCTCAGGCGCCGGCACCGCGATCGCATCCTCGACCTTGAAGAACGACCGCTCCACATAGCAGGGGGGTAACAAATAGCTGCCCGGTCCACCCGGACTTCCCAAGGATGACCTCGAAAGAGTCCCCGCCGAACGTTTCCGTTTATGGAGAGTAGAGGCCGATTGAGGCGGACTATCAGGTATGTTTATCGTCGACGCCCGAGGAGGAGAGGAAGGTGTGGGACTTGCTGTGTTCGAAGTCCCGACCCCAGCATCCGCAGCGGTCACCTGAACATGGGCCACGGTCTTCTTTTTCTTTTTCGGCACCCGGTCAGCCGCACCGACCTGGTTGGCCAGCTTCAGGACGAGGGCGTTGGGATGCAGTTGGGATGGCGCCAGCCGAAGCCATTTGAAGATTGACATTTGGAAGGAGTTGAAGGGTAGCCTGATCCCCGCCTCCCGGAAAGCAAACTCATACATCGTGAACTGCTTCCCCGGGAAATGATGGCATATACGGTCCTCCTCCTTAGGGGCACAGCAATGCCAATTCTCCGGATCTTCCCGGTTCCTATCTTCGACCTCAGCGTAAGCGGGGATGGCCTCGTCACAGAAATAGGACTCCTCTTCCAAAGGTTCATCCGCAACCCAGGAGAGATCCACCTGCCCGGAGGATGAAGCATGCTCAGTACCATCCCTGGCACTACCATCCCCGACGGGTAGACGAGTAATGACCGCATCTTCAGACGAGGACCCAGAGTCTTCCCTCCTCGATCGTAGACGCCCGGTAGCACCTGAAACGCAGACAGAAAGAGTGAATTCGACATCATATCAAATCCACCCTTCCACCGCAGGTCAAGTGAAAGGGCGTAGCAGCAACAGACACTGACAACGTGTTCGACGCGAAGATACGCACGTTCTTAAGAGACCTGGCAGAAAGTTCATATATACTTATGCAAATATTGCCCGGCATATGTAATTTCTGCCCGGGACAGTCTAACCCTAACCCTATTTTCTACCATCTATAGTCCATCTACAGTCCATTTTACTATTCCTAAGTCAAATCTAACCACATACTACGAATATAACATGCATTTGTAGACATTTAACACAAACAGAAGGGAAAATGATGGATTACAGAAGCAAAATGGTACCTGACATATTGGAAGTTAAGAAAGAGACGGTGGCGCGCGGGCAGAAACGGTGGTTCAGGCAACAAAGACGAGCGGAGACGGCGGTTCAGACGGCAAGACGAGCAGACACAGGAGGATTCTTCAGAGCTTCCGGTGAACGTAGGAGCGAAAAAGTGAAAATGAAGTCACTCAACTTCCTTTTATAGTCCCTGGCGCGTGGGCCAACGCGCTAGGTCATCATTGCCTACTACCTAAGCCGTCTTTGCACACAAAACGAAGCGACGCCATCAAGTCTGAGACACGTCTACCCAAAAAAAATAAGAAACTGAAACGACGTCGAGCATCTGTCCGTCTCCCCGACTCATCAAGACGCCCTATCCCTGCATCAAGCCCTCGGCCATTACGAGGAAGATGCACACCATCAACCACTTTCCATCCCCGACATTACCGTGGAAAGAGAAGCTCGCGAACAAGTCTATTGGAATCTTCCATGCCATACGTCCGCGCCTCTCCCTCGACGCAGGGAACCCCGGTTGCAATACAAGTCATCACTCTAACTCAGAGACTCGACTTGGGGGGCTCCTGTTCTGGACTGGGCCATGACGACATGCATGGCCCGGCCCAATGCTTGTCGAGTACAGGCCCAATCATCCGGGCAGATGAATGCGTCGAGCAGAGGCCCCAACCATCCATGTCGATGGGACACCTCCTCGACAACTCTACTGTATGTCGGGCAGAGACACGCATCCTCCACCAGCTGATCTTCACTCATATATCACCTACCTATATCACGGGCACGTGAGTTATGTCGAGCAGAACCATGTCTGCCAACTCATCTGACACGTCACCCAACTCCCCTATATTATCTCCAAAGGGATAGGGGCAGTTGGACCAGGGAGCAGACCTTTGGTCTAGGTCTTCACGCTTCTTACGCGTCCCCTGGCAGCTCCTCCTTGGGCCTAGCTAAATCCAGCCCATTAGGAGCCTTGGCCCAACGCTGGGGGCTCAATATAAATACCCTTTCATAGCAAAGGGTCAGGTATTCTAACTTACTCAGAAATAACCTTACTTTCTGTACCTCTTCTGACTTAAGCATTGGAGCACCTTGCAGGTACACCCCCTCACTCCCCTCACTCTCTGGCCCAGTCTTCAAATCCTTGGAAGGCCCTCCTGATCAGGTAAGATCAAATGGATTTTAAAATCTCAATTCTGAATAGAAAACAAAAAATATCACTATATATTTTAAATTGTTCAAATCTACTTTGAAATGAAGTGATTGCTTGATCTATTATATACAAGAAGTAGTCAATTTTAAATGATTCTTCGAGAGATTTTTTAAATTCATTGTAAATAATCTCATCAAATTGTTTTTTTCTATGAATAATACGTTTTTCACGAAATTTTGGTTCTATATCCATTTAAAAAGCAATTTCTTTTGCAGAAATCATAACATTTTCAAATCCATTTTCCCTATATTATAATTACATTTAATATATATAATTATAATATCCATATAGTTATTATTTTTTTTAAATCAACAATTAATGTTTGAGATCATTTTATTTTCAATTTTTGATATTTTTTATTTATGTGTCTTCGCACGGGTACCCGTCGGTGACGCGTACTTGTTTAAATTTAAATTTAAAATAAAATATAGAATTAATAAAAATAATTTAAATATAAAAAATATCATTTCTAGTAAATAAAATAGAATAAATATCCACGGTATTAATGATGTGTATTTATTTATAAATAAATAAAAGAAGACAAAATTATTTTAATAAAAAAGTTTTTTATTTTTAACAAAAGAACATAAAAATAAATTCAATCAAATCTTGGTTTAATAGTTTTATTATGGAATTAAAATAAATTCGAAATAATTATGAGTAGCAAAAGTTTAAAAAAAAATGAATTAATTGTGAATAGAAAAATAAATTCAAATTAATTGTTGACAAATGAAGTTGTAAATAAAATTAAAGAAAACAATATAAAATAAATATTAATGAGTAGAAAAGGAATAAATAATTGTTGTAATGATGTATTAAATTCAGATTAATCTATCAATTCATATTAAATTTAAGGCTAAATTATATTCAGGGTCCTTTAATTCATTTAATTGTAACAGTTTGGTTATGTTATTTTCGATACAAACGGGTCCTTTAAGTTATCTAACGTCTTCAATGTCGTCCTTAGTTACAAAATTCGTTCCAATAAAGGTGATGTGGCATAAACGGTGTTGAGTTGTCCGTTAGTTTTGGTGACTATGTTTGTTACTACATTTTATCTTATTATATTGCGAAATTCAGATTAACTTGAAGACCTAATTGTATCATCTTCCCCAATTTAACCCTAATTTCTAAAGATTTTCATCAATGGCACAATATAGCAGCAGAACTAATCGCAAGGTTAAGAGCTCAAAATCATTAATTTTGAGTGCATCTCAATCAGGAATCGAACCGATATGCAAGTATGGATCCAAAGCAGTGATAAGATCAATTAAGAAGATAGGAAGAAATTCGGGTAAGCTATTTTGGGGATGCAGGCACTATAAGGTATGTATGCTTTGAATAGGCTGGCTATGACAATGATTTTTCCTTGTTGGGTTTGAACTTAATGATTTGTCCTATTTGGGTTTGTTGTCAACGATTATGTTAACAGAGTGAATATGAAAATGTGGGTTGCAATTTTTTTCTCTGGTACGAAACTAACACAGTGATGAAGGCATGCAAGAGATACAATACAATATATTTTTAAACTGTTCCAAATGTGACGAGAAGGATGTACACAGGGCCGGCCCAACACATACGGTGGCCTGAGGCGAATATTAAAAATAGGTTTTTTTAACTTAATAAAATTTTTTATTTAAAATTTTATTTTACGAGCTTTTTGAGACGCAAAATCATTTATTAAATTATTGTAATCGATTTCATTTAGTATTTCTTTTTCAATCGACAATAAAATCAATCCATTCAATCTTTGTTGAGACATTGTTGATCTTAAATAAGATTTAATTAATTTTAATTTTGAAAAACTTCTCTCGGCAGATGCAACTGTTATAGGAATTGTTAACATTATTCTATAAGCATTATGCATTTGGAAAAGAATCAAGTCTCTTTATATAATTAAGTATATCAATTGGTGTGTCATTTTCTATTTTTATTATTTCTTTTAAAATTTGTAATTCCATAAATAAATTTAATCCATCAATATCAGTTTTGTCATTATGTTTTAATGATCTTTCAAGGTTAAAACAACTCTCTTTTAAATTTTCAACTTCAATGGATTTTAAAATCTCAATACTGAATAGAAAACCAAAAATATCACTATATATTTTAAATTGTTCAAATCTACTTTGAAATGAAGTGATTGCTTGATCTATTATATACAAGAAGTAGTCAATTTTAAATGATTCTTCGAGAGATTTTTTAAATTCATTGTAAATAATCTCATCAAATTGTTTTTTTCTACGAATAATACGTTTTTCACGAAATTTTGGTTCTATATCCATTTCAAAAGCAATTTCTTTTTGCAGAAATCATAACATTTTCAAATCCATTTTCCCTATATTTTTCAAAAAATAAAATAAGTCCTTTCAATTGTTCTATAGGAACATCAATACGCATATCTTTTGATTGCATATTTTTACTAATGGAGTTTACAACAAATAATATATCATACCAAATAATCATGCCTAATAAAAATTCAAAAATTTCAAGTTCTTAAGTTGCTAAACATTCAGCTTCGCTTTTTATTTTAGGTTCATCGGTAATTTCACATAATTTCAGTAAAGCATCTCTTATTTGTAAAGTTTGAAATCTCAAAGCTTTCACGCTTTCAATACGACTTTCCCAACGTGTTTGTGACAATGATTTAAGTGTTAGGATAGGGATATGATCTTGTAAAATTTTCCATCTTTTAGTAGACGATGAAAATAATGTATATATACATTGCAACACTCCAAAAAAAGATGTAGCTTTAGGACAACAATTAGTCATATCACAAAGTAATAAATTTAAACTATAACAACCACATGGAGTATAAAATGATCTAGGTTTAATATCTAAAAATCTTTTTTGCACTCCTTGATGTTTTTCTTTCATATTAGACCCATTATCATAACCTTGTCCTCTTAGGTTACTAATATCAAGTCCAATAATATTTATCTCATTTATAATTGTATCAAAAAGACCTTTTCCAGTTGTATCATTTACTATTAAAAATTCTAAAAAATGTTCAGAAATTTGTATTGGAGTAGAAGAAATATCAACACATCGTAAGACAAAAGTCATTTGCTCTTGATGACTTATATCAGGAGTGCAGTCAAGTATAATAGAAAAATACTTTGCATTTTTTATTTTTTGAATAATTTTTGTTTTAATTTCATTTGCTATCAAACTTATTAATTCATTTTGTATCTTATGCCCAAGGTAATGGTTATGAATTTCTTTATCTTTAATTCGACGAATGTGTTCTTGCATTATAGGATCAAATTCAGCAATCATTTCAATAAGACTTAAGAAATTTCCATTATGTTCTTGATAAATCTTTTCATTTGTTCCACGAAATGCTAAGTTGTTTTTCCAAGAGTTTTAACAACTGCAATTATTCTAAATAAAACATTTCTCCAATGTTCTCTATCTCTATTTATTTGTTCTTGAACATGCGTGTCAATTGTTTTATTCTTTAACAATCTTGTTTCTAAATCAACCCAAGAACACATATTAACGATGTGTTCATTACTCATCTCATGACTCCTCAACTTAGAGCCCATATTTTTCCAATCCTTAATACCACAACTTGCTAATTTGCTTGTACTAGAAAGAGTATTAAACAATTTACAACAAAAATAAAATACTTTATCCAAATCTTGAGAATATATTAGCCATCTTCTTTCGCATTTTTCTCCGTTTGATAATTTTTTAATATAAAATGAGGAAGAAAAATGTCTTGAAGATTCATCCTTAGGAAAATCTATATCGGTAATTTTAAGGGGGTCTTTTTCTACTAATAAATCTCTCAAATTGGTACTAATATTTGTCCATTGACTTGGATCACATATATTTTTAACGGTATCTACACTATCAAATTCTTCTATTAATAAATCACTATTTGTATTTTCATTACTGTCTAAATTGTTAACTTCATCTATATTGTTAAGTTCTTCTTCAAATTTACTTTTTTACTTGTTTTGATAAATTTATCTAAAGCTCCCTTTTGTGATTCAACTAAAGATTCAATTCTTTTTTTTTCCTTCAATTTTGAACTTCCTGATTCAAATTTTCGAGTTGACATTCTTCTATTCTAAAATAAAATAAAAGCTATTTTGCAGTACACACTAATATAAAACAAATAAAATTTACCAATAATAAAATTAAAACAAATAAAACTCACAAATAGTAAAATTAAAACAAATAAGAATATTAAAATTAAAATTAAAATATAAAATACCAAATAAATAAAACCTATTTTTTGTAATACTTCTTTAATCTTGTAAAGGTGTATACAAGTAATAGGAATAAGAGGGATGAAATTAGAGAAAGTGAAAGAGAAGGAATGAAGGATGACAGTAAAGTTAAAACAATTGTACTATTATCTATTAGTATTAATATGAATTGATTTTGAGAGAGATAAATTGATGCCATAAATGAATGAAATCATTATATTAAAAAAGTGGCTCTTGAAATTACCAAAAAAAAAGTGGTTGTTAGTATTATTGCAACGTCTAGAATTTAACTACCAATAGCATTATTGCAATGAATTAATGTTATATAATTATAATACCAATAACTATTAATTAAATTTATATCATAGCATTATATTGTACTGACTATAGTTTAAAAGAAAAAATTTGAGGCCCTAGGCAAAGGCCTCACTTGCCTAGCCCATGGGTCGGCCCTGGATGTACAAATGGAGATGCTCAGAAGGGATGACAACTACAACAAATATATGATGAAGAACATATTGAAGATGTTGAAGATACAATTTTATGTCATAATATATTTAGTTTTGATTGTTGTAGTGTTGGTTTGTATGTTGCTTAAAAAGCGGTGATCCTAGTTATTGGTGATGTTAGTTAGTTTTGATTGTTGTAGTGTTGGTTTGTATGATTGTTGTAAGACATAATTTTTGTTGTTTTGATGCAAAGTATTTTGAGACAATTGAAGATTATGCATTTTTGGTTAATTTGCAGACCTGCATGTTACAACTTAAAACCTGTATGTATGTTACAACTTAAAATAATATAGGACCTTTATGTTACAACTTAAAAAGTAGTAGCACCTTTATGTTACAACTTAAAAAGTAGTAGAACCTTTATGTTACAACTTAAAATATAGTAGGACCTATTTGTTACAATTTAAAACATATCTTCTATGTCTTGTTACATTTTATTGAACAAAAATACAGCATAAACATGACATAATTGTGGATAGTCTTAACACAAAAACATCCAAACTGCTCAAAATTGATAGTATTCAAAACATTCAAAATTGACTCAAAATTGATAGCATTCAAAACATTAAAAATTGATAGCATTCAAAAGATTCAAAATTGATAACATTCAAACTGCTCAAGATTATTAACAGTTGTCTAAAAGATTCAAAACATGTATAATATGCTTAGTTACAACAGATTCCCAAAATAGATAACAAGGTAAACAAAAAATAAACTACATGCATAATTTTCTAATTTGATTTCCTCTTATAAGGCATCTTTGGTCTCTAACTTGTTGGTGGCTGAAAGGCTGCTGTTAGTCCATTTCAAGCCCTTCTCATGGTAAGCATCAAGGCACACATATAGTCTATGGAAACTAGGTAGTAGGGGTCTGCTAACATATTCCTCAGGCTGTTGTTCAATCTTAGTAGGTTGATGTTCAGTAGCATGGACATTCAACTTGATGGTGATGTTTGGGTTAGACCTCAGTAGCTCATGTGTGTAGTCATAAAACCTATGATATTATTCTTTGAAGGAACCTTCAACAATACCTAGTGCTACCTTTCTTGCCCTGTGAACTTTCATCCCATTCATTCCAGCATTCCATTTCTCATGTACTTTATCACAAATTGCAGTCAGTTTTACATCGAGATTAATCCTAACTATTGAGTATAATTTCCTCCCTATCCAATTAGTACAAAACATCTTAATGTTATACTCTCTATTACAAGTGTGATTATTATTCAAAGTTCTTAACTACCAAGTATCCTCATTAGGCAACTTAGAACACCAAGCTACCCATCCACACCCTTCCTTGCAGCCCACTCTAACCTTACTCTTGTCATTCTTCAAAAATCTTAAATCTCTTCCATTATGAACAACATAACTTGCAATGGATTCATTGAACTCCTCCTTTGTTGAAAACAAGCTTCCCAATACCCACTTATAGTCATTAAACTTCTTAGGCATATTAATCGAAGGATAACTTACCTTTTCACCCTCATGTGAATAATAACTACTCGTATCATTATCACTTTCTAGCTCTTCAGTTTGATATTCAGAATCTGATAAACCACGACACACCCTCTTACCAACACTCCTTTGTCTTAAACCAAAATCAAGTTCATCTTCCTCACTTGAAGTTTCAACACCAGTTGCAATTGAACCTTCATATACCCTTTTACTAGGTCTTCCCTTTTGTTTCTTGGATCTACCTGAGGCCTTTTCTGAAGTTCTATTTCCAACATTTTTTTTCTTTGGTCTTCCTTTGTTCTTCTTTCTATTTTTAGCTGTTTCATCTGGTATGAGTTCATCAAATGGTTGATCATTTTTCCCAGCAATGAATCTTCCTTCTCCTACTAGCATTTCATCAAATCCATCATTTACATTCTCATTATCTGAGTCATTAAACTTGTGTCCTAAGGCACTGTCATCACTATCAATAACAACCTCAACTGGGACATTAGTAATTGGTTTATTTGTCTCAGTTGGTTCATTTGTCTCAGGTTGTGGTTCATCTACCTCAGGTTGTGGTTCAATTGGCACATTTGTTTCAATTGGTTCATTTACCTCAGATTATGGTTCATCTACCTCAGGTTGTGGTTCATTTAGCACATTTGTTTCAGGTTGTGGTTCATTTAGTACATTTGTTTTAATTGGTTCATTTGCCTCAGCTTGTGGCTCATCTACCTCAGGTTGTAACTCAATAGGTCCAGGTAGGGCATTTTATAAAACTACATCAGTTAGAGGTTCAGGTAGGGCAACTTCTTTATCAGGTTGTGAAATAGGGTGAACTATGTATACATAAACCTTTCCTTTAGTTTTGGCCTAGTTCAATGCTTCTAAAGCACCAAAGTCATCTTCTAGAGCTTTCAATGTTCCAGCAAAATCATACAAAATTTCAAGAACCCCGGGATACTTCAACTCCTTAACGATCCCCGACATCTCAAAATAATTCCATCTATCACTGTCTAACCTACAATTAGTGACTTCACCTTCTTCATACTTTTCACCAACGAAAAATCCCCCATGATGGATATCAACATAAAATGCATCAAAATGAACCATATTTTTAACCTATTAACATCGACAACAAACAATCCAAAAAACAGAATGAGACATAGAACCCTAACATTTCTACCATCAACAACATTATCAGATATAACGAACACCACAATTAAGGAAATAAAAAAACGATTCATACCTTTAGGTTAGGGCATGATTCAATGACGTCTCTTACAAAGAACCTTCAGTGTAGCCTGATCTCCTCCAAAGAACCTTCACTGATTTGGGATTAGGGTTTTTAAATATAATTTGAGGAGTAAGTGTTTGCTAAATAATAAGACAAAACCAATTAACAAGCACACTCAACAAATGTAACATACACCTCAGCACCTTTAGTGCCACATCACCTTTTTTGGAACAAATTATTTGATGAAGGGTAACGTTTAAGACGTTAGATAACTTAAAGGACTCGTTTGTATCGAAAATAACATAAAGGACCTAACTGTTACAATTACATAACTTAAAGGACCCTGGTTATAATTTAGCCTAAATTTAAATTAATTGTCAAGTCAATGTAAAACTTTTCTTTTTAAAGCTTAAGATAAGTAATATAAAATTAACAAATTTGTTCTTAGAAAAGTGTCGAATGAAGTATCTTTAAATTTACCATAATTTTAGTTTAAAGTATCTTTAAATTTACCATAATTTTAGTTTTTTATTAGTGAATTTGCAATAGATGATTAAGTTATTGAAGATAGCTTTGGGGAGAGCAATTCTTTGAAATTGAAATATTTTTCATGCACTTATCAAATGAACAGACAATACTACAATTCAATGTGACAATAAGTTTTAAGCTATTTAACTACTATAGACACGATTCAAAAAAAGTATATAAATATTACAATATTGTGAAGTTTAAAAATGATTAAAAAAAACACATTTGGAAGTAAGAAGTTCAACTTAATTTCTTCTGTTATGCAAACTGATCAACATAAAATATTGTCAGTCCAACACTAAATAAATTTTAAACCATCCTTTTCTACATCTTCTTCTCAAATTCTAATTGACATCAAAATGTTTTTATATAGTTCTTCCTTAAAACACAATAATAACTTTAGACAGGTTTATTGATGCAAATTTTAAAAAGAGTGGAGGGAATAATATAAGAAAAGATAGAGCGCTTAAATACATTGGTACAAACTCTGTTCTCAAAACCAAACTAAGCAGTTAAATTTAAAACATCCTAATAAACTACTTAATCGTTCGCATAACCCTAATAACAATTTCATTACATATTAAAAAAACTGCAAAGGAAACACAAATCAGCCATACAAACCCAATTAACATCAATATTGAAAAAATCAAATAAAAAAACATATCCTACATATTCCTCAAGCTTTAGTAATAATCCTATCTTCATCAAGCTTTAACACGGAATTGGAAGAGAGGTCGCGATTCCATCATTGCAATCTTTGAAGCAGCACCATGAAGACAAAACAACAATTACAAATTTGTAAAGAGAAAAAAACAGGAGAAATTAAAACACAGAGTGGAAACTAATTTTGACTTGAAAGAATCGAAACCGCAACAAAAACAAATTCGAACCAAACCCGAGATCCACCAAACATCAAATCAAAATGTGTTAAGGATTTAAATTGCCTTACCTTTGAACAACAAAAGGCTCGACGGACCACACCGCATGAGAAACCATATGAGTCGTTGCCAACATCCTATAGCTGCCACATATCCAATTCCGGAAGTACAAATTTGTTGTGAAGCACAAATTTTTTACCAGCATAAACCCTAAAATCTGCATATATAAAAAGTTTGATATGAATAATGATATGTATGTAACAAATAAAAAGATTTGATATCAATAACATACAAAAAAGAGAATTAAAAGAAGGATTATGCATATATTTTGTTGAATTAGGGCTTCCAATTTAACCATATTTATAGGTTGGAGTCAAGAAAAAAAAGAAGGGAATTCATCTGAACTTGGAGAAAAGAAGAAAGGTTGCGTTGGAAAACTACACCGTATTGAATATGGAAGAACACCCATTATTGTGTTTGGGGTGAAGAAAAGATGGAAATTTGGCATTTCAAATCCAACCGTATAACACAAAGGAGATGTTTTTATTTGACAAAAGCATCAAGGTTATTTTTGGAATTTCCAGAATATCATGTCTTCTTATATGGTAGAATTGCTAAGACTTCTAATAATGATGCATCAGCACAAATCAACCTCAAAGCTCTAAGATTAACAAAGGTTAATTATGTATTAACTAGAACATCTTATTTTCTTATATTATAGATTATTTTTAATATTTCAAACTAATGTGTTGTACAAAATTTAATGGTTTGGATAAAGTGGGGGAGTTTTTTTTACACAAGGGAGGGTTGAAACCCAAAAGAAAAACTACACTTCCACAAGCCTAGTTATAGGCCATCTACTAAGTCATCATTATACAGATGTTGTATGAAGTTCAGAAAATTCTCAAAGAAACAATAATCCTTAACATTGATCCCTTGCTTAGCAAGAGCGAGAGTATCCACACAATGATTTGATACTCTAAACACATGATTCACTTTAATGACCATATCCTTTATAAAAAAAGTCTGAATATCTCTGATGAGATCCTCACCCGTGAGGTTCTTGGAGCAATTGTTAACAATATCCTGAGCCACCTGATTCAAGTCAACTCAAATGTTTATTTTGTTGAAACCCATCTTCACTGCCAACCATAAAATTCAACCACTCCCCACAATTCAACTCTATAGACATCACACAAACCTAATGGTTCAGCAAAACCACTAAGCCACTCACCTTCATTTCCCCTAATAAGCCCACCACGACCAGCATTTCCTTTCGAATCTCTTGCCTCATCCGAATTAATTTTTACTCTCCCCGGACTTGGAGCTTCCCACTTAACGTCCACCCACTCCTTTTAAGTAGCACTAAGGACAAAATTATTATTGCATATTGCTTGATTATAATCTGTAATCTATCTAAAAGTGTAGTTAACCATATTCAGGGTCTAGAAAACCTGAATATGACTCTCCTTATTATGCCACATTCAAAGATTATAGCAAATAGTAACCCAAACAGAATTCCACTCAACATTATTATTCCACCCCATATTATAATGCATATCCGTCTCTATCCAATCCTCCAAATTACCGGTAAAAAAAAATCAAACACATGTTAGAGTGCACCGCCGACTGCCTGAGTGGCATAGTCAATGGGAAATCGCGAAACACATGAATTACATCTTCCTCAACATCGCCACAAAATCGGTACGTTGCATTTCCCAATCCCATTATGCACTTCTTATTATTAGTTAAGAGGCCATCATGTTTAAGAAGCCACATGAAAGTTGTTTTGAACTGGTCCTGGGACTGGCCCACTGTCGGGTACGACCCAACTAAGTTTGTGTCGAAGAAGGTCCAATACGATAACCCAATCCATTAGGACCGTTGAAGAACATTTCCCCACGTGCTCCTCACCCGAGGACATGTGACCAACTAATCCTGCACATCTCACAGAGATGTTTCGCCCTACGTAACATGCAAGTTCTCCGCTTCTAGAGAATGCAGAGTAGTTGATCCAGGACGATGACTATGTGTTGGTCATTAGGGATGTAAATGAATATCCATAGGAACAAATACAATGATATTCGTATCCGCCCCGTTGGATAAATATGATATTCATATCTGCCTCATATCCATGTGGGTATCCGTTAAGCGGATAATCCGCGGGTTTTACAATATCCGCGAATATTTACAGATATTCATGGATAATATTTTTTTATAAAAAATATTTTTTGAAAAGAAAATTAGCTTCTTTTAAAGACACGAAAAGTTATAATCACATAATGTCCATACAATTCACTCTTACTTTAACAATAAAATTTCATCACATTAATTTTCTTCTTAAAACATAATATACATACATTTCATTTTTAACCAAACAAATAAAAGATATTATGATTATGAGTTAGGATGGAAGAGTGGATAACAGGGGAGTGTAGGAAGGGAAACACTACTTCGATAGAGGAATAACGACACTAGTTGGTTGGACTATGAAATTGTTGAAGTGAGGTATGAAGTATTGAAGAGTTTAAATATGAAATGGCTAATAAAATTTGAATAAAAATTGAAAAGTTTTTTTCAAATAAAATTTCAAAAAAAAAAAATTATAACAAGACTAATTTTTTAAAAGATGAAAAGATAAGGTATAATAAACTAATAATATTTAAATGATTTTTATAATTTGTTAACATATACGGATATCCGCAGGCATGGTATCATTAAACCCATATTCATATCCATTAATAAACAGATATTAAATATCCATTTATTTTATCAATGGATATTCATTAAGCTACCCGCCTCATATCCATGATGGATATTATCTGCTGATGGTTCAAGCGAATCCACTACGGTGCTCAGTCCGTGTGACAGAGAGCTCTCATCAACAACGCTTAAGAAAATTATCAAATTGGAGAATACAAAATAGATGCGCATAAGTTTAAGCTTTAGTCCTCTTTTGTTATGTACTGTTTAAGTTTTAGTTTCTTGGTGGTATTTTGTGTAACAATTTCATGATACTACTGCCAAAGCAATTAACCAATAGTTCAATGATGTTTTCTGTTTTAGTTTTAAAGTTTTTTGCTGATTTTAATGAATATTAACCAGTTATATGTGGCCATATTTTTCTTAATGATGTTTTTCTTATGGTTGTTAATTTTAGTTAATGTTGAGATGTTTTATGTTTCCACTTAAGCATCATAATTTGACCACTTCTTGCACGTCATCGTAATAAAAAAATATACAAAGTACCATTTTTATATCAAAAATATTTTAATATAATTTGGTACGAATTGACTTTAGTCAATAAATTTTAACCGGTTAATATTGGTAACAACCCAATATGTCACCATATTTTTCTATGATTATGTTCTTTTTAAGAAAATTGCAACAAACCCATAAATAACTGATTATGTTTTATTGGAGATAATTTACAAAATATTTGAATTAATTTCTAATGTAATACACTGATTTTAAAATAGAAATACAATCTTCAAATCTAGCTTTGAATCAATAGAGTTTACTAATTTTTCGAGGTATAGGCAATAAGCTACAACGTCTAATATGAGTGTCGCTCCCCGGATTTCCATCCTGGTACAAACGCGAAAGTGGCGCGGAAAGAGGTAGAGTCGCCAGCCAGGCATTTTTATCCCGAAGGAACGGGAATGGTAATGCTGCACAAACCAGAAGAAAAGAAAAGGAAGGACACGGGTCCTGCGAACCAAAGAATCTGAGTTCGGGAGTCGGTTACGACCTGGGAAGGTATTAGCACCCCAGATCGTTCGCCGTACCCGACGGGATCCACGCTTGCAAAGAAATCTGTTTCAAAGGGTGAAAAAATGAAAGCTACCGCAAAAAGAGGAATTGAACTGGATACAAAAAAGATAAGAGGAAACTGAACAAGAGATAAAAAGGAAAAAATGTAGGGAAAATAAAGATTGTGCTCGAACGGGCCCTACCCCGCTGCCTACGTACCTCATCTGGACAATGAGGATCAGAGTCGCCATAGTTCCCCTAACTAGAGGTGGAAAGGATTGCTTGTGTCTTAAGGCTTGAACTACCTATGTCAATGCTCAGGTGTTGCAGGCTCAGACGACGAGTGTGTTACCGTCTTGCAAAGTGACAAGTAGAAGCAAGTTCGCGGACGGAGCGAAGGAGATGAGAAGAGAATTCCCGAAGGAAAGACGCTTATTATTGGTTTGTGTTTTTTATGAGTTTTCTGCTTTGAAGTTTGCATAGGTAAGTGTACCTAAGTCTTACTCACTGGGATGTGTACGTCTCACATCATCCCGAAATGGAATGTGCAAGAGGCACACCTATCTATGGGGGAAATCCCCAAATTTAGTCCCATAAGTGAAGGCTCCGACACACTGACCTACTGGAATTTATTAAATGCTTTTGTGATTTTTGGTTAAGAACTGTTTTTTATGCTTTTCTTTGTGAAGTAATCTCATGCTAAGACCTATCCACCACGAGGAATATCCTACACCTCGCCCCGAAACGGAACGCGTGCAAGTATCTCATAGCAAAGTCTCGTGTCACATGAGAAGACTCGTCATTATTAAAGTGACTTAAAGTTAAGTTTGAATATGAGAAGAGAGAGCACCAAAAGGATCTCGAAAGGCAAAAATCTAAGGGGGGACTAAAGAATCCTAATGGTTATCATGCATAGAAAATCCTAGGCTAGTGAGGTTTGCTATCCTAAAGGAGGAGAAGAAAGAAGAGGAGAAAGAGAAGAAGGAAGAATAGAAGAGAGAGGAAGTAAGGCCTAAGCCCCAATAATCACAAGTAATAAAATAACTTGAAATGAGAAGAGATGAGAATTGGAGATGTGGGAATCACATCCACACCTCTCAGCATACAATGAAAATAAGAACATTTACGCAAACAAAAAATGACAATCACAAACCAATCACAATCAACAAAGTAAGTAACTAACCCTATAGGAGACCTAGAACAAAGACCAATAAATCCTAATAGGATGACATAAATGCCTTCCTTAAACTATGTTAGAAGGAAGGAAGAAAAAGGCACGAAAAGCTACCTAAGAAGCAAGACACCAAACAAATAGAAAAGATCATGAGAAAAATATGAAATTAAATCTCTAAAGTCAACAACCAACAACAAATAATGTGTCAAAATATCTCAAAAATTCACAACAAAATATGACAAAAATATTTTTATAAGCTTTTCTAAGTCTATGAAATGATGCAAAAAGAACGGAGTTAAAATATTAATCGAGGCGGAAGAAATAAAATCTACAAGTTAATATGTTCTTATGGAAATTAAATGAGAAAGAAAAAAATGAAAATTCGAAATAAAATCAAGAAATTTATAAAAATCAGAAATTAAAAGTGTTTAAAAATTATAAAATGAATTAGAATGCTAACATATTTTTTTTGGGAATTTTCTAAAATGTTTTCATATTTATAATGAATTAAAAGTAAACTATATGCAAAAAAAGAAATAAAAACAAAGAAATAATGGAATGTGGTGCATCTAACATAGAAAGCAAGTTATATTCAGTCTGGGCCGGACTAAGGGTGTGCGGATAGCAACTGGGCAAAGGCCCATGCGGAAATCATTTAATCCATAATAAAATCAGTATTTATAAATAAATAAAAGGAACAAAAAAAAAGAAAACTAAGCAAATCATGTAACATTATCAATCGGACATGTTGTAACTTAAGTGACTAAATGCCAAAACGAAACCAACCACTCACGGACCGCCACGTAACCATCTTCAACCTCCATGCAAAGCAAAAAAACGTAAAAACCAGTAAAATCAAATGAAACCCGCAGGAATCCTCCATGAGAACATCCAACTTCATCACACCATAACTCTCTCATTTCTTAACGAAAATACAAAGTGTAAAGACCAAAATTGAAGTACTCAATAAGAGGAACACAACCATACAATTATTTTTCACAAATACTCAAAATCCACAGAGAAAAGAAGCCAACAAGATTAGATCACAAAGGCTTAAAACACGAATTATCCGCTCTAAAAGTTTCTAATCACTTCAAGTAACACATATTAAGCACATACATCACGAAACAATCAAGAAAACACCAAAACCGAAGCAACAAAAAGTTAATGTTCAAACCTAATGTGAAGCTTTTCTTGAGATTCAAATAAATCCAGAGGTCGTGCAAGCTTCCTTGTGTCTTCTTTGATACTCCTTGGGCCAAATAAAGGCAATGAACTTCAATTAAGAGCAAAAATAGCAGAATCCGAAAATGAAATTTATCTTCAAAATGATCAATAAAGCTTCCTCAAGCTACTAAATAATGGAGAAGGATGATGATGTGTCTAGATGATAATGTTAAGAAGCTTTAAGGATGAAGAGTGGAGTGTGAATGGAGAAATTCAGATCTGAAACTTGTTTTGAGTAGGTGAATTTTAAGAGCACAATGAGAGAGAAAGTGTGGTTGTGTTAAGAGTGTGATAAAATGATGTGCTCCTCTCAAACGTGAGCAAGGCCTTCTTTTTTATGCAAGAATGTGAGGCCGTTTTTTAGGTGCGAGATCCATTATGTTCCTTCATCATGCCAAATCCGTGTGCCTTTATTCAGCCATTTCCTTTTAATTTTTTTTTGAAATTTATCCCATGTCTGGTGGTAGTCACAAATGTGTGACTCTTTTGGTGAATGAAACAAAGTGAGAGAGAGCCCAACAAATGAGAAAGAGACACGTGTTATGTGAGTGGGTGTTTAGTGGAAAGAAAAGAGAGATGAAGTGTGTGTGATGAAAATATCATGAAGGGCGTTTGGATGGTGGTGAATTATACTGATGAATTTACTTATCACATGGGACCACTTTTATTACCTTTCCTTCATAATATTTAACCAAAAAAAATACAACAAAAGAAGAAACTAACACATAACTTTTTGGCCACGTAAACATGAAGATGACCCACTAGAAGAAAAAAAAAAGTGACATAGAAATAGGATACACCACAAAAATAGTATAAAAATAAAATGGACCAAAGAGAAGATGACACATATGCACTAAAACCCTAAAAAAAAGCACTAAACTTCTAAAAATCATAATTTGAGTTCTAAAAATGCTATGAAGGTGTTCTACGACTTTTCGGAAAGGGAAAATCGTGCTCTACAACTTTCGTGTTCACTAGAAAATCATTTGGAGCTTTTTTGTACATAAAATAACAGCTCGAGGTTTAGGGACAAATATTTCCAAAAAAATGGAAACTTCTAAATTTCCACATTTAGCCACTTCTAGCATATTCCCGATTTTTGACATTTAAACTCGA
This sequence comes from Lathyrus aphaca, assembly GCA_963966055.1. Lineage (NCBI taxonomy): Eukaryota > Viridiplantae > Streptophyta > Magnoliopsida > Fabales > Fabaceae > Lathyrus > Lathyrus aphaca. The sequence continues at coordinate 85,485,993 of OZ014520.1, forward strand.
CTGAATTATTCCTTGACATGATACTACCTCAAAAATTGATGATCCTGATAAAAAAACTCCGAAATCCTCATGTTGACTTTTTTTACTGCAAAGTTGACTTTCTTGCCTTGCCTTCAAGCAACTGAACCAAACCTTGACTTCTTTAGTGAATTTTTGCCTCAAACTTCATACATAAGCCATGCAGACTAAATAAAAGCCTTTGCCCTCAAGAAATGGTCAAAATTAAGAAGATATGAGTATCTGACCCAAAACCCTAATCAGGATTTCCTTATACAGGAGAAAAGTTGCATTTTTGAACTTCTGATGAAATAACTGACTTCCCTAAGGAATTTTCTCATCAAACTTCATCCCTAGGATCCTCTTGTCATATGAGAGACTTTGCCTAGATGAAATGGCCAAAGTCACAAAGTTTCCATGCTTGAAAGTGAAACCCTAATTTGGGATCATTGTGTAGGAGCTTGCCCTAGCCTGGATTCCCTGATGATCTTCCAACCTCCTGGGCTTTTGTGAAGGATCTTGAACTTGTGAATGACATATAAACTCCTCATAGGACTTGGACAAATCCATTGGGCCTCTTGTTATAGCTTTTAATGCTTCAAATCCCTCCACATATGATCATATGCCTAATGCTAGGTCATGAGAATGTTATGCCTCATCTTTCCATGTAATAATGCCAAGAATATGATATGCTTATGAAGACTATGGTATGGTGATGATGCTTAAAAAGAAAAGGGCAAATTTGGGGTGTTACAATGAGCATAACATATGATCATTTATTATGTTAGAAGTGTAACCAATATCACTTTTTCCAAAGTACAACTCTGCCTCGATACATTATGCACACACACATGCACGTGCATGATCATCACATCAACCTTTTCCATTTTATTTTATTTTTTCTGACATGCATATAACAAAATACACTTCTAATTACTAACTTTTGATCTCCCCACCCTTTTCCTATCAACATCAAAAGTACATTCTTAAAAGTTTTACCAGCTCGACTATCGCTTTTCCTCACTATAACACAAAATAACCATGTTCTATTTTTCTCTCTACATACATCATTTAAATTGACTTACTAAAACTTCTTCTCACATAACTTCCATATTTGCTAAGTATTGAGATTGTTTTCCCCCATCTATCAACACTAAATTACTTATACTACATAAATGGATCTTACCAACGATCATGTTACTGCTCGACGAAGAAGATATCAAAGAAGACTTATTTTAGAAAAGAAAAGATGGTCATGTATGGTTGCTAACAATGCGATTTCTATCAACACTCGACAGTCACCTATATTGCGTGCATATCATAACTCTTTCTATGCAAATGTAACTACTCAACATTCTGTGAATGGAACTTATACACCATCTGTATCCAACAAAAACATTTAAATAGAACTAGCTTCCATTGCTAGAAAGAGGCGGAGGGATATATTATCACATAACAGAAACTGCCATGGTGCTTCTAACAAGGAGAATATCACTAACAACAAGCAATCTGAAACGCCTTATCATATGCAGAGTCCGTTATTTTGTTATACGTGTCCCACTTGCTTATATTAATCATAACTCAAATAACATTGGCACATCCACTACACCGTCACAACGACATGTTCCTGATAAAAACTCCAAAAAAATGAGATTTAATGGAGCTACACGAAATAATCTGCTTAGTAGTTTCAATGAAACTCTACATCCTATGTCTTCAACAACACCAACATCAAATTCAGTTCCAGTGGTACATGGTCATGCTGGACCTACTCATTTGGAAAGACCGTCTAATTCTTTGGATGATGACGCAAGCATAGGAAACAATTCTGATGTTAACTCCGACTTTGATGAACCTTTTATTGATTCCCATCTGCAGCGTAAGTTACTCAACGAATATTATTTATATTACTATATCGATTGTTGGTTTTTCTAAATGTTGATGTTTCTGTCAACACAAAGTATTCTGATATAGGATACCCTATATACGAGTGTCCATTTTGTCACGCATGCATGCAGTATCAACAACACAAAGGAAAATTGAGACATACTACATTCCAAAGTTTAAGAAGTATTGTAGAAGTGGTAAAATTTTCCTTCCATTCCTTGAGCAACCACATGCACTATTGCAACAACTTCTTTATACTGCAACGTGCCCAGAGATTAAAACCTACCAGAACAACATTAGGACCTACAACGCTATGTTTTCCTTCATATCTCCAAGAATGATGTTTGACAATCGGTATTCAAAAGGAGGAGGGCCATCTACTTTAAGACTACACGGTCAAACATGTCATCGATTTGGTTATTTGATACTGGAAAACGAAAAACCTCCACAGTATGCCCAACTATATATATTTGACACTGACAATGAAATTGAGAACATAATGGATTGTTTCAAGTATTGTGTCTTACTACCATATATAACATGAGAAATGTTGTTTATTTGTTGATTTTTTCTTTCTTAAATTAAATAACACTTTCTCAGAGACAATAAAGTTTTATCACGGGATATTGTGAACAAGTTGAAGATCATGTTAGACGAGTGCAATGTAACGCCCGTTTATTTAATTAATTTATTTAATTAAATATAAGTGAATTACGTTGTGTTGATTTGCGATGTTTTGTGTATTTGAAGTTGATTTAAGTTGATTTCTGAAATATCAGAATATTCCGTTGATGTTCATAAGTTGGTTCGAGTTGAATTGATTAATTAAGTTGATATAAGTTGTGATAGACGATATGAAGTATCTTCGTTTATTGTTGGATATGTCGATCAGGTCGTTGGACCATTTGGTTAATAATCGGAAGATAATCTAATTAAGTCCGGAGAAAATAATTATATAGTGAATTATTAAATTAAATTTTGGTGTTGTGGTGAATTAAGTCGTTAAGTCAGAAAAATAAGTCGGAAGCCGTAGAAATAATATCGGAGTTAATATTATCGTTGTTGTAGTGGATTTAATTAGTGGGCTTGAACCGTCTTGGAAATAACAATTAAAGGGGTGTTGTAGTTAGGCCCATTAGTTATAATTGGATTATTATTATTATTATTATAATAAAGAGAAAATAAAGGAGAATTAGTCAAGAGGAGAAGTTGGAATCAGTAGAAGTTGAGAAAAGGGAATCGTAGAAATTAGGGAAAAGGAGGAAAAAGTCTTAGAGAAAAATAAAGGTTTTAGAGGAGAGAAAACAACTCGGGAGAAAAGAAGGAGAAAGAAGGATTCATGTTCATATCTTAATTTTCGCACATTCGGTACAGCTTCCACTAAACAGGTGATAATTTTTTACTCGTAATTTTGATTAAAGCGATTCTTGAATTTCTGGAAAGCTTACGAAATTCCCTTCGATTTGATATATAATTTCGTGTCAATAAGTTCTGTATTGAAGGAGAAAAACGCATTTGAAGTTTGGAAGTTCATGCTGGAAATTAGTCAAATAGTAGTTACGGGATTGATGGTGATGATGGCTAAATTTTGGTCAATATAGGAACTCAATGGCAACGTGTTCGTATTTCTAATCTCCATGGATGAAAGAGGAGAGGAAAAGGGCCACATATGCAAAGGGGTTGGAAAATCGATCGGAGATTCGAATCGGCCACCGATTAAGGTAAGGGTGGGGTTCGAACTCTATAATCGGGATTATGATGATTAATATGCGGGATTGGGATTTTATAATTTCTATACGATCGAATGTTGATTGTGTGTTAATCGTGTTGTGTTGATTTGTCGTAAAGAACATAATTTTATGATAATTGAATAATCGAATTTTCATGATTGTGGCTGGATTAGTTGTCGAGAAATTATTGTTAATTCGTGGATTCTGGAAAATTGAAATTTGGGGACGACGAAAAGGACCGGTAGCATAAACTGAGAGATGTGGCGTAGGCCACACCTGTATTGGACACATGGCGCAGGCCATGTGGCAAGAAACCAATTCATGGCGCAGGCCATGGTAGTTGGGAGAAGGCCATGTGTGGCTACTTAAGGGACTATGGCGCGGGCCATAGGGATCCCTTTTCCCACCTATGGCGCAGGCCATAGTGATGGAGCGTGAAGGGTGGCCCAGGCCACCCTGTAGTTAATGAGAGAGTTCTCTAATTTTTGTATTAATCCCTATTTTATTTTCTTAAATAATTTTATGGACTCATCCTAAATTATATAATTTCTAAATCATAAATTATTAGAATTAGGAAGAAGTATAATTAGTAATGGTTGCTTAACATTTTAATTATTGTAAAAGGAACAATAAGAAACCAGTTTTCAGAATAACACTGAATTATGGAAATTAGCAGAAAGTGCAGGTTAAGAGGTTAGCAGAAAACAGTTGCATGTATAATCAGAAAATGAAATTTAGCAGGTAATCATATTGTAGTAGGATTGAATTAGGTAGAAGTTAAGATATAGTAGCAGAGAAATGCAGATATTGGTAAATTGGAATTTAGTAGAATAAGTGTAGTTTATCGGTAGTTTTAGCAAATTAAGTTGTGCCGACTTAGCCGATTTAAGCGGAAAAATTAGTTGTCCAGAATTTAATGAAAATCGTCGAGTTAGTATGGAATAATGAATAAGTGATTTTAGTTGGTGTATCTTGTTAATTAATGTTGAATGTGTGAGTTTTCTAGTATAGGTGCTTATGTCGTTTTGTCCCGGTTTGGGATCATTTTTAAGTTGAAGGTCGAAGGACCCATGTTGATTATTTGAGTTGTAGGTCGTAAGACCAATTTTGATGTTAAAGTTGTAGGTCGTATGACCAACGTTGAAAGTTGTAGGCCTATGGCCAAAGTTGAATCGGTGTTGAATTAAAGTTGCAATGTTATTTGTTGTATGTTGTTGGAGTTGATTGTTGTGATGTGTTGCGTCGTTGTATCATGACATACACTGCATTTCTAAGTTGGAGCGGATGCTCACCACGTTGGTCTGGATTGACAAATTTATTAAGTTGAAGGCTTATGCCTTGTAGATACCTCGATAACCTGGTATATTTTAAGTTGGGAGTTTAACTCCAATGGTACCACATGCATATGCACAGTCGAGTCACATTCCGTGTCGCATTAATTATGTTGTTTGTGTTGAGTATGTTGCTAAGTTGATTATATTATTATGTTGGACAAGTTGATTATGTTGATAAGTTGATTATATTATTATGTTGGACAAGTTGATTATGTTGCTAAGTTGATTATATTATTATGTTGGACAAGTTGATTATGTTGATAAGTTGATCATATTATTACGTTGGATAAGTTGATTATGTTGCTAAGTTGATTATATTATTATGAGGGATGAGTTGATTATAGGATTATGTTTCCTGAGTTGTTTATATATTTATGGTTGTAATGTCGATTATGCTGATATTGAAGGAGTTGAATATGTTGTAAACGTTCGTCGAAGTTGATGAAGGTGTGTATGCTAAGGTTATAGTTGGAATTGATTATGTTGATGTGTGAATTAAGATGATAAAATATGTTGGTTGTTTGGGGTGTTTAGTAAGACGTTGTTGTGGATAATGTGAAAATTGTATGATTCTATCTAGCGTATTAATTATCATACTCTTGTTTATATGGTTCGATATCTCACCCCTTTCTATTGTTGAATGTTACCTTGATTGGTAACGTGCAGGAATTCCAGATTAGTGTTGCTTACTTTCATAGTAAAGTCGGTGTCGTCGCTCTGATACGTAACACTCGGGGGATGAACGCTTAATTGTTTTGTTGTTATATTTAGTTGTTGTTATTTTAAGTTGTCTCAATGAAAAACATGTTATTACTAAGTGTTAGGTTGAAAAAGTTGTTAACTGATACAAAGTTGAATATTTGTGGATCCGCTGCCTATTTGTAAAAGTTTTTTTTTAAGGAATTGAATAAGAGTTGACATTATAGTTTCATCCTATTTGAAAGTGTTATGTATCGATGTTCATGAAATTAAATGAACTTGTTAAAGTTGAAAAATGTAGCATCCTGTTTTATGGTTGAATTTTGAAACTCTGATTTATGATTTTCCGACGGGTAGATTTGGGGTGTTACAATAGTGGTATCAGAGCAGGTCGGTCCATCCGACCAATGTTGTCTAGTGTTGTTAATCTCTTAGTACGCGGCATGTGTGTGAATCACTGTCGGTATCTGTTGTTAGTTTTAGTCGTTGTCTGCAGGTATTGGTTGGAACTAAGTGGGGGAGAAGCTTGACACCTGGACTATTGTTGAAATGTCAAAGTTAATTCAAAGTTGATGTTGATTACAAGAGTGCAAGGTTGTTCAAGAGATGTTATTGTGGACCAGCGAGAGCATGGATTCATGAATTTGTATCGGTCGGGTTGAGAAGTGCGTGGATTTATGGATGGAGATTGTTTATGAAAGAAGGATTTATTCAAAATAAAAAGACAAGTTGATGAATTAAGTTGAAGGATCAAGTCGGTAGATTGCTATGCCTTGAGTGTAGTTGGATTAAAGTCGAGTAATTTTCGAAGTTGGATGTAGAGCAAGATTTTTGGTAGAACTTGGAAGTAAGATGGAGAGAGGTGGAATTTACATTTATCAATCTCAAAAATTCTGGTTTTTGCAATCTTGGAGCAGCTGTCACGAGAAGTGGCATAACTTTTTAAATGTGATTCGGATTGAAGCGTTTCAGGACTTTTTGGAAAGCTTATGAAATTCCCTACAGTTTGCATATAAGATTTGCATTCAGGAGGTTTATAATAAGGGAGATAAGTGAATTTTAATAGTTGGGTCTGCTGCTGATTTTTGAAAAATTATGCATACGAGAATTGTTGACCAGCCCCATTGCAAGGAGGATAACTTTTTACTCGTAAGTCGGGTTCGAGCGATTCTTGAAGTTCTGGAATCTGCACAAATTTCTCTTCATGTTAGAATATAATTTTGTGATTTGGAGGTCTTTATTGGAAGAGATAATTTTTTTCGAAGTTGAACGTCTATTGCTGAAAATTTGGAAAGATGAAAATGTTATTAAATAATAAAATGTTGGTATCAGAGAATGCATAGAGATACGATTTATGTCGAATGAGAACAATTAAAGTGCCTATGCTATATGATGGTGATGTTGATAGGAAGAACGAAGTTAATTAGTGTTGTTAAATCTTTTAACTTGGATGAGAGTTGTAATTGGAGCGAACCGAATTGGATTCTGTTGATGTTGTGGCTGCTCCGGTGTTAGAAGGATATTTAAAGTTGGGTTGCGCTTGGAGTGTGTATAAGAGATTGTGTATCGAATTTTGGGTTGCGTTGGTATAATTGACGAGCTCGAAATTTTTGGAGACTAAAGAGAAGTGGATAAGCCGTAGAAAGTTGGTGGAGCATTATACTTACGGACTTTGGGCACAAGTTGAAGTACGTTATTATGTTGAATAATGATTATTTATGCCACCGTTATGGTTGTCGGATGTCTATGGACAAATTGAGGAACTGATCACCCTTAATCTATTGTTGATAGCAGACGTAATCATAACTGATGGATAGATGTGTCATGCCAACTAGTATAGTATGTACGTCGAATTGGTTGAAGTCAAGCCGAGTGCTTGAGTATTGTTTGTTTTGTTGATGCAAGTTATTATATGAGAGTATTAGTTAGAATTTAAGAGGGAAATATGAAGTTGCGTTTAGATTGAATTGTAATAAGAAAATTTATAGTTGAACTCTGAAGGATTTGAATGTTGTTTTGGTGATGAGTTAAGTGGCATAAGACGTGAAGCTTTCTTGAGATGATTGGAAAGGAAAGTAGGTAGAAATGTAAAACGATGATTTGACAAGAATGTCGGACAAATTTAAGTTGCAAGTATTAGAAGTGAAATTATAAGTTGGTTTATTAAGGTGCAATTTTTGGTTGGACAATAGTTGGTTAGTTGTGTCTATTTGGATTAGAATCTATAAAAGGTTGTGTCGGTATGAGTAAGAATCGAGTATTCGGTAAGTTGAATTAGTTGGAAGCGAAGGGTATGAGTTATCTAATGGAGATTCGTTGGACCCTTGTATCTTATATTGGTGTAATGATGTTGCGTGGTTAAGATGAATTTTGCAGGACGTGTTGTTAAAAGATGGTAAAGTTGTAGCCTATGTTGATGATAATTTGGAATTCATGGAAGTATATGAATGTCTTATCCAAGATTTGGAAATAGTCGTCATTGTAATTATATTGAATGTTCAAAGGTGTTATCATACGAATCTAAGTTGAAGTATGCGGTAACTACAAGAGTTAGAATACATTTTGGAATGAAATTCCAAAAGGATTGAGTCGAAGGGCTTTGTGGATATGTCGATTTTGATAATTGTAAGTTGGATTTAGACTCAGTAAACTTTGTAAATTGCAAGTAATCAGAGTGCGCAGCGAACATGTAGTGTAGTGTTGTTATTCTTATGTGAATGAGTTGAGATGTTGATAGTTTATTGAGTTGATGTTGTGTTTCAGTTGGATGTTCTTGTGTTGATGTGTTCTAAATTGTAAGTTGGTTACTCGTTGTGTTGTGTTAATGGTTGTCGAGTTTATTGTTTGATTGTTGTTTGTGTTGTTGTTAACGTTGATGTTATGAATTGTTGTCTGTATTATAAGTGGGGTTGCCTTCGAGGATGAGAGTTGATTAGTCGGAATAAATAAGTAGTTTGAGTAGTTGAATCGGATAAATTTTCGAGGACGAAAATATTTTAAGTGGGGGGGGGGGGAGTTGTAACGCCCGTTTATTTAATTAATTTATTTAATTAAATATAAGTGAATTACGTTGTGTTGATTTGTGATGTTTTGTGTATTTGAAGTTGATTTAAGTTGATTTCTGAAATATCAGAATATTCCGTTGATGTTCATAAGTTGGTTCGAGTTGAATTGATTAATTAAGTTGATATAAGTTGTGATAGACGATATGAAGTATCTTCGTTTATTGTTGGATATGTCGATCAGGTCGTTGGACCATTTGGTTAATAATCGGAAGATAATCTAATTAAGTCCGGAGAAAATAGTTATATAGTGAATTATTAAATTAAATTTTGGTGTTGTGGTGAATTAAGTTGTTAAGTCAGAAAAATAAGTCGGAAGCCGTAGAAATAATATCGGAGTTAATATTATCATTGTTGTAGTGGATTTAATTAGTGGGCTTGAACCGTCTTGGAAATAGCAATTAAAGGGGTGTTGTAGTTAGGCCCATTAGTTATAATTGAATTATTATTATTATTATAATAAAGAGAAAATAAAGGAGAATTAGTCAAGAGGAGAAGTTGAAATCAGTAGAAGTTGAAATCAGTAGAAGTTGAGAAAAGGGAATCGTAGAAATTAGGGAAAAGGAGGAAAAAGTCTTAGAGAAAAATAAAGGTTTTAGAGGAGAGAAAACAGCTCGGGAGAAAAGAAGGAGAAAGAAGGATTCATGTTCATATCTTAATTTTCGCACATTCGGTACAACTTCCACTAAACAGGTGATAATTTTTTACTCGTAATTTTGATTAAAGCGATTCTTGAATTTCTGGAAAGCTTACGAAATTCCCTTTGATTTGATATATAATTTCGTGTCAATAAGTTCTGTATTGAAGGAGAAAAACGCATTTGAAGTTTGGAAGTTCATGCTGGAAATTGGTCAAATAGTAGTTACGGGATTGATGGTAATGATGGCTAAATTTTGGTCAATATAGGAACTCAATGGCAGCGTGTTCGTATTTCTAATCTCCATGGATGAAAGAGGAGAGGAAAAGGGCCACATATGCAAAGGGGTTGGAAAATCGATCGGAGATTCGAATCGGCCACCGATTAAGGTAAGGGTGGGGTTCGAACTCTATAATCGGGATTATGATGATTAATATGCGGGATTGGGATTTTATAATTTCTATACGATCGAATGTTGATTGTGTGTTAATCGTGTTGTGTTGATTTGTCGTAAAGAACATAATTTTATGATAATTGAATAATCGAATTTTCATGATTGTGGCTGGATTAGTTGTCGAGAAATTATTGTTAATTCGTGGATTCTGGAAAATTGAAATTTGGGGACGACGAAAAGGACCGGTAGCATAAACTGAGAGATGTGGCGTAGGCCACACCTGTATTGGACACATGGCGCAGGCCATGTGGCAAGAAACCAATTCATGGCGCAGGCCATGGTAGTTGGGAGAAGGCCATGTGTGGCTACTTAAGGGACTATGGCGCGGGCCATAGGGATCCCTTTTCCCACCTATGGCGCAGACCATAGTGATGGAGCGTGAAGGGTGGCCCAGGCCACCCTGTAGTTAATGAGAGAGTTCTCTAATTTTTGTATTAATCCCTATTTTATTTTCTTAAATAATTTTATGGACTCATCCTAAATTATATAATTTCTAAATCATAAATTATTAGAATTAGGAAGAAGTATAATTAGTAATGGTTGCTTAACATTTTAATTATTGTAAAAGGAACAATAAGAAACCAGTTTTCAGAATAACACTGAATTATGGAAATTAGCAGAAAGTGCAGGTTAAGAGGTTAGCAGAAAACAGTTGCATGTATAATCAGAAAATGAAATTTAGCAGGTAATCATATTGTAGTAGGATTGAATTAGGTAGAAGTTAAGATATAGTAACAGAGAAATGCAGATATTGGTAAATTGGAATTTAGTAGAATAAGTGTAGTTTATCGGTAGTTTTAGCAAATTAAGTTGTGCCGACTTAGCCGATTTAAGCGGAAAAATTAGTTGTCCATAATTTAATGAAAATCGTCGAGTTAGTATGGAATAATGAATAAGTGATTTTAGTTGGTGTATCTTGTTAATTAATGTTGAATGTGTGAGTTTTCTAGTATAGGTGCTTATGTCGTTTTGTCCCGGTTTGGGATCATGTTTAAGTTGAAGGTCGAAGGACCCATGTTGATTATTTGAGTTGTAGGTCATAAGACCAATGTTGATGTTAAAGTTGTAGGTCGTATGACCAACGTTGAAAGTTGTAGGCCTATGGCCAAAGTTGAATCGGTGTTGAATTAAAGTTGCAATGTTATTTGTTGTATGTTGTTGGAGTTGATTGTTGTGATGTGTTGAGTCGTTATATCATAACATACACTGCATTTCTAAGTTGGAGCGGATGCTCACCACGTTGGCCTGGATTGGCAAATTTATTACGTTGAAGGATTATGCCTTGCAGATACCTCGATAACCTGGTATATTTTAAGTTGGGAGTTTAACTCCAATCGTACCACATGCATATGCACAGTCGAGTCACATTTCGTGTCGCATTAATTATGTTGTTTGTGTTGAGTATGTTGCTAAGTTGATTATATTATTATGTTGGACAAGTTGATTATGTTGATAAGTTGATTATATTATTATGTTGGACAAGTTGATTATGTTGCTAAGTTGATTATATTATTATGTTGGACAAGTTGATTATGTTGATAAGTTGATTATATTATTACGTTGGATAAGTTGATTATGTTGCTAAGTTGATTATATTATTATGATGGATGAGTTGATTATAGGATTATGTTGCCTGAGTTGTTTATATATTTATGGTTGTAATGTCGATTATGCTGATATTGAAGGAGTTGAATATGTTGTAAACGTTCGTCGAAGTTGATGAAGGTGTGTATGCTAAGGTTATAGTTGGAATTGATTATGTTGATGTGTGAATTAAGATGATAAAATATGTTGGTTGTTTGGGGTGTTTAGTAAGACGTTGTTGTGGATAGTGTGAAAATTGTATGATTCTATCTAGCGTATTAATTATCATACTCTTGTTTATATGGTTCGATATCTCACCCCTTTCTTTTGTTGAATGTTACCTTGATTGGTAACGTGCAGGTATTCCAGATTAGTGTTGCTTACTTTCATAGTAAAGTCGGTGTCGTCGCTCTGATACGTAACACTCGGGGGGATGAACGCTTAATTGTTTTGTTGTTATATTTAGTTGTTGTTATTTTATGTTGTCTCAATGAAAAATATGTTATTACTAAGTGTTGGGTTGAAAAAGTTGTTAACTGATGCAAAATTGAATATTTGTGGATCCGCTGCCTATTTGTAAAAGTTGTTTTGTTTAAGGAATTGAATAAGAGTTGACATTATAGTTTCATCCTATTTGAAAGTGTTATGTATCGATGTTCATGAAATTAAATGAACTTGTTAAAGTTGAAAAATGTAGCATCCTGTTTTATGGTTGAATTTTGAAACTCTGATTTATGATTTTCCGCCGGGTAGATTTGGGGTGTTACATGAAACGTCCATGAAAAGGCTTTCTGGATGGCAAGGGATCTTTTAAAAATAAACCATTTCTTGGACTTGAAGTTAAAGTTGATTTCAGATAGACCGGAGGATGGGTGAGTTTGCAATCGTCCTAATGCTTCTGAGGTTGCTGCTCTTATTGTTGGTGACATTGATTCGACATCAAAGAGAGATATAATAATCCAAGCACGGGATGGGAACTAGCAAAGAATAAATGAATTTCATCCAGCTTACATGGCGTATTTATACCTTTTCATATTTGTCTATGTGGAGGATGGATACATGAATAATATACTTCATAAATATCGGCATGAAAGATTGGCTATCTTTTTTATTGCAAGACCAAACGAATGAAGCAAAGACTCTACTACATTTAAGAAGGATTTTTAAACAGTTTTTGGTTGACGAATACATAATGATGGAGTCGGAAAGACTTAATTTGTTGATAAATAACCAATCCAAACTAAGGGTGGGAAAATACAAACATTTGAATGATCAATCAACGTCATAACAGTCGACTCACAGAAGCACCAAAAAGAGGAAAATATGTTGTCTTGCCACCATCATTTGTTGGAAGCAAAAGATATATGGACCTACTATACTTTGATGGTATTACAATTTCACGTTTTTTGTCCGAAATTACTAAGCAAAAGATATATGGGACCAACTATACTTTGATGGTATGCCACCATCATTTCCAGATTTGTTTGTAACTTTTACTTGCAATCCTACCTGGCCCGAAATTACACGTTTCCTGTCCAACACCGGTTTACAGCCATGTGACAGGCCGAATATCATTACAAAGGTTTTTAAGATCAAATTTGATGAGCTCATGACTAATATAACTAAACATCATGTTCTCGAGAAGGTGTTGTCCTATAAGTCTTATTCTTATAATTTATACTTATCAATGCAGAATGTCATGCTCATATGCTAATACTATGTTTTACACGTATTTCTTTTTCAGTTACGTACACCATAGAATTTCAGAAGCGAGGTTTTCCTCATGCTCACATCCTTATTTTTTTGCATCCTCAAAATAGGTATCCAACACCTACAAATATGGATGAAGTTATTTCATCTGATATCCCTGACCCTGAAATACATCCAACACTGTATGGATCAGTCAAAACACACATGATGCATGGTCCATGTGGTCTTTCAAAACTGACATCACCTTGTATGAAAATGGAAAATGTTCTAAATTCTTCCCAAAAAGGTTTGTTGAGGAAACAATGCTTGATTCAAAGGGCTATCCACTTTACAGGAGAAGCTCAAAAACACATGTTATTCACAAGAACGATATTGCATTGGACAATCGTTATGTCGTTCCTTACAATACAAGGTTTCTTTTGAAGTACCAAGCACATATAAACATGGAATGGTGCAATCAGAGTACTTCTATCAAATATCTGTTTAAGTATATTCACAAAGGATATGATAGAATCACTGCAACAATTGTTGCTTCAAATAGCAATGAGCATAAACCTATTGATGAAATTCAATAGTATTTGGATTGTAGGTACATCTCACCGAGTGGAGCATGCTGGCGAATTTTCGGTTATAATATTCATGGTAGAAAACTAGTTGTTGAATGTATGTTCTATCATTTAATTGGGAGAAGGCCATTTACTACACTGACTTCGATAGAATGAAGGGCATATTGGAAAGGGCGAGCGTGACTGAATCTATGTTCACATCTTGGTTGGTTGCAAATGGTACATACGAAGAAGCCTAGATCATTGGCTTATGGCCAATTTGTGTCCAAATTTGTTTATGACAAAAGAAAAAGAACTTGGAAGCCACAAAAAAGAGGATTCACCATTGGTCGGTTGATATGGGTTCCACCTACTACCGGAGAATTGTATTATCGTCGAATGGTGCTGACAGTAGTGAAAGGATCTACGACATATGAGGAAATCCGCAAAATAGGCGAACAACAATTTGAAACATTTAGGGACGCTTGCTTTGCCATGGGTTTTCTTGAAGACGATGGAGAATACATATGTGCTATAAAAGAGGCGAGTTAATGGGGTTCTGATCATTTTTTTCGAAAACTTTTCTGCGTAATGCTTTTGTCCGGTGATGTAAATCGACCCGTTCATGTTTGGAAAGAGTCCAGGATTTTATTGTCGGACGGGCGGTTGCATAAACAAAGAGAATTGGTGCAAAACTCATGTCAAACTACTATATCTCTTTTCCTCACTATACATATGTTGCATATTTTTTACATCATTATAGCTGATATGTTTGGCTCAAATACTAATTTACAGTTTTGGTGGTTATATACTCTATACAAGTGGCCTATTATATTGCTATAATATATATCATTGCTTTACCTATTCACAATCAAGCAGCGTAAATATTATAAAAAGAATGTGGATGGGCTGCACCCATCACCATTGTTCCTGCTATTTAAAAAAATATCATTTTCTCTTGGAATATGTATGGAGATTTGTTATTATCCGAATCAATTTTGCAAAATTTGACTTTGATTAAGATCGAAACATTATTACAAGAGAATAAACACAGTCTAAATGAATTCAAGTATATTCCATATCTCAATGCTTATGTACTCCAGTAATTAGGCAAACGTCTGATATACGATGAAAGAAATTATGATATTCCCACCCTGAAAGCTAAATTTTCAAATCTTTTCAAAGGTCTAACAAGTCTAACAACAAATCTTTCGCTTAAACTGTTGATAATTGTATTCCTTTTTTTGTATATCAATGCCATTTTTTCTAATATTTCATATTTTTAAACCCATTACGATGACTATTGTTATTTCAATTTTATTTTTATTAGATGAACAAAGAGGTATCTATGAATAAATCATGCAAGCAATCCAAGCTCAAAAGGGTGGCATGTTCATGGTTATGGAGGTACATGAAAAACTTATACGTGGAGAACAATTGCAAGTGCTTTAAGATCTAGACATGATATATGTTTAACTGTTGCAACTAGTGGAATAACTTTACTTTTATTACCTAATGGTAGAACTTCACATTCAAAGTTCAAGATACCCGTGTCAACACTTGAGAATTCTACTTGCAGAATTGTCTAAGAAGATCAAGTTGCAGAGATTTTAAGACAAACAAAACTTATTATCTAGGATGAGGCATCCATGGCACACAAACATGCTTTTGAAGCACTTGACAAAACTTTGAAGGATGTTATGAGTTCCTACAGTAATTCAGATGATGTGTTTGGTGGGAAAGTTGTTGTATTTGGTGGTGACTTTAGACAAATATTTTCGGTTGTTCCTAGAGGAAGTCGATTAGATATTGTTCACTCTGCGATTAATGCTTCGTATATATGGCCTTCTGTTAAAGTATTTACTCTAACAAAAAATATGTGTCTGCAGTGTGGTTCCAGTGAGGCAAATAAATATGAAATTGAGAATTTTTCCGATTGGATTTTGAAAATTAGTGAGGGTAAAATGTCACAACCAAATGATGGTATCGCCAACATTGACATACCCCAATGACCTTTTAATCACCGAGTTTGAGAATCCAATTGTTGCCATTGTAAATAGTACATATCCTGATTTTCTACAGAATTATCAATCAAATGATTACCTCAAGAGTTGAGCAATACTCGCATCCACATTGAAAAATGTTGATCAAATTAATGATCACATCCTTGCTTTGATGTCAGGTAATCATATGCTTTTTAACCTAATTAATTTCATGGGTATGCGAAACTCTATCTAATTATATTTTCAACTATTTTGGTAGGTGATGTAAGAGAATACTACAACTCCAACACTATAGATAGCTCAGAGATTTATGATGTCAATGTTGTTGATATTCTAACATCAGAGTTCCTCAGTTCTTTACACACTTCTGGGTTGCCTAACCATAACATTAAGTTAAAGGTTGGAACATTAGTCATGCTTATGCGCAATATTGATAAGGCTGAAGGTTTATGTAATGACACACGCCTTATCATAACCAAGATGGAAAATCATGTTCTTGAAGCATCAATAATGGCTGGAAAACAGTCTGATAAGTTAGTTTACATACCTCGCATGGATATGTCACCATCCCAATCACCATGGCCATTCAAACTAAGTCGGCAATAATTTCCATTTGTTCTTTCACACACAATTACGATTAACAAATCCCATGGATAATCTTTGGATCATGTTGGACTTTATCTCCCGCGTGATGTTTTCACTCATGGCCAAATTTATGTCGCACTATCAAGGGTGAATACCATAAAAGGTATAAAAATCTTGATACATGATGAGAATGGCAATTTCAAGTCTACAACTTCAAATGTTGTTTATAAACAAGGGATAATATAGGTATGATATCTTAAATTTTTCTCCTATTGCATTAACTTTTTTTCCAGACTTTGTTATTTCTTATGTGATACTTATTTAACATGAACAATACAACCATTTTTTATGGGATACTTTTTTAACATGTTTTGCATATATGTGTCTGACATTGTTATTAATCCTTCAAAATGCCAATGCGGGTTATAATTCATGATACTCCACTCAATGCATCTTGAAGACTTTGCCTACATTATTTTATTTTCACTTTTATTTGTACTATTTCATTTTTACAATGTATTTCAAACCAACTTAATGTTGTAATATTGTTATTGTAATATAAGGTTGTAATGTATGTATTTCAAATTAAACTACAACCTCCATGACAATTGATATAAACAATATATTGGATTTTGACAGTTGATATAATGATGACAGTATTCCTCTTTGAATGATACCATTTTATTGTGCAACTGTCACCATCTTAACACTCATCTTACTTAAGGACACCAAAACAAGTTTTATACAATTGCAGGTTTATAAAAAATGTTTTATGTGTATTGAACATAACTTTCCTACTACTTGTATCAGTTTTTTTTACTCTAAACATACAATACATGTCTCTTGAATTGCACAAACATTGAACTTGTTCCCTTTTTTCATAACTACAACAGTTTTTGGAAATACATTAAAGTTGGATTTTTGGGTTGCATGGTTGTTTCATAATTATAAACAACCAAATTTCACATTCAAGCGTCACTATTATAATCATAATTTTACTCATTCAATCGGTTTATTTGGCCCTTGCACTATATTTTACAGCTTATTATACCATATTAAGTTTCAGCAACATATATGTATCGACTTTACATGACCAAAACTAAGTAAATAAACAATACTACATCGATTCATTCTTTTTTAATATGCGGACATTTGTACCATCGTTATTTAATTGGAGCAACAAAAACTAAGTAAATAAACAATACTACATCCATTCATATGCTACTATAATATATATTAAAAAGCCACGATCCACATGGTCGTCTATTAATCATACATCATCTTCTCAGTTTCAAAAGACCGTACGTCAAACAAAAACAAACAGACAACAAACTAGTCTTCTAATCAAAGCAATGCATCCTAAACCCTGTGGAATATGATCTTCCACCAACTAATTCATCTTCAAACAAAACACAACCATCCTAAAGATACCAAAACATCTAGAACATTTCCAGCGGCTGCATCTTCATCCGTCTCATGGATCTTCTTTAGCGGTTAACCACTGACACACAAACTCTTTTTGGAGGATACCGAATCTTGAAGTTGAGCATATCTCCTATCTTTAGCTTTCTGTTTTCAGCGAACTAATACCAACCTCTTCCAATGCACTTTTGATTCTTAAAAACCTCATTGTTACGCTTCACGCAACCTACTTCTGCATAGTAAGCATCACCGTTATCCTCATCTACTAACTCAATGGCTTTCTGATTCCTAAAAAGCACCGTCTTCGTCACTTCCCTGGGGAAATGCTTTCCCAAGAAATAAATGGATTAACTTTAACAATATATAACATACATAATATACCATTTATTTCTCTACACAAATGGTCTATTACTAGATTTCTCTACCTGAACTTACTTACGAGCTTTTTTGGCCAAGGGGACCACTTTCTCCCATGTATACATCCGAGGATAAGCTACTGCATCACTTTTATCACTATCAGAGTCAGTGCTATACACGTCCAACATAGGATCCTCGAATGTCTCCAACACCCTTTTCTGAATACGAGTAATTGCTTCATACTCATCAAACAACAATTCCTCCGAACTACATTAAAACAAACATCATTTTTGGTCAAACTCAAATTGAAACTATATAATCACGATTGACATTTATATGCCACCTAAATTTTTTTAATTTTTAATGCTTCGGCCAAATCACTGATACTATGACATCTTTGACATGCAAACATGTTTACATACACCAAGTTGTTAGATCACACAAATAGAACATTACATGCTGCTATCTGAAGATACTTTAATTGGAGATACATTGCTTTCTACTTTCACCTTCCCGTTTGCAGATAGATCGCCAGATCCTGAACCCTTCCTACATGCAAAAACACATTAGAAATCCGTGTTTAATCTTGGCAAGTAAAAATAGATAACAAGTTGACGACAGAGATGAATACCCGTTCATAACTCGTTGCTCTGGTACCTTTTCCATTCTTAGAGCCTTACTTAGCACAAAGGGAGATTCACTGCCCAGTTACAAATATAAGACGAAACCGAACTATGCATGTTATGAGGTTAGTTTTTTGTCTTTTCATATTACTATTAATGCCCCAAAATTGAAGGATGAAAAAACCCCTTTTCCGTCCATTATTTTAATTATAATTCATTATTCTACATAACGATTCAATATATTAATATTATTATTAAATACATGTGTTTCACTTTTGTTTGATAACGTAAACCAAGAACCACAAATCAATGTGGGGCCATTTGATTTTTTTTTTCACACAGTCAAAGATATTGAAACTATAGTAATTATCAAGTTTTATATAATCAATGCGTTTTAAATATTATCAAGTGGGACAATATCAATTCGTTCAGCCTTTGATACTATACCTCTTTTATTTAATTTTCAAACTTTCAAATAATATATTCTATAGACCTTTAACCTAACTATTTCCACGTGAACCTCAAACCAATAAAATATTTTATATCCTATTTGAGTTAATATAAATGTACATTTCCTCTTCTTTCATTTACACCTTCATCATTTTCATTGAGTTTTCTTCCTTTACTACCAACCACTCTCACTCATTTAATATGTCTTTGACATGAAAACTTATTTACACAGACTTGGAGTACTCATTCTCTATTGCTAAGTTATCTACTCAGGTAAATATTACATATATTTTTGCTTTAAAATTTTCTTTTTTTAAGGTGTTCTTAATGTGCAAGTTTTAATACCATTTCTTTGAATACTAGCTATATATGGCCTGAGGTTGACCCTCGATTTCTAAATCTTTATGAAAAAGATATAACAAAAACATGGACACTCTTGAATAACCAAGGTTTCCATCATGCCCTTATATATAACAAACATGAAGATCATCCACTTATAGTAGGTGGATGGAATGATGTTGAGACCTTATACAATTTACCAACTAATGTTTTGGTGGAGGTCGGTTATTATGGTAACAACAAATTTGAAATCCCCAGTTTTAAAAATGTGTTAAATATCGAACAATTACCCTATTTCCATAGAAGATTTATTGGTCACAAAGACATTATACTCTTCGACGTTGGTCTAACATATGTAACTATCTAAGCTGAAAAATTAGTTAAGTTTCTCTTTTATTTATCTCTTATGTTTTAGATAATCTTTTATAATATCACAATTCTAATTACTATTTTCATCTTTTTCATTAGATATTGGATGATAACTTTTCAGTATTTTTGAAAGATTACAATTATAAAATTTTGAACCTGTGTTGTGATAACGGAAAGAGAACGATACTCGATATGTATAACATTGAAAATACATATCGGACTAAGTTGGGCTCCTACTGGGATGAATTATGTGACTTCAATATGTTCAAGGCTGGAGACACTATTCGATTTAGATTAGATGTAAAAACTTGACACAACAAATGTCATCTATATAAAATCCATTAGTTTTAATTTCTCAATGTTTTGTATGTTTTAAGTGCATTCTCATTATGTGCAAATATTTTGCTTTCACGTGTGAAATATTCTATGAAATATAAGGACATCATCTAGAGTTCCTATGTATTTTATTATCCAATATGTTTTGGTATGCTTAAATCTTTGTATAAGTTCCATATTCACGTGTTAATGGAATGTCTCATCTGCTGCTTATTACATTCATCCTTTCTCTCCCGTCTCATCCATCGGTTGACAAGTTAAGAAGAGAAAAAATAAATAAATAATTTGTCAGAACAATGATAATATAATTTATATAACAAAATCCAAAGCATGATATCAGATTCCCATGTGAATGCTTTTACAATATAAAAGTTGCATGCACATGGTTGTATGCAAACATTGGTCCCACCATTTATGTGTATTCATGTTCCCAATAGTTAATTTTCAATTCTTACTTTCCCAACAAACTCTTTATATATTAAGGTGATGATGATACATTTTGATATGCTTTTTTTCATGCCCACATGCCTACCAACATTTATTCCCCCATTTTTTCAAACTTCAATCATATCACCTCATAAGCTACCAATGCATGCCCTATGGGTATACTTTTTCTCATTACACGCCTACTCAACTTCCGTTCTCCCATTTTTTTTCAGCTTCATACATATAAGCTAATACATATCATTTTTTCAAAATTCATACATTAACTCATACATATAAGTTTTTCAAACTTCATACATATCACCTCACTCACTTTCAATGCCCTGTCAGTACACAAAACTTCACAACAACATAATACTTTTATATATTTTTTCTCGTTAACCCTTTCAATCTTAATTGGCATGAAATCAATTTCAACTAATATAAGTGGCAAAAGTAACTTTCTTTTACTTTTACAAATTTCAATTAACCATGAAATTTAAAACCGTGACAAATGGTTACATCAAAGCTAAATCATAACTGGTATTTCTACGAAATCCATAATAATACCATACAATACACTTAGCATATCACCATGAATTACTTTCAAGACATTTGTAATTTTACACTTATCCTACATATTATACTAAGAAATGCCAGTTATGGAACCCAGTTAAAAGGCTAAAATGTTCATACATCATTGTTGCACTCCCAAAGTTTCATCTTCTTTACACTTTAACAACTTCACAATCCTTCAAATCTCTATCCTTTGAATACTCATACCAACCATGACCAATAAAATTCTCCACATGGTATTCTCTCTCACTGATATGGAGTTCACAATTGTAAATCTTTTTTGTATTGGTGTCATACATGAAAATTCGATCGAAAGTTAGTTCCACACAATCCTTAATCACATGTTGGGGAATGTTGTGAATTAGATACCTTAGAAACAAAGTATAATAGGTTTCTTTATGATTAGTTAGAAAACCCACAAGGGTTAGGGTTTAGGGTTACCAAAGATAACAACAAAGATTGGTTATAAACTGTTATTCTTTCCTTTCTCTTAAAACAAGATTACAAGTATACAAGAATAACAAATAACTTCTCTCACTTTTGAATTAGGGTTTTATCTTCATATTTTCCCTTATGCAAATAACCTATTACAAGCTAACTTAGGGTACAAGCTAACTTAAACAATTGGATCCATAACACAAGGCCCAATTAAACAATAACATGTGAGCAGACTTTGAAGGCATGCTATTCGTACTAGGGTTTGTTCCAATATTCCACAAATCTCCACCTTAAAACACACCCTACACAAACAAGAAGCAAACTAGATTTATTCATGCATCTTTATCAACTGCATACAGTGGAAAAACTTGCAACTGGGCAACGTCTTAGTGATCATATCAGCAACATTATAATTTGTCGCTCATGATAGGCTGAGTTCTTCGACAGGTGTATTGCACTTTGACTATCACATTTAACAGTGATACTTCGACCTTGAAGTTTCAGCTCCTTTGCAAAACCTTCAAGCCACAATGCTTCCTTTACAGCTTCAGTTAGAGCGATATATTCCGCTTCAGTGGTTGATAAGGTAACAATCTTCTGAAGTGTTGCTTTCCAACTAACTGTTGTGCCAAACATAGTGAAAACATATTCAGAAATAGATTTTCTAGAATCCATACAACCTGCATAATCAGAGTCGAAATATCCTTCGATTTCTACTTTACTATCTTCACCTAAGGCTCCACCATAAATTAGGACTCTATTCAGAGACCCATTTATGTACCTTAAAATCCACTTCAATGCTTGCCAGTGAGCCTTTCCAGGATTCGACATGTACTTGCTTACAAGACTTACTGCATATGCTATGTCGGGTCTAGTACAGACCATAACATACATAAAAAAACCTATTATATTAGCATATGAAATGTTATTCATATAAGCTCTTTCAACATTATCACTAGGACACTGATCTATACTCAACTTGAATTGAGGGTTTGTTGGAGTCACAACAGGCTTTGAATTCGACATACCAAACTTATCAAGAATCTTATTCAAGTATGCCTCTTGAGATAAGCATAATCTCGCTTGTTTTCTATCTCTTTGGATGTCAATCCCAAGAATCCTGGACGCAACTCCTAGATCCTTCATATCGAACTCATTATTAAGTCCAACCTTCACCCTCATTACATCTTCAACATTGTTGCTTGCTATTAGAATATCATCCACATAAAGCAACAAAATAACAAATGAATTACCATGTCAAAATCTGAAGTAAACACAGTGGTCGAACTGACTTCGGATGAAACTTATGCGAGCCATGAACTTGTTGAATCTCCTATTCCACTGTTGAGGAGATTGTTTCAGCCCATATAAATATCTCTTTAGATTTTATACATACTCTTCTTTCCCCTCTTCGACATACCCTTCAGGTTGCCTCATCATGATTGTTTCATCAAGATCACCATACAAGAATGCAATCTTTACATCCAACTGTTCCAATTCAAGGTCAAACTGTACCACCATGGCAAGCAACATTCGAATGGACTTGTGCTTCACAACAGGAGAGAACACATCATTGAAGTCGACACCTTCTTTCTGAGTGAACCCCCTTGCAACCAACATTGCCTTGTATATCTTTGACGCCACTCCTTTGATTCCTCCTTAACTTTGAAAATCCATTTACAGCTAACTAACCTAGCTCCAACAAGTTTCTCAATCAGTTCCCATGTGTTGTTATCATGAAGAGATTTCATCTAATTATCCATGGCCTTCAACCATTCAGTCTTATTTCGACTCTTCATAACTTCTTTATAGTCTCTAGGTTCTTCGTCTAGAACCTCACTTGTAGAGATTAAGGCATAATTTATAAGATTTGCATACCCAAGTCTCTGAGGTGGCTTGATGACTCTTCTCGACCTGTCTCTTGCCAGCAGGTAGTCATTATCAGTCTCCTCATCTTCGACAACAACTTCTGCTTCTTTTTCGACTTCATCTGGGTCATGCAATTCAACATCACTATGCTCCACCTTAACAAGAATTTCTCCATGTTCCATCTCTTCGACAACATCATCGGTTTTCTTGAAAGCCATCTTAGCTTCATTGAAAACTACATCTCGACCGGCGATACACCTCATGTGACATGGCTCTAGGAACCATAGCCTATAAGCTTTGACTCCTTCAGGATATCCCATGAGCATGCATTTCAGAGCTCTAGGTTTGACCCTGTCTTTCCTAATGTGAGCATAGGCTACACAACCAAATACTTTCAGTTTGTCGAGATCTGGTGGATGTCCCGACCAAACTTCTTCAGGTGTGTTCATATCTAACGCAGTCGAAGGACATTTATTTATCAGATATGTTGCTGTCGAAATAGCCTCAGCCCAAAATACCTTCTTCAATCCAGCACTAACCAACATGCATCTAACCCTTTCGAGGATTATTCGATTAAATCTCTCAACTATACCATTTTGCTGAGGAGTACATGCTACAGTTTTATGCCTTGCAATCCCAGACTTGACATAGTAACTGTCGAAAGTTTCATTGCATAATTCAAGGTCATTATCAGTTCTCAGTCTCTTAACCTTTCTGCCAGTTTGAGTTTCGACCAGAACCTTCCAACTCTTGAAATTCTCAAAAGTTTCATCCTTCATCTTCTGAATGAATACCCATAACTTTCTGGAATAATCATCAACTATGGGTAGAAAATATCTTACACCTGAATGTGAAGGATTCCTTGCAGGCCCCCAATGATCGACATGGATGTAATCAAGGGATCCATGTGTTCTTTGTTTACCTTTGTTAAACTTCACCCTACAGGATTTACCAAATACACAAGGTTCACAAAACTCCAACTTCTCAACTTTGTCACCACCTAGCAGGTTCTGTTTCCCCACTTCGATCAGGCCTCTCTCGCTGACATGGCCCAATCTCATGTGCCATAATTTTATCTTCGACAACAGTTTCATGGATGCAACATTTGTCGAACCACTTACAACTTCAGCCTCAAGGGTATACAAGCGTTGTTTCTCCACGCCTCTCAAGACTTCCTTCGACCCCTTTATGACTCTTAGAATACTTTTCTCTCCTTGAAAAACATATCCCTTCTTGTCGAATTCACCAAGAAAAATTAAATCTCTCTTCAAGCCAGGTACATACCTAACTTCAGTCAATAACCTTATTGACTCATCATGGAGCTTGAATCTCACAAATCCAATACCTGCAATTTTGCAAGCTTTGTTGTTTCCCAGCAGCACTAATCCACCATCTTGATCACATAATTCCTCGAACAAGTATTTATTTGGAGTCATGTGCCAAGTGCAACCTGAATCCATAATCCACTCGTTACTTGAGTCGCCGCTTGAAACCACAAGAACATCAGATGATTCAAAATCATCTAGAACAATGACCGCGTTTCCATTATCCTTACCTCCATGATCTTTCAGGCGTTCAAGGCACATCTTTCGAATGTGACCCTCCTTCTTACAATGATAGCATCAAACACCAGATGATTCACCACTATAAGACTTCTGCTGACTTTTGCCCTTCTTCTTGTCGAACTTACCATCCTTTCGCAAGAATTTCGCCTTAACGACCAACCCTTCACCAACCGTCGAAGGTTTATGCTCCTTCCGTTTGTTCAAGTCCTTAGAGTACAAGCAAGATTGAACATCTTCAAAGGTCAGGGACTCTCTTCCATACAATATGGTTTCTTTGAAGTGAGCATGTGTTTTGGGTAAAACGCATAACAACAACAACACTTGATCTTTGTCATCGATCTTCACATCAATATTTTCAAGATCAAGAATCAGCTTGTTGAACATATCCAACTGCTCAGCCAACACTTTGTCTTCACTTATCTTGAATGAATACAAGGCTTTCTCCAGGTAGAGTCGATTCACCAAAGATTTAGTCATGTACAAACCTTCAAGTTTCAACCATAACCCTGATGTCGTCGTCTCCTTTGATACCTGTCGAAGAACCTTATCACCAAGGCTCAACAATATTGCGCTGTGTGCTTTCTCAATCATATCCGTCTTTTCAGCTTTCGTCAATGCATCATTCATGGTCGTCTCTCCCTTCAACGCTTCCAAACAACCATGCTGAACAAGTAGGGCTTTCATCTTCAAACGCCACAGACCGAAATCGTTCACTCCAGTAAACTTTTCAATCTCATCCTTTGTTGAAGGCATCTTCTCCACGTTCACCGCACTAAGTTGTTGTGAATTAGATACTTAGAAACAAATCATAATAGGTTTCTTTGTGATTAGTTAGGAAACCCACAAGGGTTAGGGTTTAGGATTACCAAAGATAACAACAAAGATTGGTTATAAACTGTTATTCTTTCCTTTCTCTTAAAACAAGATTACAAGTATACAAGAATAACAAATAACATCTCTCACTTTTGAATTAGGGTTTTATCTTCCTATTTTCCCTTATGCAAAATATGAGAGACTAGTATGCTATTTATAATAAAACTATCATACTAACCTAATGGACTTTTTAACAATTACCCATTACAAGCTAACTTAGGGTACAAGCTAACTTAAACAATTGGATCCATAACACAAGGCCCAATTAAACAATAACATGTGAGCAGACTTCGACGACATGCTATTCGTACTAGGGTTTGTTCCAATATTCCACAGGGAATTTAATGCACAATCACAACCAAAATTAGGTTTTATACGATATATATTTCTTTATAACCTTTTCAGATAATACGCCTTAAATACATACTTACCATCACATTTCTTTTAGTAGTCTTGGCACATTCTATGTACTTATTCCATACAACAAACTTAAACCATTAAAACAATTATTTTCAATGAGTTGAACACATTGCTATAACATATATGAATAACCCAAAAACATTTTTCATAGATCTCCAAGAATGTTTAACATACATGAAAAACAATATTAACAGATTAAGGCTACAAATATAAAAACGGAATAGACTTAATGAAATAAATGCTTTACCTTTTCCCCTCAGTCTGCGAAGTATTTATCACCAAACTTGCTTTTCCCTTTGCAGCCATGGACGCCCCCCGCCGTGCTTGGCTTTCCGTTACATTTTTTTTATCATTGTTGTCTCTTAGGTTTTATTTTGTGAAGCGATACATAGAAACCAGGTTTTAGCAAATGTTGGCGTTTTACCCTTTTAAATGTCAGAAACTACAACTTTTTGGTTTCACAGACCTTTTTTATTCACATTTTAAATGGACATTAACTGAAAATTATGTTGGGCCCATTATTGAACCATGTTTTAAGTTGTCCACTTTCTTTATTTATAACATTTTTTTCATTTCTCTTTTAACATTGTCAAAGCATTACATTCTGCATTAGCATCAAAGGTCTTTTTTACACAAGAATTCAAACATACAGAACTTAGACAATAATTCAAACATACAAAAACAAATTCACAATAGAGCTTAAACCAACACTGACCAACAAACTCTCCATACCTAAACTTCCAGCAGCCTGCTGCCATAAGAATTAGACACACCCCACATTACTGTTCAAAACATACAAAATAACATCAAAACAATCCTATTGCATTACTTTCTTAATCCTTAATCCTGCATTTCCAGAACTATTAATTACTACATCAAAACACATTGTTTCAAAATACCAAACCATGGAATCAAACATCTATTCCATACAAACTATTTTTTTATTTCCAGCAATGGACTTCCACACATTCATGCTTTTTGCCAGTGGGAACCTAACACTGAAATAAAGGATGTAACAGTTCGTAAGCCCTCTTTCCTTGGCAAATGAATACCATCAGTGACCAACATGCTGCTCCACAGAATGTCTCCTTTCCTGAATTGTCACCACAACAACATATGTCTCTTTCGTATCCATGTAGTACATGTCAATATGCTTTACTCCATCTAAACATCCGATCCTAATGACGTGTTGTGGAAGTTGTTGCACAAGTTTATTAGAATTAATCATCTACATGAATATTAACGATGCTCTTAATACAAAAATAAAAATTTATATTAATCCTTTGTAGATATAAAACTTACAAGGACATTATTCTGGGAGGTTTTTGCATTTCTTATGATCTTCTTCCATGATATTACCCAGTTACCCTCGCGTTGATCGGCACGAGCAGCAACACAAACACCCACTTCGTCTTCAGACTTGAAAGCATTCAATCAAGTGGTCTATAACTTTAAGTATTATATACTACTAACCCCTACTAATAGTAAATAACTGTCGCACCTCGAAAAAATACGATCCTAAAATAAACAACAGAGTCGCCACCTAATTCTATTTATTCTACGAGAGAAAAGGAAGATATAGACACAACCTAAATAAAGGATAAGAATGGTCAACGAAACCACTAATCTAAGTTCGGGAGTCAGTTACGCAAGGGGAAGGTGTTAGGCACCCCTCACGTCCGTTGTACTCAACGGGAACCTCTTAGTCTAGTTTGCGCTTAAAATGTTAACTTGTATTACTGTCTTCTTTTACTGATTAAGATTGCTTTTAAAGGAATGTTTTAGTTATTATTGGTTATGGGAAAAGGTTAAGTTTTTTTTATTATTGTGCTTGCGAAGGATTAAAATCCCCGTGCCTACGTATTCCCCTGTGCAATGGGAAAGTCAGAGCTTCGTAGTTCGTGCTACTACGATTTGTGATATTTATTGAACGATTGTTTAAAATGCATTCTACTGTTAAGCGTTGGCTTATACTCGCGGTGGAGGATGAAGCGCTAGCTTGTTTGAGAGATAGAATGATCTAAACAATGTTCGTTTTGAGAAAAGATGTTTGATCTTTGTTAAAGGTGTTTTAAAACGAGAGGGCGAATGAACCACGCGTGAGGCTAGCCCATGTTGCGGTTGCATTCAAGAACGTGCGGAGTGCGAGACTCCGGAGTTCAGTTACTCGTTAATTAATTATGAAAATGATTTGAATTGGTTGGTAAGTTTTAATTTGTATTTGAAAAGAAAGAGACAAGTCGTCATCTTTAAGAGAAGTATCTCACCTATTCCACCACAAACGTTTGAGAAATGAGAAATCGAAAGAAGCTTTAAACTTGGATATAAGATCGACAAGCAATGCCACATTCTTTCTTTGAGAATAAATAAAATCGGAAGATGCTTTAAACTTGGATATAAGATCGACAAGCAATGCCACGTTCTTCCTTTGAAAGTAATTGTTTGTAAGATTTTTGTTTGTGTTTGTGGGGATAGGAGGAACAACTTTCCTATGAAGATGAATCATGCCTGATCCTTTAAGATTGTTGAATTGTTTTAAATACGAATGGTGATTGAACCATCGCGTGAGGCTAGCTCATTTGCGGTTCAATCCGGAACGTGCGGAATGCTAGACTCCGGAGTTCTGTCTTTCGTGATTTAATTTAAATAAATGATTTGGATGTTTCTTATACGAATGGTGATTGAACCAACGCGTGAGGCTAGCCTATTTGCGGTTCAATCCAGAACGTGCGGAATGCTAGACTTCGGAGTTCTTTTTTTCGTAAATTAATTAAGATGAATTGAATTGTTTTTATACGAATGGTGATTGAACCAACGCGTGAGGCTAGCCCATTTGCGGTTCAATCCAGAACGTGCGGAATGCTAGACTCCGGGGTTCTTTTTTTCGTAAAATTAATTAAGGCGAGCGATAAGTCGTGCAGACGGCGATCACTTGGTAATCGACTTACGTGTGTACGAAGTGTAGGCGAGGTGGATTCTCCACTTGGTGTTGGACCAAGAAATTAAATTTATGTTTGAAGAAAAGATTTAATTTGTTGTTTAGAAATATTATATTCGTATCTTGATTAACGCACTATAGTCGAAAAGAGAGCGGAATTCAAATCGTGCAAGTCATACATTACCAACATATAGCTAAATAGGGAGCAAGAAACCCAAATGTACATCTTATAAAAAAAATAAGAAATAAAAATCATGGAGAAATAATTAATTAATTAATTAACTAAATTAAAAAAAAAAAATTAATATTACTATTACTGTATTTTTACAAGAAAACAAATAAACAAATAGAATATAATTTAACAGAATTAAATAAAAAATAATAATATTAATGTTTATCATACTTAATTTACATAATTATGTTTCTAAACAAACTAAACTAATAATTAACAAAAACAGAACATATAAAAGAAAATTTGAGAAAAAGGGATGTAACAAAGCAATGGGTAAAAACTGGTCCAGCCAGCCCAAGAAGGGAAGGGTCCGCGGCAGGGGGAGAGGGCCGGATTCAACCCGGCTTGATTTATGACCCAAAAAAGGAAAAATGAGAAAACCTAGAAACCAATACCGGCGGAAATTCTTACGCCAGAAAATACTTCCCTTTCAAATGCTCAAACTCTCCCTCAACATCTCAATCGCTTTTCTCTCAGGAACTCACGAACTCACATTCAGAAACTCTCTTTCTCGCTCATGTCTCTCAAATTTCACTCAAACACCATCTTCCTCTCTCGAATCAAAACCACCAAAACCTAAACCCCAATTCGAAACAAAAACCTATAATCCCAATTTGAACCGATTCAGGGTGATTGCAACATGATAATGAAAGAAAATCCGAATAAAGCAAGCGAAAGTTCAGAAAGTTACCGAATTGGGATCCTCGTGGCTAATAGTGAGTACCTTTCGTCCTTCTCTTCCTTCCTCGTTAGCTTCTCAATTCACGATTCTTGTTTATCCTTGACGGATTGCTTTTGGTGTAGGGATTCAGATTGACTGGGCGTTCGCTGGATTCGGGAGCGGTGGCGGCTTCCGTGGCAACAAAATCGGTGTTTGAAGGTGGTGAAAGGATGGTCCGCGGCGGAGACAGCTTGTTTCAGAGGGTTATTTATGGTGAGCGGTGATGGCTGGAAGCTAGGGCTTTTGAGGAAGTAATGGGTCGGCGGTGAGGGGATTGTTTCAGGATCTGCTTGTGTTTGGCAATGTTTGGCAATGAAGGTACAGGTTTCTCACTCACAGTTTCGATCCCTCCGCTTCAGCTTTGTTTGTGTTAAGCTCACAGGGTAATTGTCTCAGAGGCTTTTCTGTTGTTATCGTGCTTTTCGGTTTTGCTCGATGGTTGCTTGCTGTTCCCTTTTTTACATTTTTCAGGGTTGTCAAAGATAGTGAAGAAGACGTGGGTTTATGAAGGTGAGTTTGATGAAGAACAGGGAGTTTGCGAAGGTGGATGGATTGACAACGGTTCGAAAGGGTTCAGTTTCTGTTTAAAAGATTTGGAATGGTGAGTTTGAGTTCCTGGTTTTTGTATCATTTTTCTGTATTTGGTCCTTGTTTATCAAGGTACTGTTGTTGTTCTGTGAGCTGTGAATGAACTTTGGTTTTCATCTTGTTCTTCACAGGTTCAGCTGCTTGTTATCGATTTCGTAAAGAGGTGCTTGGTGGTTTAAAGGTGTATGAAGGTTTGTAAGGTACTGATGAGGAGGGTTATGAGGTCGAAGGGAGATTGAGAGTAGTTGTGCGGTGAAGAAAACAGAGGCGATTTGTGAGGATGGTGGTTGATTTGAGACAGGTTGTTTATGATGATGATGAAGCAAAGTCTGGAAATCTTGAAGATTGTTTGCTCTGGAATCACGGGAACAAAGGGCTTGGTAGATTTTGTGTGGTTTTGAGCAGGTTATGAATCTTTTCTTCAAAAAAAGAAGGGGTGTGAAGGCTGAGAAACAGAGGATGACGACGGTGATATCTTGTGAGGTTCTTGATAGGTGATGGAAGGTGATGATGTGTTTCGGTTGTTGCTGTGTCTTGAGCCAAAAAGTTCAACTCAAAGGTATTTGGTTTCTTGTAGTTCTCTGTATCTGGTTTTGCTTTGTGTTTGGTTTTGGGTTTGTTGAGTTTTGTGTTGATTGCTGTTTGCTGGGAGTTGGTGTATGGTTTTTAAATGTATGGCTGAAGTTTGCTTGTAGCTTGTTTTTTTGTGATGCTTATTTCATGTGTGGTGGCTGTTTAGTTTGTATGAAGTTTTTGATTTTGTGGCCGCCCCCCCCCCCCTCTGATGAATTTCTGGCCTTTCTTTTATAGCCAAAAAAACCTTAGGGTTTGCAAATTGAAATGTTCTTATTCGGATTGAAATGAATTAGTTGGGTTATGACTCCCTCAGTTTGTTTTGGGTTGAATCCCTTTTGATGTATACTTGGTGCAGTGATTTGCAGGTCCTGACATATTGTGAGGAGAGTTCATAGCAGGCTTTATTCATGTTTTTTTCGTGTATGTTTCTTGCTGTGAAGACAGTGGTGTAGAGGACCCTCTAGGTCTGTGCGTGGGGATAGAGGCAGCTCTCCAAACCTTGGCTTGCTATGCTTTGATGAGTCACTTCATCCTTTCTTACCTTTTGCAGGTTCTGATATAACCTTTTATGATGTCTGTTTCCTTTTGTTTTTTCCAACAGGTACTTGTACATTTGCTTGTTAATGTGGCTGAGGCAAGCTTTAAGTTGAAGTATGAAGGCTTTCTTTATTGTTTCAAGGTCTAAAAATGTAAAATACGTTGTGACTTATCTAATTGGCGTCAACAACTAACAACTTTTTTTTGTGTGATTCAAGTGGTGTCATGTAGTTAAAATCCTGTTATTAAAATATATGCTTTGTTTTTCCCATTTTTACAAATCTTTGTACCAAAAATTGAATCTTGTAAATGACACCTTTATTCCTTTTGAAATTTGTCTTGGAGAACTTTGTGGCTTCAACAATGTAGTCCGTATTTGTCATGGTATCCCATAACATGACATTAAGACATGATCAAATTTGTGAGAACAAAATCTCCCTACCAACTTCAAAGAAAAAAACAAATGGCCCTGCATGGCCACAAGTTCTAGCTTGGTTTTAGCAATCTCAACAAAACAAAGTTGGCCCACGTAAACATGGCTTAAATTAATTGAATTGAAAATAGAATGAATTCTTATGACTTCAAAAATGAATTTAAATTCCCTTGGTTTCAAACCACCCATGAAGACAATATATGAATTTTGAATCAAATTTTCATGTACTTTGAACTTAACACGTCTCTTCGCAATCTTCCATTTCACTTGAACACATAACCGAGTCCTTAGTAGCAAAGGATGAAATGGGCCTAAAGAATGGATGTTTCTTTATATCCACCTTAATTGCTTGAGATTGGCTTTGGCTGGAATCACACCTAAATATTTCTATCATGAGACATTTGGAATCCAACGCAAATTGATGACTTTAAAAATGAAACAAAACTATCGTTTTGACCGAAATTAGATCGATCTCAACTTAATTTTTGTCCATCAGCGCACACACATTTGACCTAATAAGCATGTCTGCACTTCAACCCATAACTTGATTTGAACAAAAAGGAAATGAAAGTAACAAAGATAGTAATCTCAATAGGATCGGCGATATGCATATGTAATGTAAAATGTTATGCACCTGATGCAAATAAGGATACAAACTAGTGTATACAAAAAAAAAGAAAATTTCTGGTCAAAATTTAGGGTATGACAGCTGCCCCTATTTAATCATCCTGAACCTGAATGTCTGAGTAACAAAGAATTTTTTTGACATTCAAGGTGGAAGATGATTAAATATCAGAATACCTAAAATTTTGACCGAAAATGCAGATGACAATGATATGATATGCGATGCGAAGATGTAAGACAAAAGCTATGACATTGCTGTAAAGGAAAAATGACACTACTGGGGATTATACACATGACTGGAGTACAGACCACCCATGGGATCCTCTCTTGAGTGGAGCCAGACGACACTGTCTACAGGTCCTAAGATGACTCGAGATCTTTGAACAAAAATTCCACTTTGAGGAAATCTACTGCCGAGATTTGAAACCTCATTTGGAAAGACCTTCTGTTGGTGTATCAAAACGAAACAGAAATCTACTGCCGAGATTCTGAAACGAAAACCAAATCTTCCGAGGTCTACTGGAGATCTAACTGCCGAGATTACCAGAGAATCCGAAAATGGAATACCTTCTGCCGAGGTAGATTAAATGCACCAAGAATCTACTGCCGAGATCTTGGAACGAAAACAAATTCTGTTGAAGTCTGTTGGAGATCTACTGCCGAGATTACCAGAGATTCTAAGAACGAGATACCTTCTGCCGAGATATCAAGATAAACCAAAAATCTACTGCCGAGATCTTGGAGAATCTAGAAATGAGATACCTTCTGCCGAGGTATCAAAAAGAAATTCCTACTGCCGAGGATTAACTGAGGATACTCCTGTTGCTTAATCTTCTGCCGAGATTTAACTAAGGATACTGTCGTCGAGCTTATAAAAGTAAATACCTTCTGCCGAGGTAGACTGGAAATCTTCTGCCGAGACTTGCCAGAAATAAAAGGAATCACCTGTTGTCAAATCTTCTGCCGAGATTTAACTAAGGATGCCATTGGAGATCATAAAAAGTAAATACCTTCTGCCGAGGTAGACTGGAAATCTTCTGCCGAGACTTGCCAGGAGTAAAAGGAATCACCCGTTGCTAAATCTTCTACCGAGATTTAACTAAGGATACACCAATGAATAGAACTCTCACCATACTTCCCTTCTTCTGAAAGAGACAGCCATATGATGGAGAAACAACTTCACGCTCCTACTTCTCAACTTGTCTGGAAGAGACAACCATTTGACGGAAATTGGAAAATATTCAACAAACTTCTCAACTTGTTTGGAAGAGATAGCCATTTGTTGGTAAAATAAAAGAGATTCATATCAAACTTCTCAACTTGTATGGAAGAGATAGCCATTTGATAGAACATTCATCATACTTCCCTTCTTCTGAAAGAGACAACCATATGACGAAGAACAACTTCACGCTCAAACTTCTCAACTTGTCTGGAAGAGATAGCCATTTGACGGAAATTGGAAAATTCACAACAAACTTCTCAACTTGTCTGGGAGAGATAGCCATTTGTTGGAAATAAAAGAGATCACGACAAACTTCTCACCTTGTCTGGATGAGATGCCATTTGCTGGAAAAATAAAAGAGATTCATATCAAACTTCTCGACTTGTATGGAAGAGATAGCCATTTGATAGAACATTCATCATACTTCCCTTCTTCTGAAAGGGACAGCCATATGATGGAGAAACAACTTCACACTCAAACTTCTCAACTTGTATGGAAGAGATAGCCATTTGACGGAAATTGGAAAATTCACAACAAACTTCTCAACTTATCTGGGAGAGATAGCCATTTGTTGGAAAAATAAAAGAGATTCATATCAAACTTCTCGACTTGTATGGAAGAGATAGCCATTTGATAGAACATTCATCATACTTCCCTTCTTCTGAAAGAGACAGCCATATGACGAAGAACAACTTCAAGCTCAAACTTCTCAACTTGTCTGGAAGAGATGGCCATTTGACGGAAATTGGAAAATTCACAACAAACTTCTCAACTTGTCTGGGAGAGATAGCCATTTGTTGGAAAAATAAAAGAGATTCATATCAAACTTCTCAACTTGTATGGAAGAGATAGCCATTTGATAGAACATTCATCATACTTCCCTTCTTCTGAAAGAGACAGCCATATGATGGAGAACAACTCCACGCTCAAACTTCTCGACTTGTCTGGAAGAGATAGCCATTTGACGGAAATTGGAAAAATTTCAACAAACTTCTCAACTTGTATGGAAGAGATAGCCATTTGCCGAAAAACAAAAAGATTCATATCAAACTTCTCGACTTGTATGGAAGAGATAGCCATTTGATAGAACATTCATCATACTTCCCTTCTTCTGAAAGAGACAGCCATATGACAGAGAAACAATTTCACGCACAAACTTCTCGACTTGTATGGAAGAGATGGCCATTTGACGGAAATTGGAAAATTCGCAACAAACTTCTCAACTTGTCTGGAAGAGATAGCCATTTGTTGGAAATTGGAATCACGACAAACTTCCCACCTTGTCTGGATGAGATGCCATTTGCCGAACAAACTTCTCACCTTGTCTGGATGAGATGCCATTTGTTGAAAATTGAAATCACGACAAACTTCCCACCTTGTCTGAATGAGATGCCATTTGCCGAACAAACTTCTCACCTTGTCTGGATGAGATGCCATTTGCCGAACAAACTTCTCACCTTGTCTGGATGAGATGCCATTTGTTGAAAATTGGAATCACGACAAACTTCCCACCTTGTCTGGATGAGATGCCATTTGCCGAACAAACTTCTCACCTTGTCTGGATGAGATGCCATTTGCCGAACAAACTTCTCACCTTGTCTGGATGAGATGCCATTTGTTGAAAATTGGAATCACGAAAAACTTCCCACCTTGTCTAGATGAGATGCCATTTTCCGAACAAACTTCTCACCTTGTCTGGATGAGATGCCATTTGTTGAAAATTAAATTCATACCAAACTTCTCCGCTGAACAGGGGAGATGCCATTTGATAGAACAGAAACCTTGCTGAGGATGAACAAATTGCTCGAAAAGAGAATGCCATCTATTGATTTTGAGGGAAATCCATGGGTAAGAAACAAGCTTCTCAAATAAGGAGACGGCCACTTGTTGATTCCGATTAGAGGTCTAGGGATAAGAACAAGCTTCTACAATAAAGAGACTGCCACTTGTTGTCAGGTATAAGTAATTCAAAGGAATGTTGTAGTAACACTGTCGGAGAATGAAGTTTGTCTTCAATGGGGAAATCTTCAATAATTTCTTCTGGGAAACTAAACATCCGAAGGTGCAAAATGAATCCACTTTCCATCTGGAATTGCTGGGGATGGAACGACTGCTCGGAAAGAGACGGTCATCCGTTGATTTTTACCAAAAAGTTCGAAGACAAAACAAGCTTCTCAAATAAAGAGACTGCCACTTGTTGTCAGGCGTAAATAATCCAAGGGAAGGTTGTGTCGCACCTCGAAAAAATACGATCCTAAAATAAACAACAGAGTCGCCACCTAATTCTATTTATTCTACGAGAGAAAAGGAAGATATAGACACAACCTAAATAAAGGATAAGAAATGGTTTACGAAACCACTAATCTAAGTTCGGGAGTCAGTTACGCAAAGGGAAGGTGTTAGGCACCCCTCACGTCCGTTGTACTCAACGGGAACCTCTTAGTCTAGTTTGCGCTCAAAATGCTAACTTATTATTATTGTCTTCTTTTAATGATTAAGTATCGATATTTGTTATGGAGAAAGGTTAAGTTTTTTATTATTGTGTTTTATGACGGAGAAAAGATTGAGTTTTTTATTATTATGCTCGCGAAGGATCAAAATCCCCGTGCCTACGTATTCCCCTGTGCAATGGGAAAGTCAGAGCTTCGTAGTTCGTGCTACTACGATTTGTGTTTTTTATTTGAACGATTGTTTGAAAAATGCATTCTACTGCTAAGCGTTGGCTTATCTGCTCGCGATAGGAGGCTGAAGCGCTAGCTTGTTTGCGAGATAGAAAGATTTAAACAATGTCCGTTTTGAGAAAAGATGTTTGATCTTTGTTAAAGATGTTTTAAACGAGAGGGCGAATGAACCACGCGTGGGGCTAGCCCATGTTGCGGTTGCATTCAAAAACGTGCGGAGTGCGAGACTCCGGAGTTCAGTTACTCGCTAATTAATTATGAAAATGATTCGGATTGGTTGGTAAGTTTTAATTTGTATTTGAAAGAAAGAGACGAGTCGTCACCTTTAAGAGAAGTATCTCACCTATTCCACCACAAACATTTGAGAAATGAGAAATCGAAAGAAGCTTTAAACTTGGATATAAGATCGACAAGCAATGCCACATTCTTTCTTTGAGAATAAATAAAATCGGAAGAAGCTTTAAACTTGGATATAAGTATCGACAAGCAATGCCACGTTCTTCCTTTGAAAGTAATTGTTTGTAAGATTTTTGTTTGTGTTTGTGGGGATAGGAGAAATAACTTTCCTATGGAGATGAATCATGCCTGATCCTTTAAGATTGTTGAATTGTTTTGAATACGAATGGTGATTGAACCAACGCGTGAGGCTAGCCCATTTGCGGTTCAATCCAGAACGTGCGGAATGCTAGACTCCGGAGTTCCTTTTTTCCATAAATTAATTAAGATGAATTGAATTGTTTTTTATACGAATGGTGATTGAACCAACGCGTGGGGCTAGCCCATTTGCGGTTTAATCCAGAACGTGCGGAGTGCTAGACTCCGGAGTTCCTTTTTTCCATAAATTAATTAAGATGAATTGAATTGTTTTTTATACGAATGGTGATTGAACCAACGCGTGGGGCTAGCCCATTTGCGGTTTAATCCAGAACGTGCGGAGTGCTAGACTCCGGAGTTCCTTTTTTTCGTAAATTAATTAAAATGTGCGCGATAAGTCGTGCAGACGGCGATCACTTGGTAATCGACTTACGTGTGTGCAGACGTATACATATGAAGTTGAAAGAGTGCATCTATCCAATGTTTTTTACTTATTTTCCTTAATGTTTAAAGATAGAGTAAAGTGATAAGCCTAATGGAAATAAATGATCAAAATTAGAATAGTTTTGGATTTTTGATATAAAAGAAAATAAATGAATTATTATCTAATCACAAAAATTTTTTTAACATCCTACCTTTAACTTAATTAAATTATAACAACTTAATTATCGAAAACTAAATGAAACCGACAAAAATTTAGAATAAGCAAAATAAAATATTTGAGATTTTTTTTAGTATATTATTTTTTTTACTACCTTAAATTATACCTAAAATTCAAAAAACATTACTAACTAAGTAGGTCTTAAAACTAATTAACTGATATAATCTAATTACTAAATAATTTACTACCTAAAACTCCATATCTTAAAATTTAAATATTAATCTAAAAAAAAACTAAATTAACCTAAATTTAAATAAACTAAACTAGCTAAATTAAAAAAAAAGAAAGTCAATTGAGAAAAAAACTATATGAGACCTTTGCCAAG
The DNA here is from genome assembly GCA_963966055.1 of Lathyrus aphaca. NCBI lineage: Eukaryota > Viridiplantae > Streptophyta > Magnoliopsida > Fabales > Fabaceae > Lathyrus > Lathyrus aphaca. Next base: position 85,524,412 of record OZ014520.1, read on the forward strand.
AGAAAACAGAAGCACTTTTAATAGAAACAAATGGGGCATAAAGCCCAGGGCGCAGGGTTTGAAAGACCATCCAGGATGGGTCAGCTTCAACCCGGCCCGATTTATAAACAAAACGGGTTGGAAAAACCTAAAAGCCGCAGAGAAACAAAATGAAGGGGAACCAGCAATCCAACACAGTCAAAACTCCAAACAAACGTTAGAAAACTTTCGAAAAGAAAAAGGATCCTGACCGAAGATCAGTTGTGTTCATCATTCTAACAATCATTTTCCTTTGAAAACAAACAAAAAAAGGACAACGATGAAGAAACAAACCCTACCTCTCGCAAAGAACAAAAGTTTTTCGAAACGAGAATTCTGACTTCGCCCGAGCCCAGATTTTCTCAAATCAACTTCGTCGTCGATTCTCTCGCTCTCTCGTCTTCGTTTTACTTCCAACGCGACGGCGGCGTTTCTTCTCTCACAGTTCGCGCGATGTTTCTCCGGCGGCGGTAATGGCGATGGTGGTCACGCGTCGATGATTCACGGGCTGGCTTTGCGTGAGCTTCGGTGAAGGTCCACGGTGATGGATGCGTTGATGGGTGGTGGTGAAGAAAGGTGCGTTGCGACGGTTTCGTGAAAATTAGCAATGTTGAAGATGCTAGGCCACAAGACGATCGGTCCTTCAACCCCACAGGTATCTTGTTCTTTTGTTTTGAAAGAAACAAGTCTCTGTTTTCTTTTTGATAGTTTTCGAAAACAATCTCCTTTTTCTGTCCTCCCGTATTTCCGTCCTCTTCTCCCCTTTATAAGAGACCTTAGGGTTTGTAAAGTTGAAAAATCTCTCCTTTAAAACGAACTGAGTTGGTCCAGTCTTGACTGATTGTTTGGCTTTGGATTGAACTCATTTCTGTGGCTTTCCTTAGGCTATCATTTGTGTCTGCATTTTTCTTATATCTCTCCCTACATTTCGGCACCCTCTCCCACTTTTTCATCAACATAACTTGTCTGCTCAAGTCATCTTTTCATGCTTGTGCAGGTTCAAAGTGAACAGCCACATCAACCTGCAGGATATTGAGGGCAGCCAAGTGCAGCTGGGTCATAGCAGGTAGGTCTTGTTCACCCTTTTCGTACGTTCAGATGCTATATATTAAACCATTTGTCCTTGTTGATGTGAATCTTGATATTATGACTTTGCAGGCTTTGAGGCATTGATGTGAACTTGCAGTAGGCCTTTTGGAGGTTTGTGTATGCTGCAAGTAAGTAGGTGCAGCTGTAGGGCTTTTCTGTGTATCTTCAGCTCCAAGATATTGTACCAAGATATTGTACCTTTTGAGTGCTGACTTTGCTTTCAAGGTATCTCCCTGTCCTTTCATTCAAATTTAAATGAGGTCTAATGTTATCTCTTTCTGATTTCTCTTTAAGGTATAAAAACTGCTAGTGCTTTAGACATGCCATGCGGTTATGTTTGGATATGCTAATGCCATGAATAAAATTGAGTTAAGACATGCCATATAACTCAATTAAATCGGGACAGCAAGAGACCTTCTTGATATATGGACTAATCATTCTTTCTCTTTTTTCTAATTGAGATTTTATTTGGAAAAGGGATGCTTGTTGTGGACTTATGATCTTTGGTTCCTTTTTTTCATGTTCAACACGCTTGGAGCCTAAGATTGGGGTCGGTGAAGGCTAGGATGGACGACTTGATATGCAGTCATCACTTGCAAGCTGCTTGAAAAAATATGAGCTACGGATAGGTGATGCACAGCTACGTCGGGAGACCGAAAGTTTCGTTTACCGTTGGCCTTGTAACAAAATAATTGTAATATAATTATGATTATTTCAGCTTTGCTTGTAAATTTGATTTTCATCTCCTTTGTGACATTTGTGCCTACTCTCTGAATTTGACAGTAATGACACAAATTTTGGATTTGAACCAATCCTTTTATTGAATTATAATTTGGAATGCAACCATCTTGACAACATTTGAACTCGGTCATTGTTAACTGGAAATATTTTAGAAATAACACTCCAATTCTTTGAATGAAACAATCTTACCTTGAAATAATAATCTTGTTTGTCTCAAAATCATACCCCTAAAGGGGCGTAGCTTGAAAGCAAAATACAACCACTTTGACAATGACCAAATATAAAGTTCGACTTTAATTTTGCCCATAGTTCAAAGATGTGAATCCGCGAATCGAGTCATTAAATTCAAACTCAAGCCAACGGTAATCCCATGTAAAGTCACTCGAATAAACAAGTTTTCTCCCTTCAAATTACTTCTCAAAAAATTAAAAAGAAGTGACGATACTTCAGAAATAACCTTGAAATAACATCATCCCCACGACTTGAAAGATTTAAACGAGGAGACAGCAAATTTGGTCTCTTAAAACCTCAAGAGTAAATTTCGCAATTCAAAGTATCATAAACACCATTCATTCTTCTTAGTCTGAACATGATCTTGCGTATTAAGTAGCCAGAGGAGCAATAGTCTCGATGACTTGATGAACTATGCTTCAATGTTTGAAAAGTGAAGATCATTGTGAGCATCCGATGAAGCATGATATGAATATCTACGGAAAAAAAACTCTTAAAGCCCACCTCCAGACCTTTGAGTGGAGTAAGATCTTCAAAAAACAGTGAAGCCTAACCAAAAAGGAATCCCTGATCCCAAGCTTTGAAGAAAACAAAAAATGCGAAATGCAAATGTACGAATGCGGAAGACCGAAACAACGAAAGGAGGGCAAATTTTGGGGTGCAACAGCTGCCCCTATTCAAACGGCTTAAACCTGAAAGGTAGAAGAGGTTTGAATACTAAAAGAACCAGAAAATTGGCGCTCCGATAACAAGAAAAAGTAAACGGGGGAAAAGCTGAAAATAAATTACGAAACCAAACTCTAACGAGAAAACAGACGGCTTTACTGGGGGTGAAGCACACATAGTTGTGGCATATGCCCTTCCAAGAAGTTTGGAAATACAACTAGACGATAGATGATCAATAAATGACAGCATGCATTGGAGAGGCATCGTTGATGGAACTTTTACCCTACTTTCTTTCTTCTGATAGAGGCATTTATGTGACGAAGAATAATTTCACGCTCAGACTTCTCAACCTTGTCGGGGCGAGGTGTCATTTGTTGAAAATTGGAATCACGACAAACTTCCCACCTTGTCTGGATGAGATGCCATTTGCCGAACAAACTTCTCATCTTGTCTGGATGAGATGCCATTTGTTGAAAATTGGAATCACGACAAACTTCCCACCTTGTCTGGATGAGATGCCATTTGCCGAACAAACTTCTCACCTTGTCTGGATGAGATGCCATTTGTTGAAAATTGGAATCACGACAAACTTCCCACCTTGTCTGGATGAGATGCCATTTGCCGAACAAACTTCTCACCTTGTTTGGATGAGATGCCATTTGTTGAAAATTGGAATCACGACAAACTTCCCACCTTGTCTGGATGAGATGCCATTTGCCAAACAAACTTCTCACCTTGTCTGGATGAGATGCCATTTGTTGAAAATTGGAATCACGACAAACTTCCCACCTTGTCTGGATGAGATGCCATTTGCCGAACAAACTTCTCACCTTGTCTGGATGAGATGCCATTTGTTGAAAATTGGAATCACGACAAACTTCCCACCTTGTCTGGATGAGATGCCATTTGCCGAACAAACTTCTCACCTTGTCTGGATGAGATGCCATTTGTTGAAAATTGGAATCACGACAAACTTCCCACCTTGTCTGGATGAGATGCCATTTGCCGAACAAACTTCTCACCTTGTCTGGATGAGATGCCATTTGTTGAAAATTGGAATCACGACAAACTTCCCACCTTGTCTGGATGAGATGCCATTTGCCGAACAAACTTCTCACCTTGTCTGGATGAGATGCCATTTGTTGAAAATTGGAATCACGACAAACTTCCCACCTTGTCTGGATGAGATGCCATTTGCCGAACAAACTTCTCACCTTGTCTGGATGAGATGCCATTTGTTGAAAATTGGAATCACGACAAACTTCCCACCTTGTCTGGATGAGATGCCATTTGCCGAACAAACTTCTCACCTTGTCTGGATGAGATGCCATTTGTTGAAAATTGGAATCACGACAAACTTCCCACCTTGTCTGGATGAGATGCCATTTGCCGAACAAACTTCTCACCTTGTCTGGATGAGATGCCATTTGTTGAAAATTGGAATCACGACAAACTTCCCACCTTGTCTGGATGAGATGCCATTTGCCGAACAAACTTCTCACCTTGTCTGGATGAGATGCCATTTGTTGAAAATTGGAATCACGACAAACTTCCCACCTTGTCTGGATGAGATGCCATTTGCCGAACAAACTTCTCACCTTGTCTGGATGAGATGCCATTTGTTGAAAATTGGAATCACGACAAACTTCCCAACTTGTCTGGATGAGATGCCATTTGCCGAACAAACTTCTCACCTTGTCTGGATGAGATGCCATTTGTTGAAAATTGGAATCACGACAAACTTCCCACCTTGTCTGGATGAGATGCCATTTGCCGAACAAACTTCTCACCTTGTCTGGATGAGATGCCATTTGTTGAAAATTGGAATCACGACAAACTTCCCACCTTGTCTGGATGAGATGCCATTTGCCGAACAAACTTCTCACCTTGTCTGGATGAGATGCCATTTGTTGAAAATTGGAATCACGACAAACTTCCCACCTTGTCTGGATGAGATGCCATTTGCCGAACAAACTTCTCACCTTGTCTGGATGAGATGCCATTTGTTGAAAATTAGAATCACGACAAACTTCCCACCTTGTCTGGATGAGATGCCATTTGCCGAACAAACTTCTCACCTTGTCTGGATGAGATGCCATTTGTTGAAAATTGGAATCACGACAAACTTCCCACCTTGTCTGGATGAGATGCCATTTGCCGAACAAACTTCTCACCTTGTCCGGATGAGATGCCATTTGTTGAAAATATAAATTCAAACCAAACTTCTCCGCTGAACAGGGGAGACGCCATTTGATAGAACGGAAACCTTGCTGAGGATGACCAAATTGCTCGAAAAGAGAATGTCATCTGTTGATTCACAGGGAAATCTGTGGATAAGAAACAAGCTTCTCAAATAAGGAGACGGCCACTTGTTGATTCCGATTAGAGGTCCAGGGATAATAACAAGTTTCTCCAATAAAGAGACTGCCACTTGTTGTCAGGTGTAAATACTCCAAGAGAATGTTGCAATAACATTGTTGGGGAGCAAAATTTGTCTTCAATGGGGAACCTTCAATTCCTTCTAGGAGACAAAGTGCTCAAAGGCGCCAAATGAACTTACTTTCCATCTGGAATCGCTGGGGATGGATCGACTGCTCGGAAAGAGACTGCCATCTGTTGATTCCACTTGGAAGTTTTAGGACAAAACAAGCTTCTCGAATAAAGAGACTGCCACTTGTTGTCGGGTATAAGTAATCCAAGGGAATGTTGTAGTAACACTGCTGGAGAGCAAAATTCGTCTTCAAAGGAAGCCTCCAACAAATTCCTCCTGGGAAATTAAGCATCCGAAGGTGCAAAATAAATGCACTTTCCAATTGGTAGTTCAATCATCAAAATTGCCAAAGACCAAAATTCAATCCAGGAACGAGCTGGAAAGAAACTGTCAAGCGAGACACCAACCCAGGAGGAATAAACTCAATTGGGGATTAACCCTATCCAAGTGTGGAAAGGGGAACTAAAGCAAAAATCTTCCACGAGGGTAAGAACTCAGTGGGGAATTAGAAAGAATGTACATTTTCTGCCTAAGGCTGACAACTCTATTTTGAGGGAGACACATCACTTGGGGATAAACACGACCAAAGTGAAGGAGATATGCATTACTGAGTGCGACATGAATATGCATATGAATCAATTCAAATATGATGTACATGTATGTATATGCGTTATGTTTATGCTGACAGACAGACAGAACAGACACAAGAGGTGAACTAGTGATGAAATAAACATCACAACAAACGAATACTCGACCAATCTCGTCAAAGTGTACGCAATCACTGTAGATAGGGTAAAGAGCCATCCATGGAGCAGAGTCCAGCTACAAGGCTCAAATCTCTTCGAGGAGAGAAAGATACTTCATTTGGGAAATAAACCCAGGCAAATCTTCTAACTTCAACATCTATCAGGAGGAAGCGATCATACAAACTACGTTTGCTTAGGGTGAAGTAAATTTGTACTCCGTTGGGGGGAGAAAATCAGATTCATCTGGAGAAGCTAGAGTCAAGGCTCAATTGGGGGTACCAGACTTAGTAACTCACTGGAAGCACTAAATAGTGAGAAATCCACCAGAAAATAATGAGTCATGCCCCTGACATACCATAGCAACTTGGCATGAGGACCCCAATATCTGGAAGTACTTGCAAGGTAGATCCTAAGAGCGTCTTGCTTAGGGGAACACGTGGTCATGTGCCCCCAAAATGATTTATGAGAAGAGATCATCTCAAGAGGATTTTATAGAAGACTTGGCATTCAAAATGTCCCAGTGTCTTCAAACTCTTGTAGAGATTCGTCGAATCTCGACGTCACTGCCTCAGGTTAACTGTACTTGGCACAAATGAGTCTTCAATGCTTATCCTTTTAGGGATGATAAGAATGTGTAAGCACAAATTGGGAAACGAATTGCCCCGGTTTAGCAAAGTCTTCAAGCAACATGCTTCTATCTGGAAAGGTATTAAGGCAACCTGCCCCTGGGTGGCAAAGTTTTCAAGTAACTTGCCCCTGTTTGGCAAGGTTTTCAAACAACATGCCCCTGGGGGTGATCATTCTCTGAAATGGTTGTTCAACTACTCATCAGAGTTTCAAATCTCAAGAGATTAAGCTCATCACTGGTGCTCATACATAGGTTTCTATGACATCAAGCAAATGCTAGCAAGCAAAAAGGTTAACGTTAAGACTGCTAATGCAACACACGTGTTTGTCTCGAAGTTTTTTTTTTGTCTTTTTTTTTTTGAAAAGATTTTCACAATAGCCTGTGACCGAATCCCTAACTAGGAGGTGACATTCATTTTTATAAAGCCAACACAAATTTTTGAGCAAAGCTCATGGGAGTCGGGAAACACTTTCTCATCGAGTGTGCTTTCGAAATAAACCCTACTTCAATTAGGACTTTTGCGGGTTGTAATGTGGTTTGGTTCACGGTTTTAGAAACAAAGGATAAAGGCTCAAAGTTTATTTGGTGCCCACCCACTCTCCGTGATGTTCTCCAATCCTAGGTTCAGCTAAATCGACACATACATTTGTCTTTGATAGCATAGAGATGATGCTCCAAGGTCCGCTTGAAATGACAGTCATCTTATTTGTCCTCTATGGATATCAGTGACCCCTTTGACTTTGGTATGGCGGTCACTAAATCGTAAGCTTTTAGGTTGAGGATTGAAAGGCCTCTTCTAACTCGAATTTCTCTTTGGTCCCTGATTTTTGCCTAAGTCTCTTTTTGGGTGCTTGACTTAGCGGGATTTTACTTTCTCTTTTTTTTTAAATCAATGGAAGGTTGGAAGTTATGACTGTCAAGTCATTAATTGTAGCGGATTTCCTGATGGGATGTTTCATCTTATGATTTGACTGTGTAACCAGATTAACTGAACACTACCCTGCCCCAGGTTAAGCGTAAGGGTTTTGAAATATCTGAAAGAAACTCCTACTTCTAGGCTCGAAGTGGTTGACTAGGGATTAACTCCTTATTTCTCCAGTGTTTGGGGATTTGAAACAATGCCTGTACATCGTCAGTAGGATTTTATTCAAAAGCATTCAGCTAGAGGATTTGTGTTTTAATTTCGTCATCCTCCCTCCAATTCTCTGCCTAAGCAAGAGATGGGATAATATTGGCATTATAAAATTGAAAAAGCATTATGAGTGAATACGAATGGATTACTTCAAGACAAACCTATTCATTGCATTAATCATTCGAAACAAATAAGTTCTTACATGCCAAAACAAATGCATTAACAAAACGTAGCAAAATACATATGAAAAGCAGTAAATGAGCTAAACATCTGAGAAAATAGCTCCAAAACATCGAACGATCAGGCGTATGGAGGAACTTGTCCTATGCTCCAGCAACAGATTGATTTGGAAAGGACTTTCTTGAGTTTTCTATCAGCTCAAAGGCACTCCGTCCACAGATGGGATTCCTCCATTGAAGGTCAACACCCCGTAGTCGATCATTTCTTGAACCTTTTCCTGGAAGACTTTGCATTCTTCAATTGGATGCCCCAGTGCTCCATTATGAAACTCACAACTGGTTTTTGGATCGATCCCACGGGGCCGAGACCTCGTGGCTCTAGTCTTTCTGGGTGTCATTATTGAGTTCCGGGCAAAATGAGACCACAATTGACTGTAAGTCGTTGGGATTGGGTCAAACTTATGGGCCGCTCCTTCAGGACTGTTTGGAGACCTCCGCTGATTCTGACGTCGCTGACGAGTAGAAGTAGAATTTGACCGACGCTGAAAAATGGCCAGATCTTTGGCCAAAGAAATCAGTCGCCCTCTATCAATCTTCAAGATGTGAATCTCTTCCTGGAGTTCAGTGTTCTCCTGCACGAGGCTGTCTATTAGAGTCTTCACTGTAGTTGAGAATATTCCCATACGATTTCTCAACATCGTGACTTCATTTCTAAGCTCCCTGTTTTCCTGCTCAAGTTGGTCCATCTTTCTCTGGTGACTGGTCGAGTACATTTGACTGACGGAGAATAAGACATGGGTGAGTTGGATTGTTGGAAGATGATATGCAATGCAAATGCAAATGCAAATGAGATGCGAATGAATGCAATACTCAGAAAGCTCAAAATCACAAACATAAACAGCTCCAGAATGAAGGCAAGGTGTTGGATCCAAGGTGCAAGTAACTCAGAATCTCCTAACTGGTAAGCCTTAAGTGGAGAGTTCTAATTTCTTTTACCCATAAAGCCCACTCACAGGGTAGCTTCTATGGTGATGGTATAAGGATACTCAAGGTCACGGACGTTTATCGTACTAACGCCCCGCCGCAGGCTAGCCGCATTGTGACGATAATGACGATAAGGTCTACCTTGAGTGGAATTCTCATGCTAGGCGTGCAAGGAGCGAGTCCTTGGAGCCTAACATTACACAACTACCAAGATTGAAACAGGTTCTAGGGGGTCCCAGAATCACAGCCCTTTCGTGAATCAGGTCACGCGACAGGCTAGCTGCGTTGCGACAAGATCTACGAAAAGTCTAACTATCTGGGGGGAGCTTTCATGTTAGGCGTGCAAGGAGCGAGTCCTTGGAGACTAACACTAATAACATCCAATTCTAACTTAGGTGTTCCCTCTTCTTTTTCAAAACTCAAATACAAATTCATACCAGTGATATCCCGGGATCCAACAGGCAGATATAATGAGCAGATAATAAAGAAGGAAGCAATAGATAGAATATCAACAATAAATAAAGAAGACAATCAAACAAATCAGCAAACAAACGCAAACTATCCTAAGTTAGGCTCGACTCTCTTATGCACAAGGCACTTTTTTCTCCCCAGCAGAGTCGCCAGCTGTCGCACCTCGAAAAAATACGATCCTAAAATAAACAACAGAGTCGCCACCTAATTCTATTTATTCTACGAGAGAAAAGGAAGATATAGACACAACCTAAATAAAGGATAAGAAATGGTTTACGAAACCACTAATCTAAGTTCGGGAGTCAGTTACGCAAAGGGAAGGTGTTAGGCACCCCTCACGTCCGTTGTACTCAACGGGAACCTCTTAGTCTAGTTTGCGCTCAAAATGCTAACTTATTATTATTGTCTTCTTTTAATGATTAAGTATCGATATTTGTTATGGAGAAAGATTAAGTTTTTTATTATTGTGTTTTATGACGGAGAAAAGATTGAGTTTTTTATTATTATGCTCGCGAAGGATCAAAATCCCCGTGCCTACGTATTCCCCTGTGCAATGGGAAAGTCAGAGCTTCGTAGTTCGTGCTACTACGATTTGTGTTTTTTATTTGAACGATTGTTTGAAAAATGCATTCTACTGCTAAGCGTTGGCTTATCTGCTCGCGATAGGAGGCTGAAGCGCTAGCTTGTTTGCGAGATAGAAAGATTTAAACAATGTCCGTTTTGAGAAAAGATGTTTGATCTTTGTTAAAGATGTTTTAAACGAGAGGGCGAATGAACCACACGTGGGGCTAGCCCATGTTGCGGTTGCATTCAAGAACGTGCGGAGTGCGAGACTCCGGAGTTCAGTTACTCGCTAATTAATTATGAAAATGATTCGGATTGGTTGGTAAGTTTTAATTTGTATTTGAAAGAAAGAGACGAGTCGTCACCTTTAAGAGAAGTATCTCACCTATTCCACCACAAACATTTGAGAAATGAGAAATCGAAAGAAGCTTTAAACTTGGATATAAGATCGACAAGCAATGCCACATTCTTTCTTTGAGAATAAATAAAATCGGAAGAAGCTTTAAACTTGGATATAAGTATCGACAAGCAATGCCACGTTCTTCCTTTGAAAGTAATTGTTTGTAAGATTTTTGTTTGTGTTTGTGGGGATAGGAGAAATAACTTTCCTATGGAGATGAATCATGCCTGATCCTTTAAGATTGTTGAATTGTTTTGAATACGAATGGTGATTGAACCAACGCGTGAGGCTAGCCCATTTGCGGTTCAATCCAGAACGTGCGGAATGCTAGACTCCGGAGTTCCTTTTTTCCATAAATTAATTAAGATGAATTGAATTGTTTTTTATACGAATGGTGATTGAACCAACGCGTGGGGCTAGCCCATTTGCGGTTTAATCCAGAACGTGCGGAGTGCTAGACTCCGGAGTTCCTTTTTTCCATAAATTAATTAAGATGAATTGAATTGTTTTTTATACGAATGGTGATTGAACCAACGCGTGGGGCTAGCCCATTTGCGGTTTAATCCAGAACGTGCGGAGTGCTAGACTCCGGAGTTCCTTTTTTTCGTAAATTAATTAAAATGTGCGCGATAAGTCGTGCAGACGGCGATCACTTAGTAATCGACTTACGTGTGTGCAGACGTATACATATGAAGTTGAAAGAGTGCATCTATCCAATGTTTTTTACTTATTTTCCTTAATGTTTAAAGATAGAGTAAAGTGATAAGCCTAATGGAAATAAATGATCAAAATTAGAATAGTTTTGGATTTTTGATATAAAAGAAAATAAATGAATTATTATCTAATCACAAAATTTTTTTTAACATCCTACCTTTAACTTAATTAAATTATAACAACTTAATTATCGAAAACTAAATGAAACCGACAAAAATTTAGAATAAGCAAAATAAAATATTTGAGATTTTTTTTAGTATATTATTTTTTTTACTACCTTAAATTATACCTAAAATTCAAAAAACATTACTAACTAAGTAGGTCTTAAAACTAATTAACTGATATAATCTAATTACTAAATAATTTACTACCTAAAACTCCATATCTTAAAATTTAAATATTAATCTAAAAAAAAACTAAATTAACCTAAATTTAAATAAACTAAACTAGCTAAATTAAAAAAAAAGAAAGTCAATTGAGAAAAAAACTATATGAGACCTTTGCCAAGAGAAAACAGAAGCACTTTTAATAGAAACAAATGGGGCATAAAGCCCAGGGCGCAGGGTTTGAAAGACCATCCAGGATGGGTCAGCTTCAACCCGGCCCGATTTATAAACAAAACGGGTTGGAAAAACCTAAAAGCCGCAGAGAAACAAAATGAAGGGGAACCAGCAATCCAACACAGTCAAAACTCCAAACAAACGTTAGAAAACTTTCGAAAAGAAAAAGGATCCTGACCGAAGATCAGTTGTGTTCATCATTCTAACAATCATTTTCCTTTGAAAACAAACAAAAAAAAGGACAACGATGAAGAAACAAACCCTACCTCTCGCAAAGAACAAAAGTTTTTCGAAACGAGAATTCTGACTTCGCCCGAGCCCAGATTTTCTCAAATCAACTTCGTCGTCGATTCTCTCGCTCTCTCGTCTTCGTTTTACTTCCAACGCGACGGCGGCGTTTCTTCTCTCACAGTTCGCGCGATGTTTCTCCGGCGGCGGTAATGGCGATGGTGGTCACGCGTCGATGATTCACGGGCTGGCTTTGCGTGAGCTTCGGTGAAGGTCCACGGTGATGGATGCGTTGATGGGTGGTGGTGAAGAAAGGTGCGTTGTGACGGTTTCGTGAAAATTAGCAATGTTGAAGATGCTAGGCCACAAGACGATCGGTCCTTCAACCCCACAGGTATCTTGTTCTTTTGTTTTGAAAGAAACAAGTCTCTGTTTTCTTTTTGATAGTTTTCGAAAACAATCTCCTTTTTCTGTCCTCCCGTATTTCCGTCCTCTTCTCCCCTTTATAAGAGACCTTAGGGTTTGTAAATTTGAAAAATCTCTCCTTTAAAACGAACTGAGTTGGTCCAGTCTTGACTGATTGTTTGGCTTTGGATTGAACTCATTTCTGTGGCTTTCCTTAGGCTATCATTTGTGTCTGCATTTTTCTTATATCTCTCCCTACATTTCGGCACCCTCTCCCACTTTTTCATCAACATAACTTGTCTGCTCAAGTCATCTTTTCATGCTTGTGCAGGTTCAAAGTGAACAGCCACATCAACCTGCAGGATATTGAGGGCAGCCAAGTGCAGCTGGGTCATAGCAGGTAGGTCTTGTTCACCCTTTTCGTACGTTCAGCTGCTATATATTAAACCATTTGTCCTTGTTGATGTGAATCTTGATATTATGACTTTGCAGGCTTTGAGGCATTGATGTGAACTTGCAGTAGGCCTTTTGGAGGTTTGTGTATGCTGCAAGTAAGTAGGTGCAGCTGTAGGGCTTTTCTGTGTATCTTCAGCTCCAAGATATTGTACCAAGATATTGTACCTTTTGAGTGCTGACTTTGCTTTCAAGGTATCTCCCTGTCCTTTCATTCAAATTTAAATGAGGTCTAATGTTATCTCTTTCTGATTTCTCTTTAAGGTATAAAAACTGCTAGTGCTTTAGACATGCCATGCGGTTATGTTTGGATATGCTAATGCCATGAATAAAATTGAGTTAAGACATGCCATATAACTCAATTAAATCGGGACAGCAAGAGACCTTCTTGATATATGGACTAATCATTCTTTCTCTTTTTTCTAATTGAGATTTTATTTGGAAAAGGGATGCTTGTTGTGGACTTATGATCCTTGGTTCCTTTTTTTCATGTTCAACACGCTTGGAGCCTAAGATTGGGGTCGGTGCAGGCTAGGATGGACGACTTGATATGCAGTCATCACTTGCAAGCTGCTTGAAAAAATATGAGCTACGGATAGGTGATGCACAGCTACGTCGGGAGACCGAAAGTTTCGTTTATCGTTGGCCTTGTAACAAAATAATTGTAATATAATTATGATTATTTCAGCTTTGCTTGTAAATTTGATTTTCATCTCCTTTGTGACATTTGTGCCTACTCTCTGAATTTGACAGTAATGACACAAATTTTGGATTTGAACCAATCCTTTTATTGAATTATAATTTGGAATGCAACCATCTTGACAACATTTGAACTCGGTCATTGTTAACTGGAAATATTTTAGAAATAACACTCCAATTCTTTGAATGAAACAATCTTACCTTGAAATAATAATCTTGTTTGTCTCAAAATCATACCCCTAAAGGGGCGTAGCTTGAAAGCAAAATACAACCACTTTGACAATGACCAAATATAAAGTTCGACTTTAATTTTGCCCATAGTTCAAAGATGTGAATCCGCGAATCGAGTCATTAAATTCAAACTCAAGCCAACGGTAATCCCATGTAAAGTCACTCGAATAAACAAGTTTTCTCCCTTCAAATTACTTCTCAAAAAATTAAAAAGAAGTGACGATACTTCCGAAATAACCTTGAAATAACATCATCCCCACGACTTGAAAGATTTAAACGAGGAGACAGCAAATTTGGTCTCTTAAAACCTCAAGAGTAAATTTCGCAATTCAAAGTATCATAAACACCATTCATTCTTCTTAGTCTGAACATGATCTTGCGTATTAAGTAGCCAGAGGAGCAATAGTCTCGATGACTTGATGAACTATGCTTCAATGTTTGAAAAGTGAAGCTCATTGTGAGCATCCGATGAAGCATGATGTGAATATCTACGGAAAAAAAACTCTTAAAGCCCACCTCCAGACCTTTGAGTGGAGTAAGATCTTCAAAAAACAGTGAAGCCTAACCAAAAAGGAATCCCTGATCCCAAGCTTTGAAGAAAACAAAAAATGCGAAATGCAAATGTACGAATGCGGAAGACCGAAACAACGAAAGGAGGGCAAATTTTGGGGTGCAACAGGTTGTAGTAACACTGCTGGAGAGCAAAATTTGTCTTCAACGGAAGCCTCCAATAAATTTCTTTTGGGAAACTAAGCATCCGAAGGTGCAAAATAAATGCATTTTCCAAATGGTAATTCAATTATCAAAAATTGCCAACGACCAAAATTCAATCCAGGAACGAGCTGGAAAGAAACTGTCAAGCAAGACACTAACCCATGAGGAATAAACTCAATTGGGGATTAATCCTATCCAAGTGTGGAAAGGGGAACTAAAGCAAAAATCTTCCACGAGGGTAAGAACTCAGTGAGGAATTAGAAAGAATGTACATTTTCTGCCTAAGGCTGACAACTCTATTTTGAGAGAGACACATTACTTGGGGATAAATGCGACCAAGGTAGTAGATATGCATTAATGAATGCGACATGAATATGCATACGAATATGAATTCATTTATGATGTACATGTATGTATATGCGTTATGTTTATGCTGACAAACAGACAAAAACCGACACAAAAGATAAACTGGTGACGAAATAAACATCACAACAAACGGATACTCGACCAATCTCGTCAAAGTGGACGCAATCACTGAAGATAAGGTAAAGAGCCATCCATGGAACAAGGTCCTGCTTACAAAGCTCAAATCTCTTTGAGGAGAGAAAGATACTTCAATCGGGAAATAAACCCAGACAAGTCTTCTGACTTCAACGTCTACCAGAAGGAAGCAACCATACAAACTACGTTTGCTTAGGATGAAGTAAATTTGTACTCTGTTGGGGAGAGAAAAGCAGATTCAGATGGAGAAGCTTGAATCAAGGCTCAATTGGGGATACCAGACTTAGTATCTCACTTGAAGTACTAAGTGGTAGAAGAAATCCACCAGAAAATGATGAGTCATGCCCCTGACATACCATAGCAACTTGGCGTGAGGACCCCAATATCTGGAAGTACTTGTAAGGTAGGTCCTAAGAGCGTCTTGCCTTGGGGAACACGTGATCATGCGCCCACAAAATGATTTGTGAGAAGAGATCATCTCAAGAGGATTTTATAGAAGACTTGACATTCAAAATGCCCCAGTGTCTTCAAACTCTTGTAGAGATTCGTCGAATCTCGACGTCACTGCCTCAAATTAACTGTACTTGGCACAAATGAGTCTTCAATACTTATCCTTTTAAGGATGATAAGAATGTGTAAGCACAAATTGGGAAATGACTTGCCCCTGTCTATCAAGGTCTTAAAGTAATCTGCTCCTGTCTAGCAAAGTCTTCAAACAACATGCCCCTGCCTGACAAAGTATTAAGGCAATTTGCCCCTGTCCGACAAAGTATTAAGGCAACCTGCCCCCTGGCTGGCTAAGTTTTCAAGTAACTTGCCCCTGACTGGCAAAGTAATCAAGTACCCTGCCTCCATCTGGCAAAGTTTTCAAGCGACATACCCTGTCTGGCAAAGTTTTCAGGTAACATGCCCCTGGGGATGATCATTCTCTGAAATGGTTGTTCAACTACTCATCAGAGTTTCAAATCTCAAGAGATTAAGCTCATCACTGGTGCTCATACATAGGTTTCTATGATATCAAGCAATTGCTAACAAGCAAGATGTTAATGTTGAGACTTCTAATGCAACACACATGTTTGTCTCGAAGTTTTTTTTTTGTTTTTTTGAAAAGATTTTCACAATAGCTTGTGACCGAATCACTAGCTAGGAGGTGATATTCATTTTTTTATAAAGCCAACACAAATTTTTGAGCAAAGCTCATGGGAGTCGGGAAACACTTTCTCATCGAGTGTGCTTTCGAAATAAACCCTACTTCAATTAGGACTTTTGCGGGTTGTAATGTGGTTTGGTTCACGGTTTTAGAAACAAAGGATAAAGGCTCAAAGTTTATTTGGTGCCCACCCACTCTCCGTGATGTTCTCCAATCCTAGGTTCAGCTAAATTGACACATACATTTGTCTTGATAGCGTAGAGATGAAGATCCAAGGTTTGCTTGAAATGACAATCATCTTATTTATCCTTTATGGATATTGGTGACCCCTTTGACTTTGGTATTGTGGTCACTAAATCGTAAGCTTTTAGATTGAGGATTTGAGGACCTCTCACGAATGACTTATTCTATTGATCTTTTTTGTCTAAGTCCTTTTGTAGGTTTGACTTAGAGGGATTTTCTTTTTCTTTTTTTTCTCTTTTTTTTTCATTGGAAGGTTGAAAATCGTGACTGTCAAGTCATTGATTGTAGTGGATTCCCTGATGGGATGTTTCATCTTATGATTTGACTGTGTAGCCAGATTAACTGTACACTACCCTGCCCCAGGTTAAGCGTAAGGGTTTGAAATATCTGAAAGAAACTCCTACTTCTAGGCTCGAAGTGGTTGACTAGGGATTAACTCCTTATTTCTCCAGTGTTTGGGAATTTGAAACAATGCCTATACATCGTCAGTAGGATTTTATTCAAAAGCATTCAACTAGAGAATTTGTGTTTTAATTTCGTCATCCTCCCTCCAATTCTCTGCCTAGGCAAGATATGGGATAATATTGGCATTATAAAAGTTGAAAAAAGCATTATGAGTGAATACGAATGGATTACTTCAAGACAAACATATTCATTGCATTAATCATTCAAAACAAATAAGTTCTTACGTGCCAAAACAAATGCATTAACAAAACATAGAAAAGTATATATGAAAAGCAGCAAATGAGCTAAACATCTGAGAGGACATCTCCAAAGCATCAAAATGATCGCGTGCATTCAGGACCTCGTCCTATGCTCCAGCAACAGATTGACTTAGACAAGACACTCTTGAGTTTTTATCATCACAAAGGCACTCCGTCCACAGATGGGATTCCTTCATTGAAGGCCAACACCCCGTAGTCGATCATCTCTTGAACCTTTTCCTGGAAGACTTTGCACTCTTCAATCGGATGCCCCAGTACTCCATTATGAAACTCACAACTGGTATTTGGATTGATCCTGCGGGGCCGAGACCTCATGGCTCTGGTCTTTCTGGGTGTCATTATGGAGTTCCGGGCAAAATGAGACCACAATTGACTGTAAGTCATTGGGATTGGGTCAAACTGATGGGCCGCTCCTTCAGGACTGTTTGGAGACCTCCGCTGATTCTGACGTCGTTGACGAGTAGAGGTAGAATTTGACCGACGCTGAAAAATGACCAAATCTTTGGCCAAAGAAATCAGTCGCCCTCTATCAATCTTCAAGATGTGAATCTCTTCCTGGAGTTCAGTGTTCTCCTGCACAAGGCTGTCTATTAGAGTCTTCATTGTAGTTGAGAATATTCCCATATGATTTCTCAAAGTCGCGACTTCACTTCTAAGCTCTCTGTTTTCCTGCTCAAGTTGGTCCATCTTTCTCTGGTGACTGGTCGAGTACAGTTGACTGACGGAGAATAAGACATGGGTGAGGTGGATTGTTGGATGATGATATGCAATGCAAATGCAAATGCAAATGAGATGCGAATGAATGCAAAGCTCAGAATGCTCAAAATCACAAACATAAACAGCTCCAGAATTGGATATAAAGGCAAGGTGTTGGATCCAAGGTGCAAGTAACTCGGAATCTCTTAACTGGTAAGCCTTAAGTGGAGAGTTCTAAATTCTTTACCCATAACACCCACTCACAGGGTAGCTTCTATGGCGATGGTATAAGGATACTCAAGGTCACGGACGTTTATCGTACTAACGCCCCGCCGCAGGCTGGCTGCATTGTGACGATAATGACGATAAGGTCTACCTTGAGTGGAGTTCTCATGCTAGGCGTGCAAGGAGCGAGTCCTCGGAGCCTAACATTACACAACTACCAAAAAAATTAAACAGGTTCTAGGGGGTCCCAGAATCACAGTCCTTTCGTGAATCAGGTCACGCGACAGGCTAGCTGCGTTGCGACAAGATCTACGAAAAGTCTAACTATCCGGGGGAGCTTTCATGTTAGGCGTGCAAGGAGCGAGTCCTTGGAGACTAACACTAATAACATCCAAATCTAACTTAGGTGTTCCCTCTTCTCTTTCAAAACTCAAGTACAAAGCTTCACCCGTGATATCCCGAGATCCAACAGGTAGACATAATGAGCAAATCATAAAGAAGGAAGCAACAGATAGAATATCAAAAGTAAATAAAGAAGACAATCAAACAAGTCATCAAACAAACGCGAGCTATCCTAAGCTAGGCTCGACTCTCTTATGCACAAGGCAATGATTTAATCCCCATCAGAGTCGCCAGCTGTCGCACCTCGAAAAAATACGATCCTAAAATAAACAACAGAGTCGCCACCTAATTCTATTTATCATACGAGAGAAAAGGAAGATATAGACACAACCTAAATAAAGGATAAGAATGGTCAACGAAACCACTAATCTAAGTTCGGGAGTCAGTTACGCAAGGGGAAGGTGTTAGGCACCCCTCACGTCCGTTGTACTCAACGGGAACCTCTTAGTCTAGTTTGCGCTTAAAATGTTAACTTGTATTACTGTCTTCTTTTACTGATTAAGATTGCTTTTAAAGGAATGTTTTAGTTATTATTGGTTATGGGAAAAGGTTAAGTTTTTTTTATTATTGTGCTCGCGAAGGATTAAAATCCCCGTGCCTACGTATTCCCCTGTGCAATGGGAAAGTCAGAGCTTCGTAGTTCGTGCTACTACGATTTGTGATTTTTATTGAACGATTGTTTAAAATGCATTCTACTGTTAAGCGTTGGCTTATACTCGCGGTGGAGGCTGAAGCGCTATCTTGTTTGAGAGATAGAATGATCTAAACAATGTTCGTTTTGAGAAAAGATGTTTGATCTTTGTTAAAGGTGTTTTAAAACGAGAGGGCGAATGAACCACGCGTGAGGCTAGCCCATGTTGCGGTTGCATTCAAGAACGTGCGGAGTGCGAGACTCCGGAGTTCAGTTACTCGTTAATTAATTATGAAAATGATTTGAATTGGTTGGTAAGTTTTAATTTGTATTTGAAAAGAAAGAGACAAGTCGTCATCTTTAAGAGAAGTATCTCACCTATTCCACCACAAACGTTTGAGAAATGAGAAATCGAAAGAAGCTTTAAACTTGGATATAAGATCGACAAGCAATGCCACATTCTTTCTTTGAGAATAAATAAAATCGGAAGAAGCTTTAAACTTGGATATAAGATCGACAAGCAATGCCACGTTCTTCCTTTGAAAGTAATTGTTTGTAAGATTTTTGTTTGTGTTTGTGGGGATAGGAGGAACAACTTTCCTATGAAGATGAATCATGCCTGATCCTTTAAGATTGTTGAATTGTTTTAAATACGAATGGTGATTGAACCATCGCGTGAGGCTAGCTCATTTGCGGTTCAATCCGGAACGTGCGGAATGCTAGACTCCGGAGTTCTGTCTTTCGTGATTTAATTTAAATAAATGATTTGGATGTTTCTTATACGAATGGTGATTGAACCAACGCGTGAGGCTAGCCCATTTGCGGTTCAATCCAGAACGTGCGGAATGCTAGACTACGGAGTTCTTTTTTTCGTAAATTAATTAAGATGAATTGAATTGTTTTTATACGAATGGTGATTGAACCAACGCGTGAGGCTAGCCCATTTGCGGTTCAATCCAGAACGTGCAGAATGCTAGACTCCGGGGTTCTTTTTTTCGTAAAATTAATTAAGGCGAGCGATAAGTCGTGCAGACGGCGATCACTTGGTAATCGACTTACGTGTGTACGAAGTGTAGGCGAGGTGGATTCTCCACTTGGTGTTGGACCAAGAAATTAAATTTATGTTTGAAGAAAAGATTTAATTTGTTGTTTAGAAATATTATATTCGTATCTTGATTAACGCACTATAGTCGAAAAGAGAGCGGAATTCAAATCGTGCAAGTCATACATTACCAACATATAGCTAAATAGGGAGCAAGAAACCCAAATGTACATCTTATAAAAAAAAAGAAATAAAAATCATGGAGAAATAATTAATTAATTAATTAACTAAATTAAAAAAAAATTAATATTACTATTACTGTATTTTTACAAGAAAACAAATAAACAAATAGAATATAATTTAACAGAATTAAATAAATAATAATAATATTAATGTTTATCATACTTAATTTACATAATTATGTTTCTAAACAAACTAAACTAATAATTAACAAAAACAGAACATATAAAAGAAAATTTGAGAAAAAGGGATGTAACAAAGCAATGGGTAAAAACTGGTCCAGCCAGCCCAAGAAGGGAAGGGTCCGCGGCAGGGGGAGCGGGCCGGATTCAACCCGGCTTGATTTATGACCCAAAAAAGGAAAAATGAGAAAACCTAGAAACCAATACCGGCGGAAATTCTTACGCCAGAAAATACTTCCCTTTCAAATGCTCAAACTCTCCCTCAACATCTCAATCGCTTTTCTCTCAGGAACTCACGAACTCACATTCAGAAACTCTCTTTCTCGCTCATGTCTCTCAAATTTCACTCAAACACCATCTTCCTCTCTCGAATCAAAACCACCAAAACCTAAACCCCAATTCGAAACAAAAACCTATAATCCCAATTTGAACCGATTCAGGGTGATTGCAACATGATAATGAAAGAAAATCCGAATAAAGCAAGCGAAAGTTCAGAAAGTTACCGAATTGGGATCCTCGTGGCTAATAGTGAGTACCTTTCGTCCTTCTCTTCCTTCCTCGTTAGCTTCTCAATTCACGATTCTTGTTTATCCTTGACGGATTGCGTTTGGTGTAGGGATTCAGATTGACTGGGCGTTCGCTGGATTCGGGAGCGGTGGCGGCTTCCGTGGCAACAAAATCGGTGTTTGAAGGTGGTGAAAGGATGGTCCGCGGCGGAGACAGCTTGTTTCAGAGGGTTATTTATGGTGAGCGGTGATGGCTGGAAGCTAGGGCTTTTGAGGAAGTAATGGGCCGGCGGTGAGGGGATTGTTTCAGGATCTGCTTGTGTTTGGCAATGTTTGGCAATGAAGGTACAGGTTTCTCACTCACAGTTTCGATCCCTCCGCTTCAGCTTTGTTTGTGTTAAGCTCACAGGGTAATTGTCTCAGAGGCTTTTCTGTTGTTATCGTGCTTTTCGGTTTTGCTCGATGGTTGCTTGCTGTTCCCTTTTTTACATTTTTCAGGGTTGTCAAAGATAGTGAAGAAGACGTGGGTTTATGAAGGTGAGTTTGATGAAGAACAGGGAGTTTGCGAAGGTGGATGGATTGGCAACGGTTCGAAAGGGTTCAGTTTCTGTTTAAAAGATTTGGAATGGTGAGTTTGAGTTCCTGGTTTTTGTATCATTTTTCTGTATTTGGTCCTTGTTTATCAAGGTACTGTTGTTGTTCTGTGAGCTGTGAATGAACTTTGGTTTTCATCTTGTTCTTCACAGGTTCAGCTGCTTGTTATCGATTCCGTAAAGAGGTGCTTGGTGGTTTAAAGGTGTATGAAGGTTTGTAAGGTACTGATGAGGAGGGTTATGAGGTCGAAGGGAGATTGAGAGTAGTTGTGCGGTGAAGAAAACAGAGGCGATTTGTGAGGATGGTGGTTGATTTGAGACAGGTTGTTTATGATGATGATGAAGCAAAGTCTGGAAATCTTGAAGATTGTTTGCTCTGGAATCACGGGAACAAAGGGCTTGGTAGATTTTGTGTGGTTTTGAGCAGGTTATGAATCTTTTCTTCAAAAAAAGAAGGGGTGTGAAGGCTGAGAAACAGAGGATGACGACGGTGATATCTTGTGAGGTTCTTGATAGGTGATGGAAGGTGATGATGTGTTTCGGTTGTTGCTGTGTCTTGAGCCAAAAAGTTCAACTCAAAGGTATTTGGTTTCTTGTAGTTCTCTGTATCTGGTTTTGCTTTGTGTTTGGTTTTGGGTTTGTTGAGTTTTGTGTTGATTGCTGTTTGCTGGGAGTTGGTGTATGGTTTTTAAATGTATGGCTGAAGTTTGCTTGTAGCTTGTTTTTTTGTGATGCTTATTTCATGTGTGGTGGCTGTTTAGTTTGTATGAAGTTTTTGATTTTGTGGCCGCCCCCCCCCCTCTGATGAATTTCTGGCCTTTCTTTTATAGCCAAAAAAACCTTAGGGTTTGCAAATTGAAATGTTCTTATTCGGATTGAAATGAATTAGTTGGGTTATGACTCCCTCAGTTTGTTTTGGGTTGAATCCCTTTTGATGTATACTTGGTGCAGTGATTTGCAGGTCCTGACATATTGTGAGGAGAGTTCATAGCAGGCTTTATTCATGTTTTTTTCGTGTATGTTTCTTGCTGTGAAGACAGTGGTGTAGAGGACCCTCTAGGTCTGTGCGTGGGGATAGAGGCAGCTCTCCAAACCTTGGCTTGCTATGCTTTGATGAGTCACTTCATCCTTTCTTACCTTTTGCAGGTTCTGATATAACCTTTTATGATGTCTGTTTCCTTTTGTTTTTTCCAACAGGTACTTGTACATTTGCTTGTTAATGTGGCTGAGGCAAGCTTTAAGTTGAAGTATGAAGGCTTTCTTTATTGTTTCAAGGTCTAAAAATGTAAAATACGTTGTGACTTATCTAATTGGCGTCAACAACTAACAACTTTTTTTTGTGTGATTCAAGTGGTGTCATGTAGTTAAAATCCTGTTATTAAAATATATGCTTTGTTTTTCCCATTTTTACAAATCTTTGTACCAAAAATTGAATCTTGTAAATGACACCTTTATTCCTTTTGAAATTTGTCTTGGAGAACTTTGTGGCTTCAACAATGTAGTCCGTATTTGTCATGGTATCCCATAACATGACATTAAGACATGATCAAATTTGTGAGAACAAAATCTCCCTACCAACTTCAAAGAAAAAAACAAATGGCCCTGCATGGCCACAAGTTCTAGCTTGGTTTTAGCAATCTCAACAAAACAAAGTTGGCCCACGTAAACATGGCTTAAATTAATTGAATTGAAAATAGAATGAATTCTTATGACTTCAAAAATGAATTTAAATTCCCTTGGTTTCAAACCACCCATGAAGACAATATATGAATTTTGAATCAAATTTTCATGTACTTTGAACTTAACACGTCTCTTCGCAATCTTCCATTTCACTTGAACACATAACCGAGTCCTTAGTAGCAAAGGATGAAATGGGCCTAAAGAATGGATGTTTCTTTATATCCACCTTAATTGCTTGAGATTGGCTTTGGCTGGAATCACACCTAAATATTTCTATCATGAGACATTTGGAATCCAACGCAAATTGATGACTTTAAAAATGAAACAAAACTATCGTTTTGACCGAAATTAGATCGATCTCAACTTAATTTTTGTCCATCAGCGCACACACATTTGACCTAATAAGCATGTCTGCACTTCAACCCATAACTTGATTTGAACAAAAAGGAAATGAAAGTAACAAAGATAGTAATCTCAATAGGATCGGCGATATGCATATGTAATGTAAAATGTTATGCACCTGATGCAAATAAGGATACAAACTAGTGTATACAAAAAAAAAGAAAATTTCTGGTCAAAATTTAGGGTATGACAGCTGCCCCTATTTAATCATCCTGAACCTGAATGTCTGAGTAACAAAGAATTTTTTTGACATTCAAGGTGGAAGATGATTAAATATCAGAATACCTAAAATTTTGACCGAAAATGCAGATGACAATGATATGATATGCGATGCGAAGATGTAAGACAAAAGCTATGACATTGCTGTAAAGGAAAAATGACACTACTGGGGATTATACACATGACTGGAGTACAGACCACCCATGGGATCCTCTCTTGAGTGGAGCCAGACGACACTGTCTACAGGTCCTAAGATGACTCGAGATCTTTGAACAAAAATTCCACTTTGAGGAAATCTACTGCCGAGATTTGAAACCTCATTTGGAAAGACCTTCTGTTGGTGTATCAAAACGAAACAGAAATCTACTGCCGAGATTCTGAAACGAAAACCAAATCTTCCGAGGTCTACTGGAGATCTAACTGCCGAGATTACCAGAGAATCCGAAAATGGAATACCTTCTGCCGAGGTAGATTAAATGCACCAAGAATCTACTGCCGAGATCTTGGAACGAAAACAAATTCTGTTGAAGTCTGTTGGAGATCTACTGCCGAGATTACCAGAGATTCTAAGAACGAGATACCTTCTGCCGAGATATCAAGATAAACCAAAAATCTACTGCCGAGATCTTGGAGAATCTAGAAATGAGATACCTTCTGCCGAGGTATCAAAAAGAAATTCCTACTGCCGAGGATTAACTGAGGATACTCCTGTTGCTTAATCTTCTGCCGAGATTTAACTAAGGATACTGTCGTCGAGCTTATAAAAGTAAATACCTTCTGCCGAGGTAGACTGGAAATCTTCTGCCGAGACTTGCCAGAAATAAAAGGAATCACCTGTTGTCAAATCTTCTGCCGAGATTTAACTAAGGATGCCATTGGAGATCATAAAAAGTAAATACCTTCTGCCGAGGTAGACTGGAAATCTTCTGCCGAGACTTGCCAGGAGTAAAAGGAATCACCCGTTGCTAAATCTTCTACCGAGATTTAACTAAGGATACACCAATGAATAGAACTCTCACCATACTTCCCTTCTTCTGAAAGAGACAACCATATGATGGAGAAACAACTTCACGCTCCTACTTCTCAACTTGTCTGGAAGAGACAACCATTTGACGGAAATTGGAAAATATTCAACAAACTTCTCAACTTGTTTGGAAGAGATAGCCATTTGTTGGTAAAATAAAAGAGATTCATATCAAACTTCTCAACTTGTATGGAAGAGATAGCCATTTGATAGAACATTCATCATACTTCCCTTCTTCTGAAAGAGACAGCCATATGACGAAGAACAACTTCACGCTCAAACTTCTCAACTTGTCTGGAAGAGATAGCCATTTGACGGAAATTGGAAAATTCACAACAAACTTCTCAACTTGTCTGGGAGAGATAGCCATTTGTTGGAAATAAAAGAGATCACGACAAACTTCTCACCTTGTCTGGATGAGATGCCATTTGCTGGAAAAATAAAAGAGATTCATATCAAACTTCTCGACTTGTATGGAAGAGATAGCCATTTGATAGAACATTCATCATACTTCCCTTCTTCTGAAAGGGACAGCCATATGATGGAGAAACAACTTCACACTCAAACTTCTCAACTTGTATGGAAGAGATAGCCATTTGACGGAAATTGGAAAATTCACAACAAACTTCTCAACTTATCTGGGAGAGATAGCCATTTGTTGGAAAAATAAAAGAGATTCATATCAAACTTCTCGACTTGTATGGAAGAGATAGCCATTTGATAGAACATTCATCATACTTCCCTTCTTCTGAAAGAGACAGCCATATGACGAAGAACAACTTCAAGCTCAAACTTCTCAACTTGTCTGGAAGAGATGGCCATTTGACGGAAATTGGAAAATTCACAACAAACTTCTCAACTTGTCTGGGAGAGATAGCCATTTGTTGGAAAAATAAAAGAGATTCATATCAAACTTCTCAACTTGTATGGAAGAGATAGCCATTTGATAGAACATTCATCATACTTCCCTTCTTCTGAAAGAGACAGCCATATGATGGAGAACAACTCCACGCTCAAACTTCTCGACTTGTCTGGAAGAGATAGCCATTTGACGGAAATTGGAAAAATTTCAACAAACTTCTCAACTTGTATGGAAGAGATAGCCATTTGCCGAAAAACAAAAAGATTCATATCAAACTTCTCGACTTGTATGGAAGAGATAGCCATTTGATAGAACATTCATCATACTTCCCTTCTTCTGAAAGAGACAGCCATATGACAGAGAAACAATTTCACGCACAAACTTCTCGACTTGTATGGAAGAGATGGCCATTTGACGGAAATTGGAAAATTCGCAACAAACTTCTCAACTTGTCTGGAAGAGATAGCCATTTGTTGGAAATTGGAATCACGACAAACTTCCCACCTTGTCTGGATGAGATGCCATTTGCCGAACAAACTTCTCACCTTGTCTGGATGAGATGCCATTTGTTGAAAATTGAAATCACGACAAACTTCCCACCTTGTCTGAATGAGATGCCATTTGCCGAACAAACTTCTCACCTTGTCTGGATGAGATGCCATTTGCCGAACAAACTTCTCACCTTGTCTGGATGAGATGCCATTTGTTGAAAATTGGAATCACGACAAACTTCCCACCTTGTCTGGATGAGATGCCATTTGCCGAACAAACTTCTCACCTTGTCTGGATGAGATGCCATTTGCCGAACAAACTTCTCACCTTGTCTGGATGAGATGCCATTTGTTGAAAATTGGAATCACGACAAACTTCCCACCTTGTCTAGATGAGATGCCATTTGCCGAACAAACTTCTCACCTTGTCTGGATGAGATGCCATTTGTTGAAAATTAAATTCATACCAAACTTCTCCGCTGAACAGGGGAGATGCCATTTGATAGAACAGAAACCTTGCTGAGGATGAACAAATTGCTCGAAAAGAGAATGCCATCTATTGATTTTGAGGGAAATCCATGGGTAAGAAACAAGCTTCTCAAATAAGGAGACGGCCACTTGTTGATTCCGATTAGAGGTCTAGGGATAAGAACAAGCTTCTCCAATAAAGAGACTGCCACTTGTTGTCAGGTATAAGTAATTCAAGGGAATGTTGTAGTAACACTGTCGGAGAATGAAGTTTGTCTTCAATGGGGAAATCTTCAATAATTTCTTCTGGGAAACTAAGCATCCGAAGGTGCAAAATGAATCCACTTTCCATCTGGAATTGCTGGGGATGGAACGACTGCTCGGAAAGAGACGGTCATCCGTTGATTTTTACCAAAAAGTTCGAAGACAAAACAAGCTTCTCAAATAAAGAGACTGCCACTTGTTGTCAGGCGTAAATACTCCAAGGGAAGGTTGTAGTAACACTGCTGGAGAGCAAAATTTGTCTTCAACGGAAGCCTCGAATAAATTTCTTTTGGGAAACTAAGCATCCGAAGGTGCAAAATAAATGCATTTTCCAAATGGTAATTCAATTATCAAAAATTGCCAACGACCAAAATTCAATCCAGGAACGAGCTGGAAAGAAACTGTCAAGCAAGACACTAACCCATGAGGAATAAACTCAATTGGGGATTAATCCTATCCAAGTGTGGAAAGGGGAACTAAAGCAAAAATCTTCCACGAGGGTAAGAACTCAGTGAGGAATTAGAAAGAATGTACATTTTCTGCCTAAGGCTGACAACTCTATTTTGAGAGAGACACATTACTTGGGGATAAATGCGACCAAGGTAGTAGATATGCATTAATGAATGCGACATGAATATGCATACGAATATGAATTCATTTATGATGTACATGTATGTATATGCGTTATGTTTATGCTGACAAACAGACAAAAACCGACACAAAAGATAAACTGGTGACGAAATAAACATCACAACAAACGGATACTCGACCAATCTCGTCAAAGTGGACGCAATCACTGAAGATAAGGTAAAGAGCCATCCATGGAACAAGGTCCTGCTTACAAAGCTCAAATCTCTTTGAGGAGAGAAAGATACTTCAATCGGGAAATAAACCCAGACAAGTCTTCTGACTTCAACGTCTACCAGAAGGAAGCAACCATACAAACTACGTTTGCTTAGGATGAAGTAAATTTGTACTCTGTTGGGGAGAGAAAAGCAGATTCAGATGGAGAAGCTTGAATCAAGGCTCAATTAGGGATACCAGACTTAGTATCTCACTTGAAGTACTAAGTGGTAGAAGAAATCCACCAGAAAATGATGAGTCATGCCCCTGACATACCATAGCAACTTGGCGTGAGGACCCCAATATCTGGAAGTACTTGTAAGGTAGGTCCTAAGAGCGTCTTGCCTTGGGGAACACGTGATCATGCGCCCACAAAATGATTTGTGAGAAGAGATCATCTCAAGAGGATTTTATAGAAGACTTGACATTCAAAATGCCCCAGTGTCTTCAAACTCTTGTAGAGATTCGTCGAATCTCGACGTCACTGCCTCAAATTAACTGTACTTGGCACAAATGAGTCTTCAATACTTATCCTTTTAAGGATGATAAGAATGTGTAAGCACAAATTGGGAAACGACTTGCCCCTGTCTATCAAGGTCTTAAAGTAATCTGCTCCTGTCTAGCAAAGTCTTCAAACAACATGCCCCTGCCTGGCAAAGTATTAAGGCAATTTGCCCCTGTCCGACAAAGTATTAAGGCAACCTGCCCCCTGGCTGGCTAAGTTTTCAAGTAACTTGCCCCTGACTGGCAAAGTAATCAAGTACCCTGCCTCCATCTGGCAAAGTTTTCAAGCGACATGCCCTGTCTGGCAAAGTTTTTAGGTAACATGCCCCTGGGGATGATCATTCTCTGAAATGGTTGTTCAACTACTCATCAGAGTTTCAAATCTCAAGAGATTAAGCTCATCACTGGTGCTCATACATAGGTTTCTATGATATCAAGCAATTGCTAACAAGCAAGATGTTAATGTTGAGACTTCTAATGCAACACACATGTTTGTCTCGAAGTTTTTTTTTGTTTTTTTGAAAAGATTTTCACAATAGCTTGTGACCGAATTGGCTTTGGCTGGAATCACACCTAAATATTTCTATCATGAGACATTTGGAATCCAACGCAAATTGATGACTTTAAAAATGAAACAAAACTATCGTTTTGACCGAAATTAGATCGATCTCAACTTAAATTTTGTCCATCAGCGCACACACATTTGACCTAATAAGCATGTCTGCACTTCAACCCATAACTTGATTTGAACAAAAAGGAAATGAAAGTAACAAAGATAGTAATCTCAATGGGATCGGCGATATGCATATGTAATGTAAAATGTTATGCACCTGATGCAAATAAGGATACAAACTAGTGTATACAAAAAAAAGAAAATTTCTGGTCAAAATTTAGGGTATGACAATAACTACTTTAGAAATATAATTACGAAAAACTCAAGCTTTTCCGATTGTTTTGCTACTAAATTTTTAAGAAACATATTGCTTCCAAACATGGTTGGCATCTTGCACTAATCTACTAATTTCCTCATCGTATTTAATTCCTACTATTACTAAAGTCAAGGTTTCAATGCCACTGTTACTTACGTGTCGCAAAAACAAATAAAACACCACTTTTGAAGTAAGTAATACAAATATATCATGGCCTATCTAAGTTAGACAATGTTGTTACCTTGAAGAGTCTGATGAAATCATTAATACTTCATTCATTTTTGTTCGTCGACTCTCTTCTTCGACCTCAATTCCTTTACCCTTATCATTCTTTCCCAATGTTGATCTTGAACACCCCTCACATTCGGGAATGTGTAAAACAAATCGTCGCATAACCTGAGTTTTTGAAAAACTCTTCCCATCCTGTTTGGCTATTTCTTTGTTCCTGTTAATTAAAGTTAACTTATTTGTGGCATGAAATATCTGCTTTTTCAACCCATTTCATCGATAAAATTCAACGACAATCGACACTACATTACAATACCTGTTTTGACAATCGCCCGACGATGGCTCCTCCTTGACAGCGTTGTTCTTTCCAACTTTCATTCTATGTTTGATGGCGTTTTCACTATTCATCCTTTGTTGTGCTTCTTGATGATGGAGGTTGCGCAATAAAAGGAATGTGAAGGGTTGATGGTTTTGATAATATGTTTTTGAGAGTAACCGCACATTTGTGATAATAACTAGGGGTGGCAAAACGGGTCGTGGCCCGCCGGGCCGACCATGCACCCGCAAAAAAGTGGCGGGTTGGGTTGGGATTTTAGGTCTGCCGCCCACCAAAGCCCGCCCCGCTAAATCCCGCTACCCGCCAATGTCCGCCCCGCCAAAACCCGCCGCCCGCCAAAGCCCGTCGCATCTATATAATAATACTATTTAAGTATTTGGAATAGACTATGAAAATAGTTTGTGATATGTACATAAGTTGTTTTTAGATTATTATGACTATTTTCTCTGTCTCTATTGTTGGGCAAGTATTTTGAATTTTACTAATGAAAAATGACAAAAGTGGGATCGAAATTTGAATTTAGATCATATAAAATACTAAAAGTGATGTTATATATGATAAGATTATTATTTCACTAAAAGTTGATGTTTTAGGCTAATAAAAATTATGTTTTTTAAATGTTGGTTTGATGTTTTCTTATTGAAATATAGAAAGAAAAACCTTTTAATTTATTTAAAAAAATAGAAAAAAATAATTAAAAAAGAAGGCAGGCAAGCCCGCCGCCCGCCACGGGCGGGTTAGACTTTTATGTCCATTTCAACTTGGCGGGCCCCGCTATTTTTTGATGGGCTTTAGACGGGACGGACGGTCCGTTTTGCCACCCCTAATAATAAACGCATCCTCCAATGTTTTAGTTTATTTTCTTTAATCAAACATAAAGTTGAAATTTGTATTTAAACTTTTAAAAATTAAATTTCTTTTTAATTTACTTTTCTTTCTTTTTTATAGATAGATAAATTTATATAATATATCTATACCTTTATAATCTTTACATTACTTCTATTATTACATTTTTTGTACTTTATATTTTATTATTTTTGGTTTATTTTTGTGTTTTTATTTAATATGCAATTTATATAATATGATTACATTTATTTTTCTTAATAACATATGTGATTATATAATTCTATTTTCTTTTCAAATTTTATTCTGTATTTGATTCAAAGGTCTTTTTGAAAAAAAATTAAACAATGGAAACCCCTACGTTCGTACGGATATATCACTAATTGATTACCAAATTAATAAGAGTGAATTTTAGATGTATTTAGGCCTTAATACTCTTATTGTTAAGTGTAATTAGGACTTTAAACAGAATGGTAAATTGGATAATTAGTGAAAATTGTTTTAATAGTTAGTTATTAGATAGAGTATGCCACAATCTTTTACCGTGTCTACTTCATCGCATTTTTCATACAATACTCGATTAGGAGCTAAAGACAAATAATACAATTCTTGATTTATCGATTTTCCCAAAATTATGATTTACTATTTTCTTTTATAATAGTGACCCTAGTTATATTAAAAATGTTAAAAATAATGTATAAAAAAGAAGATTCATATTTCAATTTATATCAACGATAAAATTAAATAAATTTTTTCAATCTCATTAATTAAATTAAAATAAGTATTTAAAAAAATAATTAAGCTACTATAACAACTAACATTTTCAGTTTTACTAAAATTTGACCAAATAAAAATAAAGTTTATAAAATTTATAAAGTTGTATGTCATAATAATTATAAATAAACTTTTAATTTTATTTAACACTAAGAATAAATACACATTATTTAATAACTTAAAAATAATTATTTTCATATACAAAGATAATATTTTTATAATAAACTTTCATATTTCAACTATAAAATAACATAAATATTTTTAAAAATATCTTTCATATCAAATAAAAATAATTATTTTAATTATAAAAATTAAAGTAATTAGTATTTAAAATGAGTATAATTAATGTTGGACAATATACACATAAATTAAAAAAAATAAATTAATTTAAATGTGCGAATCGTAGTTTTGTTGTGCTTTTATTTTGAGAATTTTGAAAATAAGTAAAACTATGGAAACCGGGCAATAGTGTGGTGGAGAAACTTGTCACAGCGGCAACGTTCTCACCGACTCCGAAGACTCAATGCTGTCAGTTTCTCCTTTTTCCCTTTTTCAATTTCCGCAATCATCGCAATTTCTTCTTCTATTATTGTAATCTGTAATGGATTGTAACCAAGGCACAGTTCTTCATTTACTACATTTTTAATAGTTTTTCAATGCTGAGATTAGGTTTTGTTATTAATTTTGGGAGAATCATTCATAGTTGATAGCTTCAAATTGATTTTTGTTTCCTGTTATTTTAATTCAATCGATATTCGTTAGTATTTGAGTTAAATTATTTTTCTTATTCATTCTCTAAAAATGAATGTAATCCATGCAAGATAAGTAATTTCTGCAGAATGCTTGTGGTAGGTAAATATACATTTGTATGCAGAATTTTTGTTGCTTCTGTTCTAACTTTATTCAATGTTAATCCAGCACATGAAATGAATGCAATTCACGAAGTTTATAAGCTTTACCACTATGCTGTACATTGCATGCTTCTTTTAATCATGTAACATCTTTTTGTTTGTTTAGCTGTGAAAAGAGCATGCTGTTGTGGGTGAATGTAGAATAAGAATTGGACAGTTTCTTGAACAAATGCTGGTTCTGTAAAATGATTGCGGTGTAAAATGCCTAGATTGTTTTCAATGAACTGATCAATCTAATTGACAGACACAGTGGAAAGGATAGAATACATTTATTTTTAGAAATAAAGTTCCCACTTTTTGTTTGATTCTGTGATACAACTTAAACAATTGGTTCTTGAACTTCAATGTTTTGTTGCTATCTAGATCAAATTTTGTTTATATATATAGAGACGAGTTTTATTTATTTATTTAGGCCACTTAGGGGAATGGGGTAAATTTTTTTGAATGATTAAATCAATTCATTGTGGGGCTAAACCAAACACAAGATGTATCAAAGCTTAGTAATACAAAATCTGAAGTATTAAAAGTACACATTGAGACTTGTCCTTATTAGTTAATTTTTTTCCATTTCTCTTTTTGCTCTTGCTATTGCCCTTGTAGTTGTAGCAGTGCTTCTGCATTGCTTATGGTGTATTCTATTTTTTCTTTTGAGGTGTTGCCCATTTTCTTTGTTGTTAAAGGAAAAAAAATACACATTGAGACATGAGCGTTAATTCACATATAAAATGGTCTTTTTTTTTTCCTATTATATTTAGAAGCAATATTCTTTTATTTTTTTTAGCTACCAAATTCACTATTATACTAAAAATTTATTTGTACCAAAAAAGGTTAACAAAAAATAATTAGTACAAACAAATAAACAAAATTATCATTACCATCACAAGAATAATATAGAAGGAGCCATAGATGCAAGGGACAGATTACTATAGTAGAGGCATACAATACAAACAACTGCAGACACATTCATACTAGGGAAGCACCTTACAGCTCTGGCTAATACAACAAAAAACACAAACTAAATAAATAAATGCTGCCCTCTAAATATTATCAAACACGGAGCCACTGATGAAATATATGTGAAGAATCCCCTCAAGATTTTTTGTGCATGGCTTTCTTTGCTTTCAAACTCTGTTTAGATCCTATACAAATACAAATATATATTGATGTCAGTTTATGTATGATACTCCAATCCATTAACAACCGATACTATAACAAAAAGATTAATTTGCAAGAAACTGAAACTAAAATATTAAACAGTAAAAGAATGTTCATTACACCTGAAGTTTCATTTAAATTAGGATTGTATATAATGTGCACCCAACAATCAAATTGATAATTCATTAATAAAAAAGATCATTAGTTAATAAAGAGACAATACGAGTTGTTTTGTAAGTACAACTCATATGGTAAAAGGATTTAGGGACATTTGATATTCTGAGGCGCAGATTCACACCCACACCATGTCTCAGCACTAGTGTGTGTAAGTTTCGCAACTAGGCTCTTCAGAACACAATAAATTGAGAGAATGAGTTTACAGGAGAAGGTAAATTTTGTACTTATTAATATTATTATATATTATGCATGAAAAGTTACCATATGGTGTGATGCCAATTACAGGTTTCTAGTAGTGGTGAGGTGGAGGAGGTGATTTGTAATAATAATGTGGTGGAGGCGGAGAATGGACTGGAGGAGGAGGAGAATGGTAAACTGGGTGGGGAGCATGAGGAGGGTAGGTGTGAACTGATGGTGGTGGAGAGTGGTAGACCGGGTGAGGGTGAGGGGGGTTGGTATGAACGGGTGGTGGTGACGGGTACTTGTATGACTTCTTGTGTGGTGTTGGTGATGGTGATGGGGAGGGGTAGACATGGTGAAGACGTGAGGTGTGCACGGGTGGCGGCGGAGGAGATGGGTACTTGTAAGGCTTCTTGTGTGGTGTTGGTGGTGGAGGAGAGTGGTAGACTGGGTGTGGGTGAGGGTAGGTGTGTGGTGGTGGTGGAGGAGATGGGGACTTGTAAGGCTTCTTGTGTGGTGTTGGTGGTGGAGAGTGGTAGACTGGGTGTGGGTGAGGGTTGGTGTGTGGTGGTGGTGGAGGAGATGGGGACTTGTAAGGCTTCTTGTGTGGTGTTGGTGGTGGAGGAGAGTGGTAGACTGGGTGTGGGTGAGGGTAGGTGTGTGGTGGTGGTGGAGGAGATGGGTACTTGTAAGGCTTCTTGTGTGGTGTTGGTGGTGGAGAGTGGTAGACTGGGTGTGAGTGAGGGTAGGTGTGTGGTGGTGGTGGAGGAGATGGGGACTTGTAAGGCTTCTTGTGTGGTGTTGGTGGTGGAGGAGAGTGGTAGACTGGGTGTGGGTGAGGGTAGGTGTGTGGTGGTGGTGGAGGAGATGGGGACTTGTAAGGTTTCTTGTGTGGTGTTGGTGGGGGAGGAGAATGGTAGACTGGGTGTGGGTGAGGGTAAGTGTGAACTGGTGGTGGTGGATCGTGGTAGACTGGGTGTGGGGGAGGGTAGGTGTGAACTGGTGGAGGTGGAGGAGATGAGTGATGATATGGATCCTTTGGTGGTGGTGGTGAGTAGACCGGTGGTGGTGGTGAGGAATAATTTGCTGAAATTTCAGATGGGAAAGTGAGAAAGAGCATGGCTAGTGCAAGAATGAGAGAAGCAAAGGCCATTAGGGACCTCATTTTTTCTTACAAGTGGATTTTGGTTCTGTGGAAGAATGCTGGTGCAACCTCATTTTATAGCATCTTGATTAGTCAACTTGTTCCTTGAGACTCACTTAGGAAACATGATGCATTCATTCTAATTTATACTATAAGGCTGGCTATCTTTGAATTACTAGTACTACTGATTCTTAGACTTTTAGAGTAATGTGACCCTAAGTGTTCTGGAACGGTTGCGACTTGCAACCCAGATTTCCTTAATTTTGTTTTGGCAGACGCTGGCAAATTGTGAAAAGAATCAAATGGCTAGCTAGATTTATAGAAATGTTGACAACACCTTGTTTTTCGTTTAGTTTGCCCAAAATTAGAAGACTAGAATATAGGTTAATTATTTCTAATATGTAAGGAAAAATGTATTGATTCGAGTTTCTGCATCTAATCTCAAGATATTTGTATTTAACACTTCTCAAGATGGATTAGTAATATACTTATAATCAATTTGTTTTCATACTCAATTTTGAGATTTTGAAGATGTGTGATTTATAGGAAACTAGATTATGTTCTAATATTTAGCGTTTATACAAATAAATAATTTTTGTGATACACTCAGTAGTTGACATTGATGGTTTGACCTTTTGCTTGCACTTGGATTTAAGTAAGAATTCTTGCATTGGCAGGCTATACATCTTTGTTGAGGGTGGTGGTTCTCCCTAACTTTGCATGAGTATTTCTTCCCTAATCTAAATTTCATGGTAGTAACAGGTTTGTAATTTAAATTTAATATTGTAATAATGTAATTTAGTGGTATACACAAATAAGAATAAAATGTTTGAATTTTTTTATAAATTAGGGTCTTCTATTATTTATAAAACATTGATTGAGTAATATCTTTAATGGCCATGTTACCAAGAAATCACATGTCCTTTCCTTTATCTCTATTGAAATTGCAACACTTTTATTAATCTTTTTAATAGCCAAGATAAAAGATTTAGATTTATTTGAAAGTTTATATATATTCACTAATGGCACAGGAAAAGGGCAAATAAATGAGATAGATGATTTCAACGCACAATTTTCATCCCTCTATATCTCCTATCCATTATCTCTTTTACAGAGCACATATTATTGGAATATAGTGTAGGCTGGACAACCCTTAGACATTCATGATCTATTTTCCAATATTAAGATCTGAATCTGATCTTTTTATTCAATGTAGACTCTTTTAAGAATCTAATTTAACTCTTTAAAGAGCTTGATATAGTCTAAAAAGTAAAAACCCATTTAGATATATATTTTCTTCTAAAATTTTAAATAGATTTTAAAACTACCTCTAAAGAAGAAAGTAAGAACCCATTTAGATATATATTTTCTTCTAAATTTTTAAATAGATTTTAAAACTACCTCTAAAGAAGAAAGTAAGAAGCATGATGATAAAAAACAGAGAAAAATATGAAAAATGAAAAGATGTAAATAAAAGTAGTACGTGAAAAGATAAAAAAAAAACAATTTTGTTCTTCAGATGAGAATCAATTTTCTACCTAGGAATGGTTTTAACCTTTTTTTTATTACATACAACTCCTAGTGCGCAATTGTGTTGAACTTATTCATACATATGCATTTCTAAAGATAAAGCATGTAATAAAACATAAATACTTTAGTTGCAATGAAATCTGAAACTTCTCTGTTCTTTAGTAGTAAGTTCAAAGTACACCCCTTATTTCTTATCCATGACTTCTTGTTTCATGTATGGTATTCGTTAACCGGCTTATGCAGAAGTTTGTTATGTCACTTGCCCCGTTAAGTACTTCTTCTTCAAGATCACCATGTAAGAATGCATTTTTGATGTCGAGTTGATGAAGAGGCCAATATTGAATGGCTGCAATGGCTAGAAGAAGTCTAACATATGCCATCTTGGCTACGGGCGAAAATGTATCACTATAATCCAACCCAAAAATCTGAGTGTATCATTTGACTACCAAGCGAGTTTTAAATCGATCAATCTTACCATCTCGACAAACCTTCACTATATAAAGCCAACGACAACCTACTAAAGATTTCTCACGGGGTAGAAGAACCAGTTCCTAGGTACCACTGTTTTGAAGAGCACACATTTCATCAATCATTGCTTGCCTCCATTCAGGGTGAGATAATGCT
The DNA here is from genome assembly GCA_963966055.1 of Lathyrus aphaca. Classification (NCBI taxonomy): domain Eukaryota; kingdom Viridiplantae; phylum Streptophyta; class Magnoliopsida; order Fabales; family Fabaceae; genus Lathyrus; species Lathyrus aphaca. Next base: position 85,561,481 of record OZ014520.1, read on the forward strand.
TCACCTGGAGTTTTAGGAATATAAACAGAAGACAAGGAAGACAAACAAGTATACTGCAAAGGGGAAAGACGATGATAACATAAATCAATATAATGTGGAGAAGGATTTTGTGTTTGGCGTATACCTTTCCAAGGGCAATCGGAAGATCAGACTCAGGTTGCAGGATCGGATCCGGTGATGGCGAGAGCGTCGGAGGAGAGTCTGTATTGACCTCAGGGACATGTACGACTTCCGGGACAAGTACAACTTCAGGGACAGGTACGACAGACGTTGAGTGACGACGCTGATATGTATGAAGTGGACGAGGAGTGATGGGGTCAACCTTAGGGGTATCTATTGGATCAGGTTCCCTAGAATGATGGGGAATGATGACAGATGGGACTTCCGAAGGGGAGGTGTGAGAATACTTTCCTGTAGTTTCCGTAGTTACTTGGCTGAACTCGAAATATGGAACAGACTCGAAAAACGTAACATCGGCGGATACGAGGTATCCTTGTAGAGTATGAGAGTAGTAACAATAACCCTTTTGGGATCGATGATAGCCAAGAAAGACACACTTTAGTGATTGAGCTGATAGTTTATCAAGACCAGGGGATAAATTGTGTACAAAACACGTATACCCGAAGACTCAAGGAGGAATTGGGTGAAGTGGAGAGTTTGGAAACAAGATTGAATGAGAGATTTTATTATTAAGGACAGATGAGGGCATGCGGTTTATGAGGTAACATGACGTGAGCACCGCATCACCCCAAAACCGGAGAGGAACACTACCATGGAGAAGTAGGGTCTGAGTGGTTTCTATGAGGTGCCGATTTTTGCGTTCAGCTCCCCGTTTTGTTGGGGTGTACGAGGGCAAGATGTTTGGTGCAAAATACCATTGGATGACATAAAAGTTTGAAATTGTTGGGATAAATACTCACGTGCATTGTCACTTAAGGTACGAATAGGCAAACCAAATTGGGTTCTTATTTCTCGATAAAATTGTTCAAAAATGGAAAACAATTCAGATCTGTTATTCATTAAAAATAACCATGTACAACGTGAAAAATTATCAATAAAAGTTACAAAATACCTAGACTCAAAAGTAGGCACGGTACGCGAGGGACCCCAAACATCGGAGTGAACTAAAGAAAAGGGGACGCAATCCGTTTATTGACTCGATCGGGAAAGTGACTACGAGTATGTTTCCCTAATTGACAAAACTCACAATGTAAAGTGGATAATTTAGATAAACCGGACACCAACTTTTGTAGCTTGGGAAAACCTGGATGACCTAACTGCGCATGTATAATGAGTGGAGAATCTATGGTGGAACATGTAGTAAATGACGCAGAGAAGTACTAGAGGCCTTGAGACTCACATTTGACGCTAATCTTCTGTCCCAAACTCCGATCCTGCAGAGTGACATTACTATTAGTAAAGGTGATAGAACAATTAAGGGAACGAGTTAAACGACTGACTGACAGCAAATTAAATGGGCAATTAGGTACATATAGCACATAAGTAATAGAGAGATGGTAAAATTTGAACATTACTAATCCCGTGAGATCGGGTTTGAGAATCATTTGTGGCAGTTATAGTGGGTAAGAAACCAGTGGTAGAGAGGGAAGAAAAAAGACCTTTATTACCAGTAACATGATCAGACGCACCATAATCGAGGACCCAAGGACCAAGAGGAGATGTTTGAGAGAAGCAAACAGATGAATTACCAGTGTGTGCAACTGAAGTCGTGGAACCAGAAGCCTGATTAGTCTGACACCACCTGAGAAAATCCTCGTAGCTTGGCGTAGGGTTCTTAATAGAAAGTGAAGTCTGCATAGTATATGGGTTATCACTTTGAGCTGCATTTACCTGACGTGGGGGTTTGCCATGTAGCTTCCAACAACGGTCGATCGTATGCCCAAGCCGGTTACAATGGTCACACTTGGGACGAGGTTTGGAGTTGGATGACCCTCCTCGAGGGCGATTTTGATTGTTGCCAAGAGATGCGAGGGCAGCAGTGTCACTTGATGTCGGAGCAACAATAGATGGAGAGGAAACTGGACCAAATGCATGAGGTGTAGCCAAGCGCAATAGTTGTTCACTAACTGCATCATAGTTAGGAACAATAGTACCTGATAAAATCTGGTTACGAACGGAGTCGAGTTCGGATGGTAGTCCTTTAAGTGCCATGACCATGAAAAATTTACTCTGTTGTTCGCCATGAGCTGTTGCATCTTTTGTGTACGACATGAGGGTTGCGTAACTGGCTTTCAAGGCATCAAGCTTACTCAGATAGGTTTGCATATCCATATTCTCTAACTTCAGTGTGTCGAGTTTGAGGATGACACTATATAGACAATGAACGTCCTTGGAGAAGACTTTCTTGGCCTTTTCCCAAACCTCATTGCAAGTGGAAAAAAGCTTGATACTGCGCTTGGAGGTTAGGTGCTATGGAGAACCATAACACGGTAAGCAGAGAGACATCAATTTTCTTCCATTTAGCGAGTTTGGTGGCGACAACATTAGTCAATTTTGTGGTTAGGTGATCTTCATATCCCTGACCATGAAACCACATATCGATAGCACGAGCCCATATGTTATAGTTTGCTGATCCGGTTAGTTTTTCACATGAGATAAGCGGAACTTTAGTAAACGAGACAGAATCAGTGTCTCCCATGGCTTAGTGACATAAAAAAACGGAGTGAAATCGGGGTTGTTTGCAATGGAGCACCGTTTTCCGTGGTTAGGTAAGTAAAACAGAAGCTGAATCTGGAACGGGTGGGGAGAGGCGAGTAGATCGGCGTAAAAATGGTCGGAATTAGACACCGTACACGCGGGGCAACACCGGAAAAAAAAAAGGGAGATGGCCGGATTGGAGGACGGCGGGTTGAATGGTGGGAACAGTTTTCCGAAACGTCGTCAGAAGTTTTGCCGGAATAGTAACTAGGGGTGTTCGCGGTTTGGTATGGATCGGTTTTGAAGCAAAATATCATCCGATCCAAAGATAAATTTATTTACGGTTTGATTCGGTTTTGGATGATTGATTAAAAAAATCCGATCCGATCCAATTTCATGCGGTTTAATTTGGATCAGTTTTTTGGATATCCAAATTATAAATTATAACTTTTATTAATATTCTAAAAATACTAATAAATAGTAAGTTTAATATAAATATATATTATACTATATCAAAAATTAATATTACAGGATGAAAAAGTAAAAAATAAATAAATTAAATCAAACTAATAAATAGTATTTTAAAAGATAAGAATCATCTAATATTAAATTAATACAACATATATACTAATAAAATATAAATAAGTAAAAAATATATATACATGCGGTTTGGTTTGGTTTGGATCGGTTTTGAAAAATCAATCCGAAATCCGATCCAAACCGATCGGTTCTTACAAAATGACATCCAAAACAAATCGGTTTTTTCGGTTTTCAGTTTTTTTGGATCTGTTTTCGATATTTTATTTGGATTGGTTTGAATTTGAACACCCCTAATAGTAACGGCGACACTGGCAGCAAGAGGGTGGTTACTGGAGAATATTGAAAAAAGAGAGGCAAACCGGAGTGACAACATAATTTGTAAAAAAAAAAAAATCTCACCGGAAGACAGTGGATCAACCGGGTAAAGCACGACAAAGAAAGAATTACCTCTTAGCAGACTCTAGATACTATGTTGAAATAAGCAAGACTAAGAGACATTTAGATTAAACCGTGTGTTTTTGAAAAACACTACGAAGACATTATTATATATAGATAGATTACAACTAAGTACATGATATAGTCGATTTGAGACTATTCTATATACAACTACTCTTAACACTATATATATATATATATATATATATATATATATATATATATATATATATATATATATATTTATATTTACATATATCAACAATTTTAAATTGCGGTCACGGATGCGGTTGTGAATGTCGCGTCTGCAGTCATTGAGGTTGTTGCGATGTGCATTTCGGCCATCATAGCGAGAATTTTAATTGGAAAGTGTTTGTAATATGCCGTTAAAAATACTTGATATTAAGATTTTTCATTACATAGGAATAGGAAGTAATTTGAGTTTTTGGTTCTAAACTTTTGAGTTTTGATGAAAATACTTAGATACATGGTTCTAAACTTTTATTGATGCTCTGATACATGGTTTTAATTCACATTTAAAACCACGGTTTTTAAGTTAGTCCCTCCGTACTTTCTACAGATGAGTGGTTGAACCCTCTGTTTTCCTTTTGAGATAGTTCTTTATGTGTTCACCTAGCTCTTTTTGGTTGTGGTTGTGGCTTACTATGTTGATCCAGTTGACTTTATGTTTGCTTTTGATTTAGTTCCTCTATTGGTTTTGCAGTAGTAGGAGTATTTCTTTATTGATTATGGTGTGTTCTATTGTGTGGTTTGAGGTGCCGTATCTATTTTTTTTAGTGATTTGAAGTACTCATTGTACTCTTGTTTATATAATAAATCTATGTCGTCAAAAGAAAAAACATACTTAGATACATGAACTTTAAGTTCACATATAGGTAAATTTTAATAGGGAATAGCAAAATAGGGGATATATTTATTTAGCTTGTCGGTCAGCTTGATACAAAACCGAACTTTGAAAATTACAATTCATGCATACAAAGGCAGTGCCTTACAGCTGTGGCTAATACAACAAAAACACAATAAATAAATAAAAGCAGCCCTCTAAACAATGTTAATCAAAGACTGACGAAATATATATGTGAAGAATCCTCTCATCTTCTTTGTGTACGGCTTTCTTTACTTTCGCACTTTCTGTTTAGATCCTACACAAATACGAATATATATTGATCTGTTAGTTCATGTCTAATACACTAATCCTTAATAACCAAATACTGTAAAAGAAAAATTAATTTACATGAAATGCAGACTAAAATATTCATGCGGACTAAAATATTAAATTAAAAGAATGCTTCGTTGTACATGAAGTTTCATTTTAAATTAGGATTGCATATACTCCAAAATTATGCTGTTAATTAGTCAATAAAAAGAGAATGGTAATTGATTAGTTATGGGAAATTTTGTACTTATTAATATTGTAATATATTTTGCATGAAAAGTTACCATGAGATGCCAATGACAGGCTATCTAGTGGTGGTAAGGTGGAGGAGGTGATTTGTAGTAATAGGCTGGTGGAGGTGGGGAAGAGACTGGAGGAGGAGGAGAATGGTAAACTGGGTGGGGAACATGAGGAGGGTAGGTGTGAGTTGGTGTTGGTGGTGGTGGTGGTGATGGATACTTGTATGGCTTCTTGTGTGGTGTTGGTGGTGGTGGTGGGGAATGGTAGACTGGGTGAGGGTGAGGGTAGGTGTGAACTGGTGGTGGTGGGGGAGATGGGTACTTGTATGGCTTTTTGTGTGGTGTTGGTGGTGGAGGAGAGTGGTAGACTGGGTGTGGGTGAGGGTAGGTGTGTGGTGGTGGTGGTGGAGGAGATGCGTACTTGTAAGGCTTCTTGTGTGGTGTTGGTGGTGGTGGAGAGTGGTAGACTGGGTGTGGGTGAGGGTAGGTGTGAACTGGTGGTGGTGGAGAATGGTAGACTGGGTGTGGATGAGGGTAGGTGTGAACTGGTGGAGGTGGAGGAGATGAGTAATGGTATGGATCCTTTGGTGGTGGTGGTGAGTGGACTGGTGGCGGTGGTGAGGAATAAGAATATTGGTTTGCTGAAATTTCAGATGGGAAACTTAGAAAGAGTATGGCTAATGCAAGAGTGAGAGAAGCATAGGCCATTAGGGACCTCATTGTTTTTCTTATGAGTGTGTATTGGTTCTGTGAAAGAATGGTGGTGCAACCCCATTTTATAGGAAAATTCTTAAAGCATCTTGGTTTAACTTCACCTTCTAGGAAACATGCATACATTCATATTAAATTATATACTATAAGGCTGGCTATCTTTGAATTATTACTAATTCTTATTGACTTTTAGAGCAATGTGACCCTAAGTATTTTGGAATGGTTGCGACCCATGTTTCTTTAATTTGGTTTTGGCAGACGCTGGCATGTTTTGAAGAGAATCAATCAAATAGCTAGCTAGGCTTATAGAAATGTTGACAATACATTGGTTTTAGTTTAGTTTGCCCCAAACAAAAATAAAAAAAAAACAATATAGCTTAATTATTTATGTATTTAAGGAGACATATATTGATTCTAAGTTTCTATCATTTTAATCTCAGTTTTTTATTAAATTCTAAAATGATTTATTCATCTATTTTACAATTATTTCTTTTTCATTCCCAATTTTGAGATTTTGAAGTTATGTGATATATAGAACACTAGATAATTTTCTAATATCTTTCTCTTATATAAATTAAATATTATCTGTGATGCCAATTTAGTTGACACAGCTCTTTGGTTTAAATCAAAATTCCTGCATTGGTCGGTCATACAGTTTCATTGTAAAGATTGTAGTGGGATAGACGCTAGTGCAAAAACTAAAAATTTATGAAAAGTAAACATAAATACAAAATTAAAGAAACCTTTATAAAAGAATTTAAAGAATAAAATTTTTAAAGTAAAAAATACTTTGTTGTCGAGAAATTATATGTAATAATTAGCGATAATTAAAATACTTTGGTTTTACAAAAATTATTTTTTTAACTTTTCTCACCACTATGTAATAATTAAAGAACTTAGAGTACACAGCAATAAAATTTAAACAGAGAAGAAATACATAACAGAATTGAACCAAAAGTTGGAAGAACATAATGATTATTTGTGAGTAACAACATAAAAGAATGGAAAACATAATTTTATTCTTGAAAGGGTACAAATTGACATTTATACCCTTAAAATAGCGGATACAACAGCGGTTTAGGCTTTTAAATGGATCTTAAAATTGTCTTTAAAGAAGAAAGTGAGATCTTGAGTTTTTTTTATATGCAAGAAATATATTAATATCAAGAATTAAGGGTTTTCAACCTGTTTATAAAAAGAGGAACAAAATCCCAAAGAAAATAACAAACCAATTACACATTATGATAAATAAAAGATCGGAGTCCTTTTTTGTTCTTGAGTTGGAGTCCTTTTTTTGATTGAGAATGGTTTTAACATTTTTTTTGGTTATGGCTTTTGGTTGACTTTTTATTGGCTTTTGATTCATGCTGTTTTTGGGTGGTTTTACTTTGTAAAGTTGTTAATACATAACTTTCAACCCCATCCCTTATCCAGACTTTCTTTCTTTATATTTTTATTTTATTTTATGTATTGGGTGTGATCTCCTTTTGTATGTCTCAATTTATAATATAAGAAATTCACCGTAAGAAAAATCCCTTATAAGATATTCAGATGTTCATAAGGTTTAAGCTGTTAAAATATTTCATTTTTTATTTGTCTAACTCTGAAAGATAAATCCTATTATGGTTAAATGTAGGATAAGCATTTGACAGTTTCTTGAGCGAATGCTGTAAAAATTATTTGATTAATTTTTTTATTTTAATGGAAGTAATAATCTTATTGACGATGGAAAGGAAATGATAGAATGCACTAATTGATGAAAATAGCAAGTTTAGACAAGTTCCCACATTTTGGTCAAATGTTGTGTCAAAGTTTTGCACTTGTTGTGGTGGTGTAAGTTTTGATGTAGTTCTTCTCTATTGGCTTTATTGTAGTGCTTCTGTGTTGCTTTGTTTTATTTTTCCGTTTATGGTGCTGATAAAACTTTGTTTATATTATATATTAAATTACTTTTTAGTTTTCTTTAAATTTTTTAGTAGTATTTTTTGCTATCGACTTCACTTTAAACAAAAAAATTGTTGTGTACAGAAAATGTAAGCCAAAAATAATGATTACAAACAAATAAACATAAATTATTATTATCATATGAATAGTATAAAATGAGCCATAGGTGCAAGAGGCAGATTACTATATATATGTGAAGACAAAATCAAACTTTGAAAATTACAAATTCATGCAAACAACTGCAGACACATGCATATTGACGCAGTGCCTTACTGCTGTGGCTCATACAAGAAAAAACACAATAAATAAATAACATCAACCCTTTAAACAATATTAATCAAACATTGACGAAATATATATGTGAAGAATCCCCTCAATCTTCTTTGTGCATGGCTTTCTTTGCTTTCACACTTTCTGCTTAGATCCTACACAAATACAAAATATTAACGAATGTTTCATTTAAAATTAGAATTGCATATGCTTGATAATGAAGCGAGGATGATAGTTGACTAGGAAAGAAAATTTTTATACTTGTTAATAATATTATAATATATTTTGCATAATAAGTTACCATATTGTGTGATGCCAATGATGGGCTATCTAGTGGTGAGAAGGTGGAGGAGGTGATCTGTAGTAATAGCGTGGTGTTGGTTGCGGTGGTGGGGAGTGGTAGACAGAGTAAAGACGAGGGTAGGTGTGCACTGGTGGTGGGGGAGATGGGTACTTGTATGGCTTCTTGTGTGGTGTTGGTGGTGGAGGAGATTGATAGACTGGGTGTGGGTGAGGGTAGGTGTGCACTGGTGGTGGTGGAGGTGATGGGTGCTTGTAAGGTTTCTTGTGTGGTGGTGGTGGAGGTGGAGAATGGTACACTGGGTGTGGGTGTGGGTAAGTGTGAACTGGTGGCGGTGGAGAGTGGTAGACTGGGTGTAGGTGAGGGTAGGTGTGAACAGGTGGAGGTGGAGGAGATGAGTAATGGTACCGATTTTTTGGTGGTGGTGGGGAGGAATAAGAATAAAGGTTTGCAGAAATTTCAGATGGAAAACTGAAAAAGAGCATAGCTAATGCAAGAGTGAGAGAAGCAGATGCCATTAGAGACCTCATTATTTTCTTACAAGTGTATTTTGGTTTATATGAAAGGATGCTGGTGCAACCTCATTTTATAGGTAAATTCTTAAAGCATCTTGGTTAGTTAACTTCACCTTCTAGGAAATATGCATACAATCATATTGACTTGTACTTTCACCTTCTAGAAAACATGCACACAATCATATTGACTTGTACTATAAGGTGGTTAACTTTGAATTATTACTCGTTTTATTGACTTTTAAAATAATTCGACCTTGAAAAAAATGGTTATTGTACAATTACTTTTTCATCATTATATATATATTGTTTTTAATAAGCAAGGGATTAGATTAAAATGAAAACAAAAAGTTCTCGAATCCACTTACAAAAAATGAGATAAAACTCGACAAAAGAAGATTACATACCAATTAAGCCCTACGATAAATAATACAAATGATCCCCTACTAAATTCATAAAAGCTATAATTGATATTAGTAATTTTTCCGATGAATCAACTATAATATTGTTTTTTAATTAAGTTAAATACCGACTAACTTAATTACATTTTTACTCTAATTAGCCTCATGTAAAAAAACTGGTTATCTGAATCATTGTTTTTGAGATGGTTGCCACCCAAATTGCTTTAGTTTAGAGCGTTACTTTGGTTTGGCTGGCAAGCTGAGATGAGAATCAAATAGCAAGGACTAAAGAAATTTTAATACCAGCTTGATTTTAGTTTTTGTTTCCCCAAAATAAAAAGATAAGATATATTTTAATTATTTTAATATATATATATATATATATATATATATATATATATATATATATATATATATATATATATATATATATATATATATATATATATATATATATATATAATTTGATTAGTGCTTAACATAACTAACTCAACCATCTCCAACCTCTGTATATAAAAATCAATAAGACTCATACATTAAGAACCTATCATTAAAATTTAGCATGTGTCCTAGGACTTGTGTGGTTGGTCCTGCAAGTAACCCATTTCCAAGAAATTGACAAACCAGAGGTTGTTCGCCAAAAACACCAGCGTACAACCTCACATAGACTTTTAACCAACTAATTAGTGCTTACAAACTTTATATTGGTTTGGCATAAGTAATATTTTAAAAGGATTTAGAAGATTTATTTTACAATATATTTTAAGGAGATTTTTTTTATAAAAGGAATCTAAATGACATACAGGGAGCACGACAAGAAGTTTTGAGAGCGTGCATAGGGGTATGGTTTCGGGGAGGTAATTGCGGATGATAAATTTATCTTAGAGTTTTCTCAGACTTTTGATCTAATTATAACTAATATCTTAGTTTAGGAAAAAAATGAGCATCTTATCACATATAAGAGTGAGATGACATGTTCCCGGTTAGATTTCTTTCTTAGGAAGATAAATAAGAAGATTTGTTTGGACTGTAAAGTTATGTCGGGAGAGAGCTTGACTATTCAACATAGAGTATTGATTATGGATGTAAGAATCAAGAGGAGAGCAGCAAGAAGAAGTCACATGGGAGCTCCATAAATCAGGTGGTGACATTTGAATGGTGAAGAACAAGGGAGTTTCCAACACAAGATCTTGGTGGGATATTTGGACAACCACAAGGAAGTGCAAATGATATGTGGAATAAAATGATCCAAGAGATTAGAAAAGTAGATAAAGAGACATTGAGGGAATCAAAAGGTTTTGGTCCTTATGCTAAAGAATCGTGATAATGAAGTGTTCAGAGTAAAGTTAGAGTAAAATATGATTATGTTAAAGAATGGTCTAAGTATATAATGATGAGATTTGGGAAAAGTATAAGAAAGTTCAGAAAGAGACTACAGAGACAATGAGTGAAGCAAGAATATAAATCTTTGACGGATTATTCTAATATTTAAGATTTAAGGAGGGAGAAGAATCTGTACATATAGGTGTGCTAAGAAAAAAAAGAAAGAAAGACAAGAGATTTGGATCAAGTGAAATGTGTTAAAGATGAAGACAAAGTCTTGGTTCAGAGAATATTATAAATGATATGTGGAAGACAAATTTTTACAATTTGTTTAATAAAAGATATGATATCTAATGTGACCTAACTAGGCTCAACAATAGAGAAGAGGATAAAAAATATAATTACTATCACCGGGTTCAGAAACAAGAGGTAAAAGAACCGTTCAAGTGATAGAGACATTGAGTGACTCAACAAACTCTTTAACAAAATTATGAGGTCAAAATAAATGGCAAATGAATGGAGAAGAAACACTTTATTTGTCTATAAGAACTAGAGGGATATACAAAATTATGCTAATTACAGAGGATTAAACTTTTGAGTCATACCATAAAGTTATCGGAAAGAGTGATTGAACATGGACTGAGAAAAGAGATTCAATTCACTGAGAATCAATCTGGTTTTATACCTGGAAGGTCAGCCATATAAGCAATTTATCTATTCCGACGTGTGATGGGGCAATATCAGATAGACAAACAAGACTTCCACTTAATTTTCACTGACTTGGAGATGACGTATGATAGAGTGTCTAGAGAGATTTTGTGAAAAACCCTAGAGAAGAAATGAGTTAGAATTGTATATATCCGAGCTATCAAAGATATGTATAAAGGGGTATTGACTACAATGGTCTCAAAGTAGAGAGAAAGACTTTTTCCTATTACAATAGGATTGCCTCAAGGTTCAATCCTAAGCCCCTACCATTTTACTTTAGTTTTGGATATACTCACAAAACACATCTAAGAGCTAGCACCGAGATATATGCTTTTTGCAGATGATACAATCATACTTGGAGAGTAGAAGGGAGATTTAAATGTGAGGTTGGAGATGGTTGAGTTTAGCTAAAAATGGTAGGATGGTTTGTAGCTTCTGTAGTTGGTTAAAAGTCTCCCTAGATTTCTTGTGATTTTAACTTTTTTGGTAGGCTTTATGTCTTCTTTTTTATAGCCTTGTAATCTTGAGGTTGAAGATCCTCTTATTCTCTCCTTAATGATATTTGCTTATAAAAAAGAAAGAAGAGGTTGGAGACTTGGAGACGGGTCTTAGAAACACATGACTTTCGTCTAAATAGTACTAAGACGGAGCGTATGGAATGTAGGTTCAGCAAAAAGATAACCGTTTCTAACCTAAAGGTGAAAGTTGGAGACCATATCATACAACAAGTCACATGGTTTAAAAATCTTTGGTCCGAATTTCAAAATGATGGAGAAATAGTAGGGGATATAAACCATTGAATTCAAGTTGTGTGGCTAAAATAGAGGAGGGTCTTAGGTGTTTTCTTTCACTCAAAGGTACTACTCAAATTGAAAGGAAATTTTATCAGCTTACAATAAGACCGATGATGTTGTAGGAGACAGAATGCTGGGCAGTTAAGAATCAACATCAAAATAAAATAAGCATTGCATAGATAAGAGTGTTCTGTTGCATGTGTGGTAAGATTTGAGAATATTAAAGAAAATGTAGGTGAAAAATAGATTTTGGTGGTGTGGGTATCAAAAGGTAGAGAAAAACCTAGAAAAATTATAAGAAAAGATATTAAGAAAGATTTTGAGATTACCGAATTGGATAAGAACATGGTCATATATAGAAAATTATGGTAAAATTTGATCCAAATAATCTATTCCATTTAATGTGATAATACTTTATTGTTGATTGTTGTTGTATATTTAATGTGATTCATTAATAATGAACTTGATGCAAGGGCTATCATATATTCTAAATCTATGTCTAAAAGAAAAAAGACCCTTTAATACATGAACTTTAAGTTCATTGTTTCTTTAATTTTATTTCACTTTTAAACAAAAAATTGTTTTTGTGCAAAATAAAGTAAACCGGAAATAATTATTACAAACAAATAAACATAAATTATTCTAAAAAAAGAAAGTGAGGTATGTGATTCTAAAAAATAGAAAAAAAATATGAAAAATAAGAGACGTAAATAAAAGCAGTGTGAGAGAAGTTAAAAAAAGTGATTTTTGTTCTTGAGTTGGAGTCCTTTATTTGATTGGGAATGGTTTTGATCATTTTTTATTACATTCAATTCATGTTGCGCAAGTGTGCTGAACTTACTCGTACATATACTTTTCAAACCATATCTAATTAATGAAAATAGCACGTTTTGACCCACATTTGGTCAAATGCTGTGATAGACGTAAACTATTGGTTTTTATACTTACATTTTTTCCTCTTCCTTATATTGAATTTCTGTGTCAAAGTTTTATGTATTTATTTTGGCTACTTAGGGAAATGGGATATTTATTCTTTTTTAAAGATTATCAATTTATTGTTTGGGTTAATGAAAAAGGTAGGTAAATGAAAATGAAGACGAAAAATGCAGACGAAACTGAAAATGAAAAAGGCAGGTAAATGAAAATGAAGACGAAAAATGCAGGTGTAGACAAAAACGAAATTTGAAGCTTTTATTATGGAACAAGCAAAAACGCCAAACGCCAAAGATTCTGCTGCGGTACGATCTTGCTTGCGATCTAGATCAGTAAAAATGATTAAGATCGCAAATCTCGCGATCTGGATCGCGATTTTGATAACACTGATTACACTAAAAAATTAACATAAATTATTATTATTATTATTATTATTATTATTATTATTAGCATAAGTCTAGTATAAAATGAACCATAGATGCAAGAGGCAGATTATTATAATAGGGGATATATTTATTTGGCTTGTCAGTCAGCTTTAGACAAAACCAAAGCAGACACATGCATATTGAGGGAAGTGCCTTACTGCTGTGGCTAATACAACAAAAAACCCAATAAATAAATAACATTAACCCTCTAAACAATATAAATCAAACATTGACGAAATATATATGTGAAGAATCTCCTCATCTTCTTTGTGCATGGCTTTCTTTGCTTTCACACTTTCTGCTTAGATCCTACACAAATATAAATATATATTGATCTGTCAGTTTATGTATGATACTCTAATCTCTTTAAAATCGAATAATATAACAAAAAATTAATTTACTAGAAAAGTTAATAATGTGACATGAAAAGTTACCATATAGTGTGATGCCAATGATGGCTATCTAGTGATGGTAAGGTGGAGGAGGTCATTTGTAGTAATAGGCTGGTGCTTGGTGCTGGAGGAGGAGAATGGTAAACTGGGTGGAGAACATGAGGAGGGTAGGTGTGAACTGGTGGTGGTGGTGGTGATGGATACTTGTATGGCTTCTTGTGTGGTGGTGGGGAGTGGTAGACTAGGTGAGGGTGAGGGTAGGTGTGAACTGGTGGTGGTGGGGGAGATGGGTATTTGTATGGCTTCTTGTGTGGTGTTGGTGGTGGTGGTGGGGAGTGGTAGACTGGATGTGGGTGACGGTAGGTGTTCACTGGTGGTGGTGGGGTTGATGGGTACTTGTAAGGCTTCTTGTGTGGTGTTGGTGGTGGAGGAGAGTGTGGATGTGGGTAAGTGTGAACAGGTGGTGGTGAAGAGTGGTAGACTGGGTGTAGGTGAGGAGGGTAGGTGTGAACTGGTGGAGGTGGAGGAGATGAGTAATGGTATGGATCCTTTGATGGCGGTGATGAGTAGACCGGTGGTGGAGGTGAGGAGTAAGAATAGTGGTTTGCTGAAGTTTCAGATGGGAAACTGAGAAAGAGTATGGCTAATGCAAGAATGAGAGAAGCAGAGGCCATTAGGGACCTCATTGTTTTTCTTACAAGTTCTGGTCATGTGAAAGAATGGTGGTGCCACCCCATTTTATAGATAAACTATTTAATACACAAGTTTTGGTTATGTGAAAGAATGGTGGTGCCACCCCACTTTATAGATAAACTAGTTTAATACATTGCTCCTGCACGGGTAAATTAATTTTGTTAATGGAGATATAAATATTTAAGAAATATGAAAAAAGAAATGATAAATTTTATTTTATAAGAACAGTATGGAATGATGAAATAAAAATAGAAGTACTTTTGATACCATACCAAAACACTTTTGATACCAACTTTTTTGTTTTTCAAACACCTTTATTCATGATTCTTAGGCTTTTGCAAGATGTCACAAACATGCTGCAAAAATTAAAATATAATTCTTCTGTCAGATTTCTTTCATTTAGTTTATAGATAAATCACACAAAATTTGATTAAAAGGATTGAAAGAGAGAAAAAGAGGACATACTTCCATGGAGCATCTCCAACTAATTAAAATCCATGGACTTACTTCCATGGAACATCTCCAACTAATTGTCACAAACTAAATTTGTAGATCTGTTTCAAAAAATACAAAGTTAAAATTAGTGAAGAGTAGATGATATTGTTAACAAACCTTGGGAAGAAAAAGATGTTGATGAAGATGAAATCAAACCAGAAAATGCTAAGTTTTAGGACTTACCGGTAAAATCAAAACATACACACATCAATAATCAGACCATGAAATCAATAGAGTGAAAGGAAAAGATAAATACCCGTGTTGGATCTAAAAGTGGTGGTTGTGGTTTGGTCCCGCACGATGGTCGAAGTGAGGTTGTTCGAAACAACATTTCAATCAGTTCATTAGGATGTCCGTCAGATGAGGAGTGCAAATATGCCTTTGGTTTTTTTATTGGAGGTGATGGTGTCCGGTAGTAGGGGAGAAAGCGGCGATGACGATGGTTGCTTTAGGGTTTCTGCAAAAAGAGAGAGAAGAGAAGATCGAGTGAATGGAAAAGAGAGAGAAGAGAGAGAGAGAGAGAGAGAGAGAGAGAGAGAGAGAAGAAAGAATATAAGAGATAAGTTTTTTTTGTTGAGTGTAAGGCTGTGTTGGAGAGAAAAGCATTATTATAATTGTAACCAATGTCCAGTCAACACTTGACATCATTTTGTGAGAAACAACTAAAATTGTAGCTTGATTTAGTTATTTACCGAAAGGGCCTTTTGGTAGTGTAAAATATTTTTTTGCAAAGAGAAATTTAGTTTGTTTGGTCAACTTCTTTGTATTGGGTAGATAGTATATTCTTTTGGTTAATTATGTTGAAATTGCCACAAATTTCTAGAATATTCTTAAATATAATATGTAAGAAAATGGTAGAATATCCTAGAGTTATAATGTTTATGAATATGGTAGAACAACCTAGAACTATAATGCATAAAAATAGTAGAAGAATCTAAAACCATAAATGTAAGTAAATAAAAGAAGAACCTAGAAATATCATAATACTCATATATCACGAAAAATCTAGAAAGAACTAATATAATGTATACATTGGTGATTTGAGCCTATAAATAGGCCATTGGTGTCTTGTTATTCATCGTCCAAGAAATCGATGACATAGCCTTCTTTCTAAACAATTCTCTAAAATTATCTTCTATCAACTATCAACTAATCAACTACCAACAGTGGCATCAGAGCTACGTTCAGTCATATATTGGACGTAGTTACATTACCTACCTAACATTCTGAAATCCTCCAATCTACTACAAATTTTTCCTTTGTACTACTCACTCCAAAAAAATATTTCTAAGCTATGGATAACACCACTCAATCATCATATATTTCTATCCCTATTTTCAATGGTGAAAACTATGATTTCCAGCGTGTTAAAATGTAAATATTTTTTTCATCTCAAGATTTATGGGACATAGTAGAAGAAGGCTTCACTGTTCCCGTAGATACTTCAGCTCTTAATGCAACTCAAGAAAAAGAGTTGAAGAAAAATAAACAAAAATTCAAAGACATTGTTCACCTTGCAACAAGCGGTGATTGATGAAATTTTTCCAAGAATTATGGGAGCTAAGACTGCCAAAGAAGCGTGGAACAAGTTACAAGAGTAGTTTCAAGGAAGAGATAAGGTACGTGTCGTTAAACTTCAATCTCTAAGAAGAGATTTTGAACTATTGAAGATGAAAGAGTCCGAGACAGTTAAATATTACTATTCTAAAGTTAAAGAAATATTTAATCAAATGAGAGCTTTTGGGGAGGATATTCTTGATAAGAAAATCATTGAAAAAATTCTAATTACTATGCCCCCAAAGTTTGACCCAATCGACAATGATTGAAGAAACCAAAGATTTGTCCACTCTATTAGTGACATAACTTGTGGGCTCTCTTGAAACATATGAGCAAAGACTTTATAGGTATAAAGAAGATACACTTGAAAATGCCTTCCAGTCAAAGTTTCATCCCCAAAATAAAGAAAATAGAGGAAAGAAAAATCATGGAGAAACTTCCAGAAGAAGAGAAGTTTCTAGAAATTTCCTTAAGAACAAGCTAGATAGAAATACTCCATGTAATATATGCAAAAAACTAAGCCACACAGAGAAAATTTGTTGGTACTGTAATATGCCACTATGCAACCATTGCAAGAAGTTTGGGCACGTAGAGAAAATTTGTCGCAACAAAAATAGGCATCAAGCTAATATCGCAGAGGAGCATGATCAAGAACAATGTATGTTCTATGCCACTCAAGACTCAATCAAAGAAAAAGGAGGAAGGTGGTACTTGGATAATGGATGTAGAAATCACATGGCCAAGGATGAGACTATTTTCAAAAGCATTGACGATTCCGTCAAAGTCAAGGTTCGACTGGGAAATGGAAGTGTGGTTGAATCAAAAGGTAAAGGCACTGTCATGGTGGAGAAAAATAAAGGTACACGACTCATCCATGATGTATTACTATTTCTCAGCCTAAAAGAAAATCTCCTAAGTATTAGCTAAATGATGGAGAGAGGCTACACACTTCACTTTGAAGGAGGTGTATGCAAAATCTTAGACAATAAAAATAAAAGGTCTGAGATAGCCCAAGTGAATATGAATAAGAGCAATAAAAGCTTCCCACTAAATTTAAAATATGCAACTAACATTGCCATGAAGATACAAATAGATGATTCATGGCTCTGGCATCAAAGATTTGGCCATTTCAGCATACATGCCTTGAAGTTGTTAC
The DNA here is from genome assembly GCA_963966055.1 of Lathyrus aphaca. NCBI lineage: Eukaryota > Viridiplantae > Streptophyta > Magnoliopsida > Fabales > Fabaceae > Lathyrus > Lathyrus aphaca. The sequence goes on from OZ014520.1 coordinate 85,579,145, forward strand.
ATGAAAAGAACATGATGATAGATCTTCTAAGCATAAAGGAGAATAATAAAGTGTGTGAAGGATGTCTCCTTGGAAAGCAACATCGATTTCCATTCTCAACAAGCGGAGCATGGAGAGCGAAAGACCTGTTGGAGCTGATACATACTAACGTTTGTGGACCAATGAGGACGCCATCACACGAGAACAATATGTACTTCATACTCTTCATTGATGACTTCTCTAGAATGACATAGGTCTATTTATTAAAAGAAAAATCAGAAGTCTTTGGAGTATTCAAAAAGTTCAAGGCCCTTGTTGAAAATCAAAGTGGAAAACAAATAAAGTACAAAGAAGTGATTGTTGCAAATAGTACACCTCCCGCGAGTTTGATAGATTTTGTGAGGATGAAGGAATTGAGCGACAACTTACGGTCGCATATTCTCCTCAATAAAATGGCGTGTCAAAAAGAAGGAATCACACAGTTATGGAAATGTCTAGATCGATGCTCAAGGAGAATGGATTTCCTAACACATTCTGGGCTGAAGCAGTATACACTGTTGTTTACATACTCAATAGATGTCCAACTAGGGAAGTACAAGATAAGATTCCAAATGAAGCTTGGAATGGAAAAAAGCCATCATCAAAGTACCTAAGGGTCTTTGGATCTATATGCTACATTCATATTCTAGACGTGAAGAAGCACAAGCTTGAAGACAAGACTATACGAGGTATCTTCCTGGGGTATAACACAATCTCTAAAGGCTATCGTGTCTACAACTTAAAAACAAAAAAAAACTCATCATCAGTCGAGATGTTGAAGTTGATGAGAATTCTTCTTGGAATTGGGATGGAGAAAAAGTAGAGAAGAACTTCCTTATACCAGCTCAACTACCTCAAGAACTATCATCACCAGAGTCTACTCCAAGACGAGTAATATCTTTGGTGGACATATATGAAACATGTAACTTGGCCATACTTGAACCTGGAAGCTTTGAAAAAGCGTCAAAGCAGGAAGTATGGGTTAAGGCAATGGAAAAAGAGATAAAGATGATCGAGAAAAATAACACATGAGAGTTAGTAAATCGTCCCCTTGGAAAAGATATCATTAGGGTTAAGTGGGTCTATAAGACAAAGCTCAACCCTGATGGCACCATACAAAAACACAAGGCGATATAAGTAGCTAAGGATTACTCACAACAACCTGGGATTGACTACAATGAGACCTTTTCACCAGTAGCTCGTCTTGATAGCATTAGAGCTCTAATAGCTCTTGCAGCACAAAAAGGATGGAGTATCCATCAACTAGATGTCAAATCTGCCTTCCTCAATGGTGTACTTGAATAAGATATCTATGTGGAATAGCCACAAGGATTCATTTCTGAATGAGAAGAAATCAAAGTGTTAAGACTAAAAAAAGAACTCTACGATTTAAAGCAAGCACCTCGAGCATGGTATAGCAGAATCAATCAGTATTTCATGGATCGAGGATTCAGGAGGAGCAAGAGTGAGCCTACACTTTACATCAAGTCTCAAGGTCAGTAAACTCTCTTACTTTCTCTATATGTAGATGGTCTTATCTACACGGGAAACAATACTAAGATGATGATGAAGTTTAAAGAAGACATGATGAAGACCTTTGAGATGACTGACCTTGGTTTGATGAGTTACTTCCTTGATATAGAGGTAAGTTAGAGAAATGAATGGATATTCATCTCGTAAAAGAAATACATAGAAGACTTACTTAAGAAATTCAAGATATATGGTTTCAAAACTATCGCTACTCCACTCATAACAAATGAGAAATTACAGAAGAATGATGGATCACCAGAAGCTGATGCTTCCATATACATAAGTCTAGTTGGAAGCCTCATATATTTGACAGCTACACGACCAGACATAATGTATGCTACAATTCTTCTATCAAGATTCATGCAAAGTCCAAGTCAAATACACTTTGGAGCAGGAAAAAGAATTTCGAGGTATCTACAAGGAAGAAAATAATTAGGTATATGGTACACTACCGAAACCAACTCAGGATTACTTGGCTACACCGACAGTGACTGGGAAGGTTCGGTAGATGACATAAAGAGAACCTCTGGCTATGCATTCTCACTAGGATCAGGAAGTTTCTCTTGGGCATCGAAGAAACAAACTACGGTTGCACAATCCACAACAGAAGCATAATATGTGGCAGCTGCTGAAGCAACGAGTCAAGCTATATGGATTTGCAGTATACTTGAAGACATGAGAGAAAAACAGGATGAGCCTACTAAAATCAATTGCGATGGCGAAAAATCCAGTGCATTATAGCAGAACAAAACATATAGCAATCAAGTATCACTTTAGTAAAGAAGCTGAAGCAACTAAAGAGATCAAACTCGACTACTCTAGAACAGAAGATCAGATTGCAGACATATTCACGAAGGCGTTACCGAGACCAAGATTTGAAGAGCTACGAGCTATGCTTGGAGTCACAGAAATTTGCATCAAGGAGGAGTGTTGATATTGCTACAAATTTCTAGAATATTCTTAAATATAATATGTAAGAAAATGGTACAATATCCTAGAATTATAATGTTTATGACCATGGTAGAACAACCTAGAACTATAATGCATAAAAATAGTAGAAGAATCTAGAACCATAAATGTATGTAAATAAAAGAAGAATCTAGAACTATCATGATACTCGTCTATCATGAAAACTCTAGAAAGAACTAATGTAATGTAGAGGTTGGTAACTTGAGCCTATAAATAGGCCGTTGGTGTCTTGTAATTCATCATCCAAGAAATCAATGACATAGTCTTCTTTCTGAACAATTCTCTAAAACTATCTTCTATCAACTATCAACTGCCAACAAATTAACTTCACCTTCTAGGAAACATGCATACATTCATATTAAATTGTACTACAAGACTGTCTAACTTTGAATTATTACCCATTCTTATTGACTTTTAGAACAATTCGACCTTGGAAAATAATATGATAAATTTAGTTGAATATATATTTAATTCACATAATTGAATCAACCATAGTTTTGTCTTTTAATTTGTTTAACTATCTTCTAACTTAATTACACATTTACCCTAATTAGCTAGATATTGCTTTAATTTAGAGTGATACTTTGGTTTGGCAGACACTAACACATTGGCAACCTGAGAAGGGAATCAAATAGCATGAACTAATGAAATTTTGACAGCAGCTTGATTTTAGTTTTAGTTCGCCCAAAATGAAAAGATAAGAATATATTTTAATCATTTGATCTGCAAGAATATATATATATATATATATATATATATATATATATATATATATATATATATATATATATATATATATATATATATATATTGTTTACGCATCTGAAGTTCAGTTGGCACAACACCAATAATATTTAAAAGGTTGATTTCATAATATATCACAAAAAAGATTTTTTTTTTAGGGGATCTAAATAGACTTGTAGAGAGCGTAGTAAGAAAGTAAATCTATCTTAGAGTTTTCGTTGGCTTTTTTATCTTATTATAGCTAATACATGACTTAGAAAAAGAGATGAATATCTTATTACATAAGAATGAGATGACATGTTCTCTGATAGATTTCTTTCTTATTAGGAAGTCGGATATGAAGATTTGCTTAAATTGTAAAGTTATACGGAGCAAGAGCTTGACTATCCAACATAGAATATTGATTACGGATGTAAGAATCAAGACGAGAGCAACGAGAAGAAGTCACATGGCAGCTCCACAGATCAAGTGGCGGCTTTGGAGGGTGAAAAAATAAGAGAGTTTCCAACACAAGATCTTGGAAGAAGGGTTTGGACAACCACAAGGAAGTGCAAATGATATGTGGAATAAGATGGGTCATGAGATTAGAAAAGTAGCTAAAGAGATGCTGAGAGAATCAATAGGTTTTTGGATTTAGGGGTAAAGAATGATTGTTTTAAAGAATGGTTTAGGTGTAAATATGCCAAAACTTGAAAAAAAAGTATAAGAAATTTAAGAAAAGAGATTAAGAAGACGATGAGTGGAACAATAACCCAAGTATTTGACAAATTATCAATCTTTAGGAATCAAGGAGGGAGAAAAATCTATTTATAGGTTTGTTAAAGGAAGAGAAAGAAAGATAAGAGATTTGGATTAAATGAAGTGTGTTAAAGATGAAGCAGGCAAAGTCTTGGTTCAGGAAAAGATAAAAATGATAGGAGGAAGACATATTTCTATAATTTATTTAATGAAAGATATTATATCTCACCAGACTCTACTTGATTCGACATTAGAGAAGAGCATATAAACTGTAATTACTACTGTCGAATTTAGAAACAAGAGGTAACATAAGCGCTGAAATGATGAATACTAGCAAGATGGTTGGGCCAAACAACATACCACCTATAGAAGCGTGGAAAATTTTGAGATAGAGGAATCAAGTGGTTTACCAAACTCTTTAACAAAATTATGAGGTCAAAGCAAATGTCAGATGAATGAAGAAGAAACACTTTAGTTCCAATCTTCAAGAACAAGGAAAATATACAAAATTGTGCTAATTATTGGAGGATTAAACTTATGAGTCATACCATAAAGTTATGTGAAAGAATGATTGAACCAAGACTAAGAAAAAAGACTCAATTTACTAAGAATCAATTTGATGTTATGCCTATAAGGTCGACCATGGAAACAACTTATCTATTATGACGTGTGATGAAGCAATATCAAATGAACCAATAAAACTTGCACTTAATTTTCATTGACTTGAAGAAGGTGTATGATAGAGTGCCTAAAGAGATTTTGTGAAAAACCTTAGAGAAGAAAGGGGTTAAGATTGCATATATTCGAGCTATGCTAGATATGTATGAAGGAGTATCGACTAACGTTCAGACTCAGGGTGGAGCGATGAATGATTTCCTCATTACAATAGGATTTCATCAAGGTCCAACCATAAACGTCTACCTTTTTACTTTAATTTTGGATGTACTTACGGAACATATCCAAGAGCTAACACCTAGATGCATGCTCTTTGGAGATGATACAGTTCTACTTGGAGAGTCAAGTGAGGATTTAAATGAGATTAGCGAATTGAAAATGAGCCTTTGAAACACATGACTTTTACTTTAGTATAAGTAAGATAAAGTGTATGGAATGTAAGTTTAATAAAAAGAGAAACATTTTTAACCTAGAGGTGAAAGTTGGAGACCATATTATCCTCTGAGTTTCGTAGTTTAATTATCTTGTGCATGTAATACAAAACGATAGAAAAATAGAAGAGGATGTAAACCATCTGTTAGAATGTGTAGATTGCGCCTAATTCGACCCTACAAAACCAGATGGTAGGGTGAGGATTGCTCCCACTTATAACCACATGTCAGGTCATATATTGTCTGATGTGGGACTCTTAACACCCCCTTTACGACCAACATTGAACGTCTGAAGCGTGGAACTAAATGGTGGGTGGCCTGATAGCGGAGTAGTCCAATAGATCTTAAACCGTGCTCTGATACCATGTTAGAATGTGTGGGTTGGACCTAACTCGACCCTATAAAACTGACTGGTAGGGTGAGGATTGCTCCCCTTATAACCACATGTTCATGCCATATATTGTCCGATGTGAGACTCTTAACACCATCAAATAAAGTTGGGTGGCTGAAATAGAGGAGGACCTCAGGTGGTTTATCTGACACAAATGTATCACTAAAGCTGAAGGAAAATTTTTATCGGACTGCGATAAGGCCTACAATGTTGATGTTGTACAAGACATAATGTTGAGCGATTAAGAATCAACATGAGAATAGAGTAAGCGTAACAAAGATGAGAATTTTGCGTTGAATTTGTGGTAAGACTAGACAAAATAAGACTAAAAATAATAATATTAGATAGAGTATTGGGGTAACACTTATAGTAAAAAAAATGATGGAAAATAGCTTTAGGTGGTTCGGGCACGTCGAAAGAAGACCTGTAGATTTTGTGGTAAGGAGAATAAATCAAATGGAGGAGAGTCAAACAATTAAAGATAGATGAAAAGTTAAAAATGATAAAAGAAGTTATTAAGAAAGATATCGAGATTAACTAATTGTATAGAAACATGATCTTGAATAAAACAATATAGCGGAATTTGATCCATCTAGCCGACTTTACTTAATGAGATAAAGATTGATCGTTATTGTTGTATATTTAATATGATTATTATGAATGAACCTGGTGTATATTGTAAGTTTCTAACATATTTTTCAGAATGGTTTATTCATTAATTTTTTTAATCATTTTGGTTTCATTTAATGTTACGGGTCATGTATTCTATGGTATATCTTTAAAAAAAATCACAAATAAAAGTGTTAAAAAAGAAATAAAAAAATAAAATTTAAAAATTGAATAAAGTCCATGCACAAATTTTAGACTAAACTTTTTATATTTAATTCATATAATAATTTGTACCTTAAGACACAAGTTATCAATTAAGAGGAATGAAATCATTTTTTTGTAACGCAAGTTCCAATGTTTTAGACATTATTTAAAAGATTAAATTGTTCATTTGAAGTGGTATTCAATGGGGAAAATTACTCATCCCAATTGCAATCTATATGAATTTGACAAAGACCCATTATTTTTCTTGTCTTAGTGAAATTTATTTGTAATATTTGCTTTTGTTTTGGCAAGCATTGTCTTGGTTTTTTGTTTGTATTCAGGTGAAGTATTCTCAGTACTCTTTCTTTAATATATCACTTGATTAAAAAAAAAATTATCAATTAAGACACAAGTTAACATTGTCCGAATGTTATTTGTGATATCAGCAGAGTTCATATATTTGGTTGATCTTTTGCCACATTTTGGTTTGATTTTGTGATATGACTTGAACAATTGGTTTTTATGATATTTTGGTATTATCGAATTTCAACGCATATATAGATGGTTGGAATGAGGGATGTCTATATATCAAAAGTAAAATTATAGTAACTCCCCTAAAGCTTATTAAAGTGTCACATTAAATTCAAACACCTCTCTTCTCTAATAATACCGTTTATTTTCATTTAAGTTCTAAATTTGACTATGTATTCAACGAATCATTCTTTTGATAGAACCTTTGATTATGACATTGCTCTATTATTGATCTTCTATAAATTGTTTCACACATAGTTTAAAATTGCGGTTACGGTTACGAGTGTTGTAATTACGGTTGCTGCGATTCGTACTGCGGCTATTACTGTGAAAATCTAAAAGAGCGTAGAAATTTTTCGATGTGGTTCCTGATACCATCCATACTTGATTTTATTTCATCCCGCAATTGGGTCTGATCATGTAGCAGAAGATACCATATCAGTGAAGATAAAGTAACCCAAAAATAGTTATTAGTATTAGAAACAAATAAACATAAAATATTATTATCACGAGAATAGTATAAATATACGAGGCATAGATGCAAGGGAGAAATTACTATAATAGGGGATATATTTATTTGGCTTGCTTGATACAAAACCGAACATTGAAAATTACAATTCATGCAAACAACTGCAGACACATGCATATTGAGGGCAGTGCCTTACAGCTGTGGCTTATACAACAAAAACACAAATTAAATAAATAAAAGCAACCCTCTAAACAATATTAATCAAACATTGACGAAATATATATGTGAAGAATCCCCTCAATCTTCTTTGTGCATGGCTTTCTTTGCTTTCACACTTTCTGCTTAGATCCTACACAAAAACAAATATATATATTAATCTGTTAGTTTATAACCATATGTTTTAACAGAAAATTAATTTAGTAGAATGCAGATTAAAATATTAAAGAATGTTTGATTACACATGAAGTTTCATTTTAAATTGCATATACTCGACAATTATACTGTGAACTAGTTAATGAAGAGAGAATGGTAGTTGACCAGGGAAGGAAATTTTGTAGTAATGAATATTATAATATATATGTTGCATGAAAAGTTACCATATAGTGTGATGCCAATGATGGGCTTATCTAGTGGTGGTAAGGTGGAGGAGGTGATTTGTAGTAATAGGCTGGTGGAGGTGGGGAAGAGACTGGAGGAGGAGGAGAATGGTAAACTGGGTGGGGAACATGGGGAGGGTAGGTGTGAGTTGGTGGTGGTGGTGGTGATGGATACTTGTATGGCTTCTTGTGTGGTGTTGGTGGTGGTGGTGGGGAATGGTAGACTGGGTGAGGGTGAGGGTAGGTGTGAACTGGTGGTGGTGGGGGAGATGGGTACTTGTATGGCTTTTTGTGTGGTGGTGGTGGTGGAGGAGAGTGGTAGACAGGGTGTGGGTGAGGGTAGGTGTGTGGTGGTGGTGGAGGAGATGGGTACTTGTATGGCTTCTTGTGTGGTGGTGGTGGTGGTGGAGAGTGGTAGACTGGGTGTGGATGAGGGTAGGTGTGAACTGGTGGTGGTGGAGAGTGGTAGACTGGGTGTGGGTGAGGGTGAGGGTAAGTGTGAACTGGTGGAGATGGGTAATGGTATGGATCCTTTGGTGGCGGTGGTGAGGAATAAGAATAGTGGTTTGCTGAAGTTTCAGATGGGAAACTGAGAAAGAGTGTGGCTAATGCAAGAATGAGAGAAGCAGAGGCCATTAGGGACCTCATTGTTTTTCTTATGAATGTGTTTTGGTTCTGTGAAAGAATGGTGGTGCAACCCCATTTTATAGGTAAATTCTTAAAACATCTTGGTTAGTTAACTTCACCTTCTAGGAAATATGCATACATTCATATTATATTATATTATAAGTTTGGCTATCTTTGAATTATTACCAATTCTTATTGACTTTTAGAGCAATCCAACCTGTTTTCTGGAACAAAAATGTTTATGAACATTTTTTATTTATAAAATGCAATCTCTGATTAATTACACGTAAAAATATAATTAAATTTATTATGTAGATGGTAAATTTACTTCATATTAAAATTTATAGTTAATTCATATAATTGAATTAATTATAATATAGTTTTCAGGTTTGGTATAGTATTATTTTTAAGTGATTTGAGTGAGAGTTAGTTTTTCTGCCCGCTGTCTTAGATTTGGCTTTGATTTGACTTTGGTTATGTGATTCATTTGAAAATTCTGTAATTAGTACATGTTTTTAGTAAGACAGTGATTACAGAGAAATTGTTGAGCTGATAGTTGTTTGTGGAGTTGATAAAGATGGACCAAGTCATATTGTTTGATTTGTTGATTCCTCAATTCTACCCCTTTCACATTTAGGATTTGAATATGGGGACGTGAATATATATGGTGGGTGACCCAATAAATCTTAAATCAGATTTTGATATCGATTAATAGAGTGAAAATTATTCTCACTTATATTTTATATTTTACATATTCAGATCATAAATTATTCGAGTGGAATCCTTAATACAAACAAGTTTTTTTTTTCTTCTATACCCAACTTGGATCAGAGTTTGCACGGTGGATGGCCTTCTATTAACTCTTGTATCTTGTGTTCTCTTTTGGTTGTATCTTGCTACTTTTTTCCTTCTAGATTATCTTTGTACTCTTTAATCATTAATCGGTTTCTAATTTTGAAAAAATATAACGATTGGATACGATGAATCATTAAAATATGGGATATATTTTCTCCACTTATTTCTTTATAAATTATACATGTCTTTGGACATATGAGACAATTATTTTATAAATATAATAATACAATTTTCTCTACCTAATCTAGATCCGGGAAAAAAGGGGTAGGAGACTAATTAAATTATGAAGTAATCATTTTTAAATTCATCTTTTATAAACTTAGAGTAATATAAAGATAAAGATAGCTTACTCTAGGGTTTGTTTTAGGGGTTACTCTACATACATTTGTTCTCAGCTATGATATATCTTAGTATCAATATCAACACATTTTCAATTTCTTTAAATATACAGTTATACGTTACATTAGCTATGAAAGATTATTTAGTGTGTACAATGTAACTCTAATTTAGCATCTTAATATGTTTACAGTTTCACATATTTGAATTATTCATTCATATTGACATTTGGAGTGATGACCCTAAGCATCTTGAAAAGGTTACACCTAAAGTGTTTTAGAGCTTGAATTTGGATTTGATCCAAGTTGCAGGCTTAGAACAGAATAATTCAAAAATAGTAGCTATGAACGTTGAAATGTTGGCACCACCTTCTTCTTCTTCTTCTTTTCTTTTTTTTTTAAATTATTACAGAAAAGACAAGATTGCTACTTAACTAATACAAATTTGGATCTGTAAGGGACATATATATTAACAATAATATTTTCATACATCAGTTTTCTTGTGGGTGATTTCAGTTTTTAAAAAAATGAAAATTTTCTTTATATTTTTAAAAATAGATTTTATGAAATTATTTTCTAAAATATTACAAATTTTTTATATTAATTTTTTATAAATTAAAAAACTAATTTTGACATCTTATAGATTTTATGAAATTATTTTTGAAAACATAATTTGGAAGTTTCTTAACGAAGGTACCGAAATTTGGAGAATTTTTTTGGTTAGTAGGTATGGAAGATTGAGTAAATGGGTGTTGAATGACGATGTTGCTCCTAAACCGTTAAAAGCGTCGTTGTGGATTCGAGATTTGATTAGAGTTAAGTCTTCGTCGACAAATGTTTCTTTCAATATGCTTGTTAAATCGATTTTAGGGAGAGGTTCTAATGTTTCTTTTTGGAACTACTATTGGTGCGGAGATTCGACGCTTAAATCCCTTTTCCCGTCTATTTTTCAAGCTGCTGCTGATAAATGTTGCAGTGTGGCAGATGTTGGATTTTGGGATCAGAATATTTGGAGATGGAACTTTCACTTGCTTTAGTTGGATAATAGTTCTCTGTAGGAAGGAGTCCTGAACTCTTTTAAATCTCTTATTTTTGAATGTTTTATGCAGATAGATATAACAGACAAATGGCAGTGGATGGTTGATCCCTCAATGGTTTTTTTCTGTGAAATCCTTGTATTGTTTATTGAATACAACAAATATTGAGGGGATTTTAATGGAAGAAGATAAGCTTCTCTTGAAAGTTAATTTGGGAACTAAAGTTCCTTTGAAAACAAACGTTTTTGCTTGGAGAGGTTTGTTTTAGATCGTCTTCCGACTCAGTCTAATCTTGGCAATCGAGGGATAATCATTACAGAATCTGAAAAGGTGTGTGTTCTTTGCGTTCTGGAAGAAGAGGTTGCATATCATATTTTTCTTTCTTGTCCTAAGGTAGATATCCTATGGAGGAAAATTTACGTTTGATTAGATCTAACTCTGATCGGTACGGATTCTACTAGTAAACATGTGTTATTATGGTTTTTGGCTTCGTCGGATAAGATAAAGGATGATATGAAGTGTTTCATTTGGTTTGTCACTGTTTAGGGTATTTGGAGTATGCAGAATAATATCATTCATAGAGAAGCTTCTTTTAATGTTGATGAGTTTTTCTTCCATATAGTGTTAGTTTCTTGGAGGTGATTGGAAATAGGTCGTAGGAATTGTTCATTATTTGATTGGATGTATCATCCGCTTGATTTTTTGTAGGATGGAGGTTTTAGGATTTGTCCCTTTTTTTGATTGAATGTTTCATTCTTTTGATTTTTGTTTATTTTAGGGACATATACTTTAATTTCTCTCTATTTGTTTAGCTCTTGGTTTGGGTTAGAGAATCCCTTTTTCTCCTCTTTTCAATCAATATTGTTTATAAAAAAATATTAAAGTTTAATATATACTTGTTCTGGACTGGCCTGACATATGTCCAGCGCCAAATTGAGGCTCAATCCAGTAGACAGTGTGGGACAAACCCACTATGAGATCCACAAGGATATGACCGTTATGAAAATAGAAACGTTAGCGTATAGCCGTTGGGGACTTCCACCTTACGCGCCTAAACGCTTCCTACGCAGTCAACTTCCTAACAAATTAGTTTAGACAATTATACTTAGTCAAAGACACGTGCCCATAATATGCGGACAAATGCCCCTATAAAACTCTCCATCTTGGGAGAGTTATGTACACACTTTTTCTATCCCCTTCTTACTTACGTTTTAGTTGATCCCACAGTGACTTGAGCATTTGAGTACCTTGCAGATACCCCACCACCTCTCCTACCAACTGAACGCAGTCCCCGCTGAAGGTCACAAAGATCTGTCCGGATTCTTTCTGTAAATACCTAAAAGTAGTTGTTATGATTGAACTATTTAACATTAATTTAACATTTTCATACCTAATTCATTTCGGACACATTTCAAACATCGCAACATTTTCAACAACCAATGCTTAAAAAATAATATTAAGCTTTTTTTAATTGGAATTGAAATGTTTTTAATTGTAGCATCATATTTTATAGGTCGCGTCATCATTTTTAGGTACTACATACATAGATATGAAAGAGAAAAAATAATTTTTTTTAAAAATATTAGAAGAAAAAAAACTAAATTTTTTTTAAAGAGGTATTAAAAAAAAATAGAAGAACTAAAATTATATTTAAATATTAAAACAAAAAACTGATTAAAATAAATACTTATCATATGTTATATTCCATAACTCTACTGTAATATTTTTTTTTGAAAAAAAGTTGATTTAGTTAGACAGAACTTTTTTAGACAAATATTTAGAAGAAGCACTTTATTTTTAAAAAATATTTCATATTCATTTGTGATTTCAAATTTTGAATATATTTGGCCACCTTAAAGTTACGTGATTTATGGGGAAAACTAAAAAAGGAATTAATATCCATACTTACCAATTGATTATTTGATTGTTGTGAGAAACTTCTGTAGCCTATTCACAAACAACTACTTCATTGTTTGCATTAAGAAATCAATTAATAGAAAAAGCCAATTACGACTTGTGCTTCTCTTTGGTAGTTTTTAATTATTATATTAAAGAAAAACTAATAATTAACTTGTCTCTAAAATATGAAGGTAAACTCATGCATCTGTCGGTGATACCATTTGTAAGAGATCTTTTAGTTATTTTATTATTATGGTTTTAGATTTTTGTGTTTGTACTAACTTGTAAGCCTTTGATGACATTTTCTTTCAAAAAATTACAGCTGTTTTACATATTTTGTTTAAATTATAGAATATTTAACTCATATCTCTATTTTATCTATTTTATCTAATTTGTTTAAATTATAGAATATTTAACTCATACCTCTATTTTATCTGTTTCATGAAATTGATTAAATTTAAATAATTTTAGTTCTTTTATTTTAAATTTAAATAGTTTTGATCTCCCTCTTATAATTTTACACTTAAAATTAATAATATTTTTATTTTTAAAATGATAAATTTTTTGTCAAATATATAAATTATCGTATATAAATATATTATTGAATTTTGTTAATAAAAATATAAATTAAAAAACTAATATTTTATTGATATTCTATGAAAAACGCGAGAGATAATTCAAATTGTTAAATTTAAAATACGAGAAATAATTAAAATTATTTCAATTTAAAATAAAATATTAATTCGAAAATTGGGATCAAAATTATAATTTAATCTACATTTAAAAAAATATCTGTATTAATTTATTAACGACATCATTAATTTACACATATAAAATAGAAATTTTTTATATATAAGTTTTTCTTCAAATAAAACTTTAACTATTAAAAACTTATTATTTGTTTAATTTTAAAATATAGTCTATTTTTTAATCATTTATATTAAATTGCGAAGAAAATATGTAACAAAGATACTATTTTGTTTTCATAAAAAGATATATTATTTGTTAGAATAATTAGTCGAATAAGGACAAACATGACAGTCCAATTTAGATATAAATTGATTTAAAAACTGACTTTTCTTTTATATTAAAAGAAGACCGGACAATTCAGATTGCACGATAAATTTCTTATAGAAAATGTTATCTCTCCCTATAGAAATTAAATATGATGTAATTGAATTCGATCGTACACATGTTAATCACAATTAATTAAATATATTTAAAATTTATATATGCAAAGGGGTGTCAGAGCTTGAATTTGTTCAAATTTTAAGAGAAAATAAATTCAATTTTATAAATAATAATTAATATTATTTTATTTTTCCAAATATTTATATAAAAATTGAAACAAACCAATTAAAAGCTGTTTTTTTATTTAATTCAATCAAATACATTTTTAATAGTTTATAAAAACATTATGAATTATTTTTTACATTTTTTACTAAAGATATTTTATACCATTAAAATAAATACATAAATTATTTTTTAAAAAAAAGTATGAACACTACATTATTTAAGATGACGAGATGTTTAGGCGTGGAAGTCATTTCTAACTAAAAACTTTTTGATTAGCTTAGTTTATGCTAATCTTTCAACTTTTGTGTGAGTTAGGAAATGTAAGTTTGAGAGGGTTTTACAAGGGTTTGGAAGTGTTGAGTGTATGATAAAGTGGTTATGTTCTCTTGACAGATTCATCGACCAAACATAATTTTTTGAGACATTAAATTGTGTCTAGGTTTAATAACGCAAGGTGTGTTGTTTGTGCATGGGCAATTGGAGTTGACTGATCATTTTTTTTTTGTCGTGTAAGGTTGCTTCAACCATCTAGTATAGAGTTTTTAGGTAGACGAGGTGATTATGGTCTTTGTCACCTTCGATTTTAGGGGTATTTAAGATGCTTCAGGGCCCGGGTCATGGAAAAATGCGACTTTAGGCTTGGTCTCGATATGACATTGTTTGGTTTGGACTATTTGGAAAATGTAGAACTTTTTATCATAAAAATTTGACGATTAATCATTGGATGTCTTCGAAAGTCTGTTGTGTTCGAGGCCTTTAGATAGTTCGAATCGTTGGCCAATCTTGCTTGTGTTTTTCTTTGTAAGATAACTGAATGCTTGTGTTTTGTCATTCACACACACACACACACACACACACACACACACACACACACACACACACACACACACATATATATATATATATATATATATATATATATATATATATATATATATATATATATATATATATATATAAAAGATAAATGGCACTAACCTTCTCATAATACACCAAAGTGGCATGAGGAATAAGAAAATGGAGATCCAGATGAATTTGGAGGCTAGTGTCAAATAAGAAAGTATTTACTTATCTTCATGCTTTGTATTAGTGGCAATGTCAATGTGCAATCCTTAATTCTAGATTAAAATGTGTAGAGAAAACCAAAGAAAACTGCAACTGGAGCTACATCTGGAACTACAACACAAGAACAAACTCAAACTCAAATTGGAGTTGCATTTGAAAATACAACACAAGAATAACCCCAAGAACAACACCCATTTGAATGTCAAATTGAAGTTGACCCTGAATTTGAAATGCTTGCTGCAAATCTTGTTGTATCATTTAAGGCAACATAACCTCAACAAAATGTAAATGATGTTACTTCCCAATCTGCACCTATTCCCATTGTTGAAAATGCATTTATTCCAAATGTTCAAGATGCACATGACTCTGGTATAAGTGGTTCACAATATGATTATATTTTGTATGCATGTATTCCAAATGTTGAACATGTTTCTCAGGTAGTTATGTCTGCACCTGTTCCAAATGTTGAACAGTTCCTAAACCAGTTGAGTTACCTAAACATGTTCCTCAATTGTGTTTTAATTAGTTTCAATTGAGTTTCTCATGTATTCTAATGTGTGCCTTTTGATTGTATCTTTGTATAAAAAGTAATACAAACAAAAGGTGGCAAGGAAATTTGAGTTTATGAGAAGTGATAGAACAAAGGTTCTTAAATGCAAAAAGCTCAAAGGAGAAGGAAGTGACCCAAGACATTGTAGTCATTAGTAAACTTTATGTTTATGATTTTTTTGGCTTTATGTAATTTGGTTATGCTCTACTTTGAGTCATGAACAACTCAGTTACGTATTTTGACTTTATGTATTTTGGTTATGTTGTACTTTGAGTTATGAACATCTAAGGTTATGTTGTACTTTAAGCCAAGAACAACTTGGTTATGTTGTACTTTGTGTCATAAACAAGTCACTAATATATGTTGGCTTTACGTATTTTGGTTATGTTATACATTAACCATCATATCTTATTTAAGTTTATGTTTTTTTATCATATGTTTATATGCCTATTTATGCCCTTTTTGCTCGTATCTTATTTTAGTTCATTATGAAACATGGATGAAAATAAGAAATTCACAAATATATAGGGACCCAAATTCAAAACATCATATTCATTCATTACATATTCATCACATGTATAACCAAGGACGACAATCAGAAATAGTGCTTATTTTAGGGACTAAAAATATTTTAAAAAAATACAGACACATTTGACTGAGATTCACCATCATTTCTAGTAAGGGATGAAGAAACCCCATGACACAATTGACAACAACTTGAACGAATTAGCTTTTCTCCTTTCATTTTCTAGCCTCAACTTCGTCTTTTATTTTTTCCTAACCTTAAGCTCTTTAACCATGAAACATAAATCCTTCACAACCTCTGAGAAAGCATCCACTTGAATTTTTTTGGCTCACTTGTTGCGTTTCGCTCAAGTTCATCATCCCATATAAATAACTTGCAACTTGACATTAACCCATAATTTTGAAATTTCCAATATCTCCATTTAGGGGTTTCAAGTGAGTTTGAGATGAACAATTTCATTGATCTATTGCATCCATATACTGGGATTTGAAATGGATTATAGATAACAGTTGAGGAAGAATCCATAATGTATGTGTAGATGAAGAAGAATGAAACGAATTCCATTTTCAGATGAAGAAGATGAAGAGAGAAGGAACAAGTTACAAAATGATAGTTTTTTTTGGATTCTATCCATCTTTTTAATAATGGACATGTTGCATTTCCACGTGGACTATTATGTGGCATGAGATAAATTTAAAAACAAAATGCAACTAAACATCGTCTACCATATATGCTTTTTTTAACAGACATTTGATGTTAGGGACTAATACCAACAAGAAAGTAAAATCACTACTACGGAAAACCCCTTTCACAACGGTAGGAAAAAGGGTACCATCACGTCGGTCATATCGTTGTTTAGTAGAGTGTCATTGTAACTTCATTGATTTTGTAATGGTCTGGAAACCATTATTGAAAGCCAGGACACGCGCCATATATCACAACGATTATGCTTATAAACCATTGTGATATATACACTTAGTTACTGGGTTTGAAATCCATCAGTAACAATTTAGTCAAAAACAAAAATAACATTTAACCTCAATTACAATAGATAAACATCATTGAAAGTACCCTTAGTTTATTATATTATATATAGATTGCCTGTTATCCATACACCTCACTAAAGAAATACAGGCATTCAAATTTATGAAGAAGTATATCTGAAAATTAACCTATTCTTGAAAACTAATTTAATCAAACCATTATTGTTTTCTGATTACATTTATCTCACCGTGTGTAACACGGTGGGAGAACTGACTTTAGTTATGTTGCGGATAGCAAGAGTCGCCACCGACTTTTATTTTATCCAAAGGAAAGGCATAAAAGAACAGGAAAGACCTTTTAAAAGATTTTTGGGTCCGGGGGGTAGGTTATGTAAAGGGAAGGTGTTAGCACCCTTTACATCCATGGTTATCCATGGGCTCTTAGTTACTTAACTCACTTTGAATTGTTTTTGAAAAGTGTAGTGTGTGAATAAAAATTTTCATAAGAGTTTAATAATGATCCATGTAAGGATGCGTAAAAAACTTGTATTTTGAAAATTGTTTGAAATTGTGAAGTGTTTGAAAAGTTTTTAAATGAAGTGAGTAAGCAACTATGAGGAACCTACCCTAAAGTTTAAGTCTTTCTGTTCTTTATCCTTTAAGTGGTAAGACTATCCCTATTATTAAGGAATAGGTAGTCATTACCTTGGATGGGAGGGACATATGAGGGACATCTGTTTATGAAGGCAACTGTGGGGTGTTTTAAGCATTTAGGAGGGACTGTCATCATTATTCGAAAGGGACTTGATCTTTATGAAAGGCAACCATTAGGGACTTGATGACTTTTCTTTTAAGGGACTTGCTTTATACACCCCACTTGACCTTTTTTGGATAGGCAACATTGAGGGATAGCCCTAGAAAGTGAGATGGCGATTAAAAATCGACTTACGTGTGTGAGTGTTTAATTTTATTTATCTTATAATTAAGGTGATCTAAATTCAATTTTAAAATAGAATACATGTTTTCACTCCCTAAATTACTGACCATAGCATGCAAAATAAATAATTTAAACATTTACAAAAATTACATCCAGAAGCAATTACAATAATTATAATAAACAATTAAAATAAATAGCAAATAAGTAAATAAATATAAATAATAAGCAAGAATAAATAAATAGGCAATAAATATAATAGGGGTTAGTAAGAATAATAATTAAAATAAAAAATAAATAAGGTTAGTGAAATAATCATAATATACATAATTAAAAAAATAAATGTATTCGTAATAATATGGTTAGTAATAATAACAATAAATAAATGGAATTAGCAAAATATTATAAGAACATAATTAAAATAATAAACAAAAGATTAGTTTTTTAATATAGACAATTATTTATAAATAAGAGGAAATGTGAATAATAAAACAATTATTATAACATTTTAATTTATGTACAAATTATTAAATTATTTTTAAACACATTATAATTACAAAAATAAAATTATCATAGGTTTAATTATTTTTAAACACATATTAAAAATTATTTATATATATAATTTAGATTACAAACAAATTTAAAAAAAATATTTACATATTATATGAAGAAAATAAATTTTAATTATATTTAAGAAATATGTACATAACAATTATATTTATAAAATTTAATTATACTAAATATTATATTTACAAAAAGATTAGAAATTTAAATCATAAAATAAGATTAGTTTTTTATTATTTAGAAAATAAATTAGGTTTTACAAAATTAGGGTTTTGTTAGAAAAATATTTAAGAGTTTATAATATAATATACGAAATTATTTTAATTAATATACATATATTATAATTACATGATAAAGAAAATAATTTTTGAATTAAGAAAATATATATTTTAGAATTTGGAAAAATATAATCATATAAACATGTTTTATTTTTTTGAATTATTTAGAAATATGATATGTATAAAACTATATATAATTTAATAATAAACAATTAAAACAAAATGAAAACAAAAAAAGAAAAAATTGGAACTTACCTGGCTGGGGTTTGAACCCAGGTCATTCTGATTACCAGCAATAACATCCACCACTAAACCATCATGCGCAGGCAGCAAGCAAAGGAGTATAATTGATTTTGTTTTATAGCCTGAAAAATCCAGAAAAAATAAAGGAAGCAAAAGGGCCTGGGGGAGGAATCGAACCCAGGACCCCTTAAACACACAAACGCACGCATGACCATCCAGCTAGGTGAGCAAATCTGCTAATGGTGTGGCAAGAAATCATAATATATTATGTTTCATATTTAATCCTGAAAAATAAGAAAAAATATGCACAAAGCCAGGTTTTGATCCCTTGCCCTTTTATCAAACGTATGCTTGCTTTTCCACTGGGCCAACAGCGCGCTGTGAAACTTATATGAAACGAATAAATTATAAAATAAATGAAATATTTGAATCTGGAATTCGCGCCACTTGCATCATCTTCTTCCTCAGAATTTCGCAGGTTTACCTGCGAAAATTGCTGGGAATTTTCCTGCGATTTCTTCTGCGTGCGATAACCTGCGATTTCTCAAACACCAATCAAACAGTAAAATTTCTTCAAATTAATTGGTGTAATGAAATCCTTGAGGTCCATACAATCTAACCATGTTCTCTAAAGTCATTTATATATGGTCAATCGTAAAACCCCAAATTTGAAGCTTAAACCCTAGCTATGGCCGAATGCGATTCCTGCATGAAAACTCAAAACCAAACAACCAGAATCGTTCTATGACACATTATGAACAATATTGAATCATTAAAAACAGTTTATATCAAGTATAACCATGGATTCGAAAAAACTTGAAACACACATAAAGTTTGATTCGGTTTGGTGCATATATGTTGTTTTTGATGCATATGATTATTGGGATATGATCAATGATGTTCAAGGATAAGATTGATGTCCTTAATTCACCTGAAAAGTTACAAAAGATTAGAATCCGAATTTGAAAAAAATTGATGATTTTGAGAGTTTGAAAGTGAGGTTGAGGGCTGCCAAAATTCGTCCCAATGCTTGTGATGTATTCATGTACTTATAGTGAATAGAATTAGGTCAAAATATGTGATCATTCTTTGGAAATTTTTATCTAAAAAGATTCAAAAAGATGGCCTTTTAAAAATCAAATATCTTGCATAAACTCTTGCTATTTTGAGAGGATTTTCATAACTTTTGTATCAATCATGTTTAAATGTGATTTAAAACTTTCTAGAAGCAAAATTAAAATTAATTTTCATGATTTTATATTTTATTTGAATTTAAAATGACTTTTTAATATAAAAATCATAATAAATAAAAACAAAATAAATAAAATTATGAATAAATTAAAATAATTTCGTGCAAGATGTTATGAAGTGGATTGGGTCATTATTTGGCAAGCCCATTTGGAAGAAATTGGTTTTAGACCTCCTTTTTCATCATAAACCAACTCAAAATTTCCCAACTTTGCAAGGGCACATATCCTTCAATTTTAATGCTATGAAGGTGTTCTTGGACATTTTGGAAATCTTGAAGAGTCCTCTAAACAACCCCACTGGTTTCATGTCCATATCATTTACCAATCTCAAGTTATGCCCTTTTGAAGTTGTTGACTTTTTGTTGACTTTCAAAAGGACCTATAATGTCTTAGCTCATACCTTCCAAATGAAGCATTTTTGGGCTTAGCTTGTGAGACACAAAGTTGTAGAGAATTCAATTTCCTTCAAAATGAGATTTGGATGGAGACTTGGTGATGAAGTATGTGAAAGTTATGGCTGGTCAAAGTTCAGTTGACTTTTACTAGGAAAACCCTAATTTAGAAACTCCTAATTCTTGATGATCTGGAATCTCCTTGATGAATCATGATCAACCCTTGATCAAATGATGAATTTTACTTCATATACTTGATGTTGGCAAAAAATCATGAAGTTTGACTTTGGTTTGACCACAGTTGACCTCAGTTTGACTTTTTAACTGCTTTGACTGATTTTGACTTATCTGATCATCTGACTGAGCAAACTTCTGAGAAAAGTCTTGAAACTTGTCATGAGGGTTCTTATACACATATAAGATGTTATGAAGCTCACTTAAGGTCTTGGAAGTCCATTTAGCCTGATTAAAGTCAAAACCCTAGTTTTGGATGCACTGCTTAGGAGGTGCATTGTTTGAGGGAATTGTCAACTCTTCTGACCAATTGTGAACCTTGTGAACCATCATAAAATGTCTTGTGAACCTCATGGGAGGTATTTTGAAGCTTGTGAACCTTGTGAACCTCATAAAGTGGCTTTGTAGACTTCATGAACCTCAGGAAAGCTTTGTAATCATTGTGAATCTTGTGAACCTTGTGAACCTTCAAGAAGTAACTTGTAGACTTCATGAACCTCATGAAAGGTCTTGTAAATGTTGAGAAACTTGTGAACCTTGTGAACCTTCATAAAGTAGCTTTTAGACTTCATGAACCTCAGGGAAGGCCTTGAAAGTGTTGGGAAACTTGTGAACCTTGTGAACCTTCTTAGAACACAAAGTCTTGTATTGTGAGGGCAAATTTTGGGGTGCAACACCGTGCATCTCATATTATTTTAGATATACTATGGTATATTGACCTGGCTCCTTAGATGCATCACTGTCTTTGATTATAGTTAAATTTCAATAACAATAATTTATTTGATATTCTACCTTCTCCTCATCACTTATCATCATAATTTTCATAATCATATTTTATACGATTATCAGTGACGAGGAAGATGTAGACTATTCAATAAATGATTGAAATGGAAATTTAACTATAATCGAATTCAACGATGCATCTAAGGAACCAAATCATTATACCATAATATATGTAAACAACATGAGATGAACGATAAAACACATGCAATTCAAAAACAATAATGGTTTTTTTAACTTGGTTTTCAAATACAACTTAATTTATAGATTATAAGTATCTATGTCAATTTAAATGAATGTATTTTAAGTGAGGATTAGTGAAACAAATGATCTACATAGAATATAATAAACTCAAACAACATCATACACAAGAACCAGATATTATTAATTTATCAACAAAACCCTAACCGCTCACAATATCACAAACTATGTTAAACTGTTTCAAGAACACACCTTTTATTGAAAATTATGGTAGAAGTATGAATTTCATTTAGTTTGTAAAGAAATTAAAATAAATACAAGGTGGATGACGTTTCACAATGACTTCATACTTCTTGTATTTTTTCCATTGCTACACAAACCATATGCACAATATCAACACACACTATATTCTTGCTACCACTGCTTGCTATCACCATGTATCATCCCCTTAATCTTCCAACTTCAATAATGAGCATTGATAAGTGTCAATTTGTGTTAATATGCAATATAGTTTTTGGCACTTTTCAAGAGCTTATTTGGATTTTTAATGCTTTTTCTCGTTGTTTCCGGTTAATTTATGTAGTTTAGTTTATTTGCTTCAATAGTATAGTTTATTTAAAATTTGTTTTTATATTTTTAGGTTTCACCATTGGAATGAAGAAAGAAAATCATGGTGACTCTCTTTTTGAAGATTTTGAATAAATTGAATATTTGGAGCTCGCTACAGGCTCGCTAAGCGAGCTCTTAGCGAGTGGAGTCAGGGAGTTTCTCGCTAAGTAAGGGCCTAAGCTCGCTTAGCGAGCAAAGGCGGTTTAGCAATTAATGAATGTTCGCTTAGCGAGCCTTGCGTTTTTCAGCTTCTATAAAAGGGTTTCAACATTCATTTTTGGGGATCCTAACATATTTCTTAGGGAAAAAACTTTAGAACTCAGATTCTCACTGTTTTTGAAGAATCGGTGCATCAATAGTCGGGAGATAATCATTAATGCTTTGTCTTCTTCATCTCTTTCTTGTAATGGAATTTTCCATGGTTATGGATAGCTAAACTCTTAATATGTCAAGGTTAGAAGGTAAATGGGTCTTATATTTGTATGTATAGCCTTTGATCATTGTGTATGAACTCTTGATGATAAATATATGGTGGAAAACTTTGTGTTTATGAAATATAATTTGTGTTGCTTCATGATTGAGAAATGTGTTCCTCACTTGACCTAGGTTTTTCATCCATCAAAGAACATAAGCTAGAGATAGTTATGAGACTTGATTTTTACCTTGTATTGAACTTTAATGTTACCATTTTGATAGATTAAGAGAGAGATCATCAATGGATCAAAATGGAAAAAATCACAATTTGTGTTAAAAATAAACATCTTGAGAGGATATTGTGATTGTATTTATCATTTTAACGAGTTCATCCGCTTGATTGAAACTATCCGTGCAAATGGGCTTATCGAACCCTAACCTTGGCATGTGCTTTTTATAAACTTTTACCAACCAATATTTTTAACTCGTAGCTTTTAATTCGAATGCATAGTAAATATTTCGTTAACAAAACCAAAACCCCCTGTTACCATTGAGTCTTAAACTAGCGCAACTATAGAAAGGCGGTGATATCACAAAACAATATTTGTAGATCGATAACAAAAACCCAACTCTATTTGTACTCTAACAATTGGCGCCATTTCCGAGGATTGTTATTTGATATTACAAGCATTGCAATAGTTGCTAAGTTTTAGACTTGTTTATTCTTTTTCTTGAACTTGTTAATTTGTTTGGTTATTGTTTGCAGTTTCTGTTTATGCGAGGAAAACTTCTTGCGGACCAACTTCTTTTTGATCTTGAGATTGAGAGAATCGCAAGGAAGTTGAATAGCAAGACACGACGGAGGAGGCAACTAGCTAAAGAAATACGAGAACAAGGACAAGGATTAACTTCTACTTCAACAACACTCACTCCACAATTGACACCAACCATATCGGATCCACCTCCATCTCCACCTTTGACACCATGTGTAAATAGCCCTCGTAACACGACTCGGTTTGCCAATAATTCCCACAATGGCCGGAAAGCTGAGATGAAGACATGCACTCTGAATTTATTGTACGGGAATCCATTCATGGGAATGGATCATGAAGATCACTTCGCTTTTCTCACAAATTTCTATGAGATAACATTGGCAGTTGGAGTCGATCAAAATCAAGAGTTAGCTTTATTTCGAAGACTTTTTCCTCATGCTTTGCTTGGCAAAGCAAAGGATTGGTACCTTGATCAAAGTCCCGCAGTGATGACCGATTGGAATGTTCTAGAAGAGAAGTTCATTGAGAGATTCTTCTCGCATAACCGTTTTATGGAATCAAAGATCGCAATCTCCGTGTTTTCTCAAGGTGCAAATGAGTCCCTAAATGAGGCATGGGAGAGATTCAAATTCAAGATAGGGAAGTGCAAAGGCCACGGGTTCGATGAATTGACGCAAATCCATATTTTTCGAAATGGTCTCCAACCAAATTGTAAAACCCTGTTGGATGCTACTTTGGGTGGAACTTTGTTATCAAAGAGTGCGGAAGAAGAGACAAATATTATCAATCGTATGGCTCTCAATGACTTGCTAAGTCAAAATCGTGGAAATTCTTTAAAGAAACCCGGAGTTCTTGAACTAGGAACTAATGATGCAATACTTTCACAAAACAAACTTCTATCGCACCAAGTAGAGCTCTTGACACAACAAATGTCAAATCTTCCCCAAAAATTGAAGGATTTGCATGAGCATCGGGGAAAGAACAAGCAAGTCGCAAGTTGTGAATTATACAAAGGTGATCATGATACCAGATTTTGTCTACCACCAGGAACCGAAGAAGTAAACTACATTCACAACAATCAAGGGTACCAGAGACAACAATAACCTTATCAACAACAACATCCTTACCAACAACAACCTTCTCAATAACACCATTAGCAAAATCAATAACATCAAGGATATCAACCAAGAGGCAATTACTAAAATAACCAAGGTTATGGCGGTAGTTCTTCTAATTGGAAAAATCCTTATGATGCTCCACCACCTCCGGTTGCACCTTCTAAATTGGAGGACACTTTGAATCAATTCATTCAAATGTCTATGGCCAATCAAAAGTCTAATGATATGGAGATAAAAAATCTAGAAAAACAAGTTGGGCAACTCGCGAAACAAATTGCTGAGAACTAATAAGGACTTTCTTTTTCCGCTAACACTCAAGTTAATCCTAAGGAGCATTACAAAGCTATTGTTACTAGGAGTGGGAAGGAGATGGATCAACCTAAAGAGAAGAAAATGGTGGAAGAAAGGATTGATGGTGTAGTTGAAGAAGTTAGTGATGGAGAAGAAGTTGGAAAGAAGAAGAAAATTGAGGATCTAGTTGAAAAGAACTTTGATGATTTGGTTGAAGTTGAAAATAAAAAAATGGAGGATGAGAAGAAAAAAGAAACAAATAGGAGAGTGAGGAAGGGAAAAGAAGTGGTGAATCAAATTCCAACAATCATGCCATATCCTCATGTGCCATCAAAGAAAGACAATGAAAGGCAATACACTCGGTTTATGGATATCTTCAAACAACTTCAAATCAATTTACCATTTTCCGAGGCTCTTGAGAAAATGCCTAAATATGATAAATTCTTGAAGGAAATTCTCTCAAAAAGACGAAAGTACACGGAACTGGAGACGGTTATCCTTGCGGCAAATTGTAATGCTATCATTTAATGCATTCTTCTAAAGAAGGAAGCCGATCTGGGACGTGTTACTTTACCGGTCACCATTGGAAACATGTTTGTAGGAAACAGTCTTATTGATTTAGGTTCAAGCATAAACCTTATCCTTATCTCCATTGTAAAAATGCTTGATACCATTGATATCAAAGGTATAGGAATGACTTTGCAACTCGTCGACAATCTACAACTCACCCAATTGGAGTGGCAAGAGATGTTTTGGTAAAAGTTGACAAGTTCTTCTTTCTGGTGGATTTCATTGTTATTGACATGGAAGAAGATGATGACGTTCCTTTAATTCTTGGTCGCCCTTTGATGAAGACGGCCCACATGATGATTGATGTCGATGACGGTCTCATGAAAGTGAGAGTGCTAAATGAGGAGGTCGCTTTTAATTTATTTGAAACAATGAAACATTCAAAGGAAATACATGATAGTTTCCGAATTGATGCATCCGATATGGCTATTATGGAAGTTGCAAAGCATATTCATGTGGAAACTCCTCTTGAGCTAGCACTAGGTGAGGAAATTGACACACTGACTAGTGACGAAGAAAGAGAGCTTGAAGAATGTTTGAAAGAGTTAGAGGTATTGAAATAATTACAACCATGGGAAGTTGAGATGGAAGAATTGAAGAAAGAAAAAAGTGATAAGAAAGTTGAAGTGGAATTGAAGGTGCTACCTTCGAACTTAAAGTATGCATTTTTAGATGATATTGGAAGCAAATCGGTGATCATAAGCAATAAATTGTCTACCAATGAGGAGTTTCGTTTGGTTAATGTGCTCAAGAAAAATCAAGAAGCTTTCAGATGGGTTCTTTCCGATATCAAGGGAATAAGCCCATCTTATTGCATGCACAAGATTCTTATGGAAGACGACTTCAAAGCGGTAGCACAACCTCAACGTTGTTTGATCCAACTATGAAATAAGTGGTTCGAAAGGAGGTAGTAAAACTTCTTGATGTGGGAATGATTTATCCGATTTCCGATAGTCCTTGGGTGAGTCCCGTACATGTGGTACCAAAAAAAGGTGGATTTGTCGTTATCCGAAATGAGAAGAATGAGCTCATCCCGACAAAGGTTGTCACGGGTTGGAGAATATGTATAAACTATAGACGTTTAAATACGGCTCTAGAAAAGATCATTTCACACTACCGTTTATGCTTAAAAGGTTGTCCAGGAAAGAATTCTATTGTTTGTTGGATGGATACTTGGGGTACAACCAAATTGTGGTTGACCCGGTGGATCCTGAGAAGACGGTGTTCACATGTCCTTTTGGAATATTTGCTTACCAAAAAATGATCTTTGGGTTGTGCAATGCACCAGCTACTTTCCAACGATGTGTGTAAGCAATATTTTCCGATCTTATTGAAAAGACAATGGAGGTTTTCATGGATTATTTTTTGGTATTTGGAGCTTCATTTGATCTATGCTTAAAGAACTTGGAAACGATTTTAGAAAGATGTGTTGAAACAAACTTGATGTTGAATTGGGAGAAATGTCATTTCATGGTGAAGGATAGAATTATGCTCGGTCATAAGGTGTCTTCGAGAGGGATTGAGGTGGATCAAGCGAAAGTGGAAGTAATCGCAAAGTTGCCTCCTCCAACCAACATCATAGGAATAAGAAGCTTATTGGGCCATGCTGGATTTTATCGGAGGTTCATCAAGGATTTTTCCAAAGTGGCGAGGCCACTAAGCAACTGGCTTAACAAAGATCAGGTATTTTTCTTTGATAACCTTTGTCTTTTATCTTTCCAAGTTCTAAAAGAAAACATTGTCACTGCTCCCGTAATCATTGCTCCAAATTGGATTTAAATTTTGAACTTATGTGTGATGCAAGTGATTATGCCGCTAGAGCGGTTCTAGGACAAAGAAAAGAGAAAAATTTTCATGCCATACATTATGCTAGTAAAGTGCTTAATGAAGTACAAGTGAATTATGCAACAAAAGAAAAAGAATTTCTAGCAATAGTGTATGCGCTTGAGAAATTCCGATCTTACTTGATAGGTTCAAAAGTTACCGTTTACACAGATTATTCCGCAATATAATATCTACTCACCAAACCAAATTCTAAGAAAAGGCTTATATGTTGGATCCTTCTTCTCCAAGAGTTTGATTTAGAGATTAAGGATAAGAAAGGATAAAAAATTAGGTAGCAGATCATTTATCGCGGTTGGTTAATGTGGACGTAACTAAATCTAAAATTGAAATCCGAGAAGAATTTCCGGATGAAAAATTATTTATGATCCAAGTTAGGCCATGGTTTTTCGACTTTGCTAACCACAAAGCAACGAGTTGGATTCCTGAAGACCTAACTTGGAATAAAAAGCATAAATTCTTATCGGATGCACAATATTATGTGTGGGATGAACCTTATCTTTTTAAAATCTGCGGAGACAATTTGCTGAGAAGGTGTGTAACTAGTGATGAGGCTAAAATCATTCTTTGGCATTGTCATAACTCACCATATGGAGGGCATTTTAATGGATCTAGAACGGCCACAAAAATCCTTCAATCGAGATTTTATTGGCCTACTATTTTCAAAGATGCAAACCTTCATGCGAGGAGTTGTGACACTTTCCAAAGGACAGGTGGAATAGGTAAACGTGATGAAATTCCCCTCCAAAATATCCAGGAGGTTGAAATTTTTTATTATTGGGGCATTGATTTTGTTGGCCAGTTTCCACCATCTTTCACTAATGAATACATTTTAGTTGTTGTGGATTATGTCTCGAAATGGGTGGAAGATATTGCTTCACCGAGGGCGGATGGAAAAACAATGATTAAATTTCTAAAAAAAAAATATAATTGCCCGTTTTGGAACCCCTCGAGTGTTGAGTAGTGATGGTGGGTCGCACTTTTGTAATGCGCCTCTTGAAAGCGTTTTGAAACATTACGGTGTGCTATATAAAGTTGCGAATCCCTAACATCCCCAATCAAATGGGCAAGCTGAGGTATCTTATAGGGAGGTGAAGAGAATTTTAGAGAAAACTGTTTCTGGGTCAATGAAGGATTGGTCGCAAAAATTGGATGAAGCTTTGTGGGCATATCGCACCGCTTATAAAGCTCCAATGGGCTTAAATCCGTTCCAAATGGTTTATGGAAAAACATGTCATTTACCAGTTGAAATGGAGTACAAAGCTTTGTGGGCTTTAAAGTTATTAAATTTTGACCAAAACTTGGCCGGAACAAAGAGAAAAGTGAAACTGAGTGAGCTCGGAGAGATGAGAAATGCAGCTTATCATTCAAGCTGGTTGTATAAGGAGAAAGTGAAAATCTATCATGATAAGAAAATTAAGCTCAAAGATTTCAAAGAGGGACAACTTGTTTTGCTTTTCAACTCCCGGTTAAAACTTTTTCCGGGAAAGTTAATGTGTAAATGGTTCAGACCGTTTCGGGTGAAGGAAGTCAAAGAATACGGAGCTGTGGTGATCAAGGACCTTGAAAAGAAAGATAGTTGGTCGGTAAATGGCCAACGTCTAAAAATATACCTTGGAGGTAGCTTCGATCGAGAGAACCATTCTGTTGCCCTTGATAATCATTGATCATTATGGATCGTCAAGGTTATCCGACTTTAAACAAGCGCTCGTTGGGAGGCACCCTAATTTTGTAAGTTTTTACTGTTTTTTTGTTAAATCTGGTGTGTATGAGTGTTTTTGAAGCTGGAAATGTGATTTTTTGGCTGCTGGAAGGATTTTTAGTGTTGCAGAGCTCGCTAAGCGAAAAGAGTCAGGGGTTGCTCGCTAGCGAGCTTAGCAAAATTAAAAAAAAAGTTTCAGAACTGGGCCCATCTTGTAAGACCTGGCCCAGTTTGTGTGTTATGAAGGAGAGAAAGAGCTAGGGTTGCCTCTTTCTACCTTTTTCATAAAAATTTCAAAGGCAAACCCCTCTCTTGCTCTTATCTCCTTTAAGCTTCAAGTTTTCATCTTCCATTATCAACCTTCTAAGCTTCAACTCGTTCAATTCACCACTGTAAGTTTTATTTTCAGCATTATTTCTCCATTTTCGTAAAACCCATTTTTGGGGAATTTTTGAAGTTCTTCATGAGATTTCTTGTGTTTTTGCTTGCTTAATGCTTCTTCAACCTCATTTTGTTAAGTTTTAGTAGAAAATCTAATTGCATGTGGTTTAGGGTAGGAGAAAATGAAGCATTAGGGCATTAATTTGAGAAATTTCATGAGTGTTGATTAGTTTGTGTTACTATTTGTGAAGTTCCTATATTTTAGTGAATAATAGACGGTAGTTAGGTATGTTAGTAATGATGGATTGCCCTTGGCCTGTTAGGGAGTTTTTCTGCAATTTCATAGAGCTCGCTAAGCGATCTCCTGCTCGCTATGCGAGACCTGGGAATTGCAGAAAAATTCCCCATTTTTTTAGTGATTTAAAGGCATAAGGCTCTTACTATGGTTTTATTAGGAATTTTAAAATTTTTGTAACTTGTTTTTGGTATCTAATGTTACCGGTTTGCTTGTGTTTTTGTTTTTTTTCATTGTTGTTTTTTAGATGTCTGGTAGATCAAAAAGAGGATGAATTTCATCATTTGTTGCCCCATCTACTTCGAGGGGTCGTTCATCTGCACCCTATGACGGGAAAAGGTTTCTGACTGCAGCATACCATGTGCGATACCTGTTGTTGGAGAAAAGGGCGGTGTGGCCGGACCGAATTGTGCGATTGAGCCTTACTGGGCATTACTATTTTGTTGGATCACAGTTGGAGAATAATGACTTTGTTGTCCTTTGTGAGCCCCACCCTGAGTTTAATTTAGACGTTGTTAGGGAGTTCTTTGCGAACGCCATTCCAACGGGACCTGAAGATGAACCTTTTTCATACAAAACCTGGGTGAGGGGTAAGGTGATTGATTTTTCAAGGGATATCATGTGTCTATTTGAGAAGTAATGTGGAGTTGGATGATAATGGACTTTGTGATTTCTGAAGGATACGAGCTAGGAGGAATTGGAATTTGGAGGAGATTAAGAGGGTTATCTATCAGGGGGGTCGTACTTACGAGGTGGGCTCCACAAGAGCACCTCTGTGCTTTAAGAGAGGAGCTCTGAAGAACAACACTCAGATTTACATGTCGGTTGTCTTGCACAACCTGATTCATAGGAGCCACACCTTTGACATCACGATTAAGGTGGCTGCCCTCTTGTACTATATCATGGACCGTAAGACGGTAGACCTTGCATAATTGATCTCCTCTGAGTTCCGTAGGATTGCGACGAGTTGTACAACTTATGGTTCAAGAGCAGCCTGCAGACTCACTCACCCGAGTTTGGTTATGGCCTTATGTAAGGAGGCTGGCGTCGCACTTCCCTCTCTTGGGAATGTGAAGCTAGGTATGTTGGATGATAAGTTTACTGACAGGTTTTGTGAGCCTTCAGTTACTGCTGCTCCTGTGGCTTTTGCTCCTCCTCCTGGAGGTCCCCCTTTTGGTCGGGGGAGTGGTATGGATCCTAGCTCAGTTGCTAACTGGGCTATGCATGAGTCTCACTACCGTGCTCTTACTTTTATGTATGAGTCGATGTTACAGTTGCAAGTGCAGATTTGGGAGCCTCACGTGGACCATTCTCTGCGGTCCATGGATGAGTTCAGAGCTTATACAACATGGTCTGGGGACATGTCATCTTCTTCGGGGGTGCAGGTACAGGTGCTGCTGATGATGATGCTGGTGATGATGATGTTATTGATGATGATGATAGTTTGAGTTCCTTTGACTGATTGCCGAACTATTTGATTGTCCTTCTTTTATCTTTTGTATTTTGTTATGTTAGAATGTTTTTAGGGTGCTAATGTAGTTTTGGATTTTTGTACTAGTATTTTGGAATTGTAGTCACCATCCGGGCGGATGGTGCATTTTTGTACTTCTACTTTGGATTAGTTGTTCCCATCTGGGCGGATGGTGGATTTTGTGCTCTAGAAACTTATCTTAGTTAAAATTCGGGCATATGCTTTTTATTTATTTGTGTGTTGGAAATATATATTTTTTGGTTTGTTCTTGAATTTGAAGTGATTATCATGGCGAAACAAGTTATTTTTCTGTGATCATTAGCTTTGTGCTTCACCTCTCTTTGATGGTGATGATAAAATTCTGAAAGTTTGCGTGAAAAAGGTACTCCGTTCGTGCTTTGTAGAATTTAACATGCATATGAACTTTTTACTTTGCGCAAGTTTCAAGCTTTGTTCATATTGAATATGTGTTCATATGAGAATCATTTAGGACAAACCACAAAGTGAGTGACCTCCATTGTTCACAAATTTTAGTGTTTTTGTAATTGTTGCGAACTCGTGCGATTCATGCTTGTATCTTGTAGTCATTGGAAGATTTTAGAAACATTTAAATGATCTAGTAATTGTTTGAATATTGAGAAAAACTATCCAATTCATTTAGGCTTTAGTTTTACCCGGTGAGTAGTGTGAGATTTGCTAACCAAAATTTGAGCCTTCACACAACTAGAATGAATCATAAAGCAAAAGTCGGCAAAATGCCGAGATACCATTCATTGGTGTTCCTAGTTGTTAAAAAGAAAAGAAAAACCATTGTAATTCATTCTAGTTTGATTTTTTTGTATACAATTTACCCCTTTGTTTGAACATACTTTCTTGAAGAACATTGTCATGATATTATGGTATGTTTAAAGTTGGGGAGAGTAGTTGAGTGTGAAAAAAAGAAGAATTGATGGAATTGGTGCCTCTTGGGATCATAGACAAGACAAGAAAAGAAAAATTAAAATGATATTTGCTAAAAGCTTTGCACTCTAAGTTAGAGTTGCTTGATAAGAAAAGATGAATGAAAAAGAAAAGAATTGAGAGGGGGCACCATAAAGAAAAGAGGAAAGAAAGAGATAGGGAAAAGTGTGAAATGTGTTGCTTGATTTAGTAGGCATGTTCTTCATTTTTTCAAAAACTTTTGAAAACTAATTTGAATCACTGGCCTTTATATATATCCCTTTCTTGTTAACCCTTGCCTCATTAAAACAATGAGAAGTCCTTATGAGATCTCTGTTTCCTTGATTTTTCCTCTTGATTTAATTTGATACTTGCATGAATTGTTCTGGATGCTAGCACAATTGCATATGAGAGTGATTTGTCCCTTGTAGATATTGAGCTTGACTCAGTTAAGTGATTAGGTGATTCTTGTTTAAAAATTTTATTGCTTGTGTTGTTTGCTTGTCATTTGTGTTTAGGAGTTAGCTCATGATTATGTTGTGATTCTTTGTAAAGTCAGACATTACTTGTAAGGACAATCTTTTGGTTTGACCCATCAATTTGGAGTGTGTTATCTTTGTCTGAATTTGTTCTTGTTTATCTTTGGTCTCACCTTTTTTTGAGGACAAACAAAGAAGCAAGTTGGAGAGAGTTGATAAGTGTCAATATGTGTTAATATGTAGTATAGTTTTTGGCACTTTTCAAGAGCTTATTTGGATTTCTAATTATTTTTCCCGTTGTTTCCGGTTAATTTCTATAGTTTAGTTTATTTTCTTCAACAATATAGTTTATTTAACATTTGTTTTATTTTTTTAGGTTTCACCATTGGAATGAAGAAAGCAAATCATGGCGACTCTCTTTTTGAAGATTTTGAATAAATTGAATATTTGGAGCTCACTACAGGCTCGCTAAGAAAGCTCATAGCGAGTGGAGTCAGGGAGTTTATCGCTAAGAGAGGGCCTAAGCTCGCTTAGAGAGCAAAGGCGGTTTAGCAATTAATGAATGCTCGCTTAGTGTGCCTTGCATTTTTCAGCTTCTATAAAAGGGTTTCAACATTCATTTTTTGGGGATCCTAACATATTTCTTAGGGAAAAAACCTTAGAACTCAGATTTTCACTTGTTTTCGAAGAATCGGCGCATCAATTATCGAGAGATCGTCATTGATGCTTTGTCTTCTTCATCTCTTTCTTGTAATGGAAGTTTCCATGGTTATGGATGGCTAAACTCTTAATATGCCAAGGTTAGAAGGTAGATAGGTCTTATATTTGTATGTATAATCTTTGATCATTGTGTATGAACTCTTGATGATAAATATATGATGGAAAACTTTGTGTTTATGAAATATAATTTGTGTTGCTTCATGATTGAGAAATGTGTTCCACACTTGACCTAGGTTTTTCATCCATCAAAAAACATAAGCTAGAGATAGTTATGAGAATTGATGTTCACCTTATATTGATCTTTAATGTTGCCATTTTGATAGATTGAGTGGGAGATCATCAATGGATCAAAATGGTAAAACTCACAATTTGCGTTAGAAATAAACATCTTGAGAGGATATTGTGATTGTATTTATCGTTTTAACGAGTTCATCCGATTGATCGAAACTATCCGTGCAAATGGGCTTATCGAACCCTAACCTTGGCATGTGCTTTTTATAAACTTTTACCAACCGATATTTTTTACTCGTAGCTTTTATTTTGAATGCAAAGTAAATGTTACGTTAATAAAACCAAAACCCCATGTTACCATTGAGTCTTAAACTAGCGCAACTATAGAAAGGCGGTGATATCACAAAACAATCTTTGTGGATCGATAACGAAAACTCAACTCTATTTGTACTCTAACAAGCATCTTCAGTTAAAATCAAACCCTAAAACCATAATCCAGTGAAGAGTAAAGAGAGATCAAAAGAGAGAGCAAAATAATATATCATCTTCTTGTACTTTTTTTCATAGCTACATAAACAATATGTACCATAGCTAAAGTATGGTCTTTTTTAAGGTAGTGAAGACGAATATGAAAAAATGAGAACAATCAACAAAAATAATTACGGAACAGGAATTAAATATGATGTTCATCTAGTTTGTGAAGCCATGATGAAAAAATATAAGGAGGAAGAAGCTTACACAAAAGCTTCATACTTCTTATATTTCTTTTCATGGGTTCTAAGACTAGATGAATTTTACTAACACTGTTGTTTCTTCATTCACTAACATTTTTTTGTGTGAATTTGTGATAAAGAAGAAGTACAACGTGGATGGAGTTTTCATCATAGCTTCATTCATCTTGTAGTTTTTTTCATAGCTCCACAAACATTATGTACGATAGCCAAAGTATGAGAAATATCTAACAATAGATGGAAGAAGAAGAATACCTTAATGTATGAAGCAAGGGATTCCCAGCTAATGGTGAATAAGAAGAGAAAAAATGGGTTCTAGGGTTTCACTATGAAGGAAACGACGCTACTGTCAATATGTGAAAGTTAATTCGCTTATATATGGGTAAACAATTTCTAAACGGTTGAAAATAAGGACCTTAATGATAAGTATTAATTTATAATAAATTTATCATAACGGTAAACCAGAAGAACCGTAGTGATAAGTATTATTTTATAATAAATATATCACAACGATTAACTAGTAGAACCGTAGTGATATCCCTCTTATTTGAGAATTTTAAAATAAATAAAAAAGAAAATGTGCGCCTTAACATTAAAAGAATAAAATATTTATGGCTCTGAGGTTCGAACTGATGATGGTTTGACTGTATCACAACAGTTGATTATGTAATCGCTGTTGTATACTAATAATTTTTAATAAAAAAACAACAAATATGGTAGTGTCTTAGTAAAGATATATCACAATGATGTATATGAATCCATTGTAAATCTGACGTTATTGTTTGCGTGTTTTGTAGTAGTGAATATAAGGATTCTAACAAGAAAGAAATTGAGGAACCTAAATCAAAAACTCGCTAACTTACAGAGACCAAAAGACTATTTAAGCCAAAGTTGATTTAAAAACTGATTTCTTTTTCTTATATAATAGGAAGACCAAATAATTTAGATTATAAATAATGTTATTCTCTCCCTATAGAAATTAAATGTGATGTAATTGAATTCAACATACCATTATAAGCTTAAATACACATACACATGTTTATCGCAATTAATTAAATATATTTGAAATTTAAATATCTAAAAGGGGCGTAAGAGGTTGATTTTGTACAAATTTTAAGAAAAATAATTTCAAATTTATAAATAATAATTAATATAAAATTTTCCTAAATATTTATATAAAAATCGAATCAAACTAATTAAAAATTGGTTTGTTTGATTTCATTCATTCAAATACATTTTTAAGAGTTTATAAAAAATTATGAATTATTTTATACCAATTTTTACTCAAGATATTTTATACTATTAAAATAAATACATAAATTAATTAAAAAAATGTATGAACACTACATATATTTAAGATGAGGAGATGCTTTTTGACTTTCCATTGAGTTAGAAAAGATAAATTTGAGAGGTTTTTGCAGGGGTTGGCTATGATTTGGAAGTGTTGGGTGCCTGCTAAAGTGGTTACATTCTCTTGGAAGTTGATTCACCCACTAGACAAAATCTTCTGAGATGCTAACACACACACACACACGAACACACATGATTGAGTTTAGTAACCCTAATGTTTTTTCAATATATTTCTATTTTAATTTTGTGAGTCATTAACACATAAGAGATGAGTGCAATCTGGAGAAGTACATTAGGATGCAATAATACTATAGTATAATATCTTCTGAAATGAGTAGGATGCAATAATATTGTAGTATAGCTATGAGAGAATATCGTCATTGGTAGAAGGTAAGAAGTAAACATTTTAACGGGGGAGGAAGCCACATCTTTGTAAACACCCCAAATTTTCCCTCACCTATTCATACCATGGCTTGTGATCTTTTCATATGCATAAGTTCAATCATAGCATCTCATACCACATATTTGCTTCACTGCATTGATTCAAAGTCATCTGCATCTAGGGTTTGTGATCTGAGCCATCCCTGAACCATTTGAGCCACTCCAAAGGTCATCAATCACTTCAAAGGGGTCCATGAATGTTCAAACATCATATCATATCCTCACCAAGTCAAGGAAATCAAAGAATCACAAGAACTGAGAAAGGCATGGAAGCAGAGCCAGGTTTAACTACACAGATGACCTAGAATTAGGGTTTTGATTTCAGAGGCTATAACTCCAAATTTTTTGGTCATTCTTGTTTCTATTGGTCTCTATATGTTGTGAGGATCATGCATATCAATTTTCATGAAGAAATTCCATGGGGGAAGGCATCTGATCAAGAGTTGACTTGTTGAGCAAGTCAGTGCAAAATCAGGGCATCTGAGGCCCCCAATGACCCAACCAAAGGGTATTCTCCATCATTTTGAATATGTATGATCTTTATTTGATCATGGAAGATGTTATAAGTTCACAAAATTGAAGAATTTCAAGCCATTTGCAAAATTGCCTTTTTGGGAAAGTGGCTTGTAATGTAAACTTGCCATTTTGGGAAAGTTTTTCAACCTTCTCTTTTTGATTCAAAAATGCTTCAAATGAGAAAACTTTGGTCATGAAAGTTGTAGAATGGATCCTCCCATTTTCAAAAAGTACAAGAACTCATTCTAATTCATTTTGGATCAAAAGTTATGGCCTTGCAAAGTTGGATAAAATCATTGAAATTTCACTTTTGCACAAAATGGAAAACTTGCAAATTCTCATGACAAGCCTTTATGTGACTTCAATGTGACCTCTAATCATCATACAAACACAATGCATGACCTAAAATTCAATTTTGCCCAAGAGATTTCCCATTTCCATGTCTTAATTTTCAAGTAACCATAAGCCATTTTCCATAAAAATGCAAAAGGGGGAATTCTTGCAAAATGGTTCCCAAAAGTTTGTGTGATCTCTAGCTGGTCTCAAGACATTGCCATAACCTCATGGGACATCTCACACCAAAATTCAGCAAGAGATATCACATGTTCATGACCTAAAAAACACAAAGTGTGACAAGTTGCCAAAATGCAAAACTCATGATATCTTGTGATCCAAGTGCTACAGTCCTCCATGAATCATCCAAGGGTCTTCCTTGACTCAAGCTGAGGCAGGACAATCCCTAAGATTTCCTCTGCCATAGCCCACACCCATAGTACACAATCCTTGACTTTTTGGCCAATCACCCCATACCATTCCCACAGTACATGTCACTTCCTCAGACCTCTTCCAATAGTCTAGGGATGTGTTATGGAACATAAAGCAAGCAATACACAAGCCTGATCTCCTCCACATTCCAGCATCTACAAAATCTGCCAAGAACTTCCTCTCTTCGAATCTCTTCACACAGCCCTCAAACATCAAAAATTCCTTCACACACAAACCACAAATCACTCATAGAACAAAATCCACCCCCTGAAACTGCTTGAATCATCACCCACAGAGACCTCCATTTCTGCTACACCAGAGTTGAATCACTCAAACCAGCCACTCCCCAAGCTTTCTAAGCTCCATTCCATCATCAGGAGGTTCAAAGGAGAAGGATTGCACAAAGCTTGAGGCCAGAGAGCTCAGAATCAGGAAAGCTTCATCTCAGGTAAGAGGAAGAACATTTTTCCCAGAAGTTGATTTTTAAGTTCATTTATGATGCTATGTGCTCTCCTGATCATGAATATGTATTTATTTTTTGAAATGGTGAAGAAACCAGCATGTATGGCATCTCTGAACATTTGCCCGTGTTTTGTGATTTGCTTTGATTCAGGCTTGTGAGTGAAAATAAATGAATTTGAGGTGAGGGTTTAGGATTAGATTGATGAGAGGATCATTTTGGCGAAGGAAATTTGGTGTTTGGTAACCTATAGAGAGAACTAGGGTTTGTGCCTGCCGGAGAAGATGACCGGAACCACTGTTCCGGTCATCTGAATGTCATTAGCCCTAATTAGGGTTTAGGCCAGTTTTGAATGGAAACCCTTGGATTTGCCTTCCCGCGCGTGAATGAATGGACAAGATCTTCCCATTAACCATTAATCAGTCATTAATTAATTAAATCCAAGATTAATTAAATATTAAGTGAGTTTAGCCAGGTTTGAACCTGGGCCCTTGGATGTGGCGCCAAGTCAACCCTCACAAGCCCAGAACCAATCTGATCCATTCATTCAGTTTACTTTTCATTTTATTAAATTTTAATTCATTTTGTTTATATTTTATTTGCACGAATTATTTAAAATAGTAAAAAGCATTTAAAAATTCTGAAAATTTTTGTCAAACATTTCATTAATTTTTAGAACCCAAAAATATTTTTATTTTTGAAATTCTGTGATCAGGTATAAGATGTCCTATGAGATGTCCCAACACTTGACAGATTTAACCACAACTTAAAATGCAAGAAAATTAAACAACACAGAAGTTTGTTAACCCAGTTCAGTGTATAACCACACTTACATCTGGAGGCTACCAAGCCAGGAGGAAATCCACTATAAGTAATATTAATTCTAGACTTAAACAACCCAGTTTAATCTTTCACTTAATATCTACCCAATGCAATTTCTACCTAATACACAACTTAGATATGAGTACCAACTCACTCCCCCTCAATCACACAGTGATCAAGTTTACAAGTTTAATAAAATTGAAGACATTCTTCAAACAATACAGCTTGATCTTACTTCACAGTTTCAATCAAGTCACAAATGCACTTTTGCTTAAAAGCTCATAAAGTGGTACAATGAAAACACCTGCTATTAAAAACACTAGACACCCTATTTGGTCTTCTGAAATTCGTACTCAATTCTGTGAGTTTTTGTTGATTAAATAGGTGTTTGTAATTTGGGCTTTCTGCAGGTTAATCCAGTCCTAAAAGCATGCAGCTTCCACCTTGAATTTAGGGTTTGTTACTTCCTATATTCTAGGTGATTTAGTTCTTCTGATTAATCTGAATCCTCATAATAAAACTCCCTACAGATGCGCCTTGTTCTGTTTTTATCCATCCATAATTAATTCCAGATAACTCTCCTTAAATATCTCAGAACAGTTAGTCATTAATTAATTCTGGTAGCAGGTTTGAGATGTCTCAACATCTATTGGGACATCCTGAAAAACTGAACTTAAGTCATTTACACAATGTCCCAACATCTGGTGAGACATCCTGAAATAAGTTCTTATACTCTGTTTAATAATGTCCCAACATCTGATAGGACATTCTGAACTGAATTCAATATTTCTTGTTGGTCAAAAATTCTGCCAATTCTAAACATCTACAAACTCCCCCTTTGGCTAATTTTTGGCTAACATCTTTTCTGGTTATCAGAGTGCAGCAGAATATCTTTTATCAGAGTATAACATTACTTTTCTGTTGAATCAAATTTGAGATTACTCCCCCTCAAACATATATGTATCCAGTCTTGTTGCAATAGAAAAACACACTTATTCAGTTCAGAAACAAACAGATTTTCATTCATAATCAAACAACATTACACATTGTTGTTGTTGGTGTTGTTCTCCCCCTTGTTAGACACAAATTTTGGGGCCAAAGAGACTAAATCTAAATTACAATGCAGCTGTCATTACATTTGTCCTCACATACAGTTAATCACTCAGACTCCTCACTTTCAGTTTCTTCATCATCCTCAGTTTCTTCATCAGAAGCAGCTTTCTGATCACCTTCACTCTCCAGCCTTTGGATGATTTCCTCAAGCTTCTGCTTTCTTGCTTCAAGTTCTTTGCAAGTGGTCTTCAGTTCAGCAATCAATGCAGCCTTGGAGATTAGAGTCTTGGCAGTTGAAGGACCTGCAGATGTCCCAAAGGGTGCTTCAACATCTGCTGCATGATGACTTAGGAACAGTTTGTAGTGAAAGGCCAGAGGGCTTTCTCTCTTGCAGACTGTGTCCTTCTTAGTGAGGATTCCAGGGTATTGACTTAGCACTATACCACACAG
This sequence comes from Lathyrus aphaca, assembly GCA_963966055.1. NCBI lineage: Eukaryota > Viridiplantae > Streptophyta > Magnoliopsida > Fabales > Fabaceae > Lathyrus > Lathyrus aphaca. The sequence continues at coordinate 85,619,522 of OZ014520.1, forward strand.
CAATGAAGGAAAAGCTATTGGCAGCTTTGTTGCAGATGAGCTAGCATGCTTCAAGGTCTGATCAAAGATGTAGGCACCATAATCCATCTTAGTCTGAGTGCCCACAGCATAAATAAACCTGCCCAAACCAGTGGATATTGAAGATGTGTGATTGGTAGGCACCCAGTTTGTTGTACCAATCCTGTTCAGCATGGCATATTTTCTTGTCAGCTTGCTCACTGAGAGCTTTCCTTTCACTGGCCAAGCCTTGACCTGATTTGCAGTGATAACCTTGCAGACCTGGTTATCAGTCTTCCCTAGCTCATTTGGTCCATCAGACTCTCTTACAAGGTATTGGTTGATGATCTGAGGAGAGAACTCTACACACCTGCCTCTAACAAAAACTTTTCTAAATTCAGAAGACTTACCATTGGCACAATCTTCCTGAAGATTGACTATGAATTCTTTGACAAGAAGCTCATAGCAGGGAGAGAGATTGGAGACTGTTTTGAAGAGGCCAGCAGCAGAGATGAGGTCAATTAATTCAGTGCACTCAAGTGCATTACTGCTCAGCTCTCTTTCAAGTGCAACCCTTCTTTGGTACACAAACTTCCATCTGTTAACACTTGAGACATGATGAAATGAGATGTTGTCCAAAGGGGCTTCTGGAACAGCAGTTGAATCCCTAGAGGGTGCTGTTTTCTTCTTTGGAGGAGATGTTGGGACATCTGCTTCAACATCTGAGTCTGAGGGAGTGACAACTTTCCTCTTTTGAGTTTGGACTTTACTCCATTGTTTTGTAGGACCAAAGACAGTTTTGGCTTTGTCTTTCTTTGGGGTAGCTTGCTTCTTCTCAGGAACTGCATGTTCTGCTTGCATCTTTCCTTTCCTAGACCTGAGCCTTTTGGCTATGCTAGGTCTTACAGAGGCAATGATCTCTGTATCAGAATCCTGCTCAAGATTCACCACAGGAGGAGATTGAGCAGTCTCTTCTTCAGCTGGTTGATCAGCAGAGATATGCTCTTCAGTTGAGGCTTTGGTCTGATCCTCAGATTCTTCTTCATCACTTTCATTTGAGGCCTTTTTCTGGTCCTCAGATTCTTCTACAGCAGCATCAGATGAAGCCTTTTGTTCATCCTCAGATGTTTCAACATCTATTGGGACATCCTGTTGATCAGGAGTGTCCTTTGCAGCTTGAGTTTGTTGATCATCTTGTGGAGCTGGCATGGTGTTCAGAGAGATAGATATGCCACTAACCACTCTTTGTTCAAAAAGAATCTTGTTAACTATCTCTTTTATGAAAGCATCCACATATGCAGAAGATTTTGGAGGCATGTTTGATGGTGAAGGAATGCCTTTGGATTTGCTGCAGACTTGATCTTTTACTCTTTTTGGAGTTCTTGGCTTTTTAGCATGAGGAGCACTTCCTCTGATTTCGTCCAATGGAGTAGACTTCATGGGTACTACAGAGATGGGGGTTGCATGAACCACATCTTCTTTGTTGAGAACTTCTTCAGGAGTGTTAGGGTTTTGAGACATTTTCAAAGAAGATGGATGAAGAGATTTAGGGTTGATGATTTCTGAAGAACAGCTAGATGATGCAATTCGCTTTTGATAGTATGATGAGAATATGGATAGCTGAATGGGAGCTGTTATTATATAAGTAGTCGTTACATTGAAAATGATTAGGAATGGAATACCCAAGGTTCTTGACCAGACTGGTGTTGCCATCTGGTACTTATGCCACACAATGTCATATGACATGTTGGCACATCTCATTAACTGCTAAATCTCATATAAACAGATTCCCAATTTTCCACTTAAATTCTCAAATTGTGTAGCATCCAATGCTTTGGTAAAGATATCAGCCAACTGCAGATTTGTAGCTACATGTTCCAATGAAATCACTTTTTCTTCTATAAGATCTCTGATGACATGATGTCTGATATCAATATGCTTGGTCCTGCTATGTTGGATATGATTCTTTGATATGTTAATTGCACTTAATTTGTCACAGTACAATGTCATGACATCTTGTGGGACATTGTACTCAGTGAGCATTTGCTTCATCCAAACCAACTGAGAACAACTGCTACCAGTTGCTATATATTCAGCTTCAGCTGTAGATAGAGATACACAATTTTGCTTCTTACTGAACCAAGAGATCAAATTGTTTCCTAGAAAGAAGCATCCTCCTGAAGTGCTTTTTCTGTCATCAGCACTTCCAGCCCAATCAGCATCACAGAAGCCAGTGAGAATTGGTTTGCATCCATGAAAGTACATTATGCCATAGTCACAAGTACCATTAACATATTTAAGAATTCTCTTGACTTGATTGAGATGACTGACTTTTGGATCAGCTTGATATCTTGCACATACACCTACTGCAAATGCTATGTCTGGTCTGCTAGCAGTCAAGTATAACAAGCTTCCAATCATGCTTCTGTATAAGCTTTGATCTACATTCTCACCCTTTTCATCTTTAGTCAGCTTTAAATGTGTGGGGGCAGGAGTTCTCTTATGAGTAGCATTTTCCATTCCAAATTTCTTGACTATGTTCTTGGTATACTTGCTTTGGGAAATGAACATGGAGTCTTCCATTTGCTTTATTTGTAGACCAAGAAAGTAGGTTAACTCTCCTACTAGGCTCATTTCAAATTCAGATTCCATCTGATTGACAAAATGTTTGACCATCCTATCAGACATCCCACCAAAGACAATGTCATCTACATATATTTGTGCAATCATGACATTTCCTTCTTCATCTTTAACAAACAAGGTTTTGTCAATTCCACCTTTCCTGTACCCTTGCTTGATAAGAAAAGTAGTCAGTCTTTCATACCATGCCCTTGGAGCTTTCTTCAGACCATAAAGAGCTTTCTTTAGTTTTTATACATGATTTGGACAGCTTGGATCAACAAATCCTTTAGGCTGTTCTACATATACCTCTTCATTAAGATAACCATTTAAAAAAACACTTTTCACATCCATTTGAAATAGCTTGAACTTTAAGATACAAGCAATTCCCAAAAGTAGTCTGATTGATTCAAGCCTTGCTACTGGTGCAAAGGTTTCATCAAAGTCTACTCCTTCAATTTGTGTGTATCCTTGAGCTACAAGTCTAGCTTTGTTCTTTGTAACAACTCCTTGTTCATTTTACTTGTTCTTATACACCCATTTTGTTCCAATCACATTTATGTCATCAGGTCTAGGAACAAGATTCCACACGTCATTCCTTGTGAATTGACCTAATTCCTCTTGCATAGCACAAATCCAGTATTCATCAGTAAGAGCTTCCTTGATGTTTTTAGGTTCTATTTTAGAAACAAAACAAGAACCTGAAATCACTTCTCTTGATCTAGTGCTCACACCTCTGTTGGGATCACCAATTATCAAATCTTTGGGATGATCCTTCTGTATTCTGATGGAGGGAGGTTTGCTGGATTGTTCTGTCCTTGCATCAGTTTGAGTGAAGTCATAATGACTACTCTTTTCTTCAGCTTCAATCTTGATATCAACAGATGTTCCAACATCTTCTGGGACATCTGTAGGAGCATCATCAATTATCACATTTATAGACTCCATGATAACTTTAGTTCTAGAATTAAATACTCTATATGCTCTGCTGTTTATAGAGTATCCAAGAAAAATCCCTTCATCACTTTTAGGATCCATTTTTCTCCTTTGCTCCCTATCTGCCAGAATATAACAGTTACTTCCAAACACATGGAAGTACTTAACTGTGGGTTTTCTGCCCTTCCAGACTTCATAGATTGTGGACAAAGTTCCTTTTCTTAGAGTAACTCTGTTGTGGATGTAACAAGCTGTGTTCATAGCTTCAGCCCAGAAGTACAAAGGTAACTTTTTAGCATGGATCATAGCTCTTGCTGATTCTTGAATAGTTCTATTCTTCCTCTCAACAATCCCATTCTGTTGAGGAGTGATTGGTGAAGAATATTCATGATTGATTCCTTCTGAAGAGCAGAAATCTAAGAACTTTTGGTTCTCAAATTCTTTTCCATGATCACTTCTTATTCTGATCACACAGCTGGATTTTTCCCTTTGTATTCTTTGGCATAAGTCTTTGAATACATCAAATACATCAGACTTTTCCTTGATAAAATTTATCCATGTATACCTTGAAAAGTGATCAACCACTACATAGGCATACCTCTTACCACCAAGGCTTTCAACCTGCATAGGTCCCATAAGATCCATATGCAATAGTTCCAAAACTTTGGAAGTTGTCAGATGTTGGAGCTTTGGATGGGACATCTTGGTTTGCTTGCCTATTTGACATTCACCACATATTTTGCCATCATCAATCTTCAGTTTAGGAATACCTCTTACAGCATCCATAGATATTATCTTCTTTATGCCTCTGAAATGAAGATGACCTAGCCTTTGGTGCCATAGTTTCACTTCTTCTTCTTTAGCTAAGGAGCAAGTTGAAGTAAGACTGAAGTCTTGAGATTCCCACATGTAACAGTTGTCTTTAGATCTGGCTCCTTTCATGACAACCTCTTTTTCTTTGTTAGTCACTATGCATTCAGTTTTAGTAAAGTTTACACTATACCCTTGATCACATAATTAACTTATGCTGATCAGGTTAGCAGTTAAACCTTTAACCAGCAGCACATCATCTAGTCTTGGAACATCTTGACAGTCCAAGGTCCCAACTCCCTTGATTTCTCCTTTAGCTCCATCTCCAAAGGTTACATACCTGGATGAATGTGACTTTAAGTTTACTAGCAGATTCTTCAATCCAGTCATGTGTCTTGAACATCCACTGTCAAAGTACCAGTCTTCTTTAGCTGATACTCTTAGTGATGTATGTGATATATATGCAACATTTTTCTTTGACCATTTGAGTTGAGATTTCTTTTGATGCCTCTGCCCTGTGTGTTGTTCATTAGTGTTGCGGTGAGAATCGGATACCAAGCTATTGATTAAGCTTGAATCGCAAAACATTTATGTTCACCACCGACTTTAATTTAATCCAAAGGGAAAAGGGAAAAAGATCGTAAAAACCCTAAATAAGGAGAAACTAGGTTCGGGGGTTGATTATACCTAGGGAAGGTGTTAGCATCCTAAGCATCCGCAGTATCCTACGGGAACCTCTTATTAATATTTGTATTGTTGTTGTTTATTGCTTGTTAAAATTATGGGAACCTAAAGTTTTTATTTCTAATGGTGCTCGCACAACATCGCATCGATGCCTACGTATCGGGTGTAGAATCAGAGCACTCGTAGTTCTCCTAAGGATTAACGAACACTTGGTTACGCTCAAGGTTCGCGGGGGAAGGTAAGTGTTATGGCAAACACTCACGTGACTTTAAGAAAGTCACAAAAAGTTGTAAAATAAAAAGCTAAGGACCTAATGGCTAAGGACCTAAGGATGATGGACCTAATTGCTAAGGTCAAAATGGAACTAGGGATTGCTAAACTTCCTATGACATTGAGTCAACTGCAGGAGTCTTTCCCTTTTGGATCAAAAAGCATAAACAAAAATAAATAAAGGTGCAAGCTCCTAAGACTAGGCAAAGGCTGCTACTTGCAAAAATAAATCGAATAAAGTAAAGGGAATACAAGGTAAAGGGTTTAGTAACCGGGCTATGGCTCGACATATGGATCGAGAATGCTGGGGTGGAAAACAAGCGTAGTGCGACAATTTGCCTTAAGTTAGAAAAGCTGTGCAGTGTAAGGAACTGTGCAGATGGCGATCGTAAACGACCGACTTACGTGTGTGAGTGTATGTGAAGTGAAGTTCACTTGGCGTTGGACCAAGGAATTATTATTTTGAAAATTAAATTAAATGGTGTAAACTTGCGAGGAATAAATAAAAAGTAAAGTGAAATAAATTGAAAATAGAATGAAATAAATTAAATAAATTAAATAGAAAAAAAAAATAATGAAATAAATGGAAAGAAAATAAATATATGGAATAGAAATAAAATGCAATGGCCTCATATGGGTCACGATTAATCGGAAACGATTTATCGTGACCTTCGTGATATCATCGGCCCAAAAACTGATTAAATCGACAGTAGCAAATCTAAACAAATTTATTGGAAACTTAATAGAAAATAAAAAAAATGGTCTCATAATAATTTCAATAACATTGGTTAAAACCGAATATTAGAAAAATATAATTATATCATAGACCCCTCTAATCAAATAAAACACCCCTTCTTTTAACATTTTTTTTAATTCAAAAGATTATCAGTAAATAAAAAAAGAAATTAAAGAAATGTTGCGTTGGATTTGGTGGGGTGAGAGGGTGCGAATCAGGTGGGCCTAGGACCCAATAACAAACATTATTAGAAACATGCAAAAATAAAAATTAAATTAAATTAAAAAACAAAGCAGTGAGATGCAATCCTTGAAAACCACGGTTTAGGGACATAACCAAAAAAATAAGAGTTCATCACAAAATGCGATTCAACACCAGATTGGAAAAAGTTATCTGAAAACCACCCTCAACAAGTGAATCGGCGGCGGGCTCCTCATTTCCAGACCTCACTCACGGCTCTCCCTAGATGGCGCGGCGGATTTGGGTTTTTCGGTGAAGATGAAGGGATTGACGGCGGTTTTCGATTTTGTATCACGATTTGGGGTTTCACTCTGGTCTTGTGAGATTAGTGTGGATGTGATGGTGATTTTCGCGGATTTGCTCGCGGTTTGGGGAAGAGTTTGCTTCGGTTCGTTTTACAGTGAGTTACGATCTGAAATTTCCCTCTCAAGCTCTATTTTCGATCGATATCCTCACTCTTCTTCTCTTCTCTGAATTTGATTTTGTTTCTGTGTTTGTTGTGATGGAGGTGATGGCGTGAAAGTTTCGGATGGTTTTGACAGATGGGGTTGGGGCGGAAGAAAAGGTCGGTGGATTCAGTTTATGGTATGGATGATGGCTATGCGTGGAGGATTTGGCTGGTGTTTTGGTGACTTGTTTTATGGACGTGTATTGGGGCTGGCCGCGGCGGTGTGATTGGCTTATGGGTTGAGCGACGAAGGCCAGCGGTTGACGGAAAGGGTAACGGCCTCGGTGAGTTTCGTTTGGAGTTCTGTTTCAGTTTGAGGTTTTGTGATATTGCAGGTTTGGATTTGATGTTCTCTGGTTTGGTTGTATTGAGAGGAGAGAGTTTTGAGGAGGTAATGGGCCAGCGGTGGTTAAAAGTTTCGGTGGGTGTTGGCTTGGTAATTGTGCAGTAGCTAAGAGTTTGTTGAGGAATATTTTTGCAAGGAATGTGTGTGTATTTGTTGTTGTTGACAGAGTTGCAATGTTGTTGTGGGTGGGGCACAAGTTTTGTGGATTTGTTATGTTACTGTCATAAAAAAGATGCAGCGTGGTTCTGATTTGGTGAGCGGCGGCGGTGGCAGTAGGGGGTTGTTTGAAGCTTCGGTGGATGTTGGCCTTTGTGGATTTTGGGTAAGTTATTTTTGTGCGTTCTGAGTCTACTTCTGTTTCTGGTTTGTGGTTTTTTGACAAGTTTGTTGCAGGTGATGGTTTTGAGAGGTGGTGGCTGGCGGATTCATGGTTGAAGGTGACGGTTTCGAATGGTTCCATGGTTCTCGCTGATGGGTCTAGTTTAAATCGGCGGTTGATTCAGGGGATTTCGTAATGGAAATGAGTCGAAGACGGAAGAGAAGGTTTGATTGTTTTTTTCTTTGCGCTTTGAGTTTCTTGGTTATGGCTTTTTGGTTGATTCCCTTTTTGTTTGGTTATGCAGGTCTTTTAAAAAATCTGTTGTTGCTGGGTTTGGTTCTCGTCCCAAGGTTTGAAGCGGTTTTTTGTTGTTCATGGGCTTGGTGAGAGGTTAATGATAGCTGTCTTTGGCTTGAGGTGAAGAGGACCGTTAGGAAGAAGGGTCTGTTGTGGAGGGATTCCAGAAGGGTCATGATTGAGGGGTCTATGAAGAGGGTTTGCTGTTTTGAGATTGTGACGGCGTGAAAATGATTTGTGGGGTTTCGAAGGTGGGAGAAGGTTTATGGATGAATTTGTTAGCGGTTCAGTGTCGGTATCATGGTTGTTTGGCTTGTGTTGGTGTTTAATGATTATGGTTGCTGTTGATTGTGTTGGTTTCGCGAAAAGGTTTGAGGTTTGATGGTGAGCGGTTGAAGGGGTGTTTGTGTGGATCGGATTTGGACGGATTTCGTGAAGGTTGGTATTAGTTGCGGCGGATTTTATGGTGTTTTGTTTTCAGGTGATTATTTGAGGTTCGGTTTGCAGCGATGGTGGGTATAGTGAGTTTTTTGGTTGAAAATGGTGATTCGGTGAGTGTTCGTGGGTGTTGTTTCAAATCTTATGGTGGTTTGTGTTTGCTGAATTTTGGCTATAGCAAAAGGGTTTGAAGCGTGGTTCGGCTGATTGGGGTTTATTTGTTTTCTGCGGATTTGGATTGTGTGGCTGTATGGTTTATAACTTTAAGAAAGGCAAGGTTGATTTAGCAGTTTTGGAGTTTTTGATTTTTGTTTGTGTTTGGGATTGAAACAGGTTTGTGCGGTTTGCTGGCGGCGTAGGTGATGGCTTTTGGTTTATGAAGAAGAGGTTTTACGGTTTTGAGATTGTGACGGAGGATTTGAGGGTCGAGGCGTGTTTTGCTGAAGGTAATTTCAACAGCACTATTTTTGCTTTCAAGAATCTCCCTTATGTATTTTTCTGTGTGCTTTTGATATGGTCTCTAGGTGAGTTTTGCAGGAAGTTGTTTCAAATTTTGTTCTGTTTTTGTGAGGTGAATATTGGATGGTGTCGGTGGCAGCGGAGAGGGGTCCGACTGGGATTTACAAGGTTTTTGACGTTAATGGTGAGTTTGTGATTTTCTCTCTTGCTGATCTAGTTTTCGTTTTCTGGTTTTTGGGACTTGAGGTTATAGTTCTTGCTGTTGAAAAAATGTGGCTGTTTGGTTAATGTTGTAAACAAAAATGGTTTTAAGTACTTATTTTTTTTTGAGTTTTAACATGAAATTTGCTCTTTGTATGCAGGTTTGAAATTGAAAAAATAAAGCTGAAAAGAACTAACTACGAACACAAGGCTGAAAAGAAGTGAAAGAAAAAAAAAAAATCATACCGGCCCGAATGTTATCGGGGGGAAGAAACCTCAAGTAAGCTTTATGTTCCTCTGAATTTGTTGTTCCACTCCTTGCTGAATTTTTCTGTGTTCTCTCTTTTCTCCCTTTCTTTTTCTTTTGTGGTTTTTTGGTTTTAAGTTGGACTGAAATTTTTCTGTGTTTTTTTTTTTTGGTGTTTTGATGACTGTTTTCAGTTGTTTTTGAGTGGATGTAACAGTGTGTTTGAGGTGGTTGTAACAAAATGTTTTTGGGACTGTATTTTGGTTGTTTTTGATGGTTGATACAGTGTGTTGGGGCTGTTATGGGACTGGTTTGATGGTTGTTTGCAGGGCTGATTTTTTGATAGTTTGAGAGCTATTTTTTTGTAGTGTTGGAGGGCTGAATTGGAACTGTTTTTGTGTTGCTTTGGTATGTGTTGTGATGCTGATTTTTTTAGTGTTTGCAATGTGTTTTGAGGACTGATTTGTAGTGCTTTGGGACTGAATTTTTTTGCCTTGCTTGTAGGTGAAGGGTTGGAGGAAAGGGGACAGCAGTCTGAATTTTGCTGCTGTGAGTGGAGCAGAATTTTGGTTGGTGGCTGCATGCTGATTTTGTTTGTCTTGGGGCAGATTTGGAGCTGTTGCATTTTGTAGTCTTGTGCTGAATTTTTGTAGCATTTTTTCTTTCTTTTTTTTTTATATGTAATTGTAACAAAAACAAAATATTTGGAATAAAAAGAATATTTACATTTGATTATAAATTTGAAATTGAAAAGAGAAACTCTAAATTAGAACCTAAATAAAAAATTTAAATTAGAAATGAATTAACAAGAAATAAATTTAAAATTGAAAATAAACTCATAAACTTAAATAAATAAACCTGGAATTAAAATTATTTGAGAATTTGAGAAATAAATTGGAATTTAGAAAATAAAAATGTGGATATGAATTAAAAATGGAATAAATGGTTAAAAATTAAAATTTGAATTAGAAGTGAATAATAAAAAAAGAATTAAACTTAAAATTGAAATAACTTAGTAACTTAAATAATTGAAGTTAAAAACTAACTTTAGAATTTGAGAAATAAGTTGGAATTTAGAAAATAAATACAATGAATTAGAAATTGACATTAAACTTAGAAATTACAACTTGAAAATGAAATAAAATTAAAAATTGAAAAGTAGAAAATAAAATTCAAAATAAAACTTGAGAATGAAATAAATTGATTTAAAAATGCGAACTTGAAAAGGAAAAGACATAACAAATAAATAAATAAAAAAAAAAAAAAAATTGAAAATTGAGCTAAAGGTTAGAAATAGAAATAGAAATTAAAATTGAAACACAAAATGAATTAAAAGTTATAAATAAGAAAATGAAATTAAATTAAAATGGAAGCTAGAAAATGAGAAAAAGAAACAGAAAAATAAATCGGGAAAAATCCCTGCTAAATGCGATAAATGTATGATTATGGTATGAGCGATTAGGGGTAAAATTTGGGGTGTGACAGTTGCCCCTATTTAAATAACTTTACCAGATGGCGGGAATGACGATAGTCACTCAGGCGATCATGGTGAAAGGTATTTAAATACAGAAATAACCGGAAATTTTGCCCCTAAATGCAATGTTATGCTGGACTACAAACTAACTAGCTCTGCAACTCTAATGCAATGAGATGATGATTATGGTATGAATGATCAGAATGAGAACAAACGACCACGAGCCAAGACTCACTGGGGATGACATACGCTGGGGATGACATACACTGGGGATAAAGAAACGAAAACGGGAAATATTCAAAGTGATAAATCAACAGGTTCAAGTGTAACTGTCGACACTAAGAATAACAAAAAAAACGGGAACAAAAGGAAATCCAAAGCGTTGGATCAACGAACACAGACAAAACAAGATAAAATTCAAAGTGACTGCACAGTGGCTCGATGCGACCAACTGACACTAAGAATAAAAACAAAGCAAGGAAATAGATCGAAATGGTTGACCAATGGCTCTATGCGACCAAATGACTGTGAGAAGTAAAAGCAACAACATATTCAAAGTGAATGCGCAGCGGCACGATGCGACCAACTGACACTAAGAATAAGACAAGGAAACAAAATGAAGTGGTGGACCAATGGCTCTATGCGACCAAATGACTGTGAGCAGTAAAAAGCAACAACATATTCAAAGTGAATGCGCAGCGGCACGATGCGACCAACTGACACTAAGAATACAACAAAATAAACAGTCAAAGGGAAAGTGCAGCGGCTCGATGCGACCAACTAATCACTGGAAATGATAAACAAAATATTCAAAGTGAATGCGCAGCGGCTCGATGCGACCAACTGACACTAAGAATACAACAAAAATATTCAAAATGAATACGCAGTGGCGCGATGCGACCAGCTAGCATTGGGAATGACAAACAGCTTATTCAAGGCGAATGCGCAGCGGCTCGATGCGACCAACTGACACCAAGAATAACAAAATAAATATTCAAAAAGAAAGTGCAGTGGCTCAATGCGACCAACTGTCATCGGAAATGATAAATATAATATTCAAAGTGAATGCGCAGCGGCTCTATGCGACCAACTGACACTAAGAATACAATAACTAAACATCCAAAAAGAATGCGCAGTGGCTCAATGCGACCAACTGTCACTGAAAAATAGAAACGACACAATATTCAAAGTGAATGCGCAGCGGCTCGATGCGACCAACTGACACTAAGAATAGAAATGACAAAAAATATTCAAAGTGGATGTGCAGCGGCTCGATGCGACCAGCTGACACTGAAAATGATAAACATAATATTCAAAGTGAATGCGCAGCGGCTCGATGTGACCAACTGACACCATGAATAACAACAAAAATATTCGAAGTGAATGCGCAGCGGCTCGATGCGACCAACTGACACTAAGAATAATCAACAAAAATGCTCAAAGTAGAAGCACAATAGGTTCGAAACCTATTGACACTACAAAAGAAAGCCAAAATACACTCAAAGTGAATGCGCAACAAGTTAAAACCGGTTGACACTAAGAATGATAAAGACAAAGTAGTCAAAGTATTCAAAACGGTAAATTAGCAGGTTCAAATGTAACTGCTGACACCGAGGATAAGGAAGGAAATCACAATGATTTAGTAGCGGCTCTATGCGACCAGCTAGCATTGGGGATAGAATGCAGACCACCCAAAGAAGATCAACGGCTCTAAGCGACCGGCTAACGCAAAGAAGTAACAACAAAATATGTTGGAGTTTACAAGTAAGATAAAACGTCCAGCCTCTGGAAATTCCTTCAGGAACCATCAGGAGAAAGGTACAAGTATGTGCCAAAATCAAATGGACTTGGATTTTAAGCAACGGGTTTCACGACCTGCTTAAAAGATTTGTGCCAATGACAATTAGACTTCAAGGAGATATTGGTGGTCATAAAGACAAATACCAACCACAATTAGAATTCCACGGGGGACACCAGCAATTACTAGGGACAAAAACATTGGTAAACCAAACCTCGGGTACCAACAACAATGGTTTTTCAAACTGAACACTAATGATATCTGAACCTGGAGTTAGACAGACGACAACTGGGGAAAGACAAATGCTAATGTCAAATGCGCATGATTGAGCATGATGCGAATGATCATGATATGCAAATGTTGACTCAAAAGAGACAAAGAGTTTTGACAAGACTCAAAGAGGAGTAGGCTCTCAACACCAATACTCAGGCGAGCAACATGAAAAACACTGGGGAGATGTCTTCGAACTTGGAAATCACACTTGGTCCAAGGATCCATCCAAGAGTGTTATCAGTTTTGAACTTCTATGGAGATTTCTGTAATAATAGTATAAAAGTGTTGTTGCAACCTAAGACTTCTTGGGGAAACAGAAGTTCTTCTCTTTTTCCCAAAGTCAAAGAAACTTAAAAGTTTTTCAGGGCTTTCAAAAAACATTTTCTAAAAAAACTTGTCATTTTTAGAGTTAAATTGTAATCAAGTGATGGCATTTTGCATAACAAAAGAAAATAAGAGTTTGAACAACAAAATTCATAGGCAAAGTTTGTATTTTATTCAAGAATGGTAACTTGCCAATGGCAAAAACTCCATGGAAAATTACAATTTGAAAATGGCAATGGGGAAAGGTCTACATTGAATCCAACGACCACTACAATCCCTAATAACTAAGACTGCCCGACACCTTGCTTCCGACGAGAGCAATTGGATCGATCTTCCAGTATGATTCTTCAGTAATGGTAAACACCATCTGATACAGTCAAATGCCTTTGTCCCTAACTTTTGCCTGGACCGCCCTTTCGGGTTTTCAATCCACCGGGACGCTCTTTTTTGCCTAAGCCGCCCTTTCGGGTTTTCAACTTAGCGAGCTCTTATTTTTCATTTTTATCCCTAACTTTTGCCTGGATCTCCTTCATAGGTTTTGATCCACCGGGATACCCATTTTTGCCTAGGTCGCCATTTCTGGTTTTCGACCTATCGGGTTTTATTTAGGCATAATATTTTTTGACTGCATCAGAATTCACCGGGTGTTTCAGCTGTTCACCATCCATAGTTGTAAGGATTAAGGAACCTCCGGAGAATGCCATCTTCACAACATATGGGCCTTCATAGTTAGGACTCCATTTTCCACGCATGTCTTTGTGGACTGGCAAGATTTTCTTGAGTACAAGATCTCCTTCTTTGAATTCTCGAATGCGGACTTTCTTGTCAAATGCTCTCTTGATGCGCTTCTGGTACATCTGGCCATGGCACATGGCGGTCATTCTCTTCTCATCAATGAGGTTCAGTTGGTCAAACCTGCTCTGGACCCACTCAGCTTCCTCCAGTTTGGTTTCCATCAAGATTCTCAAAGATGGTATCTCTACTTCAATAGGGAGAACTGCATCCATCCCATACACCAGAGAGAAAGGGGTTGCCCCTGTTGAAGTGCGCACTGATGTTCTGTATCCGTGTAAAGCATATGGTAACATCTCGTGCCAATCTTTGTAAGTTTTTACCATCTTTTGCAGAATCTTTTTGATGTTCTTGTTTGCAGCTTCGACAGCTCCATTCATCTTCGGACGATACGGGGAAGAGTTATGATGTTCAATCTTGAATGTCTCACACAACTCTTCCATTGTTTTGTTGTTCAAATTGGTCCCATTATCTGTGATGATTCGGCCTGGGATTCCATAACGGCAGATAATTTGGTTCTTGATGAAACGGGCAACCACTTGCTTTGTCACATTGGCGTAGGAAGCTGCTTCTACCCATTTGGTGAAATAATCGATTGCGACCAAAATAAACCGGTGACCATTGGAAGCTTTAGGCTCAATTTCCCCTATCATGTCAATGCCCCACATTGAGAAAGGCCAAGGTGATGACAGAACATTCAAAAGTGTTGGAGGTACGTGCACCTTGTCGGCATAAATCTGGCATTTATGACACTTCCTGGCATACTTGAAACAATCTGATTCCATAGTCAACCAGAAGTATCCAGCTCTCAAAATCTTCCTGGACATGGCATGTCCATTGGCATGTGTTCCAAATGATCCTTCATGGATTTCCCTGATCAATAAGTCTGCTTCGCGCTTGTCCACACATCTGAGTAGAACCATATCATGATTTCTCTTGTAAAGCACATTGTTGCTGAGGAAAAACTTGGACGCCAATCTTCTCAGAGTCTTCTTATCTAAAGTTGTTGCATCAGCTGGGTACTCCTGATTTTGCAAATAGTTCTTGATGTCGTAGAACCACGGTTTCTCATCAGTTTCCTCTTCGACCAGTAGACAGTAGGCTGGTGCAGTTCTTCGCTCGATTGTAATGAGTGGAGCTTCATTAAGAAATCTGACTTGAAACATAGAGGCCAACATAGCCAAAGCATCTGCAATTTGATTTTCTGCCCTTGGAACATGATGGAAAGTGACTTCATCAAAGTATTTGATCAATTCCACAATGTGGGCACGGTATGGGATCAACTTCTCATCACGGGTCTCCCATTCACCTTTGACTTGGTATATTACCAAAGCTGAGTCTCCATATACATCAAGGATCTTGATTCTGGTATCAATTGCAGCTTCGATACCCAAAACACAGGCTTCATACTCTGCGATGTTGTTTGTACATTCGAAACATAATCTGGCTGTGAAAGGAGTATAACCACCATCAGGATTCATCAAAACAACTCCCACACCATGCCCCATGTAGTTTGAGGAACCATCAAACATCATCTTCCAACGAGAACCTAGCTCGGGACCTTCATCTGGACCTGGAACTTCACAGTCCTTTATCAACATAATA
The DNA here is from genome assembly GCA_963966055.1 of Lathyrus aphaca. Lineage (NCBI taxonomy): Eukaryota > Viridiplantae > Streptophyta > Magnoliopsida > Fabales > Fabaceae > Lathyrus > Lathyrus aphaca. The sequence continues at coordinate 85,634,835 of OZ014520.1, forward strand.
TCTTCGTCCGGGAAATCGAATTTCAAAGGTTCATAGTCTTCGACAGGATGATCAGCAAGGTATTCCGATAAAACACTGCCTTTGATAGACTTCTGAGTTACATATTGGATGTCGTATTCAGATAACAACATGTGCCAACGGGCAAGTCTTCCTGTCAAGGCAGGCTTCTCAAAGATGTACTTTATTGGATCCATTTTCGAGATCAACAAAGTAGTGTGACAAATCATGTACTGCCTGAGGCGTCTGGCCGCCCATGCCAAGGCACAGCAAGTTTTCTCTAAAAGTGAGTATCTGCTCTCACAGTCTGTGAACTTCTTGCTTAAGTAATAGATGGCGTGCTCCTTACGACCAGTTTCGTCTTGTTGGCCTAATACACAACCCATAGATCCCTCGAGCACAGTCAGATACATGAAAAGAGGTTTCCCTGGAGTAGGTGGGACCAAGATAGGAGGTTCTTGCAGATAAACCTTAATCTTCTCAAAAGCCAGTTGACAATCAGGACTCCACTCAATTGCTTGATTCTTCCGGAGTAACTTGAATAGAGGCTCACAAGTAGCAGTCATGTTGGAGATGAATCTGGAGATGTAGTTCAATCTTCCAAGGAAACCTCTGACTTGTTTTTCTGTCTTGGGAGCCGGCATCTCTTGAATTGCTCTGACCTTATCTGGATCTACTTCAATTCCTTGCTGACTAACAATAAAACCAAGCAACTTCCCTGATCTGACACCAAAAGTACACTTAGCTGGATTCAGACGCAGTTGGAACTTTCTGAGACGCTCAAATAACTTCAAGAGATGATTCAAATGATCCTCCTCACTCTGTGATTTGGCAATCATATCATCCACATAAACTTCTATCTCTTTATGCATCATATCATGGAATAGGGTGACCATTGCCCTCTGATAGGTGGCTCCTGCATTTCTGAGACCGAATGGCATAACTTTGTAACAATAAGTGCCCCATGGTGTGATGAATGTAGTCTTTTCCATATCGTCAGGATCCATCTTGATCTGGTTGTATCCTGAAAACCCATCCATGAAGGAGAAAACAGCAAATTTAGCAGTGTTGTCGACCAAAGTATCAATATGCGGGAGAGGGAAATCGTCTTTCGGACTGGCTTTGTTCAAATCCCTATAGTCCACACACATTCTGACTTTGCCATCCTTTTTAGGGACTGGCACAATATTAGCTACCCACTCAGGGTACTTTGCAACTGCGAGGAATCCAGCATCAAACTGTCTTTTGACCTCTTCTCGAATCTTCAGAGCCATGTCTGGTCTTGTTCTTCGAAGCTTTTGCTTTACAGGAGGACAATCTGGTCGAAGAGGTAACTTGTGGACCACTATGTCTGTGTCTAACCCGGGCATATCTTGATACGACCATGCAAACACATCTACATACTCTTTGAGAAGCTTGACCAATCTTTCTCTGATGTCTGCCCCGAGTGTTGTACCAATCTTGACTTCCTTCTTGTCTTCATCAGTGCCAAGATTTATGGTCTCTACCTGCTCCTTATGTGGCTGAAGATCTGTGTGCTCATTCTCAACCAATCTTGCCAGTTCTTCGGGAATGTCACAATCTTCCTCACTTTCATCTTCCGCTTGGTAGATGGGCGAATCAAAGTTAGGAGGGAATGTAGAGTCATTGGATTCAACAGGGTTTTCGTTTATTCTGCATATGATAATGATTTGCTTTTATTAAAAGTGGAAAATAGAGAAATGCAAGAGAAAAAAACTTTTTTATTGGTTTTGAAAGATTGCCATTTTCTTTTAAAAGTGAAAAGAGAGAAAAACTGTAAATGATCAAAATAAGAGTTTAACAAAATGCCTTCATTGATAATAACTTTAAAAATGAGAAGGGGGCCCTACAAAATACTCCCATAGCCTTGGGCAGAGCTAGGGAACTTTGAAAACATTGAAAAAACAACAAATTACTTTGACAATGGAAAAAACTCTGGGATCTCGACTGCCTCCCAATTGTCCAAGGCTTCTTCACACTGATACACCAGATGATTCACATCTTCATCTTCAGAAACTCCATCAATTGCATTGACCTGATAACCAGCACTGGAAAACACTTCTTGGATGGTCTTCAGACGTCCTTTAACGGAGGTTGACGCTCTTTCCTTCACATGAGTTGGTTTGTAACCCAACCCGCAACGATCCAGCTTCTGCTTGACTTCGATGACATCACCCCAGCCTTCATAGCTTCTTTCTTCAATGGTGGAAATGGTACTCTTCAGCGATGCAAAAGATGGGATACCCTTCCCTTTTGGTTCCTCTACTTCTAGAAGGACAGCATTGGCTATCTCAAGAGCTTGGAAAGAAGTTTCCAAAGCATCTTCATCAGCCTCAATATAACTGAAGGATGAAAGATTGCTAACCATGAGATCTTCTTCCCCAGATACGGTTACCAGCTTGTTATTGACTACAAACTTCATCTTTTGATGTAGGGTAGAAGTGACTGCCCCAGCAGCATGGATCCAAGGTCTTCCCAGCAAGCAACTGTAGTTAGGATTGATGTCCATAACCTGGAAAGTGATTTTGAAGACCTGTGGCCCGATCAGGATTGGTAGGTCTACTTCTCCAATGACAGTCCTTCTTGACCCATCAAAGGCTTTTACAATCAGTGCACTGGGCCTCATCTCTGCCCCTTGATAAGATAATTTAGCCAGTGTTCTTTTCGGCAAAACATTCAAAGAAGATCCTGTATCCACCAGAACTCTTGCTAAAGTATCCTCTTGGCATTTCACTGATATGTGGAGCGCACGGTTGTGGTCCAAGCCCTCCTTCGGAAGATCCTCCGTGCTGAAACTGAGGTTGTTACACGCAGTGATATTGGCGATGACACCATCAAACTGGTTCACTGTTATATCATGCGTAACATGTGCTTGAGCTAGCAACTTTTGAAGCGCACTTCGATGAGCCGGAGAATGCATAAGCAGTGATAGGATAGATATTTTGGAAGGCGTTTGATGCAGCTGATCAATCACCTTATAATCACTCTTCTTTATGATTCTGAGAAATTCGGCATCTTCTTCCCCCAAGACTACCTCTTTATCTTTGTTGACAACAGCTGGTATGACTTCTTTAGGCGGAGCCGTATTGGCTTGCTGGGTATAAACACGACCACTACGGGTCAAACGACCTGCACCCGCTATATCAGTACTTGCAACTTTTGAACCTTCCTTCTGGCTAGCTTTATCGATCTTCTGATGAACTTTTCCTGTATCATACCTCCATGGAACTGCTTTAGTGTCTTCATAACGGAAAGAGTTACTCCTTTGTTCAAATCTTGGCTCAGGTATATTGAAAATTGGCACCACAGATTCTGGAGTATTGAGGATAGGTTGAACTCCTGAAGATTCAGGCAGATTGAACACTGGCACCCAAGTAGAATTAGATTCCGGCAAGTTGAAAATTGGTTCAATTACTGCCACTTCATTCTTCTTCATATGACTGCTCACTTGTAAGACACCTTCATCAATCAAATCTTGGACATCTTTTAAGACCGATTCACATCCCTTCGGACTATCAACACAACCTTCACAATTCTGATGACAACTCTTTAGTATACCCGCCTCTACTAACTTCGCATGGAAGTCTCTGAGCGGGGTCTTGATTTCGGTGGCATTGAAAATCAAACCTTCTTCGGACTCATCAACAATAGCATTTATAGACCCATGCTTGGGTAAAGGATTATCTTTGACATTCGGACCAGTATTCCCAAACGACAGAATATTCTTCTCCATCAAATCTTTCACTATGTACTTCAAAGCATAACAACCCTCCAAATCGTGCCCTGGAGCACCTTCATGGAATAAACAGTGAGAATTTGGGTTGTAATTTGGTGGGAGCGGACTTGGTGGAGGACCTAAAGGCCTGGGAGTAACCAAACCCTTCTTCAGCAGTGAAGGATATAACTCAGTATAAGTTATAGGGATTCGAGGATTAGGAGGCCTTCCACCTGGTCTTCTGTTCTGAAAATTGGGATTTGGATGAGGAGCTGGAGTCCTCTGCTGGTAGGCTGAAGCATTGGGTGCTTGTTGATAGCCTGGATTATTGATCATTGGTTGATAAGGTTGAATCATTGGAGCCGCCTGTTGGTACATCGGTACTGCTTGAGTTGGCCGATACATGGGGACTTGTGGATTAAATGCTGGTTGAACCGCCGCTACATAAGGATGTTGGGCATACTGTTGTTGATGAGCATACTGCTGTTGAGCCATAGGTGAAGGTCTCTGCCAAAGTGGATTCCTTCTTTGACCTGCCATTATCGCATTTGTCTCACCTTCCTTCTTCTTGTGAAAGTTGCCGGTAAATTTCTTGCCAATATTTCCACTGCCAGTGCTAGAACTGCCAGATGCACTACTCATCTTTCCACTTTTTAAACCGAGTTCTACCTTGATTCCCACAGCCACTAAATCAGAGAAACTAGCAGTTATGCTCCCCACCATTCTCTCATAGAATTCTGGTCGCACAGTGTCAACAAACCAGTCAGCTAATTCTTTTTCAGTCAATGGGGGCTCTACTTGAGAAGCGGTTCCTCTCCACCTTTGAGCATACTCTTTAAAGGATTCAGACTCTTTCTGGGACATGCTTAGCAATTGCCTCCTATCGGGAGCGAGGTCCATGTTGTACTTGTATTGTTGGATGAAAGCATCGGCCAAGTCTTGGAAACTACGAATCTTTGACTGGTCAAGCGTCAAATACCATTTAGAGGAGATTCCCTTCAGGCTGTCTTGAAAGCAGTGGATCATTAACTTATCATTGTCAACCTGAGCAGCCATTCTTCGGTAGTACATCAGGAGATGGTTCTTAGGACAAGTTGCACCCTCATACATATCAAAGGTGGGTATCTTGAACTTCGGAGGTATTACCAATCCAGACACCAGGCACATTTCTCTGGCAGCAGCACCAAAGATCTGGTCACCTTCAATCGCTCTTAACCTTTTTTCAAGGGTATCAAAATTCTCCTGCATCTTCACATGTTTCTCGTCCCCGTTTTCAGACATATCTGGCGCTTCATACCCCTGATGGTCATTGAAGTACGGTTGGGCACGGGTGTGCACAATGTCTTGTGTAAAATTAGCAACTGCATGATTTTCTTCATTAGTCACAGGAACAGTTTGTTGAGCAGCAAATCCCTGAGGAGGAGGCACAAAACCTTGAAAAGGAAACGCCATACCCTGAGAGGGAGGTGCGAAACTTTGTGAAGCTAAGCCTTGGGACGGAGGGAAGAAACCCTGAGCAGCAAATCCTTGGGAAGGAGGTATAAAACTCTGAGTAGCAAAACCTTGAGAAGGAGAGAAGAAACCCTGAGCAGCAAGTCCTTGGGAAGGAGGAATAAAACTTTGAGTAGCAAACCCTGAAGAAGAAGGAATAAAACTTTGAGTAGCAAACCCTTGTGAAGGAGGTATAAAACTCTGAGCAGCAAACCCTGAAGAAGAAGGAATAAAACTTTGAGAAGCAAAACCATGAGGAGGAGGGACGAATCCATGAGGAAGTCCAAAAGGAGGCCAGGTCACAGGGGTAATGACTGATGATGTAGGCAGGGTCGTTGCAGTGACAACTTCAGTCGTTGCAGTAACAATTTCTGACACCACAGTCCGTTGGGTATCCATCTTCGCTCGAATGACTTGCAACATTTCCATCATCTGACCCATATCTCCACGAATATCAGAAAGCTCTTCGTTAACTCTGTCCATCTCTACGTCTCTTTCAGCCATCCTCTTTCTGGCTTGAGCTCGAGTGTAGTATTTGCGTGAGAGCCTCAGTGTGAAAGCTGAATTGAGAGCAGATGACGGGAATGAGTTTCATGAAAAAAAAATGCAAATGCAATGCCAAATGTATGAGTGCAATGCAAAAATGAAATTTTATTCAAGGAACTTAAGAAACAATTTGCAAATACCAAGGAACACATAATAATCAAAAGGATATGATTTCATTAAATTCAAAAAGTGATACAAAGTCTTGAGTACACTTTCAAAAATCCCAAACAAAGTTTAATAAAGATAAAGACAAAGTCCTAAGGAGATTCTCCTAAAAGCCTCAAGTTGAGCTTCTCGATTTGTGCCTTCATCTGAGCCCTTTCAATCATAAGTTGATCCACGATCGACTTCCAAGAAGCGTCCTCTTGAGTGCTGGAGGAAAATAAATCCTCTTGTGCTTTCCTTTTCTTGCTGGATAGCTCTTCTTCTTCCTTCATCTTCAGTTGTCTTCTGAGCTCTTCATTCTCACTGCTGATGATCTGATGTCGATTCTTCCATGCATTCTTCTCTCGAATCTCTTTCTCCAAATCAATCTTCAGCTTCTCTGCATCATCCATAAAGACCAGAATGGGTTTCCTGAAGGTCATAGGATCCTGGCGAGGGTAAGGCATCTTCAGACTGATTGCCCTATCTCGTACCCATTGGAGATAGGGTTCCATAGAAACACAATTCGGCTTTCCCAAGCTACTCCTCCCCTTCCTATGGATGCACTTCCAAGCTTGCATAATCTGTTTCTTGAGCTCTGGTTCTTCGTCATCCTTAAAGAAAATTCCTTCCACTTCAACACTCTTAGGCTTGTCCTTCAACGGATATCCGAGTTGGCGGCGAGCCAAAACTGGATTATAGCTGATTCCTCCCTTAGTGCCAAGGAGAGGCACATTAGCAAAATCACCACAGCTATCAATAATCAATGCTCCATCATAAACACGATTGTACCAGCTAATGTCAGAGTGGGTAAGAGACATGATCCTTTGTGACCACCACAAACCATCCTTAAGGTTCCAAAATGAAGATGACTTAGGCAAGTGCGAAATAAACCACTCATATAGCAATGATGCACAACAAGTAATCATCCCTCCCTTATGGTGATTCCTCAGATGGATGGAATGATAAGTGTCTCCGAGCAAAGTAGGGACCGGGTTCTTCTTCAGAAAGATCTTGATGGCGTTCAAGTCGACAAAGTCTTCAAAGTTTGGGAAAAGTAGCACTCCATATATCAGCAGAATAAAAGTCGCCTCAAAAGCTTTCATATCCTTCACATCAACAAAATTCTTGGCCTTTTCTATCAGAAACTTTGTAGGGAATCCAAAAACCTTTCCTTTGTAGGTCATATTTGCCTTGACCTCAGGAACACTCAAATATGTCGCCTTTGCAATCTCCGCTTCTTCAGGGTCCTTCTCTAGAACAGGGAATGGAAACTCATCCTTAACACGTGATCCAACCAGAACTGAATACTCTTCCAAGGTAGGCGCCAATTGGTAATCAGGGAACGTAAAACAGTGGTAGAGAGGATCATAAAACTGGAGCATCACAGAGAGCAGCCTTGCATCCCAATCAGTCTTAAGTAAGGCTAAGAGTCTCCTATGCTTCTCCATGAAGGCTTCTTGATCCAGAACCAAATCTCTTAATTTCCTTAGGTCTTCGAGTTTGGGAGTTTTGAATGTGTACTTGACAGTCTTTCTTCTTCCAAAGTCCATGATGATACCTATGATATTTGCAAAGATAGAGTTTCTGAGTTCCTTGAATAAATGATAAAAATGATGCTTCATGATGCGTGAATGCAACGAATACACAAACACAAACAAGGCTTAGGTTCAAAGCTTGCATGAGGTCAAAGGTTCAACCCTCCCAAAAGGTATGTACTATGAGTTTATTTGTACCTGTACAACGGGTTCTAAAAGTTCCCAGAATCATTGTCCCATCTTTCGGATATTACCGACTTCCCAACTCGACTTGGTAATCAGTAATATTCTCAAGAGAGTCTCATCCGAGTGCAGCATCGCGTATCAACTATTTTGGATTTGCACCCTCATAGTCATCGCACTACATCCCTAAAAGGCCAAGTGGGGGTAAATGTTCTACGGTCCTCAGCATTAATGGCTCTCAGGTCGAATATAGTAATGTTTTCACGACTGAACTCGATCAACAAAACTACATCCGAGGAGGCCTCCGCTGAGTGGTGGTGTCTCAAGTCAACTTGGTCGGGACTCAACTCCCTACAAGCCTTCTTGAATATACCACCGTCCTAACTTATTTGCACTCAAGTCCGGGTTAGGACTTATCTCACCACACATGGAACACCCAAAAATCCAAAAATAAAAACAAGCAATACAACAACAAATATACAAATTTACAAGGTGGGCTTAACCCTCAAAAATAGAATTCCCCAGTGAAGTCGCCATTTCTGTTGCGGTGAGAATCGGATACCAAGCTATTGATTAAGCTTGAATCGCAAAACATTTATGTTCACCACCGACTTTAATTTAATCCAAAGGGAAAAGGGAAAAAGATCGTAAAAACCCTAAATAAGGAGAAACTAGGTTCGGGGGTTGATTATACCTAGGGAAGGTGTTAGCATCCTAAGCATCCGCAGTATCCTACGGGAACCTCTTATTAATATTTGTATTGTTGTTGTTTATTGCTTGTTAAAATTATGGGAACCTAAAGTTTTTATTTCTAATGGTGCTCGCACAACATCGCATCGATGCCTACGTATCGGGTGTAGAATCAGAGCACTCGTAGTTCTCCTAAGGATTAACGAACACTTGGTTACGCTCAAGGTTCGCGGGGGAAGGTAAGTGTTATGGCAAACACTCACGTGACTTTAAGAAAGTCACAAAAAGTTGTAAAATAAAAAGCTAAGGACCTAATGGCTAAGGACCTAAGGATGATGGACCTAATTGCTAAGGTCAAAATGGAACTAGGGATTGCTAAACTTCCTATGACATTGAGTCAACTGCAGGAGTCTTTCCCTTTTGGATCAAAAAGCATAAACAAAAATAAATAAAGGTGCAAGCTCCTAAGACTAGGCAAAGGCTGCTACTTGCAAAAATAAATCGAATAAAGTAAAGGGAATACAAGGTAAAGGGTTTAGTAACCGGGCTATGGCTCGACATATGGATCGAGAATGCTGGGGTGGAAAACAAGCGTAGTGCGACAATTTGCCTTAAGTTAGAAAAGCTGTGCAGTGTAAGGAACTGTGCAGATGGCGATCGTAAACGACCGACTTACGTGTGTGAGTGTATGTGAAGTGAAGTTCACTTGGCGTTGGACCAAGGAATTATTATTTTGAAAATTAAATTAAATGGTGTAAACTTGCGAGGAATAAATAAAAAGTAAAGTGAAATAAATTGAAAATAGAATGAAATAAATTAAATAAATTAAATAGAAAAAAAAAAATGAAATAAATGGAAAGAAAATAAATATATGGAATAGAAATAAAATGCAATGGCCTCATATGGGTCACGATTAATCGGAAACGATTTATCGTGACCTTCGTGATATCATCGGCCCAAAAACTGATTAAATCGACAGTAGCAAATCTAAACAAATTTATTGGAAACTTAATAGAAAATAAAAAAAATGGTCTCATAATAATTTCAATAACATTGGTTAAAACCGAATATTAGAAAAATATAATTATATCATAGACCCCTCTAATCAAATAAAACACCCCTTCTTTTAACATTTTTTTTAATTCAAAAGATTATCAGTAAATAAAAAAAGAAATTAAAGAAATGTTGCGTTGGATTTGGTGGGGTGAGAGGGTGCGAATCAGGTGGGCCTAGGACCCAATAACAAACATTATTAGAAACATGCAAAAATAAAAATTAAATTAAATTAAAAAACAAAGCAGTGAGATGCAATCCTTGAAAACCACGGTTTAGGGACATAACCAAAAAAATAAGAGTTCATCACAAAATGCGATTCAACACCAGATTGGAAAAAGTTATCTGAAAACCACCCTCAACAAGTGAATCGGCGGCGGGCTCCTCATTTCCAGACCTCACTCACGGCTCTCCCTAGATGGCGCGGCGGATTTGGGTTTTTCGGTGAAGATGAAGGGATTGACGGCGGTTTTCGATTTTGTATCACGATTTGGGGTTTCACTCTGGTCTTGTGAGATTAGTGTGGATGTGATGGTGATTTTCGCGGATTTGCTCGCGGTTTGGGGAAGAGTTTGCTTCGGTTCGTTTTACAGTGAGTTACGATCTGAAATTTCCCTCTCAAGCTCTATTTTCGATCGATATCCTCACTCTTCTTCTCTTCTCTGAATTTGATTTTGTTTCTGTGTTTGTTGTGATGGAGGTGATGGCGTGAAAGTTTCGGATGGTTTTGACAGATGGGGTTGGGGCGGAAGAAAAGGTCGGTGGATTCAGTTTATGGTATGGATGATGGCTATGCGTGGAGGATTTGGCTGGTGTTTTGGTGACTTGTTTTATGGACGTGTATTGGGGCTGGCCGCGGCGGTGTGATTGGCTTATGGGTTGAGCGACGAAGGCCAGCGGTTGACGGAAAGGGTAACGGCCTCGGTGAGTTTCGTTTGGAGTTCTGTTTCAGTTTGAGGTTTTGTGATATTGCAGGTTTGGATTTGATGTTCTCTGGTTTGGTTGTATTGAGAGGAGAGAGTTTTGAGGAGGTAATGGGCCAGCGGTGGTTAAAAGTTTCGGTGGGTGTTGGCTTGGTAATTGTGCAGTAGCTAAGAGTTTGTTGAGGAATATTTTTGCAAGGAATGTGTGTGTATTTGTTGTTGTTGACAGAGTTGCAATGTTGTTGTGGGTGGGGCACAAGTTTTGTGGATTTTTTATGTTACTGTCATAAAAAAGATGCAGCGTGGTTCTGATTTGGTGAGCGGCGGCGGTGGCAGTAGGGGGTTGTTTGAAGCTTCGGTGGATGTTGGCCTTTGTGGATTTTGGGTAAGTTATTTTTGTGCGTTCTGAGTCTACTTCTGTTTCTGGTTTGTGGTTTTTTGACAAGTTTGTTGCAGGTGATGGTTTTGAGAGGTGGTGGCTGGCGGATTCATGGTTGAAGGTGACGGTTTCGAATGGTTCCATGGTTCTCGCTGATGGGTCTAGTTTAAATCGGCGGTTGATTCAGGGGATTTCGTAATGGAAATGAGTCGAAGACGGAAGAGAAGGTTTGATTGTTTTTTTCTTTGCGCTCTGAGTTTCTTGGTTATGGCTTTTTGGTTGATTCCCTTTTTGTTTGGTTATGCAGGTCTTTTAAAAAAATCTGTTGTTGCTGGGTTTGGTTCTCGTCCCAAGGTTTGAAGCGGTTTTTTGTTGTTCATGGGCTTGGTGAGAGGTTAATGATAGCTGTCTTTGGCTTGAGGTGAAGAGGACCGTTAGGAAGAAGGGTCTGTTGTGGAGGGATTCCAGAAGGGTCATGATTGAGGGGTCTATGAAGAGGGTTTGCTGTTTTGAGATTGTGACGGCGTGAAAATGATTTGTGGGGTTTCGAAGGTGGGAGAAGGTTTATGGATGAATTTGTTAGCGGTTCAGTGTCGGTATCATGGTTGTTTGGCTTGTGTTGGTGTTTAATGATTATGGTTGCTGTTGATTGTGTTGGTTTCGCGAAAAGGTTTGAGGTTTGATGGTGAGCGGTTGAAGGGGTGTTTGTGTGGATCGGATTTGGACGGATTTCGTGAAGGTTGGTATTAGTTGCGGCGGATTTTATGGTGTTTTGTTTTCAGGTGATTATTTGAGGTTCGGTTTGCAGCGATGGTGGGTATAGTGAGTTTTTTGGTTGAAAATGGTGATTCGGTGAGTGTTCGTGGGTGTTGTTTCAAATCTTATGGTGGTTTGTGTTTGCTGAATTTTGGCTATAGCAAAAGGGTTTGAAGCGTGGTTCGGCTGATTGGGGTTTATTTGTTTTCTGCGGATTTGGATTGTGTGGCTGTATGGTTTATAACTTTAAGAAAGGCAAGGTTGATTTAGCAGGTTTGGAGTTTTTGATTTTTGTTTGTGTTTGGGATTGAAACAGGTTTGTGCGGTTTGCTGGCGGCGTAGGTGATGGCTTTTGGTTTATGAAGAAGAGGTTTTACGGTTTTGAGATTGTGACGGAGGATTTGAGGGTCGAGGCGTGTTTTGCTGAAGGTAATTTCAACAGCACTATTTTTGCTTTCAAGAATCTCCCTTATGTATTTTTCTGTGTGCTTTTGATATGGTCTCTGGGTGAGTTTTGCAGGAAGTTGTTTCAAATTTTGTTCTGTTTTTGTGAGGTGAATATTGGATGGTGTCGGTGGCAGCGGAGAGGGGTCCGACTGGGATTTACAAGGTTTTTGACGTTAATGGTGAGTTTGTGATTTTCTCTCTTGCTGATCTAGTTTTCGTTTTCTGGTTTTTGGGAGTTGAGGTTATAGTTCTTGCTGTTGAAAAAATGTGGCTGTTTGGTTAATGTTGTAAACAAAAATGGTTTTAAGTACTTATTTTTTTTTGAGTTTTAACATGAAATTTGCTCTTTGTATGCAGGTTTGAAATTGAAAAAATAAAGCTGAAAAGAACTAACTACGAACACAAGGCTGAAAAGAAGTGAAAGAAAAAAAAAATCATACCGGCCCGAATGTTATCGGGGGGAAGAAACCTCAAGTAAGCTTTATGTTCCTCTGAATTTGTTGTTCCACTCCTTGCTGAATTTTTCTGTGTTCTCTCTTTTCTCCCTTTCTTTTTCTTTTGTGGTTTTTTGGTTTTAAGTTGGACTGAAATTTTTCTGTGTTGTTTTTTTTTGGTGTTTTGATGACTGTTTTCAGTTGTTTTTGAGTGGATGTAACAGTGTGTTTGAGGTGGTTGTAACAAAATGTTTTTGGGACTGTATTTTGGTTGTTTTTGATGGTTGATACAGTGTGTTGGGGCTGTTATGGGACTGGTTTGATGGTTGTTTGCAGGGCTGATTTTTTGATAGTTTGAGAGCTATTTTTTTGTAGTGTTGGAGGGCTGAATTGGAACTGTTTTTGTGTTGCTTTGGTATGTGTTGTGATGCTGATTTTTTTAGTGTTTGCAATGTGTTTTGAGGACTGATTTGTAGTGCTTTGGGACTGAATTTTTTTGCCTTGCTTGTAGGTGAAGGGTTGGAGGAAAGGGGACAGCAGTCTGAATTTTGCTGCTGTGAGTGGAGCAGAATTTTGGTTGGTGGCTGCATGCTGATTTTGTTTGTCTTGGGGCAGATTTGGAGCTGTTGCATTTTGTAGTCTTGTGCTGAATTTTTGTAGCATTTTTTCTTTCTTTTTTTTTTATATGTAATTGTAACAAAAACAAAATATTTGGAATAAAAAGAATATTTACATTTGATTATAAATTTGAAATTGAAAAGAGAAACTCTAAATTAGAACCTAAATAAAAAATTTAAATTAGAAATGAATTAACAAGAAATAAATTTAAAATTGAAAATAAACTCATAAACTTAAATAAATAAACCTGGAATTAAAATTATTTGAGAATTTGAGAAATAAATTGGAATTTAGAAAATAAAAATGTGGATATGAATTAAAAATGGAATAAATGGTTAAAAATTAAAATTTGAATTAGAAGTGAATAATAAAAAAAGAATTAAACTTAAAATTGAAATAACTTAGTAACTTAAATAATTGAAGTTAAAAACTAACTTTAGAATTTGAGAAATGAGTTGGAATTTAGAAAATAAATACAATGAATTAGAAATTGACATTAAACTTAGAAATTACAACTTGAAAATGAAATAAAATTAAAAATTGAAAAGTAGAAAATAAAATTCAAAATAAAACTTGAGAATGAAATAAATTGATTTAAAAATGCGAACTTGAAAAGGAAAAGACATAACAAATAAATAAATAAAAAAAAAAAAAAAATTGAAAATTGAGCTAAAGGTTAGAAATAGAAATAGAAATTAAAATTGAAACACAAAATGAATTAAAAGTTATAAATAAGAAAATGAAATTAAATTAAAATGGAAGCTAGAAAATGAGAAAAAGAAACAGAAAAATAAATCGGGAAAAATCCCTGCTAAATGCGATAAATGTATGATTATGGTATGAGCGATTAGGGGTAAAATTTGGGGTGTGACAGTTGCCCCTATTTAAATAACTTTACCAGATGGCGGGAATGACGATAGTCACTCAGGCGATCATGGTGAAAGGTATTTAAATACAGAAATAACCGGAAATTTTGCCCCTAAATGCAATGTTATGCTGGACTACAAACTAACTAGCTCTGCAACTCTAATGCAATGAGATGATGATTATGGTATGAATGATCAGAATGAGAACAAACGACCACGAGCCAAGACTCACTGGGGATGACATACGCTGGGGATGACATACACTGGGGATAAAGAAACGAAAACGGGAAATATTCAAAGTGATAAATCAACAGGTTCAAGTGTAACTGTCGACACTAAGAATAACAAAAAAAACGGGAACAAAAGGAAATCCAAAGCGTTGGATCAACGAACACAGACAAAACAAGATAAAATTCAAAGTGACTGCACAGTGGCTCGATGCGACCAACTGACACTAAGAATAAAAACAAAGCAAGGAAATAGATCGAAATGGTTGACCAATGGCTCTATGCGACCAAATGACTGTGAGAAGTAAAAGCAACAACATATTCAAAGTGAATGCGCAGCGGCACGATGCGACCAACTGACACTAAGAATAAGACAAGGAAACAAAATGAAGTGGTGGACCAATGGCTCTATGCGACCAAATGACTGTGAGCAGTAAAAAGCAACAACATATTCAAAGTGAATGCGCAGCGGCACGATGCGACCAACTGACACTAAGAATACAACAAAATAAACAGTCAAAGGGAAAGTGCAGCGGCTCGATGCGACCAACTAATCACTGGAAATGATAAACAAAATATTCAAAGTGAATGCGCAGCGGCTCGATGCGACCAACTGACACTAAGAATACAACAAAAATATTCAAAATGAATACGCAGTGGCGCGATGCGACCAGCTAGCATTGGGAATGACAAACAGCTTATTCAAGGCGAATGCGCAGCGGCTCGATGCGACCAACTGACACCAAGAATAACAAAATAAATATTCAAAAAGAAAGTGCAGTGGCTCAATGCGACCAACTGTCATCGGAAATGATAAATATAATATTCAAAGTGAATGCGCAGCGGCTCTATGCGACCAACTGACACTAAGAATACAATAACTAAACATCCAAAAAGAATGCGCAGTGGCTCAATGCGACCAACTGTCACTGAAAAATAGAAACGACACAATATTCAAAGTGAATGCGCAGCGGCTCGATGCGACCAACTGACACTAAGAATAGAAATGACAAAAAATATTCAAAGTGGATGTGCAGCGGCTCGATGCGACCAGCTGACACTGAAAATGATAAACATAATATTCAAAGTGAATGCGCAGCGGCTCGATGTGACCAACTGACACCATGAATAACAACAAAAATATTCGAAGTGAATGCGCAGCGGCTCGATGCGACCAACTGACACTAAGAATAATCAACAAAAATGCTCAAAGTAGAAGCACAATAGGTTCGAAACCTATTGACACTACAAAAGAAAGCCAAAATACACTCAAAGTGAATGCGCAACAAGTTAAAACCGGTTGACACTAAGAATGATAAAGACAAAGTAGTCAAAGTATTCAAAACGGTAAATTAGCAGGTTCAAATGTAACTGCTGACACCGAGGATAAGGAAGGAAATCACAATGATTTAGTAGCGGCTCTATGCGACCAGCTAGCATTGGGGATAGAATGCAGACCACCCAAAGAAGATCAACGGCTCTAAGCGACCGGCTAACGCAAAGAAGTAACAACAAAATATGTTGGAGTTTACAAGTAAGATAAAACGTCCAGCCTCTGGAAATTCCTTCAGGAACCATCAGGAGAAAGGTACAAGTATGTGCCAAAATCAAATGGACTTGGATTTTAAGCAACGGGTTTCACGACCTGCTTAAAAGATTTGTGCCAATGACAATTAGACTTCAAGGAGATATTGGTGGTCATAAAGACAAATACCAACCACAATTAGAATTCCACGGGGGACACCAGCAATTACTAGGGACAAAAACATTGGTAAACCAAACCTCGGGTACCAACAACAATGGTTTTTCAAACTGAACACTAATGATATCTGAACCTGGAGTTAGACAGACGACAACTGGGGAAAGACAAATGCTAATGTCAAATGCGCATGATTGAGCATGAT
The DNA here is from genome assembly GCA_963966055.1 of Lathyrus aphaca. Taxonomy (NCBI): domain Eukaryota; kingdom Viridiplantae; phylum Streptophyta; class Magnoliopsida; order Fabales; family Fabaceae; genus Lathyrus; species Lathyrus aphaca. The sequence continues at coordinate 85,650,767 of OZ014520.1, forward strand.
GCGAATGATCATGATATGCAAATGTTGACTCAAAAGAGACAAAGAGTTTTGACAAGACTCAAAGAGGAGTAGGCTCTCAACACCAATACTCAGGCGAGCAACATGAAAAACACTGGGGAGATGTCTTCGAACTTGGAAATCACACTTGGTCCAAGGATCCATCCAAGAGTGTTATCAGTTTTGAACTTCTATGGAGATTTCTGTAATAATAGTATAAAAGTGTTGTTGCAACCTAAGACTTCTTGGGGAAACAGAAGTTCTTCTCTTTTTCCCAAAGTCAAAGAAACTTAAAAGTTTTTCAGGGCTTTCAAAAAACATTTTCTAAAAAAACTTGTCATTTTTAGAGTTAAATTGTAATCAAGTGATGGCATTTTGCATAACAAAAGAAAATAAGAGTTTGAACAACAAAATTCATAGGCAAAGTTTGTATTTTATTCAAGAATGGTAACTTGCCAATGGCAAAAACTCCATGGAAAATTACAATTTGAAAATGGCAATGGGGAAAGGTCTACATTGAATCCAACGACCACTACAATCCCTAATAACTAAGACTGCCCGACACCTTGCTTCCGACGAGAGCAATTGGATCGATCTTCCAGTATGATTCTTCAGTAATGGTAAACACCATCTGATACAGTCAAATGCCTTTGTCCCTAACTTTTGCCTGGACCGCCCTTTCGGGTTTTCAATCCACCGGGACGCTCTTTTTTGCCTAAGCCGCCCTTTCGGGTTTTCAACTTAGCGAGCTCTTATTTTTCATTTTTATCCCTAACTTTTGCCTGGATCTCCTTCATAGGTTTTGATCCACCGGGATACCCATTTTTGCCTAGGTCGCCATTTCTGGTTTTCGACCTATCGGGTTTTATTTAGGCATAATATTTTTTGACTGCATCAGAATTCACCGGGTGTTTCAGCTGTTCACCATCCATAGTTGTAAGGATTAAGGAACCTCCGGAGAATGCCATCTTCACAACATATGGGCCTTCATAGTTAGGACTCCATTTTCCACGCATGTCTTTGTGGACTGGCAAGATTTTCTTGAGTACAAGATCTCCTTCTTTGAATTCTCGAATGCGGACTTTCTTGTCAAATGCTCTCTTGATGCGCTTCTGGTACATCTGGCCATGGCACATGGCGGTCATTCTCTTCTCATCAATGAGGTTCAGTTGGTCAAACCTGCTCTGGACCCACTCAGCTTCCTCCAGTTTGGTTTCCATCAAGATTCTCAAAGATGGTATCTCTACTTCAATAGGGAGAACTGCATCCATCCCATACACCAGAGAGAAAGGGGTTGCCCCTGTTGAAGTGCGCACTGATGTTCTGTATCCGTGTAAAGCATATGGTAACATCTCGTGCCAATCTTTGTAAGTTTTTACCATCTTTTGCAGAATCTTTTTGATGTTCTTGTTTGCAGCTTCGACAGCTCCATTCATCTTCGGACGATACGGGGAAGAGTTATGATGTTCAATCTTGAATGTCTCACACAACTCTTCCATTGTTTTGTTGTTCAAATTGGTCCCATTATCTGTGATGATTCGGCCTGGGATTCCATAACGGCAGATAATTTGGTTCTTGATGAAACGGGCAACCACTTGCTTTGTCACATTGGCGTAGGAAGCTGCTTCTACCCATTTGGTGAAATAATCGATTGCGACCAAAATAAACCGGTGACCATTGGAAGCTTTAGGCTCAATTGCCCCTATCATGTCAATGCCCCACATTGAGAAAGGCCAAGGTGATGACAGAACATTCAAAAGTGTTGGAGGTACGTGCACCTTGTCGGCATAAATCTGGCATTTATGACACTTCCTGGCATACTTGAAACAATCTGATTCCATAGTCAACCAGAAGTATCCAGCTCTCAAAATCTTCCTGGACATGGCATGTCCATTGGCATGTGTTCCAAATGATCCTTCATGGATTTCCCTGATCAATAAGTCTGCTTCGCGCTTGTCCACACATCTGAGTAGAACCATATCATGATTTCTCTTGTAAAGCACATTGTTGCTGAGGAAAAACTTGGACGCCAATCTTCTCAGAGTCTTCTTATCTAAAGTTGTTGCATCAGCTGGGTACTCCTGATTTTGCAAATAGTTCTTGATGTCGTAGAACCACGGTTTCTCATCAGTTTCCTCTTCGACCAGTAGACAGTAGGCTGGTGCAGTTCTTCGCTCGATTGTAATGAGTGGAGCTTCATTAAGAAATCTGACTTGAAACATAGAGGCCAACATAGCCAAAGCATCTGCAATTTGATTTTCTGCCCTTGGAACATGATGGAAAGTGACTTCATCAAAGTATTTGATCAATTCCACAATGTGGGCACGGTATGGGATCAACTTCTCATCACGGGTCTCCCATTCACCTTTGACTTGGTATATTACCAAAGCTGAGTCTCCATATACATCAAGGATCTTGATTCTGGTATCAATTGCAGCTTCGATACCCAAAACACAGGCTTCATACTCTGCGATGTTGTTTGTACATTCGAAACATAATCTGGCTGTGAAAGGAGTATAACCACCATCAGGATTCATCAAAACAACTCCCACACCATGCCCCATGTAGTTTGAGGAACCATCAAACATCATCTTCCAACGAGAACCTAGCTCGGGACCTTCATCTGGACCTGGAACTTCACAGTCCTTTATCAACATAATATCTTCGTCCGGGAAATCGAATTTCAAAGGTTCATAGTCTTCGACAGGATGATCAGCAAGGTATTCCGATAAAACACTGCCTTTGATAGACTTCTGAGTTACATATTGGATGTCGTATTCAGATAACAACATGTGCCAACGGGCAAGTCTTCCTGTCAAGGCAGGCTTCTCAAAGATGTACTTTATTGGATCCATTTTCGAGATCAACAAAGTAGTGTGACAAATCATGTACTGCCTGAGGCGTCTGGCCGCCCATGCCAAGGCACAGCAAGTTTTCTCTAAAAGTGAGTATCTGCTCTCACAGTCTGTGAACTTCTTGCTTAAGTAATAGATGGCGTGCTCCTTACGACCAGTTTCGTCTTGTTGGCCTAATACACAACCCATAGATCCCTCGAGCACAGTCAGATACATGAAAAGAGGTTTCCCTGGAGTAGGTGGGACCAAGATAGGAGGTTCTTGCAGATAAACCTTAATCTTCTCAAAAGCCAGTTGACAATCAGGACTCCACTCAATTGCTTGATTCTTCCGGAGTAACTTGAATAGAGGCTCACAAGTAGCAGTCATGTTGGAGATGAATCTGGAGATGTAGTTCAATCTTCCAAGGAAACCTCTGACTTGTTTTTCTGTCTTGGGAGCCGGCATCTCTTGAATTGCTCTGACCTTATCTGGATCTACTTCAATTCCTTGCTGACTAACAATAAAACCAAGCAACTTCCCTGATCTGACACCAAAAGTACACTTAGCTGGATTCAGACGCAGTTGGAACTTTCTGAGACGCTCAAATAACTTCAAGAGATGATTCAAATGATCCTCCTCACTCTGTGATTTGGCAATCATATCATCCACATAAACTTCTATCTCTTTATGCATCATATCATGGAATAGGGTGACCATTGCCCTCTGATAGGTGGCTCCTGCATTTCTGAGACCGAATGGCATAACTTTGTAACAATAAGTGCCCCATGGTGTGATGAATGTAGTCTTTTCCATATCGTCAGGATCCATCTTGATCTGGTTGTATCCTGAAAACCCATCCATGAAGGAGAAAACAGCAAATTTAGCAGTGTTGTCGACCAAAGTATCAATATGCGGGAGAGGGAAATCGTCTTTCGGACTGGCTTTGTTCAAATCCCTATAGTCCACACACATTCTGACTTTGCCATCCTTTTTAGGGACTGGCACAATATTAGCTACCCACTCAGGGTACTTTGCAACTGCGAGGAATCCAACATCAAACTGTCTTTTGACCTCTTCTCGAATCTTCAGAGCCATGTCTGGTCTTGTTCTTCGAAGCTTTTGCTTTACAGGAGGACAATCTGGTCGAAGAGGTAACTTGTGGACCACTATGTCTGTGTCTAACCCGGGCATATCTTGATACGACCATGCAAACACATCTACATACTCTTTGAGAAGCTTGACCAATCTTTCTCTGATGTCTGCCCCGAGTGTTGTACCAATCTTGACTTCCTTCTTGTCTTCATCAGTGCCAAGATTTATGGTCTCTACCTGCTCCTTATGTGGCTGAAGATCTGTGTGCTCATTCTCAACCAATCTTGCCAGTTCTTCGGGAATGTCACAATCTTCCTCACTTTCATCTTCCGCTTGGTAGATGGGCGAATCAAAGTTAGGAGGGAATGTAGAGTCATTGGATTCAACAGGGTTTTCGTTTATTCTGCATATGATAATGATTTGCTTTTATTAAAAGTGGAAAATAGAGAAATGCAAGAGAAAAAAACTTTTTTATTGGTTTTGAAAGATTGCCATTTTCTTTTAAAAGTGAAAAGAGAGAAAAACTGTAAATGATCAAAATAAGAGTTTAACAAAATGCCTTCATTGATAATAACTTTAAAAATGAGAAGGGGGCCCTACAAAATACTCCCATAGCCTTGGGCAGAGCTAGGGAACTTTGAAAACATTGAAAAAACAACAAATTACTTTGACAATGGAAAAAACTCTGGGATCTCGACTGCCTCCCAATTGTCCAAGGCTTCTTCACACTGATACACCAGATGATTCACATCTTCATCTTCAGAAACTCCATCAATTGCATTGACCTGATAACCAGCACTGGAAAACACTTCTTGGATGGTCTTCAGACGTCCTTTAACGGAGGTTGACGCTCTTTCCTTCACATGAGTTGGTTTGTAACCCAACCCGCAACGATCCAGCTTCTGCTTGACTTCGATGACATCACCCCAGCCTTCATAGCTTCTTTCTTCAATGGTGGAAATGGTACTCTTCAGCGATGCAAAAGATGGGATACCCTTCCCTTTTGGTTCCTCTACTTCTAGAAGGACAGCATTGGCTATCTCAAGAGCTTGGAAAGAAGTTTCCAAAGCATCTTCATCAGCCTCAATATAACTGAAGGATGAAAGATTGCTAACCATGAGATCTTCTTCCCCAGATACGGTTACCAGCTTGTTATTGACTACAAACTTCATCTTTTGATGTAGGGTAGAAGTGACTGCCCCAGCAGCATGGATCCAAGGTCTTCCCAGCAAGCAACTGTAGTTAGGATTGATGTCCATAACCTGGAAAGTGATTTTGAAGACCTGTGGCCCGATCAGGATTGGTAGGTCTACTTCTCCAATGACAGTCCTTCTTGACCCATCAAAGGCTTTTACAATCAGTGCACTGGGCCTCATCTCTGCCCCTTGATAAGATAATTTAGCCAGTGTTCTTTTCGGCAAAACATTCAAAGAAGATCCTGTATCCACCAGAACTCTTGCTAAAGTATCCTCTTGGCATTTCACTGATATGTGGAGCGCACGGTTGTGGTCCAAGCCCTCCTTCGGAAGATCCTCCGTGCTGAAACTGAGGTTGTTACACGCAGTGATATTGGCGATGACACCATCAAACTGGTTCACTGTTATATCATGCGTAACATGTGCTTGAGCTAGCAACTTTTGAAGCGCACTTCGATGAGCCGGAGAATGCATAAGCAGTGATAGGATAGATATTTTGGAAGGCGTTTGATGCAGCTGATCAATCACCTTATAATCACTCTTCTTTATGATTCTGAGAAATTCGGCATCTTCTTCCCCCAAGACTACCTCTTTATCTTTGTTGACAACAGCTGGTATGACTTCTTTAGGCGGAGCCGTATTGGCTTGCTGGGTATAAACACGACCACTACGGGTCAAACGACCTGCACCCGCTATATCAGTACTTGCAACTTTTGAACCTTCCTTCTGGCTAGCTTTATCGATCTTCTGATGAACTTTTCCTGTATCATACCTCCATGGAACTGCTTTAGTGTCTTCATAACGGAAAGAGTTACTCCTTTGTTCAAATCTTGGCTCAGGTATATTGAAAATTGGCACCACAGATTCTGGAGTATTGAGGATAGGTTGAACTCCTGAAGATTCAGGCAGATTGAACACTGGCACCCAAGTAGAATTAGATTCCGGCAAGTTGAAAATTGGTTCAATTACTGCCACTTCATTCTTCTTCATATGACTGCTCACTTGTAAGACACCTTCATCAATCAAATCTTGGACATCTTTTAAGACCGATTCACATCCCTTCGGACTATCAACACAACCTTCACAATTCTGATGACAACTCTTTAGTATACCCGCCTCTACTAACTTCGCATGGAAGTCTCTGAGCGGGGTCTTGATTTCGGTGGCATTGAAAATCAAACCTTCTTCGGACTCATCAACAATAGCATTTATAGACCCATGCTTGGGTAAAGGATTATCTTTGACATTCGGACCAGTATTCCCAAACGACAGAATATTCTTCTCCATCAAATCTTTCACTATGTACTTCAAAGCATAACAACCCTCCAAATCGTGCCCTGGAGCACCTTCATGGAATAAACAGTGAGCATTTGGGTTGTAATTTGGTGGGAGCGGACTTGGTGGAGGACCTAAAGGCCTGGGAGTAACCAAACCCTTCTTCAGCAGTGAAGGATATAACTCAGTATAAGTTATAGGGATTCGAGGATTAGGAGGCCTTCCACCTGGTCTTCTGTTCTGAAAATTGGGATTTGGATGAGGAGCTGGAGTCCTCTGCTGGTAGGCTGAAGCATTGGGTGCTTGTTGATAGCCTGGATTATTGATCATTGGTTGATAAGGTTGAATCATTGGAGCCGCCTGTTGGTACATCGGTACTGCTTGAGTTGGCCGATACATGGGGACTTGTGGATTAAATGCTGGTTGAACCGCCGCTACATAAGGATGTTGGGCATACTGTTGTTGATGAGCATACTGCTGTTGAGCCATAGGTGAAGGTCTCTGCCAAAGTGGATTCCTTCTTTGACCTGCCATTATCGCATTTGTCTCACCTTCCTTCTTCTTGTGAAAGTTGCCGGTAAATTTCTTGCCAATATTTCCACTGCCAGTGCTAGAACTGCCAGATGCACTACTCATCTTTCCACTTTTTAAACCGAGTTCTACCTTGATTCCCACAGCCACTAAATCAGAGAAACTAGCAGTTATGCTCCCCACCATTCTCTCATAGAATTCTGGTCGCACAGTGTCAACAAACCAGTCAGCTAATTCTTTTTCAGTCAATGGGGGCTCTACTTGAGAAGCGGTTCCTCTCCACCTTTGAGCATACTCTTTAAAGGATTCAGACTCTTTCTGGGACATGCTTAGCAATTGCCTCCTATCGGGAGCGAGGTCCATGTTGTACTTGTATTGTTGGATGAAAGCATCGGCCAAGTCTTGGAAACTACGAATCTTTGACTGGTCAAGCGTCAAATACCATTTAGAGGAGATTCCCTTCAGGCTGTCTTGAAAGCAGTGGATCATTAACTTATCATTGTCAACCTGAGCAGCCATTCTTCGGTAGTACATCAGGAGATGGTTCTTAGGACAAGTTGCACCCTCATACATATCAAAGGTGGGTATCTTGAACTTCGGAGGTATTACCAATCCAGACACCAGGCACATTTCTCTGGCAGCAGCACCAAAGATCTGGTCACCTTCAATCGCTCTTAACCTTTTTTCAAGGGTATCAAAATTCTCCTGCATCTTCACATGTTTCTCGTCCCCGTTTTCAGACATATCTGGCGCTTCATACCCCTGATGGTCATTGAAGTACGGTTGGGCACGGGTGTGCACAATGTCTTGTGTAAAATTAGCAACTGCATGATTTTCTTCATTAGTCACAGGAACAGTTTGTTGAGCAGCAAATCCCTGAGGAGGAGGCACAAAACCTTGAAAAGGAAACGCCATACCCTGAGAGGGAGGTGCGAAACTTTGTGAAGCTAAGCCTTGGGACGGAGGGAAGAAACCCTGAGCAGCAAATCCTTGGGAAGGAGGTATAAAACTCTGAGTAGCAAAACCTTGAGAAGGAGAGAAGAAACCCTGAGCAGCAAGTCCTTGGGAAGGAGGAATAAAACTTTGAGTAGCAAACCCTGAAGAAGAAGGAATAAAACTTTGAGTAGCAAACCCTTGTGAAGGAGGTATAAAACTCTGAGCAGCAAACCCTGAAGAAGAAGGAATAAAACTTTGAGAAGCAAAACCATGAGGAGGAGGGACGAATCCATGAGGAAGTCCAAAAGGAGGCCAGGTCACAGGGGTAATGACTGATGATGTAGGCAGGGTCGTTGCAGTGACAACTTCAGTCGTTGCAGTAACAATTTCTGACACCACAGTCCGTTGGGTATCCATCTTCGCTCGAATGACTTGCAACATTTCCATCATCTGACCCATATCTCCACGAATATCAGAAAGCTCTTCGTTAACTCTGTCCATCTCTACGTCTCTTTCAGCCATCCTCTTTCTGGCTTGAGCTCGAGTGTAGTATTTGCGTGAGAGCCTCAGTGTGAAAGCTGAATTGAGAGCAGATGACGGGAATGAGTTTCATGAAAAAAAAATGCAAATGCAATGCCAAATGTATGAGTGCAATGCAAAAATGAAATTTTATTCAAGGAACTTAAGAAACAATTTGCAAATACCAAGGAACACATAATAATCAAAAGGATATGATTTCATTAAATTCAAAAAGTGATACAAAGTCTTGAGTACACTTTCAAAAATCCCAAACAAAGTTTAATAAAGATAAAGACAAAGTCCTAAGGAGATTCTCCTAAAAGCCTCAAGTTGAGCTTCTCGATTTGTGCCTTCATCTGAGCCCTTTCAATCATAAGTTGATCCACGATCGACTTCCAAGAAGCGTCCTCTTGAGTGCTGGAGGAAAATAAATCCTCTTGTGCTTTCCTTTTCTTGCTGGATAGCTCTTCTTCTTCCTTCATCTTCAGTTGTCTTCTGAGCTCTTCATTCTCACTGCTGATGATCTGATGTCGATTCTTCCATGCATTCTTCTCTCGAATCTCTTTCTCCAAATCAATCTTCAGCTTCTCTGCATCATCCATAAAGACCAGAATGGGTTTCCTGAAGGTCATAGGATCCTGGCGAGGGTAAGGCATCTTCAGACTGATTGCCCTATCTCGTACCCATTGGAGATAGGGTTCCATAGAAACACAATTCGGCTTTCCCAAGCTACTCCTCCCCTTCCTATGGATGCACTTCCAAGCTTGCATAATCTGTTTCTTGAGCTCTGGTTCTTCGTCATCCTTAAAGAAAATTCCTTCCACTTCAACACTCTTAGGCTTGTCCTTCAACGGATATCCGAGTTGGCGGCGAGCCAAAACTGGATTATAGCTGATTCCTCCCTTAGTGCCAAGGAGAGGCACATTAGCAAAATCACCACAGCTATCAATAATCAATGCTCCATCATAAACACGATTGTACCAGCTAATGTCAGAGTGGGTAAGAGACATGATCCTTTGTGACCACCACAAACCATCCTTAAGGTTCCAAAATGAAGATGACTTAGGCAAGTGCGAAATAAACCACTCATATAGCAATGATGCACAACAAGTAATCATCCCTCCCTTATGGTGATTCCTCAGATGGATGGAATGATAAGTGTCTCCGAGCAAAGTAGGGACCGGGTTCTTCTTCAGAAAGATCTTGATGGCGTTCAAGTCGACAAAGTCTTCAAAGTTTGGGAAAAGTAGCACTCCATATATCAGCAGAATAAAAGTCGCCTCAAAAGCTTTCATATCCTTCACATCAACAAAATTCTTGGCCTTTTCTATCAGAAACTTTGTAGGGAATCCAAAAACCTTTCCTTTGTAGGTCATATTTGCCTTGACCTCAGGAACACTCAAATATGTCGCCTTTGCAATCTCCGCTTCTTCAGGGTCCTTCTCTAGAACAGGGAATGGAAACTCATCCTTAACACGTGATCCAACCAGAACTGAATACTCTTCCAAGGTAGGCGCCAATTGGTAATCAGGGAACGTAAAACAGTGGTAGAGAGGATCATAAAACTGGAGCATCACAGAGAGCAGCCTTGCATCCCAATCAGTCTTAAGTAAGGCTAAGAGTCTCCTATGCTTCTCCATGAAGGCTTCTTGATCCAGAACCAAATCTCTTAATTTCCTTAGGTCTTCGAGTTTGGGAGTTTTGAATGTGTACTTGACAGTCTTTCTTCTTCCAAAGTCCATGATGATACCTATGATATTTGCAAAGATAGAGTTTCTGAGTTCCTTGAATAAATGATAAAAATGATGCTTCATGATGCGTGAATGCAACGAATACACAAACACAAACAAGGCTTAGGTTCAAAGCTTGCATGAGGTCAAAGGTTCAACCCTCCCAAAAGGTATGTACTATGAGTTTATTTGTACCTGTACAACGGGTTCTAAAAGTTCCCAGAATCATTGTCCCATCTTTCGGATATTACCGACTTCCCAACTCGACTTGGTAATCAGTAATATTCTCAAGAGAGTCTCATCCGAGTGCAGCATCGCGTATCAACTATTTTGGATTTGCACCCTCATAGTCATCGCACTACATCCCTAAAAGGCCAAGTGGGGGTAAATGTTCTACGGTCCTCAGCATTAATGGCTCTCAGGTCGAATATAGTAATGTTTTCACGACTGAACTCGATCAACAAAACTACATCCGAGGAGGCCTCCGCTGAGTGGTGGTGTCTCAAGTCAACTTGGTCGGGACTCAACTCCCTACAAGCCTTCTTGAATATACCACCGTCCTAACTTATTTGCACTCAAGTCCGGGTTAGGACTTATCTCACCACACATGGAACACCCAAAAATCCAAAAATAAAAACAAGCAATACAACAACAAATATACAAATTTACAAGGTGGGCTTAACCCTCAAAAATAGAATTCCCCAGTGAAGTCGCCATTTCTGTTGCGGTGAGAATCGGATACCAAGCTATTGATTAAGCTTGAATCGCAAAACATTTATGTTCACCACCGACTTTAATTTAATCCAAAGGGAAAAGGGAAAAAGATCGTAAAAACCCTAAATAAGGAGAAACTAGGTTCGGGGGTTGATTATACCTAGGGAAGGTGTTAGCATCCTAAGCATCCGCAGTATCCTACGGGAACCTCTTATTAATATTTGTATTGTTGTTGTTTATTGCTTGTTAAAATTATGGGAACCTAAAGTTTTTATTTCTAATGGTGCTCGCACAACATCGCATCGATGCCTACGTATCGGGTGTAGAATCAGAGCACTCGTAGTTCTCCTAAGGATTAACGAACACTTGGTTACGCTCAAGGTTCGCGGGGGAAGGTAAGTGTTATGGCAAACACTCACGTGACTTTAAGAAAGTCACAAAAAGTTGTAAAATAAAAAGCTAAGGACCTAATGGCTAAGGACCTAAGGATGATGGACCTAATTGCTAAGGTCAAAATGGAACTAGGGATTGCTAAACTTCCTATGACATTGAGTCAACTGCAGGAGTCTTTCCCTTTTGGATCAAAAAGCATAAACAAAAATAAATAAAGGTGCAAGCTCCTAAGACTAGGCAAAGGCTGCTACTTGCAAAAATAAATCGAATAAAGTAAAGGGAATACAAGGTAAAGGGTTTAGTAACCGGGCTATGGCTCGACATATGGATCGAGAATGCTGGGGTGGAAAACAAGCGTAGTGCGACAATTTGCCTTAAGTTAGAAAAGCTGTGCAGTGTAAGGAACTGTGCAGATGGCGATCGTAAACGACCGACTTACGTGTGTGAGTGTATGTGAAGTGAAGTTCACTTGGCGTTGGACCAAGGAATTATTATTTTGAAAATTAAATTAAATGGTGTAAACTTGCGAGGAATAAATAAAAAGTAAAGTGAAATAAATTGAAAATAGAATGAAATAAATTAAATAAATTAAATAGAAAAAAAAAATAATGAAATAAATGGAAAGAAAATAAATATATGGAATAGAAATAAAATGCAATGGCCTCATATGGGTCACGATTAATCGGAAACGATTTATCGTGACCTTCGTGATATCATCGGCCCAAAAACTGATTAAATCGACAGTAGCAAATCTAAACAAATTTATTGGAAACTTAATAGAAAATAAAAAAAATGGTCTCATAATAATTTCAATAACATTGGTTAAAACCGAATATTAGAAAAATATAATTATATCATAGACCCCTCTAATCAAATAAAACACCCCTTCTTTTAACATTTTTTTTAATTCAAAAGATTATCAGTAAATAAAAAAAGAAATTAAAGAAATGTTGCGTTGGATTTGGTGGGGTGAGAGGGTGCGAATCAGGTGGGCCTAGGACCCAATAACAAACATTATTAGAAACATGCAAAAATAAAAATTAAATTAAATTAAAAAACAAAGCAGTGAGATGCAATCCTTGAAAACCACGGTTTAGGGACATAACCAAAAAAATAAGAGTTCATCACAAAATGCGATTCAACACCAGATTGGAAAAAGTTATCTGAAAACCACCCTCAACAAGTGAATCGGCGGCGGGCTCCTCATTTCCAGACCTCACTCACGGCTCTCCCTAGATGGCGCGGCGGATTTGGGTTTTTCGGTGAAGATGAAGGGATTGACGGCGGTTTTCGATTTTGTATCACGATTTGGGGTTTCACTCTGGTCTTGTGAGATTAGTGTGGATGTGATGGTGATTTTCGCGGATTTGCTCGCGGTTTGGGGAAGAGTTTGCTTCGGTTCGTTTTACAGTGAGTTACGATCTGAAATTTCCCTCTCAAGCTCTATTTTCGATCGATATCCTCACTCTTCTTCTCTTCTCTGAATTTGATTTTGTTTCTGTGTTTGTTGTGATGGAGGTGATGGCGTGAAAGTTTCGGATGGTTTTGACAGATGGGGTTGGGGCGGAAGAAAAGGTCGGTGGATTCAGTTTATGGTATGGATGATGGCTATGCGTGGAGGATTTGGCTGGTGTTTTGGTGACTTGTTTTATGGACGTGTATTGGGGCTGGCCGCGGCGGTGTGATTGGCTTATGGGTTGAGCGACGAAGGCCAGCGGTTGACGGAAAGGGTAACGGCCTCGGTGAGTTTCGTTTGGAGTTCTGTTTCAGTTTGAGGTTTTGTGATATTGCAGGTTTGGATTTGATGTTCTCTGGTTTGGTTGTATTGAGAGGAGAGAGTTTTGAGGAGGTAATGGGCCAGCGGTGGTTAAAAGTTTCGGTGGGTGTTGGCTTGGTAATTGTGCAGTAGCTAAGAGTTTGTTGAGGAATATTTTTGCAAGGAATGTGTGTGTATTTGTTGTTGTTGACAGAGTTGCAATGTTGTTGTGGGTGGGGCACAAGTTTTGTGGATTTTTTATGTTACTGTCATAAAAAAGATGCAGCGTGGTTCTGATTTGGTGAGCGGCGGCGGTGGCAGTAGGGGGTTGTTTGAAGCTTCGGTGGATGTTGGCCTTTGTGGATTTTGGGTAAGTTATTTTTGTGCGTTCTGAGTCTACTTCTGTTTCTGGTTTGTGGTTTTTTGACAAGTTTGTTGCAGGTGATGGTTTTGAGAGGTGGTGGCTGGCGGATTCATGGTTGAAGGTGACGGTTTCGAATGGTTCCATGGTTCTCGCTGATGGGTCTAGTTTAAATCGGCGGTTGATTCAGGGGATTTCGTAATGGAAATGAGTCGAAGACGGAAGAGAAGGTTTGATTGTTTTTTTCTTTGCGCTCTGAGTTTCTTGGTTATGGCTTTTTGGTTGATTCCCTTTTTGTTTGGTTATGCAGGTCTTTTAAAAAAATCTGTTGTTGCTGGGTTTGGTTCTCGTCCCAAGGTTTGAAGCGGTTTTTTGTTGTTCATGGGCTTGGTGAGAGGTTAATGATAGCTGTCTTTGGCTTGAGGTGAAGAGGACCGTTAGGAAGAAGGGTCTGTTGTGGAGGGATTCCAGAAGGGTCATGATTGAGGGGTCTATGAAGAGGGTTTGCTGTTTTGAGATTGTGACGGCGTGAAAATGATTTGTGGGGTTTCGAAGGTGGGAGAAGGTTTATGGATGAATTTGTTAGCGGTTCAGTGTCGGTATCATGGTTGTTTGGCTTGTGTTGGTGTTTAATGATTATGGTTGCTGTTGATTGTGTTGGTTTCGCGAAAAGGTTTGAGGTTTGATGGTGAGCGGTTGAAGGGGTGTTTGTGTGGATCGGATTTGGACGGATTTCGTGAAGGTTGGTATTAGTTGCGGCGGATTTTATGGTGTTTTGTTTTCAGGTGATTATTTGAGGTTCGGTTTGCAGCGATGGTGGGTATAGTGAGTTTTTTGGTTGAAAATGGTGATTCGGTGAGTGTTCGTGGGTGTTGTTTCAAATCTTATGGTGGTTTGTGTTTGCTGAATTTTGGCTATAGCAAAAGGGTTTGAAGCGTGGTTCGGCTGATTGGGGTTTATTTGTTTTCTGCGGATTTGGATTGTGTGGCTGTATGGTTTATAACTTTAAGAAAGGCAAGGTTGATTTAGCAGGTTTGGAGTTTTTGATTTTTGTTTGTGTTTGGGATTGAAACAGGTTTGTGCGGTTTGCTGGCGGCGTAGGTGATGGCTTTTGGTTTATGAAGAAGAGGTTTTACGGTTTTGAGATTGTGACGGAGGATTTGAGGGTCGAGGCGTGTTTTGCTGAAGGTAATTTCAACAGCACTATTTTTGCTTTCAAGAATCTCCCTTATGTATTTTTCTGTGTGCTTTTGATATGGTCTCTGGGTGAGTTTTGCAGGAAGTTGTTTCAAATTTTGTTCTGTTTTTGTGAGGTGAATATTGGATGGTGTCGGTGGCAGCGGAGAGGGGTCCGACTGGGATTTACAAGGTTTTTGACGTTAATGGTGAGTTTGTGATTTTCTCTCTTGCTGATCTAGTTTTCGTTTTCTGGTTTTTGGGAGTTGAGGTTATAGTTCTTGCTGTTGAAAAAATGTGGCTGTTTGGTTAATGTTGTAAACAAAAATGGTTTTAAGTACTTATTTTTTTTGAGTTTTAACATGAAATTTGCTCTTTGTATGCAGGTTTGAAATTGAAAAAATAAAGCTGAAAAGAACTAACTACGAACACAAGGCTGAAAAGAAGTGAAAGAAAAAAAAAAATCATACCGGCCCGAATGTTATCGGGGGGAAGAAACCTCAAGTAAGCTTTATGTTCCTCTGAATTTGTTGTTCCACTCCTTGCTGAATTTTTCGGTGTTCTCTCTTTTCTCCCTTTCTTTTTCTTTTGTGGTTTTTTGGTTTTAAGTTGGACTGAAATTTTTCTGTGTTGTTTTTTTTTGGTGTTTTGATGACTGTTTTCAGTTGTTTTTGAGTGGATGTAACAGTGTGTTTGAGGTGGTTGTAACAAAATGTTTTTGGGACTGTATTTTGGTTGTTTTTGATGGTTGATACAGTGTGTTGGGGCTGTTATGGGACTGGTTTGATGGTTGTTTGCAGGGCTGATTTTTTGATAGTTTGAGAGCTATTTTTTTGTAGTGTTGGAGGGCTGAATTGGAACTGTTTTTGTGTTGCTTTGGTATGTGTTGTGATGCTGATTTTTTTAGTGTTTGCAATGTGTTTTGAGGACTGATTTGTAGTGCTTTGGGACTGAATTTTTTTGCCTTGCTTGTAGGTGAAGGGTTGGAGGAAAGGGGACAGCAGTCTGAATTTTGCTGCTGTGAGTGGAGCAGAATTTTGGTTGGTGGCTGCATGCTGATTTTGTTTGTCTTGGGGCAGATTTGGAGCTGTTGCATTTTGTAGTCTTGTGCTGAATTTTTGTAGCATTTTTTCTTTCTTTTTTTTTATATGTAATTGTAACAAAAACAAAATATTTGGAATAAAAAGAATATTTACATTTGATTATAAATTTGAAATTGAAAAGAGAAACTCTAAATTAGAACCTAAATAAAAAATTTAAATTAGAAATGAATTAACAAGAAATAAATTTAAAATTGAAAATAAACTCATAAACTTAAATAAATAAACCTGGAATTAAAATTATTTGAGAATTTGAGAAATAAATTGGAATTTAGAAAATAAAAATGTGGATATGAATTAAAAATGGAATAAATGGTTAAAAATTAAAATTTGAATTAGAAGTGAATAATAAAAAAAGAATTAAACTTAAAATTGAAATAACTTAGTAACTTAAATAATTGAAGTTAAAAACTAACTTTAGAATTTGAGAAATAAGTTGGAATTTAGAAAATAAATACAATGAATTAGAAATTGACATTAAACTTAGAAATTACAACTTGAAAATGAAATAAAATTAAAAATTGAAAAGTAGAAAATATAATTCAAAATAAAACTTGAGAATGAAATAAATTGATTTAAAAATGCGAACTTGAAAAGGAAAAGACATAACAAATAAATAAATAAAAAAAAAAAAAAAATTGAAAATTGAGCTAAAGGTTAGAAATAGAAATAGAAATTAAAATTGAAACACAAAATGAATTAAAAGTTATAAATAAGAAAATGAAATTAAATTAAAATGGAAGCTAGAAAATGAGAAAAAGAAACAGAAAAATAAATCGGGAAAAATCCCTGCTAAATGCGATAAATGTATGATTATGGTATGAGCGATTAGGGGTAAAATTTGGGGTGTGACAATTAGTAGATCTCCAAGATTGATTGTTGATCTTGTTCTTGTGTATGTAGCTTTGATCAGCCTGAATGCTGGTTTTTGGTCTCCATACCTTCTTGATGACTTCTGTCTTCTGCTTAGGAGGTTGCTGATTTCTTTGATGTTTATGCAGCACTTTCTTGGTAACTTCCATTTTCTGCTTAGAAGGTTGCTGATACATCTGACTTGGATATCCATGCAGCTTATAACAATGAGGTTTGATATGTCCAAATCTTCCACAATGATGACATCTCCATCTTTGATACTTCTTCTTCATTTTGTTCTTTTCAGAATGTTGAGACATCTGTTGGAGCATTATGTTTGACTTTGTGTTCTTTTCCTGATGTTGAAGCATCTGTTGGGACATCTTGTTTAACTGTATGGATTTTGAAGTAGTTTTGCTAGAGCTAGCTTCATCTTTATTTACTCTGTTAAATCCCAGTCCACTTTTATCCCCTGAATGCTTATTGTTGTTGAGAATAACATCCAGTGTATTTGAGCTGCTGTTCAACATTCTAACAGATTTGGACATGTGTTCCAATTTGGAGTTGAGAATACTTACTTCACTTTTCAAGGTGTCAATGATTTCTTGATCACTTGCTTTTTCATCTTCTAGTGCCTCCTTCTGCTTCTTTAGCTTTATAACCTCACTGCATATTTCAGTACTTCTTTTGTATAGATCTTTGTAGGCTTGCTCAAGTTCTTCAACAGTAAGCTCCCCATCACTGGAATCACTTTCAGATTCACATAGTCCAGCTAAAGCAGTGATATGCTTAGCTGATTCTTCTTCTAAATCACCTCCTGAGTCTTCATCAGACCAAGTTACAGATAGTCCTTTCTTTTGCCTTTTTAAATAGGTAGGACATTCATTCTTGATGTGTCCATATCCTTCACATTCATGGCATTTGATTCCTTTTTCTTGACTGGTCTTTTCAGCATAATTTGACCTTCTGTTAGCATCATAAGGTCTCCTGTTATCAGAAGAGTTTGTGTATCTTCCACTGGGTTTGGATTTGCCTTCCATCCCTCTGAGAATCTTTTTGAATTGTCTTCCAAGCATAGCAATGTTGTCTGATAAGCTTTTACCAGTTTCTGATTCATCATCTTCTTCTTCATCAGTATTTGTTACCAAGGCTATGCTTTTGTTCTTCTTAACATTTGTGTCATTCATTCCCATCTCAAATGTTTGAAGGGAACCAATGAGCTCTTCAACTTTCATAGTGCATATGTCTTGAGTTTCTTCTATTGCTGTGACTTTCATGTCAAATCTTTTTGGCAAAGATCTGAGGATCTTTCTTACAAGTTTTTCATCAGTCATCTTTTCTCCCAAAGCTCCAGAAGTATTAGCTACTTCTAAGATGTTCATGTAGAATTCATGAACTGTCTCATCTTCCTTCATTCTCAAGTTTTCAAACTTGGTGGTGAGAAGTTGAAGTCTTGACATCTTTACTTTTGATGTTCCTTCATGAGTTGTTTTGAGAGTATCCCACACATCTTTGGCTAGCTCACAGTGATGCACAAGTCTAAAGATGTTCCTATCAATGCCATTGAATAGAGCATTTAAGGCCTTGGAGTTGCCTAGTGCTGAATCTTCTTCCTCCTTACTCCATTCTTCTTCAGGTTTCAACACTTTTGATCCATCTTTGGTGTCTTGGATAGGATGATCCCATCCAATGTTGACTGCTCTCCAGGCCCTGTTGTCAAGTGATTTTAAGAATGCAATCATTCTTGGCTTCCAGTAGTCATAATTAGAACCATCCAGTATAGGTGGTCTATTTACTGATCCTATATCTCTGTCCATGTTTCCAGAATTTGTATTCCCTAGATCTCACCCAGTATAAACAGGCAGGGTGCCTGCTCTGATGCCAATTGAAATTCTGTGATCAGGTATGAGATGTCCTATGAGATGTCCCAACACTTGACAGATTTAACCACAACTTAAAATGCAATAAATTAAACAACACAGAAGTTTGTTAACCCAGTTCAGTGTATAACCACACTTACATCTGGAGGCTACCAAGCCAGGAGGAAATCCACTATAAGTAATATTAATTCTAGACTTAAACAACCCAGTTTAATCTTTCACTTAATATCTACCCAATGCAATTTCTACCTAAGACACAACTTAGATATGAGTACCAACTCACTCCCCCTCAATCACACAGTGATCAAGTTTACAAGTTTAATAAAATTGAAGACATTCTTCAAACAATACAGCTTGATCTTACTTCACAGTTTCAATCAAGTCACAAATGCACTTTTGCTTAAAAGCTCATAAAGTGGTACAATGAAAACACCTGCTATTAAAAACACTAGACACCCTATTTGGTCTTCTGAAATTCGTACTCAATTCTGTGAGTTTTTGTTGATTAAATAGGTGTTTGTAATTTGGGCTTTCTGCAGGTTAATCCAGTCCTAAAAGCATGCAGCTTCCACCTTGAATTTAGGGTTTGTTACTTCCTATATTCTAGGTGATTTAGTTCTTCTGATTAATCTGAATCCTCATAATAAAACTCCCTACAGATGCGGCTTGTTCTGTTTTTATCCATCCATAATTAATTCCAGATAACTCTCCTTAAATATCTCAGAACAGTTAGTCATTAATTAATTCTGGTAGCAGGTTTGAGATGTCTCAACATCTGTTGGGACATCCTGAAAAACTGAACTTAAGTCATTTACACAATGTCCCAACATCTGGTGAGACATCCTGAAATAAGTTCTTATACTCTGTTTAATAATGTCCCAACATCTGATAGGACATTCTGAACTGAATTCAATATTTCTTGTTGGTCAAAAATTCTGCCAATTCTAAACATCTACAATTTTTATTTTTTGCATTAAAAATTATTTTTAAATCATTTAAATGTTTATTTTTAATTAGTTAATGAAAATTAATTAATTAAAAATGCATTTAGGTATTTAAAAATCACCAAAAAATCCACATTACATTTTAAAACATTTAGAAACATTATCCAACTCTCAAAACAAATTTCTTTTTGGTTCTTGATGCATTTTGACAAATTTCATTGGAATTAAATTCATTTTAAGGCAATATTTTTGTTCAAACTTGAAAAAATCAATTCTTCCTAACCATTGAGAGTTTGATGATGGTTCTTCTTGCATTGCATCCTTCATGGCATGTAGTTTATAGGATAAATTTGGTTTGAATTGATCTTCCATTTTCAATTTGTTTTGCATTTTTCATGGTGAGGTATCTTGAAACCCTAGTTGACTTAGAAAATTCATAACTTGCACTAGGTTAAGAGTTAGGTCCCCTCCTTTGGGCAGTGAACTTGTGTATGTTTAGGGTTCCTTTTGTCGCTCCCGATAGATGGGACTGGCCCAAATAAAGGTACAGACGCGAACGGTCGGCGAGAGGGACAATGAGAACACACAACCGTGAACTCACTGGAGATGAATAGAGTCGCCAGCTAGGCATTTTTATCCCGGAGGAAAGGTAATGCTGCATAGACCTAGAAAGATATGGATAAGACGGTTGCGAACCAGAGAGACTGAGAAAGGGGGTTGGTTACAACCTGGGAAGGTATTAGCACCCAGATTGTCTGCCGTACTCGACGGGATCCACGCTTAAAAGATTTGTGTTTTAAAGGGGTAGTGTCAGTGCAATTTGTGTATAAAATAGCTGGAAAAGAATGTACAGGTGTCAGTGTAAAAGAAATGTGGAGTGTAAATGTACAGTGTCAGTGTAAGAACAGGAGTGAAATGCTCAAGATCATGAGGCTAAAAGAATGAGGCTAGAAAGAGGGGGAATATACAGAGACTTTTGTTCGATAACTGTTAAGTTATGCCTACGTATCCTCTCGTGCAATGAGGAAGTCAGAACACCGTAGTTCGACCCAAAGAGACTGAAAGATGAATTGACTTGTGAACAGCTTGCTTGTCTATGCTCAAGTGTATGATCTGTCTGGCACAGATGCAAACTGTCTTGCATTAGACGGAAGAAGCAAGTTCTCGTTTGTGAGTGAATGAGGTGAGAAAAGAATCCCGGAGGAGAAGATTATTGTTTGTTTTTGTGTTTTCAGTCTTTTATTGCTTTTTGAAGTTTGTCATAAGAAAATGAGCTTAAGTCTAAACCAATGGATTTAGTAAACTCATCACATCTTCCCTCTGATTAGGGGTAATGAGAGTACCTTAAGTGTGAAGTCAGATTCTCACACTTAAACACCTTTGGTGTAGGATTAAGATCATTAACCTACTTATGATTAATTAGATGTTTTTGTTGTTTTTGTTTAGTGTTAAGTAATGAGATTAAGCCATAATCAAGGATTAAACAGACTTATTACACCATCCTAATAGAAGGATAATAGATGAGAATGTTTAAGCTAAGGAAAGCTCCTCAACTTAATCCATGATTAGGGATTAAACTCATGACAAAACAAGCCTTTGATTAAGTGGATTTTATTTAGTGATATGATGATGAAGTGATTTTTAGGGTTTGTAAGACAACTTGAGGGGGACTTGTCCATTAACACTAGGGTTAGTCCTTCTTAACCAATTAAGGAAGAATTAGAACCCTAATGCAAGGCCCAAGTTACAAGTGTGAAGTCTTGATGATTATTAAGTGAATTGATTAGAGGATTTAAACACATTAAGGGTCTAACACTTAGGATTAAAGTTATACACTCCATCCTAATAGAAGGATGCAGGCATAAGCTTAATCACAAAGCCTTAAAACCTTTAGGGTTTAGTCCTTGATTATGAGATGAGAAGAAAAGACTCAAAGAGAGACACAAAGGTAAAACTAAGTGGGGAGACTAATCAAAACCCTAATCATTGTCATGCTTGGTTCTTCCTAAGGTTTGTGAGGTTTACAAAAGAAGTCTTCAATGGAACCACCAGGAAGCAGATGAAAGGATCAGGAGAAGCAAAGTAACTTGCTTCACTTAAGAAGACAAGTCACTTGAAGAAAGAAAGTGAGAAGAAGAAGGATGAACAAGCTCAAACTTAAACACATGCAAAAATGCAGCAAGGATGCATAAAAGAGATGAAGAGAAAGTATGAGAAGTGAAGGCAAATCCACTTCTCAAAGAACTTACCACCTGAAAAGTTAGAAAAGTAAATGCAGTACAATGCAAAATGAGATGAAATGGTATGATGAAAAACCAAACCAGAAGCACATACATGATGTTAATAATGCTATGAGATGCTACAAACATGAAACAACACATGGGGATGATCATGCAAGCTTATGAATGCAAATGAAGCAAGTTAAGACACATGAACATACATGAAAAGTTATGAGATGCATATGGCATACAACATGGCAAATGAAAGATGCAATGACCAAACATGCTTTCAATATGTTTTAAGATGTTCCATGAATCACAAGAATGCATAAAATGCTATGGCAAGTCAAGGTATGAATGCAAATACAAGATGGATGCATATGGAAACCCAAATTAGGGTTTATGAACAATACAACAAACAAAAACCAAAATCAGAAGCAAACAACATTACAAAAAAATTGAAAATGCACTCAAAGGATCCCTAAACCTATACTAACTCACTGCCCAAAGGAGAGGTCTCAACTCTTAACCTAATTCAAGATATGATTTTCCTAAGTTTTCTAGGGTTTTAGGGTTCCTTAACAAGAAAATTACCAAACAAATTGAAAATGAAAGATCAAATCATGGCCATTTAATCTCACAAACTACATGCTAAACACAATGCAATGCAAAAAGAATCAAGGTCCAACTCTTTAGGGTTAGGCAGAAATGATTTTTGGAAGTTTGGATCAAAATAATGCATAAAAATGATTTTAATTCCATGGAAAATTCTCAAAATGCATCAAGATCAAAAAAGAAACTTGGTTTGAGGGTTGGACAATGTTTCTAAATGGTTTTAAAGGTTTCATGAATTTTTTGGTGATTTTTAAATACCTAAAAGTATTTTTAATTAATTAATTCTCATTAATTAATTAAAAAGAAACTTTTAAATATTTAAAAATACTTTTTTAATGATAAAAATGAAAATAAAAATATTTTTGTGTTTTAAAAATTAATGAAACCCTTGGTAAAAAATTTCATAATTTTTAAATGATTTTTGCTATTTTTTAAAAAAAATTATGGAAAACAAATGAAATAATATGAAAATAAAATGAATTTTAAACTGAAAAATGGAAAGTAATCAGATCCAATGGACGAAATTCAAACTGGCAAGGGCGGGAGTTGACTGCGCGCGGGTTTGGACGGCTCACATTCAAACTGACTTAATTACACTTGGCCCTAATTAAACAAACCCTAATTACTTTCAGATGACCGGAACAGTGGTTCCGGTCATCTTCTCCGGCGAATCAAAATGCTAAATCCTTCCACACGTTACGAAAATGAAAACTAACTATCCAGAAATCATCCCCACCCTAAAACGAATCAAACCCCTCACTCAAACTTCATTTATCATTCATAATCAGAGTGAATCGAATCAAAATAGTTTCTAGGGCAAAAATTTCAGAACATGATTAAACTCTCATTTCCTCACCATTTTCAAAACCAATGACATATTCATGATCAGGGAAGCATGCAGAAGCTATTGAGAACTTAAAAATTCATTTCTGGAAAAAAAGTTCTTGAGCTACCTGAGTTTTGAAGCTTTCAGTTCTGTAACTTTCTGACCTCTTCCTTTGATGCAAACCAACCCCTTTGGTCCCTTGATGATGTCTGAATGCTTAGCAAGAGTTTATGTTGGCTGGTTTGAGAGTTTGAACAAGTTCTGTTCAAACTCAGGTGGGAATCGTGTTTTGGATTCAGGCTGTTTCTGGCAATGGTGAGGGGTTCTTTGTGATCAGGATGATGAGTTGAGAAGGTCTGTGAAGTTTGTTTATATGTTTGTGGCTTGTATGCTGAGTTTCGAAAGGTTTTGCTCTTGAGAGTGAAAATGAGGAAGTGATGATCTTGCTGGTTTCAGGCCCTTTTTGTTCTGTTGTTTGGCTTGCCATTTGTTTGTATAAACAATGCTGATTGGTCAGAGGATGTGACCTGCCCTTTTTTGATAGGTGTAGTGGCTTTTGCCAAAATGTCAACTTCTTGTAAGAGAGGCATGGGTCATGTTTCAGCCAAGTACAAAGGGTGTGGGCTGCGCAGCAAGGTGAGGGAGAAAGGCTAGGATTGGTCAGCAGGCTAGGCAACAAGTGGGTGAGATGTTATCATTAGTTTTGCAACTTGGTTCCTTTTAGTTCTCATGGAAAAATCTTGCCTCACAAACCATGCAAACATGTGATTCCTTTGGTTCAATCTGAACTTTAAGACTTGTATGATGCTTGTGTCATGGTTTGATATCAATTTAGAAGTCACAAATGCCTTTGGTACAAGATTTTGCAAATTTCTCATTTGGTGCATAACTTGAAATTTAGTGATTTTAGCCAACTTTGATGCACCATAACTTTTGATCCAAAATGAATTAGGTCATATTCTTGTACTTTTTGAAAAGGGAAAGATCTATTCTACAACTTTCATGACCAAAGTTTTTCCATTTGAAGCATTTTTGGATCAAAAAGCAAGGGTTGAAAAGTTGCCTAAAATGACAAATTCCTTAAAAGTCAACCTTGCCCTAAAAAGTCAACTTTGCAAAAACTTCAAATTCTTGAATTTTGTGAACTTCAACCTTCTTCCATGATCAAATAAAGATCATATACAATCAAAATGATGAAGAATGCCCTTTGGTTGGGTCATTGGGGGCCTCAGATGCCCTGATTTTACACTGACTTGCTTGAAAAGTCAACTCTTGATCAGATGACTTCCCCATGGAATTTCTTCATGAAAATTGATATGCATACTCCATATACCATATAGAGACCAATAGAAACAAGAATGACCAAAAAATTTGGAGTTATGGCCTCTGAAACCAAAACCCTAATTTCAGGTCATCTGTGCAGTCAAACCTGGCTCTGCTTCTATACTAATCCCAGTTCTTGTGATTCTTTGGCATTCTGGACTTTGAGAGGATATAATATGATGCTTAAAAACATATGGATCCCTTTGAAGTGATTGATGGCCTTTGGAGTGGCTCAAGAAGTTCTTGGATTGCTCAGATCACAAACCCTAGATGCAGATGACTTAGAACCAATGCAAAGACTCAAAATTGTGGTATGAGATGCCATGATTGAGTTTATGCATATGAAATGATCACAAGCCATAGTGTGAATGGGTGAGGGCAAATTTGGGGTGTTTACAGCTGCCCCTATTCAAACATGAGTTAGCTGTGCAGGATGTAAGCAATTGCTTAACAGGCAAGCGAGATAACTTATGGTTGAATACCAAAGACAGTCCAAAATTTGCACTCACAGAATGAAGAAGAAAAAGGGATATAGATTGTAAAAGAAAGTAAAGTATATTGTAAAGTGTTGGCGACGGAAGACGACCGTCGAGCAGAGGACGACTGCTGGGCAAAGAGCAATGACGGGGACAGCCGACATGTTGGGAAAAGTGCGGAAAATAAAGCAATGACGGGGACGGCCGACATGTTGGGGATAAAAGAAATATGATGGGGACGGCCACCAAGATAAAGCTGTAAGATTCTCTAGGGATTAATGAAACATGACGGGGACGGCCATCAAGTTCATAAAGTAAAGTAACCAACGATGGGGACGGCCATCGGGTTAAAAAGAAAAGGGACCACGATGGGGACGGCCATCGGGTTAAAGAATAAATGAAATAAACAGATGATGAGGTACGGTCATCAAAGGTGAAGGACGATCACCTAGCCGGGGACGGCTGCTCTGTTGGGGATAAGATGAGGGATGGTCATCTAAGGTGAAGGACGATCACCTGGCAGGGTACGGCTGCCGAAAATATCGCGACATAGGACGAATGCCGGATAAAGGGTCAACGATGGGGACGGCCATCGGACGAGCATGATGAAGGACGATCATCAAGAGGTGGAGGACGACCACCTAGCAGGGGACGGCTGCTCTCAAGGTTTGTCTTGACATAGGACGAATGCCAAATAACCAAAATCAACAATGGGGACGGCCATTGGATAAAATGATGAAGGACGATCATCACAAGGTGGAGGACGACCACCTAGCAGGGGACGACTGCTAAATATCACGACATGGGACGAATGTCGGATAGAAAAGATCAACGATGGGGACGGCCATCGGATGAGCATGGCAGAGGAAGACCATCAAGAGGTGGAGGACAACCACCTAGCAGGGGACGGCTGCTCTCAAGGTTACTTATGACATAGGACGAATGTCAGATAAAAAAAATGCTTTGTTGGCGATCTACTGGGGAATAGTAAACACGGACGAGTGTTTACATCCAAGAAATAAAAGGGTAAGTGTTTAGATGTTTGTGTATAGATTAAAGATGCGGACAAGCATCCTTAAGACTACGATACGGACGAGTATCGGGTAGAAACAAATACTGACACGTGTTCAGAGAGGATGATACGGACGAGTATCAACTGGTTAACAGAGAACACAGACGAGTGTTGAATCTGAAGGGACTCTTCTGGGGAATGGTAGACACAGACGAGTGTCTATATTTAAAAAGACATGAGTGTTTGACACAGTGTATGGATTAAAGATGCGGACGAGCATCCTTAAGACTATGATACGGACGAGTATCATGTAGAAACAAACTCTTGACGCATGTTCTGAGATGATGGTACGGACGAGTACCAACGAGTTAACAAAGAACAAGGACTAGTGTTGAATCTGTGGGGATGTAAGTGGTATATATAAGATACGGACGAGTATCAGTATGAGTGTTTAGCTGCTGGGGAGAATGACACGGACGAGTGTCAGAAGGAGAAGAGTGTGATATGAACAAGTATCTGATATACAAAGTGTAGGCGACTACGCTGGGGATATGACACGGACGGGTGTCAAAGGATTGTTATATGTAAGTGTATGTGAGTGCAAAGAGGACGTCTTTGGCTTTCTGCTGGGGTTATGACACAGACGGGTGTCAAAAAGGTATCTGTAATGCGGGTGGTACTGTTTGCAAAGAGTGTTCTGGTGACTTTACTGGGGAGTATTGACACGGACGGGTGCCAAAGAGAGTATATACCGGTGTTTGTGAATGTGAGGCAACTGATTTTGCTGGGGAGTCTCCGCTGGGGATATGGGGGAAGTATTCTGTATATTGACGGATTGTCATTATTCACAAGTGTTGATTTAAAGCATGGCTTATGATTATGCTATATGTTT
Organism: Lathyrus aphaca; assembly: GCA_963966055.1. NCBI lineage: Eukaryota > Viridiplantae > Streptophyta > Magnoliopsida > Fabales > Fabaceae > Lathyrus > Lathyrus aphaca. The sequence continues at coordinate 85,677,419 of OZ014520.1, forward strand.
GATTTTTGCCGTAATGCTCCGTATTAAACGGAATGCTACGCTTTGTGGGTGAGTATGATGCGAATGCTATGATTATGCGAGGATACCAATCTGGGACTCGGATCCTGTTGCCGCGAAGATCTTGGTCGATCTGCTTGAAAAGGACATCCCAACTGGGGGTGAGGTCATTTGATAGATCTGATGAGATGCTATTGCTTGGGGATTCAGGTCACTGATAGACCTATCCTTGTAATGAGGGACCCAGCTGGGGTTTGAAGAAGCTTCCGTCGCTCTGTTGTGATCCCTCCGTGCGTTGCTCTTCTGGACAGAAGTCGATGCTCCGTGGGAAGATGGTTCCCTGACTTTTTCATTTTGATGAGAACGAAACGGCAACTCGGCTGGGGAGAAAACACTTTGAGTGTTAAGACTGAGCGTTGATTTGTCAGCTTGTTGGGATGAAGCTTACATGCCCCAAGTTGCGTTCTGGATTCCTGCAATCCTGAAAAGATAGAGAAACACACAAAATAATCCCGAGGTATCCCCTACTGGATTCCGTCATAGGAGTTTGGACACTCTCCATAGTAAATATATTCCCTGCAAGCATGTACTTTTATTTTTGAAAATAAGCATCTGTATTTATGCGATTAGTTTTTTCTTTAAGACATCAGACATTTTTTGCAAATAAAAATGTACAAGACGAGACATGACTGAAAATCTGATTTTATTAATTCATATGCCCTGAATTGGCGATATACAGTCAAAGAAACAAATCCCCTGGAATGAGGAGATTGTTACAAATTGAGAAACAAAACGCTGGCAATGTTGGTGACGCTTTAAGGAGCTTCCTCTTTTGCCACGACTCGCATGACTTTTGACGTTCTTCTCATCTTGCTTTCTGAAGAATGTTGATTCTGATTAAAGCTTGATCCTTTCGGAGCTTACCAAGTTGTAGGTGATACAGACGAATTCAGAATGCAGCTGTTCGCTTATTCCCTTATTTTGCATGGATCGCCCTTTCGGGTTTTCAATCCATCGGGATACCCATTTTTGCCTGAGTTGTCCAATGCGGCTTTTCAACTCAGCGGGTGTACCCTTTTTTGTTTATTTTCCCTTATTTTTGCCCGAGTCTTTTATTCTGTTTTTGACTCGCCGGGATGCCCTATTTTTGCCTGGACTTACATTCTGTTTTTGTGTCCAGCGGGTCATTTTTATGCGAAGTATTTTTTAACTGCATCTGAATTCACAGGGGACGGGAAATCTTCACCATCCATGGTGCTGAGCATCAGTGCTCCTCCAGAGAAAACTTTCTTTACCACGAATGGTCCTTCATAGTTAGGAGTCCACTTGCCCCTGTGGTCTGTATGAGGAGGGAGGATTCTCTTCAGCACAAGATCTCCTACTTGGTACTCTCGGTGCCTGACTTTCTGATCGAAGGCTTTCTTCATTCTTTTCTGATACAACTGCCCATGACAAATTGCAGCCAATATTTTCTCTTCAATCAGACTCAGCTGCTCATATCAGGACCGGACCCATTCTGCTTCGTTCAGCTTAACATCCATTAGTACCCGTAGGGAGGGTAATTCAACTTCAACAGGTAAGACTGCTTCCATACCATACACAAGCTGATACGGTGTTGCCCCAGTGGATGTTCTGATTGACGTGCGGTACCCATGCAAGGCAAACGGTAGCATTTCATGCCAGTCTTTGTAGGTGATTACCATCTTCTGCACAATCTTCTTGATGTTCTTATTAGCTGCCTCAACTGCGCCATTCATCTTTGGCCTGTAAGGAGAAGAATTGTGGTGTTGGATCTTGAAGTCCCGGCACAGCTCTGCCATCATTTTGTTGTTTAAGTTGGAACCATTATCAGTAATGATTCGCTCGGGAACTCCGTATCGACAAATGATATCTCTCTTCAGAAATTTGGCTACCACTTGCCTTGTAACATTGGCATATGAAGCTGCTTCGACCCACTTGGTGAAATAGTCAATGGCAACCAGGATGAATCTGTGGCCATTCGAAGCAGTCGGCTCAATCTTACCAATCATGTCAATCCCCCACATAGCAAAGGGCCAGGGTGAAGACATCACATTCAGAGGATTGGGAGGCACATGCACCTTATCCGCATAAATCTGGCATTTATGGCATTTTCTGGCGTAGGCACAACAATCAGCATCCATTGTGATCCAGTAATAGCCCGACCTTAACAACTTCTTAGCCATGGCATGCCCTCCCGCATGGGTACCAAAGGATCCTTCGTGTACTTCATGCATTAGCAGATCTGCTTCTGTCCTGTCGACGCATCTGAGGAGTACCATATCAAAGTTTCTCTTGTACAGGGAACCATCAGTGTTCAGGAAGAAACTACCAGCAAGCCTTCTCAAAGTCTTCTTATCATTGGAAGATGCCCCAGATGGGTATGTTTGATCCTCCAAGAAGCACTTAATGTCATGGAACCAAGGCTTATCATCTTTAACAACATCCGCTGCGAACACATATGCTGGTCTGTCAAGTATGGACACTGAGATCCGAGGTACAAAGTTGGCAGCCTGAACTTTGATCATAGATGAAATGGTGGCAAGAGCATCTGCAAACTGATTCTCGTCCCGAGGGATATACTCAAGCTTGACTGTTGTAAAGAAAGTCAATAACCTCCTTGTATAATCCCTGTAAGGTATCAGATGATCCTGGTGGGTATACCATTTGCCGTTGGTCTGATTAACTACCAAAGCTGAATCTCCGAATACAGTCAACGTCTTGACCCTGAGGTCAATGGCTTCCTCAAGACCCATAATGCAAGCTTCATATTCAGCTTCGTTGTTAGTGCAGTTAAAAGTGAGTTTTGCCGAGAAAGGCATGTGAAATCCTTTGGGTGTAATGAGTACTGCACCAACACCACGACCATTCATATTAACATCCCCATCAAACATCATAGTCCATTCTTTTTCCGGGTCAGGCCCTTCAGTGTGAACAGGCTCTTCATGGTCTTTTGCTTTTATGAACATGATGTCTTCATCAGGGAAGTCAAATCTCATAGGCTGGTAATCATCAATAGGTTGCTCAGCAAGATATTCAGACAATACACTGCCCTTGATGGCTTTCTGAGATGTGTATTGGATGTCATACTCTGTAAGGATCATTTGCCATCTTGCAACCCGTCCGGTAAGTTCTGACTTCTCGAATATGTACTTGACTGGATCCATCTTTGAGATCAACAAAGTAGTGTGGGTCAACATATACTGTCTCAGTCGGCGAGCAGCCCACGCTAAAGCACAACAAGTTTTCTCGAGCAGTGAATAACGTTGTTCATAGTCGGTAAACTTTTTGCTTAGGTAGTATATTGCGTACTCTTTTCGACCAGACTCGTCATGCTGGCCCAACACACACCCCATTGACTCTTCTAATACTGTCAAGTACATTATCAGAGGTCTTCCTTCAACTGGAGGCATAAGGATTGGTGGTTCTTGCAAGTATTCTTTGATCTTCTCAAAAGCCCTTTGGCAGTCTTCGTTCCACCTGACCGTCTGTTCTTTTCTTAACAATTTGAACAAAGGCTCACAGGTCGCTGTAAGGTGGGATATGAACCTTAAGATGTAGTTCAATCGACCTAAGAAACCTCGAACTTCTTTCTATGTCTTCGGTGCGGGCATCTCTTGAATAGCTTTGACTTTATCAGGGTCAACTTCAATCCCTTTCTCGCTCACAATAAAACCCAGCAGCTTACCAGATCGCACCCCGAATGTGCATTTGTTGGGGTTTAACTTCAGCTGGTACTTCCTCAGACGCTTGAACAACTTTAGCAGATTTACCAGATGATCTTCTTCAGTAAGGGACTTGGCGATCATGTCATCCACATAACATTCTATTTCTTTATGGATCATGTCGTGGAATAATGTCACCATAGCTCGTTGATACGTCGCACCGGCATTCTTGAGCCCAAATGGCATTACCTTGTAGCAGAACGTGCCCCAGGGTGTGATGAAGGTTGTCTTCTCCATGTCTTCAGGTGACATTTTAATCTGATTGTATCCTGAAAATACGTCCATGAAGGAGAATACCGAGAACTGAGCCGTGTTATCCATCAACACGTCAATGTGAGGTAAAGGGAAGTCATCTTTCGGGCTGGCTCTGTTCAGATCCCGGTAGTCAACACACATTCTTACTTTGCCGTCTTTCTTAGGCACATGTACTATGTTAGCAACCCACGGTGGATAGCTAGTTACGGCAAGGAACCCGGCGTCCCATTGCTTTTGTACCTCCTCCTTGATTTTCATTGCCATGTCTGGACGAGTACGGCGTAGCTTTTGTTTAACCGGCGGGCATTCTTCTCTCAAAGGCAGCTTGTGCACAACAATGTCGGTGTCCAACCCTGGCATATCTTGATAAGACCAAGCAAACACGTCCACATACTCTTGAAGCAGGTCAATCAGTTGTCTCTTCACTGAGTCTTGCAAACAGGCCCCGATTTTAACTTCTTTCACGTCTTCATCTGTACCAAGATTGATCGTTTCAACCTCCTCCTGGTGAGGAGTAATAACCTTTTCCTCTTGTCTTAACAACCTGGCTAGCTCTTCAGGAAGCTCATATTCTTCTTCAACCCCTTCATCAGCTTGATTGATCGGATTGTCAAAGTCATACGAAGTCATAGCCGTGTTGTTGTCGGTGCTGTCTGGAAGGCACACTCTGCAAGGGTTTAGTTGTTCATTTTAGTGATTTGATTTTAATCTTGTTTAGAAAAGTGAAATAAAATTGTCATTTTGAAAACACTGCCATTTATTTTTTTGTACAAAAAGAAAAATGAAAAAACAGTGAACGGAAAAGAGAAAAGACTCATTTGCAAAAAGATGTCTGATATTTCATTGATTAATCTTGTTGCACAAAAAGTACAGATGGCCCGATTACAAAATGAGTCTTGTCATCTTGGGCAAGATGCAAGACTTTGATGCATGCTATAAAAATACAGGAAATAATAATTACTCTGCATGAGTAACTCTTATAATTTCCTGGGAAGACCAGTTCGAGATACTGCTCCCTGGGATCTTTGGACGGATCCAACTCTCCAGGTTGCGGTCGCTTTCATCCTCGTCTTCCAAATTGTTGACAGCATCAGGGGTGAGCATCCCCCCACTAACAAAGTTGGGCTTCTTAGCAGCCTCTGCTTGATCTTGTTGAGTTGGTTTGTAACCCAACCCAAATCTATCCTCTTTCTTCTCCACAGGTAACAGTTTGCCCCAGCCTTGGGCAGTTCCTTCCTCAACAACCTTCCGGGCTTGTTGATATGATGTTATTGAGGTTCCGGGTACAACAGATGTTTCATTTACGTTCAAGGCCTCAAACCCTTGACTCATTGTTTCGTGGATCTCCCCATCCATCTCAATGTATTTGTAGGTAGCCAGGTGGCTAACAAAAATATCCTCCTCTCCACAGATAGTAACGACTTGACCCTCCCACTCGAATTTTAACTTCTGGTGAAGGGTTGAGGTCACGGCGCCAGCGGCGTGAATCCATGGCCTACCCAATAGATAGTTGTAGGCAGGCTGTATATCCATCACGTAGAAGGTCGTTTTGAAAGTTTGTGGGCCAATCGTTATAGGCAACTCAATCTCACCCAGAACCGATCTCTTAGAACCATCAAAGGCTCTCACCACCAGGTTGCTGGGTCGTAACGCCAACCCGTCATACTCTAGCTTCACAAGGGCTTTTTTAGGTAAGACATTGAGGGATGATCCTGTGTCTACCAGCACATGGGAAAGGACTGCACCTTTACACTCCATGGTAATGTGCAAAGCCTTGTTATGATTGCGGCCTTCCGTAGTCAAATCAGTGTTAGTGAACCCTAGTCCATGACTAGCATTAACATTTCCTACCACAGCTTCCAACTGATTGACCGTGATCTCTTCAGGCACATAAGATGCGTGCAAGACTTTTAGTAGTGCGTTCCGATGAGCTTCGGAGCACATGAGCAATGATAGGATTGAGATCTTGGAAGGCATCTGATGAAGCTGATCCACTATTTTGTAATCACTTTTCTTGATGATTCTCATGAACTCATCAACTTCTTGATCAAAGGGTGTTTTCAAAGCTTCCTTAACAATCTGCTCTTCCTGCACCAAGCTTTTCCCTTTTGCCTTGGCAGCAGCTTCTGCTTCGGCAGTGGGTCTTTGAATTTGTGGAGCAAAAAGACGTCCGCTTCGAGTGAAGCCTCCGCCTCCTCCCACATTGTCTATTTGTGGTGCAGGGGTTGATGATTCAAAAGTGATTTTTTTGCCCTTCGCAGTATAGATCAGAGCCGTAATGCCAGGGGATGGCATTACTGCTTTCATAAGGTACTGGCCCAGGCACTGTGATAGTGACTGGACTGATGGCAGCTGCAGAAGGGATTGTGATAGTCTGTGGATCATAGTATATTGTGACTGGTGCTCTGATGGGGGTAGCACTTTGTGAGTTGTAGGCAGAATCATTTTCAGGATCATAATAAATCGTAACTGTTGAGACATCTTCATGGTTTGTTGCTGATGTTGTAGGAGACATTGTTGGAAGGATGGGTGTTGTTGTTGTAGGAGATTCAAAATGAAGTGGTGCTGAAGTTGTAGAAGGAATGTTTATTGATATCTGGTCAGTTGAAATGACAGATGAAACATTTGTTGATGAAGCCGAAGAGTTGTCGGGAACAATGGTTGTTGCAGTTGTAGGAGATACTGGAATCGTTGCTGATGAGATTGCTGGATTTGTTGGAATTGATGTTGTAATTTGAAGCAGGCCACTTCGGATGAGACCATCTATGCCATCCCTCAAGTTATCACAACCATTCACTGAAATGTTACAGTAAGCACACCCTAGTTCACATCCCGGGAACATTTGACATTCGAGGAGTTGAGCCTTAATCTCTACCAACGGTGTCCGAATCTGACCCACACTGGTTATTAAATAAGACGGCTTGTCTTCTTCAATAGCATTGATTCTAGGACCTCCGTGGTTTGGCATAGGGTTCTTATTAACATTTGGTGGTGGTGCAAAATTCAGAGCCTTAGAGTCTACCAAGTCTTGTACCTTCATGTGCAAAGCTCTGCACTTTTCTGTACTGTGGCCAGGCGCATTTGAATGAAAAGCACATCTGGCGTTGGAGTCATAATTCCTGGGTAGACTATTAGGATCTGGAGGTGCCAACGTCCTTAGCTCAACTAGGTTGAGTTTCAGGAGTTGTGGCAGTAATGTAGCATATATCATAAGGATCGGATCGATTACCCTATTGGCCTGAGAAGGTCTCTGTTGGAATGGTCTTTGCTAATTGTTGTTGTTGGTGTTGTTGTAGTTTCTCGGAGGATACTGAGTTTGTTGCTGGTACTGAGGTTGTTGCTGATAATTTTGTTGCGGAGGTTGATAAGCTGGTTGTGGGTGAGCTGGAGCGGGAATGGTGACTGCTGCCACAGACCTATGAACATACCGGGGTCTGCCCCTGTTGGCATGGATAGCATTGGTTTCACCAGTTCTTCTTGGGCCTACAAAAGGTTTCCTTGCATTGCTGGACGAGCTGGCACCGTTATCAGAAATCTTGCCCATCTTTAACAGGCTCTCGATTCTCTCTCCGGCTATCACGACATCTGCAAAGCTGGTAGAGGAGAAAGCAGCCAGCCTGTCAATGTATGTTACCTGAAGGGTGTTCATAAACATATCTGCCATCTCCCTCTCTGACATAGGTGGCTGGACAGCAGCAGCCAATTGCCTCCATCTCTGGGCATACTCTCGGAAACTTTCTCTAGACGACTGTGACATTCCCATTAGGAGGGTCCTGTTGGGTGCCATATCCAAATTATACTGGTATTGTCTGATGAAGGCCTCTGCCAAGTCCTTCCAACACCTGATGGTCGCTCTAGTCAGATGGGAGTACCATTCCCTTGACGCTCCAGTTAGGCTATCCTCAAAATAAAACATCCAGAGCTTCTCGTCCATGGTATATGCTTTCAACCTCCCCAAAAAGGATTGTAAGTGAGTCCGTGGGCAGGAAGTCCCATTGTATTTTTCAAAACAAGGAGGCTTAAACTTATGGGGAATCCTGACCCCGTCTACCAAGCCCATGTCCATAACATCGAAACCTAAAGAGTTTTGGGACTCCAAGGATCTTAATTTCTCAGCTATCTCATCCAGCCTTCTGTCATAAGCTTCCTCCCCAGCACCCATTACTGTGAACTGATCCTCTTGGGGGTCTTCTTGCAGCACTCTGCCTGCAGTGGCAGTCCCTTGTACATTGGCAGGGACGTTGATCTCTGGATGAAGGTGGGGTCCAAATACAGGGGGGTTGACATGAGGTTGGACCCTCTCATTGTTGCTTGTGCCAGCAGTCCCTATATGTGGATCTTCCTGATTCTGCCTTTCCACCATTGCTCTCAATTTTTCTTGGCTCTGAGCCATGTTGTTCATCACTTCCATAAACTGCGTCATCTGAGTTCTCATTTCCAATCTTTCGTTTGCCATTTGGTTTCTGACCTCTGCAAGGTCCTGTTGTACCTGATCCATTTGTATGCCCGGAAGGTTGTTACGGGTTGGATATCGGTGCGGACGGTTGAGTGGAAATACCCGGCGTCGAGCAATAGTTCCTGAACATCACAACAGAGTTAGTAGCAATAAAACAAAAACCTACAAAACAAACAAAAGGTTAGCATGCAATGCAGTATGCTTATTTGTTTTCAAGGTATCCGGCTTGGCATTCGGTTTTGACCCTTCCAGACCCTTGAAGATGCTGTTGATGTTGCTTTTGAAGTAAACTCGGATGGAACAAACGGATACATATATTACAAAAGGCAAATGGTACATAGTTTGTTTACAAATACAAGCTCTCTGAGGGGTCAAAATACATCACAAGAAAATAAAAGTACATGAAATGAAAACAACAACAAGCAAAAGTCAAACACCAAGACCAAACTCATCCTCCTGAACTTCCTTGAGAAGTGCTTCAGTCACAGGATCAGCTGGACGTTCCGTGAGATTCCTGATAAGGAGATTCCGGGTAGTAACAGCTGCAGTTAGCTTCTTGTGTTGACTTTGGTCCTTTGACCTCTTCACTCCAGCTCTGATCTTCAGCTCTGAGATCTCCCTCTGGGCTGCTGCCAGGGCTTCCTGCTGCTCTTTTGCACTAGCTTCCAGTTGCTCTATCTTGTCTTGAGTCCTCTTATCTTCCAGAGTACGAGCTTCGGTGATCCTGACCCACCTAGCTTGACTCTCTTTCAGATACAAGTCTGTCCTGGCTTTCTGGAACTGGGCTTCCTTGCAAGCATTCTTCAGAATTTGTTCTCCAGCCCTAGACTTCTTGATGTAATCCTCAGACTTCTCAATTTTAGCCAGATGCTCCACTCTCAACTTCTCTAACCTCTCAATATCCAACCTACCATCACTCCTCTCCCGGAGGGTCTTCTGCAAAGCCTGAGTCAACTTCTCATTTCTCTCTTTCAAACCCTCAAACTCCTCCAAACTGACAGTGGCAGGGGGTGGTGCTGAGGATGATTCGGGCATATCCTCCATGGTAAAGGGCATTCCAGAGAATTGAGCCCTGGCATGGGACCACTCATGGTACTGTGCTGATGCTACATTGTTGCACTTCCCCAGAATGGTTACTCCCTTAGTTTGAACATTTTCCCAGGCCCAGGCTGCCTGCCTGACAATGGCTAGATTGGGCTTGTTCTCACAGTAAAGAGTTTCAGCCAAGTCTTGTGCCTTAGGAGTGTGGACCAGTGCATAGCCTAGTTGTCTTTTGAGCAGCAGAGGATTGTAATTAATGCAACCCTTAACTCCTATCAGGGGCACATTGGGAAATTGCCCACAACTGGTGATGATATCCCTACCTTTTGTGCTTTGAGTGCACCACCTGATATCGGCTGAAGTCAGAGTAGTGAGTCTTCTAGCCCAGTTTCTCTGCTGACGAGGATTCAAAAATGCATCTGTCTTGGGCAAATGCTTGAGAAGCCAAGTATGGAACAAAGGAGCACAACACCTCACTAATCTTCCCCTCTGCTTTTCATTCCTCTGGTGCACTGAGTAGTAAAAATCCCCCAATAAAGAGGGCACTGGGTTCCTCAGGATGAAAAGGTGGATGGCATTCTTGCTAATGAATCGAGGCTCATCTGCAAATAATATGATCCCATATATGCTTAGGGCCAATAAAGCACATACTGCTTTCCACTCTCCCAAAGAAGCCTTCAGGGTTGCTTGAGAGATTAAGAAATCCAGATGCAGGCCAGGGATTCCAGCCTTAGTAGTCATATGCTGCCCAATCAGAACTGGTTCCAGATGCAATGCCTTTTCTACCTCTTCATTACCAGGAAAGACCATCTCAGGGTTGAAAGGGACTCCACCCCTGATAGGTATACCAACCAATGATGAGTATTCTTCCAATAAAGGGCCCAGCTGAAAGTCCTGAAAAGTGAAACACCTCAGTGGGGGATCATAAAACTGAAGGCAAGTATGAATCAGGCTCCTCTGTGAAGGGTCCAAATCCATAACCACATCAAGTATATCTCCATAGTGTTCCCTGAACAGTGGTATATGGTCTGGAGTGATCAGGGTCTGAATCCTCCTGATGTCAGCTAGCTCAGGCTGGAAGAAGTGGTAGGAGATGTTACTCTTTTTAGGTGCCATGATGTTGAGGAAGAGTTGAGACAGGTGCTGATGATAACACTGAAAGATGGGCCACTGATTGGCTGGTGCATGTGACTGAAGCAGATAGCTGATAGCTGAGGCAGATGCTGATGAGGATAGGTCTATACTAATGATAGGGTCAAAACCAAGCCAAAAATGAAAATGGATACCCTGAAAAGCAAATAAGCAAATGTTAAAATGATGCAATGATGATGTATGCAAATGATATGCAAGGGTTTGTGACTGAGCTGGATCTGATCAAGTGCTCTGATATAAGTCCAGGTATGTTCAAGAAATCCAGATGGAGGTTCATAAGTCCAGTAACCAAGGTGGGGGACTCAAATAAAGAGTCACATGTCCAGGGTTTAGAATCACAAGAACTGTTCCAACATGGAGTATTCTTAATCAAATCAAAGTAACAGGGTATGCTGAGGCCAAGGGTACCTGCAAACCTGTAAACAGCCCAACCCCCTCACAGGTGGTGTTCTAAAACAAGGATCCTCAACCTTGGATCAGTTATGAGAAGTGTAAACACTTCTAACCCGGAGGTACAGTGTTTACAATAACCATAAAAGTTCCTCCTCTAATTCACCTCAGTTTCTGAAGGTCAATACTAAAAGGTCATCCAGACTTAGTAGGCGTCCCAGATAGCCCTAGCATTGCAGGAAATCTGCAACACAGAGTTCTCAAGAAGAAACCCATATCTGAACCGTGTTTCATATTCCCGCACCAGACCGAGATGGAATGGGAAAGAATATGAACCACTCTAGCCTAAGCGTCACTCAGGTCCCAGGTATAGGACCTTAACTCTCAATGGAACACCCACCCACTAAAGCAAACAAACAGATCCAGCCAGCAGCACAGTATGACAGTATGATATAATGCAAAGCTATAAAGGAAGTAGTGAAGCAACTGTACATAAAGCAAAAATAAATACAAATATACAAACACAAATAACACATAACACCCCAGTAAACACAAATCAATCAAGCGCTAGGAGGAACCCACAAAAAGAACCAGAAGCCCTGGTTACAGTATAAGGATCCCCAGCAGAGTCGCCAAGCTGTCGCTCCCGATAGATGGGACTGGCCCAAATAAAGGTACAGACGCGAACGGTCGGCGAGAGGGACAATGAGAACACACAGCCGTGAACTCACTGGAGATGAATAGAGTCGCCAGCTAGGCATTTTTATCCCGGAGGAAAGGTAATGCTGCATAGACCTAGAAAGATATGGATAAGACGGTTGCGAACCAGAGAGACTGAGAAAGGGGGTTGGTTACAACCTGGGAAGGTATTAGCACCCAGATTGTCCGCCGTACTCGACGGGATCCACGCTTAAAAGATTTGTGTTTTAAAGGGGTAGTGTCAGTGCAATTTGTGTATAAAATAGCTGGAAAAGAATGTACAGGTGTCAGTGTAAAAGAAATGTGGAGTGTAAATGTACAGTGTCAGTGTAAGAACAGGAGTGAAATGCTCAAGATCATAAGGCTAAAAGAATGAGGCTAGAAAGAGGGGGAATATACAGAGACTTTTGTTCGATAACTGTTAAGTTATGCCTACGTATCCTCTCGTGCAATGAGGAAGTCAGAACACCGTAGTTCGACCCAAAGAGACTGAAAGATGAATTGACTTGTGAACAGCTTGCTTGTCTATGCTCAAGTGTATGATCTGTCTGGCACAGATGCAAACTATCTTGCATTAGACGGAAGAAGCAAGTTCTCGTTTGTGAGTGAATGAGGTGAGAAAAGAATCCCGGAGGAGACGATTATTGTTTTTTTTTGTGTTTTCAGTCTTTTATTGCTTTTTGAAGTTTGTCATAAGAAAATGAGCTTAAGTCTAAACCAATGGATTTAGTAAACTCATCACATCTTCCCTCTGATTAGGGGTAATGAGAGTACCTTAAGTGTGAAGTCAGATTCTCACACTTAAACACCTTTGGTGTAGGATTAAGATCATTAACCTACTTATGATTAATTAGATGTTTTTGTTGTTTTTGTTTAGTGTTAAGTAATGAGATTAAGCCATAATCAAGGATTAAACAGACTCATTACACCATCCTAATAGAAGGATAATAGATGAGAATGTTTAAGCTAAGGAAAGCTCCTCAACTTAATCCATGATTAGGGATTAAACTCATGACAAAACAAGCCTTTGATTAAGTGGATTTTATTTAGTGATATGATGATGAAGTGATTTTTAGGGTTTGTAAGACAACTTGAGGGGGACTTGTCCATTAACACTAGGGTTAGTCCTTCTTAACCAATTAAGGAAGAATTAGAACCCTAATGCAAGGCCCAAGTTACAAGTGTGAAGTCTTGATGATTATTAAGTGAATTGATTAGAGGATTTAAACACATTAAGGGTCTAACACTTAGGATTAAAGTTATACACTCCATCCTAATAGAAGGATGCAGGCATAAGCTTAATCACAAAGCCTTAAAACCTTTAGGGTTTAGTCCTTGATTATGAGATGAGAAGAAAAGACTCAAAGAGAGACACAAAGGTAAAACTAAGTGGGGAGACTAATCAAAACCCTAATCATTGTCATGCTTGGTTCTTCCTAAGGTTTACGAGGTTTACAAAAGAAGTCTTCAATGGAACCACCAGGAAGCAGATGAAAGGATCAGGAGAAGCAAAGTAACTTGCTTCACTTAAGAAGACAAGTCACTTGAAGAAAGAAAGTGAGAAGAAGAAGGATGAACAAGCTCAAACTCAAACACATGCAAAAATGCAGCAAGGATGCATAAAAGAGATGAAGAGAAAGTATGAGAAGTGAAGGCAAATCCACTTCTCAAAGAACTTACCACCTGAAAAGTTAGAAAAGTAAATGCAGTACAATGCAAAATGAGATGAAATGGTATGATGAAAAACCAAACCAGAAGCACATACATGATGTTAATAATGCTATGAGATGCTACAAACATGAAACAACACATGGGGATGATCATGCAAGCTTATGAATGCAAATGAAGCAAGTTAAGACACATGAACATACATGAAAAGTTATGAGATGCATATGGCATACAACATGGCAAATGAAAGATGCAATGATCAAACATGCTTTCAATATGTTTTAAGATGTTCCATGAATCACAAGAATGCATAAAATGCTATGGCAAGTCAAGGTATGAATGCAAATACAAGATGGATGCATATGGAAACCCAAATTAGGGTTTATGAACAATACAACAAACAAAAACCAAAATCAGAAGCAAACAACATTACAAAAAAATTGAAAATGCACTCAAAGGATCCCTAAACCTATACTAACTCACTGCCCAAAGGAGAGGTCTCAACTCTTAACCTAATTCAAGATATGATTTTCCTAAGTTTTCTAGGGTTTTAGGGTTCCTTAACAAGAAAATTACCAAACAAATTGAAAATGAAAGATCAAATCATGGCCATTTAATCTCACAAACTACATGCTAAACACAATGCAATGCAAAAAGAATCAAGGTCCAACTCTTTAGGGTTAGGCAGAAATGATTTTTGGAAGTTTGGATCAAAATAATGCATAAAAATGATTTTAATTCCATGGAAAATTCTCAAAATGCATCAAGATCAAAAAAGAAACTTGGTTTGAGGGTTGGACAATGTTTCTAAATGGTTTTAAAGGTTTCATGAATTTTTTGGTGATTTTTAAATACCTAAAAGTATTTTTAATTAATTAATTCTCATTAATTAATTAAAAAGAAACTTTTAAATATTTAAAAATACTTTTTTAATGATAAAAATGAAAATAAAAATATTTTTGTGTTTTAAAAATTAATGAAACCCTTGGTAAAAAATTTCATAATTTTTAAATGATTTTTGCTATTTTTTAAAAAAACTTATGGAAAACAAATGAAATAATATGAAAATAAAATGAATTTTAAACTGAAAAATGGAAAGTAATCAGATCCAATGGACGAAATTCAAACTGGCAAGGGCGGGAGTTGACTGCGCGCGGGTTTGGACGGCTCACATTCAAACTGACTTAATTACACTTAGCCCTAATTAAACAAACCCTAATTACTTTCAGATGACCGGAACAGTGGTTCCGGTCATCTTCTCCGGCGAATCAAAATGCTAAATCCTTCCACACGTTACGAAAATGAAAACTAACTATCCAGAAATCATCCCCACCCTAAAACGAATCAAACCCCTCACTCAAACTTCATTTATCATTCATAATCAGAGTGAATCGAATCAAAATAGTTTCTAGGGCAAAAATTTCAGAACATGATTAAACTCTCATTTCCTCACCATTTTCAAAACCAATGACATATTCATGATCAGGGAAGCATGCAGAAGCTATTGAGAACTTAAAAATTCATTTCTGGAAAAAAAGTTCTTGAGCTACCTGAGTTTTGAAGCTTTCAGTTCTGTAACTTTCTGACCTCTTCCTTTGATGCAAACCAACCCCTTTGGTCCCTTGATGATGTCTGAATGCTTAGCAAGAGTTTATGTTGGCTGGTTTGAGAGTTTGAACAAGTTCTGTTCAAACTCAGGTGGGAATCGTGTTTTGGATTCAGGCTGTTTCTGGCAATGGTGAGGGGTTCTTTGTGATCAGGATGATGAGTTGAGAAGGTCTGTGAAGTTTGTTTATATGTTTGTGGCTTGTATGCTGAGTTTCGAAAGGTTTTGCTCTTGAGAGTGAAAATGAGGAAGTGATGATCTTGCTGGTTTCAGGCCCTTTTTGTTCTGTTGTTTGGCTTGCCATTTGTTTGTATAAACAATGCTGATTGGTCAGAGGATGTGACCTGCCCTTTTTTGATAGGTGTAGTGGCTTTTGCCAAAATGTCAACTTCTTGTAAGAGAGGCATGGGTCATGTTTCAGCCAAGTACAAAGGGTGTGGGCTGCGCAGCAAGGTGAGGGAGAAAGTCTAGGATTGGTCAGCAGGCTAGGCAACAAGTGGGTGAGATGTTATCATTAGTTTTGCAACTTGGTTCCTTTTAGTTCTCATGGAAAAATCTTGCCTCACAAACCATGCAAACATGTGATTCCTTTGGTTCAATCTGAACTTTAAGACTTGTATGATGCTTGTGTCATGGTTTGATATCAATTTAGAAGTCACAAATGCCTTTGGTACAAGATTTTGCAAATTTCTCATTTGGTGCATAACTTGAAATTTAGTGATTTTAGCCAACTTTGATGCACCATAACTTTTGATCCAAAATGAATTAGGTCATGTTCTTGTACTTTTTGAAAAGGGAAAGATCTATTCTACAACTTTCATGACCAAAGTTTTTCCATTTGAAGCATTTTTGGATCAAAAAGCAAGGGTTGAAAAGTTGCCTAAAATGACAAATTCCTTAAAAGTCAACCTTGCCCTAAAAAGTCAACTTTGCAAAAACTTCAAATTCTTGAATTTTGTGAACTTCAACCTTCTTCCATGATCAAATAAAGATCATATACAATCAAAATGATGAAGAATGCCCTTTGGTTGGGTCATTGGGGGCCTCAGATGCCCTGATTTTACACTGACTTGCTTGAAAAGTCAACTCTTGATCAGATGACTTCCCCATGGAATTTCTTCATGAAAATTGATATGCATACTCCCTATACCATATAGAGATCAATAGAAACAAGAATGACCAAAAAATTTGGAGTTATGGCCTTTGAAACCAAAACCCTAATTTCAGGTCATCTGTGCAGTCAAACCTGGCTCTGCTTCTATACTAATCCCAGTTCTTGTGATTCTTTGGCATTCTTGACTTTGAGAGGATATAATATGATGCTTGAACACATATGGATCACTTTGAAGTGATTGATGGCCTTTGGAGTTGCTCAAGAAGTTCTTGGATTGCTCAGATCACAAACCCTAGATGTAGATGACTTAGAACCAATGCAAATACTCAAAATTGTGGTATGAGATGCCATGATTGAGTTTATGCATATGAAATGATCACAAGCTATGGTGTGAATGGGTGAGGGTAAATTTGGGGTGTTTACACCTTTGATCCCATTTTCAATTTTTTGTCATGTCATTTGCTTCTGGTTTTGAATTTTTGCATTGTGTGTTGTATGTAAACCCTAATTTGTGCCTTCCTTTGCATCCATCTCCAATTTGCTTGCATTTAAGAACTTGACTTGACATTTTGTGCATCCACATGATTCATAATACATCTTAGGACATATTAGAACCATGTTTGAACATTGCATCATTCCTTTGCCATGTTATATGCTCATTTTATCTCATAAACATTCATGAACTTCTATGGTTCAAAGCATGCCTCCTTTGAATTCTTATGCTTGTTTGATCATTCTCATCTCTTGTCATGTGTTTGCATCATCTCATAGCATCATTGAAATCATGTATGTGCTTCTGACTTTGGTTTGCATCATGGCATTTCATCTCATTTTCCTTGCATCTCATTTCTTTTGCTAACCTTTTCAGGTGGTAAGTAATTTGAGAAGTGAATTTGCCTTCACTTCTCACAATCTCTTCTCATCTCTCTTGCATCATTGCTGCATTTTATCTTTGTATTAGAGTGAGCTTTCTCATTCATGTTCATCTCTTACTTTCTTTCTTCAGGCAACTTGTCTTCTTAAGTGAAGCAAGTTGTCTTGCTTCTCTTTGCTTTTTCTTCCTTTCATCTGCTTCTCTCCTTGGTGGCTCTTTGAAGATCTTTCTCTCTTAAGCCTCATAAACCCTAGGAACAACCAAGCATGATCACAATTAGGGTTTGATTAGTCCCCCATTTAGGTTTTACCTTTGTGTCATCTTTGAGTCTTCTGTTCTCACCTCATAATCAGGAACTAAACCCTAAAGGTTTTAAGGCTTTGTGATTAAGCTTATGCCTGCATCCTTCTATTAGGATGGAGTGTATAACTTTAATCCTAAGTGTTAAACCCTTAATATGTTTAAATACTTTAATCAATTCACTTAATAATCATCAAGACATCAAGCTTGTAACTTGGGCCTTGCATTAGGGTTCTAATTCTTCCTTAATTGGTTAAGAAGGACTAACCCTAGTGTTAATGGACAAGTCCCCCTCAAGTTGTCTTACAAACCCTAAAATCCATTTCTTAATCTTACCATTAACTAAAATCCACTTAAATAAAGGCCTTGTAATGTTATGAGGTTAATCCCTAATCATGGATTAAGTTTAGGAGCCTTCCTCGGCTTAAATGTTCTCATCTATTATCCTTCTATTAGGATGGTGTAATGGGTCCATTAAATCCTTGATTATGGCTTAAACTCATTACTTAACACCAAACAAAAATTACAAAAACATCTAAGTAATTGCAAGTAGGTTAATGATCTTAATCCTACATCATGGTGATTAAGTGTGAGGTGTTTACTTCACACTTAAGGTATTCTCATTACCCCTAATCAAAGGGAAGATGTGATGAGTTTACTAACCCTTGGTTTAGGCTTAAGCTCATTTTCCTATGACAAAATCCAAAAGCAATAAAAGATTGAAAATATCAAAAACAAACAATAATCGTCTCCTCCGGGATTCTTTTCTCATCCCATTCACTCACAAACGAGAACTTGCTTCTCCCGCCTAATGCAAGACAGTTTGCACCTGAGCCAGACAGGTCATACACTTGAGCATAGACAAGTAAGCAGTTCACAAGTCAATTTATATTTCAGTCTCTTTGAGTCGAACTACGGTGTTCTGACTTCCTCATTGCACGAGAGGATACGTAGGCATAACTTAACAGTTATCGAACAAAAGTCTCTGTATATTCCCCCTCCTTCCAGCATTACTCTTTAAGCCTCATAGTCTTGAGCTTCACACTCTTTCCTTGCACTGACACTACCCCTTTAAAACACAAATCTTTTAAGCGTGGATCCCGTCGAGTACGACGGACAATCTGGGTGTTAATACCTTCCCAGGTTGTAACCAACCCCCTTTCTCAGTCTCTCTTGGTCGCAACCGTCTTATCCATCTTTTCTTAGGTTTATGCAGCATTACCTTTCCTCCGGGATAAAAATGCCTAGCTGGCGACTCTTGTCTTCTGAGTTCACCCTTGTGTGTTCTCTCTCCTTTCGCCGACCGTTCGCGTCCGTACCCCATTTGACTTGGCCTCATTTGGTGGGAGCGACAATCTTTAGTGGGATATTTGTCAAAGTAAGGAGCATGTTGAGGATGCATAGGCGATAAGGGTGGCCTCTATTTATTTCTCGGAGTTCTCGGAGCACATTAAAGCTGCATGTATCTTCAACACTTTTCAAATCTCACGGGGAGCTTTTTGAAGTTGTCATTCCTCCAAAGAGAAACAAGTTTGTCAAGAGGTTTATCTTCGCGAGAATCAGAGGACTGAAAGACATTAGAATGATAGCAGTTACTTTTGACAATGTTTTCATTGCTAGTAAAAAACTACACACTGATGTGCCAAGGTTTGAAAGGAAAAATATCCTTCCAAGTGGTAGCAAATATTCTTTTCAGAAAAAGTGGGGAGTTTTGCTCCTTGCTTTCCAGTGCAAAGGGCTTAAAGGGTAGGGGTAGTGGTTTTATTGGGAAATCATTCGTAGAGGCAGTTGGGAATGGGGATACAGGAGGAAGTGATATTTTTTCTGGAAAAACATATGTGCTTCCAGATTACTTCACTAAGGAAAAAGATTCGGTAAGGTTCTAGAAAGCTTATATTGGCTTTGTGGTAGAACCAATGGCTTCTTGTAACATCCGGGTGCACTTTGAGGGGGAGGTTTATTTTCCATCAAGGTGACACCGCTAGGGGAAAACATTTGTCTCCTCGAGGAAATGGAAGAAGGTGAAATTCAAGATTTAATCAGAGAAGGTAAAACTTGGTGGAGTCAATGGTTCACCGAGATTAGGAAATGAAGTGAAGTAGATGTGGATAAGGAGAGGGCTACATGGATTAGGTGTTTTAGCATACCTTTCCATGCTTTAAACCATTCCTTTGTTGCATAAATTTCTAAAATGGAAGGGACGTTTACTCGCACGGATGAAAATACTATGAAACTCGAGTGTATGGATGTAGCTAGAAATATAGTTCGCATAAGATGTGCGATCTCACTCAATGAAACTTTCCGTATTAGAATTGATGGTGATATTTTCACCTTCAAAATGTCAGAATTTTCGCACGTATCATTGAGAATTAGTATCAATAATTCCAATAATATACAGTCAACGCCAGAGGATACTTTAGGAGATGGTAATTTCTAGGGAGATAATTCTTCAGATGATGGCCAGGAGAGATGGACGGAGACGAGGTCAGGTAACTCACGAATCTATCTTTGATAACATGGATATCAAGGAATGAGAAATTCCGGTTACAAGGGAGCAGATATATGCTAGCAAAAGGGTGTTGTGGTCTAGGGAGCAGAAAGTTTTTTCAGAGTAAAACATGTCTCAGGAAATCGAAAAAGAAAAATATGAGATTTGACTTGGCTCTTAAGGAGGTAAGAGAGGGGGCTGAATGTCAGACTTAGGCTGGAAGAGCCTTTTGTCATGAACGAGAATCAGGTGAAGACGTGATTGGTATGTGTCTCAAAGAAAATTTATCCATTGACTCATTCTCTAAAAATAATGTCATGTGTTAAGTTGCCGGGGCTGAGAAGGACCCTCTTCTTATGTTGGATGGTGCCATTTTGGAGAAAGTGGATCAACGGGTAAATTCTATGGTGATCAGGCCCAATAATATTTCCATTCCCAAAAAGGATGGTTCAAGGGTTTGTGATCACAGTCTGTCTTCGCTAGTCACAAAATATTGCACCAGTTTCAAAACAAATAATTCATCTCATTATGGAAAAAGGTCTTTGGCTAATACGGCCCCCAATTTACCGCATAACGAGAATAAAGACAATTTTCAGGTGGAAACGTTCTTTGTTGTGAATCCATTAACAATTCAGATATCCGTTAAGGGAATATGCTATTTTGGGAAAATTTGGACTAAAACATCGAGGAAAAGGTGTGGAGAGCCATCTCAAATTTAGGCGTTGTTCAAAAAGAGAAGGATATAAACTATAAGAAGAAGACTGAGGCCATGAAAGCAAAGGAAAAAAAAGAGGATGCTTGTTCAGAAGGGGTCAACTACAAAGGAAAAATGATTATAGGTTCCTTCAACATCAAAGGGGGAGGAAACACTATGAAGAAGAAAAAGATTAGTGGTGAGATTTCAGCAGGGAATGATGACATTTTTATGATTCAGGAAATGAAATTGAAGTGCATTGACTCGAATTTGCCTAATAGCCTTTGGAATCAATATAAAGTGGGATGGACGTACTCCAAATCAGAAGGGAAATCAGGAGATACGGTAATCTTATGGAAATTAGGATTCTTTTACCCAATTTTCTCTTTTAAAGGTGAAGGTTTTTTGGGTTTGAAAGTGTATTGGAGACAACATTTTTATTACATCAACAATGTTTATTCTCCTTGCTTTCTAATTAAGAATAGGGTTATGTGGAAGAACATTTATTGTTTCAAAAGGAGGTATGAAGATGGATAGTGGTGCATTGGAGGAGATTTCAACTCGGTCTTGAATTCCAAAGAAAGGAAAGGGAGTTATAATTACAGTAGGGCGTCTGAAATGAGAGATTTTGCAGGGTTCATTGAGTAGGTCAACCTAACTGATTTGCTTTATAAGGGTAAAAAATTTAGTTGGTTTAACAAATATGGTATGTCGGCAAGTCGATTGGATCATTTTTTAGTCATCCTTTGTCGAAAAGGGGCTGCGTCAGGGTGATCCTTTGTCCCCTTTCCTTTTTGTCATGGTTTTTGAGGGGCTGGCTAGTTTGGTCAGGAGGGCTAAGGAGATAGGTGAGTTTATCGGTTTTTCTTTCAACGGTTCTTGTAGTGTGGAGCTTCTTTAATTTGCATATGACATTTTTTCTTAGGGGAAGGCACATGGAAGAACGTTTGGGCAATTAAATCAATTATGCGTGGCTTTGAAATTGTTTCAGGTCTTGGAGTTAACTTTCACAAAAGCAAGATTATTGGTATGAACATGAATTCAAACTTTCTGGAAGCTGCAACTAATTTTCTCTCTTGTAGGGTGGAAGATAAGGCTTTCTCCTTCTTTGAAATTCCAATTAGATCTAATCCAAGACGAATCACTACTTGGAAGCCTCTGGTGAAAAAGATCAAAGTAAGACTTTCTTCTTGGTAGGGAAAAAACCTATCAATAGGCGGGAGAGTTACTTTGATAAAATCTTTCTTAGGAAGTATTTCAATATTCACGATGGCTCTTTATAGAGGTTCAAATTCTATTTGGAAAGAAGTGAAAAATATCCAAAAAAATATTCTTATGGGGAGGCTTAGAGGAGTTCAAGAAGATTAATTGGATTGCTTGGAGCCATATTACAAACCTTTTCAGTTAGGAGGTTTAGGCGTAAAGAAGATTGAAGAGATTAATAGGGCATTATATTAAAATGGAAATGTAGAATAATAACTAGTGAGAAGGGAAAATGGCTTGAATTCCTTAACGCTAGATATGAGAATGTGCAAGAAGCTATTATATCTGGGAATATTTCAGCTAAGCTCAAATTGTGTTCCTCTTGGTGGAAAGATTTGGTGGTAACAAATGTGATTAAGGATGGAAACTCATTGATTTTCAACAGTAACATTTGTTTTTTTATCAGGGATGGTTCTTCCATTTCTTTTTGGAATGATGTTTGGGCTGGTAATGAGCCTTTAAAAGAAGTATTTCTTGTCTGGTTTCTGAACAATAGAAAATATGACTACTGAATAAGAGAGATGGAGACCTGGTCAGGAGGTCTTTGGGAGTGAGGCGACTTATGAATGGTTGATGTTGATTCCCACTGGCTTTGTAGGAAGAGCTGCTCACTACTGGTGGATGTAATGGAGGAGGTCAGAGGACGTCGTCATTTGGAATCCCTAACCGAAAGAGGGATATCCGGTCAAATCTGTGAACAAAAATTTGGAGGAAATTAGATCGGACGAGCCAATAGAAGAAGATCGTAAAGAGGCGTTCATCAATGTTTGGAAAGAAAATACTCCATTCAAAGTAAAAATCATGATATGTAGATTTTTCATAAGAGGATTGCGTTGAAGGACCAATTAGCGAAAAATGGAGTTGTTCATTCTCCTCACGATTTGACGAGAGCGTGTTACGCTTTCGTACTGAAGAAAATTTGAAACACCTCTTTTTCCGTTGTCACGTGGCAGAGGAAATTTAGGAGTTAGTCTTTGGATGGTCATGAATTACGATGTTTAGAGAACCTATTATATGGAAGCATTTTCTGTTTTGGATCAATTCTATTGAGTTTAGATTTTTGGAGAAAAGGAAATCGAACATTTTGTGAATGGCGGTAATTTGGAATTGATGGAATACTCTAAATGCAATCATTTTTTTACGAAACACTTTGCATTGTTTCGGATCTAATTTGGAACATCAAACGGATGGCTTAAAAATAGTCATTTATCGGTGATAATCCTTATTCTAATCGTAATTTTTACGAGTTTTGTCAAGAACATGTGTATTATTTATGCTATGTTTAGTTGATTTGGATTTTCTCCTTTATCTTATAAGAATGGTTAGATCGTACCCTTAAAACTCTCTTTAAGGGTTTCTCACCTTGTTTTACAAGGCATTATATCATAAATAAAAGAGCTATTATGTTACTCCTATAAACCTTATAAAATAACTATATTGGTATTATATCAAAGAGTAAAATAATTATATTGGCAAAAAGCTGAATAATTATAATTATATTAGTATAGTCTAAGCTTAAAGTCTTCATCTCATCCTTTGTACCAAAAATCTATTTTACAAAACTCATAACTTTCAAACTCAGCACAAACGCAGGTCGGTTCCTTGACTCTGACTATAAATGTATAACAAGTACCACTTGTACTCAACTTTTAATTATTCTTAAATTGACCGATAAAAAAATGTTTTAGTTAGCAGAAAAAAGGCAAAGCATGTTGGTTTTTTTCTTTATTGAAAACGAAAAAACACGTAAAATTAAAAGCATGTCATGTGGATTAATTGACCTTCAATATATAATAATAGTAATAAAATAATATAAGATATTGTGTGACATGTATGGTACTGTCCATTTGCATGCATGTGAAGCAGACAAGACCACAGTTTTACGCTATTTTCCACAAATAATAATTTAATGGAGTAGGTGATGACTAAATGCAATCTTCATTTTGCCTTTTCTTGACGAGGTTGCGGTGTTAATTTTCTCTGTGAAAGATGTTGAAAACGATGTAACAGTTTTATAAAGCCATAAACTGCATAGTATATTGTAGTAATAGTTCAACTGAAATCTAGGGTTTGTTCAATTTTTAGAAAACTTTGTAGTTCAAAGCCTTCATCAAAAGTTAATTAAATCTTCAACTGGGTTGAATCATTATTTTCTTCTTTTCAATTTGGAATCTTTTTAGCCGATTTCACCAACCTATTAGTTGACATTTATATAATCTACCTTGCTAGTTCAACGAAAATCTTTTTAGATCATGATTGTGTTTATTATAATAGGGTTCTTGGTGATTTTTGTATAATTTATTCATGTGCATATGTTTCATTGTGTCAATTAAAATTAAATTGATCATAATTATTCAGTATTTTTTCAATGTATAAAAATTGTGCAAAATTTAAATTTTTATTTTATTTTTAATATAATATCACTATTAATATAAACTTTAGTTTATAAGGACCGTCTCTATTAATGTATCTAGTCATTTTTTTTCCCAATTAAGTATCTAGTCACTTTTTTTATTCCAATTAAGTATCTAGTCACTTTTCACCATATATATTATATTATTTAGCGAAAAATCATCAAGACACCTATAAAGTATAGCCATTATTAAATAATTAAATTTGTCTTGTCTTAAAAAAATAGAAAATATAAAAAAATAAAAAAATAAAAAATTATAGTTTATTATTTGTTATAAAATAAAGAGAAAGAATATAAAGTCTATTTTAAAAGGAGGGGGAGGGGGAGGGGGAGGGAGGGAGAGAGAGAGAGAGGGAAAGGGAGAGGGAGAGGGAGAGAGAGAGAGAGAGAGTTTGTCATCTCTCTAAATAAGGTATTTTCCAACCTCTGTTTGACTTTCATCTCTTTGCCAATATGATTCGAGTGCATTGATCAGAGAAGATTACGGTATAATCGTGGTTTTTCGAAGCGTGTTTGGTTTAAATTCCTAATTTTCGAACTTAGGGACCTCCTCACTCCAATTAGATCTCGCGGTTGTTATGTGGTTCTCTTGCCAGTGGTGCAGGATTTTGGTGGGTCTTTTATTTTTGATGTTATGGAGTGGAAATCTGTCAATAGAGGTGTTTTTCGAAATTTAAAGCCAATATGAGATGTATACAATAAGGGTAAAGGAGTGCGGGAAGGCGGAGATTCTTCTCTGATATCGATTTACATATCTGAGTTTCCTGATCGGATGCGTGCAGAAGATTTGTACAAGATGTTTGGATGCGAGGGAGAGGTGGTGAAGGTCATAATTTCTCATAGGAGAAACAATCTCGGTAGAAGATTTGGGTTTTCTAGATTCAAAGGAGTGGATGAGGCAAGGGTATTAGCTATAAAGATTGATAACATCCAGATTGATGGGCGGAAAATTCATGCAAACCTTCCAAAGTTCGAGCGGAACAACCGCGAAGACAAGACAAAGCTTATAGGAGGTTTCATTGGAGTAATGCAGAGTAAGGGAGGTCGCAGTATCGAAGGAACTGCTAGAATGAATATTGCAATGAGGAAGGGAAGGTCTAAGTCTTACGCCAAAACATTAAACCAGACGGACGCAGGGCTGCTGAAAGAGGTACACGGGTTCTGTGTGGAAGAGAATTCAAAAGTAGCTTTCTCATCTGCGATGGAAGTGAAAGATAATCTTTGCAGAGGTTACGTGGGATGTGTTCATAAACGTGGAATGATTTTTAATGTGCAATATGGTTTAGAATTAGAGGGCTTTTTCTCTATCAGAATAACTCCCATGGGTTCAAGCTTATGTCTGCTTGAAGAAACACATGAGGGCGCTATACATGATTTCATTGTTGAAGGAGAGGCTTGTTGGAAAAAATGGTTTCAGAACATGAGGCCATGGAGTAAAATATACGTGGATTAAGATAAGGTGGTTTGGCTGTGTTTGAGAGGTGTTCCACTTCACGCGTGGCACATTGATTTCTTCAAAGTTCTTACGGATTCGATCAAAAAGTTTATAAGTATCGATGATGCGATCTCTTGGGAGTTTGTAAACGTGTTGCGAGAATACCAGTGAATGTGGCTCAAGGATTTTTTGTTAAAGAATCCATGACCGTCATGATCAACGATAAAACGTTTCTGATCTTTTTGAGGGAGGAGATCCAAGGTGAGCTGAGGGAGGAATTCATAGTAAGCTCTGGTATGGAGATGCAGTCAGATCCAAGTTCTAGTAGTTCTTTTGATGGAGTTAAAAGTGATTTTAACGGATGCTTTGAGGATGAAACCGATGGTAGGAACGAAGGTTCATAAGCGGAGGTTCTATCTCTGGCGAGAGTAGGTGTTGACGAAGCCGAAAGGGTGAATGTCTCTAGAAGAGGTCTTTGCCCTCTGGATAAAACTTTGTTCACTTCTACTTTTTCCATAGAGGTACAGGGACATGTCGAAGGATTGTGGAAAAAAAATATTATTTTTGAATCTTTTGATGATGCTATTTGCCAATTAAAGGACTTTTCTAAAAGTGACAAGGAAGGTGGATATGTGGGTAGTGTAGACGGAAGCATTACAAGGTTTTCGGTGGGGACCACTATCCCATGCACATTTTAGAAGCGGATTAGATTGTGGACGTCCAAGGAAGGATTGGGATAGGGGATAGTGTGGACCCACGATGGAGGGTGATAAGAGACATAAGAGAAAGAAAATCCCTAAAAACATTAAACTTAAACATTTTTATGAAGTGAACAAGAATAAAAGAATTTTGAATAAAAGGTTGGCTAAAAGAGGAAGGGGGACTTCAACCAAAAAGGCAACATATGTTGGAGGAGCTTCACTTTCCAGTGACACGAATATGGGATTTGAAAGGAGGATATGTTTCCATGGGAAAAATTCTATGGAATCCAGAATTGATAGATGCAATCTTAGAATTTTCGAGAATTTAGATACTAATTTTGGTGATAAATTATGGAATTCTATATCCAATTTAGGTGTGGAAAAGGGTGAATCAAAGGGAGATTTTCAAAGAAGGATTACCGAAATGGAGATAGTGGATAAAGCTAAGTTGCTTAGAGGGAAGGAGAATTTAATCATGTTATAATGATTGTGGGATCTTTAAATATTAGAGGGGGGTTGTAGTAGAATTAAAAGGAGTGGAATTTCTCATATTATTTCTAAAGGAAAGGAAGATTTGTTTTTACTTCAAGAAACAAAGATTCAAGATTTGTCGGAGGGTGTTACTAGGAGCTTTTGGCGTAGTGAAGATATTGATTTCTCTTTCGTTTATTCGGAGGGGATGTCAGGTGGTTTTCTTATTCTTTGAAAAGCTCAAAAGATGGAGGTTCTTTGTAGCTTTAAATGAGCGGGTTACTTGGGAATAAAAGTTAGATGGAATAATAACTTTTACTATGGGATTAACATTTATGCTCCTTGTTCCATTGTTTTGAAGAGGTTATTATGGAAGAAGTTGTTAGAATTGAAGACTTGTTTTACAAATGGAGAGTAGGTGTTGGCGGGAGATTTTAATGCGATTAAAAATTCTTATGAAAGGAGAGGAGATCGATTTTCAATTCATGCTCAAAATGGAGGGAGTTTGGGAAGTTTATTATGGAGGGCAATTTGGTTGATTTGGTGTGTAAGGGTAAAACGTTCAGTTGGTATAGTAGTGATGGTAAAGCCAAGAGTAGGATCGATCATATTTTGGTGTCTAAAGGAATCATAGAATATTGGGGGCAATGGGCCAATTGATTGGGGATAGGGATATATTGGATCATTGTTCGATATAGCTTGTTATTGACAAAGAGGATTGGTTCCCAAAACCTTTCAGGGTTAATAATGAGTGGTTCTATCCTTCTTTTCTATCTTTTGTGGAGAAGGAATAGAGGAAGATTCATGTAGTGGGAGAAAAGATTATGTGCTCAAAGAGAAATTGTGGTTTTTAAAAGTTAGCCTTAAATGGTAGAATTCCAACATTTGTGGTCGATTCGATTTGTATATGGAAGAGGGTGTTAGGGAATTGAATGAGGATGGTGATTTGGAGGATATGGTTGGAGATGGGGAGAGGGAATATTTGTTGAGAAAGAAAAAAGGGGGATTAGTAAATTTTGGCTTGATTTAAAGATCAAGGAAAATATGCTCATTCAAAAGGCTAATTTGAAGTGGCTTAATGATAGGGATTCTAATAGTAGTTATTTTCATAGAGTAATTAAAGAAAGAAGGAGGCGTAATTTTATCGGAACTATTAGATCGAAAAATGTTGTGATTGTTAAGGTGGATGAGGTTAAGGAAAAAGTGAGGAGACATTTTGCTTCTAAATTCATTGAGTTGGATTTAGCTATACCGGTGTTAGATGGTATTTCTTTTAAGGGAATAAGTCTATATGAAATATATTTTCTTGAAGCTCCACTTTCGGAGGAAGGAATTAAAGAAGCGGTTTGGAGTTGTGATGGTTTAAAGTGTATGAGGCCCGATGGTTTTTCTCTTCACTTCATTAAAAAGTGTCGGAGTTTCATGAAGGATGATTTTATTGGTTGTTTTCAAAGCTTCCATTCCGAGGCTTCATTCTCTAAATCTTTTGTATCTTCCTTTTTAACTTTGATTCCTAAATCTTCCAACCCTTTGAGTTTGGACGATTATCAACCTATTTGCCTTGTTGGATGTGTTTTAAAGTTCTCTCTAAGCTTTTGGCGGGTAGATTAAAGTTGGTGTTGAACTCGGTCATTTCCAATTGTCAAAGTGCTTTTGTTCTCGAAAGACTATTACTTGATGAAGTCTTGGTGGCTAACGAGGTGGTAGATTTTTCCAAGAAAGAGGGTAAGGATTATTTGTTCTTTAAGGTTGACTTTGAGAAGGCTCATGATAAGGTTAGTTGGAATTTACTCATTTTTATACTTAAAAAATGGGGTTTGGGTATATTTGGTTGAGATGGATGAATGCTTTAGTCTTTTCAAGCAAGATGTCAATTTTTGTTAATGGTAGTCCTACAAAGGAATTTATTGTGGAGAAAGGTTTAAGACAAGGTGATCCTCTCTCCCCCTTTCTCTATGTCATTGTTGCGGAAGGCTTAAAAGGTTTGGTTAGTAGGTTGGTGGAAAATGACGAATTCACGAGCTTTAACATAAGGGAAAGTGCTTTGTGGATATGCTTCAATTTGCGGATGATACTTTATTATTCGGTGATGGTACTTGGAAGCATCTTTGGGCTAGAAAAGCGGTTTTAAGAGGTTTCTAATTAATTTCTGGTTTGGGAATTAATTTCCATAAGAGTAAACTTATTGGAGTGAATATTGGGGCTAGGTTCTTGGAGGTCTTATTTTTTCTTATCTTGTAAGAGGGAGGAAATCAACTTTATTTTTCTTGGATTACCTATTGGTTACAAGTTTAATATAAGTATCATGTGGAAGAAGTTGGTGGGGAAGTTGAATCGAAAGCTTTCTTGTTGGAATAATCGGTTTCTTAGTTTCGGAGGAAGGTTTAATTTATTAAAATCAGTGCTTTCTAGTGTTTCTATTTTCATGCTTTTGTTTTATAAAGCTCTGGCGAAGGTAGTAAAAGAAATAACTAGAATCCAAAGAAATTTTCTTTAGGGGAATAAGGAGGATAAGAGAAAAATTCATTGGGTTAGTTGGAAGAAGGTTTGTCTTCCTTTTTAAAATGGTGGTTTGGGGTTGAGAAAGGTGGATGATTTTAATTTGGCTCTAATTAATAAATGGAGATGGAGGATATTTACAGAATCTAATGTTTTATGGTACAGTGTGTTAAAAGCTAGATATGAAGATATTAAGTTAGTGAATAACGGTCTTTCTTCTTTGAAAAAGAATAGTGATTCTTTTTGGTGGAGGGAATTATGTGGATTGGATAAAAGTGTCCCGAATAATTGTTTTGTCTCTAATTGTAAGTTTTCTATTGGTAATGGGTACTCCATTTATTTTTGGTCTTCTTGGTGGATAGGAGAGTGTTTTTTAAAGGATATATTTCCTATTATTATTCAATTGTCTCTTCTAAAAGGTCTTTCGGTGGCTTGCATGGGTGGTTGGCCAAGGGGAGGTGGATTTGGGGAGATTTCGGGGTTGTCATGCCGCTTCATAGGGAGGTGGCCGCAGAGTTGCTTCGGTTACGTAACTTGTTGGATAAAATTTGGTCGGAGAGTGAAGGCATGGGCAAGGTAGTTTGGAAGGCGAGCCATATGGAGATTTTTTCGGTTAGTAGTTTCTTTAATTTAATTTTGTCATACCACATTCCTTATGGTCTGTGTAATTTATTTGATGGAGCCTTTTCTATTATATGGAAAGTGGCGGTTCCATATAAAGTAAAGGATTTTGGTTGGAGATGTTTTTTAAATAGGCTTTTAACAAAAGTGGCTCTTGGTAATAGAGGTTGTGTGTTTCCAAATTCCGGGTTGGAATGTGTGTTTTGTTCTTTGGCGGAGGACTCTATTTTTGACCATATTTTTATGGGTTGTTGTGTGGCTTTATTGGTATGGAAAGAGATGACCAAGTGGATTGGTTTTGAAAATTGGAGGAGTAGTAATACTAAAGAATTTTTTTATCTTGGTATACTTTCTTTAAACATATATGGGTGAGGAAGGGGAAAGAAGGATATGTTTGGTTGGCTACGACTTCGGTTTTGTGGAATTTGCTTAACAACATTATTTTTAGAAACGATTATTGGAATGTGTTGGATATGGTTTGGAATATTAAGGATTTAGTTTAGAGATGGTCTTATATAGGGAAAATTACTTGGTTCAATTATAACTTTTACGAGTTTTGCAAATTTTCTTTGTATTACTTAGCTTAAGGTTTAATTGAGTGTAATTTTTTATTTTTGTTCGAGACCCTCCTTGTTCTTTTGTAAGTGGGTTCGAGAACCCTTTGTTCTTTTTTTAATGAAATCCTTGCTTATAAAAGAAAAAGAGAAATAATATAAAATATAAGAGAGAAAAATTAGAATGATTATGTATTATTTTATTGGTGTGTCATATACAAAGAGATTGATCATATTTAAAGGATATCATATAAACATTATAATAAATACAAATTGAATAAATAAGAAAATAAATTATTGGGAGACAAATCATCCAATTATTCATAACACTCCCCATTGGATGTTTATTTTGGATATGTCTCGTTAAAACCTTACTAGAAAAAACCCAGTGGAAAAAAATCAGTGAAGGAAAAAGAGTACAATATCCTTTTAAAACAAATTTATTTCTCCCCTCAGTTGAACGATTATTTCTTCAATGATGAAAACCATTATTTTGTAATAGTTGATTAAAAGTACTACTTGAGAGTGACTTTGTGAAAAGGTCTGCAAGATTGTCACATGAATGAATTTGTTGGATGTTTATATCACCGTTCTTCTGAAGATCATGAGTGAAAAAAACTTTGGAGAGATATGTTTTGTTCGGTCTCCTTTAATGTAATCATCTTTAAATTGAGTGATGCATGCAATATTATCTTCATATATGGTCGTTGTATTGCTTTTTCCTGAAGACAAACCACAAGTATTTTGTATGTGTTGGATTAAGGATTTCAACCAAATGCAATCTCGACTTGTCTCGTGTAGTGATAAAAGTTATGCATGATTAGATGAAGTTGCTACTATTATTTGTTTCAATGATCTCCATGAAATAGTTGTACCACAACATGTAAATAAATAACCTGTTTGTGATCTACCATTGTGAGGATCTGACAAGTAACCTACATCTGCATAACTTGTTAATTCGAGTTTGAATACTTTGGTATAAAACAGACTCATGTCTATTGTACTTTAAGATAAAGAAGTATATGTTTGACTTTATTCCAATGTCTTCGTGTAGGTGAAAAACTGTATCTTGCTAATATATTAACCGCAAATGATATATCAGGACATGTATAATTAGCAAGGTACATCTGTGCTCCAATCACATTGATATATGGTACTTCAGGACCAATTAGTTTTTATCCTCTTCTCGAGGCCTAAAAGATTCTTCTACACGTCTAGTGATCTAACATCACCGGGGTACACAACATACGATATTTGTCCATATACAAATGTTTTATCGCTTATGCTACATAACATATGACAGTTGTCCATATAGAAACATTTTAATACTTTTCTATATAACCTTCTTGGTGTGTGAAATTTCCATTGTCTAAATGTTCATTTAGTAAGGACCTTTTATTTTCCAAGTCCTTCATCTTAAAAAATTTCTTTATGCAATTTATAGCTTTTGGAAACTTTTTAGTAGTTCTAATAATATTCATGTCATCCACATAGACAACTAGTATTGCAAATTCTTTTCCAAACCTTTTTTTGTTGTAAAAATGGAGTTATTTTGTATATCTCTACCTTAATAAATATTTACCAAGATGATGTGTCCATACTGTTTTAGCCTATAGAGATACTTATTCAACTTTTATGTCCATATCAAGTGACCGATACAAATAAGAAGTAACAACATCCATCATATTCAAATCAAGCCCTTCATGTGCTATAAGGCTAATTAATTATCGAATTTTAAGAGAATCTACTATAGGTGGATATGTTTCATCAAACTCGATCTTAGGTCTTTGTGAAAATCATTGAGAAAAAACAGCAAGCTTTATATCTTACAATTTCACCCTTCTTATTTCGCTTTTCACAAAACTCATTAAATTGTTTTCACACCTCGAGGTATTCAGACTAAGGGTCCAAAAACGATCCACCTTTAAAGTGAGTTCAATTATTCTTCAATTGAATCTATTTATTTTGGTCAATTCTAACTTTGTTTATAATTTTGGATAAAATTTGATTCATGATTTGTTCATTTTGACCAATTCTCACTTTGTCTACAATCTTTGGTAAATTTTGTTTCATGATTTGTTCATTTTGACCAGTTCTCACTTTATCTACAATCTTTGGTAGACTTTGTTTCACGATCCTCGTTATCGTTTATCATCTTTAGCGCTATATTGTATACAAATACATTGCCAATGTCAACTTTATTTGGTTATCTTAATTCCGGTTCCATTCTATTTTATCCATGACATAATTTATCGAGATCTATTTATTTCATATTTCAAGTACTTGATTAGTTCTTCTGGAACTGAAAAATAAGTTATGTCAAAGTGCTCTTAGTATTTTCATATCCTCACTTTGGTCATCTTTAACTTTAGTTTCTGATGTAGAGAACTTTTTAACATTAGAACCGACTTTTCTACCACGCTTCAGGTGTGGTTACAACTCATTTTCAATATTAGATTATCTAACAAGAGAATCTACTTTAATTAGAATATTAGCAGCTAATAATTTGTTTTATAGACTTTACAGATGAATTGTATTTTGAACTTCGAGGATCAAATAATATAATAATATTTCATTTCAAATTGTTTATTTGAACTTTTGGTTCACACTTTGAGTTGCTTATTCTCTCCCGCTAATGTTGGGAAAATTAATTTATCAATTGATAATCAGCCTACTGAGCTTCAAACACATATCAAATTATTGGACCAAGATAAACTTCATATATGATATTCATATAAAAGTAGTTTTCTCAACATTCTTTCAAAACTCATCTTAGCGTACTATACTGGAGGAATTGAATTATTCAGACATCCAAAAGTTCATTTACACGAGAAGTACCAAGTTATTAACCTGAAATACATTATACATCAAGGAAGGAGAAATATATCACATTGTGTTTGTTTGATACGAATAAATATCTTAATATTCATGTTTTGCGTGTTTCAAATATCTAATTTAGAATTTATAATCTCACAAGTATCAACCATATAAATTAACTTTAGACGTCTAAAGAATGGATCTTCAAGTCCATTTTTTTATGAACATGTGCTACAAGATGTTCAATATCAATTTTAATAATATATGTGATACTTATCAAGAAAGTTCTGAAAATTTCTGAAATTGAGATCTTAGTCTCAGAAAATAACTTCAAAAACTTCTGATTGTGAGTAGATAATAAACATGTGCATGATATTTTAGTGGATGCAACAATTAATGTCATGAAAAATTAATTTCTCATATTTTTTTCATTAGAAACACAAATATTTATTGGATTGAAGAAAATTCTGGTTCTTAAATACTAGTTTTTCGGATCATAAACATTTCAGAAATTTGTGAGTAGATAACAAACATATGCATGATTTTTTTTATTAACAAATAACACCTTACATATGTTATATAAAAACTCAACTTATAAGATTTTAGTTTTCTTTTGGAATATACACAACTTATTGGATTGAAGAAACTTCATGTTGTTCCATACTAATTTTTGCATCATAATACATTCAAGATGACCCAATCGATTTTGCTAACAACACACTTAAGTGTGATTTCTAAACTTTTGGTTTAGAATAATACATACGATTTTGTTCTTATAATTTGTATCAATCCATAATAAATAATACATAGTAAATAATAAAATCATTTGTATAAAATATATTCATATAAATTGTTGGCATACAATATAATTATACTTTTCACATCTAAATCAATTTTTTTTTTAATTTTACTAATAATCACATAGTATGTAAAATACATTACTATATTTTTTTAAGTTTTATGTATATATAGAATGTAGAGTACAAAAATTGTTCAACAAATATAAATAACTCTACAGTTTTATCCAAGAATTATAATTTAATAAAAGAAAATAAATATTTGTTCACTAAAAAATTTAACAAAGGAAAATATATGTATACGATAAAATGTATTTTTTTAAAGAAAATAATTTATTCAATCAAATCACCATTAAGACTTATCTTTACAATATAAAAATTTCAAAAATAAATATGTATCATACATAAAAAAATTCACTCTATATTTGGGCAATTTGTTTTTTTATAAAATACACTAATTACAATAATAAAAGTTAATAACAAATTGATAACATTTAATACCAAATAAATATCTGTCAATCTTAATAAAATAGTCACAAAATCATAATATTATATTATAAATCAAATATTAAATTAATCACATTAATTATGTCAATCAATAATTTACAACAAATTAATAACATTTAATTATGAAATTATATTTTTAAATATTAATAAATTTCCAATCATGGATATATTTTCGTAGTGGTCATTAAGTATTTCAATCATAAATCTTTTATTACTAATAATAATAATATTTGTAATCTTTCTAGGAAACTTCAACATTATTGATTTAATCCTTATATGATTCTTAAATATTATTGATATAATCCTTCTGGAATTGTTTAACATGATTGATGCACTTATTTTCTGATGCATAAAAATCATCATTTGTTTTCTGATCAATGGAGACAAAATATATTAATAATAATATTAAATTTTTAAGTTCTCCTGGAACTATAAATAATTTCATCAATCAAAATTAAAATATAATCATTTGCATAATTTTTACTATAATATTATTCAAGAACTCAATCACAAATACTTTATTAATCAAAATAATAATATTTGCAATTCTACAGTTATTTTGAAACTATAAAATAAATTTATTATTTTGTTATCCTTCAGGGATGTTTTTATATCTTCTTCAGGAACTATATAAAAAATTCATTATTTTTCCATCCTTCAGGATATTTTATATGTTCTCTAGAAATTATATAAGAAATTGTTATTTTGCTATCCTTCAGGGATAGTTCGATAAATTCTTCAGGAACTTTATAAAAAAATATATAAATAACACATACAAAATATTTATAAAAATAGTACCTTCTAAATGTCGGAGCTTCGTGATGATAAAGTGTTATAAAATAAGAAGAAAGAATATAAAATAGAAGAGTGAAAAATTAGAATGATTATGTATTATTTCATTAGCATTTCGTATACAGTGAGATTTATCCTATTTATAGGACATTATATAAACATTATAATAAATACAAATTGATTAAATAAGGAAATAAGTTATTGGAAGACAAATCATCCAATTATTCATAACATTACTTGTATTATTATTATTATTATTATTATTATTATTAATCTATTTGAAAGTTATTCAAGTAATTCAAGTGTTGTAACTGGTTAACACAAGTTGGTAATCGATTACAACATGCTCAGAAGCACTTCCAAGTAGTAGAAAATAACTTATTTCGTTGTTGTAACTAATTAACCTAGTGTGTTAATTGGTTACCACTGAAAGAATTTTGTTTTTCCATGTCAGGTGTAACTAGTTAACTAAATGGTGTAACCAGTTAATAGCTCAATTATTGTATTTTTCTGTTGGTTTTTTTCGATTCTCAATCACTTTATAACCTTGTAGAAATGTATAGAATGCATTCTCATCCTAGATTAATGCAAATAACTTCTCACCCTCGTTTCTCTCTCTCTCTCTCTCTCTACATTTAAAGTTTCTCTATCAATATATATATATATATATATATATATTTATATATATATATATATATATATATATATATATATATTCGCAAAACTTGTTATTTCTTGTTCCAACATTTGAATTAAAAGTATGGTTCTGATCCATAAACACCTAGTATGCAATATGAATTTTGTTTCTAATAAAAGAATCCCTGCAAACCTACCTATCCTTGATGCAAATAATTACTACAAATTGTGAAAGCAAATGAAGGTGTTGATTATCAGCCAAGATGTTCTTCAAGTGATCAAGAATGGTTTTAATCCTCTTGTCCAATATGCAACAAAGGCGCAACAAGAAACACATAAGAAAGAAAAGAAGAATGATTTTAAGGCGTTTTTATTTATTCATTAATGTGTTGATAACGACAATTTTGAGAAAGTTGGTGATTGCGAATCATCACAAAAAGCATGAGAGATCTTATAGAAGGCTTATGCAGGGGCTGACTGGGAAAAGGTGGTGAGATTACAAACTCACAATTGTCAACTCGAATTCATTCAAATGGAAGAAATGATACAGATAATGATTTCACAATAATAATCACTCGATTTGTGAATCAAGTGAAGGCATGCAGAGAAGCTATTATAGAGCAGTATGTTGTCACGAAAATCTTGCATTCTTTAACACCAAGATTAGAAAATGTAGTTGCGAAAATTAAGGAATTGAATAATCTTGCGACGATGAGAAAAGATGAGCTATCAAGCTCTCTTGAAGCTCATGAACATAGGATGGAGGAGAGAAATAATGATATGGAAAAGGCAAAGATCGCTTTGCAAGCTCATTTCAGTGGGAAGAACATGAGATCGAAAGGAAAATCGCCCATGAAGAACAAAGAGAATTTTCAGGATTTTGGTGGAAGAGTGTCCCAAAATTCAAAAAATTAGACTTGTCAAAGTGGTGAGAGCAGCTCTAACAAAAATGGTGGTGGTCAAGGAAACTTTAGAGATGAGAAGAAAAGGTTTGACAAGAGCAAGGAGAAGTGCTACAAATGTTAAAGGTTTGGTCATTTTGCAAGAGAGTGAAATATGAACAAAGAGGAATCTTAAGGGTATGAATCCAAGGTTACAAGACAAGAGTTTGATGAAGAGAATACACTCATGGTCATGGTCACAGAAGGGGATTGCACCAGCAACATGTTGTAGGATAACAACAGTAGCAACTCCAAGAATTCTGAAAAATTAAGTTATGGTCGATTGAATGACGTTGTTAATTGGTTGCTTGAAGAGGAATACATCCTGATGAGTTTTGAAGGAGTTTAATGCAAATAGAAGTAGTATTTGGGCTCAGGTTGTTCAACTCATATGTTGGGGAGTAAGGATTGATTTGTCAAAGTCAATTGTGCCATGAAGAACAAAGTAAAGTTTGCGAATGACACCACTTTAATGGCTGATGGGATCGATGATATTATGATCACGAGGAAGGATGGTAGACATTACTTGATCAAAGATGTCTTGTACATTCCGAGAATCATATGTAACCTTCTAAGTAATGGCCAATTACTTGATAAGGTTTACAAGATTCACATGCAAAATAAGGGATTGCACGTTATGGATGCAAATGTAGTTTTGTTCCTTAAATCACCTACGATTGTCAATAGAACCTTCAAGGTTAAGTTTAAGTCTATGGAGCATAGATTTCTTGCTAGTGCATCAAGTCATGAAGATTGGATGTGTCACTATCGTCTTGGGAATATTAACTTTAGAGATCTCAAAGACTTGCAAGATAATGGAATGGTAATAGGACTACCATCAATAAACATACCATCTGAAATTTGTGAAGAGTTTGTGCAAGTGAAGCAACAAAAGGGTAAATCCAGCAAGGATGCATACCATATAACAAAGAATCACCTTGAGGTGGTATATTCAGATATGTGTGGGCTGACGAAGTAGATTCTATTGGTGGAAATAGGTATTTTGTCACAATTACCGACGGTCATAGTAGAAATATAAGGACATACATAATTAAGAGAAAGGATGAGGTACTTGAAGTGTTCAAGAAGTTCAAGTTCATAATTAAGAGGTAAAGTGGTCACATGCTCAAAGTGCTCAAAACAAATGATGAAGGTGAATATGTCTCAAATAACTTTAGGAGGTTTTGTGATCAATAAGGGATTGTGCATGAGGTATGTAAACACCCCAAATTTGCCCTCACCCATTCACACCATGGCTTGTGATCTCCTCATATGCATAATCTCAATCATACCATCTCATATCACATTTTTGATTCACTGCATAGATTCAAAGTCATCTGCATCTAGGGTTTGTGATCTGAGCAATTCAAGAACTTCTTGAGCCACTCCAAAGGTCATCAATCACTTCAAAGGGGTCCATGTATGTTCAAGCATCATATTATATCCCCTCAAAGTCAAGAATATCAAAAAATCACAAGAACTGGAAATGGCATAGAAGCAGAGCCAGGTTTGACTGCACAGATGACCTAGAATTAGGGTTTTGGTTTCAGAGGCCATAACTCCAAATTTTTTGGTAATTCTTGTTTCTATTGGTCTCTATATGGTATAGGGAGTATGCATATCAATTTTCATGAAGAAATTCCATGGGGAAGTCATCTGATCAAGAGTTGACTTTTCAAGCAAGTCAGTGTAAAATCAGGGCATCTGAGGCCCCCAATGACCCAACCAAAGGGTGTTCTTCATCATTTTGATTGTGTATGATCTTTATTTGATCATAGAAGAAGTTGGAAGTTCACAAAATTGAAGAATTTCAAGTCTTTTGCAAAGTTGACTTTTTGGGAAAGTTGACTTTTTAATGAAATTGCCATTTTGGGAAACTTTTTCAACTCTTGCTTTTTGATTCAAAAATGCTTCAAATGGAAAAACTTTGGTCATGAAAGTTGTAGAATGGATCATTCCCTTTTCAAAAAGTACAAGAACATGACCTAATTCATTTTGGATCAAAAGTTATGGCTTGTCAAAGTTGGGAAAAATCACATAATTTCAAGTTTTCTACCAAAGAGGCAAAGTTGCAAATTCACTTGTCAAGGAAAATTGAGCTATCAAATAGACTTCTAATCTTCATACAAACATCACACATGACTTAAACTTCAGATTGGCCCAAGAATTTCTTAAGTTCTATGCCTTAAACTTCAAGAATTACAAAAGGGACCAAAGTTGTGACAATTTGCAAAAGGGATCAAAACTTCTCATCCACTTGCCTCAGTTCATAAAATCTGATCCAAAAGCATTCCTTGATCCTTGCTGAACTCAACCATGCTCCTATCCTATCCTGCCACTTGCCCATACCTCCAAGTACAACTTGCTTGACTTTTGCAACTTGAAGCCATACCAATCCCACAGTGACACAACCACTCTCTGCCCAATCCAATCTTTACAAACACATCCCAATGATTCATTCTCATAACACACACAAGCCTGAAAGCTCCAAGAACACAGCATACTCAAAAATCCCCTCATTTGCAAAAGTCTTCGAATCTTTTGATTCAGCCATCAAAACTTCAAACTTTTTTCACCATTCAACTCCATAAACCTTGCTGATCATTTCCCTGCCCTCATTTTGCCCTAAAACCTCCACAATCAAAAACACGATTTTCACATTTCATGAACTGAGATTCTGCAAACTCTCTCCAAAGGCTATTTAAACCCCAACCAAGCATTGCAAGCTTCTTAGGAGGTTCTTTGGAGTGGATTTGAAGCAAAGAACTGGCCAGAAAGTCCCTGATTCGAAAGCTCAAGCTCAGGTAGCCATGGCATTTATTTTTTCAGAACTCTCATTTTATGTTATAGAATGATTCTACATGCCTCACTGATCACCATGATGTTTTTTATTTTTGAAAATAGTTGAGTATTGAGCATGTATTGATCTTCTGAAATTCCTGCCATTTTTTCCGTTTTGCTTCGATTCATGATTTTGAGTTTGAATAAATGATTTTTGGTGAGTGATTCTTGTTAGGGATGTTATGGGGATCATTTCTGGAAAGTTAGAGGGCTTGGGGATGCGTAGGGAGTGAGATAGCATAAGTGGCCTGCCGGAGAAGATGACCGGAACACTGTTCCGGTCATCTGAAAGTCATTAGGGTTTCTGATTAGGGTTTAATCATAATTAGGAGATTTTGAATTTCAGCCCTTGGATATGGCGCCAAGTCAATTCGCGCGCGTGTAGGTTTGAATTCCAGCCATTGATCTTGCTGACTTTCTCATTTTCATATTTAATTCATTTTATTTTTCATTTAATTGCATTTGTTTTCTCCATTTTATTAAAAATAGCAAAACCTTTTCAAAAATTCTGAAAATTTTTATACAAACTTTCATTAATTTTCAGAAACCAAAAACATTTTTATTTTTATTTTTTGCATTAAAAAAATATTTTTAAATCATTTAAAAGTTTATTTTTAATTAATTAATGAGAATTAATTAATTAAAAATACTTTTAGGTATTTAAAAATCACCAAAAAATTCATGAAACCTTTAAAATCATTTAGAAACATTGTCCAACCCTCAAACCAAATTTCTTTTTTTGATATTGATGTCTTTTGACAATTTTTCATGGAATTAAAATCATTTCAAGGCAATATTTTGTCCCAAACTTCCAAAATTCATTTCTGCCTAACCATTGAGAGTTGGACTTTGATTCTTTTTGCATTGCATCTTGCATATCATGTAGTTTATGGGATTAAATGGACATGATTTGATCTTGCATTTTCAATTTGTTTGACATTTTTCTTGACAAGGTACCTTAAAACCCTAGCATTCTTAAGAAATTCATAACCCTCACTAGGTTAAGAGTTAGAACCCCTCCTTTGGGCAGTGAGTTTGTATAGGTTTAGGGTTCCCTTGGATGTGTTTTCAATTTTTTTATCTTGATGTTTGCTTCTGGTTTTGGTTTTTGTTTGGTGCATTGATCATAAACCCTAATTTGGGCTTTCATATGCATCCATCTTGCATTTGCTTGCATAACATGACTTGCTATGACATTTTATGCATCCATTTGATTCATATTACATCCTAGGACATATTAGAATCATGTTTGATCATTGCATCTTGCATTTGCCATGTTGTATGCCATTTGCACTTCATAACTTTTCATGTATGATCATGGTTCTAAGCATGCTTCTCTTGCATCCATATGTTCATATGATCATCCTCATGCCTTGATTCATGTTTGCTTCATCTCTTAGCATCATTAGAATTATACTTATGCTTCTGGTTTTGATTTGCATCATGTCATTTCATCTCATCTTGCATTGTATTGCATTCCTTTCATTAACTTTTCAGGTGGTAAGTAACTTTGAGAAGTGAATTTGCCTTCACTTCTCACAATTTCTTTTCATCCCTCTTATGCATCATTGCTGCATTTTGTTTTGTGTTTGAGATTGAGCTTGCTCATTCTTCTTTATCTTACTTTCTTTCTTCAAGTGACTTGTCTTCTTAAATGAAGCAAGTGACTTTGCTTCTCTTTGATCCTTTCATCTGCTTCCTGGTGGTTTCTCTGAAGATTTCTCTTGTAAACCTCACAAACTTTAGGAACAACCAAGCATGACAATAATTAGGGTTTTGATTAGTCCCCCATTTAGATTTTACCTTTGTGTCTCATTGAGTCTTCTCTTCTCATCTCACAATCAAGGACTAAACCCTAAAGGCTTTGAGGCTTTGTGATTAAGCTTATGCCTGCATCCTTCTATTAGGATGGAGTGTATAACTTTAATCCTAAGTGTTAAACCCTTAATGTGTTTAAATCCTTTAATCAATTCACTTAATAATCATCAAGACATCAAGCTTGTAACTTGGGCCTTGCATTAGGGTTCTAATTCTTCCTTAATTGGTTAAGAAGGACTAACCCTAGTGTTAATGGACAAGTCCCCCTCAAGTTGTCTTACAAACCATAAAACTCACTTCTTCATCATATCATTAAATAAAATCCACTTAACAAAGGCTTTGTTTTGTCATGGGTTTAATCCCTAATCATGGATTAAGTTGAGGAGCTTTCCTCAGCTTAAACATTCTCATCTATTATCCTTCTATTAGGATGGTGTAATGAGTCTGTTTAATCCCTGATTATGGCTTAATTTCATTACTCAACACTAAACAAAAACCACAAAAACATCTAAATAATCACAAGTGGGTTAATGATCTTAATCCTACACTATGGTGATTAAGTGTGAGAAGCTGACTTCACACTTAAGGTATTCTCATTACCCCTAATCAGAGGGATGATGTGATGAGTTTACTAATCCATTGGTTTAGGCTTAAGCTCATTAACTTATGACAAACTTTCAAAAGCAATAAAAGACTGAAAACTCAAAAACAAACAATAATCGTCTCCTTCGGGATTCTTTTCTCATCTCATTCACTCACAAACGAGAACTTGCTTCTTCCGTCTAATGCAAGACAGTTTGCACCTGAGCCAGACAGGTCATACACTTGAGCATGGACAAGTAAGAAGTTCACAAGTCAATTCATCTTTCAGTCTCTTTGGGTCGAACTACGGTGTTCTGACTTCCTCATTGCACGAGAGGATACGTAGGCATAACTTAACAG
Source organism: Lathyrus aphaca (assembly GCA_963966055.1). Taxonomy (NCBI): domain Eukaryota; kingdom Viridiplantae; phylum Streptophyta; class Magnoliopsida; order Fabales; family Fabaceae; genus Lathyrus; species Lathyrus aphaca. The sequence goes on from OZ014520.1 coordinate 85,719,944, forward strand.
TTATCGAACAAAAGTCTCTGTATATTCCCCCTCTTTCCAACCTTATTTTTTTAAGCCTCATAGTCTTGAGCATTTCATCTTTGCTCTTACACTGACACTATACATATTACACTTCACTTCTCTTACACTGACACCTGTACATCCTTTTCCAGCTCTTCATACACAAATTGCACTGACACTACCCCTTTAAAACACAAATCTTTTAAGCGTGGATCCCGTCGAGTACGGCGGAAAATCAGGGTGCTAATACCTTCCCAGGTTGTAACCAACCCCCTTTCTCAGTCTCTCTGGTTCGCAACCGTCTTATCCATATCTTTTCTTAGGTTTATGCAGCATTACCTTTCCTTCGGGATAAAAATGCCTAGCTGGCGACTCTATTCATTCCCTGTGAGTTCACTCCTGTGTGTTCTCATTTCATCCCTTCGCCGACCGTTCGCGTCTGTACCCTTATCTGGGCCGGTCCCATTTATCGGGAGCGACAAGGTAGTACCACCTTATACATGAAAATAAAATGATGTAGCCAAAAGGAAGAATCAGTCGATAACAAACAGGGTGAGAATCATGTTAAAGGGGAAAAACTTGTTGAAAGAGTTATGGGGAGAAGCAGTATCCATAACTACCTATTTGTTGAATAGATGCCCTATAAAGAAGCTTGAGAATGTGAAACTGAAGGAAGCATGGTCAGGATTCAAACCAAATCTGAACCATTTGAGAGTCTTTGGTCCTGTTGCATATCGACATGTTCCAGTACAACTTAGAAAGAAGTTGGATAATAAGGGAATAGTGATGATACTTGTTAGATATCACTCTACCAATGGTTACAAACGGTTTGATGTTGTAAACAGGAATATCGTGTTTAATGGGAATGTTGTTGATAGTTCTATAGCCTTTGGTGTTGGCATTCATTTTGGTAAAATTGATTGTGATTGATATATGCTTATAAAGATGTTCTGACTTCTATTTTCCGCTGCTGCATTTTCCTCTAATATGATGTGTATGATCAAATTATGTTTTGGCCAAAAATTTGCTAAAGGGGAAAATTGTAAGTTCTGAGTTGGCAGTAATTTTTGCAAATCATGTTGCTTGGGAAATTGTTATTAAGAATGTGTTTACATAAGAATAGAACATCACTGATGTTGGTACAAGATGTCAGATCGGAAGTCCTGACATGGTTGCTCAGACATCAGTACTATTGTCATGTGTTACAACAGATGTCATGACATTTGAGTCCAGAATAGCAGGTGCTATTGCATTATGTGTATCAAGACATCCTTGTCTGCTATAATACAAATTGCTGTTGTAATTTCCAGTACAATATGTGTTGTTGATATGTGTGCCTCAGACAGATGGCAAAAGAGATGTCATGACATCTGTCTCTGTTACAACAATTGTTGTTGTTTATATCTTGACATATCATATTTAATTTGATGAGCATCTCTTGGATACACCTCATCAATATGCGCAGGTCAAGGAGATTAATTAGGAGCAAGTCCAGATTTAATTGGTTTTATGAAAAAGGATCTTGGGAGACTATTTAGTAAACTAATGATTTAAATATTCCTATTTTTATGGAGAAGATCTTGCAACTAATGATTTAAATGTTCCTATTTTTATGGAGAAGATCTTGCAGCTGATTTAAAACGTCTGGAAATATTATGGTGCTGATTTTTAGAGGTCTGGAAGTTTCAAGCAGAATTCAAAAAGAATATATATATATATATATATATATATATATATATATATATATATATATATATATATATATATATATAGTTTTTAAATATAGAGATATTTTAGGAAGTTATAGATTGAAGACCTTATTTGTAGCAGACTTTCTGCATAATTGTAACAGATGATATACTATAGATTAAAGGCCCAAATCCAGTTGGGAATAGGTTATAAAAAGAAGTCTTGTAACCTAGGTTTAGTAACCAACCAAAGGTGTAAAATTTGCATCATTAAGGTTGAGTTCTTAACAGCCGTATGGTGAAAAAATGTAATCTTCAGGGTTGTTTCTTTGTAAACCTCGAAGCTGTTAAGTAAGAGGTGTATTGTTCTTGGAGGAATCTTTTAAGAAACTCTGAGATGTTGTCATGGAAGTGTGTATTCTATTTTGCCTTGTTGTTTAGTTAAAGAGCCGTCAATATCAACAACTGAGAGTTGGGACTGTGAGACATCATTGCGGTGATTGGAAGTGAGACGGGTTTCTCATATTTAGGAGTTCTTAAGTAGAAGTTGCACGAGTAGTGATTAAGTGAGAAGATCGTAAACTGGGATGTTGACTGAGAGTCTTTATATTGATACTACATAGTGTATTTCCTTACTGGCTTGGTAGCCTCCAGAGTAGATGTGATTACATCGAAGTGGGTTAAAAATTTCGGTGTGTTGATTTATGCTTTTCAGTATTGTATTATATTGTAATGTATTATGTATTGTCTTGCTGGATATGTCAGTTCAAATGTCTCAACATCTTGTAGGATATTTGGAATCTTTCATATCAGAATTTAATATTTTTATTGTGTTTACTTTGTCATGCCATCTGTAATAGACTAGATGTCTCGACTTCTTATTCGACATCTAGTTTTTCTATACCAGAATTCCAGTCGTCATTGATGAATTGAAGCAAGTGCATAAAGGTATAACCGATTACCAGCACATATTAACCAGTTACATGCAGACGTTAAATGGTTACCAGAAAGCTATAACCGATTACAACTTTGAAATTTTCTATTATGAAGAAAGGGGAAGACCAGAACAACCTGTCCTCGAAGCCCGAAATGAAGAAAATGTCAGAAGGTCAACAAGGAAAAATGGTGTTCCTCAAGGACTCCAAGATTGTGAGTTGTTTCGAGACAACAAAGTCAATGATAATGGTGATTTATTTCATTTTATACTTACGGTCGGATCCGAACCCATTAATAAGATGCCTTAAGTGATCCAAAGTGGATTTATGCTATGAAGGAGGAGCTATAATCCATTGAAAAGAATAATACTTAGGAGTTGGTTTATCTACCAAAAGGAAAGAAGCCAATGGTATGAAGTGGGTGTTCAAAGTGAAAGCAAATCCCAAGGGTGATATAGTTAAGCATAAGGATCAATTAGTGGCTAATGCATTTTTTCAAAGAGAAGACATAAACTTTAAAGATGTGTTTGCACTGGTTGCTAGGATTAAAAGCATTAGGCTTGTTATTGGTATTACAAATAATCACAATTGTTCTATCTACCAAATGGATGTGAAATCTGCATTTTGGAACGAAATGCATGAAGAAGAATGTATATGTAGGACAACCCCTGGTTTTATTATGAAAGACTAAAATCTGAAGTTCTATAAGTTGAAGAAAACCTTATATGGTTTGAAGCAAGCTCCAAGAGCTTGGAATAAAAGAATTGATGGTTTCCTAAAGGATGTTGGCTTCAAAAAATGTGTATCCGAGCATGGAGTGTATGTGATGACGGATATAAGTGAAAAGTAATTATCCTTTTTCTGTATATGGATGACTTATTGATCACAGGTAGCAATGGAAAATACATTCCAAAGTTTAAGAGTGAACTTACGAAAAAGTTTAAGATGACCGACCTTGGTCTCATGATATACTTCATTGGTATTGAGTTGAATAAGTCCAAAAGGGGTATGATCATGCACCAAAGAAGATATACTCTCAAGATATTGAAGAAGTTTGAAATGGAGCATTGTAATGCTGGGTTTTATCTAGTCGAACCCAGGCTGTGATTGTATAAGAATGAGGATGAGCAAGATGTTGATCCAACTCAATATATGAGGTTTATTGGATCCTTGTGTTGCATGTGTAATACGTGATCGAAATCAGTGTTTAATGTATGTATTGTTAGTAGATTCATGGGGAGACCAAAGATGTCTCACTTGGCAGCAACTAAAAGGATCCTACAATACGTCAAAGGTTATGTTGGATGCAAAGTTCTCTTTCCTACATCGGATACGTTTAGAAACTTCAATTTGCTCGATTTTACCGATTCCAATTGGTGCAGAGATAAAGATGATCGAAAGTATATAGCTGGATATATCTTTATGTTTTGTGTGACATCAATATCATGGTGTTAGAAGAAGGAACCAATAGTTGCACTTTCTTCTTGTGAGGCCAAGAACATTTCTACTTCGTAATGTGTGTGTCAAGCCTTGTGGCATATGAATCTATTGGAGGAGTTGTGCAACAATTTGGGTGAGGCTATTACACTTCTAGTTGATAGCATTTCCATGATTAATCTTGCTAAGAACCGAATTACACATGGGAGGAGCGTCACAATGTGAAAAACAACCGGAAGGAACAGAGTCGCCACCGAAAGTTATTATCCCGATGGGAAAGGAAACGATCGAAGAAACCTCGAGAAGGGAAAAAGAATGGTCTTTTAACCATGATCAGGGTTTGAAAGTCGGTTATGCGAGGAGAAGGTATAAGCACCCATCGCGTCTATCGTAATCTACGGGATCCACGATTGTTATTTTGATCAAAGGGTGAAGAAATCTGAAGTTCTTCTATTGACAAGAAATAAGATGAAGAAAGAAAATAAATGGGAAGAAGGTGGATGGGAAGGAAGAAGAATCGATAAGATCACACATCTCATGCCTACATATCTCATCGAGAATGATAATTAGAGTCAACGCACTTTTGAGAAGAAATGGGGGATTGTTCTCGCCAAGATATCACATCTCATGCCTACGTATCTTCATTGAAAAAATGAAGAATCAGAGTGGTCGTAGTTCGGCTAACTATAATTACATGTGTGTTTTTATGTGGATGATGCTAATGTTCATGTTCTAGTAGTTTAGGTGTTGCCGCTAGCTGCATGGAGACTTACGCGTTTACCTGTTTACGGTAGAACGAAAATAACATGCCCTTAAGAAAATAGATGAATTGAGATGAGAATATAATATTAAAGAAGATTAATGGAAGTTGTTTGTTCAAGTCTTTTAGAAGAAGTATATTGATTTGATTTTGTTTGTGATCCACATAGCACTAAAATACTATGACATAAGAGCAAACACTTTACAAGTCGCCCCAATACGGGACATATGTTAAGCACTCTAGAAGTAAGGAGATACCTTCATCCTCCATTTCTTATGTGCTTAAGGCTCGTGGCGCACTAGACTCGTCGTATTTATTATGTTTTTTTTATTTTTGTTTGAGATATGTATAACATTAAAGTTTATGATTTAGGAGCGAACACTTTACTACTCGTCCCAAGATGGGGCGTATGTAAAACATCCTTGAAGTAGGGAGTGACCCTCATCCTCCATTTCCCATGTACTTAAAAGAAAAAGAAGAATAAAGGGGAATCTCCATCCTAGAAATTATCATGCAACGGTGGCCCTATAGTTGTGGTAAGAAATGGGAATTCTACCTAATGTTTTCATGCAAGAGAAGATTGAGAACCTAATGTTTATCCTACTTTGAACTTAATAAAAAAAATTAAGTTCAAGCTAGGAGCCCGAAAGGAACATGTGAATAACTCAATCACAAACATGGATAAACTCAAGACTTAACCAAGTCTCAAGAATACAAGACTCAAAGAAAATCAAAGATGAAAGAGAAGTAAGTCAACAAATACTTGAACAAGTAGGAAGATTCAACTAATAAACATAAGTGATAAGTATCGAGCATTAGCATTTAGGAAACAAAGTCAAGTAAGGCCAAACAAGGTAAGAATCAAAGTAGGGAAGTAGAAAAATCATATCATATTCAACTCATGTCTATGGTTCAAAAAGGAGCCAGAGAGAACAAGATATGCATCACATCAATGCTCAATCAATTAGCAATCATTAACTCATGCAAAACACACTTCAAGTGAGAAATCATGTGAAATTAAGATAAGAAACCAAGTTAGGGAAATAGCATGCATGAAAGTTTCAATTTAAATTTAAACTCAATATCTTAAGAAAGAAACATAAGCATTATATCAAGACAAGTTCACACAATTAAGCATGCATCAATCAAAACCTTCCATAAAATAAACTATTGTTCATGTGAAGTTCAATAAATGAAATACATACAATTGAGAAACAAAAATAAGTCAAGTAAGTAGCAATAACCAAGTATTCATGTCATTTAATTATCTCAAACATCAATCAAGCACATGTAATCAAAATGATTCAAAACTAGGTCAAAACTCATGCACATCCATCTCAAAACAAGGCCACATTGAGACACCAAACAAAATTAGGAAAGATGAAAACTAAAATGAAATAAAAGGCTCTAACATATGGTATATCCAACAAGAATAATTGAGTAAAGTATCTCATGAAGAATTGCAAAAATACGTCATAGAATTAAGTCATCAAGACAAACATAACACAAGGATCGAACATGCATCAAGGCTTCATTAAAGTGAATGGAAAAGGATCATAAATAACAAATCAAGACCTTAAAACATACTTTAAATCCTACTCATACTTGTACCTAAACATGGTGAAGAAATTAGCTCAATAAAGTGTCTCAAGATGTCCTCAACAATACACCTTAATTCAAAGAACAATATGCAAATACACATCCACAAATTAATTCGAAATAAACTATTAAAATAAATTATAAGGAAAATAAAAATTATGAAAACTAAATAAAACATCAAAGATCATGTGACATTTTTTTTGGTAATTTTTTTGATGAAAGAAACTATTTTAAATAAAGTTAAACGAAATAATAAAAGAAAAGAAAATAAACAATTTTGTAGGGGGTGCATTAGTAATGTATTCAAGAACAAGTGCAAGTAGGCCTAAAATCAGGGGTATGAATAGTAAGGGCACTGGGCCCATTAGCACAAACTAAATATTCATTCATTTTTTTATTTTTTATTTTTATTTTAAGTGTAACAGAAAAACATGTAACATGCATATCAATTAGTCACAATATCATTTAAGTGACTAAAGAAAAAATAAGCTACAAGACAAAAAAAAGAACAATCAATGAGAAGTTTCCACACTTCATCTTCAACCTTGAAACACCAGCCCGCCGAAGCTTTGCCCCATCCGCCGCGGGCCGCCGACGATGATGGCCGAAAAAAATTAAATCGAAGGAACCCTTTCCTCTCGATTTTTTGCGTAAATTCTAAATATGATATTATTTTTCAGTTTTAAAGTCTCTACCACCATGAAATCAAGACATGAATGAAATACACATACATTTTCATGTCAACAAATCAAGAAAATCTAGGTACTATTTTCAAGTATTTTCCATGGAGATTCCAAATATCACATTAGTGTTTGAAAACAACCACTAAAACCTCATGAAAAAAGCACAACAAAGTAAGCCCTAGAATATGAAAAATCAAATATCACACACAAACAAAGTCTAAACCAATACCTACATAGTGTACGACTTCAAATTCACATGAATGATCATATTTCACATAAATAAATAGCATGGAATGCTGAAGGAAAATAAGCTTACCAAATAGAGTTATGTCCGTTGCACCTTGAAAACTCACAGAAGCTTCGAATAAACCCTTCTAATAGCCCCCTTATGCCTTAGTGACGATGAACCAAGTAAAAAGTGGGAGAATACTTGGATTAAAATACCAAAACAAAGTGAGAGATTCTAGAGAGAGAAGTACATGTTTGGATGTGAAAATGGAGGAGTGAAGCTCTTCCTTCAATTAGGGTTTGTTCTTTGGTTATATATGATGGGTGAGAGGTCATTAGAGGACCAAAACAAGAGAAAATAAGTGTTAAAAAATTGGCCAAAAATGATGTGAATGGCGCATACGAAATAGTGTATTCATGGATTATTTTTGTGGTATGAATGAGTATAAGGGAGTGTGTAAGGAGTGATAAGTGGAATAACATCTGGGAATAAAATGGTGAACAAGTTTTGTGAGTTTTTGTAACTTTCCAACTTTGGCAAAAAAATTCAAGTATGGTGTATGGTATGGTAGGAAAATATTTGGCTTATTACAGTGAAGAATGGTGTGGCATGGATGATGAAGGAATGTTGTATGAAAACAATTCACATAATATCAAAGGTATCCATTTTAATGCACCAAAATGACATATTCATTGGTGATAAATGATTCAAATGGTGAGAACTTGGACTCATGAGAAACTAGGAATAAATATAAACAACTTTCATGTTGACAAAAATATTGGAACAAGTATTGGATCTATGGGAAAATTGCCTTGAAAATTATGCACAAAATAAAGGAATTTTATACTTAGAAAAATTCTAAGAAACCCTAATTTGGAAAATTGTATGATTCTATGATTGCTCTTGATCAAAACTCCTCATAACATGAAAGATGACTTGAAATGCCCTTACTTGGTCAAAAATATCAAAGGTTGTTTTTTGGATCAACAATTGACTTTCTTGATCAAATAAAACTATAATATTCCTCTCCCTATATGAGACTCATGAAATGACTCATTATGTTTTGAGATGAACACATAGATGCCTTGGACTATATAACGAACCATGGAGCTAAGTTTTACTCAAGAAATCCTCCACATGTTGCTTTTGAATCAAGATTTTTGCTCAGCGCCAAAAGACAGAAAGATGAGATCAAACCCTCAAAACCCTAATCTTCAGATGATTGTAGCTTGAACATCTCATGATACTGAGAATATCTCCTCTCTTATTTTCTAGCATAACTTCTTCTTCACTTGAGGAAAACCAATGACACAAGATACCATGATCCCACACCTTGAGAAGAACAATGATGCATGTATGATTGTTATAACCTAAAGGAAATGCACATGTATGTGAAGCAAAAGCCACTTACAGATGATAAATATGAGGGAAATTTTGGGATGTTACAAGGAGCAAGCATTTTGAGATGAAGTTTCACTACTTGAGGGAAGTTGTTAGTGAAAGAAGGTTACAATTGGGATATTATAGAAGTGAGGAACAAGTTGTTGATTTGTCGACTAAATGATTTAAATATAATGTGTTTAAGAGGTTAAATATGAGCATGAGCATGAAAGACTTTGAGCACTTTAATTAAGGTGGCATGTTGAAAGTTATTCAAGTGTTGTAACCGGTTACAACAACATTAGAAGCACTTCCAAGTAGTAGAAAATAACTTATTTTATTACTATAAATGGTTAACCTAATGTGTTAATCGATTACCACTGAAAGGATTTTGTCTTTCCATGTCAGGTGTAATTGGTTAACCAAATGGTGTAACTGGTTACGGGCTCAATTATTGTATTTTTTGTTGGTTATTTTTATTTCCAATCACTTTGTAACCTTGTATAAATGTATATGATTCATTCTCATCCTAGGTTAATGCAATCTTAACTTCTCACCCTAATTTTTCCCTCTCTCTCTGCCTCTCTCTCTCTCTCTATCTCTCTCTCTTTTCACATCCAAAGTTTCTCCACCATTGTTCTCCAAACTTGTGATCTATTATTTTAACATATCTATATATTTGTTCCTTTCTAAAATAGTTGGTGCAAATATTTAGTACGGTGTCATAAGTTTTCTGATATGGTTGTGTAGAGTGAATATGTAACATTATTACTTTAACATCCAAATTATTTTCTGAATAAAAAAGTATAGTACATTGTGAATATAATCGTAAAATAGAGAAAACTAAACTGTAAGATAGAAATATTATTGTTCTGGCCCGACCCAATTCTTCCTATTGGGCCAAAAAGACTGATCCACTTACCTTGCTCGACGTCGAGCACAATCATGAAAAGTGGTCCTTAGTCGACCACCAATGATCCGGTCACAAAGAGACCTTCTAACGGCTAGTATTGACCGTTTCCTATCTTCACGGACCCCTCGATCCGCGCCTCACAAAATGAACCAATAATCTTCTAGCTGGTCCCTTATATGAACTCTCTCATTTGAGAGGGTCAGGTATTCAATTCTCAACCTTAATACTAGTACTTGCTCACTCTTGCTCGGTTACTTACTTTAGCATCGGAGTGCCTTGCAGGTACACCCCTTTTTCTCCTCAACGACCATATCCGTCCGCTCTCGAGACCAGCCGCATCGGATCTTGATCTCCAGGTAAGATCAGGTGGCGCCGTCTTTGGGAAACGCTAAGATTTCCCCGTTCTTCTTTCAAGATCCTCAAAGAACCAAAGTTTTAACAAGATCCATGGCTGCTCGGGACAACCAGGAGAATCGATCGAATGATGGGATGATTCTCACGCAACGTGAGAGCAACGTCCAACCTCCCCTACACGATGAAACAGTGCACGACCGACCAGAAGGGAAGGCGACATCACCTTCACCCGATCGTGACCAACCCTTGGAGAGTCGCCCAGAAACTCTTTTTCCTTCGACTCCTTCGAGGTCAGATTCGCCGCGCTGGCCGAAATCCTAAATCAAACGAACTTGTTACTCCTCACTCATGGTGAAAAGATTGCCCGACTTGAAGATAATTCTCGTCGACCTCATTCTCCAAAGAAACCCCAAGGGGAGCACACTCCGTCTCCTGCGAAGAAGAAGAGGAGAGGAAACACCGACGAATCAACGGGCAACAAACGCTTTCGTCAGTCGTCTCCACGACCCTCTCCTAAAAGAAAATCAAGAAGGAGCAGATCAAGATCCACCTCCCCTCGAAGAACAAATAAATACGATCACAGATCATTGCTTATTTCCAGTGACGACGAAGACGCTCGGGGTCCCCTGTCATCTGAAATTATGGCAGCCAAGCTCCCAAGAGGCTTGGAGAAACCTCCTCCCTTAGGCTCGTACGACAGGACTACCGATCCAGACGAACACATCGAGAACATCGATGCCTTGCTCGACTATCGGGGTGTTCGGGGAGAAATTAAATGTCGACTCTTTCCCACGACGCTGAGGAAAGGGGCAATGACGTGGTACAAAAGTCTTGAGGCTGAATCCATCACATCATGGAAACAACTTGGGCGCACGTTCTCTAGACACTTTACTGCATCAAGACGACACCCTAAGACAGAGGCTTCGCTCGAAGCAATAATCCAAGGGAGGGACGAGCCTTTACGAACTTACATCGAAAGGTTCAATAAAGAGGCAGTCCAAGTGTCCACGACCGACGACATGAAAAAGTACCTGCTGGAACGAGGGCTACGTCCCTCGACCGATTTCCATCGGGCGGTCGGCATTGAAACCCCGGCCACCCTTGACGCATTCTTGCTAAAAGCCCAGGCTTACATCCAATATGAAGAAAAGCAAGCGGCCAGTTCAGTAAGAGACGCTCGACGCCGTGAAGACGCCAAACCACACCGAGTTGATGAACCATCGACATCTCGTCGGGGAGGAGACAAAAGAAAGGATGAGCGCTCCCGTGAACCGCGGGAGCACCGGGGACCTATCGGTCGTTTCCACGAATACACGCACATCCTAGCCTCCAGGGAGAAAATTTTGTCTGAATGCGCCAATTCAGAATTCATACAGGCGGGAGTACGCTTTCCGAGGCAACAACCTAGCAAGCCCGACACAGATAAAACGAAATACTGCAGATTCCACAAGAGTCATGGGCATAACACAGAGGATTGCATCCACCTCAAGGACGCGATCGAAATCCTCATCAAAGACGGGCACCTGAAACAGTTCACAAAGTCCAGAGACAATCCTCGACAGGATACACAAGAGACCCAGAAAATCGAGGAAGCCGTGCCCATCCCTGCAGACGCTAACATGCAAGTCGCCCTGAGCATTTATCGCCCGGAAGATTTCTTTTTACCAGACCACACCAAGGGTGCGGGATACCTCTCCTCCCACAGTCCGTGGGAAGCTTTCCCGTCGGCGATGGTCATATCAGGGGGAGGCTTCAATAAAATCACGGTCGGTTCCGTAAAGAGAAAATTCGACCAGTTAATCGCCAAAGGGCCCGCACAAAACGCCACTTTAGATCCACCGAGGGAGGGTTCCATACCCCTCGCATTCTATCGAGAAGAGCTCCTGGGAGGAGCACCCAACGCTAGCATCCCTTTACTCATCCGAGCGCGCATGGCGAACTTCGATGTAAGGAGGATATTAGTGGACCAAGGTAGTTCATGCGACATCATGTACTCCCAACTATTTTCAACACTCCAACTGAACGAAACACATCTGACTCCATACGTCGGATCAGACCTACAAGGTTTCAACGGAGCAGTATCCCGACCGTGGGGTTATGTTGACCTGTTTGTCACCTTCGGGGCGGGCGAGACAGCCAGGACGGTTAGGGTCCAATTCCTTGTCGTAGATTGCCCGTCGCTATACCAATGCATATTAGGACGACCAACTTTAGCCGAGTTGATAGCCGTGCCGTCCACCATCCACCTGAAGATGAAGTACTATACTACTTCGGGCAGAGTCGCCACATTGCACGGAGACGTCGACGCTGGCCGCAGATGTTTCGAGGCAGCATCCAAAGGTCTCAGTTCGATATCGTACCAACCAAGTCCCCCGACATTGGATTCACCAGATGTGCCCAAAGCTTTCCCTCAAGTCGATTCGATCGACCTAGACTGCAGGTTCTCAGATAGTAGCGAGAGCGTCCAGAGACCAGCAGAGGCCTTAGCCCGACCAATACCGGACGGAGATTTCGAGCTAATTCCCTTGGGAGAGGACCCTGCCCGGTGCGTCAAGATCGGGGCACATATGCCCGAATTAGTGAAGCGACAGTTGGAAGCTTGCCTCAGGGGGAACGCAGACTTGTTTGCATGGAGCGCCGCAGAAATGCCAGGGCTCGACCCCGAAACAGCTTGTCATCACCTCTCTATCGACCCAACACATAAAGCGGTCGCTCAACGCAGGAGAAAGCAGTCGAGCGAGAAGACTGAAGCTGCCGAATCTGCTGTTAAAGACCTCCTAGAGGCTAAATTTGTAACCGAGGCCAGGTATACAACCTGGCTCTCAAATGTTGTACTTGTGAAAAAATCTAGTGGAAAATGGAGAATGTGCGTTGATTATACCGATCTCAATCGGGCATGCCCGAAGGATGCATACCCTTTACCTAACATCGACAAGTTGGTCGACAATTCGTCCGGATACAAATTATTATCCTTCATGGACGCATATTCGGGGTACAATCAAATACGCATGGCCGTGTCTGACAAAAAATACACGGCCTTCATGACCGAGTCGGGCAATTACTTTTACAATGTTATGCCCTTCGGTCTAAAAAACGCAGGAGCGACGTATCAGCGCATGATGAATAAAGTTTTCCGAACCGAAATCGGAGACATGCTCGAAGTATACATGGACGACATGATCGTCAAATCTCAACGAGAAATGGACCACGCGTCCCATTTGCGAAAAGTTTTCGACCAGGCACGAAAGTGCAAAATGCGCTTCAACCCTGAGAAATGCACCTTTGGTGTCCGAGCGGGAAAATTCCTCGGATTCTATCTGACTGAACGAGGCATTGAGGCAAATCCCGATAGGTGTCGAGCATTCGCGGAGTTCCCAACTCCCACGTCCAAGAAGTCCATACAATCACTAAACGGGGTCATTACCTCCCTTGCTCGATTCGTAGCAAAATCAGCTCAACATGCTCTCCCCTTTTACAAGCTCCTCCGTAAGGAAGCAACTTTCGAGTGGACGGCAGAATGCGAGTTAGCACTATCCCACCTGAAAAAAGCATTAAGCGAACCTCCAGTCTTATCCAGACCGGAAGAGGGGGAGACTCTGTATCTCTACCTTGCGGTCGCGAACGAAGCAGTAAGCGCGGCCCTTGTGCGCGAACGACCCGAAGGGCAAAAACCCGTGTATTTCACGAGTAAAGCACTCCACGGCCCAGAAATTCGGTACCTTCAGATAGAAAAGGTCGCATTGGCCCTCCTTCTCGCAGCTAGAAGACTACGCCATTACTTCCTAGCTCACACCATCATCGTAAGGACCGATCAACCCATAAGACAGTTGCTCGGTCGACCAGACATGGTCGGTCGAATGTTAAAATGGTCACTAGAACTATCTGAGTTCGACATCAAATTTGAAGGAAGACAGGCCCTCAAAGCTCAAGCATTGGCCGACTTCGTGGCTGAGCTTGCCTTCACTGGGCAAGACCCGAAAGCTTCATCCAAGTGGGTTATTTTCGTGGACGGCGCATCTGGTCCGACGGGCAGCGGAGCCGGTATCATTTTGGAGAACGAAGAAGGGAACGTCATCGAAGTGTCATTGACTTTATCTTTCCCCACTTCTAACAACCAAGCAGAATATGAAGCCTTCCTGACGGGCATACGGCTCGCAACCGACCTAGAAGCGGAAGAGATCACAATTTGCACGGATTCCCAATTGGTTGCAAGCCAAGTCCGAGGGGATTTCCAAGCCAAAAGTGACAGCATGGCCGAATATCTAGCCCTCGTAAAAGACGAAATAAAACGGTTCAAGAGTGTAGAAGTCAAACACGTTCCACGGGAAAACAACGCCCGCGCAGATATCCTGTCCAAACTGGCGAGCACTAAAAGGAAAGGAAACAACAAGTCCGTCATACAAAAACTGCTCCCCCGACCAAGTATCGGGCACTCATCAGCCTGCGTACACATTAACGTCGTGGGCGACACGGGTTGCTGGATGACCCCGGTGTTCAACTATCTAACCAAAGGAGAGTTACCAACCGACCCAAAAGAGGCTAGTACTATACGACGAAGGGCATGCTCATACTCTTTAGTAGGCGGACGTATGTATCGTCGAGGATTCTCTACACCCCACCTCAGATGCGTAGAGGAGGAAAACATTCCACACGTACTAAGGGAAGTCCACGAAGGAATCAATGCGCAGCACCCTGGCGGACGCTCGTTAGCTCGAAAAATTCTAAGGGCAGGATACTACTGGCCCACCCTCCAGCATGATGCAAAGGAGCATGTAAGAAGATGCGACAAACGCCAACAACATGGAGACGTGCACATAGCACCTCCATCCGAGCTAAAATCGTTATCATCGCCCTGGCCGTTCGCATGGTGGGGAATGGACATTTTAGGACCATTCGTCGTTGGATCTGGTCAGAACAAATACTTAATTTTAGGCGTCGACTATTTCACCAAATGGATAGAAGCTGAGGCCCTGGCCAAAATCACTGCACTCAATATACTTCGATTCTTCAAAAGAAACATCCTCGCCCGATTCGGAGTGCCCCTCGCCATTGTGACCGACAACGGGACTCAATTCACGGATAAACATTTCAAAGAATTCGTTGCGTCAATGGGGACGAAACAACACTTCGCTTCAGTCGAGCACCCTCAAACTAACGGGCAAGCAGAGGCCGCAAACAGGGTAATCTTGAGAGGTCTGAAATGAAGGTTGGACGAGCATAAGAAACACTGGGTCGAGGAGTTACATAGCGTACTATGGGCATATAGGACCACTCCCCACTCAACGACCGGAGAATCCCCATTTCGATTGGCATATGGGACCGAGGCGGTAATTCCAATAGAAATGCATGTCCGATCGAGACGCACGGAATTCCCCATGGAACAAGACACAAATGCTGAAGCTTTAAGAGACGAGCTCGACATGGTCGAAGAAATTCGATTGGAAGCCGCTCTTCGAGAAACTATTCTCAAACAAAAGATAGCCGCTCGGTATGATTCCAAGGTCATCAGGCGGACGTTCGAAGTAGGCAGCCTTGTCCTTAGAAGAAACCACAGGGATCCCCGCGAGGGAAAATTAACGCCCAACTGGGAAGGCCCATATCGTGTTCGAGCAAAAACCGAGAACGGTGCTTATTACTTAGAAAATCTACACGGGGAAGAACTCGCTCGGCCTTGGAACGCCGAGAAACTTAAACAATACTATAGTTAAGTCAGTCACCTTACTCAACTCCCAGGCGAAGAGAAAGAGAGACTAACGAAAAACTGCGTGCCTAGGTACGAGCACGTCAGCCCAAATATAACAAATTAAGCAAGACCTCTTTTCGAGCAAAAGAGAAACTTGTTGCACGAACGGATACTCAAACGAGTCCGACGTCGCCTATGTACCACGACCAGGTAGAACCCCAGCTCGCGATGGGACGTTCACGCCACGGAGCCCGGGCCATTATCTTGGCTCGAGCACCGATCAAGAGTAAAACCCTCCAATACTGATTGGTTCCCCTAACCAACAAATCATCCATACTCCCCCGTATCTATCCAATTGCTTCTAACTAATGCAAATACGAGCGTCAAACACTTAGTAAAAATAACAAATAAACTATGTCCTCCGACGGACGCATTATTACGAGCAAACAATATATGTAACCGACCACTAGGGTCAAACACTTAACATTTAAAAGAAATGCGGCACCAAAAGGCCGACTTGTTCGGAGTTACAAATAAAGGGGGCCACGCCCCCAAAACAGAATACATTATAAATTACAAAGGCACGCAGGCCATCAATTAATTATCCTCACCCACCGGGCGGCTTTCCTCTGCACGAGCTTCCTCCTGGTCCAGCTGCTCCTCTGGTTGGTCAGGCTGAGCAGTCGTCCCCGGCTGAGAGTCGGCCACCACCAAGTCAGCAGGGGCTACAACCTGGCCATCCACCACCTTGTAGAGATAATTCATACGGTCGACATCCAAGGCTAGGTCAGGGTGGAGAGCTTTCACTTGGTCCACCGCATTCAGGAAGCTGAACTCAGTTGACGTATTCAGATATTCCATATCTTGGTCGATCCGAGCGAGAAGCTAAGCCCTCGTCACCAAATGTTTGGTATCCTCGTCCTCGTCTTCCTTGGGGCAAAAGGCATCCTTCAGCTTCTTATTCTGCTCAAGCAACCTCTTCTTGTCGACCTCCAATTTGGCGATGACCGTTGCTCGTTCAGCCGACTCTGTGGTGACCTTTTTTACCTCCTCTGTGGCCGCTGTCAGCTTGGCCTCAGAAGCAGCCAACTGCTCCTTGAGTTTGCTATTTTCCCGCTCCAGCAAAGGGGACCCCTCGGCCGTCATCCAAGCCATGGTCAGGACCCACATAACCGCGCTCGCGTCCTGAGCCAAAGAAAGCCGCCGGGCAGGACGGTCCATCCCCTCCAGGAACAGAGAGTCCGCTCGGTCCACCTCCATACTGTTCCCCTCAAAAAAGTTACGAACAACAAAACATGGGGGTATCCCATGCTTTGGCTTTGGGGGAGCACCGGCCGTCAGGTCCACAATAGCCGTCGCTTTATGCTTCTTCATCAAAGAGCCAGTAGAGACCCCCGGAGAGCCTTGGACCAAAGGACCCAAGCCTGAACCGCTCGCCTCGGTCAGTCTGGTCTGTACGACCCTCGACCGTTTCCGCTGCTGCTGGACCAAACGCTCGTGGATTTTGTCCAGAGGATTTGTCAAGGAACCTGAAAAGAAGAATAAAATCAAAATTAGTTACAAGCAACAAAGTGAAATCGAAAATTTAACGAGCGTAAGTGAACAGATACCAAAAAAATCAGATACTTCCTGCCCGTTACCACAGGCCAGCAGTTCAGTAACACTAATCAGGGGGCGCTCCAAAGCTTCTCCCCCATCTTGATCGACCATAACCTTCCCCTCCCCGTCCAATAGAGGGGTCGGAGTAAAGGAAGCTATTAACTTTCTAAAGGCCTCAAAGCTGGCCGCATCGTCATCATTCAAGGTATCCCCCACCTGAACAAATTCCCCCACTGGTCGTTCATAATGCACATGACTCCAAGAGAAGGGAAACATCCATAATCTCCTCGGAATCACCTGACCTTGGTCGTCAAGCTTGGGCTCGTCGTTCTCATCAGTATCAATTCCGAGAAAACTCATAGCTCTCACGGCCGCATCGCTCGCAGGCTTTATCAAGAAGTAGTCGTTTTTGAAGGCCCGGATGGATTCTGAGTGGGCCTTGAAGATCTTGGTCCGCTGCTTGAAAGATACGACCCCTTCCGGTCGGTTCCTCGCCCGACTTGGCGCTGTAAAGAAAAGAGGCGAAAGAAGAGAGGAAGTGTGGCCCCAACGCCCAGAAAGGCGCACGTCATCTCGAACGCCCTCAGGAATGCGTATGAGTTGGGGTGCAGCTGGGAAGGAGCTATGCAGAGATGTCCGAGCACAGCACTCACGAAGTCGCTAAAGGGCAACGTCACCCCCAGAACCGAAGTAGCGTACTCATACATGGAGAACGCCCGACCGCGAAAGTCTGAGAAGATACGGTCGTCGTCTCCCAGGAAAGTCACAACCCAGTCAGCGGGATTCCCAACAACTGGCAGCGGCTCCGATCGAGGTCTCGAAAAGGAAGACACTTTGTCCAGCAAATCTTCCATCACCCACTCTTCGGGCGAGACCCTCGACTGGGTAGGACACTGAGGCGATTCTGTCGACTGCCCCGTGGTACTTGTATCTGAACCATCCGAAGAGCTTCCTGAGTCTGAAGGTATGGACGCAGACGATTCCGTATTCCCCGAGGACGTATCCTCAGAAAGCACGTCCAGCGGGTTCCCGAGCGAGTTTTCACCTGAAAAGCAGAGGAAAGGCATCAGTGAATTCGATTAAGAATATCAAATCCACCCTTCCACCGCTCAACAAGTGAAAGGGCGCGCTTCAGCTCAGAAACTATGTTCCGAGCTGTAGCCCCGGCTAACCATTGCTCGAAGCAACAGCTGACGCCCAACAGTATAGGTGACAAAAATCTATCCAAAAATCTAAAGTCCAAGTCGACCAAGATTTCCGTCGACCCTAAAGTTAGGGTTCACAGCCGACCAGCTACGGTGGCAAGAACTTTAAGGCTTACTAATCCTAAATCCTAAAACTACCGGTAGAATCGCCCTAAACCGCATGCATTCTACAAAACCTACGCTATATACACTTAAAAGAGAAGAAAGGAATGGTACCTTGAGCTTGAGAAGACATTTTGGAAGAAAGTAAGCTTCTGCAAAGGGTGGTCGGCAAGAAATGACGGTGGTCGACGGCTGAAACAACGGCGGCTGAACGGGCAGAGTCTTGAGAGAGAAGATGAAACGAAAAGGTCAAAATGGGCCCTGAGAATCCTATTTATAGGAAAGAAGACACGTGCGCGCGTGCGTGACCCCTATACGCTAGCCCCTAGACTAGCCGTCAAATCATTAATAGGCGCGAATATCCAGATATTCCAGCTTTTCGTTTCACATTCCTCTACCGAGCAACGTATTGTTTGCCCGGAAGACCGACAGCGTAGATCCTCGACCATGACATCACGCTCCGCCGAGCACAGTATCGCTTTTAAGTCACTGCCCAATGGCACGAGCAATGACTTGGGGGGCTCCTGTTCTGGCCCGGCCCAATTCTTCCTATTGGGCCAAAAAGACTGATCCACTTACCTTGCTCGACGTCGAGCACAATCATGAAAAGTGGTCCTTAGTCGACCACCAATGATCCGGTCACAAAGAGACCTTCTAACGGCTAGTATTGACTGTTTCCTATCTTCACGGACCCCTCGATCCGCGCCTCACAAAACGAACCAATAATCTTCTAGCTGGTCCCTTATATAAACTCTCTCATTTGAGAGGGTCAGGTATTCAATTCTCAACCTTAATACTAGTACTTGCTCACTCTTGCTCGGTTACTTACTTTAGCATCGGAGTGCCTTGCAGGTACACCCCTTTTTCTCCTCAACGACCATATCCGTCCGCTCTCGAGACCAGCCGCATCGGATCCTGATCTCCAGGTAAGATCAATTATTAAGTGAAGTTATTAGGATTTACATCATACAATACCTTTTATATAAACAACTAAAGCCCAAATCCAAAACTATACAAACTGACCCAAGTCTAAAACATACAAAATAAAACTACAAGTTACATTTCGACTAAACTATATGTTGTATTCGATTGTGTTGAACACAAATGAATCCTTCACCTACACTAGCTACTTTGACACAATCAAATGCTAAATTTCAATAGAACATTGAGTTACAACTTCTAACACACCCCTTAATTCATGTTCTCGAGATTTCTCATTCCGACGTTTCTTTTCAACTCATCGAGCCTGACTTTCTTCAAGGATTTTGTAAGTATATCAGCTAGTTGACATTGTGTCTTATAATGCTTAAGCTCAAGCTTTCCTTTGTTAATTTGATCCCTAAGAAAATTATACCTCATATATGTGTGTTTACTGATAACGAGAAATCGTATCGTTTTATTACTATGTTTCAATGTCGTTTTATCGCACATTTATCGTATTATCACCCAATTCTTCGAGTTTTCTATGTCATTTTGCAGGTATAACAATTATAGAGCTAAATCATAAGCAAAAGGTGAAATGAACAAAAACAAGCATGAAAAGAAGAAAAAGAAAGGAATTCTGCAAAATACTGCATAATTTGTAACAGTCACGATCGTCACCAAGCTGTCACGACCGTGACGCGCTAATTGGACCAGTCACGATCGTCAGCAAGCTGTCACGACCGTGACGCGCCTTAAATGAAGAAAATTCCCGTGACGCCTTTGTCACGAACGTGACAAAGGGAAAATAGGTTTACTTGAATTGATTTGGTCATGAAACGTGCTACGTGAAGTCAAAACAGTTCCTATTCTTCCGCAGACTCAGTAACACATTTTCTCCTGGATTCTCTCTTCAACAACGAAGCCCACGCATGAATTTCAACTGCCAAGCCCAAATTATGTTTTCTATAAATAGCTTGATTACAAAGTAGAAACTACATAGTATTATTTTAGCATTTCTCGCGGAAGCTCTGCCGTATTTTTGTTGCACCCTATTTTATTATTTTTCCAGCACTTGCTCTTGTTCGTGTTTTAATTTCTACATCCCAACCAAATCAAATAACAATTTCCAACATCAGGAAATTGTTATTATTTATTTTCTTTCAAGCCTTCAGAATTTCGTTTAAATTTTATTTTCGATTCCGGTTCGCACTCCGAGCTTGCCAGACTGTGGAAGAAGGAGTTTTACAATTTTTATTATTCAGGTTTTTAATAATTTCGCATTTATATTAATTTAATTATTTATGTTAAGAATTTATTTTTATTATTTTTATAATGCATATTTTAATTTATGTTCATCTGTTTCTGCATCTGTCTGGTACAACAAATATGCGTAGCTAATTAAATTAGGCGGTATGTAATTAAAATACACTAAATTGGTAAAATCGAATCTAGGCTTAAACAATTAAGAACTTAAAATTCTGGCTATGACTTTTTATTATAAAAATTAATCTTTTTGTTACGAGAGTAAGGAAAGTGTAATAGGTTAGGTCGAGACCACGAGAGTGTGAGATTTTAACCAGATAGCTAAAGTTAGGCATTTAATTTAAATACAGCGAGAGCGCTTTAAAATGAATTAGACTTATTAAGTTTCCAAAAATTATCTTCTAAACACTTATGGGCTAGCGAGAGCAGGCATAGG
Source organism: Lathyrus aphaca (assembly GCA_963966055.1). Classification (NCBI taxonomy): domain Eukaryota; kingdom Viridiplantae; phylum Streptophyta; class Magnoliopsida; order Fabales; family Fabaceae; genus Lathyrus; species Lathyrus aphaca. The sequence continues at coordinate 85,741,134 of OZ014520.1, forward strand.
GCTTTAGGAGTAAGATCTGAGATAAGACCACGAGAGTGTGAGTTAAAGATATTTAAACTGATAACCTCTACAGAATATATTAAGTGACCCATCCTTATAAGCTTAGGTTAGATTGACCCACCTAGGTTAACATAATTACATACCGACCGCCTTCTTATTATTTCATTAAACTAAAATTTAATTCCCGTCTTTAATTAAAAAAAAAACAAAATCGTGACAACCATCCACCTTAGCTAAACTAGTAAACCCTCTAGCACTAAGTGATCATAAAGTCCTTGTGGGATCGACAATCTTTTATATTACTTCGATAGGCTGTGCGCTTGCAGTTAAGATACCGCTAGACACATATTGCGTCTTCGCCCCATCAAGTTTTTGGCGCAGTTGTCGGGGACCTTAATTTAGTTACTAGTGCACTATTAGAGTAGCATTGTCTAGACTAAGGTAACAACTATTTCTTTTCATAATCTAATTTCCCGAGTGTATGCCAAGTACTCGCTCTCAAGGCGAAGACTTGCAACCTCCAGTTCCAGAATCAGAACGCTTCTTACACGTAAGAAGACGAATATTCGACTACGAACGAAATTACAACATTCCAGATCTTCAAATTGATCCACCTAAACCGGTCGGAACATCAAAGGACGCAGAGATGGCTGAAGAACCGAATCATCCACTAAAATATTACGTTAGTCCTTCGCAAGCTGAACCGCATTCCAGCATTGCCGCACCGGCTATCAACCGGAACGATTTCGAATTGAAACCTTCGCTGATATCAGTCGTGCAATAAAATCAATTCGCCGGAAATCCTACCGAGGATCCGAACCTTCATCTTTCGATATTTGTGCAGTACACAGATACCGTAAAAGCTAATGGATTTACCCAAGAAGCTATTAGATTATGTCTTTTTCCTTTTTCACTTCGAGACAGAGCAAGAGCCTGGCTTCAATCTCTACCCTCGAATTCAGTAACTACGTGGGAGGAACTAAAGAGAGTCTTCTTGACGAGATATTTCCCACCTAGCAAGACAGCTATGGTAAGAGCTCAAATCAACGGATTTAAGCAAAAGGAAAACGAATCACTTTTCGAAGCTTGGGAACGCTATAAAGATATGCTGAGACTTTGTCCACATCACGGATTAGTAGAATGGGTGGTCATCCATACCTTCTACAATGGACTCTTGTACAATACAAGAATGACAATTGACGCTGCCGCAGGCGGTGCACTAATGGACAAAGAATATAATGATGCTTATGCACTTATCGAGAGTATGGCTCAAAACCATTACCAATGGGGAAGCGAGAGAGTCGTAATTGAGAAACCAACAAAATGAGGTATGTACGAAGTGAGTAGTATGGACCAAGTCAATGCAAAGTTTGACCAACTTAACCAAAAGATCGACAACTTGGCCATAACACCAACAGCCACCGTGGCTGCGGTAACACCTAACTATGAGTTATGTGGAGTTCCAGGACATGTTGTCCCTGATTGTCAACTATTAGCAGGAATTCCCACGGATCAAGTGAATTATGCTCAAGGAAACCCGTACTCAAACACATACAACCCAGGTTGGAAGAATCATCCGAAATTCTCCTATAAGAACAACAATGCTTTATACGCACCAGGTCAAGCACCAGCTACACCACCGGGATATCAAAAGACTGCTCCTAATGTCCCTAGAAAATCGAACCTTGAGTTGATGATGGAGAACTTCATAGCTACCCAATCTCAGACGAACAAGGATTCTTAAACCAAAACATACACACTAGTGAGCAGATTAAGCAATTAGTGAGCAAGGTAGATGTGTTAGCTACAGATAACAAAATGCTTGAAACTCAGATTTCACAAGTAGCTCAACAACAAGCACCTACCGCTGCACCAGCTGGAGTATTTCCTAGACAACCTCAACCTAATCCGAAAGGACAAGCCAATGCTGTGATATTAAGAAGTGGCAAGGAACTTGACGGACCTACCGATCCAAGACTTGACAATCCAGCCATGTATCAAAAACCGGATAAACCGACTGAAATGATGAATGAACCAGAAGAAAAGGAAGATAATAATCAAGAGGAAGTGGAGAAAGAAAAGCCTTATGTGCCTCCACCACCTTATAAACCACCAATTCCGTACCCTCATAGATTAACCAATTCTAAGACGATGGGCCAGTTTAAGAAATTTGTGGAACTTCTGAAACAGCTGAATATTACTATTCCGTTTACAGAAGTTATCACTCAAATGCCCTCGTATGCTAAGTTTTTAAAGGAAATCTTATCCAATAAGAAAAAGATAGAGGATAACGGAACCGTTACACTTACTACTGAGTGTAGCGCAATAATTCAGAATAATATGCCTCCTAAGCTAAAAGATCCAGGAAGCTTCTCTATACCCTGTGTAATAGGAAAATTCGTCATTGACAAAGCTCTATGCGATTTAGGAGCCAGTATCAGTGTTATGCCCTTAACAATTTGCAAAAGGCTAGACATGGGAGACCTAAGACCAAATAAAATGTCTGTTCAACTAGCCGATCGCTCTATTAAATATCCTGTAGGCATATTAGAAAACGTCCCAGTACGTATAGGACAATTCTATATTCCTACTGATTTTATAATCATGGACATCTCTGAAGACTCCACTACACCTATCATACTAGGAAGACCATTCTTAGCTACCGCCGGAGCTATAATAGACGTAAAGAAAGGAAAGCTAACCTTTGAAATAGGTGAAGAGAAAGTTGAATTTATTTTAACACAATTCTTACAATCACCAGCTATAGAGGATACATGATATCTATTAGATGTAATTGACAAATGTGTAAGAGAAATGGAAATGAAAGAGTAGTGACCGGACATAGAGTGTGCATCGATTATCGTAAACTAAACAAAGCCACTCGAAAAGATCATTTCCCACTACCTTTTATAGATCAAATGTTAGAACGATTAATCAAGCACTCATATTTCTGTTATCTTGATGGTTACTCAGGATTTTTCCAAATCCCTATCCACCCAGATGATCAAGAGAAGACTACATTCACATGCCCTTATGGGACGTTCGCTTATAGACGAATGCCCTTTGGATTATGCAACGCTCCTGCAACCTTTCAAAGATGTATGATGTCAATCTTCGCAGATTTCATAGACAACATCATGGAAGTGTTCATGGACGACTTCTCTGTATGCGAGCAAAGTTTTGAAGGATGTCTATCAAATTTAGAAATGGTGTTAGAAAGATGTGTAAAAGTAAACCTCGTTCTTAACTGGGAGAAATGTCATTTCATGGTCAGAGAAGGAATCGGACTAGGACACGTTATATCTGACAAGGGAATTGAAGTTGATAAAGCTAAGATAGAAGTCATAAAAGATCTTCAACCCCCTAAGACCGTTCGAGAAATACGAATCTTTTTAGGACACGCCGGTTTCTACCGACGATTCATCAAAGATTTCTCGAAAATCACTAAACCTCTTACCGGTTTATTAATGAAAGACGCTGAGTTCATATTCAATAAAGATTGTCTTAAAGCATTCGAAACTCTAAAAACAGCCCTCATCACCGCACCAATCATGCAACCCCCTGACTGGAGATTACCTTTCGAAATCATGTGCGATGCGAGTGACTATGATGTAGGCGCAGTTCTAGGACAAAGGAAGGACAAGAAACTTCACGCAATTTACTATGCCAGTAGAACCTTAGATTCTGCTCAGATGAACTACGCCACTACTGAAAAAGAATTGTTAGCAGTTGTCTTTGCGCTTGACAAATTTCGTTCCTACCTAGTGGGAGCGAAAATAATCGTTTACACAGACCACGCTGCTATCAGATATCTATTAACTAAGAAAGATGCTAAACCAAGACTCTTGAGATGGATTTTACTCTTACAAGAGTTTGATCTCGAAATAAAAGATAAGAAAGGTACTGAAAACGTCGTAGCGGACCATTTATCTAGAATAGAAGGTATTAAACCCGAACAAGTGCCGATCAACGATGATTTTCCGTATGAACAGCTGATAGCACAAATAGGAAGCGACCCAGTTCAGTTAGACATAGATGAACCAGAACCCATGGAAACAATCCAAACAACCGTAGGACTGCTATGGTACGCTGACATTGTCAACTACTTAGCTGCAGGAGCTCTTCCACCTGACTTAACCTATCAGCAGAAAAAGAAATTCTTTCACAATCTCAAACATTACTATTGGGATGAACCATTATTGTTCAAAAGAGGACCCGACGGAATCTTTCGTCGATGTATTCCCGAAGAAGAAATAGAAGATGTCATTGCTCACTTCCATTCATCTCCTTATGGTGGACATGCAAGCACTTCCAAGACTTGTGCAAAAATCTTACAAGCCGGCCTATTCTGGCCTAATTTATGGAAAGATGTCCACATCGCTGTTATAAACTGCGATGTTCAAGAAGAGATGAAATGCCTCAAAGAGGAATATTAGAAGTAGAAGTCTTTGACGTCTGGGGAATAGATTTCATGGGACCATTCCTATCATCTTTCGATAATAATTACATACTCGTAGCTATTGATTATGTTTCAAAATGGATTGAGGATATAGCTTCTCCTACAAATGACACACGAGTAGTAATTAAGCTTTTCAAAAATATAATCTTTCCAAGATTTGGTGTGCCTAGACTTGTCATAAGTGACGGTGGCTCGCACTTCATTTCAAAAATCTTTGACAAATTACTATCTAAGTATGGAGTCAGACATCGTGTAGCAACACCATATCATCCACAAACAAGTGGACAGGTCGAAGTCTCAAACAGGGAAATTAAACAAATCTTAGAAAAGACTGTCGCCATATCTAGGAAAGATTGGTCATCTAAACTTAATGAAGCTTTATGGGCTTATAGGACAACTTACAAGACACCCATAGGAACTAGACCCTTCAAATTAGTGTATGGAAAGTCTTGTCATCTCCTGGTAGAACTAGAACACAAAGCATATTGGGCGATTAAAACTCTCAATATAAACTATAATGCCGTAGGAGAAAAGAGAATCCTCGATATTAACGAATTAGAAGAGTTAAGGTTAGATGCTTATGAGAATGCTAAGATATATAAAGAAAGAACTAAGCGATGGCACGATAAATGCCTATCTAGGAAAGAATTTAGTGCGGGAGACGTTGTACTCCTCTTTAATTCAAGACTTAGGCTCTTTCTTGGAAAACTAAAATCTAGATGGTCAGGACCCTTTGAAATAACTAGAGTGTTCCCGAGCGGAGCAATAGAAATTAAGGGTAGAAATAGTGAACCATTCACAGTAAACGGACAACGATTAAAACATTACCATAAAGTTGAAAATAGAGATTATGCAAATAGTCTAAGGATTTTAGAGTTGTCCAATAATTTCCCTGATTAATCTACCCCTAAGCATTACGTCAGGCTTTTGACGATAAAAACAGCGCTTAGTGGGAGGCAACCCATTTTATCATTTATCAATTTATCATTTTTTATCATTTTATCATTTTATTGTTTTATTTCATTATTATCATTATTGCTTTTATTTATGCATTTATTTTCTTATTTTCTTTATTTTAATTTTTATTTTCTAAATCACTTTTACAGATTTTTTCTAAAGTCTTTTCCACTTTCCTTCTCCCCCTGATTTGTTTCCTCCGCATTTACACTAACTATGGCTAACCAACCGAGAAACATTATGGAAACCAAATTTAGAGGTAGGAACTAAAGAATGAAATTTGAAGAGTTATCACAGAGACCAATGGATTTGACTCTGTATCATGATGATCTGACTATGGAAACTTTAGGTATACATGATAGCATCCTATACCTGTTTAACCAACTTGGATGGGAGAATGCACTAATAAAACAAAAGTTTGTGACTTACCGCGAGCTCACCCTTGAGTTCTTAAGCTCCTTAGTTTACTTACCCGAGCGCGGTTTTGGATTCAGGAAAGGATTTATCAGTTTCCGACTATTCGGAATAGAATATGACTTTAACCATAAAGAACTAGCTGACTTATTAGGATTCCCTAGTGGACCCTTTGCTTTTACTACCACACAAGTAGAATTGATGGACATTGAGCTGGACTTCTTTTGGGGAACCTTAACCGGAAAATTACCATCCTGAGCCGAATAAAATGAACAATGATGAGATACATAACCCTGCTATCCGCTATTTCCATAAGATCCTTGCCCACACCTTCTTTGGAAAAGAAGAAAACCTCACTGGAGTATCTAAAGATGAGATATTCATTATGTCATGTCTGACCAATGGACAACCAGTTAATGGTGTGCCTTTCATGATGCAAACCTTCACCCGAATCCAAGAAGAACCTGATCTACCCATATTGGTAGGAGGCCTGGTCACCATGATTGCTGATGTCTTAGGACTTAGATACCAATTATACAAGTGTAACCGTTTAGGTACCATCCGTCCTATGAATCTGAACTTTTGCTTTAACCGCCAAATCATAAGAAATTTAGGACAACCACCTTACGAGTACCTAATCAGGAATGAAGTAGTAACCCTGTTCACATTACCAAACCATGCTAGAGTCAGTGTTCATAATAAAGATAATTGGCTTTATGAGCTTACCCCTCCTGACTATCCATCCACTCCAGAAACACCACAATCTTACAAGATAAGGGATGACATAATGATCGATGTAGAAAGTGACCCTGAGACACCTCCTGGTTACCATGACATTGACCACACTGATGAAGTGATTGAAACCCCTGAAGTAAATCAAGTAGGATATGCTGACAACTTAAAGAAAATTATGAATACTCTTGAAGTTTACCAAGCCGATATTAATGCTGTTAAGGATGAGGTTAAAAGCATGCGACTGGACGTTATAGGTTTAACTGACATAACATGTGAACAATTCTACCATTTAAACTCCGCAATTGAAGATTTGAAGAAGCAACTTTGAAAATGCTGTAGTGATTTAATTTATTTTACTTCTCGCTTTTGTTTCTAGTTAGTTTTAACATTTTGCAAACATTTTCGTACCTTATTTTTATTAATGTAATTTTCCTTCCATTATATCAAAAGCAAAGTGTAAACACCCCAAATTTTCCCTCACCCATTCACACCATGGCTTGTGATCTTTTCATATACATAAGTTCAATCACCTCATCTCATATTGCATTTTTGCTTCACTGCATTGTTTCTAAGTCATCTGCATCTAGGGTTTGTGATCTGAGCCATCCAAGAGCTATTTGAACCACTCCAAAGGTAATCAATCACTTCAAAGGGGTCCATGTATGTTCTAGCATCATATTATATCCTCACAAGGTCAAGGAAGTCAAAGAATCACAAGAACTGAGAAAGGCATGGAAGCAGAGCCAAGTTTAACTGCACAGATGACCTGAAATTAGGGTTTTGGTTTCAGAGACCATAACTCCAAGTTTTTTGGTCATTCTTGTTTCTATTGGTCTCTATATGTTATAAGGATCATGCATATCAATTTTCATGAAGAAATTCAATGGGGAAGGCATCTGATCAAAAGATGACTTCTTAAGCAAGTCAGTGCAAAATCAGGGCATCTGAGGCCCCCAATGACCCAACCAAAGGGTATTCTCCATCATTTTGAATGTGTGTGATCTTTATTTGATCATATAAGGTGTTAGAAGTTCACAAAATTGGAAAATTTCAAGTCATTTGCAAAGTTGCCTTTTTGGGAAAGTGACTTGTAATGAAAACTTGCCATTTTGGGAAAGTTTTTCAACCTCCTCTTTTTGATTCAAAAATGCCTCAAATGAGAAAACTTTGGTCATGAAAGTTGTAGAATGGATCCTCCCATTTTCAAAAAGTACAAGAACTCATTCTAATTCATTTTGGATCAAAAGTTATGGCTTGTCAAAGTTGGATAAAATCATTGAATTTTCACTTTTGCACAAAAGGGAAAAGTTGCAAAACCTCATACCAAGGCAAGATGTGACTTCAATGTGACCTCTAATCATCATACAAACACAATGCATGACCTAAAATTCAGTTTGGCCCAAAAAATTTCCCATTCTCATATCTTAAATTTCAAATAACCATAAGCCATTTTCCATAAAAGTGCAAAAGGGGGAATTCTTGCAAAATGATTCCCAAAGGTTTGTATGATCTCTAGCTGGTCTCAAGACATTACCATAACCTCATGAGGCATCTCACACCAAAATTCAGCAAGAGATATCACATGTTCATGACCAAAAGCCACAAAATGTAACAAGTTGCCAAAATGCAAAACCACTTCAAACTTGTGATCCAAGCCATCCAGCTCACCACAATTGATCCAAGAGTCATCCTTGAACTCAGCTGAGGCAGATACACCCTTTAGATTTCCTCTGCCATAGCCCATACCTATAGTACACAATTCTTGACTTTTTGGCCAATCACCCCATACCATTCCCACAATACATGTCACTTCCTCAGACCTCTTCCAATAGTCTATGGATGTGTTATGGAACATAAAGCAAGCTGGACATGAGCCAAGAACACACACACACAAGCAGATACACAAAAATTGGCCTGAACCTTCTCCTCTTCGAAACTCCTTCCTCAGCCATCAAACCTTCATTTTTCTTTCACCAACAAGTCACAAATCACTCATAGAACAAAGTCCACCCCCTGAAACAGCTTGAATCATCACACACAAAGACCTCAATTTCTGCTACACCAGAACAAAACAGCCACAACCAGCCACTCTCAAAGCTCCCCAAGCTTCATTTCATCATCAGAGTGCTTAAAGGAGAAGGATTGCACAAAGTTTGAATCCAGAAAGCTCAAAATCAGAAAAGCTTCATCTCAGGTTTGTGAGAGAAAATAAATGAATTTGAGATGAGGGTTTAGGTTTAGATTGATGAGAGGATAATTTTGGTGGAAGAAATTTGGTGTTTGGTAACTTGTAGAAGAATCTAGGGTTCGTGCTCGCCGGAGAAGATGACCGGAACCACTGTTCCGGTCATCTAAAAGTCATTTTCCCTAATTGTGTTTAATTAGTAACTTTGAATTCTAACCCTAGGATCAGGCTTCCCGCGCGCACTTGGATGGTCCAGATGGCTCATTAAGCCCTAATCAGTCATTTATTAATTAAACCTAGGATTAATTAATTGTTAAATAAAGTTTAGTCAGGTTTGAACTTGGGCCCCGTGATGTGGCGCCAAGTCAACAACCCCAGGCCCAGATCAAATCCTGACCTTCCCTTTGGCTTACTTTCCATTTTAATTAGTTTTATTTCATTTTATTTGCATTTTATTTACACGAATTATTAAAAATAGTAAAACATATTTAAAAATTCTGAAATTTTTTGTTAAGCATTTCATTAATTTTCAGAACCCAAAAATATTTTTATTTTTATTTTTTGCATTCAAAATCATTTTTAAATCATTTAAATGTTTATTTTTAATTAGTTAATAGAAATTAATTAATTAAAAATGCATTTAGGTATTTAAAAATCACCAAAAAATTCACATTGCATTTTAAAACATTTATAAACATTATCAAACTCTCAAAACAAATTTCTTTTTGGTTCTTGAACTATTTTGACCTTTTTCATTGGAATTAAATTCATTTAAAGGCAATATTTTTGTTCAAACTTAGAAAAATTCATTCTGCCTAACCATGAAGAGTTTGATGATGGTTCTTCTTGAATTACATCCTTCATAGCATGTAGTTTTTAGGGTAAAATTGGTTTGAATTCATATTTCATTTTCAATTTGTTTTGTATTTTTCTTTGTGAGGTATCCCAAAACCCTAATTGACTTGAGAAATTCATAACTTTCACTAGGTTAAGAGTTAGGTCCCCTCCTTTGGGCAGTGAACTTGTGTAGGGCTAGGGTTCCTTTGGTCCAATTTTCAATTTTTTGCCATGTCATTTGCTTCGGATTTTGAATTTTGCATTGCATGTTGTATGTAAACCCTAATTCTTGTCTTCATTTGCATCCATCTCTCACATGCTTGCATTCAAGAACTTGTCATGACATTTTGTGCATCCATGTGACACATAAGAAATCTTAGGGCACATTAGAATCATGTTTGATCATTGCATCTTTCATTTGCCATGCTATATAACCATTGCATTTCATAAACTTTCATGAGCTTTCATGGTTCAAAACATGCTTCATTTGCATCCACACCCTTGTATGATCATCCATAACTCTTGACATGTGTTTGCATCATCTGTTGGCATCATTAACATCATGTTTATGCTTCTGACTTTGGTTTGCATCATGACATTTCATTTCATTTGCATTGCATTTCATTTCTTTTGCTAACTTTTCAGGTGGTAAGTTGTTTTGAGAAGTGAATTTGCCTTCACTTCTCACAATCTCTTTTCATCTCTCTTATGCACCATTGCTGCATTTTATCTTGTGTATTAGAGTGAGCTTGCTCATTCATGTTCATCTCTTACTTTCTTCCTTCAAGCAACTTATCTTCTTAAGTGAAGCAAGTTGTCTTGCTTTCTCTCTGCTTCTTTCCTGGTGGTTCCTCTGAAGATCTTCTTGCAAGCCTCATTAACCCTAGGAACAACCAAGCATGATAACAATTAGGGTTTGATTAGTCCCCCATTTAGATTTTACCTTTGTGTCATCTTTGAGTCTTCTCTTCTCATCTCATAATCAAGGACTAAACCCTAAAGGTTTTAAGGCTTTGTGATTAAGCTTATGCCTACATCCTTCTATTAGGATGGAGTGTATAACTTTAATCCTAAGTGTTAAACCCTTAATGTGTTTAAATCCTCTAATCAACCCATCTAATAAATCACTAAGACATCAAGCTTGTAACTTGGGCCTTGCATTAGGGTTCTAATTCTTCCTTAATTGGTTAAGAAGGACTAACCCTAGTGTTAATGGACAAGTCCCCCTCAAGTTGTCTTACAAATCATAAAAATCATTTCTTAATCCCATCATTAACTAAAATCCACTTTAATAAAGGTTTTGTTTTGTCATGAGGTTAATCCCTAATCATGGATTAAGTTGAGGAGCCTTCCTCTACTTAAATGTTTTCATCTATTATCCTTCTATTAGGATGGTGTAATGAGTCCATTAAATCCCTGATTATGGCTTAAACTCATTACTCAACACTAAACAAAAACAACAAAAACATCTAAATAAATATAAGTAGGTTAATGATCTTAGCCCTACATCATGGTGATTAAGTGTGAGGTGTTTATCTCATACTTAAGGTATTCTCATTACCCCTAATCAGAGGGAGGATGTGATGAGTTTACTAACCCTTGGTTTAGGCTTAAGCTCATTTTCTTATGACAAACCTCAAAAGGCAATAAAAGATTGAAAATACCAAAAACAAACAATAATCGTCTCCTCCGGGATTCTTTTCTCACCTCATTCACTCACAAACGAGAACTTGCTTCTTCCGTCTAATGCAAGACAGTTTGCACCTGAGCCAGACAGGTCATACACTTGAGCATAGACAAGCAAGCAGTTCACAAGTCCATTTACCTTTCAGTCTCTTTGAGTCGAACTACGGTGTTCTGACTTCCTCATTGCACGAGACGATACGTAGGCATAACTTAACAGTTATCGAACAAAAGTCTCTGTATATTCCCCCCCTCTTCCAGTATTATTCTTTTAAGCCTCATAGTCCTGAGCTTCATACTCCTGTTCTTACACTGACACTTTTCTTATACACTTCACACTTCTTTTGCACTGACACTTGCATTCTTTTCCAGCTTTGGTACACAAATTGCACTGACACTACCCCTTTAAAACACAAATCTTTTAAGCGTAGATCCCGTCGAGTACGGCGGACAATCTGGGTGCTAATACCTTCCCAGGTTGTAACCAACCCCCTTTCTCAGTTTCTCTGGTTCGCGACCGTCTTATCCATCTCTTCTTAGGTTTATGCAGCATTACCTTTCCTTCGGGATAAAAATGCCTAGCTGGAGACTCTATTCATTTCTCCTTTCGCCGACCGTTCGCGTCTGTACCCCATTTGACCTAGCCTCATTTGGTGGGAGAGACAGCTTGGCGACTCTGCTGGGGACCCTTATACTGTAACCAGGGCTTCTGGTTCTTTTTGTGGGTTCCTCCTAGCGCTTGTTTGATTTGTGTTTACTGGGGTGTTATGTGCTAATTGTGTTTATTTATTTTGCTTCATTTATTGCCTTATGTACAACTTTATTTATTGCTTTCCTTTACAGCTTTTCATCTTTCATACTGTCATTATCATTGCTGGATCTGGTTTTTTGTCTTGGTGGGTGGGGTTTCATTGAGAGTTTAAGGTCCTATACCTGGGACCTGAGTGACACCTAGGCTAGAGTGGTTCATGTTCTTTCCCATTCCATTTCGGTCTGGTGCGGGAATATGAAACACGGTTCAGATGTGGGTTTCCTTTTGAGAACTCTGTGCTACAGATTTCCTGTAGTGCTAGGGCTATCTGGGAAGCCTGCTAAGTCTGGATGACCTTTATTATGACCTTCAGAAACTGAGGTGAATTAGAGGAAGATCTTTTATGGTTATTGTAAACACTGTACCGCCAGGTTAGAAGTGTTTACACTTCTCATAACTAATCCAAGTCTGAGGATCCTTGTTCTAGAGCACTACATGTGAGGGGGTTGGGTTGTTTACAGGTTTGCAGGAACCCATGGCCACATCATACCCTGTTACTATATTTGTGTAAGAATACTTCACTTTGGACAGTTCTTGTGATTAACCCTGGACATGTGACTCTTTATTTGAGTCCCCCACCCTGGTTACTGGATTTCTAAGCCTTCATCTGGACTTCTGGAGCATACATGGGCCCTATATATCAAGACAGATAATCAGATCCAGCTTGATCACAAACCCTTGCATATCATTTGCATACATCATCATTGCATCATTTAACATTTGTTTATTTGTTTTTCAGGGTATCCACATTATATCTGGCTTGGTTTTGACCCCTTCTTCTGCATAGATCTCTGCTTCATCAGGCATCTTCTTCAGCTATCCTCATCATCACCAGCATCATCCTATCAGTGGCTCATCTCCAGTATCAGTCTTGATCCTTATCAGCACTTGTATTCAGCTCTTCATCAGCACTCATGGCTACTCCCAGGAAGAGCAACATATCATACCATTTCTTTGAGCCTGTGTTGACTGGTATCAGGCAGGTCCAGTCACTTATCACCCCTGACCACATCCCGTTATTCAGAGAACATTATGGAGGTATCCTTGATATGTTTATGGAACTAGACCCTTCTCAGAGGAGCATGATCCACACCTGCCTACAGTTTTATGACCCTCCTTTGAGATGCTTCACTTTCCCAGACTTTCAGCTAGGACCTCTGCTGGAGGAGTTTTCATCATTGATTGGAGTACATGTCAGGGGTGGAGTCCCTTTCAACCCAGAGATGACTTCTCCCAGCAATGGAGAAGTGGCAAAGGCACTGTACCTAGAGCCTACTTTGATTGAGCAGAATATGACAACAAAGGTTGGGATCCCTGGTTTGCACTTGGATTTCTTGATTTCTCAGGCCATCCTGAAGGCCTCTTTGGGAGAATGGAGGGCAGTTTGTGCATTGTTAGCCCTCAGCATATATGGGGTGATACTGTTTGCAGATGAGCCCAAATTTATCAGCAAGAATGCCATTCATATTTTCCTTCTGAGGAACCCAGTACCCACATTGCTGGGAGATTTCTATTACTCCATTCATCAGAGGAATGAGAAGCAAAGAGGGAAGTTGGTGAGATGTTGTGCTCCTTTGTTTCACACTTGGCTGCTCAAACACCTGCCTAAGACAGATGCCTTCCTAAATCCCCACCAACAGAAGAATTGGGCCAAGAGGCTCATTGTTTTGACTTCGGAAGATATCAGATGGTGCACCCAGAGCACCAAAGGAAGGGACATTATCACCAGCTGTGGGCAATACCCAAATGTACCTCTGATAGGAGTGAAGGGTTGCATCAACTACAATCCTTTGCTGTATAAGAGACAACTGGGCTATGCTTTGGTTCACCCTCCTAGAGTGCAAGATTTAGCTGAGACCCTGTATTGTGAAATAAAGCCTAATCTAGCTGCTGTCAGACAGGCATCCTGGGCTTGGGACAACATCCAGACAAAAGGGATGGCTATTCTTGGAAGGTGCAATAATGTTGCTTCAGCTCAGTACTATGACTGGTCTCATGCTAGAGCTCAAATTACTGGAATTCCCTTCACCATTGAGGATATACCAGGACCATCTACAGCTCAGCCAGCAGCCACTGTCAGCCTGGAAGAATTTGAGAAGCTGAAGGAAAGGAATGAGAATCTGTCTCAAGCTCTGAAGAAGACTCTTTGGGAAAAGAGTGATGGTCGTCTGGACATTGAGAGGTTGGAGAAGCTTAGGGTGGAGCATCTGGCCAAGATTGAGAAAACAGAGGACTACATCAGAAAAGCAAGAGCTGGGGAACAAATATTGAAGAATGCCTGTAAAGAGGCCAAGCTTCAGAAGGCTAGGACTGAGCTCTATCTGCAAGAAAGTCAGGCTAGGTGGGTCAGGATCACTGAAGCCCGTACTCAAGAAGATCAGATAATTCAAGCCAAGATTGAGCGGTTAGAGGCCAATGAAAAGAAGCAGCAGGAAGCTTTGCTGGCAGCCCAGAAGGAGATTTCAGAGTTGAAGCTTAGGGCTGGTTTGAAGAGGTCAAAGGACCAAGACAGGCACAAAAAGCTGACCACTGCCATTGCCACCAGAAACCTCCTCATCAGGACTATTACAGAACATCCAGCTGGTCCAGTGACTGAGGCACTTCTGAAGGAGGTTAAGGAAGATGAGTTTGGACTAGATGTCTGACCTTTTGTTTGTTATTGTTTCCATTTGATGTACTTTTCTTTTTTGTTGTATTTTGACCCTTCAGGGGCATGTGTTGTAAAAAACAGACTATGTATTATTCATCATTTGTAATATATTTTAGTTTATTTCCATTTGGGTTTCTTTTCCCAACAAACATCAAAGCATCTTCCTCGAGGTCTGGAAAGGTCAAAACCAAGAACCAAGCCGAATACCTTGGAAAACAAATAAGCATACTGCAATGCATACTAACTTTTGTTTTGTTTTGTAGGGTTTTGTTATTATTTTGTTTGTTTCTAACTCTGTTGTGATTCAGGAAATATTGCTCGTAGAAGAGTGTTCCCTGTCAACCGTGCACACCGGTATCCTACTCGCAACAACATTTCGGGTATTCTAATGGAGCAAGTACAGCAAGACCTGACTGAGGTCAGGACCCAGATGGCTAACGAAAGAGTGGAGATGAGAAACCAAATGGCCCAATTCATGACTGTGATGACTGGCCTGGCCCAGAGTCAGGAAAGGTTAAGGGCATTGGTAGAGAGACAAACTCCCGAGGAACCTCATATTGGAACTGGAGGAACAAGTAATAATGAGAGGGGTCAGCCTCATGTTAATCCACCTGTATTTGGACCTCATATAGACCCGGAAGTCAACATCCCGGGAAATGTGCAAGGAAATACTACTGGGGGGAGAATCTTGCAAGAAGATCCCCAAGAGGAGCAGTTTACTGTCATGGGAGCCGGAGATGAAGTCTATGATAGGAGGTTTGATGAAATTGCTGAGAAGTTGAGATCTTTGGAGTCTCAAAACTCCTTGGGCTTCGATGTAATGGATATGGGGTTAGTGGATGGGGTGAGAATTCCCCACAAGTTCAAGCCCCCGTGCTTTGAGAAATACAATGGAACCTCCTGTCCATGAACTCACCTGCAGTCTTTCCTAGGGAGACTTAAAGCATATACCATGGATGAGAAGCTGTGGATGTTTTACTTCAAAGACAGCCTGACTGGGGCTTCAAGAGAGTGGTATTCACACTTGACCAGAGCTACTATCAGATGCTGGAAGGACTTGGCTGAAGCCTTCATCAGGCAGTATCAATACAATCTGGACATGGCTCCTAACAGTACCCTCCTAATGGGAATGTCTCAATCCTCCAGAGAAAGCTTCAGGGAATATGCCCAAAGGTGGAGACAGCTTGCTGCTGCTGTCCAGCCACCCATGTCGGAAAGAGAAATGGCCGACATGTTCATGAATACTTTGCAAGGAACATATATTGATAGGTTGGTTGCCTTTTCTTCCACCAGTTTTGCTGACGTAGTTATAGCCGGTGAAAGAATTGAAAGCCTTTTGAAAATGGGTAAAATTTCTGATAATGGTGCAAGTTCGTCCAGTAATCCCAGGAAGCTTTTTGTGGGACCTCGAAGGACCAGTGAGACAAATGCCATCCATGCCAGCAGGGGCAGACCCCAGTATGTTCACAGATCAGTAGCAGCTGTCACTATTCCAGCTCCGGTTCCTCAGCAACCAGCATATCAACAACAACAACCACATTATCAACAACAAGTTCAGTATCCGCAACAGAGAACCTACAACAATAGAAACAACAATCAACAACAACGACCCTTCCAGCAAAGACCATCACAGGCAAACAGGGTGATTGACCCTATCCCTATGCCTTATGCTGCTTTATTGCCACAACTCTTGAAGCTTAACTTGGTTGAGTTAAGGACATTGGCACCCCCAGATCCCTCCAATCTCCCAAAGAATTACGATGTCAACGCCAGGTGTGCTTTCCATTCCAATGCACCTGGTCACAATACTGAGAAATGCAGGGCCTTACAAATGAAAGTTCAAGATCTGGTGGATTCTAAAGCCCTCAACTTCGCACCTCCTCCGAATGTCAACAGAAATCCTATGCCTAATAATGGTGGGCCAAGGATTAATGCCATTGAGGAAGACAAACCATCTACTCTGATTACCAGTGTTGCACAAATTCGAACACCCCTGGTCGAAATTAAAGCTCAGCTTCTAGAGTGCCAGGTGTTTCCCGGGTGTGAGCTCGGTTGTGGGTATTGCAACATTGCAGTCAACAGGTGTGATAATTTGAGAAGCGGCATAGATGGTCTTATCAGGGATGGTATCCTTCAGATCTCAACAACGGCACCTAGAAATCCAGCAATTCCTTTGACAACAATTCCTGATTCTTCTACAACAGCAACAACAATCATTCCTACTGATTCATCAATATCATCAGCAATGGCTCCATCCATCACTTCAACGAGTCAAGTTTCAACGACCATTTCTTCTACAACATCAGCATCCATTTTATCAACAGAATCTTCTACAACGCCAACGGAAATTAATGAAGATGTCTCAGCAGTCACCATCTACTACGACCCATCAAATGTTCCTCCAAATAACAACTTTCAGCAACAAACAGTGGCACCTCCTGCCAGGTCACCAGTCACAATTTACTACGATCCGCACACCATTTCAGTACCCTCATCTACTGCAGTCAGTCCAGTTACTATCACAGTGCCTGGACCCGTGCCTTATGAAAGCAGTAATGCCATACCATGGCATTATGGCTCTGATCTCTACTGCAACGGGGAGAAAATCACTCTGGATTCTTCAACCTCTTCTCCACAAATTGATAATGTTGGGGGAGGCGGAGGCTTCACCAGAAGCGGACGCCTTTTTGCCTCACAAACTCAAAGACCTAATGTTGAAGCGGAAGCTGCTGCCAAAGCAAAAGGGAAGAGTGTGGTACCTGAAGAGCCAGCTGTCAAAGAAACTCAGAAGACATCTTTTGAGCAAGATGTAGACGATTTCATGAGAATCATAAAAAGAAGTGATTACAAGGTGGTGGATCAGCTTCACCAAACTCCCTCAAAAATCTCCATATTATCCCTGTTGATGTGTTCTGAAGCTCACAGGAATGCATTATTAAAAGTCCTGCACGTAGCATACGTGCCAGAGGAGATTACCGTTAATCAGCTAGAAACTGTGGTGGCAAATGTCAACACCAGTCATGGACTGGGCTTTACCAATGCTGACTTAACAACAGAGGGACGCAACCATAATAAGGCTTTACATATCACCTTGGAATGCAAGGGTGCTGTTCTGTCTCATGTACTGGTGGACACTGGGTCATCACTCAATGTTCTACCAAAGAAACCCTTAGTGAAGCTGGAATATGATGGCTTGGCATTGCGTTCGAGTAATCTGGTGGTGAGAGCATTTGATGGCTCTAAAAGATCAGTGCTTGGAGAGATTGATCTGCCTGTGATGATTGGCCCGCAGACCTTCAAAACTACCTTCTATGTGATGGACATTCAGCCGGGCTACAGCTGTTTGTTGGGTAGACCCTGGATCCACGCCGCTGGCGCTGTCACATCTACCCTTCACCAGAAGCTGAAATTCGAATGGGAAGGTCAGATCATCACCATCTGTGGGGAAGAAGACATCTTTGTTAGCCATCTGGCTACGTATAAGTACATAGAAATGGATGGAGAAATCCATGAGACCATGAGCCAGGGGTTTGAGGCCCTGAATATTAATGAAGCATCTGCTGTACTGGGAACCTCCATAACGTCATATCAGCAAGCCCGAAAGGTTGTTGAAGAGGGTACTGCCCAAGGCTGGGGCAAGCTGCTGCTCGTGGAAAAGAAAGAAGACAGATTTGGGTTGGGTTACACACCAACTCAACAAGATCAATCGGAGGCTGCAAAGAAGCCCAATTTTGTCAGCGGGGGAATGCTCACCCCAGATGCTGTGAACAATTTGGAAGACAAGGAGGAAAGCGACCGCAACCTGGAGAGCTGGATACGTCCAAGGACCCCGGGGAGCCAAGTCCTTAACTGGTCTTCCCAGGAAATTATAAGGGTTACTCCTGCAGAGTAATTATTATTTCCTGTATTTTATAAGCATGCATCAAGTCTTGCATCTTGCCCAAGATGTCAAGACTCATTTTGTAATCGGGCCATCTTGTAATTTTGTGCAAATGGATTAATCAATGAATATCAGACATCTTTTGCAAATGAGTCTTTTCCTTTTCCGCTCACCGTTTTTCATTTTTCTTTTTGTACAAAAATAAAATGGCAATGTTTTTCAAAATGATAACTTCATTTCACTTTTTCTAAATAAGATAAAATTGATCACTAAAATAAACCAATCTAAACCCTTGCAGAAAGTGCCTTTCAGACTGCACCGACAACAACACTGCTATGACTTTGTATGACTTTGACAATCCAATCAATCAAGCTGATAAAGGGGTTGAAGAAGATTATGAGCTACCTGAAGAGCTAGCCAGGTTGTTAAGGCAAGAGGAGAAGGTTACCACTCCTCATCAGGAGGAGATTGAAACGGTTAATCTTGGTACGGAAGAAGACGTGAAAGAAGTTAAGATCGGGGCCTGCCTACAAGATTCGGTAAAAGAGCAACTGATTGATATGCTTCGGGAATACGTGGATGTTTTTGCTTGGTCTTATCAGGATATGCCAGGGTTGGACACCGATATTGTCATGCACAAGCTGCCTTTAAAAGAAGACTGTCCGCCAGTAAAACAGAAGTTGCGCCGTACTCGCCCGGATATGGCAATGAAGATCAAAGAAGAGGTACAAAAGTAGTGGGACGCCGGTTTCCTTGCTGTGACTAGCTATCCGCCGTGGGTTGCTAATATTGTACCTATGCCTAAGAAAGATGGCAAGGTAAGGATGTGTGTGGATTACCGAGATCTGAACAGAGCCAACCCGAAAGATGACTTCCCTTTACCTCACATTGATGTATTGGTTGATAATACGGCTCAGTTCTCGGTGTTCTCCTTCATGGATGGATTTTCAGGATATAATCAGATCAAGATGTCACCTGAGGACATGGAGAAGACTATTTTCATCACACCCTGGGGCACATTCTGTTATAAGGTGATGCCATTCGGACTGAAGAATGCTGGCGCCACTTATCAACGGGCTATGGTAACATTATTCCATGACATGATTCACAAAGAAATTTAATGTTATGTGGATGACATGATTGCCAAGTACCTCACAGAAGAAGACCACCTGGTAAATCTGTTGAAGCTATTCAAGCGTCTGAGGAAGTACCAATTGAAGTTAAACCCCAACAAATGCACATTCGGGGTGCGATCTGGTAAACTACTGGGATTTATTGTAAGTGAGAAAGGGATTGAAGTTGACCCTTATAAAGTCAAAGCTATTCAAGAAATGCCTGCACCAAAGACAGAAAAAGAAGTTCGGGGGTTTCTAGGTAGATTGAACTACATTTCACGGTTTATATCTCACCTTACAGCAACCTGTGAGCCCCTGTTCAAGCTGTTAAGGAAAGAACAAACGGTCAGGTGGAACGAAGACTGCCAGAGGGCTTTTGATAAAATCAAGGAATACTTACAAGAGCCTCCAATCCTTATGCCTCCAGTTGAAGGAAGACCTCTAATAATGTACTTGACAGTATTAGAAGAGTCAATGGGGTGTGTGCTGGGCCAGCATGACGAGCCTGGTCGAAAAGAGTATGCAATTTACTACCTAAGCAAAAAGTTTACCGACTGTGAACAACGTTATTCACTGCTCGAGAAAACTTGTTGTGCTTTAGCGTGGGCTGCTCGCCGACTAAGGCAGTATATGTTGACCCACACTACTTTATTGATCTCAAAGATGGATCCAGTTAAGTACATTTTTGAGAAGCCAGCACTTACCGGACGGGTTGCAAGATGGAAAATGATCCTCATAGAGTATGACATTCAGTACACATCTCAGAAAGCCATCAAGGGCAGTGTATTGTCTGATTATCTTGCTGAGCAACCCATTGATGATTACCAGCCTATGAGATTTGACTTCCCTGATGAAGACATCATGTTCATAAAAGCAAAAGATCATGAAGAGCCTGTTCACACTGAAGGGCCTGACCCAGAAGAAGAATGGACTTTGATGTTCGATGGGGCTGTTAATATGAATGGTCATGGTGTTGGTGCAGTACTCATTACACCTAAGGGAGTTCACATGCCTTTCTCGGCAAAACTCACCTTTAACTGCACTAACAACGAAGCTGAATACGAAGCTTGTATTATGGGTCTTGAGGAAGCCATTGACCTCAGGATCAAGACTTTGACTGTGTTCGGAGATTCAGCTCTGGTAATTAATCAAACCAATGGCAAATGGTACACCCATCAAGATCATCTGATACCTTACCGGGATTATACAAGGAAGTTATTGACTTTCTTCACAACGGTCAAGCTGGAGTACATCCCTCTAGACGAAAATCAATTTGCAGATGCTCTGGCTACCATTTCATCCATGATCAAAGTTCAAGCTGCCAACTTTGTACCTCAAATTGCAGTATCCAGACTTGACAGACCAGCATATGTATTTGCAGCAGATGTTGTTAAAGATGATAAGCCTTGGTTCCATGATATCAAATGCTTCTTGGAGGATCAGACATACCCACCTGGGGCATCTTCCAATGATAATAAGACATTGAGAAGGCTAGCTGGAAGTTTCTTCCTGAATACTGATGGTTCCTTGTACAAAAGAAACTTTGATATGGTACTCCTCATATGTGTTGATAGGACAGAAGCAGACTTATTGATGCACGAGGTGCACGAAGGATCCTTTGGTACCCATGCTGGGGGGCATGCTATGGCTAAAAAATTGTTAAGATCAGGTTATTACTGGATCACAATGGATGCGGACTGTTGTGCCTAAGCCAGAAAATGCCATAAATGCCAGATTTATGCGGATAAAGTGCATGTGCCTCCGAATCCTCTGAATGTGATGTCTTCACCCTGGCCCTTTGCCATGTGGGGCATTGATATGATTGGCAAGATTGAACCGACTGCTTCAAATGGCCACAGATTCATCCTGGTAGCCATTGACTATTTTACCAAGTGGGTTGAAGCAGCTTCTTATGCAAACGTTACAAGACAAGTGGTAGCTCGATTTCTGAAAAGAGGCATCATCTGTCGGTATGGGGTTCCCGAGCGAATCATTACTGATAATGGTTCCAACTTGAACAACAAAATGATGGCGGAGCTATGCCGGGACTTCAAGATCCAACACCACAATTCTTCTCCTTACAGGCCAAAGATGAATGGCGCTGTAGAGGCGGCCAACAAGAATATCAAGAAGATTGTACAAAAGATGGTAGTAACCTACAAAGATTGGCATGAAATGCTACCGTTTGCCTTGCATGGGTACCATACGTCAATCAGAACATCCACTAGGGCAACACCGTATCAGCTTGTGTATGGTATGGAAGCGGTCCTACCTGTTGAAGTTGAGTTACCCTCCTTGCGGATACTGATGGATGTTAAGTTGAACGAAGCAGAGTGGGTCCGATCCCGATACAAACAACTGAATCTGATTGAAGAGAAGAGATTAGCTGCAATCTGTCATGGCCAGCTATATCAGAAAAGAATGAAGAAAGCCTTCGATCAGAAAGTCAGACTTCGAGAATACCAAGTAGGAGATCTTGTGCTAAAAAGACTCCTCCCTCCTCATACAGACCACAGGGGCAAGTGGACTCCGAATTATGATGGTCCGTTCATAATAAAGAAAGTTTTCTCCGGTGGAGCACTGATGCTCAGTACTATGGATGGCAAAGACTTCCTGTCTCCTGTGAATTCAGATGCAGTTAAAAAATACTTCGCATAAAATGACCCGCTGGACATAAAAACAGAATGAAAGTCCAGGCAAAAATAGGGCATCCCGGCGAGTCAAAAACAGAATAAAAAGACTCGGGCAAAAATAAGGGAAAATGAATAAAAAAGAAATGTACACCCGTTGAGTTGAAAAGCCGCATAGGACAGCTCAAGCAAAAATGGGTATCTCGGTGGATTGAAAACCCGAAAGGGCGATCCACGCAAAATAAGGGAATAAGCGAACAATTGCATTCTGAATTCGTCTGTATCGCTTACAACATGGTAAACTCCGAAAGGTTAAAGCATCGATCAGAATCAGCCTTCTTAAAAAAAAAACAAGATGAGAAGAACGTCAATGTCATACGAGTCATAGCAAAAGGGAAGCTCCTTGAAGCGTCATCAGCATTGCCAGCATCTTTTGTTTCTCAATTTGTGATAATCTCCTCATTTTAGGGGATTTGTTTCTATGACTGTATCTTGCCAATTCAGGGCACACAAATTAATAAAATCAGATTTTCGGTCACACACTGTCTCGAACTCTTTTATTTGCAAAATGTCTGATATCTTTAAGATACTGATTGCATAAATACAGATGCTACCCTTCTAAAAATACGTGCTTACAGGAAATATACTTACTCCCGGGAGTGTTCAAACTCCTATGATGGAATCCAGTAAGGGATACCTCGGGGTACTTGTGCGTTTCTTTGCCTTTACAAGATTGTAGGTATCCAAAGCACAACATGGGGTATGGAAGCTTCTCCTCAGTATGCTGCCAAATCATTGTTTCCTCAGCACACCTTCCAAGCGGCACCATAGATGCTTTCTCCCCGTCAGAGTTGCCAGGCATCACTTCACCAACATTTCCTTCAAAAGGGAAGCACCAGAAGGTGTTCATATCCTCAGCTGAGTTGTCAAGAATCATCCTCAGTAGGATCCCCCACAGTGATCTTTCTTCTTCCCCGACCAAGTGCTAGGCAGGGAACCATCTCCCCACAGAGTTTCAGCCTCTATCCAGAAGAGCAACGCCCAAAGATCTCACAACAGAGTAAATAAAGCTTCTACAGACCCCAGTTGGGTCTCTCATTACCAAGATAGGTTTATCAATGACCTACTTCCTCATGCAGAGTCCTATATGTCGGATCTATCAATGATCTTACCCCCAGCTGGGACATCCACTTCAAGCAGATCAGCCAGAGATCTCCACGGCAGCGGGATCCAAACCCCGGATCGGTATCTTTGCATAATCATAGCATTTGCATCATATTTTCCCCACAGAGCGTAGCATTCCGTCTAATACGGAGCATTACGACAAAAAATCAAACATATTGTATAATCATAAGCCATGTGTAAAATTAAACACTCGTAAATACTGACAATCCATCAACAATATACAGAATATTCCCCAATTCCCCACCAGAGAGCCAAAACATTTCCCTTACAGATACAGGAACACACTCCTTTTTGCACTAGTCCGTGTCATCATTCCCCAGTAAAATCACCCAAACAGACACTTATATTACAAATGCTTCTTGACACTCGTCTGTGTCATACCCCAACAGAAGGCAAAAGCGTCCCCTTTGCACTCACCAACACAGACACATATATATACAATTCCTTGACACCCGTCCATGTCACCCTCCCCAGCATAGTTACCTAAACACTTCGAGAACCATATACTTGTTTATAATACACCTTTTTCCGACACCCGTCCGTGTCGTGCTCTCTCCAGCAAGTTAAACACTCGTTTGTGTCTCACTCTTACTTTTACAGATACTCGTCCGTATCTTGTATATACCACTTATATCCCCTCATATTCGACACTCGTCTGTGTTCTTTGTTAACTAGTTGGTACTCGTTCGTATCATCATCTCTGAACATGCGTCAGGCGTTTGTTTCTACTGATACTCGTCTGTATCATAATCTTAAGGATGCTCGTCCGCATCTTTAATCTATACACCGTGTCAAACACTTGTGTCCTCTTAAATTTAGACACTCGTCTGTGTCTACCCTTCCCCAGGAGAGTCCCCAACAAATCTTGTTAAACTATTTTCTTTCTATCTGACATTCGTCCTATGTCATGATACCTTTTTCGGCAGCCGTACCCTGCTAGGTGATCGTCCTTCACCTCTTGATGATCATCCTTCATCATTCTATCTGATGGTCGTCCCCATCGTTGAATCCATTATCTGACATTCGTCCTATGTCATGATAAACCCTGAGAGCAGCCGTACCCTGCTAGGTGATCGTCCTTCACCTCTTGATGATCGTCCTTCATCATGCTTATCCGATGGCCGTCCCCATCGTTGAATCCATTATCTGACATTCGTCCTATGTCATGATAAACCCTGAGAGCAGCCGTACCCTGCTAGGTGATCGTCCTTCACCTCTTGATGACCGTCCTTCATCATGCTTATCCGATGGCCGTCCCCATCGTCGACCTTTTTATCCGACATTCGTCCTATGTCGTGATGCTTTTGGCAACCGTACCTTGCCAGGTGATCGTCCTTCACCTTAGATGACCGTCCCTCATCTTATCCCCAACAGAGCAGTCGTCCCCTGCTAGGTGATCGTCCTTCATCTTTGATGACCGTACCTCATCATTTATTTCATTTATGCCTTGAAACCGATGGTCGTCCCCATCATTTACCTATAATCCCCAGAGAGTTTTATTTCTTTACTTGATGGTCGTCCCCATCATAATCCCTTATATCCCCAGCATGTCGGCCGTCCCCGTTATTGTGTTATCCCCAGCAGTCGTCCTCTTCCCGACAGTCGTCCTCCATCGCTCTCACTTTATAATCATGCTTTATTTTCCTTTACAATCTATATCCCTTTTCTTCTTCATTCTGTGAGTGCAAATTTTGGACTGTCTTTGGTATTCAACCACAAGTTATCTTGTTTGAATGATAAGCCGTCGCTTACATCCTGCACAGCTAACTCATGATTGAATAGGGGCAGCTGTAAACACCCTAAATTTTCCCTCACCCATTCACACCATGGCTTGTGATCTTTTCATATACATAAGTTCAATCACCTCATCTCATATTGCATTTTTGCTTCACTGCATTGTTTCTAAGTCATCTGCATCTAGGGTTTGTGATCTGAGCCATCCAAGAGCTATTTGAGCCACTCCAAAGGTCATCAATCACTTCAAAGGGGTCCATGTATGTTCTAGCATCATATTATATCCTCACAAGGTCAAGGAAGTCAAAGAATCACAAGAACTGAGAAAGGCATGGAAGCAGAGCCAGGTTTAACTGCACAGATGACCTGAAATTAGGGTTTTGGTTTCAGAGACCATAACTCCAAGTTTTTTGGTCATTCTTGTTTCTATTGGTCTCTATATTTTATAAGGATCATGCATATCAATTTTCATGAAGAAATTCAATGGGGAAGGCATCTGATCAAAAGATGACTTCTTAAGCAAGTCAGTGCAAAATCAGGGCATCTGAGGCCCCCAATGACCCAAACAAAGGGTATTCTCCATCATTTTGAATGTGTTTTATCTTTATTTGATCATAGATGGTGTTAGAAGTTCACAAAATTGGAAAATTTCAAGTCATTTGCAAAGTTGCCTTTTTGGGAAAGTGACTTGTAATGAAAACTTGCCATTTTGGGAAAGTTTTTCAACCTCCTCTTTTTGATTCAAAAATGCCTCAAATGAGAAAACTTTGGTCATGAAAGTTGTAGAATGGATCCTCCCATTTTCAAAAAGTACAAGAACTCATTCTAATTCATTTTGGATCAAAAGTTATGGCTTGTCAAAGTTGGATAAAATCATTGAATTTTCACTTTTGCACAAAAGGGAAAAGTTGCAAAACCTCATACCAAGGCAAGATGTGACTTCAATGTGACCTCTAATCATCATACAAACACAATGCATGACCTAAAATTCAGTTTGGCCCAAAAAATTTCCCATTCTCATGTCTTAAATTTCAAATAACCATAAGCCATTTTCCATAAAAGTGCAAAAGGGGGAATTCTTGCAAAATGATTCCCAAAGGTTTGTATGATCTCTAGCTGGTCTCAAGACATTACCATAACCTCATGAGGCATCTCACACCAAAATTAAGCAAGAGATATCACATGTTCATGACCAAAAGCCACAAAATGTAACAAGTTGCCAAAATGCAAAACCACTTCAAACTTGTGATCCAAGCCATCCAGCTCACCACAATTGATCCAAGAGTCATCCTTGAACTCAGCTGAGGCAGATACACCCTTTAGATTTCCTCTGCCATAGCCCATACCTATAGTACACAATTCTTGACTTTTTGGCCAATCACCCCATACCATTCCCACAGTACATGTCACTTCCTCAGACCTCTTCCAATAGTCTAGGGATGTGTTATGGAACATAAAGCAAGCTGGACATGAGCCAAGAACACACACACAAGCAGATACACAAAAACTGGCCTGAACCTTCTCCTCTTCGAAACTCCTTCCTCAGCCATCAAACCTTCATTTTTCTTTCACCAACAAGTCACAAATCACTCATAGAACAAAGTCCACCCCCTGAAACAGATTGAATCATCACACACAAAGACCTCCATTTCTGCTACACCAGAACAAAACAGCCACAACCAGCCACTCTCAAAGCTCCCCTAGCTTCATTTCATCATCAGGGTGCTTAAAGGAGAAGGATTGCACACAGTTTGAATCCAGAAAGCTCAAAATCAGAAAAGCTTCATCTCAGGTTTGTGAGAGAAAATAAATGAATTTGAGATGAGGGTTTAGGTTTAGATTGATGAGAGGATCATTTTGGTGGAAGAAATTTGGTGTTTGGTAACCTGTAGAAGAATCTAGGGTTCGTGCTCGCCGAAGAAGATGACCGAAACCACTGTTCCGGTCATCTGAAAGTCATTTGCCCTAATTGTGTTTAATTAGTAACTTTGAATTCTAACCCTAGGATCAGGCTTCCCGCGCGCACTTGGATGGTCCAGATGGCTCATTAAGCCCTAATCAGTCATTTATTAATTAAACCTAGGATTAATTAATTGTTAAATAAAGTTTAGTCAGGTTTGAACTTGGACCCTTGGATGTGGCGCCAAGTCAACAACCCCAGGCCCAGATCAAATCCTGACCTTCCCTTTGGCTTACTTTCCATTTTAATTAGTTTTATTTCATTTTATTTGCATTTTATTTACACGAATTATTAAAAATAGTAAAACATATTTAAAAATTCTGAAATTTTTTGTTAAGCATTTCATTAATTTTGAGAACCCAAAAATATTTTTATTTTTATTTTTTGCATTCAAAATCATTTTTAAATCATTTAAATGTTTTTTTTAATTAGTTAATAGAAATTAATTAATTAAAAATGCATTTAGGTATTTAAAAATCACCAAAAAATTCACATTGCATTTTAAAACATTTAGAAACATTATCAAACTCTCAAAACAAATTTCTTTTTGGTTCTTGAACTATTTTGACCTTTTTCATTGGAATTAAATTCATTTAAAGGCAATATTTTTGTTCAAACTTAGAAAAATTCATTCTGCCTAACCATGAAGAGTTTGATGATGGTTCTTCTTGCATTGCATCCTTCATAACATGTAGTTTTTAGGGTAAAATTGGTTTGAATTCATATTTCATTTTCAATTTGTTTTGTATTTTTCTTTGCGAGGTATCCCAAAACCCTAATTGACTTGAGAAATTCATAACTTTCACTAGGTTAAGAGTTAGGTCCCCTCCTTTGGGCAGTGAACTTGTGTAGGGCTAGGGTTACTTTGGTCCCATTTTCAATTTTTTGCCATGTCATTTGCTTCTGATTTTGAATTTTGCATTGCATGTTTTATGTAAACCCTAATTCTTGTCTTCATTTGCATCCATCTCTCACATGCTTGCATTCAAGAACTTGTCATGACATTTTGTGCATCCATGTGACACATAAGACATCTTAGGGCACATTAGAATCATGTTTGATCATTGCATCTTTCATTTTCCATGCTATATAACCATTGCATTTCATAAACTTTCATGAGCTTTCATGGTTCAAAGCATGCTTCATTTGCATCCACACCCTTGTATGATCATCCACAACTCTTGACATGTGTTTGCATCATCTCTTGGCATCATTAACATCATGTTTATGCTTCTGACTTTGGTTTGCATCATGACATTTCATTTCATTTGCATTGCATTTCATTTCATTTGCTAACATTTCAGGTGGTAAGTTGTTTTGAGAAGTGAATTTGCCTTCACTTCTCACAATCTCTTTTCATCTCTCTTATGCACCATTGCTGCATTTTATCTTGTGTATTAGAGTGAGCTTGCTCATTCATGTTCATCTCTTACTTTCTTCCTTCAAGCAACTTATCTTCTTAAGTGAAGCAAGTTGTCTTGCTTTCTCTCTGCTTCTTTCCTGGTGGTTCCTCTGAAGATCTTCTTGCAAGCCTCATTAACCCTAGGAACAACCAAGCATGATAACAATTAGGGTTTGATTAGTCCCCCATTTAGCTTTTACCTTTGTGTCATCTTTGAGTCTTCTCTTTTCATCTCATAATCAAGGACTAAACCCTAAAGGTTTTAAGGCTTTGTGATTAAGCTTATGCCTACATCCTTCTATTAGGATGAAGTGTATAACTTTAATCCTAAGTGTTAAACCCTTAATGTGTTTAAATCCTCTAATCAACCCATCTAATAAATCACTAAGACATCAAGCTTGTAACTTGGGCCTTGCATTAGGGTTCTAATTCTTCCTTAATTGGTTAAGAAGGACTAACCCTAGTGTTAATGGACAAGTCCCCCTCAAGTTGTCTTACAAATCATAAAAATCATTTCTTAATCCCATCATTAACTAAAATCCACTTTAATAAAGGTTTTGTTGTCATGAGGTTAATCCCTAATCATGGATTAAGTTGAGGAGCCTTCCTCTACTTAAATGTTCTCATCTATTATCCTTCTATTAGGATGGTGTAATGAGTCCATTAAATCCCTGATTATGGCTTAAACTCATTACTCAACACTAAACAAAAACAACAAAAACATCTAAATAAATATAAGTAGGTTAATGATCTTAGCCCTACATCATGGTGATTAAGTGTGAGGTGTTTATCTCATACTTAAGGTATTCTCATTACCCCTAATCAGAGGGAGGATGTGATGAGTTTACTAACCCTTGGTTTAGGCTTAAGCTCATTTTCTTATGACAAACCTCAAAAGGCAATAAAAGATTGAAAATACCAAAAACAAACAATAATCGTCTCCTCCGGGATTCTTTTCTCACCTCATTCACTCACAAACGAGAACTTGCTTCTTCCGTCTAATGCAAGACAGTTTGCACCTGAGCCAGACAGGTCATACACTTGAGCATAGACAAGCAAGCAGTTCACAAGTCCATTTACCTTTCAGTCTCTTTGAGTCGAACTACGGTGTTCTGACTTCCTCATTGCACGAGAGGATACGTAGGCATAACTTAACAGTTATCGAACAAAAGTCTCTGTATATTCCCCCCCTCTTCCAGTATTATTCTTTTAAGCCTCATAGTCCTGAGCTTCATACTCCTGTTCTTACACTGACACTTTTCTTATACACTTCACACTTCTTTTGCACTGACACTTGCATTCTTTTCCAGCTTTGGTACACAAATTGCACTGACACTACCCCTTTAAAACACAAATCTTTTAAGCGTGGATCCCGTCGAGTACGGCGGACAATCTGGGTGCTAATACCTTCCCAGGTTGTAACCAACCCCCTTTCTCAGTTTCTCTGGTTCGCGACCGTCTTATCCATCTCTTCTTAGGTTTATGCAGCATTACCTTTCCTTCGGGATAAAAATGCCTAGCTGGCGACTCTATTCATTTCTCCTTTCGCCGACCGTTCGTGTTTGTACCCCATTTGACCTAGCCTCATTTGGTGGGAGAGACACAAAGTACTTCTAGTTTTGCCACTTTCTATTTTAATCAATTTCTATGCTTTTCATTACTTACTGTTATATTTAAATTGATTAATATTTTATGATTTCTCGTGTGATGAAATTTGCTGCTAATATAGGTTGATCCAATATTATATTTATTGTTTGTGTTGGAATTAAATGAGAAGTGATAAGAAAAAAATTGCATTGAACGAAGTGAGATAATGCATTCTGTGAAAAAAAAATATAAGTTTTTAAGCCATCACGGTCGTCACTCATCACTCACGATCGTGACGAGTTATTTAGCGCGTCACGACCGTCATACATCCCTCACGACCGTGACCACCCTGTTATACGAATTCTGAGAAACAGAACCGTTCACCTTCGCAGAACCCACTCCTCCATTTTCACAAAAATAAGAAACCTCCCATTATCTCCTCATTATCCCGTAACCTCCCATTATCTCCTCATTATCCCGTAACCTCCCATTACCCTCAATCAATTCCATTAACCCTCTCCATTTATTCCAAACCTCTCACATTCACTCATTTCACTATAATCCGAACCAAATTTTTCACATTTTTTATTTTCTCACAAAAACTCAAAACCTCTCATCTCTCATTTCCGTACTTGCATGCAATGGAGGATATCCAATTTAGAGATGGTGAACAAGGAGAAACTCAAAGACAAAAGTTTATCAGGTTTCAGAACCGTGGCGTCCAACCCACTCGGTATGTCGACATTGACTGCTTGAGGGAGTTAGGACTGCTCAACGGCGTGAAGCTCCTGCTTAGGCATGTTGGTTTGTGGCACTTGTGCAGTCAACCACAACCGACATTCGAACTCCTCACCTTGGAATTTCTAAGTTCGTTTCAGTATGTTACACCTCCCGGTTCATCAAGTCAACTCACCGGCATTGCAAAGTTCAGAATGCTCGGACGAGAGTTCGAAATCACGCAAACAAGGATCGCCGAACTGTTAGGTTTCGATCACGGCGACGATGCTCATCTCCGCATGCCGGACAACTTCAGTGAAACCGCTTTCACCTTGTGGCACGACATCACCAACACCCGTGCTACTGCTTTTCAGAGTCTGAATGCTACCCACATCCATAACCCGGCGATCCGATATTTCCATCGCATCATCTGCAATACTATTTTCGCAAGAGAGAGCAATCACAAGCTTAACTCCAAGGAGCTCTTGTTCTTACACTGTGCCTTAAATGACGAGCGCATCAATGCTGCCCCGTTCATTTTATCCCATATCCAGTCTGTAGCGCAACGAGGCGCAACCCCCTTCTACATAGGCGGGATTGTTACCACCCTTGCCATTCAGTTGGAGCTTGGTGACCATATTATCCATTTGCCTCGCAGAGCCGCAGAGTTGCTTACAAAGAACTATTGCAGGTCCGCCCATTTGATATCTCAAAGAGAGGATGGCAGGTTCAACCTTGTTATCCAAGGCACCGTTTATCATCACATCACCTTGCCTTGCCGTGACCGCATCGATCCGTCCAACCGAGCCAATTGGCTATTTGCTTTACCGGATGCTGCAGGCCATGTCCCCATTATTGATGAGCAGACCGATCCACCAGTGGACGAGATGCAGGATACCATGGATGCTGCTGAGCCAGTACAGGACATCCCTGAGTCCTCCACCCAACAGCCACCTGTGCCCGACATCACACTTGAAGACGTCCTCCGTGCCATTCATCAGCAGAATCAGATGAATGCCGCACTAGAGCGAAGGCAAAAAAAGCAATATGATGCACTACTTTCAGCTGTTGCCAGTAACCAGAGGAAGACAGACGAGAAGCTTGGAGAGATTTTTAGCGAGCTAGAGGCCTTGGTAT
Source organism: Lathyrus aphaca (assembly GCA_963966055.1). Taxonomy (NCBI): domain Eukaryota; kingdom Viridiplantae; phylum Streptophyta; class Magnoliopsida; order Fabales; family Fabaceae; genus Lathyrus; species Lathyrus aphaca. Next base: position 85,773,212 of record OZ014520.1, read on the forward strand.
TGATATCACTGCTTTCACCACCACCGGTTCTGATCCAGAAGCGACTCTGACCAGACGCTCTCGCACCAGAAGCCGAGGCCGTGGTCGTCAGCAGCCTTAGTTTATGTTTATGTTTTTGTTTTTCCATTTCTGTTGTTTGTATGGTATTTCCCCCGCTATTATATCACAACATTGAGGACAATGTCTGATATAGTGTGGGAGAGACACCTTTCCTTTTTCCGCATTTCCCTTTCCGCATTTTCCATTGTATTTCCCTTTCGTATTTCAATTAAACAAAGTAATATTTGTGCTATTTCTTCAGTTTCGAATTTTCCCCGTTTATTTAGCCATACCGAAAATTTTTATTTTATCTTCGCATTATCCGACTTACCTATGAAATCGTAGTTAGGAAGCTGAGAAAGATCCAACAAGATCAATACAGTCTTGACACCTTAGACTTCCTACTTAAGCATTCCGTTCCAATAATTGTTACAACTACACCTTAAGTTTCAGTTTTAAAAGTAACCCCTAGTAGTTTATACTAGCAGTCAACACAGTCTGAACGCAAACCACGTGGGGAGCCGATGAACATAAGTGTTTGATACCTAATCTATAATGATCCTTCATATCTCGATGTCAGTAAAAAGAAATTGCACCAAAGTACACGGTCGCATATAAGAAACGAGAAATATGAGAAGGAGTCCATTGCGGGTTGGTTCAGAGGTACCTGGTTTTGAACTTGGTAGGGCGTGCTACGGCTCGATCCCCCACAACCTCCAATTCGGATAATATATATAGGGTTGCCACATTCGTGTACCAGACCCCGTGCTTATAAAGGATCAAAGTCACTAACCGGCTACTCCACTACGTGCGTGCTAAGGCAAAGGGCTTAATGTGATTGCGCTAGAATGAAACCGGGTGAAATAAGATCGAAAGACTCTAGGTAGAATCGCAATGCAATTACTGAATGTTTCGTTTAACGGGAAGTCAACGACTTAGCTTGTTGCTTGTGTCATTAGTGTATCGTTAGTGTTTTATTCTAATACCGGTTTATCTAGCAAAACAATTCCTCGTATGGTTTGTTATGTGTATGCGTCGATGGAAACTTGTCCGATCATTTTTCAACCGACTATTTGCTTGAGGACAAGCAAAGATTTAAGTTTGATAACGAGAAATCGTATCGTTTTATTACTATGTTTCAATGTCGTTTTATCGCACATTTATCGTATTAACACCCGATTCTTCGAGTTTTCTATGTCATTTTGCAGGTATAACAATTATAGAGCTAAATCATAAGCAAAAGGTGAAATGAACAAAAACAAGCATGAAAAGAAGAAGAAGAAAGGAATTCTGCAAAATACTGCATAATTTGTAACAGTCACGATCGTCACCAAGCTGTCACGACCATGACGCGCTAATTGGACCAGTCACGATCGTCACCAAGCTGTCACGACCGTGACGTGCCTTAAATGAAGAAAATGCCCGTGACGCCTTTGTCACGAACGTGACAAAGGGAAAATAGGTTTACTTAAATTGATTTGGTCATGAAACGTGCTACGTGAAGTCAAAACAGTTCCTATTCTTCCGCAGACTCAGTAACACATTTTCTCCTGGATTCTCTCTTCAACAACGAAGCCCACGCATGGATTTCAACTGCCAAGCCCAAATTATGTTTTCTATAAATAGCTTGATTACAAAGTAGAAACTACAGAGTATTATTTTAGCATTTCTCGCGGAAGCTCTGCCGTATTTTTGTTGCACCCTATTTTATTATTTTTCCAGCACTTGCTCTTGTTCGTGTTTTAATTTCTACATCCCAACCAAATCAAATAACAATTTCCAACATCAGGAAATTGTTATTATTTATTTTCTTTCAAGCCTTCAGAATTTCGTTTAATTTTTTTTTCCGATTTCGGTTCGCACTCCGAGCTTGCCAGACTGTGGAAGAAGAAGTTTTACAATTTTTATTATTCAGGTTTTTAATAATTTCGCATTTATATTAATTTAATTATTTATGTTAAGAATTTATTTTTATTATTTTTATAATGCATATTTTAATTTATGTTCATCTGTTTCTGCATCTGTCTGGTACAACAAATATGCGTAGCTAATTAAATTAGGCGGTATGTAATTAAAATACACTAAATCGGTAAAATCGAATCTAGGCTTAAACAATTAAGAACTTAAAATTCTGGCTGTGACTTTTTATCATAAAAATTAATCTTTTTGTTACGAGAGTAAGGAAAGTGTAATAGGTTAGGTCGAGACCACGATAGTGTGAGATTTTAACCAGATAGCTAAAGTTAGGCATTTAATTTAAATACAGCGAGAGCGCTTTAAAATGAATTAGACTTATTAAGTTTCCAAAAATTATCTTCTAAACACTTATGGGCTAGCGAGAGTAGGCATAGGGCTTTAGGAGTAAGATCTGAGATAAGACCACGAGAGTGTGAGTTAAAGATATTTAAACTGATAACCTCTACAGAATATATTAAGTGACCCATCCTTATAAGCTTAGGTTAGATTAACCCGCCTAGGTTAACATAATTACATACCGACCGCCTTCTTATTATTTCATTAAACTAAAATTTAATTCTCGTCTTTAATTCAAAAAAAAACAAAATCGTGACAACCATCCACCTTAGCTAAACTAGTAAACCCTCTAGCACTAAGTGATCATAAAGTCCCTGTGGGATCGACAATCTTTTATATTACTTCGATAGGCTGTGCGCTTGCAGTTAAGATACCGCTAGACACATATTGCGTCTTCGCCCCATCATTTACTTAGACCATGATACACTAGATGGTTCACTAGGTCGATAGCTGACTTATTGTCGACAAACAACTTCATTTTTCGAACTTCCATTAACTAGAGCTCTTCAAGCAACATCTCTATACATGCTTCTTGGAATGCTACATATGATACAACCATATATCTACCTTCTCAAGATGACAAATCCATAATACATTTCTTCCTTGAGCTCCATGAGATTGGAACACCTTCGATCACGAATATATACCATGTGATACTTTTTTTCGTTGTGATATGCACTAAAGTTTGAATTAGTGTATCCATATACTTTTGCATATGTGTTGGTCTTCTTATGCCTTCGCATCAACACAACATGATCAATTGTACCCTTTTTGTATTTCAACACCCTCTTAACTACAGTGAGATGACATTTTTGGGGTTTCTCCATGAATCTACTTAACTATCCGACACTTTGACAAATGTCTAGCCTGGTATTGCAAATATAACTCAAGGATCAAATAATATTTTTGTATAATGTCACACTTACAAATTTATCATTCGCCTCTTTATTAAACTTTTCTCCAGTTCTAATGGCGTAGAAATTGCATTATAGTTGCTCATGGTTAGCCCGATAAAAGTCTCGGTTCGGTTCATGGTCAACCCATATAAAACCTTGATTTGGTTCAAAGGATAGGCAACTCAAAACTCTAACTTTGTTTAGAGACCAACCTATGAAAAATCTCAGCTTGGCTTAGAGACTAACTGCTCGAAGCTTTGTTCATTGTTTTGTGTAACTAACCCCTTCATTTTTAAGTTTGTTGTTTGGTTGAAAGTTAGCCTAAAACTTATTTTCCTTGTATAAGGGGGTTCGTGGGCTTAACCTTTTAAAAATATTTCAAGCATTATTGGATACTCCCAAGATTTATTCTTGGGGATAAGAGTAAGTCACTTCATTAAGACTGAACCTCTATAAATTCCTGGTGATATATCTTTTTTTCTTAACTTTTTTATTTACCGCTCAATTTTTGTTGCATATTTAAACATTTTTATTAAGATGTTTTCAAACTCTGTTTTATACGATAATTTTTTTCAAATTATTATTTTTCAAACCTCCATAATTTACCCCCTATTGTGTATGGAGTTACATGTTCAACAAGAAGCGCACTGAATCTACACATCACTTCTTCTTCACTAGTGTATTTATTGTCAAGCTTTGGAATTGGTTTAGGAAGACCATAAAGAAAAATTCAATCTCTAAATACCCTTATTGATCAACAACTATAAAATCCTTCTCCTTCTTATTGATCAATGAAATAGGGACGAAAGTGAATTGTGTTCGATTTAGGGACCAAGAGGTACATTTTCCACTGTTTGTTTTCAAATTATGGCACAAGTCCAACTGACAGGATCCAATTCTAAGTCAACCTTTAAGGCATCTTGGGAGGAGTTTTCTATTTTAAAGGCCTTCAAGGTTTCAATCCATCCACCTAAGGCTCATATTATCAAGGAAATCATTTGGTGCTTCCCTATTTTGATTGTCTTAAATGTAATGTTGATGAAGCATTCTTCTCAAATCCTAGTTCTGTAAGTTATGATGGGATTTACATAAATAACAAAGGGTTATTTGTTTTGGATTTTGTAGAACCTCTAAGTTGAAATAATTCTCGTTTGGCTGAATTTTGTGGTGCTCTTAGATGCCTTGAGATAGCTAAGGAGAAGGGTTGGTCGAATCTGTGGGTAGAATCTGATTCTCTTATCGTGGTCAAGAATTTTGCTTCAACCAAACTCGAGTTGGTAGCTAGGTTGTTAAGAAATTGATGGCTTCCTTGCTCTAAGATTATTTTTTGACATGTTTTTCATCATCATCACATATTTTGAGAAGAAAATAAATAGGTGTATTTTTTTTTGCTAATAAAGACCGCACATCTACGTCATTCACTTAGTTTGATTCTTTAGTTTTGAATATTAAACATGATTATGGAAATAATAGGCCAAGTTTATTTCTTTTATATATTTTTTAGGTTTAAATCCTTTTGAGTGGATTTTGCCACAGTCCCTTCACTTTTTTATTTTATCACTATTTTATTCAATTTATTTTAACCTTTATAAAAAAACAGTTTAATCCAATTTATATTTCATCTGATTTCCAGTTCATTCAATTTCTTATTTAACTTTAGTTTAATCTAATTTCGGATTATTAAACATGAAATAATTATTTTTAGGGTTAAATATGTATATGGTTCCTACAAATATTCAAACTTTTAAGTTTGGTCTCTCAAAAAATTTCCTTCAAACTTTGATCCCTAATTTTGGTCCCTCCCGTTAGTTTCCACTAATGGTGGATGATGTGGCACACCATGTGAATTTTTTGTTAACATGGCAAATTCGGGGCAATGCTAACATGGAAAAAAATATTGACAAGTATGCTACGTGTCAATTGTTTCAATGTAATTTTATATTAATATCATATTTAAACCCATAAATGGTAGTTAATTTCTAGTTAATCTCGGATTAATTTAAAGATACCATTTTAGCAATCAATAGCTAATTCCTGACTAATCTCTAGCTAATTTTAAATAAAAGCTGATGTATTCTTTACCATTCATTTGATAATCAAAACCTACATTTTTTAACAAAATTTTCCTCATAACCTTTATAGTAGCCCAATCACTACCACTGGAACTGACTCCATAAGCCAAAAACTTAGCATCTTTTCTAACCGAGAAGCTGAAACCATAATAACTAATCATTCCTTAGGGAAACATTTCTAATTTACCATATATAACAACAATAAGATTTAAACACATAAATTTATTGAAACAAATAGCAGTGACAAAATCAAAAGGAGAAAACAATTGTTCGTTTTGGCCCTAACATTCATTCAACTAACAATTGGAAACGCCAATTAACTAGTAAGCTCAAATTATAATCAAATGCCATGTGGGCTCTTCCATTTGATGCAGGAAGACTAGTGAAGCAAATGCAGTATCCCATGTGAGCTCTTGGATATTAATTAATGTTGCTCCCAATCCAATGTGTCTAGATAAAGAATATTTGCTTCTTTGTGATTAGCAATTGCAAATGTGATTTGTTTTTGATAGTGGTCTCATACTGTAGCCAGACACTTATTTGTTTTTGTTATGGCTGGATTGAAAAACGTAGAGGTTTTCGAACATCCTTCATCTCTTCAACCAATATGCTTTCGTAAGAACAATATTGGCACTAAAATATTCATGACCTAGAAAGGAAATTATTCAATCAGCCTTCGAATCAAAAGCATAACACAATATGTACTACTACCACATTAGTCATAATAAGTGCAAATATCAAATTCAATACCAAAATAATGTATATGAAAGTTATAAGTAATTTACCAAATGATTCAGACCATATTAAATTCAACTTTGACGAAGAAGGAAAAGGCGAGGAAGATGGTGGAAAAAAAAGTGAGGAATCCTAGATAGTGAGTGTAAACACTGCATTGGGTGAAATGGTAAAATATTTTATTTTTATGGATGTGGCAAAAATGTTTAAATTGAAATTGACACGTCTGAGAAAAAAAATTGGTATGACACGTCATCTTCTGTTGGTGGAAATTAACGGAAGGGATTAAAGTTATGGACGAAAAACTGAAAAACTTTTGAGGATCAAAGTTTGAAATTTTTTATTTAGAAATCAAACTTAAAAATTGAAATATTTGTAAGGACTAAGTACATATTTAACTCTTATTTTTATGATTTAATCCAATTTTTAATACGAAAAAATGAAGTAATTACTTTCTTGGTTTAATCAATATTGTTATTAATATATAATTCTTTTAGTAACCTTTTAGAGTATGTGTATATTATGTTTCTTCTTCTTATTTCATATCTATATCTAGTTTAGTGGAAAATTCATGAGAGTAGGGTTTCTGAAATTTGGTTAATTAATTTTTGCAGTTTTCTTAAATTGAGTTTTATTTTAATTTTCTAAATAAAATATATATCACATCAAATAATAATTTAAATAACATGGATATTTCACAATATTATTTATAGACATAACAATGAGGCATGCTAGAAACTATTTTTATCTTTTCTAAACCCAAACCTAAGTTCTCAAATAATTTTCATTTCCGATCAAATTTTTAATAAGGATGAAGAATTAAAATTCAAACTGTTTTAAACAGGTTTAGGTATGCTTGTCTTGTCACCATCTATTTAGTTAAATCAATTATTTTAATATAAATATTTATTTTTCTAAAATTAAATTATAAATAATAAAATAAAACAATCTAAATTTCTTTTATACATACATTTCAAATATTCTAATAATAAATACAAATTAAAATATCAAAACATTGACCACATCTTTAATATTCTAAATTATCAAAAATAAATAATAAAATATATAGCAGAATAAACAAAACAGATTCACAGTGAGTACTAGTGTTCCTATTACCCGTCCATCTTCATATTTTGTAATTGAAAAAAAAATTCAAATTCAAATTCAAACTCAATCAAAACAGGTGTTCCCCGTTAATATTGTGACGAGTTTCTGTAGATATATGCATAACCACTTAAACTATGTTAAGCATTCAATTAATCTATCATATTATAAAAAAAATACATTTCCAAAAAATATTAAAAAAATTAAAAAAATAAAATAAAAATAAGGGAATGAAAATTGTATTTAAGCAATTTTTTTAGAAATATTCTTAAATATCCATGATAAGTAGTTTGGTACCAGTAACTTTATCGCCACATAATACATCCTCACATTACTTTTAATGTGAAAATATATATATATATATATATATATATATATATATATATATATATATATATATATATATATATATATATATTGTTCCGGACTGGGCCTCGAGGACATCGTTGGCCCATAGCACAACATATCGAGCAAAGTCCCATCCAGTCGGCCACATCTTCTGCATCGTCGGACAGATCTGTAACTGCCCGAGCAGGTGCTTGGCGCGTCGGGCATGCACCTTATCCATTGAACTAATGACGAGGAGACCACGTTTCCCCCTCACCTGCCATGTCACCCAACAATCCACTATTATCTCCTGAAATATAGGGGCAGTTGGACCAAGGGTAATACCACGTGCGAGGGCTCACACACTCCTACGCGTACATTGGCAGTTCTTCCTTGGGCCTAGCTAATCTAGCCCAAAGAAGAACTTTGGTCCAGCGCTAGGGGCTCACTATAAATACCATTTTTCACTAAAGGGTCAGGTATTCTGAAACACTTTCTCTCTTACCATTTTCTGTACCGCGTACTTACTTTGGCATCGGAGTTCCTTGCAGGTACACCCCCTTCCTCGACATGTTGGTTGTGCCCGACTCTATTTTTTCTTAACTCATCACTCCAGCTCGGAGACTTGACTTGAGGGGATCCTGTTCTGGACTGGGTCTCGAGGACATCGCTGGCCCATAGCCCAACATGTCGGGCAGAGGCCCATCCAGTCGGCCACATCTTCTGCATCATCGGGCAGATCAGTAACTTCCCAAGTAGGCGCTTGGCACGTTGGGCCTGCACCTTATCCATTGAACTAATGACGAGGACACCACGTCTCCCCCTTACCTTCCACGTCACCCAACTGTCCACCATTATCTCCTGAAAGATAGGGGCATTTGGACCAAGGGTAAGACCACGTGCTAGGTCTCACACGCTCCTATGCGTACCTTGGCAGTTCTTCATTGGGCCTAGCTAATCCAGCCCAAAGGAGAACCTTGGCCCAGCGCTGGGGGCTCGCTATAAATACCTTTTTTTCACTAAAGAGTCAGGTATTCTGAAACATTTTCTTTCTTACCACTTTATGTACCGCGTACTTACTTTGGCATCAGAGTGCCTTGCAGGTACACCCCCTCCTCGCTTACCAACCACTTTGTTGTTCGTGCTCGACCTCTGGAGGGCCCTTTTGATCAGGTAAGATCATATATATATATATATATATATATATATATATATATATATATATATATATATATATATATATATATATATATATATATATATATATATATATTAAGAATGTTTTTTTCTCCATCTTTTTCTTCATATGTAGCTTCAACTTAACCTAAGAAGCTAAAGACAATGCTACATTATTATCATTTTAAGTGTGAAAAGTTATATATGATTATATATTTTGTAAAATAAAAGTTTAGAGCTTTAAAACAAAGACACCTATTTTTTTAATCTGCCATAAATGGTGTTGTTTATAATGAAAGACATGTATATATCTTTAAACGTGTATTCAGAGAGAGAGAAGCTCTCACTTCTCTCTAGTTTTTTCTCCCATCTCTAACTTTCCTTTAGACTTGTCTCTTTCTTCTTTTCCCATGGCTTTTCATATACTTTTAATCTAAAGTTAGTGTATTCTCCTCTTCATCTCTGCTCAAATTCCATTGGTTGTGGTTTGGATAGTTCCATTTGTCTTCGGCTTAAACTCTTAGTCTTAGGACTAGGAGCATTGGCGTTTGTTATTGTATGAGCTTTTCTCCATTATTAGCCTAGAAGAACTTGGATGGAGTGGATGGAGGTTTTACGACAAAGACCCAATGGCATTCAGGTGGCAAGACGTTCAATATGGACGGATAAAGGGGGAAAGGTGTTAGCAAGTAAGACCTCATCCTCACAGCTTTTTTCTTTACTGCTTTCCTTGAGAATTTTGAGGCCAAACAAATGTTTGATACATTTAAGGATTACAATTTGGTTGAGGAGGTTGTAATTCCTCCAAAAAGAGATGTCAATAGAAACAAATACGACTTTGTTAGATTCAAAAGTGTTTGTGGCACGAGAATACTTACAACCAAGTTGGACAACATCTGGATTAATGGGAAAAAGTTATACACAAATGTGCCAAGATTTCAACGTCATTCATCGAGAGGGGTTGGAGCAGCTGCCCATCATGTTTCTGGTGATTATGCCAATATCCAGAGGAGATCATAGCCTCAAGAAAAGCCTAAAGTTGGACTACCTCATCATGCTAGGTCATTTGCTCAAGTGGTGGCTGGAGGAAATGGTCATAATGTGGGGGAGAATAGAAGGAAAAAGAATTGGCTCCTTGTTGATAAACCTAACTTTGCTCATATAATGTTTAATGTAGAGAAAGAAGACCTTATCCATTATGAACAAGCCTTTGTTGGTGTTATGGAGGTCTCTGGGAAGACTTACGATGTTCAAGGATCACTACACGGTGAGTGATTCTTTAATATCAAGGCTACACCTCTTGGAGCGAACTTGTGCTTGTTAGATGAAGAGGTCGAAGGTGACATTAGCAGGTTGGTGGCAGAAGCAAAAGCTTGGGTATCAAGTTGGTTATCTGAGATTCATCTTTGGTCTCCTATGGACGTGGATAAAGAGAGAATCACCTGGATTTATTGATATAGCCTTCCATGTCATGTCTGGAGTGTGCAGTTCTTCAAATTTTAGGTTGGAACTGTGGGCACGTATATGCAGATGGACGAGGAAACTGAATTTCAACATCATCTGGAGGTTTCTAGAATCCTAGTTCGTACCAAATTTACAATGAACCTTAATGAAGTTTCTAATATTAAGGTAAATGATAACATCTACAGAATCAAGATTTTTGAGGATTCTCACGGCCCTCTTAGGATTGTTGAAAAAATCTATAAGTGCAGGAGTTCCGAAAGTGTGGCGACTTCTTTTGATAGTGAGGTTGAGGAATTGGTTTTTTCTTCAGAGGAAAATGAAGATTGTAACCCTTTGTCCCAAACCCTACAGGAGATTGTGGAAGAGAATATGTCCCTTATACTAATTTTGTTGGTGATGGGAAGGCCGTTGGTGAGAGGTTACGCTCTGCGTCAGGCAATGTGAAGAATCTTGGGTTGATAGCTGTTGTAGACTTTGACGTGTTAAACACTAACCTGGAAATTATTGTGCAAGAAAGTGAAAAGCGTGTTATTGATGCTTCAGAGTCTTAGGATCCTATGGATATTCCTAGCTACAGGGTGGCTCTCCATGTCCCTCTAAATACTAGTAACTTTCTATTTTGCCTTTTGGGCCTTTGGAGGTAAGTTGTTCACACGCCCTCAGATCCCATTTCAGATTCTAGGCCAGCCAAATTTGGGCCCTCAACCACTATTAGGCCAAAGAAAAAGATGCTCCCAAATGACATTTACCACAGAATAAAAATTCCTTTCTCGCCATCGTATTTTTCTACTCTGGTGCATGCGAAAAGACCAATATCTCCTATTCTTTCTCATCAAATTGTCACAAACATTTCAGATGAACCTATGTCTGGCACTCGGGTTTCAGATTCCAATTCTCACTATTCTGGAGGGTCGGGTCTCTGTTGTGATTCTATCGGTGATTTAGATTTTAATCAGAGTAACATGGGGATTTTGAAGAAGTTCGAGGACGTTCCATCCAAGATCTAGGAATCCATAAAAAAGCTTGGTGTGGAAAGTGACGAAGATGATGAGGTCTTTGAATCTATCATTAGAAATATGGAATCTCACTCACACAAAGATGTTCTAGTCAATAGGTCGGCAGCTACGCTTGTGTCATGAACTTCACATCATACGATATAAGAGGGTGTGTGAGCCTACTCAAACGAAACAGGATTAGGAAAACATTGATGTTGGGCCATCCACATGTGTGTTTTATTCATGAAAAAGTGTAAAAACATGAATGATACTTTGGCTCAATCGTTTTAGGACTGTGGGGATTGTTTTTTGTCTGCAACTAATTCGATTGGCCTTTCTGGTGGTTTAATCACGCTGTGGAGAAAGGATGTTTTAACACCTATTTTTCAGCTTTAAAGGAAAGGATTTTTTGGGGATGAATGTCATTTGGAAGGGCAAGTCCGTCTTCCTTATAAACATTTATCCCCCTGTGCGATATTCGAGAGGAGATCGATGTGGTCTAAAACTCTGCAACTGAAAGCAAAGTATGAGGCTGACGGGTTCTGGATTTTGGGAGGTGATTTCAACTCAATCAAATATGTGGAGGAAACATGTGGGAGGGGGTGCCTCATAGATACGAGATGTCTGAATTTGGGGCGTTCATTGATGCGATAGATTGTGTAGATTTACCTACATTTGGAAACAATTTCACTTGGTTTAGCCCTAATGGAAAGAGTTGCAGTAGGCTCGACAAATTTCTAGTATCCCTAAACCTAATAAGCGAATGGAACACTACGTTTTAGAAAGTTGATGATAGGGACGTATCATATCACAGACCGATGTCGAATTTGGCTAAGAACATTAACTAGGGGCCCAAGCCCTTCAAGGTCCTGAATGTTTGGTATGAACATGCTGATTTTCTGCCGTTGTTGAAAAACTCTTGGGAATCATGTGTGGTTGACAGCAATGCAGTGTTCATTCTATCTTCTAAATTGTCGCACCTAAGGGACCATCTCCGTTAGTGGAATAAGCATGGTTTTGGTTGGATCGATCTTCAAATAGCTGAGGAAGTTTCTACTATTAACTTGGTTGAGGCTTCGGTGGTGGCGGATGAAGGCATTGTGGGGACTCAAAATCTTGCAAATAGAGAAGGTGCTCAAGCAATCTATGTGGAAGAACCTTCGTATTAAGGAAAGCATTCTGAAACAAAAATCGATGGACAAATGGATTTTGGAGGGGGATCAAAATTCCAAGTATTTTCACTCCCTTCTGAATTCAAGGTATCGAAAGAATAATATTCTGTTTATGGACACTGTTGCGGGAAGATTGGAAGATGTATGACCTGTTAAAGATTTCATTAAATCCCACTTCAAAGTTCAATTCTGTCGAGATCAGTTTAACCGTCCTACACTACTAGCTGATGGTTTGAAGCAACTTTCAAATATTGATAGTTTGCTTTTGGAGGTTCCATTTGATGATGATGAAATTAGAGAGGCAATTTTCTCTTCTGACGGTGACAAAAGCCCCGGTCCAGACGACTTTAATCTGGATTTTCTCTCCAAATGTTGGGACATTATAGCTGCTGACTTTATGTGCTACATACACAAGTTATATGTTTATGGCTGCCTCCATAAGATTATGGTATCGTCTTTTATCGCTCTCATTCCCAAGTTGGATCATCCTCTCATTCTAAACGGCTACAAACCTATTAGCCTTATAGGTAGCATGTACAAAGTGATTTTCAAAATTTTGACGAAAAGGTTAAAGGGGGTGATTGGTAAGCTTGTATCTCATTCACAAACTGCATTCATTCAAGGTAGTCAATTGGTGGACGGGGTACTAGTGCTTAATGAATAAATCGACATGGAAAGGAGAAGAAAACAAGAGTGTGTTTTGCTGAAGGTCGACTTCACGGGGGCCTACGACTGTGTTGATTGGAATTTTCTAAGAAGACTTATGGTTGACATGGGGATCGGGGCCAAATGGATGTTATGGATTGAGGGAATTATTTTTAATAACTTTATGTATGTTTTAAATAATGGCAGTCCTTCAGGTGACTTTGAGGTATTTAAGGGGATCCGACAGGGAGACCATCTTTCCCCTACCTCTTCTCGTTAGTTGTTGAGGGTTTTTCGATTCTTGTAGACATGGATGCTGCTCGCGGTATGCTTTCAGGTTTTCGTTTAGGTACTGGTGGCATGTTCAATCTGCTTCAATATGTCGACGATACCGTAATCATTTCGGATGGTAGTTGGTCTGACATGTGGGCTTTAAAGACTATCATATACGACTTCGAGTTAATATCTAAATTGAAGATAAATTATGGAAAAATATCTCTTTACGACATAGGTGTTGATGGCTATTTCTTGGGTGCTGCAAAATTGTTCTTGGCATGTAAAATCAACACCATCCCTTTCAAATTCCTCGGCCTGACCGTGGGCGGAAACCATAGGAGGATTAAATTATGAGATCCGGTTATTACATGTATGAGAACTCGGCTATCTCGTTGGAAGAGAATGTCGCTCTCCATGGGAGGTCGGGTAACACTAATAAATTCTGTTTTGGAAAATTTACCAGTGCATTATTTTGCTTTCTTCAAAGTCCCTCAAAAGGTGTTGTGGAAGTTAATCTCGATTCAACGGTTCAAACGTTAAGCGCGATATCACTTGGATTAAATGGATCGTTGTATGTCGGCCCAAAGTGGAGGGGGTTTGGGTGTGAAAGACTTGAAGCTTTTCAACTTATCCCTCCTTCCAAAATGGTTGAGGAGATTGGTTACCGAAAGCCGTACGATTTGGGAAGAGATTCTTATTGAGAGATACGGGGAATACAAGAAACATTTGCTTTCCGACTCTCTACCTTCATATTCGGGAGGATCATCAGCCTAATGGAAGGATTTATTCAAAGTTAACAAATCATGTGGTGAAGGTAATATCGTCGATCTATTTTAATATTGGTTTTGGTTCTGTCTCTCTTCTGGCTGTCAAGGTGGCATGGTAATTGGCCACTTGCTATGGTTTTTTTTGGCCTTTGGGGGGATGCCACAGATAGACTGGAAGCAGTGTCAGATATAGGCATTTGGGTCGAGGAAAACTGGGTCTGGAACTTAATTCTGCAGCTGGAACCACTAGACGAAGTTCTGTCTCAAAAAATTAAAATTGTTATCTCTTCTTTTGGACACTTCTCCTAGCCGTGGAAGGAATGACGTCGTCATTTGGCCTTTTTCCGACACCAAGGTCTTCACCGTTAAGTCTTGTTTTGCCAAATTGACATCCTTACTTCCTGGTGATAATTTGGATGGAAATCTCCTAAGCTCCCTCAATTTCATTTGGAAGTCATCGGCCCTGTTTAATCAACATGAACAGGTGTGTGTGTGTGTGTGTGTGTGTGTGTGTGTGTGTGTGTGTTTTGCTTTCTCTCCCCCGAAGCGTTGTCCCACACTCGTTTTGTGTGTCCTAAAAACAATATCATTTGGTCCCGTGTTTGTGATTGGCTGGGGATTAACCACCTCCTTTTGGAATGTGTCATTCCATATCTATAGTGGTGGTTAGATTCTTTAAGAGTAAATATTGCAATTGCTAGCAGTGTAGTGTGTATGTGGATAATTTTTTGCTAGAGTATGTCGTATACAAGAAATCATATTATGTTCAATAATGAAATTTGAGACTCTAATTTTGTTTTCAATAGAATAATTTTCTTATCTTGGTGGTGGATTGGTAAGAAGGACAAATCCCTTTGCAATTGTAATTACTATGAATGAATTAATTATCTATGTTTGTTCTTCTGATTATTTAGAAACTCAATTCCTTGAATCATTTTTTGTGGTTGTAAATGGGTTAGGGTATCCCTAATACTCCGATAGTAATACTCTTTTGTCTATTAAAGAAAAATATCTAGATCTTTTATTTCATCGAGATTAAGATTTTTTTTTTCTTTTCAATTATTTAACTAGAGTTATTTTACTGATTTTAAACTGTTATAGTATGTATTATTATTTATCAGGACAATAACCCCACAATTTTTAAATTTCTTTTACTACAGCAATTTAAAACCTCTACAAAATAATTGAAAACGAGAAAAAAATCTCGTACGATGAGAACTATACGTGTCTCTTAATGTAGACAACTCATTGGTTAATTCTATTGTAAGATCGATACTATTCTTTCTGAAAAGTTTATATTCCAAAAACATTAAAATGTAAAAAATCTTTGTATCATGTTTTTCTCCTATCTGATTCAATTACAAAAATATTGTTTTTCGTTTCCAAAAAGTTAAAAATTAAGATAATATTAATGTGGTAGTGATATTATGAAACAAATGGTAATTAAGGTGCAATAAAGAATTTTTATGAAGTCGCCAATCACTGAAAAATCTTAAAATTTGAATTTATTTTTTTCTTAAAAAGATAAATAATAATAATAATTATTATCTTACAAACTATTTAAAAAAATCTAAAAGTGATCTAAAATTAACTTTTAAACATGCTATAACATTTTTTTTTATATAAATCATATCAATCAATATAACTAATATTAATATTTATGCTAGTAGCTATGATTAAGCTCAACTAAGTCCATTGCCCCAAGTTGAATTTTGATCTTAAGAGTTTGTACAAATAAATACTCAACAAATGTTGTTACATGAAATGCACAACAGATACATAGCTGAGCAAATTCCATTCACTATGGATTAAAAGGGTGGGGGTGGGATTATGGATTAAAAAGGTTTGGAAAGAATAATTTTTTAAAATAATGATAGATTGGTAGAAGGCAGAGCCCAGAAAGACTAAATCAGCTTGCTTAGAAATAAATGATTCTACCTATCACATCCACAATTAATTCTCATACCTATCAATTTGAATGAAAAGATGAAAGTTATCTTATAAAATATTTTTTTTCTTCGTATTTTTCAAATTTTCTGTGGTTATAAAAATTTAGTTTAATATCGAAAATTTAAAAATTTACGGTAGTTATACAAATTTAGTTTTATACCGGAAAATTTTAAAATTTTTGATAATTAATGTTTTTGTTTTTTTCTGATTGTTCTTTTTTCTTCTTTTGCAATGAAATACAGAGGTAGAGACGATACTATTACAGGGAGAGTTGCGGATCGAGCATCAATTCAGGATAGAGTTGCCAGTAGTGTTGATGGTGAGTCTTTCCATCTACGGACAAGACGAGTGGTTCCCACCGGTTCACACCGAAAATAGATGACAGAGCAAGACATTTTCAGGCACCTTGTACTATTTGCTTCCGTGGAGTTCAATCAATAGAGCATGATACAAATGAGATGTTGGTAGACATTCTTATAGTTGATACCGTCGGTGACACCAACCATCCATACCCCTTCACCCACTTAATCAACTTATATTGATTTGATATCAACCATGCATAATGACCATCTTAATCCACACAATAGCCATGAAATTCCAATCCAACCATCCAATTTTCCCATTATAAGAGAATCCACAATACTATCATTACTCCCTCCTTCGAGGTAATTCTTGTTCCTCTTCTCCCAACAATCCAGGTAATATATCTCATCGTATTTCCAATGTTTTATCATATGATAATATGTCTATCAACCATAGACTA
Organism: Lathyrus aphaca; assembly: GCA_963966055.1. Lineage (NCBI taxonomy): Eukaryota > Viridiplantae > Streptophyta > Magnoliopsida > Fabales > Fabaceae > Lathyrus > Lathyrus aphaca. The sequence continues at coordinate 85,789,906 of OZ014520.1, forward strand.
TTTAATTTAACTATGCCTAAAAAATCTGAATCTAAATCTTATTCTTCCGCCATTAAAGATCCAAAATTGGCAACAAAACTATTAATGAAGAACTTAAATTTCTCACTAAGACCAATGCTTGGGATATAGTTTCCCTTCCTCCCAAAACTTTTTCCATTGGATGGAAATGGATTTTTAAACTCAAATTTTTGGCTAATGGTAACATTGAGAGATATAAGGAAAGTCTTGTTGTTAAAGGATTTAATAAAATTTACGTTAAATAAAATCACCATTATTTATAATAAAATTGAAAGTTTATATTATTTAGAGACTTTCAGTCTGGTAATCAAAATGAGTATCATTAGATTATTGTTATCTATTTGTTTTAACTATTGGCGGAGCCAAAAATATTTTTAAGTCTAGACAAACATTTAAAGACCAAAAATTTAGCACGAAATATGGCGGTTTTAAAACGACGTTAAATAAAACCGCCATTATTTACAATAAAATATGGAGGTTTTATAAACTCACGTCGTGTTAATAAAATATACAGTTTTTACCGTCTTTATTTTGACACGTCAGTTGCTTTTTGGTGAATTTTATTTTTATTATTTTTTTAAATCGAATATTTTCTTTTATGATTGTGAAAATTGATCTATAGAATTGTATGATTATATTATATATATATATATATATATATATATATATATATATATATATATATATATATATATATATATATATATATATATATATATATATATATATATATATATATATATATATATATATTATTTGAGGATAAAAAATATTCTTTTCTTCTTCTTTTTTACAATACTATATGTTTTTTTTTTTTAATTTTAGTAATTGTTTCTTTTATGTTAATTTTATTTCTTCTAAGTATTAATTTTTAAAATTTTGGTTAATTTGTTTTTTTAATTTTAGTAATTGTTTCTTTTATGTTAATTTTATTTCTTCTAAGTATTAATTTTTAAAATTTTGGTTAATTTTCTCCTAAATTATAACTTTATTCTTTATTTTAATTCTTGCATTTTTTATAATGTAGTTGAATCTAAATATTATAATATCAAAAAATTTAATGTAATGTATGCTTAATTGCATAAAATATTTTTATTTTATTTTTCATAATTTATAATTTTTTTATTTAAACCTGTATTTTTATGCATAAAAATATAATATTTTTTATTTAAAATATAATTTAGTATTTGTTTCTTAATTTATAATTTATTTTTTGGTTTAATTTTTTTTTTGTATTCTTGTTATTTATGGCGGTTTAAATGCCAGTAATAACACTTTTATAATTTATTTTTTTGGTTTAAAATTGTATTTTTCTTTATTTTTGTTTATTGTGGCGGCTTCAACAGGCGTATTAACACTTTTTTAACTGCCACAATTTTTGGGCCATACCCGGCCTGTCCGGGCCTTAAAACCGCTCATGGCTTCAACCTTAAACTAGAACCATCACCAATTGTACATTAATACTATCTTCCTCTTCAACGACATAGAGGAGGAAGTTTACATGAATTGCTCCCTGGTTTAAAGGTGCTTAACAATATTGTTTGTAAGTTAAATAAATCCATTTATGAGTTCAAATAAACTAGCTATAGCCGTATATGTAACCAAAAGCTATCTTTAACTCTGATAAACTCAAGTTATCATAAATCAAAATCTCATTATTCTTTGTTTACCAAGATATATGTTAACTCCTTTAATGTTATTCTCATTTATGTTGATGATCTCAAATTTTAGACACAAGTTTCATCATCAAAGATCTAGGACATCTCAAATATTTTCCTAGATTTGAGATTGCTAGATCTTCTACAAGAATCACCTTGTGACAAAGAAAATATAGCCTTGATTTATTACAAGATGCAGACCTCCATGTTGTAAAACCGGGGTCAACTACTATGGATCTAGGCCGCAAGTTGGAAACAGAAAATGAAACACTTATCCCTAATCCTTATACTTTCAAGCTTCACAGACTCTTATTGGGGCTCTTGTTCAACCACCTGAAGGTCCATCACTGGCTTCACTTTCTTCCTCAGATCAAATCTCATATGCTGGAAGTCAAAGAAGTAGAATGTTGTGTCTCGTTCTTCCTCCGAGGAAGCATATAGAGCTCTAGCCAACAGTTCTTGTGAGACACATTGAATTTTATACCTTCTGCAAGATTTCTGTATTACATATACACAACCTGTAACTTTGTTTCGTGACAATCAACGTGTTATACACATTGCGTCCAATCTCATCTTCCACGAACGTACAAAATACATTGAAATGGGTTGTCTCCTAGTTCGAGACAAACTTCAAACAAAAAATAATACACTTGATACCCATTGAATTGACCAACTAAGTGAATGATCTCTTTACGAAATCCTTCCACTTTGGGACATTCTAGTTTGTGGAGGAAATATATATATATATATATATATATATATATATATATATATATATATATATATATATATATATATATATATATATATATTCAAATATTTGTATTTTAGTTAGTTTTTATTTGGTTTATTTTTTAGATTTTTGTGACGCAATATATTTAAGAGTAACTTGACCTCTAACAATCTAGTTATTGGGCATATACAAACCCATTACTACTTTCTGTATTTGTTTAACTTTTCTAGTGAATACAACTCATTTTTTTTTATATTTTTTGTTTCTTGATGAGGAGGGAGCGCTTCCTAGCAGATTTCTTAACATTCTGCATATTCAGATAATGTTCAATATATTTTATATGTTCAATGCTATTCTAACTAGTTTACCGGTATTTCTATTCTCTTTCTACAAAACTCCAGTGGCGGTATGGAACAAAATTGATAAGATCAGACATAATTTTTTATGGGGATCCACAGATGGGACCAAGAAAATATGTTGGGTTAATTGGATCTCGATTTGCAAAAGTAAAGACAATGGTGGATTAGGAATCAAATGATGAATTTAAGATAAATGTTAGATACAATATTATAACATATTATTATATTAAATTATAATAAGAACGGTGTATCTTGTTGGACCAGAGAGATTATCGTCGGAGATAGTGGATATGAGAGGATTACTACCCTCATTATCGTTTAGGGTTTTCAGACTATATTAATTGTCTAATGGGGTTACACTTAAATAGCTAAACGGTTGAGGGAATGGACATCTCATTGGTCTTAACAGAATTGTCCAACCCATCACGGTCCATTCAGGCACAAAACTCAATCAAACAATTCATCTCTTTAGTGTTTAATAACAATAGACCATAATATAATTAAATTAATAATTTAATTATGTCAATCCATATTTGATTAATTAAATAATTAATCTAACAATCTCCCACTTGGATGACAATAATTAATTATTAAAAAATATTGATTTTAATATTAGAATATCAATAACAGTCAAAACACTAATCAATCAAACGAAGTATATTTCAACACTGCAAAAATTGTATCCGATTGGGAAGACAAATGATACATGTTAAAACTCACAACTTTATATAAAGAATGATGAATTTAGAGTAACATATTTAAGTTAAGAGTAATATGTTATAAAGAATGACCCAAGCATATAAAAATGCTACTGATAAACTCTCACTAACCCAAAATATCATAAGACTTACTCATGTGTATAAGTCTATGGTTAGTGATTATACTGATGAGTTTTAAATTGTAGGTCATAAAATATCCACATAGGTCTAAGAATAGTAATTACGTATATGCATGCCCTATTACGAGAGTAATTACATTTAACCATAAGTATCTTCTTAACACAATATCATACTCGATATGAGTATTGATATTTACTTATACTTCCATATTATGACCTGACAAATGTGGATTATTGAATATAGAATAACATAATATTATTGCATGCTAAAGAATTTTTGTGTCTTTTCAATATCGACATAAACATCAAATTATGATGTTTCCTGAGATTAAGAGAATAATATGTATCTCAGTATAATAGAATAAGACTTCTTAGAGTTATTGTACATTTTGAACTCTTCTTAGAATATGTCATATTTATAATGTGCTCAAGAATATATGACAATATGAGAGTTATAATCTGAAATTTTCAGATTACATTATTGTGTATACATGCACTCCCACTGATCCAATAGAATAAAGATTTATCAGAGCCCACCAATATTAAATACTCTGATATACAATGGGATACTTATTTTATTTTATTTTTAGTGCAAAACTAATATGGAAGTGGTTCTATAATATATCAACATTAGAGTTTTACAAACTCAATCACATATTTTGCACGTAAATATAATATATCTTTTAAATAATTTCACATGAAAGAATATGATGATCATATAAAAATATTTATCATCATTTGAGTGAGATCAAATTCATATAACTTTAAATAGAATATAGGATTATATATAACATCTTAATAACTCACTCGAAACTCAAATGCTACAATGATAACTACACACATTTGAGAAACATATTATGTTATACGCAGTGGAAAAAATTGAGACTTTAATTTAACTATTATTGAGGATATAACACAAGTAGTCATAAATTTTATTACTAACATAAGACTATAATATTCTCAATATAAGTCTTCATAAAATAAAATTATATTAAATAAATAATATTTATTTCTCGATTTTATATCATTGACATGTTGAATTCTCCCACTTGATATAGAATAATAGTTGAACTAAAATTTAAAGTTTTGAAGAAAAATTTAAACAAATATTCAACTATTTTCTCTATCACACAATGATCATGTCAAATAATGTCACAATGATAGGGTATGTCCATCACTTACATAAAACTTAGAGAATTGAAATCCATTTTAATAAAAAATTTACAATAAATTATTGGATTTCACAAAGTATTACATGTCTTTAAATAATTTCTTATTTATCAAATACTTGTTTCAACAAAATATAACAATATACAAATATTATTTCACCAATAAATTCTAATACCGATATGGTACTCGAATTATAATTTACATAATCATAAAACATAAGTACATTGAACAAAATAAATTATATTAATAATAACGTACCGATACCGATATAGTATATCTATTATCAATATAATATTTATTATAATTAAAATAATTTAATTATTTTACTAAACAAAATTTATATAATTGTACCCACAATAGCTGAATTACAATTATACAAATTAAGAATGCTTATATTTTATTCAAAATAGATATATTTGTATAATTGTATCCACGATAGGTGAGATTACATTCATACAAATTAATAGTGATTATTTAATTTTTCTAGAATAAAACTCTCAAAATAATAAGATATCTAATATACCCATAAAACTAGATTTTATTTTTCTTTATTTGAGTATATATCAAGGAATCAATTTATAACAATAAATGAAGGATTTTTAATTCAGAATATTCTTAAAATTAATAACTTTATATAAATGCACATTTTATATTTTTTTAAAGGAGTAAATAATAAATAAATTTCTCCTTAAGTGCATTTATATAATAAATCACACGAGATTCAAGAATAAATCATGACTAACCTCAAAGAACAAAGAGTGTGACATTTATCTTTGTAAATAGAGTCGGTGAATATTGACAACGTGTAGAATTTACAATGTCATCTCAAATGATCCACATATTAAAATAAACCATTATAACAAAACAAACTATAATACTCAAGAATAATAAAATTGATATGATACAAGTAAGCCAACAACTCTTACACATTATAATAGACAAATTTATCTCACAAATATATCAAATAATAATATGATATTTTAATATTAACATTCTTAACATATTTCGGTATTCAAAATCATAACTCATTTCTATAAATATTTAGGTAATAAAATGAGATTCAAACCTCTATAATGGATTGAATTACAGAAAATTCTTGTAGATAATACGAAAATCGCTTAGAATTTATATTTCTTAACCAAAACTTAACCATCTATCTTATATAACTTTTGAATAAAAAGAAATAAAATTAAAAAGCATTTTTTATGTCATCTAAGAGATATGATGTCATACGAGTGACACAACTATATTATCACTTTATTTATTTTTACTTAAATTTAAATCACTGTCATTGAAATATTTGTTTATTTATTCTGAATTTATATCAATAATAATTTATCGATAGGATATAATTATTATTAATATAACTAGTTATTATTACCAACAAATTCATTATCCAATCAACAATATTTATACATAAGAGACTATGCAAATTTTATTATTTATAATAATTATTAATTGAATAAAATAATATCATATATCTCAAAATAAAACAATATGATTTTGTAAACTATTGTGAAGTAACAGTGACAATCTACAATATATATTGTCATGTAATAATGTTTTATAAAGTTAGCTTTTATAATAACATTAGCAGTGAAATATAACAAACTAGTTTTATAAATACAAATATTGTACTATCTACGACATATAAAATTAGTTTTATTAATAACCTGTTACCACTATTTTCTCACCATTACTATAATCTTGGAGATTTAATAGGAATAAAGAGGATACCACTATTTTCTCAGGAGAAAATTGAGAACCAATTACTTTTGTTATTCAGAGTCATTTGAAAAGAAAAATTATTCAGCGTATATGTAAACTTTTATATAATGGTGAAATTCATCATTTAGGGAAAATATAACTCACATGATAGCTTCATATTAATTCATTCACAAATTACCCACGCTGCATCTATTTTAAGGGTTTTGTTTATCGTAAACAAAATCAATACAACCTTGTTGTTGATTTAGCTAATGAAGAGTGTTAAATAATTAGGACATCTATATTAGCAATAGACATAATATGTATCTAAGAGACTCTGATACCAATTGATGGACCGGAGAGATTACCGTCGGAGATAGTGGATATGAGAGGATTATTACCCTCATTATCGTTTAGGGTTTTCAGACTATATTAATTGTCTAATGGGGCGACACTTAAATAGCTAAACGGTTGAGGGCAGGGACCTCTCATTGGGCTTAACTGAATGGTCCAACCCATCACGGTCCATTCAGGCACAAAACTCAATCAAACAATTCATCTCTTTAGCGTTTAATAACAATAGACCATAATATAATTAAATTAATAATTAAATTATGTCAATCCATATTTGATTAATTAAATAATTAATCTAACATCAAATAGATGAAAGAATTCAACTTAGCTTTGCTCTTAAAGTGGAAATGGAGATTTGTTCGTGAGAAAGAGGCGTTTTGGAACCGTTTGCTCGAGGCGAAGTATGGTGCGCTTGGATACATTTGCTTGTCTAATTTGGTTAGTGTTGTCCAAAACTCTTCTTTGTGGTTTCTAGATATATTTAAAGCTGACTGTTCGGTTTTGACTACGGGATTCGATTTTGCGAAAGGGGTATATTATTCTGTGGGAAATGGAGCTCAAACATCTTTTTGGTGGGCAAAGTGGTGTCAAGAAGGTATTATGGCAGAATTATTCCCTGGTATTTTCCAGGCAAACAGTAAAAAATCCTGCATGATAGCGGAGATGGGATCGTGTCGGTGTGGAGTTTGGGAGTGAAATTTTGAATCAATTTTGATGCAGGACCGACTCCTTTTTCCTTGCCTGCATGTGGTTACCGCTACTATTGTTCTTTCTGAAGAAATAAAGGATGGGTGTCATTGGAAGCTGCACGATTCGGGCAGTTTTTCGGCGAAGTCGGTGTACGAGATTCTGGTGACTTCTGTCAACGATGAGTTCAGTTGTTCAGGAAAAAAAAAGAGCATTGGATGTTTTATGGAAAGTTAAGGTTCCGGCGAAAATTAAGATGTTCGGATGGAAGGTTATATGGAAGAGGGTTCCAACTTTAGTGGATTTGAGAGGTAGAGGAGTCTCGGTCACCGATCGATGCGGTTTTTGCAACGAGGACGAAGAGACGTTAGAGCATTAGTTCTTTCATTGTCAGTTCGCAAAAAAGGTGTGGAACAACATAGCTTATTGGTGTAATGTTGCTGTTAGTTTCCAAGGTGATGTTGATTCTTTCTTTTTGGATTGATGTGGTGGAGGAAATGAAACTTCTTTTAAAGGGGCTGTTTGATTGGCTTGCATTTGGGCAATTTGGATAGAGAGTAATTTTTTCTTTAGATCAATTATTTGTAATCTAGATAATGTGTGTTGGTCTGTTAAAATTTCTTTTTGGAAATGGAGATATATAAGTGATATTCCCTACTCCAACCCTTCTTTTCTAGAATCTTGTATGAATTCTCATTAGAACTTAGAGAGGTGTTGGTTGTGAATTTTGCTTGTAGCTTTGTGTAAGGGTCTTGTATTCTTGTATATATTCAATAACTTTTATAAAAAAAATGATGTCACATAAAATCAGTCACTTTTCAACACTCTCTGAACCACTTATCTATTTTATTGAGTAAAATACATGCAATGCAAGTCCATCATTTTAAAAATATATCCTACATAAAGTAAGTATGACATATATGTTTTTATTGAATAAAAGAATAAAAGAATGAGTGTTACAGAAAATGTTGAGAAGAGAATAATCATAATCTTTCTAGTCGCGGAATTGTAAAAGAAAGTGTTCATTAAACATGTTCTAGAACCATTTTCTAGCCCGAGATATATATAATAAAACATATAACAAGAATCTTTAATTACAATTGCAACAATAGAATTGAACATGCATGTAGAATTTTAGCAAGCATTTGAATGAATTATTCAAGTTAGTTTTAAGAAAGAAAATTAGAAAAGATCCGTACCACCACTGGGTTAGTTGGTAGTCACTCATGGACAAATGCTTCCCATGTGAAGAAGCAAATGTGCGACAAAAATGTCGCAGCAATTTTACTAATAATTACAATAACCAACATTTGCAGAGACTATAGTCAATGTGTTCATCTGTGCTGCATGTAACCATATACATCCCTCAAAAAAAATTTTCACCAAATGTATAACGACGTTTCACCTAACACACCATGCAAATTAATTCAAAGGTAGTGAAATAATTTATAACAATAAGAACCTAAAGGCCTGTCGCTGTTAATAAGCAAAAGAGTCCCAACTAAAGCACCTGAAAATATGCAAGGTTATATATAAGATATGGTGGGAAAAAAACAGGAGTGTAAAATATGTGAAGACTTGTGATTTGCATGAGGTAAAATTACTAAACCTCAAAAACGTCAACTTCAGGTCCCCTTTATTGATCACCAAACTCTATGGAATACAACATACCAAATGTTGGTGGCAGGTTCTTAGATAAGGCTTGAAATTTTGCTTTGGCAAAATTAAAAAAATCTGACATTTATTAATTAAAAAATAATGCAGATTGTATCTATCTTGAATGAAAAAAATTTCTTACTTAAAAAAGACACTTGTGTTATTTACAAGAATATCTGAATTTATTCAAAAATTATTCTTTTTAGATTATATTTTTGATAAAATAAGGGTGATTTGTTTACTAGATATCAGAATTGTATTTTTAGATTTTAGAGATATTATTGGTTTTTCACCAGAACGCATGAGCAACATTGAATTGAATGTGTATGACAGCCCAATTGAAAGGCGGATGCTTCGGGTGTTTTTTCAGTTGCTAGCTTTTATTTTATTATTGATTCTATTCGGATTCCGATAGGGCCGAGCATCGCTTTTGAGGAAGTTTTTTCCATAATTTGGAGGGTCGTGGTTCCATTCAAGGTGCGTTGTTTTGGTTGGAGAGTTTTCTTGAATAGACTTCCTTCCAAGATAAATCTTTTCAATAGAGGGTGCTCTTTTGATAATTCCGAAATTAATTGTGTTCTTTGCCAAAACAACCCGAAAAATATTGATCACTTGTTTTTGGATTGTATTGTTTCTAAGCTTATTTGGAGTGAAGTTGCGGATTGATTGAGTTTCAATATCCGAGCCGTGGGGAATCTTAAGGAGAGTTTTTTGGTTTGGTGGAATGAAGGAAAGAGGTTGAGATTGAAACGAGGTATGGAAGGATCGGTGTGGTTGGCAACGTGTTGACACATTTGGTTGTTACGTAACGAGATAGTTTTCAAGAAAGTTTCTTGGAACGTCTTGGATGCAATTTGGGATATTAAAGCATTACTTTAGAGATGGTCATTCATCGGAAAGATTACTCATCCCAATTGCAATTTTTATGAATTTATTAAGGATCCAATTTTGTTCTTTTCATAATTAGCAATTGGAATATATTTTTCTTTGGACTTTTAGTCCCTTTTTTGTAAGCTTGTGTAAGAACATTTAGTTCTCTTCTATTAATATATTTCTTGCTTATGAAAAAAAAAAGGGATTGAATCTTGCACAATGAACACCTCAAATTGATTTTCACAACCTCATATATTTCAATAATGCTAAAATTATCTCCGCCGTTATTTATCTTTTCAAAAGTTGTAGTTGAAAAAAAATTCACTCTCAAAAAATTCATAAAACACAATTTTTTTTTAAGTGTTATTAAAAAATCTAATAGATTTTTTTTATTGACTCAAAAGAAAAAAAACACGCTTTCTTTTTTTTATCGGATTTTAAAAAATCTAGTTTAAGTTTTGCCAAATATTTTGAAATATCTAGTACTTGGAGCATAAATGGTACTCAAACCTGTTTACAAAAAGAGCGAGACGAGGTTCGACAAAAAGAGAAATTACAGACTAATTGATACGTAGGATAAATAAAATAAGGGATTTTTGTTAAATTTGTAAAAGTTACAATTGGGGTGAGTAATATCGCCAATGAACGTCCATTTCCAAACATTGAATTTGATCTTCCAAACCGTATCGATGACGTTCCAACCAGAAAACCTAAAAATAATACTATTCATAAGAATCCACAAGTTCCAATACACTGCCAACCGAATACAACCCTCTCTCCCGGATTTAACATGGTTGGATTTACAGAAACGAAAACAATCCAAAAATTACCTAACAAACAATTTTCACTGCTATCATAAAAACTTATCTAATCCGAAACTTCTTTCCAAACCAATCTAGCCACCGAAAAATACGGAAGAAATGCAAAAGAGTTTCCGAGTGAATTATGCAAAGAGCATAAGTAGTGTTTGAACCTGTCGGGATGATGCCTCTATTCGATAAAAGATCCTTCATAGGAAGTTTGTTCATAAAACACCTCCAACCAAAAACTTTGACCTTCAAAGGAACCACAATCTTCCATATCAATCCAAGGGCCAAGTCTTTCTTATTAGAAGGGCCAATAGGGGTGCGAATTTTACAAATAAGCTTGTAGAATGAATTAATAGAAAACACTTCATCACCTTCCAAAGACCAGAATGGGCTATCGTTTTTACTTAAATCTAAAGTTGTTCGTTGAATGAGATCAATCAAAACATTCAAATCATTATCAGCTTCTGCATCACCCCGATTATCTGCCCCTGTACGAGTAAAAGAATTAACAGTTTGCAACCTGTCTATCATGGAAGACAGTGGCAGGTGCTGATGTTGCTCTTCTTACAAAACCGTATCATAACTGACAACAGTAACAACTGCAGAATTCAGAGGCATTCCTTCCCGAGTTAAAAATCTCTCTGATGCTGCCATAGGCTCCACTGAGTTCCGGACCGGGTCTGCTGCCAAATGGGCCAAACCTGCACTGAAATTCAACAAAATAGAAGCAACCTCAATGTTGGGAACTAAAATAGAACCGACATCAGAATGAGATCCAGTATCAGGCTGCACGAAGCTACCATAGGGAAGAATTCCTAAATATCCCCATCTCCAAACCCCCTCCAACCAAACCTCCCACACCCGCTATGGAAACTTCTCTTAGTAACGACCTTTCAAAAAACTTCGAAAACAATTATTGAGACACCCAAAACAAGTCCAATTTACATGCTAAAAAGGAATGGTGAATCAGTTTCCCACGTTGAATAAACAATTATCCAAGAAGTAGTCTTCTGGATAATTCTTCGAAATAGAAACAAAATCTGACCACCACACAGATTGAGAGCTCGCGGTATGAGTCTTTGGAACACATCCCAAAACACAAAGGCTTAAGTCTCCGTATCGCGCTTTCAAAACCTTGAACAAAAGTTCCTCCGAGCCTTGAAGAATTTTCCATCTCCATTTAGAAATAAGGTTTAAATTGAAATCTCTGATCCTCTTCAAGTTTAATCCACCTTTCTCCTCCGGTAAGCAAAGATCTTCCCACCTACTCCATTGGGTTCTCTTTTTTGCCTCCGAACTACCCCAAAGGAAAGCGTTTTGAATCTTGGTGATGTCCTTCCATATTTTTACCGGATCCAAATAAAAGGATAATTGAAAAATCGAGAGACTACTAAGAACCGATCTTATGAGATTAATCCTCCCTCCAATGCTCAACATTCTACCGCGCCAACTAGATAGTCTTATTTCTAATTTGGAAACTAAAGGAACCCAAGTTGAGACCCTTATTGGATATTTTCCCCAATTATTTAAGCATGTTTTTCTTATATGTTCTAGAGGTGAATGGTTCTCCAACCGATTTTATCCAGTTCTTTACCATTGACTTGATATGTTTTATGCATATGTGTTATATGAATTTTTGAAAATTTTAATCAAGTTATGAAATCTACGAGTAATTTATTATATGTTTTAATTGACAAATATTTTCCTCCCGAATCGAAATGCTATCATAAGCCCAACTGGGAGACAACATGATATTATTGTTCTTGATTATAAAAAACATGGTATTATTGTTGTTACCATTCGTTTTGATACAACAAATATGCAAAGAGGGACAAAACATATTAATTATGGTTTGTGAGAGGGGAAGAAACTACAAGAACCAGAAATAGATTCAAGTCACTTGTTGTTGAAGAGTTAAATGTCCAATTAAGTCGATAAATGTGCCAATTGTTAGCGGTTGGAACATATAATTAAGATTGGTATTCACAATCATGATCTAGCTACGGATTTAGTTTGTCACGACATATTAGTCTATCTAAAACCCAATGAAAAAGTGTTTGTAAATGAACTGACAGAACACCGCATGACGTCGAAGTACACAGTGTTTTCACTAAAAGATAGGGACGATGATAATCTAACGACTACGACATATGTGCATAAGGCAAGATCGACATACTAGTTTACTATCAGAGGTTTATTCATTGAAATGTAACATATGTTGAGCCTAATTCATGATGATGAATACAAGTGATGGACCAAAAACAAGGATGAATCAGATGTTATTGTTGATATATTCTGGACTCATCCTGGTTCTGTGAAGCCATTGAACACGTTTCATTTGGTATTGATCTTTGACTCTACATACAAACTCAACAGGTACCAAATCCTACTACTTTATATTGTTGGTGTTAGGTTTGAAGAGAAATCACAATATAAACAAAATGGAAAACAAAAATTTCCTTTAAGTCGATCCTTTTGAATGATTACTATCAATGATAGAAATTATTACCTCTGGTGGCAGTTTAACACCTTCAATGCTCTTAAGGCGATTAACACCTTTGATGCAAAAACAAATGAATGATCACATACACTGAGCGAAGAACAACGTCTCTAATCAGTCACCACGAACAAAGTGCCTTCAATATCAATGCTAGATGATACGAATGAAGACCTTAAGATACATACACACACACACACACACACACACACACACACACACACACACACATATATATATATATATATATATATATATATATATATATATATATATATATATATATATATATATATATATATATATATATAGAGAGAGAGAGAGAGAGAGGGAATATACTTAGGGTTCAAAAACTGAATTTCATCAAATATGTAAGCTTTTTCACGGGGGTTATATTTATAGAACCACTTGTGTAGGTTGCAAGCTGAAAATGCCATCTTAAGGGCATGGTACCTAATTGTACTTTGTATTCCACTTAACTGCATTGTTACTTATGGTGTTGCACAATTCACTTATGCACACAACAATTTACGATGTTTTGTAATTCTCTTAAGTACATCGAACATTACAGTGTTCCTTATTTCACTTATTCATTCTATCTTTTATCAATATGTCCTTATGTGTATGGTCCTATAGGTTCTCGTGACATTGACAACTTTACTAAATTACATATTTAATATAATAAATAGTGTTCAATATCTAGCAACATATCATTGCTACCCAACTCACAAAAATATCATGCGATATGACAAAAACTTTCTACAACATATCTTTGCATACTCATGGATGGGTTAATATCATGAGTGTCAACCAAGGTCCATCCAATTCTCTTCTTATGTTCCTGTAACAATTTTTGTTCCTATTCAGATTCAAATTTAGACAAAATTATTAAAGGCAACTATTCTTCCAATTCTAAAAGTGCATATTTTAAATTTGAAGGAATTGGCTTAAGCTCTAAAGTAGATGGTTGCTCAATCGATGGAAAAATTTCGGAAGCATGAAGTACGTTTAAATTTGCAACATCAACTTTATCTGTAGAAATCTCATAAGAAATATCAACCTTTAAGACATCTTTAATTTTAGCACAAATTGAACATAAGTGAGTATCAATACAAACATCATAAGTATAAGTGTCATCAAAATCAAATAAAGAAGGAAAATCAGCAAAAAGTGAATCAGGTGCGGCAAGTTCTCTTAAGGTTATTTGTTCAGTCATGTTATGATAGTGAAACTCAAAATCATAATCAAACAAATTATGAGAGAACAAGAATCACTAATGCAATAACAAACACGGAAATACCAACAATGTCCCAAATAAGTCAAAACAATTGGAAGACACAAAAATGATTAAAATAAAACTAAAAAAAAAATACAAAAACACGAAATTTAATATAATTATGTCAATTAAAAATTTTAAGAATTATTTTTCGGATTTTTCTAAGAAAATGACAATAATAAAGAAATTCATAAAAAATAGAAATATGACGAATTTTGGATTCTCAGGGGGGCTAAATAGAGGCTTTTAATCCCTGATTTTTTTAATGAATCGATAAAGATTCAGAGTAATCTGAGACAATTTTCCTAAAACCCATTTTTAACACTAAAACGCGAATAGCACATAACACAAGAACACTAGGGGAAAAACGCTGAAACACAACACCTATTATTCTAATATAGGCTAAAACCTACAAGATTTCTCGACAACGACACCAATTTGATCCGTTGTCGCACACGGGTCAAAAACGAGTTTAAAAGTGTAGTTTAGGGTAGCGACACTCGAATGTCGTATCACAAGGAGTCTTATCTTGATTTTGACCAACCGATTGAAATAAGGGGGTTTTTGATTCGATTGAGAATAAGTGATTATAAAAAATGATTATGATATAAGTGGTTACGAAATAAGCTGATCTACTGTTTAAGTTTCCTAACTTATCATTCGTTAATAAAATTTTCATTTCCCTAAGCAAATTTGACCATATTCGATTACAATACCCTCTGACAAGCATAACTAGTATTATGTGATTTATGTTCCTATTATCCGAATTAAGAAAACATCTTTAAGCTCCCGTGAATTAAGCAAACATGATTTATTCAAACACGATAACAAAAAAGCTACATTGACATGATTATGGGTAAGGATCATGCAACACTCGAATTTAGTCAACTTTATCATATAAGCAGCGATCGAATTAAGAAAATGAAAGCAATACTATTAAGAAACGAGATTATAAGAAGAATTAAAAAGAAATCAAAATTAAACTGAAATTTATAAAACCTCAAAGTATCAACGGAAAACAAGTGCAATAGATCAACTGTGCAAACTTTAGTTCTTCATAAAAGTCATATCCTAGCCTCTATTTTTTGTGTGAATATAGATAAAACCACCAAGAAGAGATAAGACAAGGTCTTCTCAAACCATTTCCTGTGTTCGAAAGTTGGTTATGCGGAGGGAAGGTATTAACACCCCTTACATTCATCGTACTCTATGGGAACCATCTAAGTTGTCCCGCACGAATTGATGTCTATACTTATGAATTATTTGCTAAACTAAGGGGTTTATTGATCCTAGGGGCTCGACAAGGATTGAGATCCTCGTGCCTACGTCTTTCCTCGTACAATGGAAAAGTCAGAGCTTCATAGTTCGGCCTACTACGGGTGTTAATGTTCGTTTTATTACCTTTCTTCGAAAAAAGGATTTAGGAGTTGAATTGCACTAAAGATTATGAGTAGTTTATTTCAATCGATCCATCCAAACGTTCGGTGCCGAAATAATCAGAGTGAGTAACAGGATTCCCATTATCCTCCTTTCTACCGCTTAAGGCGTGTGGCGTACAATTCTTCTTGTATTATTAAAGTGTTTTATTTCCTAAGATCGCTTGATGTTGGATCAAGGGTCTGGGTCTAAAGATGTTTTGGTTTTTGAAAGGTCTATTGTAAGGCACAATGCGCTCAACAAAGGTGAATACAAGTAGAGGTTTATTTATCTGGTTTGTTGGCGAGGCACAATGCGCTCGGATCGTAAGGTTGGAAGACTTAATATGTGGATCAAGTGAGCTAAAGACTAGATATGGAAAACAAGCACGATGCGTTGATTCGTTTAAGTTGAAAAGTTGAGAAAAAAAGCAAAGTGTAAAGTTGTGTTGATGGTGATTGTAAGGACGATCGACTTACGTGTGTGTATGAAGTGAAGTGCGCACAGATATTTACTTGGCGTTGGACCAAGAAATTTGCTTATATTGGAAATGATTAATCTTAGTGTGCGTTCGTATTTTAGTTAGAAATTTATCGTCAAAATGTGAAATTAAATCACACAAGTAAGCATATCATCATATCACAAGCCAGAAGGATCAAACATACACAAATATTCATCACACGCATAAAATCGAACAATGGAGAAAGATTAATTAATCAAATTAAATAGAACTATTTAATTAGATTAATTAATAAATTAAATAAAAGTATTTAAGATAATTAATCAACGTTTTTTTTGGATTTTCAGATATTCAAAAGAGAATTAAATCAAAAGATATGAAAACTAAAATTTAAACAAGAATAGTTAAGAAAATGTTTTTTTTGGCTTTTTGAATGTTAAAAGAGAATTAATTAAATTAAATTATTTAATAAAATTAATTAATTAATTAATTATATTAAATGAAATTATTTAAAATAATTAATTAATAAAAAATGTTTTTTTTTGTTTTTTTAGATTTTTTTATAAAAGAAAGCTAAATAAAATAAAATAGAGAAAAGGAAATTGGGTTGGGTTAGTAGAAAAAGAGGGGGTGTTGAAAGCAGAAATTGGGCTAAGAAATGAAGCAAGCCCATGCAGAGCAAGGGTTTACAGTATGATGATCCGATCAACATGTTGACCTAAGAATCAACCAAGGCCACACGATGAAAACATGATCAATCAACCATCAAGAACAAGGGTCTTGATGATGAGTGTATGGTAAGTAATAAGGCAGTGTAGTGCGCAAGATCCACCTGAGGAATTCATGGTCGGTGGCAGTTGTCAATTAAGGTGAGAAGTGTCACCACTCATCTCCCACACAAAGACGACAACAACTAAATATGAAACAAAGAATAAAATTGACGTTGCTTTTGATCTTTCTTTTAGCATCACGTTTTTGTTATTTTCAAGTATCAATCAAGATGTTGGGCAACCATAACAATGGTATACGTGCATCGTATGGATCTTAAACAATATAATCCCTTCAAGTAAAAAACACAACCAATGAAATCTTTCTAACATAGGATTTGACAAATGCTAATTGTACATGATTAATTCGACAACCAACTCCTCTTGCACTTGAATCAAAACATGTAAGAAATATCCATAAAACAAAGTCAGAATAAATTCATTCCAATTGGATCCAAGAATTATCTGAAGCATATTCTTTCTTCTTTTCCAAGTAATAAACAAAGAACTTGTTCCACCATTGTTCCACAAGAAATCACCTGATCCAATAACTCCAATGCTGAGATAATTTAATAGCTAACCTCAAGTAATATACCCATGACCTGATAATATATGATTCCACCTTGAACCATGCATGATTCCACCCTGTAAATCCTAATCCACACAGAGAAAGAAGTGGAAACAACCACACCACGTTTTGCCTGATAACTTTGTCTGACCCTGATAGCCAACTTGCACAACCTGAACTTGATCAGATAAACAGACACATGAAACAACAAACACATTTTTATGGATTTTGCATAATGGTAAGTAATTATACAATAAAAACAACAATGAAAGTAAAATTATATGGGTAGGACAAATTTGAGGTATGACAACAATGAACAGGTATCAAATAACAGTTTAAGCTGAAAATATAGTAGGAAAATAAATTCAAGCCATAAATAAACTTAATTATAAAAATACACTAAAATAATAAAAATAATGAAATAAACTATAAAGTTGGCTAAGTACAATAGTAGAAGAAATTGAATCAAAATGCACTGATCACGGGGGATTTGTTAGTGTCATGGAAATCAAAGAAACAACCCACTATTTCTCGAAGTTCCACAGGGGCCGAATATCGGGAAATGGTTTCCACAATGTGTGAACTACAATTGCTCACCAACATCTTACAAGCTCTTTATATCCCTCTCATTTAACCGGCTTTGCTATATTGTGATAATGCTTCAGCTCGACATATCGCCACCAACTCCTTATTTCACGAACGCACCAAACACATCGACTTAGACTATCATTTGGTGCGTCAAAAACTTAACAACATTTGTTTCACCTCCTACCCGTCTCTTCTTCTGAACAAGTAGAAAATTTCTTCACCAAACCGTTGGACCTTCAATATCTTAACCGTAACTTGCTTAAGCTTGGAGTGAAGACCATTTATCCTCAAACTTATCGGGGTATTAAATATTAAATAATGATATTATTAGGGTCTTATTATATGTTATTTTCCTCCCTTTTAGGATAGTTTGTTACTAGAATCAAGTATCTTTTAACCTCTTTTGTATTCATTTAACTTTGATAGGAAAATTAAGCCAAATGGCTTTTTTCTAATCAATCGCAGAGTGACATGTAATAATGCACACGTATATTTGTCCATACATTTTTCCACGGTCCATGTTCTATCTTAGCTATAGCCAAACCATTGTCAATCAAAATTTAAATTATTTAAAGGCTTAATAACACTTTTGGTCCTCATATTTTGACCAACTCACGAAATTGGTCCTTGTATTTTTAAAATGAACAAAATAGTCTCTTAACTATCATGTTGGAAGTAAATTTAGTCCTACCACCTATTTCCCTCTCCAAAAACGCTGATGTGTAAAAATTTTAAGTGATGTGACAAAAACACTGATTACACGGTACTTCCATGTCATTATATTAAATAATAATTAATTTAATATAGTTGGTTTATTATTTGAGATATTAAAAAAAAAGTAAGATCTCCAATCTCTCATCTCTCTCATTGTTCTTCATCACCATCCCCAATTTCTCAGTGTTCTTCATCACCATCCCAAAAAAATCCTAAATTCCCCATTGTCTTCTTCACCATCCCACTTGTTCTCCCAAAAGTTTGAATTCCTCCACCCATATTTAACCGACCTTCATACAAATTCAAGCTTAAAAACTTCAAATCAAATTTGTCAAATAAACAACAACAACCACATATCACCAACTCATCTCGCTCAAACTTACAATACAAACCACAAACTCACCTCTCTCTCTCTCTCTCTCTCTCTCTCTCTCTCTCTCTCTCTCTCTCTCTCTCTCTCTCTCTCTCTCTCTACCTTCAAATTCATCAAACCTGTTCTCACTACAAGAACCGTATCTCCATACATCTTCAAAAAGGACCGCTCATTCAAACCACCAACAACCACATATATGACTACAAATAAACTCACCAAACCGCAACACTAGAAACGGAAAAACATAGAAATGAGATGAAACGAAACCGTGAGAGGAGAATAGCGCAGAGATACTCGCGGTTAGAGAAGGAAAAAAAAGACGAAGATCTTTTTACATTTCGGCGTCAATTGAGTGAGAACATGAACAAGCTGCGGCATAAAAAATTCTTATGTTTAGAATGAACAGTGCTGGCGACACTATGAAGAAGAAGAGGATCGTCCCTTTTTATTTTTCTGAGCTTTGTTGGTGTTTGTTTTGGGTTGAATGTAAAATGGTGGTGAAGAAGATGACATGTTGGTTGTTTCTGAAGAGGTTTCTGTTGTTCATCTTGTATGAATGAGAGATTGAGAAAAATATTTAATCTGTTGAATTAATAATTTGATGAATTAATAATTTTTGAAAAATATTTATTTATTCTTGTCTTATTTTAAAAATAAATTTGATGAATTAATAATTTAATTTTTCAAATATGCATTAACATGTAAGAGTTTCACTCGTCATTTTTGGAGTGGAAATGGGGATTAGGGTTAATATTGCTATCAACGTTATAGTTTAAGAACTTTCATTTTTAAAATACAAAGACCAATTTTATGAGTTGATCAAAACAAGACAACTTAAATCTTATTTAAATACAATTTATTAACCAATAGCAAAATATTTTTTTTTAACTAGAGCCTTTTAACCGTCCAGTAAACAACCGTGGTTAAACAATAATATTTTTTTTTCTATTCAAAATTGTTAAGTTGGCTATAGCTAAACCGTGGAAAAAAAATTAACTAACATCTTTCAACCTTGGCTAAACAGTGAGTTTTTGCTAGTGGCTAAACCGGCACAAGGTATGTGGGAAAGCCCCACAAAAGAGACCAAAAACACAACACCATAAGAGAAGATACAAGAGACAAAAACTCTGACAACCATCAATACCACCAGCAAAAAACAAACTAGAGCACAAGAAGAAGAACCACCATCAACAAAACTCTAAATTGTTGAGCGTCTAACCCTAATATGAAATTTCTGTAGAGATTAATAGACCAGGAATTGCTAAAGAAAACTCAACCCTAAAGAGTCCAAAGCAAAAAGACACATGCTACCTAACATATTTTTAATCATTTTTCAGATCTGTATATACTGTCACACTTTAATAATGTACTCATATATTGTTTACAAATAAAACAATGTACTTATACATATTCTCTAAAAGTAAGGTACTATAAATATTAGGTAAACAATACTACAAAATTTCTTGCTTTATTGTAAAGTCAGTGTAAGTATTGTACGAGTATAAAAAACAATGATGAAATTGAACGGAAATCAGACATTGTCGCTTCCATTGGAATATAGCCATAACATAAGACAAGACTTGCCAACATCTCATCATCGTTTGGTAATTGGTACACAACTAACAACACTTGCGTTTATATAAACTTTTTACTCTCTCAAATTCATAAACTATTTTCTCAATCTTACACATGAAATTCGATGAAACAGTGAATTTTACTGTTAATCTCTCTCACGTCACATTCATATTAGTAGAGAAAATAACATTGGAATCTTAATTTGTTTACCAATTAATTACTAAACTTTTTTTGATGAAAACAAAAACAAAATAAGCACTGTGAGACAGTAAAAAGCAATATTTCCTTTATTTTTCTTCATTGCATCAAATTTGAGCTTCCAAAGTGTTGACTTGACTGAGGTGATTTTAGGTTATGATTCATAGAGGCTATGGCATGTTGTTGTTCATTTTGTGAAAATCCTGGACCACTCATGTTTCTGACCATTCCACCAACACCAAGAAAATCTAATGTTAACTTATCAGATTCACCAAACCCTATATTAAGGTTACTTTCATTGCCAAATATGGAGGATGTGTTTCCATTTCCATTTCCATTTGCAATAGAGTTTATCAATCCATGAAGTTCATCATTGTTGTTATGATCATTTAGTTCCATACTTGAACTATTTCCAAAAGATGTGGTGGTAGTAGCAGTAGTAGTACCTTTGTTGTTGTTGGTTGAATTAGTTGAACAAATTTGAGAAGCTTTCTGAAGTAATGCAGTGGCAGACATGTGAGGACTAGACATGTTATGGTTTTGGTTTTGGTTTTGGTTTTGATGATCATGTTGCATAAAGAGTGATTGTTGATGATGATCACTAATAAGAGGATTGTTGTTGAATTGGTCATCATGAATATTACTCATGAGGTTGAAAAAATTATTCGAGTTATTACTCGTCGTGTTTCCTTGAAGATCAGGAAGTTGCATTAGACCATGTAGTTGCTGTTGTTGTTGCTTGTTTGAGAATTGTCCTTGGTGTTCTTCAAAGGATTGATTTGGGATATCACTCATATTGAAGAACGGCGATGAAGAAGACGGAACTGAGTATTGTCCAAATGATGAAGTAGAGTGATTCAAAGGCGGTGACGAGATTAAGTGTTGCTCAAACTTTGGCGCCGATGATCCAAGGCGCAAAATGTTGTTGTTTGTGGATGATGTTTGGTTCTGATGAAGTTGCAATTGATGAGAAATTTGACCTAAACTCATGTGGTTTGTGGCATGGAAATGAGGATGAGTACCAAAAGGGTTAGGGTTTCTTATTACACTCTCTTGTGCTAATGCATCACAAAATGCCCTATGAGTGATGAAACTGTCGCGCCTGCACCAAAAATACACAATGTTTAGCAAGAATTCAAAATATTGGAAACAGATATATCGATTAATTTTGTAAACAGCGTCTAATTTTGTAAACAACGTCTGATATAGTGTCTGATACGAACCTTAAAAAATTATTCAAAGATGAATCCCTATTGTTTTTAGTAAATATAATTTTTTTAGAAATAACACATTGAAAATTAGAAGTATTATTTTCGATTCGAGTGATACTAGAATTGGAAAAAAAAATCAATTGAATAACTTTTGTTATAAAAAAACCCTAATGAAGACTACATTACATGAAGCAAAGAAAGCATTTAATGTGAAATTAATTGAAACTATACTAGAATGTTGAAAGAAAGAAAACTACAATAGAAGTAGAGGGTCCATGGATTATGCCAAAATATGAAACAAACCAAGAATTTCCAAATCAAATTTCCACTTTGAGGTCTTTCTTTGATCAATATAAGAGAGAATTATTTGCATATTTGATGAAAGTCAATACTAAAAAAACTCCTATATGGGGCCAGTTCAATAAATGCAAGCAACCTCAATACTTGTCTATATTCTACCAATAGAATTCAGTAATTTATGAAAAACATGAAAATGTATTTGAATTTTGAACCACTACAATAGCCAACAAGAAAGATAAGAAAAACCAGCATCTTCATTACAACTCATGTAAGAACAAACTTTAAATGTGAATTGTTTCACTACACGTGAATGTGAATAAGAATAATATGGACACTGTTCCCTAGAATCAAAGTTGAATTTTTTTTCTACCTTTTTCACAAAACATTTCAATTTTTGTACTATATTTGAATAGTGTACTCACGTGCATGCAGTCTTCTGCCATACAAAAATTATACCTTCACTAACACCCAAACATAAACTAACAATGAAAGGATGAAAGCTCTTGTTCACTTTTTCTTGAGATAAGAAATTAAAAGAGACTCTTCCTAAAATTTAACTTCGATTTTACTATGACATGCAAGGTTTTAAATAACCGTCGCATAAATGATTTTGTGATTTCTGTCCAGATGTTGTCCAGATGTTGCGATACTGATTGAGATCGTTGTAGTGTGAATTTACTATAGTTTATTTTTTATCATAAAAACAGCGCATAACGTTATGGCCGTTTTCACAGTAATGGATTGTTTTTCTAAACCTCAATGAAATAAGTGCAAAACTAGATGTAACCCTAGCTTTTGACAAATGTGGTTAGCAAATATATATAGAAATGTGTTCATATAACATTAATGTGAAGATAAATATATAAAGTTGTTGATATGTTTGTTACCTAGAGAAGAGGGTGCCACAATCACATCTGTATTCCCTTGTACCACAAGTTTTTGAATGTGCTTTCCAATCAGATTGAACAGCATATTTCTTCGCACACTTTTCGCATTTCCACTTCTTCTCGCCGTGCTTACGCGAGTAATGCTTTTTAATCCCAGTGAGGTCTCCTAAAGCTCTTGAAGGGTCATGATGAACACATGTTGGCTCAGGACACAGATAAACTTTTCTCTTTGGCTCTTTGTTGGACTTTTGCTTTAGCTTCCAAGGAAGATTGTGTCCTCTTCTATGAAGTTGAAGATTTTGCTCCCTTTGAAACCCTTTGTTGCAAACTTCACATATGAATCTATTTGTTGCCATTAGTGTCTTGGGAGATAGTGCTATCACTTCTGCATCTGGATCTTTTTACCATGAAAAAAATCCAAACAACAAAAATATTATATAAAATTCTTTTTCTTATAAGTAAAATACTTTGGTTTAATAATTACTTTCTGAAATTGAATATGCACCATGAACTGAACACACACTCTTAAATTCTAATAGTAGTAAAAAAAGTTGAATATGCACCATTCTAAAAGTAGTAAAAAGAGTTGAAGTTAGAAAAATCATTATAAAATTATAACCAAAATCTCATGCTTTTGAGAATAAAATTGGAGGAAAGTGCATGCATCTCAATCAATAGTTTACAAAAAAAAAAAAAAAAAAAAAAAAGAGCCCAAATTCATATTCATGATTTAGGGTTTATTTTTTGTTTGTAAAAAAGTTACAAAAGAAATGTAAAAGATGTGTGCATGTGATGTGAAATTGAATGAGTTAAACAAAATTGATCTAATTAAGCTACTTGCTTGGTGTTCCTGGTTGGTTTCTTCTTTTCTTTTGAGGAACTATGGTTGAAGGAGCTGATGAATTAGCAGAAGTAGTTGTGGATTGAGGATGAAGATGAAGATGATGAGTTATCTGACTTTGATTTTCTTCTGTGATTCCAAAGAATGATGTCGACGACGAAGCCGCCATAATAATACTTTGCAATCTGAAATTTTGTTGAACTAAATATCAAATATTTGAATCATTCTTCCAAAAGAAAAAAAATAAATTCTTTGTCTCATGAAAGTATAACAAATTAACAAAAGCACTTAAATAGTAAAGTAATAAACAAAAAAATAAAAAGAAGAAGAAGAAGAAGAAGATAGAAGGAGCTGAAAAAAGTTTGATTTTTCTTCTGTCAGAAGAAGAAAAGAATAAAAAAAACTCACAGATTAAGAGCAATCAAAAAGGTAGGAAGAAGAAAGGATCTAAGGAGACAAGAGAGTATAATGTGGAGACGAGAAGAAGAGAACAATAATGTAAACTCACTTTGTATATACCTAGCTATTTATCTTCTGGCTATTGTTTTCTTGTGCATAAAATTTAGCTACACTCTCTTGTTATATTCCTCAATCATTTGGTGTCATCTTAATATATAATACTAGTTTAGTTTACATGCATGCTTGTCCACTCATATAGAGATATATAATATCTCTTTCTTAATTTAAGTTGTAATGGAAAATTAGTTAGGGTGGTAAAATGAAAAGATTGCTTGATAGCAAAGAGTGGTGGATGGAGGGGTAAAATGTGTCACTGTTGTATATGCTGCTATTGCACAGGCTACTGTGTCCTTCATAGATGATGGCTAGGGGCCACCGACCCTACTAGCCCTTACCCCTTTCCTTATCACTCTTTCTCTTATTACCAATAATCTTATTCTTTGGAAATTTTCAGCCCCCACCATGCTAATGCTCTATTATTATTAATTATCATGATTTTTTTTTTTATAAACAAGAGATTCCAATAAAAGGGTACAAGGGAGGGGTATTCAAATCCAAAATACATAGAGGAGATATCTAAATTATGACATACAAATCAATGGAGCTGAACAAAAATCATAAAAATTAAAGTTGGTTTTTGACATATCTTTTATTAAAGATCATCTTCACCAAAAAAAAATAAAAATTAATAGACCAAACTACATTGTTAATTTTACAAAATTGTCCATCGGAAAGAATATCATTTATATGCTTCCATAAACCCCAAATAACTGCCCACCATATAATTCTTCTTTGTTCTTTTTAACCTTCTGAGCGAAATTGTTGCAGCTAAACACAAAGTATCTAACAATGTCTTCCTGTTCCGTGACTTTAAAGTCGATCCACCTATTGATAGCATTCCAAATCTGGATTGTTACTCTACAATCAAGAGACAAATGCTGCAGATTTTCCTCATGGAATAAGTAAAGAACACAAGGAAGATCATGGATAAAGCTAATGATTCCTCTTCTTTTCAGCTTATCTTTAATGGCTAACATGTTCAAGAAAATTCTCCATCCAAAACTTGAATGTTCATAGGAACCTGAGATGCCCACAAAAATTTGCATGCCTTTTCAAACTCAGGACTGAATTCTCAATGCTTCTCCAATTTTGTCTCGCCTTTCTTTACCTTCATCAGACAAGGTCGGAGCATCATACTTAACTTTGGTGCTTATGTCGAATCAGATGTCTATTGTTCCTTCCTTTCCACTCTGAACTCAAGTCTTAGGTTTCTTGGTGTCTGTTTGGAATGGGGAGCTGCTAAAACTGTGTGCTTTATGGTAAGTATTTATTCCAAGTGTCCCTTTATCTGATAGAGAGTTTATATGGAAAGATCTTTGTTCGTGTAGAATTAACCTCAAAGGTGATATTTGAGGTTTATCGCGATGAAGAATTAGAGACTAAGCTATTGCCTAGCTTGACTCGCAAAACAAAGATGTCACCGCCGAACTTTTATTTTTGCAAGGGAATGGGGGAAAAGATCGAATAAACCCAAAATAAACATGCAAAGCTAAAAGGCAAGGCTAAAAGCTAAGCAATGAAGAGATCGAAGGTACCCCAATTGATATACTAAGGAAAGGTACTAACACCCTAAGCATATGTAGTACTCTACAGGAACCTCATGAAATATCTGTATTTTTCCCTAAAATTGTTTGCTAAAGGTTGGGAAAGATGAAAGGAAATATTTTTGTTTTTTATAGATGGAGTTTTAGTAATCGTAGTTCAGAGAACTACATGTGAAAAAAAGGAAAGGTTGTTCGCCAAGGATTGGGGCCATTGTGCCTACGTATTCTCAACAGGAATGAGAAATCAAAGCATACGTAGTTCGGGGAACCACGGGTTGTTTGGGTTGCTAGGGTGAAAATATTGAAAAGAAAAAGGTACCTCGCTAGGATTTCACAATCCTATACCTACGTATCCTTAATAGGGAGTCAAAGAAATCGTAGTTCAGAGAACTACGGGTTGAGAAAAAGGTCTTGATCGCACGAGGCGAGAGAAAATGTTTGATTACTTGTAAGTGGGATTATAATTAGAATGGAAAGGATAATGAGATTCATACCAAATAAGTATGTGACAGAGAGTCAACAAGAAGTTCCTTTCCCTTGGATTAGGCAATAATAGAATAAGATGAACATGGAAACACAAAAATATACATGACATTCAACATTTAGGTTATGTGTATGAATATGATACACAACATCAATATAATTTTAAACACATGACCAAACAAGGAGTAACATCAAGGTATAAGGCATGACTCAAGCATAAACAAGATCGACACATGAATCAACAAGCACAAACATGGCAGATGCTACCAATACAACTCATTATCAACCAAAACATACTCATAACAAGATAACATCAACATCAAACATTCCAAGATTATGTCAACAAAGTGTACAAGCATTTGAAACACCCATAAACATAACATGGATATCATAATCAAAGAAAATAAACAAGGTGTACAAGCTAATTAATCAAGATGTTTAAAAATAAAATCAAAGTATAAACAAAGAGAAACCCTAATAAAATAAATAAAGAGTGCAAATATTTTTTGGTTTTCTTTAATAATATGAGATAATAAGATAAACAATTATGTAAAAGGATGAAACAATTTTTTTAGGTTTTTTAATAAAATATAAAATAAACAATATAAATAAATGATTATTTAAAATATTAAAAAAAGTTAAAGAAATAAGTGATTAAAAAGAAAACTCAAAGAAAATAAATAATTAAAGAAAAATAAATAATTTTAAAGAAAAAGAAATGAAATATGAGAAAAATAAAAGAAAGGAAGAAAGGAAGAAGGAAAGAATGAAAAAAACAAGAAAATGGGTAAAAGGGGGTCGTTGGGTGTTAAACCCGCGCCCCCAAGTCACAAATGCCTAAGACCAACACACTCCCCACTGTGCCAAGGATGGATTTCTAGTGGACAGTATCATTCATATCATAATATAATAATTCATGTTTTGAAAATGAAAAAATAAGCGCGCAATAGCCATGATCGTCTTCTTCATTGAGACCAAAGGATTCATCAAAACACAACTTTCTCATTTTGGTACCAAACACAACATGTAGACACACTATTCCACTCAGAAATTTACAGGGAATTCAATAATGGCCATGAATTTCATTTATATTAACTATAACTCACAAAATCAAGCAATAACCAGAAATTACCTAAAAATTTAAAATCAATTTAAATGCTATACATGATCAGTCAATGCCCATTTTTATGGGGATTTCACTCAACATGTCAAGGCAAAGAAAATGGTATCAAGAAATGATTGAAATTATTCCTTAAAGAGGGAGTTTGAAATGTCAAAACAGTTACCTATTGGAGTGTGTCCAATGCACTTTTACAGCAGTTCCAGATGATAAATGATGATGTCTACAACTTCATTGAACCCCTAGGAGTGTGTTGGAATGTTTGGATTGCTTTGAAATGCATTCAATCTCTCTGACCAAATAAAATTACAGAGGTGAAAAATGAGGTTGTGGTTAGGGTGTTTGAGGTGTTACAAATGGATTCTAGTGCATTCAGAAGCTCATATATGATGTATATAATGTGTTTATGGTAAAAAATTGGTAGGGAAATGAGTGGTTGGTGAAATTCGAAAATTCACTCTTTGAGAAAAATGGAGTTTGAGATTTTGGAGCAATGGCGTTTTTGAGGTTTAGGCTCTCTTCCCCTATATGATCAATGGCGTTCTCTGTTTATAGTGAATTGATTCAGATTATGATCAATGGTTGTTAGAATTGTTCAATGTATCTTTGATCTTGTCAAAAAAGGTTGTGAAAGGTACAACTTGCTTTTTGATTTAATGTATCTTCTAGTTGACTTTCTCTTGGCATGTTTCTCAGATTTCATAAGTTGCCTCTGATGCTTAAAACAATCCCTTAAATTGTGGAAGGCACTTTGATCCAAAGTAACTTTTTACATTATGCACAAAGTAATTCTAGGTGGAACATTGGATCAAGTTTTTACCCTTTGTATGAAGATAAATCTCCCATGGATTTGGTACCAATACGAATATCTCATGGAAATGTACAAGTTTCAAGTTGATCACAAGTCTTGGAAATGCTTAGAAAGTGCCCAAAAGTGACTCCAAATTCGTGTGACCAGACTGAGTTCAAATACCTAGAAAAATTATGGTTCATTTGTAATTTGTCATCATGATGGAACCTCAACTTTGATCATCAATATCTCTCAATTGGTAAAAGATTTTTGGACCAAAACTTCCACTAAGATGATGTATGAAATGTGATATTTAATTTCAGCCCTTAAGCATCAAAAGTATTAGCTTTAATTGTTCACAAAGAATCCATAAAGTCGTGAACTTGACAAGATTAAAAACAGAAAAAAAATTCAAAGTGTTTGGAAATTCACACAACTTGGAACCCTAACTTTCATCACTAATTTCTTCCACTTCAATAAAGTCTTTGGCTCCATATTTTCATCAACTTGTATCATCAAATGGCATCTTTAAGAAGAGCCCTCAATTGTTTCAAATGGACGCTTGAATCAAAATCTATGGCCTTGGAAAGTAGGTCACTTGATCATGGAAATTTGTACTTAGAGAAATTTGCAAAAAACCTAATTTGACAACTTTGGTTCTTTTTCTTAATTTTTTTAATTAAGCTTGATAAAATTCAAACATCTTGCATATTTTCATGTTCACTGACTTGAGAAACCCATATTTGACCAAAAATGTCAAAAATCAAACTTTGACTTTGAGCATCTGACTTTGTATCAGGTGAATCAAAATTCTTCAATTGTCAATGAATCACACTTATTGAGATAATTGGATCACATGAATGGACCACCAAGCTGTATTTGAAACCTTTGAATCATATTTTAAGGTATGAGATCCTTTTTTGATAAAAAAAAGTCAACACCAAGCCATCTTTGGATAAAAACCCTAATTTGGAGTACCAGATGAATTTGATCTTGATGAACTTGAATTGATGTGAACTTGAACTTGATTGTTGATAAAGGGAAACTCAACCATGAATGAGTGGGAAGGCTTGAGATATTGAGGATCATATAAAACCCTTGATTAATCATCTGCTTGAACTTTTTGATGCAAAACCCTAACTTGTAAACAAAGCAAGCAAGGTGTAAGACCACAAATTTGCCCTCTCATTTGCATATCATATAGCACATCATATAGTATATATATCTTAACATTTTTCATAGAAAGATGAGGCATAACATCCATATTTAAAAGCATAGGGCATGCGATCAATCATCTAACAAGTTATGATTCTTCAAAGTCAAGTGGAGAGCCAAGTGGTCTTGAAAGAAGCCTACAAATGATCCTCATATCTTATACAATCTCAAATTCATCCTCAAAGCCCGAGAAGGGGTGGGATTCATCAGAAGCTCATTAGTGTAATTTGCTCTTATACAAGGAAACCCTAATTAGGGTTTTGCCTCAGATCATCATGTCCTCATATCTTTGACCAATTCTTGTGGTCAAAGGCTTATATATGGTATATAAGGCCTATGGATGAAGTTTGATGAAAAAATTCATTGAGGAAGTCAGGCAGTGGACCAATTACTTGTAAATGAAGAAAGAGGTCAACTGCACAGAAGAAAAGCCAACATTGGGATTTCAAGGGTTCCAATCATGATTTTCAAGCTTATGGACCTTCATGAGGGCAAAAAGTAGCTTAGGTTATCTCAAGAATCAAGAATCAAGAGTTTGGAAGAAAGTTGCTAAATATGGAAAGTGACATATATTTAAACTTTCTATATTTGGCAATTTTTTCCCTAACTTCATTAAATTCTTTCATGATCAAGATGACTCCAAATGAATTTTCCTCAAACATAAAAGTTGTAGGGGTTGTTCTCCCCTTTCCAAAAAGTTCTAGAACTCCTCCATATCATTTGTGGTTTGAAAGTTATGGTCATTTGAACTTGGCATATTTTTAGGGTTTTCCATATTTTCAAAGTTTCTACCATTTGCAAAAAGGTTCATGGTGCATTTTCAAGACCTCTAATGTATCAATTCTGATTATTACATTCAAGTACATCTCACAACAATCATTTTTGCCCAAGAAATCAAAGGAACTCGTGGCTTGCACATGAGATAATCCACATCTTTCCATTTTGCAAATTCATCCATAACTTGAAAATCAAAGCATCATAAGCCCTAAGATCAATCCAAGGGTGCTAAGAGAACCAAAAAAAACTTAATCATGCATATGCTGAGGGGTTCGCACGCACACTTCATCATATCACAAGTTTCATGCAAATTTGCAAATCACTCCTCATCACACTTCTCATGCGTGCATTGCTTCCAAAACCCTACACAGGTGTAAGCACTCATCATATATAAGACATTTGTGCCCTTGATTCAGCCTCATGCTCTCTCATTTCTTAGTTTCATACTTTTTTCTCCTCTGGCAATTTCTTTCTAAACTCACATTTCATACACACTTTGCCTCATTTCTTTGCACATTCTTCATCCTTGGAGTGTGAGGATCACAAATCCACCATTGATTTGAGCTTAGAGCAAGGTTTTCACATAGTGCACTTCATAAGAAACTTGATTTGAAACTCAGGATTACAGTGGATTTGAAGCTCTATTTGCATTTATTTTGCAAATAGAGGTGCTAGGGAGTGGATCTGCACGTTTCTGAAGGATTTCTTGGTGTATTTGACAAGCTTCAAGTTCATGTTAGCTTCTGGATTCATTGTTCTAGATCTTGAATTTTATGTGTGTGTAATGATCTGTATGCTTCACTGAGTTGCTTGATGTGTTTTGTTTTGAAAATGGTTGAGAATTGAGCTTGTATGATGGATCTGAGAGTTTGATGTTAAAACTTATTCTCTTCGATCCGTGAAATATATTGCTTATTTGATGTTTTTGAGTTCAAATTCGTGATCAACATGTGAAACACTATGGATCTGGAGCTTTGCTTAAATTTATGTGTAGTTTGGTTTCTGGCTATGCGTTTTCCGGTGACTGGAGCTAGGGCTCCATCACCGGACTGTGTTTCAGGTGAAGAGGATGTCCAAGGTTGAAGATGATGATTCTACCGTTGGATCTTATGATCTAACGACTAATGTGTGGACAACGCATTAAAAAAGAGCGTGCATGTCATGTGACTTCTTAATTCATAATTAATCCTTGTGCGTGCTTGTCCATTTTTGTTACCATGGGTGTGCGTTTGGATGCGTGTGATATGTTGACTTGTGTGATGTGTTGACCTCATAAGGAGCCTTGGATTGATCTTGTGCGTGTAAATGAATCTGAGTATTTTATTTTCATCTATCAACGAGCAATGTTTTGACATGGTTTTGTAATTTTATATTCATTTGCATCTTAGATTTTTAGCACTGTGTTGATAGTTAACATGAATAACTTCTAGTAATTAATGCAATAAAGATCATGATAACGTTTGACGAACGGTATCGTGAGGGTGCGTGAGAATATTGATGAATTAATTTGTTCACATACATGGAATAAATTAGTTGAACGCATGTAAAAATGATTAATCATATGTACGTATTATGATCATGGCTTTGTATATGAATTAATCATTAGTTTGATATGGATGTTATAATAATATATGTTGGATCAAGATGCCAGAGAAGGTTTAGGTTTAACATTGACGTAAGTTTTAAATACATTGTATTGATTGGTAATACGCGAGAGCAATTATTGATCAGTACAATAACACTCACAACATACGGGGACCGAGAGGATATGTATCTTGTGAGTGATACGTGATGATGTTAGAAGAACAAGTGATTTGTGTATAAAATGATTAGAAGAATGCATTTGTTATCAATTGATGAGATCCCAACCCCAACAAGGCTCCATTTATTTTAAGTCTTTATTTATTTACGCTTTTCGTCCTTTTGTTTTCTTCTTTTATTTTTTTGTGCTTTGAACTTTCAATAACTTTTTAACAAACAAGCTTAGAAATATAGAGACCGTGAACGACGCTCTTTCCCTCCACCTATCCTTGTGGATGTGAAGATATAGCTTCTCAAATTATTTTGATGACGACAACAATGCTTCGACAACGTATCATGCAAGCTCAAAAAGAATTGGATCAAAGACATTGAAGATTGAACAAAATTGCACATTATATTAAGTCTTGAAGTATTGTCAAAAATTGATCAAAGGTATTATCAATTACCTCATAAGCAATGTGCATACAAGTGTTCAAACAAGTCTTGATTCATGCCATGATTCATAAAAAATATAATTTTGCATTAAAACATTTTTTGTTGTTTTGTTTCTGTAAGTATTTTTCAAAACAGACTTCAAGTAACCGATTAACAGGTAGGTAGTAACCGGTTATCCTTCACAAATTTTGAAAACAAATAAAGATATTATGTTAAGTAATCGGTTAACACCTATACGTTAACCGATTACCACCATGTCTAGAAACAAAAATTTGTAACTTTTCATTAAAATGTTTTTTTGTTTCTTTGTTTTGAACCATGGAATCCCTTCATTTTTTATACCTGTTTGGAGAGGTGTTTTAAGCATTATATAAGCAATATTTTTCCATATTTTCAAGACACCTCCTACAATTTTCATAATCATTTTTCAGTCGATTCTTCTTACTTTCAAAATCTTGTAAAAATGCTCATATCATAAACTTTTATTGATTGAGACTTTGCTTTAAACTTTCAAAATTATCATCTTAGTTTCTTATCATATTTTAGAACACTTGTATGAGTGAAAATTTTAAAAGGGATTGTTAAAAATTCAGAATTATGGATTGTTCAAAATTCAGAATTATTGTAATTTAATCACACTTATTTTTTAGGATTGTTAAAAATAAGTTTGTAAGGTTGTTTCCTTGTGATCCAATTTATGGATACAAGAGGTCCATTTGTGAGATATTCATCCTCGGTTGAACTTTAAATATTGTAAATCCAAGAGGATCATTCTTTCAAACATAAACATTTGTTTGCCGCTTTACCGTGACAATAGTAGGTGATGGAGAAGAAGCACACAAAAATGAGTGAAACATCATGTTTGATTCGAGTCAATAACACTTGGATATTTGAGTTAAGTGGCAAAGTAATGTGGAACATGTTTTGCACTTAAAGAGATATCCATTTTGTTGTGATGTCAAACATATAGGATGATTCGACTGAAGCAAGTTGTGAGTTGAGTCATGTGAAAGTCATGATTCATCTCAAACTTGGTAGAGGCTGAAGGAAACTTTATGATTTGACTTATGTTGAAGTCGTGATTTGACTAACAGATTGCATAATTCGAATCATGTGTAAGTTATGATTCAATTCACAGGCTCACACAACTTCTTGTTCCTCTTTGTTCAGTTTTATTCAACTCAAGGGATTGTGTTATTTAAATCACACATCCAAATTCTCAAATTTTAAATTTTTAATAATAATTTGAGATTTTAATTGTGACATGACTTGAACCAATCTCAATTATGATTCTTTTTCCAAGAACTCGACTAATTGAATTAAAGGATAATGTTCATACTCAAACACAAACAATTTGAATTATACATGCTAAAATATGGATTCAAAAGTCAATTCTTAAAGATGCACAATTGAAGAAGACACTCAACTATAAAACTAAAATTAAAGTAAAGCTTAAGAGACAAGAAACAAAGTCACATGGAGGTCTCCCCATGATATATTAGAGACATGCAACTTCAACAACAATTAACACTACTAAGTGTAGTTTCAGAGAACACCTAAGAGGGGGTGAATTAGGTCTTATAAAATTTTCTCGATTATTTTCTTGATGGATGGATTTTTCTCTTTTACTTGTGTATGATAAGAAAGCGATAAAACAAGAAATAAAAGAGACACAACAATTTATCATGGTTCCCTTCACAGTCCGAAGATACATCTAGTCCCCTTTCCAACACGAAAGAGATTTTCCACTATAGTTTTTAGATCGTACAACCTATCGCACCATCAACTGGTGAGGCCTACTTTCTAAACAACTAACCAAAAAAAATAGTGTGCAAGAACAATCCTCTTGCAAGCACTAACCCTTTTGTTCAACAATCCTGGATCACAAGTCACAATAGAAAACTTCTACAAATCTTTGTTTTTTAGAGTAATACAATGTATGATATCAATAAGGGAATTATCTTCTCCTTTGATCAAAATCCACTTCTCAATCTCAATACAAGTGTTCAACTTATGAATATGAAATGTTATGAGTCAATATGAACACTTTTAAATATTTGAAAATATTTGAATTTGAGTGAATTTGATTGAGTGATAATTTTATGAAAACTCTAGGAGGTTGTTTGACATAGACTTCTTCATTGATGTAACCATTCAGGATAGCGCTTTTGACATCCATCTGGTACAACTGAAAATTCATGGAACAAGTGTAAGCAAGTAATAATCTAATTGCTTCTAACCTTGCTACCGGAGCGAACGTTTCATCAAAGTCAATTCCTTCTTCTTGGTTGTAGCCTTGTGCGACCAATCTTGCTTTGTTACAAACTATGATTCCATTCTCGTCAAGTTTGTTCTTGAACACCCATCTTGTTCCTATGATGTGCTTGTTGTCCGGTCTTGGTACAAGACTCCAAACTTGATTCCTTTTGAATTGGTTAAGTTCTTCTTGCATCGCTACAATCCATTGATCATCGCCTAAGGCTTCATCGATTTTGGTTGGTTCAATTTGAGACACAAAAGCCATGTTGAGACAAGCATCCTTGAGATTTAGTCGAGTTGTAACACCTTGGCTAATATCACCAATAACTTTATCTATCGGATGATCTCTATGAGTTCTCCATTCTTTCGGAAGATCTTGATGTTCTTCAATAATTGGTGAGTCATCTTCTTGTGGTATTGCTTGATCCTTTGATGTCTCCTTTTGTTGTTGTGGCATATCTACTATATCATCATCATCATCCACAATAATATTATCCTCTTTCGGGGGGTTAGTCTCATCAAACGAAACATGAATAGATTCTTCAATAGTAAGTGTTTGTTTATTGAAAATTCTAAAAGCTCTACTAGAGAGGGAATAACCAAGGAATATACCTTCGTCGGACTTCTCATCAAACTTACCGAGATTGTCCTTATCGTTGTTGAGAACAAAACATTTGCATCTGAATATGTGAAAGAATGATATGTTTGGTTTCCTACCCTTGAACAACTCATACGGAGTCTTCTTGAGAATTGGTCGAATATTGACACGGTTGCTTACGAAACAAGCCGTGCTAACCGCATCCGCCAAAAATATTTAGGAAGATTTGAGTCGCTAAGCATTGTTCTTGCAAGTTCCACCAATGCCCTATTCTTCCTTTCTACGACACCGTTTTGTTGAGGAGTCCTTGGTGCGGAAAGGTTGTGAGAAATTCCATGCTCTTCGCAAAAATCTTCAAAGGATGAGTTTTGGAATTCTGCACCATGGTCGCTTCTAATGGAGACTATAATGAGTGACTTCTCGTTTTAAATTTGCTTTGCATACTTCTTGAATGCTTTGAAGGCATCACTTTTTTGCACTAAAAATAATGTCCATGTGTATCGAGAGAAATCATCAACTATAACTAAGGCATAAATGTTACCTCCAAAGCTTTTTGTTCTTGATGGACCGAAAAGATCCATATGCAACAATTGAAGTGGCCTTGAAGTAGATACCATTTTCTTGGACTTGAAAGTTGTCTTGGTTTGCTTCCCTTTTTGGCAAGCATCACATAACGTATCCTTGATGAACTTTATCTTTGGAAGACCAACAACTAGGTCATGCTTTATCAACTTGTTTAAATGCTCCATGTGAATGTGAGCAAACCTTTTATGCCATAGCCACGCCTCGTT
Source organism: Lathyrus aphaca (assembly GCA_963966055.1). Lineage (NCBI taxonomy): Eukaryota > Viridiplantae > Streptophyta > Magnoliopsida > Fabales > Fabaceae > Lathyrus > Lathyrus aphaca. Next base: position 85,826,731 of record OZ014520.1, read on the forward strand.
GTTGTTCGCCATTAAACATTTTAACTTCAAGGAAGAGTCATCAAAATAAATCATAAAATTTTTATTAAATCTTTTACCCTTTAGCAAGAGGTCATGGTTGACTTCATGTTCTATCAAGCATTCATCCTTTGTGAAGTTGATTCGAACCCCTTTGTCACACAATTGACTTATGCAGAAGGTTGTGTTTAAGGCATTCCACATAAAGAATGTCTTCGATGATTGTATGAGGAGGTGCACCAACGGTTCCTACTCTAAGAATATTTCCTTTATTATCATCACCATAAGTAACGTATCCTTTGGCCTTTAGTGATAGACTTGAAAATTTGTTAATGTCGCCCGTCATATGCTTTGAACAACCTCTATCAAGATACCATTGATTAGAAGTTGTCTTCAAGCATACCTACAAAACAAAATCAAGTATTGTTAGGTACCCAAATTGCTTTGGGTCCTTGATAGTTAGTACCCTTTTCAACCCACACATAATGCCCTTTAGCAACACCAATGTTGCACACATAACAAGCATTAGGTGTATGGCCTTTGATTCCACAATAAAAACAAGTAGGTTGAAAGTGACTTTTATATCTAGGAACATACTTCTTTTTCTTAATAATTCTTTTCTTTTTATGAATTTGATACATAGTTTTAGAATTGTTTGTCTTTTCTTTAACAACTTGTTCACTAGCTTTTACAAAAATGGTTTCATTTATGCTTGGTTTGGAAAACTTAGAATATCCTAAACCACTTTTGTCATTAGGATATCTTTGGTGCCTAAGAATTTCCTCCAAGCCAATTTGACCCTTTTCATATCTTTCTAAAACTCTTTTAAGTTGAACAATTTGTAAAGATAATGACTCACAATTTTTGCATACAAGACTTTGTTTTTGATCCATCAATTTTTGTTTTTCACTTTCAATGTATTTTCCAAAAGCGGTATTTTGTTCTTCTAAAGATAGAATTCGTTTCTTTTGGGATGAAATGCTTTTATACAATGTCTTGCATTCTTTTAGAAGTTCATCTATAACTTCTTGTGCATCATTCTCATAAATTGAAAAATTGCTACTAACCTCATCATTTTCTTCATCGGAGTGATGTGAAGCCATTAGAGCCATATTTGTGCATTCATTGCTTTCCGATTCCGATGAGGAACTAATTTCATTATCGTTCCAAGCAACATAAGCCTTTTTATTCTTGAAATCCTTCTTGCCTTTGAATCCTCCTTTCTTTGCAAGTTTTGGGCAATCCGACTTTATGTGACCTTGCTTTCCACATTCGTAACATGTGACTTCTTGAATCGATGTGGATGCATCCTTTTCCCTGAAATGTTTATTCTTTTTAGGAAAAGAGGAATTTTTATTTTTGTTAAAAAACTTACCAAGCTTCTTAACAAGAAGCATGGAGTTCTCATCTTCGGAAGTCTCGTCGTCTTTGTCATCCTTCATGTCAATCTTCAAGGAAATTCCCCTGGACTTCTTTTCTTGACTTTTGTGCTTCTCAAGCCTTCCAAGTTCCAATTCGTGTTCTTGAAGTTTGCCAAATAGAGACGCGGATGTCATCGTTGAGAGACTCTTCTTTTCCGAAATAGCGATCACTTTCGGTTGCCATTCCCTTGTCAAGGATCTTAGGACTTTCAAGTTGAGATCGTCGTTGGTGAAGGTCTTCCCGAGAGCAATCAAGTGATTTGTTAGATTAACAAATCTTTTTTGTAAGGCAAAAATAGATTCCCCGGGCTGCATACGGAACATTTCATATTCTTGACTCAAAGTATTAAGCCTTGATCTTTTTACTTCTGTTGTTCCTTCATGTGTTTCTACCAAGGTATCCCAAATCTCCTTTGTCGATTTACACTGTGATACACGGAAGAACTCATCCATACTGAGAGTGATTTGGAGTGTGTTGATTGCCTTCTTCTCATTTAGAATCTTCTTCTTATCATCTTCATCATATGTATTTTTTAACTTTGCGGTTCTAACACCATTGATCACGTTTACAGGATTATGTGGACCTTCTTCGATCGCTTCCCATATACCTTCTCCTTGGGCTTCAAGATGTGCTTTCATTCTGATTTTCCAGAAGTCAAAATATTCCCCGGAGAAGAGTGGAGGCTTATCGCTACTTCCACTATCTTTGAAAACAGGATTCGAGTTTGCGGAAGCCATACAAGATCTTGTAGGAACAGGTTACCTAAACCAGCTCTGATATCAATTGTAGTTTCAAAATACGCCTAAGAGGGGGGAGGGTGAATTAGGTCTTATAAAATTTTCTTGATTATTTTCTTGATGGATGTATTTTTCTCTTTTACTTGTGTATGATAAGAAAGCGATAAAGCAAGAAATAAAAGAGACACAACAATTTATCCTGGTTCCCTTCACAGTCCGAAGGTACATCCAGTCCCCTTTCCAACACGAAAGAGATTTTCCACTATAGTTTTTAGATCGTACAACCTATCGCACCATCAACCGGTGAGGCCTACTTTCTAAACAACTAAACAAAAAACTAGTGTGCAAGAACAATCCTCTTGCAAGCACTAACCCTTGTGTCCAACAATCCTGGATCACAAGTCACAATAGAAAACTTCTATAAATCTTTGTTTTTGAGAGTAATACAATGTATGATATCAATACAAGATTGATCTTCTCCTTTGATCAAAATCCACTTCTCAATCTCAATACAAGTGTTCAACTTATGAATATGAAATGTTATGAATAAATATGAACACTTTTAAATATTTGAAAATATTTGAATTTGAGTGAATTTGATTGAGTGATAATTTTATGAAAATTCTAGGAGGTTGAAAAAACGATTTTAAAAAATTCAGAAATTATAAAATGCAAAACACCCATCCAAAGAGGTGTTATTTTCTTCATAAACATTTAGTGAAAAGGTATAAATGTTTGAAATTATTTTTCAATGAAGAGTGGCCATTTTTCACAAAAACTAACAGTGTTAACCGGTTAACCAAATGGTTAACCGGTTAACGGCCTTAAATTTCAAATTTATTTTTAACGTTTTATATCCATGTTTTCCTTGTCTCGTTCGAAATGGATAAAAGATGATGATGTTCTAAAACTCTTTAATGGAAGAAATTATATTTTCGAGTTTCATTTATGGAAGAAATAAAATTTTTGAGTTTGTTTTAGTGAGGAGATAAAGTTTCATAAATGGAAGATGAAGTTTGGAGGTAGAAGATGAAGTTCCTCTAAGTTCGTATAAGGTAAAAGTGAATGAACGTATAGTGCTATATATCTTTGAAAAACAAAACTGAAATATTTTTCATCACGATTATAATTCTCGAACATGGGAAAATGTAACTTATTTTTAATTAAAAAAATCAAGGCATCACTTTTCACCATAGTTGAAATATTAACCGTGAGAAAAAACAGTCTCTAAATCTTTTTCTTTAGATTGGGTCTCTAATAGTTGTTTTTTTTTTAATTTGGTCTATGACATTAAAATTCTATTAAAAAGGATGGCGTGGCTAACATCGCAGTCATTTTTTGTTTTGTTTAATGTGTGTGTGTGTGTGTGTGTGTGTGTGTGTGTGTGTGTGTGTAAGCAAGATGATATGTAAGGGAGAACTAAGGGTTTTCCAACCCGATTACACCAAGAAATGGGGTTTACCCGACAAAAAAAGAGAGAGAGATTATAAATCAATTCTTATTACGAAAGGAATTACAAAGGATCTTTATTAAATTCGTAAAAAATTATAATTCGAATGGGTAATTTCTCTACAAAAAGACCACTTTAAAATTAATAATTTTATCCCCCATATTTTATTATTGAAATTTCAATCCTCCAAACGAAAGCACACCTTTTTTTGTTGTAAATATAAGTAATTCCACGTAAAGCTTTTTTAAAATATTATTTTTGTATAGGTTTTAAATCTTAAAATGCAAAAGTTCAAATATGGAAATTATACCTTGTACCCCTACAATTAGCCTGATACCCCTACATAATTTCTAAATTCCAATTTTTCCCTTTCAATATTTAATTAATAATATAAATTTTTTACCGCGAAGTCAGAGTAAAAAAATAATATTTTTTAACATTGGACGAGACGAACCGGAAGTACAATGGGTAAGTTATCTGGTTGAGAAAATTACAAACCGGAAGTAGCAATGATCAGTTATCTGGTGTAGAAAATTACAAACCGGAAGTAGCATTGTTAAGTTTTCCGGTTCAGAAAATTTTCAAACCGGAAGTAACACGCATGTGTTATCCGGTTGTGGAATTTCTTAGCCTGAAGTAGCAAGGCTGGGTATTCCGGTTCGTATTTTTTTTATATATTTATAATATTTCCAATTTTTTTTAGGAGACAAGAACCTGCCTTTGATGATATGCGCGAAGGATGACTCAAAAGTAGATACTACAGAGATATTCTCTACAACACAAAAATTTCCTACGATAGAAGAGGCGACTCGATGGATAAGGGAGGTTGGACTCAGAAATAAGGTTACTATTATAATCACTCGTTCGGACACAAAGACAAGCAATAGAGGAAGAAGTGACAAAGTTATATTTGGCTGCGATAGAGATGGAAAGGACAAAGAACGAGAAAGTGAAACACAAAGTGCTTCCAAAAGATGTGAGTGTCCTTTCAAAGTTAGATCAACACCTTCAAAGGATGGTTCTGGTTGGAAAATGGATGTAAAATATGGATTTCACAACCATGGTTTACCTGATAGATTTGAAGGTCATGCATTTGTTAGCCGGCTCACTAAAGATGACCAACAACATATTTTAGATTTGTCAAAACGTCGTGTTCCTCCAAGACATATATTGTTGTGTTTGCAAGAGCGAGATCCAAACAATGTGACTCGAATCACCCAAATATATAAACATAAGAGTAAGATTGAGGAAAAATCAGGGGAAGTAGAACAGAAATACAACATTTGCTTAAGTTGATTGATGAATCGAATTATGTTTATTATAGTAGGAAAAAAGTTGAATCAGAAGTTGTGAAAGACATCTTCTGGGCTCATCCAGACTTTGTGAAATTGTTGAATATGTTCCTAATTGTGTTGATTATGGATAGTATGTATAAATCCAATAAGTATAGGCAACCATTGTTTGAAATAGTTGGTGTCACGTCAACCAAATTAACATTTGTTGTTGCATTTTCCTATATGGAATCTGAGCAAACAGAGACTTTGTGTTGGGTACTAGATAAATTGAAATAATTATTCACGAAACAAGGGTTATGGCCCTAAGTAATTTTAACCGATAGAGATCTTGCTTTGATGAAAGCAATTGAAACTGCATTTCCAACGACAATTAATATGCTTTTCCGATTTCACATAACCAAGAATGTGAAAGCAAAGTGCAAGGAGTATGTTGTGGACGATATGCGAGAACTGATAGAGAAGCTTTTCTACGAACTTATTATGGCTAGTGATGAGGTTGAGTATCATCAAAGATTGAAATTATTTGAGAATGCTTGTTTAGATTACGAACCTTTTATTGATTATGTGAAAGACACATGGTTGACACCTCATAGACATAGATTTGTTGAAGCTTGGATCAATAAAGTAATGCATTTAGGAAATATCACGACTAACAGGTAATGTGTTTGTATTTTATGGGTTTAGACATAGTTATTTTATAGTAATAGTAATGATATTGGATTTTTTATTTGTAGAGTTGAATCTGCGCATTGGAAGCTGAAGCAGATGTTGGAGAACAACTTAGGTGATCTGGTCAAATGCTGGGAGGCTATGAATGGCAACATCAATATTCAAGTGGGAAATATTAGAGCTTCGTTTCAGAAGATTTTTTACAAGGTTGAGTGTGTCCATAGAGGTCCATTTTATGTGAATTTGGTTAATTCAGTATCTAGAGCAGCTTTGCATCACATTGGTGAAGAATGGCACAGGGTTGACATGGTGGGTACAAACACACAGATGTGGAGGTGCTTTCGTAGAACAGTTTATGGTTTACCTTGTGCCTGTGAGTTAGGAAAATACACATTGAGAGGTGAACCAATACCAATAGATGCTATTCATATCCATTGAGGAAACTAAGTATGGAAGGTGAACAGGAGGTGGACACAGAGGAAGGAGCAGAGTTGGATATGACAAATGCAATTGAGGCGCTGTGGAAACGGTTTCATTCATTAGATGTTGCAGGTAAGAGAGCATTAAAAAGTAGGGTGTGTGAAATAGCTTACCCCAATACAACAAAGATGGTACCACCACCTGAGAAGATAAAGACCAAAGGAGGAGTGAAGAGAAAAGGGAAAAAGCATGTTGGGTATGATGTTTATCGTGATCCTTCGTATCATGAGTATGTTGAACAATCACAAAACAATTCTAAAAAATCTCCGAAGAGGCCATGTTCACAGTTATCACAGACGTCAAAGAAAAAACCATCTCACAGGTACATTACACAATTTCCTACAGATATCAGACCTTTTATTGACGACATTATTGATGTTAAGGATGATGGAAATTGTGGGTTTAGAGCAATTGCATCAATGCATGGGTATGGTGAAGATGGTTGGTCAATGGTTCCTCGTGATTTGGATAATGAAATCAAAGAACCTAGAAATAATCTTTATGCGAAGTTATTTGGTGATCGCTTAGGAAAAGTAAGAGAATCCTTGTTGATATCATCTTTAGGTTCTTATCCATATGATAAATGGATGACACTACAAGAAATGGGTTATGTGATAGCAAATCATTATAACATCGTTCTTGTCTCATTAAGTGCTCTTAGTTTGACGTTCTTCCCTATGACGACTAAATATAATCCTAATGTCTTCATTTACTGCATTGGTTTTGTAAACTCAAATCCTTGTGTTTAGGTAATTATATTTATTCATTTTTGTTACATGTTAACATTATATCTATTCATTTTTGTAACAGGTCAACATGAACGAAGGATTTCCCTTACCACCCATCACAGTGGATTGGTTGAATAATCGCACATCAGATGCAACATCTTGGATAACAGGATTCTCTGGATGCTTACAAAATTGGCACAAGCTTACCCCAATTCTCCCAAACCATATTAAATTATGATATGTTTTCATTTTTTTTATATTTCTAAAGCACTATTCTTAATATGTTATTTCTTTTTTTATGTTGGGTGAACAATTATGAATAATATAAGTTTGGTAGATACAAATCTTTATAAATAATATATGTTTCATTTCGTCTGAATAATTATGAACCATACAAGTTATCTGAATATACAAAACAAAAGATTACTACAACAAAAATAACTACAACAAAAGATCACGCATCATCCTGAGGAACCGGTCCACCCTACGCTAGACGTAGTGCTCAGAAGATCTCAACAAACACATCATCAACCTCCTCAGCCTGGTGACTTTGCAGATAGCAACTCAACTCATGAGAAATATGCCATAACCTTGGATTTGATGGTCCACCATCAAACTCAGGAACTAGAACTTGTATGTCCTTTCACCGACATGGTGGAGTCAAACGAGGATGAGATACTGTGTAGTACCAAGCCAGGTACTCTGCCATTGTATCATATGGAACATCTGCAAAACGTGCATGCTGAATCACCCGTCTAACGCTCTGATGATAACTGACCCAATCAATGACTATGTCCATTGAATCAATGTCAGGGGGTGTGATGGTACGTACTGCTGGTATCCAAATTGTCGTAAGCATCTGTCAGGTAAATAAAGGACAGATGTATCGTACCATCGCAGACCACCCCTGTACAGTGTGATATCATCAAATGGCATGTGCTGCTTATGATCCTCGAATGGGCTCCATATCACATTACTGGGTGTCAATCCTTCTAACTGAGCTCTGATCTTGTCAACCTTCATCGACGATTACTTGTAGCACCACTTCATCGCCCTCGGAAGTCGAGAACCAGTACCATTAGAAATCTTCGAGCAGTCTCTCCTCCCAATAGTTGGGAAATACTCGTGAATCCAACACTGTCATCAAAATATGAAATTTATCAATTAAACGTATTATAATAAAATATTTGTACCTATATAATATGAAAATTATAAAGTAACTTAAAATAAAATATTTGTACCTACATAATATGAAAATTATAAAGTAGCTTAAAATAAAATATTTGTACCTGTAGAAGAGTGGCATATCCACCAAGCTGCTTGCACGAATAAAATGAAGCATCTCCGAGGTATCTGTAAAGTGTGACAAGTGCAGCAGCTCCCCAGCAGTATCTACCACATCTGCCCAGGTCCTCAAACAGGGGTAAATACTTTGCCTCTACCAAAGTAAAGGTCTTATCTGTAAGAATAGTGCAGCCAAGTATCAACAACATATACACCCTGGTCGCACAATCAAATCTCCCCTCGGATCGCAGACGAACAAACTAAGTCTTCAACCACTCAAGTCTATAATATGGACCTCTGGATGCACGGACCTCCTCGGTTACATCCTCCAGCGGAATACCCATAAGACGAATAGCAAGACTGATGGTATCTGAGTCAGTAATGCCTTCTGTGGGGATAAATAGCTCTCCTCTAATAGGTGTGTGAAGGAGGCAGGATACATCGTCCATCGTGATGGCCATCTCGCCAAATGGCATATGAAAAGACGAAGTCTCAGGATGCCATCTCTCGACAAATGCAGATAGGAGGTTCGTATCGATCCTGGACAAGCTGGTCCTCTAAAGAGACGATAGACCTGACTGAGATATTCATTCCTCTATCTGAGGTGGGAGCATCGGTGGAACCCATCCTATAAGTTTGCTGCCATGTGCAGCAGCCTTAAGCTCCTTCTTCGGTCATCTCTCCTGAAAATGATATATATTATATGTTATTATCCACTAAAAATTAAAATAACATTTATTCACTATTGAAAGATTATAGGTTGTCATACTTGTCATCCCACAAATGTCGAGCAACGTGATTCTGGTACCTCACCAAAAGTGAGGTATCAGAAGGTCCTCCGGGAATGGTGGATGTGGTGGAACATGAGGCGCAACAAGATTAGCAGCCTATAGTGCCTCAAGCTCCTGCTGATATAGATGCGTAGGAACTGTCCTTCCATCGGGCAATCGCCGATGAATATATCCGGCGCGTCCTCTGATTCGAGACATTGTAAAGAAAACAAAAAAATATTAACAAAAAAATAAAAATAAATATTTTTTTACGGAACACAGCAGAAGTAGCATAAAGGCTACATCCTCGGTGTGTAGTAACACAGAATGTCTCAACCGGAAGTAGCGTAGAGGCTACATCCGGTGAGTATTTTAAAAAAAACCTCAACCGGAAGTAGCATAGAGGCTACATCCGGTTTGTAAATTTTAAAAAATGTGAACTGGATTTAATTTACTTAAGTTATCCAGTGTGTATATTTACTAAATCGGAAGTAGCAAGGCTGGGTTATCCGGGAGCGAAAAAAATAAATTTTTTTTTTGAGAGAGTTTGTTTCTTGCGAAAATGATTAGAAAAAATTTAAATGTTTGAAATACAAACTATTTATATCAGGACAATTTCGTCCAAAAAAAATTTGTTTAGAGTACATGGATAGTTGTAAGGGTACAAGGTTCAACTTTCTTCAAATATTAGTCCCAAGAAAAGTTAAGCCCATACCCTTTACAATAACAAAGTACTTTCTATCCAAGCCCATAACCTTTACAATAATAAAATACTCTTTATCCACTAGACCAACATTTGAATTTGTTTATAACATTGCAACACAAAAATACGAGGAATCTACCCGTCATCCTCCAATTGTATCTGACACCCCCTCATTTGTAGTGAAATACCATATTTACCCTTTGAAAATAATGAATTTTGAGGGGGTGTATCGGATATTTTAAAAAATACCGGAGATTTCAAAATCCCCAGTGAGAAATACTGGAGATTTCGATATCTACGGTAAAAAATACCGAGGATTTCAAAATCTCCGATAAACCCCTAAAAAGTTTTCACATGATACCAGTAATTTCAAATTTGCGGTAGTGTAAAAATTTTCACTTTTTTTTTTTAAAGTTTTTAAACTTCCGAGAATTACAAAAGTAGTTTATTAAATAGGTTAGTTTTTTCATATCACTAAATATTTAGATAAAAATAATTACTTTATTAAATATTTCAAATATTAATTAATATTTAAATAACTAAATAGTATAAATATTAAATAGTTAAAATATTTTATAAAATAATTATTTAATAAACAAATAGTTGCATTTTGTTTGCTGCTGCTGTTCGCTGGGATCCGTCTTAGGCGCATGTATTCGATCCGGTTGATTTTCATATTATGAGTTAGGATATGATGATGTGATGATATTTTAATTACAAAATTTATTTCTGGTGTAGATATAATTCACTTTTGCACTAATTTGTAGTGCATATTTATTTATATTTATTTATAATGTTGTATGTCTAATCATATTCATATCTTTTAGTTTTTCTCATTAGTTTTTCCAGAGACTTGTATGCGAGTTAATTGTGTTTATGGACAAGGGGCTTAATTTATAAAATATGTTGACCATGAGTGATGTTTCATTATGGGCCTAATACTTTGTCCTGTTAGAATCATGCACTGTTTTTGGAGGTTTAATGGATCATGTAAACATATAGTATTCAGTAAAATTGTTTCTTTGCATATATTACATTCATTAAACATATATTTTGCTTTCCATCCTTTTTATGTTTCATTTTATGTACATTGTTTGTTAGTTAGACTTTACTAATGTCAGAAAAATGAGGTTTTGATTGACACGGTAATATACGATGGTTAGTTAAATGGTGATATATTTGCGGCAAGAATATGTGTGAACGTTCAGTAGGTTCTTGTTGAGTATCATGTGAACAGTTCTAGTTTAACATGAGTTCTGGTTGATATAATTTTTTTTTATATTTTGAAAATATATATTTCATTTAAATATTTATCTTTATTAACTTATATATTTATCTTTAGTTTTTTTTCTTTCTATTTTTCTATTTTTACAAAATTAAATTTATATATTTTCTTTAATTTATAAATTTATAAATTTTTATTTTATATTTATTTTTTTAAATAATATTTAATATTTTCTGATTTATTTGAATTCATATAATTAAATGGTAATATATCTGCGGCCAACACCAGAGCTCGTGCGGACGCACGGATTTCTCGCTAGTTATTTAATAAACAAATAGTTGAAATAAAATAAAAATATTTAGATTGTTAAATAATTAATTAATTAAATATTTGGTAAAATAGTCTATTGATTAATAAAATAGCCTATTAATTAGTTTATTTAATAATTAGTGTATAAATTATTTATATTAATATTTAATATTTCAATTATTAATATTATATAAACAACTTTATCAATAATTAATAATTGAAATATTAATATTTAAAATATTAAATAAACTAAATAGTTGAAATATTGAATAGACTAATAAATTAAATATACTAAATAGCTAAAATATTAATAGTTGAAATATTAAATATTTAAAATATTTAATAAAATAATGATTTAAAAAATTAAATAGTTAAATTATTAATATTTGAAATTAATTAAATAGTTAGTTTATTAAATAATTACTTTATTAAATATTTCAAATATTTAATGTTTCAAACATACTTAAATACTTATTTCATATTTAATTCATAATTTAACATTTCAACCATAATTAAATATATTATATAAAAATATTTCAACTATTAATTAATGATAAAATAATTTTTTAAATACTAAATAATAATTAAAAGTTTAATATTATTTCATACTATTTAAACATTATTAATTATGTTTTACTATTTAATAATTATTTCAGCTATTTAGTTTATTTAGATAATTATATAATATTTCATTAAATAAATAATAATTAATAGTTGAAATATAAAATATTTGAAATTCTTAGAGACTACCTTGTTATTATAAAGGATATGGTTCAACCTCTCTTGACACTAAAATTTATAGTTGTTGTGATGATGAATTGCATAAACAATGGCTGGACTATACCGTCTTGATATTGAAGCAAATAAGCTCGCCTGTAAAATGCAAATAGGAAATAATAGTGAATACTTTTGTTCTTTAAACCGCCTCATTTTGTACTCATTAAAATCATATATAATTGGTTTGTCTCACCCCTAAAGATAACATAGTTAAAAGGATTGTTTTAAAAACCGGACCGGTCATCAAACTGGTAAGGGTACTGGATCATTGGTTTATTGGTTGAACCACTAGGTCATTGGTCGAACCGCATGACCAAACCGGATTAAACCGAATAACTCCGTTAAATAAACCGGTTTTTATAAAAAAAACTATATAGGTATAAAACTGGTTGAACCAGATGATTCAATCTCTACAAAATATAAATAACACTTAATTTTTTTTAAAATATCATATCATAAATTCACAAATTCATAATCTAAATTCAAATATTAAATAAAGGCATCACACGTAACAAAATAGTATAAAATTATAAAGTCTATTGCAAACAAAGTCTAATTACAATATAATATAATTAAATAGTTTATAACAAAATGTGTATCAAATTTAGTTTAAATGAGGGAAAATTGTTTCAATATTGGGATCTCCTTCTTTAATATTAAAATAATTTACAGTAAAATCAACCGCATCCGCACAATTTCTTCGTCAACAATATCATTACTAAGTTTTATTTTATTTTATTTTATTTTTATTTTTTATTTCATTTATTACATCTTCTATTTTTTTTATTTTTTTTATTTTAAGTTTTTAATTAAAATAATAAAAAATTTAATTTTTAAAAAAAATTGCAATTAAACCGTCGGTTTATGAAAACCGCCAGTTTTTTCGGTTTTCCCGGTTTACATCGGTTTTTACCGGTTCGTACCGGTTCAATGACATGAGCGATCCAACATTCGAACCAGACCGATTACCTGGCCGGTTCCCGGTTCGACCGGTCCGACCGGCCGGTCCAATCCGATTTTTAAAACACTGATTAAAAGGGGTGAGATTATCCTATTATATTTAAACATCCAAAACTATAGGAATATAATCATGCGAGATTTCAATATAACTTTTACCATAGAATCCGAGGGTTTAAATTTCTTCATATTTGTTGATCAAGTGATTTCAAACATAAGAATCAAAATGAATTGTGATAAAAAAAGATTTTTAGAAACTTTACTTGATCAATTTTACGGAGAGATGAATATGAGATTTAAATGTGAAATAGTAAATGACAAGAACTAAAGAGATATGAGTTAGAAAAATTCACATTATAATTTATATTGGTTCAATTTTAAACCATACGACTTACTTTAATCCCTAAAGATTTTCCTTTGAAAGTTTCAATATCAATTTGTAGTTTTTATCTTAAGATTAATCCACGACCTTTTTACACTAGACTTTTACCCAAATTCATATTGCTAACTTTATAATAATATCAATGTTAAGAGAAAATGATACTCTTGATTTACAATTACATCCCAATCAAATTCAAACAACAATTACACAATCAAAGCTCTTAATTATTTCGCTATCTGTAGACTAAAATAATTCTAAGTTTATAGAAACGTTTATAAAAAGGAAAAGTGATATTTCAGATTTCTTGTGGTGTATCCAAGTGAACACAAGTGCTTTAAATATATATATATATATATATATATATATATATATATATATATATATATATATATATATATATATATATATATATATATATATATATATATATATATATATATATATATATATATATATAAAAGAAAAAAATGGACAAAAAAGGAAAATATTTTGTTCCAAAATCACTCCTAAATCGATTAGTTAGCGCCTTAGTGGCGCTAATTGATTATGACCTAGATTTTTAGGAAATAAACAACCAGATTCAAAGCTTAATCAATTAAGAGGCTTCCTAATCAATTATACGGAGAATTCACTCCAAATTCTAATTATTTTGAGAGAAAATTCCTGGTTCCTAATTGACATAAAATGCTTCTTAATTGATTAGTTTTGAGCCAAAATCATTTAAAAGATTTTTATTGTAGACGAATTTGTAGAATTTTTTTTAAGTGTATGTGTGTTACATTAATACTTTGAGAGCTACTCACACTTATTACAAACAAATGAACCTAAAAAGAAAAAAAACAACTAAGGCACAAGATTAAATACGATCTTACATATTTTAGTTTTGTTGACTTAGCTCTTAGCATTTGATTTTCTTTGCACAAACATCAAAACCCTTTTGCTTTATTTTTTTTATTTACTTCAATCTTGATGATCCTTATAATGATTTTGCTTTATTCTCTTTGTCATCGTCAAAACCATAATCACTCGGGCAAAACACGTAAATCCATATTCTCCCTCGTATGGATGATAACAACGCATCTATATGGAAGGTGTAAAACATGAGAAAACTCTACTCCCCATGAAAGTATATTTCTCCTCTTTTGGCATAATAAAAAAGCGAGTAAAACAAAAAAAAATATAAAGAACACGTAGAACATTAAATATTTTTCATTGAGAAGAAGAAGAAGAAGAAGAAGAGTTTCACTAGAACTAGGATATCATAAAAAAAAGATACCTCTATCAGGTCTAACATCCAATTTACCAAGGTTATCATTCATATTGTTTAGGACAAAGTACTTGCATCTGAAGACATGGAGGTGAGAAATGTTAATCTTCATTCCTTTGTATATTTGATAGGGACTTTGTGAGAACAAGATTTGGTTATGCTGAATATCTTTATAGTTTGATAATAACAACAAAGTATTTGTGTGAAAGAAATTTTGATACTCTAACGATTGTTGTTTTGAAAGTCTTGACAAACAGGTTCTGACTCTGAAGGAGTGCGTGAGAACCAGTGATTTTGACATGATGATATCCGCTCATGCTCTAAAAGAAAGCATGATTGCTCATGTACCAACTCATCAGAAAGATGTTGAGAAAACGAATATTGTTGTTGCAATGTTTTATAGGATTCTGACTCTAGATGAGCATGACTTTGATATGCTAGTTTTGAAGACTAAGTGTTGAAGATTCTAATGACTTGAAATTATGAAGACTGAAGGTTATGAAGACCAAGTGCAGAAAGACTCTGAAGACTTGAAGCTCTGAAGACTAAAGGTTCTGAAGACCAAGTGCTGAAGATTCTGAAGACATAGTTATGAGTGAACAAGGTTCTAAAGATTCTCAAGACTTGAAGTTCTGAAGAACAAGGGTTTTGAAGACATATATTGAAGTTCAGAAGACATGGTTCTGAGTGAACAAGGTTCTGAAGACTGAAGACGAGATTCTGAAGACCCAACAACCTTTTCCTCTACTCATGCTTCAATCATAATTCAACTAGAAGCCTCTGAAGTTCTAAAGATAAGGATTAATAATTAAGAGAGTAATCATTTCCTCTACTCATCCTTCAATCATCTATTAACTATAAGCCTTTGAAGATCAGAAGATAAGGATTAACGGATAAGAGGGAATAATACAAGAGTACAAAGACACTTCATTCCACTAACAATTCCACTACCAAACTAACCTGATTTGGTGGTACGTAAGGACGATTGTGTGTGCTATTTTTCACCCTTAATAACGACATTCCTCTGGCTAGCTATGATGCAACAAATCTTTTTCTCAAGATCCTATATAAGGATTGTCTCTCAAAGGGAAATTTACAATTCTACGCAATATTTGAAACACGCATACAAAGCAAAATTCTCTATCAGTAGTGCATATTTTCAAAAGCTCTTAATTGTGTTTACTCTGCTTATTTAGAAGCAGACTATTGTAAATAAACCTTTGTTTCAAACTGGTTTTTATATTCCCTAAAGGACCGAGCAAAGGTCAGAAGCTTTAGGAAGACTAGGACAGTGAGTCTTAGTGGTTGTTAGTCACAAATGTTGGTTGTGCATTGTGGAAGTCACATAAGCTGGTTGTGCAGTGTCGATTGTAAGTCTCATCGGCTGGTTGTACAATTAGTCAAAGAGGTTTTATGTGTTGTAATATGTTATGGTTATAGCTGATTAAGTCCTTGTTGAAGGCAAAATGACCTTGGCGGGTGGACTGGAGGTAGCTTGTGGTTGACAAGTGAACCAAGATAAATTAGTGTGTTCTTTCTCTCTTTTGTTCTTTGATATATTTGTTGTCTTCACAAAAAGCTTTAATTTTTCAAAACACCAATTCAAACCCCTCATTTCTTGTGTTTTCTCACACTTTCAATTGGCATCAAATCTCTGGTTTTGATTGTGATAAAAGGTTATCATACACTTCACCGTGTCAATACCGATCTAGTGTTTGTGTAAGTTACTATTCTTGAATCATGGCTGGAAACTCTTCAACTACTTCAACTACATATGAGAAAGATCACTATAGCTCAAAACCACCAATCTTCGATGGCAAAAAATTTGACTATTGGAAGGATAGGATGGAAATTTTTCTGCTTGGCTATGATATAGATCTATGGGACATGGTAGTTGATGGCTACACTCATCCTGAAGATGCTACATGAAAGAAGGTCACTAGGATTTCTATAAGTGTTCAACAGAAGAAGGATTAAAAAAATCATCACAAGGCGAGAACCATTCTACTCAACGTTATCTCATATACTAAGTATGAGAAGATAATTAATAGAGAAACTGCCAAATCCATCATTGACTCATTACAAATGACTCATGAAGTAAATTCTCAAGTTAAGGAGACTAAGGCTTTTGCCTTAATCCAAAAATATGAAGCCTTCAAGATGGAAAATGATGAAGTTATGGAAACCATATTTTCCAGATTTTAGATGCCTGTAGTTGGACTTAGAGTATTGGTCAAGAAAATTATCAGAAGTCTTCCTTTAAAATGGATACTAATGGTAACAGCTTTGAAGTTAGCTAAAGATCTAAATAGCTTAAGTCTTGAAGAACTCATTAGTTTTTTAAGAAGTCACGAGATTGAGCTAGAACAAGACGAACCTAAGAAGATGGTTAAATCTGTTGCTCTCAAGTTTTAGACTGAAAAGAAAAAGGAATATCAAACTGAGGAGGAATCAAATAGTCCTTATGTTGACTCGGAAGATGAGTTGTCTCCGATTTCCTGAAAAGTTAATAGATTGTGGAAACACAAATAGGATAAGCTCAAAGGTTCTAGAAGAAACAACAGACGTTTTGAATCATCATCCGGACAGAGAAGACAAATTTATGGGAAAGAGCCTACATGTTATGAATGTAATGAGCCAGCTCATTACAGAAGTGAATGTCTGAAGCTTCTCAAGAAGGAGAAGAAGTCCAAGAAGAATGTCGCCCATATGAAGAAATGGCTTTTGGCTACTTGGGATGACCTCTGACTCTGAAGAAGGAGATTCTGATGAAAAATGCACAAATGTTGCATTTGCTGAAACAACTAGTCCTAATGGTTTTGGAGAGCCAGAAGATAAAGAAATATCAGAATCAGAATCAAACTTAGACTCAGATTCAGAAGAGGTACTTTCTAAACTTACTCGTAGTGAATTAGATTTGTGTCTCTCTGAGATGTTGGAAAGTTATCATAAATTCCAAAGTAAATACAAAGACCTTAAATAAATCCATGTATCTACTTCAAAAGAAAGAGATAAGCTTAAACACATCAATTCTTCTTTGGATGAAAGTATTTTCTCTCTGAAAAATGTTAACATCGCTTTGAAAAGCAAAAAATCCATTCTCGAAGAATTGGTCTCTAAGGTCTTTAATACTAGTGGTATCAACAAGTATCATAGAGCCTTCAAACCATTTCTAGCTAAGAACATAGATAGAAGCAAGCTAGCTTTAATGATCTATGGTATTAGCATAAATGGTAACAAAGGTTTAGGGTGTAAAGAATTTTTTTGAACTGATGAAACAAAACCCCTAAAGATAATACATCACTATGATCATTTTATACCTTCTGGTACTAAACTTGACCGCTCTGAGTTAGCTTTTGCACACACACAGACACAAAAATTTGAACCTAAATCCAAGTACAAAGTTCAAATTCCTTTTGTTTAACATTCAGCAAGAAGACCCAAAGTTTTCAGAAACTCTGGGAAGGCTAACAAAATAAGACCCAAAATATGGGTACCTAAGGATAAAATAGTCTATGTTGCAGATATCCTTAACATCACAATTGAAACACCAATCAAGGTACATGGACAGTGGTTGCTTATGACTAATGATAGGAAGAATGCATATGTTCCAAATCCTAAAACTTAAGCCTAGAGGCACTATCGATTTTGGAGGAAACCAGAAGGGTAATATCATTGGATGTGGAACAGTAGGTAATTGTAAACTCCCTTATATTATTAATGTCCGTCTAGTTGATGGTTTAGTGCATAATTTGTTGTCAATAATCAACTTATTGACATTGGATATGACTTTATGTTTAATCAACATTCTTGCAAGGCCATTAGTTAGAAAGATGGCTCTGTTCTATTTAGTGGAAAGAGGCAGAACAACATTTATAATAACATATTTCCTGATCTTCAAGATCAAAAAGTTAAGTGTCTCATGTGTGTTTCCGAAGAGCAATGGCTTTGGTATATTCGTTTAGGCCATGTTAGCATGAGGAGGATTTCTTAGCTAAACAAGCTTGATCTGGTCAGAGGCCTGCCAAATCTGAAGTATTCCTTAAATGCTCTTTATGAGGCTTGTCAGAAAGGAAAATTTTTAAAAACCGCCTTCAAGGAAAATAATGTTGTTTCTACCTCAAGACCATTAAAACCTCTTCACATTAATCTGTTTGGTCTAGTAAAAATCAATCAATCGTAAGAAGTATGGACTAGTAATTATAGATGATTATAGTCGATGGACATGGGTAAATTTCTTAAGACACAAGGATGAGTCTCATTCTGTGTTCTCTACCTTTTGTTCTCAAGTGAAAACTGAAAGGGTTGCAAAATTGTCAAAGTCATAAGTGAGTGATCATGGTGGTGAGTTTGAGAACATATACTTTAAGGAATTGTTTGATTCTGAAGGAATCTCCCATGATTTCTCATGTACCAAAACTCCACAGGAAAATGGGGATGTGGAAGGAAGAATAGGACTTTGCAAGAAGTGGCTCAAACCATGATCCAAGAAATTTACATGGAAAAGCACTTTTTGACTGAGGCAGTAAATATAACATGTTATATTCAGAACAGAGTCTCAATAAGACCTATTATGGGTAAGACTCCCTATGAATTGTGGAAGAATAAAAAGCCCAACTTTTCTTATTTTCATCCTCTTGGTTCTATATGTTATATGTTGAACACTAAAGAGAGTCTTGGCAAGTTTGACTTTAAATCACAAAAATGTCTTTTGTTGGGATATTATGAACGCTCTAAAGGCTACATTAATTTATAACACAAAAACATAAATTATGGAGGAATCAATTTATGTAAGATTTGATGGTAAGCTTGAATCTGAAAAGTCAGAAATCAAACATGCAAAGACCCATGTGCATCCAAACATATATTCTGGAGAAATAAGAAGAAAGCTCTAAAGTTTGTCAAAAGCTCTATCATGGAATGATATGTTCTCTTCTGTATTTAACGACTTCTCGGTCAGATATTATGTTCATTGTTTGCTTGTGTGCTCAGTTCCAATCAGATCCAAGGGAAACTCATTTGATTGTTGTCAAGAGAATCCTAAGGTATATCAAGGGAATGACAAATCTGGGTATGATCTACAAAAAGTCTTCAGAGTACACACTTTTTGGTTATTATGATGTAGACTATGTCGAAGATAGAATTGAAAGGAAAAGTAATTCTAGAAACTGTCAATTACTAGGAAACAATCTCGTCTCTTGGGCTAGAAAAAGACAATCAACAATTGCATTATCTACTATAGAGGCTGAATACATCTCAACATCTTTGTGCAACATCCAAATGCTCTAGATGAAGAATCAACTCGAGGATTTTCAGATAAATGAGGGTAATATTTATATCTTTTATGATAATATAACTGCCACTTGTTTGAGTAAGAATCCTATTTTTCACTCAAGAGCTAAACACGTTGAAATGAAACATGATTTTATAAGAGACTATGTTCATAAGAGAATTTTATCTTTAAAATTTATAGATACAGAACATCAGTGGGATGATATCTTTACAAAACCCTTAGCTGAAGATAGATTTCTATTCATTCAGAATAATTTAAATATGAGCAATTGTCCAAAATAAATTCTTTTAGAACTGGCTTAGACTCTTTGTGTAAAAAGAGGTTATGAGTCCAAGCAAATATGGAGTTGTGAAGTTCTATTAGAAATACTTCTACGAGTTAGAAGGTAATTTCTTCAGACACTGAAGCAAGTCAGATACTAATTCCTGTGGTATTCTTTACTTGTGAAAAGCAAATGTGTTCACCAAATATATGAGTATGATCTTTCGATCATATTTATTTGTTGCAGTAACACCTTGAGAATTTTGATTTTGTGAGGTTAGATTTTCAGAATAATCAATATCAATACTCTTCCCAAATTTATTTTCTTCATAAAATCTTTTTGAGCAAAATTCTTTATTTGAACACACTCTTATTAATTTATATTCTGATGGCAATATCGTTTGTTCAAAGCTCACCATGACTCGACTCTAAAAACACTTGAGACTATTTCATATAATTTTTCTTCTGTATGTGTTTGGTTGATGATTATTTTCATCTTTTTGATTATGACAAAAAGGGGGAGTATTAATGGAAAGTTATTTTGAAGTTCAATATCTAGACTCTAAATCACAATTTTGACATTCTAACATATTGAATATGAAAAATTCATTCAATATGTCATGTTTCAGGAATGATAATGAATATTAGGTATTTATGAATATAATAAGAAAAGAAAAGATAAATTCTCAGTATCAAGCATTCATATTCAGGCCATTCATGATCATCAAGTTATGATAGAAACAAGGTTATGAGATGAAGGCATATGTTCTAGTCGAACTCTAATGAGTCGTTATAGGGATGTATTCCTTCTCTTACATATGACCTGGAAAATCAAAATTTCTATTTTGCGAGTCTTGGGATTAGGAGGAGACTCTGAACAAGCTTAAATAAAATTGTGGGATTGTCAGAATCAGGGGGAGAGTATTTGGTAAAGGGAAGATAATTCTGAACTCATCTTAAGTCATTTCCCACTTATTATCTTCGTACAAAATTGGCTCTCAAAATACATTATTTTGTCATTATCAAAAAGGGGGAGATTTTGAGAACAAGATTTGGTTCTGCTCAATATCTTTATATTTTGATAATAATAACAACGAAGTATTTGTGTGAAAGAAATTTTGATACTCTAACAGTTGTTTTTCTGAAAATATTGACATACAGGTTATGACTCTGAAGGAGTTCATGAGAATCAGTGATTCTAACAAGATGATATCCTTTTAAGCGATAAAAGAAAGCAAGATTGTTCATGTACCAACTGTCAGAAAGATCTTGAGAAAACGAATATTGTTGTTGTAATGTTTTCTAGGATTCTGACTTTGGATGACCATGACTATGATATTCTAGTTCAGAAGACCAAGTACTGAAGATTATAATGACTTGAAGTTCTGAAGACTAAAGGTTCTTAGACCAAATGCAGAAAGAATCTGAAGATTTGAAGCTCTGAAGACTAAAGGTTCTGAAGACCAAGTGCTGAAGATTCTGAAGACATAGTTATGAGTGAACAAGGATCCGAAGATTCTCAATACTTGAAGTTCTGACGAAAAAGGGTTTCGAAGACAAGTGTTAAGGTTTTGAAGGCATGGTTCTGAGAAAACAAGGTTCTGAAGACCGAAGACATGAGATTTTGAAGACCCATCAATCATTTCCTCTACTCATGCTTCAATCATAATTCAACCAGAAGCCTCTGAAGTTCTGATGACAAGGATAAATTATTAAGAGAATTATCCTTTCCTCTAGTCATGCTTCAATCATCTATCAACCAGAAGCCTTTGAAGATCAGAAGATAAGGATTAACGGATAAGATGGAATAATACAAGAGTACAAAGAAACTTCATTCCACTAACAATTCCACTACCCAACTAACATGATTTGGTGGTATGTAAGGACAATTGCGTCTACTATTTTCCACCCTCAGTAACGACATTCCTCTGGCCAGCTATGATGCAACAAATCTTTTTCTCAAACACCTATATAAGGATTATCTCTCAAAGTGAAATGTACAAGATTACACAATATTTAAAACACACATACAAAGAAAAATTCTCTATCTATGGTGCATATTTTAAAAAGCTCTTAATTGTGTTTACATTATTTATTTAGAAGAACTCTATTTTAAACAAACCTTTATTGCAAACTGTTGTTTGTATTCCCTAAAGTACCAAGTGAAGGTCAGGAGCTTTAGGAAGACTAGGACATTGAGTCTTAGTAGTTGTTAGTCACAACAGTTGGTTATGCATTCTGGAAGTCACATCAGCTGGTTGTGTAATGTCGATTGTATGTCTCATCAGTTGGTTGTGCGGTTAGTCACAAAACCCGTGTGTTATAATCTGTTACAAATATAGTGGATTAAGTCCTTGTTGAAGGAAAAATAACCTTGGCGAGTGGACTGGAGGTAGCTTGTGGTTGACAAGTGAACCAGGATAAATTAGTGCGTTCTTTCTCTATTTTGGTGTTTGATATATTTGTTGTTTTCACAAAAAGCTTTCATTTTTCAAAACATCAATTAAAAAACCCCTTAAAATTGGCATTATTAAGACACGATTCATTACATAGATATGAATGTTTATTATATCATCACATAAATACTTATGAAAGTTGGTTTCATTAAGCATCATCCTGGTTAGCTCTTCAAGAGATCTATTTTTGTAGATCCAGAAATCTATTTTGTTAAAGAGCTTTGATATTGAAAAGTATGTTTCTTGTCATGAGACATATGTTAACTTCTTTCTCTTCTTCTGATTAATCAGATGAGTCAATATCATCATCAACACATGTTATGTGTGAATTATTTATTTCTTTTTTTAAGTCTTATGTATCTTTCAACTCAATTTTTATTTTAAGGAGAATTTGTCTTTATAAGATATTTCTTTCTGCATTGGAAACATGATGGCACAAACATAGACCTTTCTTCATTTTTATGCTAGAAACTTTGAGGTTGTTTCTCATGCCGTAAGATCTTTTAAACTTATGGACTATGAAATTCATGTTTTCATTATTTCTTGATTCTTTGGCTTCCTTGACTTTGATTGTAGGAGTTTTATCGTATGATTGTGTTCTTGAAATTTGGAAAACTTTTGGAAGTATTTAAGACAATTAGGAAATATTTCTAAACTCATTGGGCTTGTTTGATTCATATATATATATATATATATATATATATATATATATATATATATATATATATATATATATATATATATATATATATATATATATATATATATATATATATATATATATATATATATGTAGAGAGAGAAAGAGTTTGAGAGATTGAGAAACAATTGGGTAAAAAATAG
Source organism: Lathyrus aphaca (assembly GCA_963966055.1). Lineage (NCBI taxonomy): Eukaryota > Viridiplantae > Streptophyta > Magnoliopsida > Fabales > Fabaceae > Lathyrus > Lathyrus aphaca. The sequence continues at coordinate 85,850,036 of OZ014520.1, forward strand.
GGTTTGCACAAGGAAATTGGGATATTATTTTCTTGTAACTTTTTAATAATATTTTGTAACAATTTTATTGAAAATATAATGAATCAAAGAGATGATCTCTTTGTCAGATAGATTAGTTTGATCAAACTGAATAACCAAGTTGTTTTTAATTCTTATCTTTCATCTTCCTCTTGCTTGATATAAATTTGCATTCACTTTTAACATATTAATGTTAAAAGAGAACACATTAGATTAGCAACTTATATTATAATTTGTTAGAGAGAGAGAGAGAGAGTTCAACTTCTCTCTAGTTTTTTCTGGTTATTTGCATCATCGTCTATCATACCATTCAATATTATCTTGCATTTACACAATAATATGTAGCTGTTGTTGGTTTTTTCATGCATCATTCATCATTTCTATATCATTCGTTCAACATTTTAGAATCATTCATGTTCATTCCTCTTTCCTTATGGGACTTGAGCGCATCAACGTAATCCCAAAATTCTTTCATTTTCATGTAAACAGTAGCATGCCATTGCATATTTTCATTACTGCATTATTTTTTCCTCATTAACATTCACTTGCATTTAATACCAGTGCTTTATCCATCATACTATTACACTCAAGAACATTGCAATAATACGCAACAAACAAATTCGTCAGTTTCGAAAAGGTTTCGGTAAGGTTCACCATAGTTTCGGCTTAAACTCCTAGTCTTAGGACTAAGGGCCTTGGCTATTGGGGGTTCTTTTCAATTCCTTGTTCATCTCTAATGTCTAATATCACTTGGACAAAGATCACGAGGAAACAAACAACACGAGTGAATAAATTTTCGGGTTATTCAGCCAGGTTAGGGAAGGATATCGGAGAAGACGAACATATATTTTCTTTTCTTTTTTTACATAATTTCCAAAAAGATATGATGCAAAAGATATGACTGGAATATTCAAAGATTTTGGTCTATCAGAAGTCTTCGTCCCAACAAGAAGAGACAATCACAGAAGAAGACATGGTTTCGCTTGATTTCGTAAGTTCAACAATATAAGACTGATGGTTGCAAGATTAGATAATATCCAGATAGACGGAAAAAATCTCTTTGCAAATATTCATAGATTCTAAAGAGTGCAAAGAGGAGTTCTACCCATAAATACGATCAACAAAAATCCAACTGTTCATCATAAAATATCATATTGGCATGGGTGGAAAGATGGAATAAAAAGGAAAAGCTATGCCCAAGTTGTAAGTGAAAATGGCGTTGAGGAGAAAGAACAAAACAAAGTGAGTCTTAAAAGCTGTAATTGGAGGACGAAGAAACCACTATTTGTACATTTGATGTTTAACATGTCTGAATCAGAGTTAGAACATTTTCATAAAGCATTTGTTGGAATCGTTGATAAAGCTTGATCAACATATGGAATTTAAGATGCTTTCAATGCATATGTTTATTTTAGCATTAATGTAACGCCTTTGGGTACAAACTGGTGCCTACTTAAAGAACGAGAACCTGGAGAGTTACAAATCCTAGTTGAAGAAAAGCGTGCTTGGTTGGAAATTTTATTTGACGAGATTCACCCATGGACTCCATGCAATGTTGACATGGAACGGCTCACATGTATGAAATGCATCGGGTTGCCTTTCCATGCTTGGAACAACATGTAAGAACAAGAGTTGTCTCTGCATTCCATCTCTATCTTTAAATGATAACAATGTAGTATTTATGAAATAACCATTTTATGTTATGATGTTTGTTAAAGTGCAGATCATGAATATTATATATATTAAGATCAAACAAACATTATGAATGAGTGCGTGAATGATATTATGCAAAGTTACTATGTGTAACATTATTCACAAGCATGTTGAAGAAGCAAGTGTGCTTATGAATCTGAGCACAATCAGAAAGATCCAATGATATGGATGTTGCGTTGGCAATGCTATTATGGATGTTGTTCTGAATATGGTTCTGATCAGATAGCGAAGCGAAGCTTCTGAAATTAATCTTCTGAAGAACTTAGTTCTGAAGATTCTGATGACTTGAAGTTATGAAGACTTAAAGTCTGAAGACCAAGTTCCTGAAAGACTCTAAAGACTTACGAGTTCGGAAAATTGAGATTCTCAAGAACTAAGTTCTGAAGACTCTGAAGACAATGTTCTATGTGAACAAATTTCTGAAGATTCTAAGACTTAAATTTCTGAAGAATGGTTTTGAAAAACCAAGTGCTGGAGACTCTAATGATAATGTTCTATGTGAACAAAGTTCTGAAGACTCTAAGACTTGAAGTTCTAAAGACCATAGGTTTCAATCCAAGTGTTGAAGTCCTGAAGAACATAGTTCTATGTGAATAAGTTCTGAAGACTAAATACTTAGATTCTCTGAACCAAATTCATTATGCCGCCCTTTGCTTTAAAGTCATTACGGTTTCCTTAATTCACGTTTATGTTTGAAGAAACAATTTTCGCCGTTGCGTGATGACTCCCTGTGGTGGAAGGATTTGCTGCAGATTTTCCATCCAACAACATACATTAATTTCCTTCATCTTTTTTCATACATACTTGGCGACGGGCATCATGTAGCGTTTTTGTTGAACTTTTGGCTCAGACAGGTTCCATGATGCTCACTTTTTTTGTCGCTTTTTCATTTTCTCCTTATAAAAATGCTTATGTTTCTAAGCTGGACACTTGGAGAGATGAAATCTGGAAATTTAATTTTGACTACATATGTCATGATCTTTTAATGGAGGCTATGGATGACTTTGAGAACTTAAAGATCCTCCTTATGGATTTTTCGCCGCGTCGTGAAATTCAAGACGAGTTTGTTTGGAAAGGGGGGAGTTCTACTTCTTTTACTGTAAATTCTTGTTACAATTCATTAGTAGATTTTGAGACAGTCTCAACACTAGAGAATACTCCCAAGGTGATTTTAAGTGATTTGACAAACGGAAATTCCTCTTAAATTTAAAATATTCGGTTGACGGGTCATTGGAGATAGACTATCCACTATACCGAATTTGGTGGCCAAGGAAATAATATCCAATCAACACAATGTTGTTTGTGTATTTTATTTCAAAGCATTAGAGGATTTGAACTACATTTTATGTAGATGCCCATGTATAATTCTTGTTTGGAAAAAGATTGCGGATTGGGTGAACATTCCTTGGATTGAAGCGAATAATGTCGGCGACCACATCTTAGAATGGTTTTTATTAGTTATATGAAAATCATCAAAATCGACCGCATCATTCATTTGGTTGGTGTCTTGTAGGGAAATATGATGGACTCTCAACCAAATCATCTTTAATGGTGATATTGGTAACCTTGGGGACATACCAATGAGGGTCTAACAAACCTCTTGGAATTAGATAGGTTGTAGTACTTCTTCCTATAAGAAATGTAATTACTATGATTGGTTCAAGTCCCCCTTGGATTTTATGCTATAGGAACACTTGTACTTTAATATTTCCTTGTTGGTGTGTTAGTTGTTGTGGTATTCTAATATTGTAATCAGTTGGATATTATATTACGGATTGATATACTCTTACTCAGGGTTTGAAATTGTGGCGTGCAACACATCAGCAACGGACTGCAAATGCGGTGTGAATGGAAATCATCCACAACAACCGCATCATTGCCGCAACACAACCGCAACGTAACGATATTTTCCGCAGCAGAACCACATTTCTACCGCAACAGGCTGCTACACGTGATTTTCTTACTACTAATTATATTTGTTGTAATATTGGGTGGTAGCTGGTATCACAAAAGCTTTTTTATTCTAATATATGTTCTAATTATAACCAGAAGAAATCTTTCATTTTAGTGATATAATTTTCATTTGGGTTAAAACAAGTGATAAAAATCAGGTTTTCTTGTAGTATATATTAGCTGCTATCACAAAATTTTCAAACCATACACATGCTACATATTTTTATTTACTATAAATATAATATAAATGCGATGACACAATTCTTTTATTTAGTGAAGGTTCTAATTATATTTTTATTTTTATTTACTATAAATATAATATAAATGTAATGACATATTTTTATTTACTTAAATTTACTAAAAGTGTAATATATTGCAGTAAAGACTTTTGAATGACAAAATGATAATGTTTTTTACCATCAAGATTGCAATATAGGACATTAGTATGTTTGTGTCTATAATCCTTTCTATTTTAAATAAATTGTAATTTGTATTATGTACTTGAAAAATTACTTTCTAGCGATTTATGTTTATTTAATGTTACAATATTATTTATGATAATATTTGTTTTATTAGAATTCAATTTAAATTATACATAAATAAGATACAATAGTTTAAAAGTAGTCTAAAAAGGAATTAAAACTAATACACAACTATAAATACAAGAAATATTATAAATACAAGAAATATAAATAATTACAATTATTTTACAATAATTTTTTTTATATTAACATGCTTAAGTTTCAAAGATACTAACATGAATTTAGCAGGAAAGGAATGGATGTTGATTGTGGAACGCACATGATGTGAATTGACATTGAAAGGACACATGGTCTTGGGCCACCTTTGGACCACGAATGTTTTTGTCTTATTTTTGGAAAGAAGCTTAAAATTGAAACACTTTGTGTGAGGGCCAGTCCCTCCCCAAGGAGGACCCTCTCTTATTAGGAGAAAAAATGGATCAACAATGATAAGTCCATAGGGAACTGAGCATATTTTCTAGATTTCTTGTATTCAACTTTAGTATCTTTTTCACATTATTGTTCTAATAAGCTACAAGATCTCATCTTCTAATTCTACTTGGTGAAAGTTGGATGTAAGTTGGATGTCAAAGTGACAAATTCCAAATCTAATATTGATAACAAAAGTGTCAAACCGATAGAATTTGAGAGACCACCATGAGTACCTGGTAGGTTGTAGTGGAGTCTCTTACAAAGGAATCATATATGAACTATATTGTATACTTCATAAATGTATGTGTGAGTTTTCAAAAGTTACTCAAATATGTGAAAAAATACCATATTAAAATCTCATGAATAAAATATTAAGAATTTTGGCAACACAACCACAAAAGTCTAAGTTCTTGGTTGTTTGAAGTTTTATCTGTTAGATAGTATGTTAAGAAGAGTTTTAAGTCCATTAGGGAAAAGAGACAATTAGTATTATTAAAAGACTTTTACTTAAATTAGGGAGGTCTTGTTATCAAGTTTTTGTTTTTTCGGAGTAGTTAATTTAATTCTGGCTCATGACCTTTTTATTTAGTAGTAACCATATATTTATATATATATATATATATATATATATATATATATATATATATATATATATATATATATATATATATATATATATATATATATATATATATATATATATATATATATATTTATTTATTGTAATGTGGCTGTTGAATTTGGATATGAAGAAAAATTTGTTTTATTATTATCTTCTTTGCAACTTAGATCTAACTTTAATCAATTTTAAACCTATCATTGGTGCTTTCAATTTACTGAATTCATGGTTTCTCCAAAGCCTCCTAATCCATCCTCTAAAGAAATTGTGGAGGAAGTTGTCCACATATCCCAACTTAACTTAAACAATGTTATGGCTGAAAACCAACAACTTAATGAGAGATTTGATAGGGTTATTACAGATTTGGAAAATCAATTTGGAAAAAATCACACCAGATTGGAAAACGATAAGCATTTGGAGGATTCAATGTTTGAATCACTCATGACAGCCTTTAACAAGTGGATAACACAAAAGGGTCAACAACCTACACCCATTTTAATGGCAGCAAAGCTTTTCAGGTATATCACACAACACCTCTCTTGTTTCATTATCTCCTACACCCACACCCCCAATTCATGACACCCACAACTGCACCCATTAAAACACTCATGGTTTTTCCTCACAACCCTCTCTTCTCAACAGTCACCAACCTTCAACGCATTGTTGCTGTCCCACCCCCATCATTCTATCAATCTAATTTTTTTCCCAAACTGCTTTTCATTCACCCCAAAATTATAACCCTCCTTTCTATCCCCAAAATTCATACCCATAATTTCCACAAATGACACAATTACCCCATTTTAGAACCTCTAAAGTTGAGCTTGCATTGTTTGATGGCTCTAACCCTTTAGATTGGTTATTTCAAGCTGACCAATTTTTTCAATTTTTCAATTTACCACCAGAAAACAAATTATCTTAATTTCATTTTATATGAAAGGAGAGGCTTTAGGCTAGTTTAAGTGGATGCGTCAAAATCAATTATTAAGTGATTGATTTTCTTTTACCAAAGCATTGGAATTAAGAGTTCACTATGCCAAAATTGACATTTAACAGTGCACCTTAGACAGTGTTTTATAAAGAAAGCGTTGTCTAAGGTTAAAATTAAAAGCAAACACGGAAGCTGTTAAAAAAAATAAAAAAGCGCTGTTAAAAGTCCTACCTTAGACAACACTTTTGAAAAAGCGCTTTCTAAGGTAGGCCTTAGATAGCGCTTTTAGAAAGCGCTTTTAAAGGTAGGCCTTAGACAACGATTTTTCAAAAGTGTTGTCTAAAGTCTTTCAATTTAAAAAAATAAATTAAAACCAACATGGTGTACATATAAACCTTATCATCAGTCAACCAAAAAGTAATAGTTACACTAAAAGTAATAGTTACCTATATATATGTGTTATCTTTTTGTCATAATTTGGTTCATTTAGTTGAGATGAAATATTAAAATCATTTTCACAGGTTTTTGTCATAAGTAGGAAAACCATGGATAAAACATGGATTTGTGTCGATCGAATGACAAAAGAGTATGAGAACGGGGTTGCAGAATTCGTTAAGTTTGTTGTTCAACACGCTGAAAATCCCAGACGAATGCATTGTCCTTGCTTGCATTGTTGTTATATTGGTAAGGTTGACGCAGATGAATTGAAATCGCATTTACTGAGGCATGGAATTGATCAAAGTTATCAGTGTTGGATATTTCATGGTGAGAAAATTAACGAGAATGTTGAACCGAGTGGAAAAAGTAATACAACCTATGCTTCATACGACAAAGACATGGAAACATACGATTGTGATTGAGTTGAAGAGATTGTAGAAGCACTTGAAGAAGATCTTCATGATTATTCTGAAATGTTTGAGAGGATGGTAAGCGATGCAGAGAAACCGCTGTACAAAGGTTGCACTAAATTCTCAAGACTATCTGCGGTATTAAAGTTGTACAACTTAAAGGCGAGCAATGGATGGTTGGATAAAAGTTTCACAGAGTTGTTGGCCCTTATGAGAGAAATGCTACCAGATGATAATGTTCTTCCTAATCGAACCTATGAGACAAAAAAATGTTGTGCTTTATTGGCATGAGCTATGATAAGATACATGCTTGTCCTAACGATTGCATTTTGTTTCGTAACGAATATGCATCGTTAACTGAGTTCCCTAAATGCGGTTTGTATCGATATAAGAAAAGTTTGTCTCCCGCAAAAGTCTTATGGTATTTTCCCATAATTCCGAGATTTAGGCGCATGTTTCGTAGTGAAACCGATGTAAGACATCTGACTTGGCATGCAAATGAAAGAACTATTGATGGAAAGTATCGACATCCGGCTGATTCACCACAGTGGTCGAAGATTGATAATGATTATCCTGAGTTTGGAGAAGAAGCAAGAAACCTTCGCTTGACATTATCTACTGAATGAATGAACCCGCATGGTCTTCAAAGTATCTCACATACCACATGGCCTGTGATTCTTATGATTTATAACCTACCTCCATGGCTATGTATGAAGCGTAAGTACATGATGTTATCTATGTTAATCTCTGGGCCTAAACAACCAGAGAATGACATAGACGTATACTTGACACCTTTGATCGAAGATTTAAAGATTTTGTAGGAGAACGGTGTGGAGGTTTATGATGGATATAGGAAAGAAAATTTCAATTTGAGGGCGATGTTGTTTGGCACAATCAATGATTTTCCAGCATACAAGAATCTATCTGGGTATAGCATTAAAGGTCAACGTGCGTGTCCTGTTTGTGAAGACGGAACCGATATGATTCGATTGGAACTTTGTCAGAAGAATGTGTTTCTCGGTCATCGTAGATTCTTACATTCTAAACATCACTACCGTGGGTGGAGAGAAGCAATCAATGGAGACACTGAACAATGTAAAGCTCCATCTGCATTGTCAGGTGACCAAGTTTTTGAAAAGGTGAAAGATGTGCGTATTGAGTTTGGCAAGCCTTTTGCACATAAGGTTGTCAAAGGTGGGTGGAAGAAAAGGTCAATATTTTTTGAATTTCCATATTGGAAGTCTTTGTACGTGAGACATTTTCTCGATTTTATTCATATTGAAAAAAATGTATTTGAAAGTGTTATCGATACATTACTCAATATAAAAGGAAAGTCTAAGGACAACCTTAAAGCAAGGGAGGGCATGTTAAAAATGGGAATGAGAACTGAATTAGCACCCGTGAAGAAAGGAAAACGAACATATCTATCACCTGCTGCTTTTACTTTATCTAGAAAGGAGAAAACAATTTTGTGTAAGTCTCTGAGTGAAGTTAAGGTTCCCGAAGGATACTCATCAGATATCAGAAGACTTGTTTCTATGAAAGACCTCAAGTTTAAGAATTTGAAGACACATGATTTCCATGTTATAATGGAACATTTTCTACCGATAGATATACATTCTATTTTTCCAGAAAAAGTAAGAAGTGCCATAACTAAATTGTGTTTTTTCTTTAGGTCAATCTGTAGTAAGGTGATCGATCCCGAGATCTTACCAACACTACAAAAAGATATTGTAATTACCTTGTGTGAGCTTGAAATGTATTTTCCTCCGTCTTTTTTTGACATAATGGTTCATCTAGGTGTTCATCTTGTGAAAGAGACACAATTGTGTGGACCAGCTTATATGATATGGATGTACCCTATTGAACGATATATGAAAATATTAAAAGGGTACGTGAAATCCCGAATTCGACCAGAGGGCTGTATTGTTGAACGATACATTGTTGAAGAAGCTGTTGAGTTTTGTACTGAATATTTGTCTAACGTTCAATCGATTGGACTCCCTAAAGTTCAGATTTTCGAAAAAATGGAAGGTAAAAAATTAATTGGAAATAAAATTGTGACAATATCAAGGGATGAACGGGATCAAGTTCATTTGTATGTTCTGCACAATGATAATGAGGTTGAGTCATATGTTGAAATGCACAAGGATGTACTCCTAATGTTAAATCCGAACAGAAATGAAAATTGGATAGTTAGAGAGCACAAACAAAGTTTCATACAATGGTTAAAGGATCATATTTATTCAAAGCGCTCTTTAGATCCTTCTTCGGTAACATAAAGGTTGAGATGTTTGGCATATGGTCCAAGTTTGCATGTGTTTTCTCATAGCGCATACTCAATTAATGGATACACATTTTATACCAAAGAACAAGATGATAAGAGTACTATGAAAAATAGTGGTGTCACCGTGCTAGCTGAAGCAATTCATATATCAAGTATGAAGGACTTAAACCCCAAATATGCAAATTTGTCATATTTGGAGTTATTGAGCACATTTGGGTGTTTGATTATGAGAAGTTTCAGATTCCCATCTTTGGTTGCAAGTGGGTAAAAGTAGTGGCATACAAATGGATAAGTCTGGATATTTGCAAGTTGATCTTACTAGGGTGGGGTACAAAGATGAACCTTTTATTCTAGCATCTCAAGCTAAACAAGTGTTCTATGTGAATGACTCGACGAGTACAAAATGTTCTATAGTGCTTTTCTCTAACAAAGTGGTTGATGATAGCGGTATCGATCAATGTGATATTGATGTTGAGAATGAGTCATGCATTAGACATAATGAGTTGAATATAAATGATGAAGATGAGGATCTTATAGCGGATGAGTCATATATAAGAAACGATCATAATGAGGGAATTTGGATCAATTCATCCATACGCATTGCTAATAAACAAGTGATTAATATTCCAACAAAGAAAAGAAAGAGATGTTAGTGAAAGAGGTAAATTATGCAATTATATCCTTGGTTTCTTGATTATAAGTTATATTTGATCATGCATGGTTTCTTTATTTTTTTTGTTTTCAATTGCTTTGATTATAAGTTATATTTGATCATGCATGGTTTCTTTATTTTTTGTTTTCAATTTCTTTGATTATAAGTTATATTTGATCATGCATGGTTTCTTTATTTTTTTTTGTTTTCAATTGCTTTGAGTATAAGTTATATTTGATCATGCATGGTTTCTTTATTTTTTTTTGTTTTCAATTGCTTTGATTATAAGTTATATTTGATCCTCCTTGGTTTCTTTATTACAGGTTAGACATGGCCACTAATGATGATAACCCATATGATGATCATTTGACACATGAAAGAGGTAGTAAAAAAGTATCAGCTGAAGAAGAGATTCGAAGAGGTATAACGGTTATGAGAAGAGTGGTCAATGGTAGATCTCTAGGCATCATTCTAGATGTGCATTGGAGCAATCAGGGGCAGCTTATAGAACCTAATGGACACGCCTTAACTAGTTTCATCGGTGCACTAGTAAGGAATGAAGTTCCCATTACTTGTGATGATTGGAGAAACAAAGATCTGAATGACTCCAAAGAAATAATTTGGAGTGAGATAAAGGTACAATAATTATGTCTTTAGTTATGCGAATCAATTATGTTTTTTCAATTACCTGTACTAACGCACAATCTGTATATTTTTCTTAGCGGTGTTTTAACATCGAAGAAGAAAGAAGAGGTTTTGTATGAAATTGGCCGGAAAGCTTTTACGAGGGTTTAGAACATTTTTATCATCCAAGTTCCTTAAGGATGCGGATGATAATTATGTTGATGCAGAGCTTCCTAAAAAATATGAAAATTTGATATCAGCAGAAGAATGGGAAGCCTTCAAATCCAAACGACAGGACCCGGTATTTAAAAGACTAAGTGCCACAAATCGGGAAAGAGCATCAAGCCCCGCATATCCGTACCGAAAAGGACGTGTCGGATATGGACGCATAGAACAATCCATGGTAAGTATTTATAAATTGCGATAACATATTTGTTCATCATATATTAGTTTTATTTGATCATATTGTATGACTTAATGTGTAGCTGCAGAAGGAGAAAAGTTCTGAAACATCTATTCCTCACCTGTTTTGTGGAAGGAAGCCCGTGTGGGCAAATTTGGAGTTCCTAAAGAAGATGTTTTACAAGTATACGAGAAATGTGTAAGTATAACATTTTTTCTTTAATTAAATAAAAACTTTATAAACAAATATTTGACAAGTATACGGTATTCATCTGATTTTCAGGAGGCGCTATCGCAGTCTTTACCTCCAAATGATACTAGGAGCATACTTAGTCGGGCATTAGATATCCGTGAGTATTCTGGTCGGGTGAGGGGTAAGGGATTTGGAGTCACTCCGACCTCCCTGAGTATTAAAAAAGGAAAGGCTCGTAGTAATCGGGACCTTCCTGCAAAATTGGAAGCAATACAAGCTGAGCTTGATGCATTAAGGAGAGAAAGAGAGGCTAGTGCCTCAACATGTTTTAAAGATGGTTCGGATAAAGATAATATCAATTGTACCTTTCAGCCGAACATTCCAGAGGTAATTACATATAATTGTCTTAAATTGAACTATTTGCTTAAATTATGTATTTGACATATATACACATTAACAATTTCATTTTATTATTGGTTTTAGGGCATTTCCCATTGTCAGCTCTATTTATCGTCACCATATTATCAGATGGTTGGCAAGGGAAAAGTGCATAACATTAACAGAGTATTACTTCACACTAGAGAGCTCCCTGTTGGATGTTTGAAAGTATCGGTTGATATTGCAGTTGAGCCGAATGCATCATTACCATATCCTAACGATGGTTCAGATGCAACAATGGTGGACGAAGTAGTAGGTTCGTTTGTTGCATGGCCGACAAACCTCATTAGCGTAGGATATGAGGTATGCCTAAAACCTTTCTTAACCTTAATGTGTATATTCAATGTTTGTACGCGCATTTTACGTATATTTTTTACTTGGTTATGTTAAATAGACTCCCACAAGATCCAAATCAAAAGATAATGCTATTCCGCGGCATACCGAGTCCGTGGTTTCAAAAAAACAGGTACAACACAATTATATGACATATATGCATGGAAGTTGTTAAATTCTTAATTTTATCTAACTATTTATATGATATGTAGCTTCAATAAAAGGAGGTTAGCAACGTCTCCGCACAATAAAATAAAAGGTGGTTAGCAACGCCTCCACACAACAAAAAAAGGCTGGTGCTAAGAAGACCGTAGCTAAGAAAAAACCTACCACCAAGTATAGGTCGTGCCTCCAGACATTTCTAGAGATGACAGATATACCGACCGGAGGTGTTCGTCTTGTGCATATGGAGGAAGGTATTTTCGGCTTTGATTACGAACAAATGATTGGTAATGAAGACTTCATGCAAGTTTTTGGTCGTGAAGAAATTGGCGTCAATGTTATCAATACATATATCATGTAAATTTGGTCTACTTTGTTATATTAATTGAACAACTTATTTACTTTATGTTTCAAATGAGGCGTCTAATGTTAATGATGTTTTTATTTAAGGTTTTTGTATGACAAATTGATGCGCCCCAATGGATTGGATGTAACATTTGGATTCTTAGCACCCGCGTCCGTCAGCTTAAATTTAATCTTAAGTAGACCGGATAACGTGACGGAGTATGTTCTCAGGATCCTCATGGCCAACAAAGATACGGAGAAGTTATTCTTTATACCGTTTAATACCGGGTTAGAATTTCATTCTAAATTCATCTATTATAATTATTTTGTATTTTGACGTCGTGTAGAAAATTTACATCTAACATTTGTTTAATCATACATTGGACATTGGTTGTTGCTCGCAATCAATCCTATCAGAGAAATCGTTTATTATCTTGACTCGTTAGGAAATGATTGGACAACATACCCGGATATGAAGGACACAATTGACACATAAGTGAGATTGTTCTAAATTTTCTTGTGTATTTATTAATTTATGTGAATTGTTATAATTACTTCATTTTTATTTTATTAGCATCCTACAAGCTTTTCAAGCCCAACGAGATATCCAAACATCAAAGAGGAGAGCCAACTGCATTACATGGATAAAAGTGGCGGTATATTATTAATTATCACATTTTTTATTATATTAGTGATGATACTTGATAAAACTTAGGATTTATCCATATTTTCTTTTCATCTGTAGTTTCCTCAGCAACGTAATCAAATAGATTGCGGATATTTCATGTTGAGGTTTATGCGAGATACTCTTGTTTTGGGCCGATCAGAGATTCCCACCGATGTATGTATTTCTAACTTATGAGTTATTTTAATATTTACACATATCTCTCATATAATTAAATAGTTGAAATTAAATCAAACTATGTTATATTATTATGTAGTACTTTGATAAATTAAAGTGTGTATATTATAATACAAAAGATCAAGTGGACGAAATCAAAGAGGAATGGTGTCGATTCATTATAGAGTTAGGTGTTATATGAGGTATAATATTGTACTCTTACTTTAATTGATGAGAATTTAAATGTGTAACATTGTAATTTCTATAATATTGTTTATTAATTGAATTACAATCTTTGTGTTATTTCAGGACCTAAGTATATTTGAAGCAATGCTTTGGATGGATTAGATATGTGTAATTATAATATGTACATTTGTAGTAAAATGCAATGACTTGTAATTATAATAGGCCACAATGGTTTGAATTGATATATATATATATATATATATATATATATATATATATATATATATATATATATATATATATATATATATATATATATATATATATATATATATATATATATATATATATATATATATATATATATATATATATATATATATCGGTTTGAATTGCCAATTTTGGATTTATAATTTTGGTGCATAAATTGAAATATAATTTGTGATATTTGTCTGCCAATAATTGGTTGAAAATAGGTCAAAATTCTGGTTTAAAAACCTGGTAAAAAAAGTGGTTTTAAAAAAATTATTCAAAAATTTTCGTATACCTTAGACAACGCTTTACACAAAAAGCGTTGTCTAAGAGGGGCTTAGAAAGCGCTTTTGGAAAAAGCACTGTTTAAGGGGGGGCTTAGACATCGCTTTCAAAAACCGTTGTCTAAGGTATACCTAAAAAAATTAAAATAGGAGGGGATTAGACAACACTTTCACCAAAAGCGCCTAAAAAAATTAAAATAGGAGGGGATTAGACAGCGCTTACACCAAAAGCGTTGTCTAAGGTATTCCTAAACGCGCTGTTTAAAAAAACGTTGTCTAAACCTTTAGCAGCGGAGGTTTAGACAGCACTTTAAAGCGCTGTCTAAGGGGAAAAAAGCGCTGTCTAAGGTCTTGTTTGTTGTAGTGGTTGGTCCATATACCTATGATAACAATCAAGTTGAACTATTCAAGTTGAAATTAGTTAGTTCGGTTGTGGAATATCAAACAACTTTTGAAATATCAATTCATCGACCTACCACAATCTCCCAAGCGATTGGGCTTGCAAAGCTAATTGAAGACAAAATCAATGATTCAAAACCCAAACCAAAACCTTTCCACGTCTATTACTCAAAACCTAACCCCCACTTTCTAACTCCCAAACACCCAAAGTTACTATTCCCAACTAGCCACAAGTGACATCCTCTCCACAAACCGATCCAATCCTTCAAACCCAAGTGTTACCAGGCATGTCCCTCAAATAATCACTTTACCTTTGAACCTTGAGGACAAGGTTCCATGTGGGCTTCTGAGTATTGTTAAGAAGAGTCATAAGCCCATTAAGAAAAATAGACAATCAATATTATTAAAAAAATAAAATTAGGAGGAAGGTGTTGTAATCATGTTTTTGTTCCTTTGGGGTAGTTTATATAATTCTGGCCCATGGTCCTTTTATTTAGTAGTAACCCTTGTCATATATATATATATATATATATATATATATATATATATATATATATATATATATATATATATATATATATATATATATATATATGAGTCAGGATCAACTTACTCTAATAGTAAGTCTTTTTAACTTATTTCATAATCGTAGTCTTGAAATTAGATTTAGTCAATGATTAAATTAATATTTATACTTATAACCATTAGATTAAATCTAATTTAGGGATATAATTATAGAGTAAGTTAAAAAGACTTACTTTTGGAGTAAGTTGATCTATCTATCTATATATATATATATATATATATATATATATATATATATATATATATATATATATATATATATATATATATATATATATATATAATGTGGCTGCTGAATTTGTATATAAAAAAAGTTTATTTTATTATTATCTCCTTTACAACTTAGATCTAACATTAATCAATTTTAAATCTATCGTCATAGTAAAAATGGTTCCTGCAAGGGTTGGCAAACCATTAGCAACACGATAAAGTTGCATTATACTAACAACATTCCTACATTGAGAAGAGTCTGACTGTATTGTAATCTCATTTTTGCCTACTAAGCGCTTTAGTAATAATAACTTCACATACTTGTAGAAGTGTAATAGGATGTAAACTAATTCATAATTATTTTCTTGGGAATAGAAGAAACTCATATTCATAGTAAGATGCATAATTTATTGATCACATGTATAGGTGGGATACTAATTGAGATCATTTCTATGCATATAGTTTCTTACAAATGATCATGGTCAGAATTTAGGATGCAATGCATGTTCAAGGTGTTTTTATGGTGTGTATGACCATTAAAATAAGGTTTTAGAACATAAGAAAATGTTTCGGGACTTTTAGTCTTGCGTGATAAATTTCACTGAATTCTATGAATCGAGTCACATTACTATAATTGATTTTTTTATTAGTGTGATTTGATTCACATACATATTTTCAGGTATATATTGATGTGAATCATTTCACGTAAAGATATTAATCAATTCATGTGGCAACTTTTCAAGATTTTTATATTTTAACACTTTCAAATCACATAAAAAATATATATAACTTCCCAAATCAATAAAGTATTATACTAAGTACTTTAATCATGTAAAATTTACATAAAACAACCAATGCCAACAATCCAAATCTTTTAATCTAGTGTATGTGAAGAAGGTGTTCATCATCTATCTTAATTTAGTTTTGATGAAGATCAAAGCTTGTCAAAGAAGAAATATTAAAGAAGAAAAAGTTTGGGATTAAGAATCAAGATTGCATAAACTTATGGATGTTTTGAACATCAAAAGTAATTGATCATGAAATAAGATAGAATGACAATTCATATGTAAATAAAGCTTTATGTGCTCAAAGAATTTCATCTAAACCCTTCTAAAGTTTCTACAACATCTATGCATGATTTTCTTTCAAGGTACACCTTTAAATAGACAAAGATTCAATTTTCTCAAATGTGAAACCGATTAATCATATGATGCAATCGATTACGTGTTTGTCAGTGCCTAATAAAATTGAAATTTTGGAAGTTATCAATTGATTGATGCAAACCCTACACTGATTTAGGGGTCTTTTCTCCTTGAAATTCTAAACATTATAATTGTTTAATTTATCACTCAATCGATTTTACTTTGCAATTTTTTCGAATTTTTTAACGTTGGTTTTAGAACAATCGATTGATCCATATAAGCAATCGATTGTTTCCTGGAGATTTGTGAAAAAATTTGAACCAATGTAATTCTTTTACACTGCAATTGTTCATGAAACGTTTTTCTAACCATTGCATTCAATCATGCATATTTTCCAAATATTGCTACTCATTAAAAAGGCATCACATGATGTATTTAAAGCAATAATTTTTCATATTTCAATTCACATTTTCTATCTTAATTTTCTAACTATTCATCTTTTTTTAAAAGTGTTCATACACAATCTCATGGAAACTCTTACTACATAAATTTCATACTACAGAGAAAAAGTTTCTTCAATTGAGAACTTAGATTTTATATATCTTGAATTATTTATTGGAAATAGAAGATTAAATTTCAAAATATTGGAAATCATTCAAAATTGTTTGTACTCAATATATCATATTGTGATAAAATTATTCACCAAGTGTGTGGTGACATAGTTTGTAAAGAAAATGTGTGTATTTTCTAAACGTGTTTACGAATAGGAAGTTGTGTTCTTTCTGTTTGTTGTAAAAAGGTTCTTTGATACATAGAGATTAAAAGTCTACCAAGGTATTTGGAATTTGTGTTGAAAAAGGTCATTTGTAGGGTTGATTTAAAATCCACCATAATTTTAGTGTGTATGTGTTATTATATTGTAATATAATCTAGTTGTAAGGTTGTACAAAGATCTAACAAAGAGAAATCTTTCACAGGGTGTGAAGGGACTAGATATACCCTTGGTTGATAAGGGAAACTAGTATAATTTTTATGTCTCATTTACTTTCATGCACTTTTGTTTTCTGCATTGTTGTTCTAAGTTATTCATCACAATTCCGAAAGAAAAAAAAAAGAACATTTGCAAAATAATGAGAAAATTCATAAAAGCTAATTCAACCCCCTCCCCATTCTTAGATTGCACTATGTACTTACAATTGGCTAAAAAGAAGGTTAAGGTAACTTGTTCCTCAATCCAAAAATTATGGCTTTCGTCAATCTTGTTTTTGAAGATGGTCGCAACAACAACAACCTCCATGTTTCGTTGATGAATATTATGACTTTTTGAAAACTTGCATGCAAATGTATTTAGAAGCATAAAGAGAATAAATATAGGATCGTGTGTGGAAAATGGAGCATTCGTTCCTACAATGTTCATAAACACTACTACAAAAAACACATTTAACCTCGGTTGGGCATGAGGTGTTACCTATGACACCCTAAATTCCCCCGCATATTTTAATCGAAAAATCATAGTAAAATTAAAACTAAACATAATTTAAGGCATTACTTATCATCCAAAAACTTGATCGTTAAATGACATGTAACATATTTTGTAATTAAATAGAACGACTTTTATTAAGCAGCAGAAAATCTATCAAAGTAGAAATAACGAAATACAGCGGTTTAACTAAGAAAATCATTTGAAAATATCAAGACAACAAAAGTATCTTTTAATTAAACAACTCAAGCAAATAGTGCTCCCGAATCTCATGTTACATATCAGAGAAGACGCCACTAATGGAAAGTACTTCGACTTCTCCGACCACAAACTCAACTACTCCTGATTACCTGCACATTACCCACGTAGAGGCAACATTCAAACAAAAGGGGTGAGATAATAAAATCAATAAAAAGAAAGAAATGATATAAATTCAAGATCATAAATCATCCAGTTATTCACTCACATCACAACAACCGCAAACACTACACCTTTCAATTCATACACAGGTAATCACATCAAACAACATATGATCATAGTTTCCGTCGAACTCCCCGACCCTATTTTCATGGTCAATGTTCCCGTCGGAACGCCTCGATCCCTGTTTCATGGTCACACAACAACAATGATTACTCACAACCCATCAAGGCACGCAATCACGCCAGCAACAAAAACAAATCCATTAAGGAATTCGGTTAGACGCTCACACCCCACATGGGCACACATCATCCCACAACTCATGTAGTGATATGCACCTCAAGGACAACATACAATGGCTTTCACATAATCAAAGTATCCTACCACTACCAACCACAACACATCAAGTTATCACAACTTCTCAACAACATCATACTACTACAATTCATCAACACCAACAACAACATACTACACCAACATAACAACAACATACTACAATGACACAACAACAACATACATTTATTCGAACATGTGGCATCATGCTTCCATAACTAATAAACATCATTTTCTAATTAAATCCCATATTCACATGTATATCATGTTAAAACACCTTCGAACTCACATATGAAGCATTAATACATAGCAAAAACTATGCAGCAACAACATGAGAATACTATAGTGTGAAACCCCTATTTTTAATTAATTTTAATTAATAAAAATTATATTTTTAGGTCCAGGTCGCATTAAGCAAGCTCCAGCGTGCTAAGCGTGCTCTCCACTTCCTTAAAGGCTAACAAGTTTTTCAGACCGCGCTACACCGCA
The DNA here is from genome assembly GCA_963966055.1 of Lathyrus aphaca. Taxonomy (NCBI): domain Eukaryota; kingdom Viridiplantae; phylum Streptophyta; class Magnoliopsida; order Fabales; family Fabaceae; genus Lathyrus; species Lathyrus aphaca. The sequence continues at coordinate 85,869,122 of OZ014520.1, forward strand.
CTAAGCACACTCCGCGATTCTGATAGAAAACCCTACGATAAACACACTTCCCAACTGCGATCCCAGCATTCAAAACCCCATTTTAATCCATTTTTTTGATACATATTATGATCCAATAACGTATATCTAACATGCTTCTTTCAACATACCAAACAAACACAACAATCCTATCAATTTAGATCCCTTATTCATGAATTTATCATAAACCCTAACCACTAACAATTAACAATCATCCTAAATTTCACCTAACAATTAACTACCTAAATACATATATCATTAATACCTTTTGAGATGAAAGAATCTCACCCTTACCTTAGATCATGAACCTTCTTTCCTTTCCTTCCATGGGTTCGTTCTCCCTTTTCTTCTTACCCTATCTCTTTTCTCCTCTTTCCTTTAGCTCTCCAACTTTCTTTCACTTTTACATATATTGAATAATGACTTCTCACTCTCTCATTCTCACATATACTCCAAATAATAAATTGCCTCATTTGCCCTCACTTAATCCTCATACATTTACCATTATGCCCTTCCACTCACTACACCTCTAATATTCCAACTTATCCCATTGTATTATTATTAATATTCTTGACCCATCTTCTTAAATAATAATAGTAATTCTCATCAATTATATCACTTTATTAATATTCATTTGACACCATAGTTAACCAAATGCTAATTAAAGCAATCTAATTAACCTTACTCAACACACCACTAATCTCATTATTAGTCATACACCTGTACTACGCACAAAACTCTCCTCTTAAGGCCACTACCCTTCACCACGGGTATACAAACATAAGGAATGCACAGCAAACACACACTCGATCATAAAAATTCGCAATCATTAACAAATAATAATTAAAACAGGAAAAAAAGGTGTTACAACTCCCCCCTCCCACTTAGAATAATTTCGTCCTAAATTTTTTACATGATACGAACTACCCCAAATACGCTCTCACATCCAAATAGTCAACTCCCATGCCATGAAAGGCAACACCACGAATAACACAAACAAACAATACAACTTATTGAAGACAAAAACAACAAGATGCAATGCTCACACAATGCACTCGATGACCACCTCAAGACACACAAATAACGAAGTTACGAACACACTGTCGCTCCCCGAATTTTCATCTTGGTGCAAATGCGAAACCGTCGGCGATGTTGGAGGTTGAGGTTGAATTGAGTCGCCAGCTAGGCATTTTTATCCCGAAGGAAAGGTAATGCTGCATAAACCTGGAAGGGTATGGATAAGACGGTTACGAACCAAAGAAACTGAGAAAGGGGATTGGTTACGACCTGGGAAGGTATTAGCACCCAGATCGTCCGTCGTACTCTACGGGATCCACACTTACTTGATTGTGTTTAAAAGGGGATAGTGTATGTGCTAAACTGTGTATAAAAAGCTAGGGAGAAAAGGATGTACAGAGTGTTAATGCAAAAAGAAAGTGAGTGCTCAAAACTGAGGCTAAGGAAAGAGAAATTGGGATGAGGAGAGGGGGAGGACCTGGGGACTTTTGTTCGATAACTGTTAAGTTATGCCCACGTATCCTCTCGTGCAATGAGGAAGTCAGAACACCATAGTTCGACTCAAAGAGACTGGTTGTTTTTGGTGAACTGCTTACTTATATATGCTCAAGTGTGTGACTCGTCTGGCCCGAGTGCTAACTGTCTTGCATTAGACGGAAGAAACAAGTTCTCGTTTTCAGGGTGCGTGTGATGAGAAAAGAATCCCGGAGGAGACGTTTATTGTTTGTTTTTGTTTTTTCAGTTATTTATTGTTTTTTTGGTGTTTTGCATTAGTTAATGAGCTTAAGCCTAAATCGAGGGTTGTAAACTCATTATATCCTCCCTGATCAGGGATAATGAGCCTACTTAGGCATGAGGTGAAGATCTCAACTTAATTACCATGATGATATAGGATTAAGATCATTAACCTACTTGGTAATTATTAAGTGTTTTTGGGTTTTTGTTTTGTGTTAAGTAATGAGTTTACTCTCCAATCAAAGATTAGTGAACTCATTACACCATCCTAAGAGAAGGATGATAGATGAGAACACTTAAGCTAAGGAAGATACCTCAACTTAATCCATGGTTAGGGATTAAATTCATTATATAACAAGCCTTTATTAAGTGGATTTTAATTAAAGGTGAGATGAAGAAGTTTTTTTTATGTTTGAAAAACTTTAGCACGAGGGGGACTTGTCCATTGAACACTAGGGTTAGTCCCTCTGAACCACCAGGCAGAGATGTAACCCTAATATAAGGCCCAAGTTACAAGCTTAGGTCTTTAATATTTATTAGATGTTTTAGATTGAAGGTGAAAACAACTTAAAGGTTTAGCACTAAGGATCAAAGTTATACACTCCATCCTAAAGTTATCATGCTTGGATGTTCATATGATTTGTAATGCATCAAAAGAAGTCTTCAGATGGCCACCAAGGAAGAGAAGCAGATGAAAATAGAGAGAGAGAGAGAGAGAGAGAGAGAGAGAGAAGGATTAGGTTACTTACTTCATGAAGAAGCTAAGTAACCTAGGAACAAGAGAGAACATAAGTGAATGAGATTCACTTCAAACACAAACAAAGTGCATAAAAATAAAGAGAGAAAGAGAGGTTGGATGTGGATGCACATCCACATCCTGATTAACTTACCAAATGCATCTGAAATAGTTAGTTTTGAAAGCAAGATATGTACAAATTCAAAAGCATAAACAAATCAAGAGATAAAAAATTGAAAATGCATCCAAGGGGACCCTAAGCACTCATGAAATCACCATCCAAAGGGGGAGGTCTAAAGGTTTACCAAGTTCAAGTTATGGTCATCCTAAAATTTGCTAGGGTTTTGGATACTTCTCAATGTAAAATACAAATTAATTTGAAAATGCAAGATAAAAATAAGACAAAAATATATTTAGAAACTAGAGGTCAATTGTGAAAGAATGCAAAAAGAACCATATGCAAACCCATCTTGGTTTGAGAGATATCAATTTTTGAATTTAGGAATGAAAAATTGGAATTTTGGAAACCCTAATTCAAATAAAAATGTCAAAGTATGGTCAAACCCTAAAATAAATTTGTGAGATGAGTTTGTAAATGTTTAAAGAACCTCTCTGAATTTTTTTGTGATTTTTAGATACTTTAAGGTATTTTTAATTAATTAAAATGAATGAATTAATTAAAATATACAATTAAATTATTTAAAAATGTATTTTTTAATGAAAAAATAAAAATAAAAATGTTTTTGGTTTCTGAAAACTAATTTGAATGGTGACAAAAAGTTCTAGATTTTTAAAATGATTTTTACTATTTTTTGTGATTTTTAGAAAAGAAAACAATATAAAATGACATAAAATTAAAAGAAAAAGAAAAATAATTCAAAACAAAGGCTGAGATTGAAAGAGGAGGAAATCAACGCGCCAGATGGGAAGTCAAGCTGACTTGGGGTATTCAGATCAAAATGACCACATTCAAATGGAAAACGCGCGTACAATCCAAGGACCATGGTTTTTTCCGAGCTTTTTAATTTTGTTTTAATTAATTAAATATAATTAGGGTTTAATGACCTAATCTAAGTCGTCCACGCACTAACCCTAATCAAGATCTAAGGGACAAGATTCAAACTGTGCAACTAATTGTGATTAGCCCTAATTACTTTCAGGTGACCGAAGATGAGCTCCGGTCATCTTCTCCGGCAACCAAAAATGCCAACTTCCTATTTAAGCTTCTAAACCTCAATTTTTCTGCCCAAAATTACTCTCCTAACCACATATATCAAGACTCAACAAACAAAACACATTTATCATGCATCATAAAGCTAAATCGAATCAAACAAGTTCTAGGTCAAAAATTTCAGAACATCATGAAATCCTCATTTCTAACCTATTTTCAATTCTAATCATATCATGATCATCAAGGAAGCATGGAGAATCATTTTAAAACTTAAAATCATGCTTCTGAAAAAAAAAAGTTCATGAAGGTTACCTGAGATGGAATCCTTCAAAATGCAGCTTTATGGGCTTCCCTTTTGTGCAATCCAACCTCTTTTGATCTCCTGAGCTCAATGAAATGCTTGAATGGAGCTTAGAGTGGCTATTTTGAGTGTTTGGTTTCTGAAGTTGCAGAAATCGTGTTTGAGTTTGAGGGTGTTTCAGGCTATGGTGATGGGTGGGAAATGATCCTTAGGCTATGATGAGTTGAATGGTGAAAGAAATTTTGGTTTTTGTTGGCTGGATTGTGAAATTCGATAGCATGAAGGTTTTGAGGAATTTTTCTCAATCTGAAGTTGTGTGTTCTTTGCAGCCATGAAGCTTGCCTTTTTATAGCCACGGGAGTATGTATAAGCCATACCATTTGTCAGTATAGTGGGTGTGGCACTGTGTGATTGGTATGGGAGAAAATTCAAAAAGTTAAGTTTCTTTGTACTTGAGGTATGTGTCAATGCAGCAAGGGATTCTGAGCATAGATTGCCTCATCATGCTTCATGGAGGGCCCTTGGATCAAAGAAATGCAGCTGTAATGCATAAATGAAGAGATATCAAGCTTTATGCAACTTAGCCATTTTGGAATTTCTCATGCATCAAGCCATGAAATCCTTGAATTCTTGGGCCAATTCTGATGTTTTGAAGTAGCATTGCCATGTTATGTCACATTTGGGCACATTAGAAGTCTTGTGAATGCTTGAAATTCCAAAATGCACAAAATCCTCTTTGACATGAACCTTGAAATTATGTGATTTTTGCCAACTTTGCAAGGCCATAACTTGAGTTCTAGGATGAATTATAATGAGTTCTTGTACTTTTTGAAAATGGGAGGATCCAATCTACAACTTTCATGTTTGAAGAAATTTCATTTGAAACCTTTTTGATCAAGAAAGAGGAGGTTGAAAATCTTTCCCAAAATAGAAAGTTTACATTACAAGTCATTTCCATTTTTGGCAAGTTTTGGATTTGTTCATTTTTCTTCAACTTTGTGAACTTCCAAGCATTCCAATGATCAAATAAAGACCATATGACTTCAAAATGGTGATGATGACCCTTTGGAACCATTATTGGGGGCCTCAGATGCCCAGAATCTGGTTTTTCTTGCTCAAGAAGTTACCATTTGATCAGATGACTTCCACATTGAATGTTTCCATGAAATTTGATACACATGCTCCTTATAATATATATGGACCAATAGCAACAAGAATGACCAACAAATTTGGGTGTAAGGCCTTCAAAACCAAAACCCTAATTTCAGGTCATCTGTGTAGGAATCCTCGGCTTAACTTCAATACTTCTGCAATGCTTTGACATTTATTGATTTCAATGGACCCATGGGGGCATAAGATGATCATAGAACACTCAAGGAATCTCTTGGAATGCTTCAAGGCCTTTGAGATAGCTCAAACCACTTCTAAAATTCATCTGATCACAAACCCTATCTATGCAGTCTATGCAGTGAAATAATTATGCAGTGTGAGATGTTATGCTTATGTAATGCAATATGAAGGATCACAAGCCAAGGTGTGAGAAAAAAGAGAGGGAAAATTTGGGGTGTTTACACATACAGGTTCACTCTAAACTAGAATACAACATGATAGTTACCATCATCATAGGTAACACCTCTCTAATTCCCAGTCGAAATTATCTACTCGTACTCGAACCATCACCATATGCAATGAGGCAACAACAAGATAAGAACACAAAATTCCATAACACAACATCAACGTAACCATACTACCAACTTCGTTGTCACACAACATTAAGACAACCATCCTACAATTTACCAGTCAAACATGTAACTAGTACATCCATCTACCTAGTGGTACATGATTAACAGTTAAACTTTTAACCATTTCACTTCCATTCTGGAACATCCAATGGTCTCATTATTCATGTGGATCCTATCGTTCGACCTTTGAACTCCTATAAGTTATACATGTGTGAACAAACTGCACTACATCACACTTCTGCTGCGCATTCTGATTACTCGCAACCATCAAATCCACCAAGTTCACATCCAACTTCTAACTCTTTCTAACAATCACCAAAAAATAATTCTTCACTTTTAATATACCTAACCTCACACTTTACTATGTTAACTAATATACTAGACACAAGTCTCTGAACTTCTAACTCCATTCTAATTCTCTGACCATCAAAGCAGACCTATGAAAATACTTCCAACTTAACTCATCAGGCACAAAATTAACTTTACAAATAGGATAATTTGAGCCAAGGTCCTAACTTATCTGAAATTCCAACCATCCTCATTATCTCATACTCTACTCATTTCGATCAAACAGGTATTCAGCACTCTTGTGATTACTAAACATTTTGAATCTAGATCTATAAAAATAATACTTCCGGATTTTCAACACACATACAACCGCAACCAATTCCAAATATTGAATAGGATAAATCCCTTCATGAATCATCATTTGTCTTAAAGCATAAACTATGACTTTACCATCTTGTATTCACATATTATCAAAACTCATCACAACTACATCCTAATACTCCACAAGCTGTTTATTAGGATCAAGAAGAATTTAAACTGGAACCGTATTTGACTTCTACTTTGGTTCTCTAAAACTTTCCTCGCGACAAACATTCCAAACAAACGACTTATGTTTTGCAACTTAATTGAGATAAAGGAAATGCTAACTTGAAAAACCTCCCATAACTTGCAGTAATAACCAACTAATTAGTCCAAAAACATTCTAATACCTTTAACCTACTTCGGAGCTTCCTCGTTGTAGAATCATTACTAATAATGGTTCCAATCTCAATAACAAGATAATGGCAGAGTTATGTCGGGATTTCAAAATCGAACATCACAACTCTACTTCGTACCGCCCGAAGATGAATGGCACCGTCAATGCGGAAAACAAGAAAATCAAGAAGATAGTGCAGAAAATGGTTGTGACGTATAAAGATTGTCATGAGATGTTGCCATTTTCATTGCATGGGTACCAGACATCTGTGCGCACCTCAATCGGGGAAACCCCATTCTCACTAGTGTATGGCATGGAGGAAGTCCTACCGGTTGAAGTAAAGATTTCATCCTTGAGGATAATGATGGATGTTAAGTTTGATGAAGCTGAATGGCTTCAATCCAGATTCAACCAGTTGAGCCTCATTGAGGAGAAACGTATAACATTTGTATGCCATAGACAGTTGTATCAACGGAGAATGAAACAAACATTCGATCAGAAGGTACGACCTCGATGTTACATACCTGGTGACTTAGTGCTGAAAAGGATCCTCCCTCCTAAAATAGATCACAAGGGAAAGTGGACTCCCAATTATGAAGGTTCATTTGTGGTTAAAAAGATCTTCTCGGGCAGAGCCTTAATGCTAACAACCATGGATGGAGAAGACTTTCCATCCCCTGTCAACCCAGATGCAGTTAAAAAAATACTTCGTATAAAAGAGACCCGTTAGACAAAAACAGAATAAAGAGTTGAAGCAAAAAAGGGAATCCCGACGAGCCAAAAACAGAATAAAAGGCTCGGGCAAAAAATAGGGATATAAACAAAAAATGTACACCCGGTGAGTTGAAAAGCCACATTGGACAACTCAGGCAAAAAAGGGTATCCCGGTGGATTGAAAACCCGAAAGGGTGGTCCGCACAAAAAAGGAATTGAAATGAACAACTGTGATCTGTGATTCGTCATCTACAACAATGGATAATCTGAGGGTTAAGAATCAGTCCAATCGTTTTCCTCATAAAACAAAGTATACAGAGAGTCTTAAGAACATATGGGTTATAGCCGGGTTGGAACATGATGGGATCTAATTTAACATTTCCATTAGGATAGTTTACTTTTCCTTTTGTGAAATTTCCTCTTTCTAGGGATTGCTTCCTGGTGTAACACCTATTCACAACCATATTTTAATTAATAAAGTGCATTTCATCCAAATAGCTTTTGTTTGTTTTTGATTTCATTTACCATTGTTGATTGCAAAAACGTCCAAAAATTGTAATAGATATTGCATTGTGAAGACATTGATGTTTTACAATACATGCTTAAGAGTAAAATATTTGACATATAATTTAATTGTTGATTAGCAGGGATGGTGAATTCAGACTATGAACCTGGGGCACATAGGCTTTTCTAACTTTCTCTTTTGCAGGAACTATCAGTTGCGTTCACTAGTTTGCAGGTACGGAGTAAAACAAATCCATTGCCAGCACGAGGCATCAAGGAGCTTTTTTTCTCAACATGCTTCATTGACCATGATTCCTCAGCAGGTCTCAGTGGATTACCTTCCTCCAGCAGAGCAATAAAAGGGGTTGGTACTTCCTTGGCAGAGGGTATCATTAATTAAGAGATTATCTATATCTCTCATCACTAGCATGAGATGCTTTATATTTCTTATCCCCAACAAGAGACGACTTAAAACTCTTATCTTCGGCAGAAAGAATTCTCATTTATGTTCTCCATCATCCCTAGTAGGGTTGGAAATTGGAATCTTCCATAGCAGGGTAACAAAAGGTTGATATTCCCAAGTAGAAAGTCCTCCTTCAATAGAGAGATATTCTTCACAAGAGTCTTCTTGTCCCCCAGTAGTATATGAGGAGTCCTTATTCCCCAGCAGAATTCTCCCTCAGCAGAATATCAACAAATCCTTTCTTCAGCTAGGTCAGAAAGTCGTCAATTCCCCAATAGAGTTCTATGGGTGACGTACCTCCCAATCTGAGCCCTTCCAGATGGAACCTTCCCCAACAGGGTCATTATTCTTCAACTCTTTCAAAGTCCAATTTATTGGAAATTGTGGCAGTTCAGAGCCAGTATCATTAGCATCTTCACCATCAAAGATATTATTCCCTGCAGGGATTCATAAAATCAATTCAATGATTATTCCTTCCCTAGTAAAGTTGTTAGGGATACCTGTTACTTCCTTATCAGGAGATCTCCTTCGCATTTGCATTTAGTAATCATCATTAAATTTGTATCTTATAAAAACGTGTAGCATTTCCATCATTATGGATCATTACACCATAGAAAAATTCAAACATGCATACATACACCAAAAGTTTGAATAATTCCTCAATAAAACAATGACATTCCCAAGAGTCTGTTCATTTTGTTCCTCATCAGTTCTTTTCAATCAGTACAAAGGTGTTAGATCGGTTGATCTTATTTGAGTTATAAATCAGTTGATATTACTTCTCTGAGTCGTAAATCATATGATATTACAATCTCTATTTTGGGTTGTGGGATGGTTGATTCTATTTCCTGTCACCCTTTGTTCGGGTGTTAGATCATTTGATCTTATTTGAGTTGTAAATCGGTTGATATTACTTCTCTGAGTCATAAATCAGATGATATTACAGTCTCTCTTTTGGGTTGTGGGTCGGTTGATTCCATTTCCCTTCACCCTTTGTTTGGGTGTTAGATCGGTTGATCTTATTTGAGTTGTAAATCGGTAGATATTACATCTCTGAGCCGTAAATCAGATGATATTATAATCAGTCTTTTGGGCTATGGGTCGGTTAATTCCATTTCCTTTCACCTTTTGTTCATGCGTTAGATCGGTTGATCTTATTGTGAGTTGTCATTCGAGGATGGCATTCTCTTTATTCAAGTCCTTCCGAAGTTGGTCTTGTTGTTGTGGCTATCATTCAAGGATGGTATACCATACGGAGTTTATTGATCGAGGTCAATAGTTCTCTTTTGCAAAGTCTATCTGAGGTCAGTCTTTGTGTTTTTGGTTATCGGTCGAGGTCGGTATACCATTTCGATTCCATTGAAGGATGGTTTCGTGTTAGATCCTAGGATCTTATTATGAGTTGTCATTCAAGGATGGAATTCTCTTCTTCAAGTCCTTCTGAGGTTGGTCTTGTTGTTGTGGATATCATTCGAGGATGGTAGACCATTTTGAGTTTATTGATCGAGGTTAACATTTCTCTTTTGCAAAGTCTGTTCGAGGTCAGTCTTTGTTTTTTTGGTTATCGACTGAGGTCGGTATACCATTTCGATTCCATTCGAGTATGGTTTCATGTAAGATCTAAGGATATTATTGTGAGTTGTCATTCTAGGATGGAATTATCTTCTTCAAGTCCTTATGAGGTTGGTCTTGTTGTTGTAGATATCATTCGAGGATGGTAGACCATTTTAAGTTTATTGATCGAGGTCAATATCTCTCTTCTGCAAAGTCTATCCGAGGTCAGCCTTTGTGTTTCTGGTTATCGACCAAGGCCTATATACCATTTCGATTCCATTTGAGGATGGTTTCACGTTAGAGCCGAGGATCTTATTGTGAGTTGTCATTCAAGGACGACATTCTCTTCTTCAAGTCCTTCCGAGGTTAGTCTTGTTGTTTTGGCTATCATTCGAGGATGGTAGACCATTTGGAGTTTATTGATCGAGGTCAATATTTCTTGATTGCAAAGTCTGTCTGAGGTCACTTTGTATTCCTGGTTATCGAGCGAGGCCAATATACCATTTCGATTCCATTCGAGGATGGTTTCGTGTTAGATCCGAGGATCTTATTGTGAGTTGTCATTTGAGGATGGCATTCGATCTCTTCTTCAAGTCCTTCCGAGGTTGGTCTTGTTGTTTTGGCTATCATTTGAGGATGGTAGACCATTTTAAATTTATTGATCGAGGTCAAATATTTCTCTTCTACAAAGTCTGTCTGAGGTCAGTCTTTGTGTTTCTAGTTATCGATCGAGGCTGGTATACCATTTCGATTCTATTCGAGGATGGTTTCGCGTTAGAGCCGAGGATCTTATTGTGAGTTGTCATTCAAGGATGGAATTCTCTTCTTCAAATTCTTCCGAGGTTGGTCTTGTTGTTTTGGCTATCATTCGAGGATGGTAGACCATTTGGAGTTTATTGATCGAGGTCAATATTTCTTGTTTGCAAAGTCTGTCTGAGGCCAGTCTTTGTATTTTTGGTTATCGACCGAGGCCATTATACCATTTCGATTCCATTCAAGGATGGTTTCTTGTTAGATTCAAGGATCTTATTGTGAGTTGTCATTCGAGGATGGCTTTCTCTTTTTCAAGTCCTTTCAAGGTTGGTCTTATTGTTATGGCTATCATTTGAGGATTGTAGACCATTTGGAGTTTATTGATCAAGATTAATATTTCTCTTTTGCAAAGTCTTTCTGAGGTCAGTCTTTATTGTTTATGGTTATCGGTCGAGGCCGATACACCATTTTGATTCTATCTGCGTCAATTTCGTATTTTGAGTTGTATTCGAGGATGTCATTCTCTTTGCATGTCCTTCCTAGGTTGGTCTTGTTTGTTGTGGCTATCATTCGAGGATGGTCGACCATTTTGAGTTTATTGATCGAGGTCAATATTTCTCCCTAAAGGGTCTGATCGAGGTCCGTCCTTGTTCCCCTTTATTTTTGATGTATCTTTTGATTTCGTCTGAGGCCGGTTTTATTTATTTCAAGTTTATCACTCGAGGATGGTATTATTTTCCAAGTCCGTCTAAGGTTGGTCTTATTGCTTTTGTGTTCCCTTGTAGTGTTGATCAAGGTCAACATTCATTCCACCATACTTTCCTTTTTCCCACAAAGTACAAAGTTTTCGGTTTATTTGGGTATACAATCCCTACATACCATGAACGGCTGAAAGCAATTTCTATCTGCCATTCAAGTCTACATTTGATTGAATAGGGGATGCTGTAACACCCCAAAATTTTCCATACATTGCATTGCATTTAAGTCAAAAGAAAAGAAAACATACATTCATTGGTTGAAGCCTAAGGCATTTCGTCAGTGGTTCACCAAAGTGTATGATCATTCAAGGCCAAGAACAAGAGCCAAGCTTCTTAAAAAATCTCAAGGGTCTCTTACATCACATAAACCCTCAAATGATACTTCAAGTCACCAGAAGAAGTGGATTGATCAAAAGGTCCAAGTAGTGCAACATCTCCTAGCACCTTGCCCAAATTAGGATTTTAGTTCCAAGGGGTCTTTTGAAGGATTTTTGATTCTAAATTTTCCCCATGGTCTTCTATATGTTACCAAGTGTTCATGAATGAAATTTGGTGCATTGGTTCCTTGAGGAAGGTTTTCAATCAGGCAGTTGCTTGTGATCTAAGTAAAAGTCAACTATGGAGAAAGAAAAGTCAATTGTGGATTCTTAAGGTCTAAATCATGATTTTCAACGTCTTATATCTTCATATGGTCCTAAAATGTCAAGATTTCCATCATTCATCACGAATCAAAGCTCATGGCAAAAGTTACCAAATTTGGAAAGGACTTGTAATTTGAACTTTCCATTTTTGGAAGTTTTCTAAGCCACATTCAACTAGACTTTTCATCATAAAAAATGCTTCACACAAAATTTTACTAACATGAAAGTTGAATATCATTCTCTATCCTTTTTCATAAAGTACTAGATCATCCTCATACCATTTGTGAATCTCCAGATATGATCAAAAGACCTAAGGGTGTGTTTTAAGGTTTTCTACATGCACTAAATCTTCCACTTTTGCAAAAAGGCCTCTACATGACTTGTATTAATTTCAATTTTCCAATCCAGTTCACAAACTCAAAGTACATCTCATTTGGAGCAAATTTGACTTTTGAGTCATTCCATTTCATGGCTTATTTCTCAAGAAATTATCAAATGGCCAAAATGCATAAAGGATTAAAACTTACAAACCAAGCATCCACAAGTCAAATAGTCAATCCAAAACTGATTAGGGGTTAATATGGAAGCTTACCATGCATATTATCACGTCCATGTACGTGTGATTAGCCATGAACACTCCAAGTTGCATTTTTGCAAAATCACACTAAACTAACTAACCATGGATCTAATGGATCTCTAACCATGGTTAGGCCCAAAATTCACCAAATAAAAACTCTTAACCCCACTGGTTAGAGCTAGAGTTCAACAGATTTTCAAATTTCACAAAAATTGCAGAAACTTTCTCTTCTTCAATTCTCTCTCCTCACAAGGTTTTCTTGAGTTTTCTCTTCACATTCATGATCAGTGAAGTTCATTGAACAAAAATCGATCATCACATGGAACTCTAATTAAGGATTTAACCAAGTCAAGTTCAAGATCCTTTTCTTTCAAATCTCAAGATTCAGGCCATATCCAAGCTCTAATTGCATTTATTTTGCAGTTAGAGGTTCCAAGGACTTGATCTGCAGCTTCCAGAGGGTTTTCTTGGAGTATTTTCACTTCTGCAAGTTTTAGGTTGGTGCAATTTTTGAACTCATGGATCTTGAATTTTATGTCTGCATTGTGTTCATGATAGTGTGTTGATCATACTGATATGTTTAGAATTGATTTTGGACGTGTATTATGGATGCTATGTGGATCTGAATTTTTTTAGATCAAACTTGTTTCTTTCGATTTGCATTATTCTTGCATTACTTGAGAAAACGAAGGTGATATTTGAATTCAGAGTGAAATTTTGAGTTGAAATATGGTAGAGTTTTCCATTTCTGGAAAATTTTGGTAGGATGCTCACCTGAGATGGCGAACGAAGCTAGGGCTCCGACACCGGAACTTATTATAGGTCATCAGAAGTCTTTGTGAAGAAGACACAATCTTGTGCGTTGGTTTGTTTGATCCAATGGCTGGCAACGTGTCAGCGCATTAAAATTATGCGTGACTAGCACGTATTTTCTATTTTTCATATTTAATCTATTTGTGTGCATTACCATGTTATTGTCATGCACTTGTTAATCTGAACCCTTGATCTTGCTTATTATTTTCTTTGTTGACTGAATGTTGTACGTTGGATTGATCTGATGGTGGTGTGTGGGGTCAATTGTTGACCAGATTCCACAATAAGTTTGTTGACTGCGTGTGTGAGTGGGTTGGGTTTTTCTTACTATCTGGACACTCCTTTGTCGAGTCCATTGGTTTTTAACATGATATTTGCTAGTGTTGAACCCCTGTGCATTTCTTTCATTTTTATTTTCATGGTTTCCATTTTATTTTCATAAAAATCATTTTAAGACATTTAAAAATCCCACAAAAATTCATGGATCACCTTTTTACATTTAAATAATTTCTGGAATTTTTTATTTATGGTTTTGGTGATTTTTCATTTCATTTTCTATATTTTTTTGTATATTCTTTTTCATTGGTTTCTACCTTGATACATAAACTTTAAAGAATTATTTTACATAGCATATTAAACATTTTTCAATAATACTTTTTTCATTCATTTCCTAACACATTAACCTTCAAAAAAATATTTTTTCATATTTTTTAAAATCATGTTAATTGCATTTTGGTCCTTGCACTTTGCATCTTTGTTCATGGATCCTACTTGACCATTAAGCCATTGTTTAAAATAGTTTGATCTTGAATTTTTGTGTGAGCTTTTGGTGAGGGATTAGTCTTTGACTTAGGTCACTTTAGGTTTAATTTTACAATTTTTTATCTTGGTTTGATGTATGATTGATTACTTGCAAATGAAGTTACTTTCCATGAGCTTTCTTCATTACTTCCTTAACCCTAATTGCTTGAAGGCATTTATGCCATTATTTGGGGTCACTTGTAGGAGTTTTCTATGTTTGTTTAGAATCTTATAATCCTGGTTTGATCATTTATAGGTCCATTTGACTGGATTTGCCTCTTGGTTTGTTTGATGCATCCTTTGTATATTTGACTTAATTCTTCCAATTCATTCATCCCATGCTTCTTATGCTAACTTGTATGCCTCTAACATGATCATCATGCCATCTCATTTGAATTATACATCAAGTATGCCTCTGAATTCATGCATATGCAACCATGTTTGCATGATATGTTGCATAATCTTTCATTCATTTCAAGTATGAAACATTTTTGCATTATGTGACTTTCTTTTATATGCTTTGGTGAATTGTTTGAATTTGTTTGCTAGGTGAACTTGTCATGATTGTATGTACATCCTTAATATTTCATTTTCATCATAAGCTACCGACCTTCATCATCTTAGGATCATTTTTACTCATTTGACTTTTATTTTGACCTCTGTTCATCCTTACATGATACATGCTTACTTCTTCTCCATCTTAATCCCTCAATCACTTAAGTGCTTCTTCACATGACTTGTATTCTCATTCATAGTCATCATAGGACACTAACAAGTGATGTATGTTGCTAACTTCTATCATCTAATGTCATCTTTTCACATTTGACTTTCACGTTTGCTTTACTTGTTTCTTCTCTTATGAATGTGTGAATGCTATT
Organism: Lathyrus aphaca; assembly: GCA_963966055.1. Classification (NCBI taxonomy): domain Eukaryota; kingdom Viridiplantae; phylum Streptophyta; class Magnoliopsida; order Fabales; family Fabaceae; genus Lathyrus; species Lathyrus aphaca. Next base: position 85,884,283 of record OZ014520.1, read on the forward strand.
TTCTCTTCATCCCTCACTCTACCCTGAATTAATCCATGAACTTTGCATCTTTACTTCTTTATATGTGGTTCTTTATATTTTCTTTGCTACTTTAGTGCTTCTTGGCACTTGTTTTATTTAGAAGTAACTTATCTTCCATCATGGAAGTAAGTTGTCTTCTAATCCTTTTCTTCTTCTTCTTCCTTCTTCTTCTTTTCTCTCCTTATTATTCATTAGGATAGAGATCTTTAAACCTCACTAACCTAGGTTATCCAAGCATGAAAACTTACTTAGGACTGTTTAGTCTCCCTTAAACGTTTTACCTTTGGAGATCCTTTTGGTGCCTTCTCTCTCTTCTCAAAACAACTCAAAAATACTTAATAAAGGTTGAAGTGACTTCTTGTGTCACAGACTTATTCCATGGGGCATTTACATCTATCCCATCTTGGGGTATTGTAAACTTATCTTGCATGATGTACAAGTATAAACTTGAAGTCATTCTCACAAAGAAAAACCTAAAAAACATTTCTTCACTTCAAAATAAATAAACACTTAATAAGTACAATGTGCTTGTGTACTTGAGCCTCCATCATTGGAACCAAGTCTTGAGGATCTTCTCCTTACATGGGTGTGCCTCTTCTTTATTCCATCTTGGACTGATGTAAGAAGTACATACTCCATTGAATGATACTTGAATACACTTTCCTATGCAAACTCAAATAAAAAGCTTCTAAAAAGCTCCAAACCAACAACAAGCGTCTTTCCTGTGGGAATTCTCTTCTCATCTCTTTCACTCCAATCAAGAGAACTCGCTTCGACTTGTCTTTTGAAAGACGGTAAATGCATTCGTTCCAAACGATCCTGCAATTCCTGAGCATAGGAATAAGCAGTTCAATCATAAAAAATACAAACAAACAAATTTCCTCCCTAGTTAGGGGAACTACGTTGACTCGTATTCTCATTCCTGATGAGATACGTAGGCAGTGGGGTAGGGTCCATTCGAGCACAATTCTTTCTTTTCCCTACATTTTCCCATTCTTTTTTCTCAGTTCAGCAACAGATGAAGCAGATATTTATACCCTTTGAAATAGTACAAGCAAGCGTGGATCCCGTCGGGTACGACGGATGTGAACGGGTGCTAATACTTTCCCTTCGTGTAACTGACTCCCGAACACAGTCTCTTTGGTTCGGAAGACCTTGTTCTTTCCTTCTCTCAGGTTTGTGCAGCATTATCATTCCCTTTCCTCGGAATAAAAATGTCTGGCTGACGACTCTTCTTCTTTTTCCGCGCCACTTTGACGTTTGTACTAGGATGAAAATCCCGGGAGCGAAAGTATATTGAATAATTACTTCTCACTCTCTCATTTTCATATATACCCAAAATAATCAATTGCCTCATTTTCCATCACTTAATCATCATACAATTACCATTATACCATTCCACTCACTACACCTCTAATATTCCAACTTATCCCATTATGTTACTATTAATATTCTTAACCCATATTTTTAAATAATAATAGTAATTCCCATCAATTATATCACTCTACTAATATTCATTTTACATTATAGTTAACCAAATGCTAATTAAAACAATCTAATTAACCTTACTCAACACACCACTAATCTCTATGTTATTAGTCTTACACCCCTACTACCCCCAAGACTCGCCTCTTAAGGCCACTACCCTTCACCGCGGGTATACCAACATAACAAAAGCATAACAAACACACACTCGATCATAACAATTCTTAATTATTCAAAAATAATAATTAAAAAAGGAAAATGGGGCGTTACATTACCCCAGTTTCAAGTTCGATGTAACTAAGGGCGTCCTAAAAAGTATGCCACTTTACCTCTTAGTTCTTTCTCCCTAGACGGAAAGGTGTAAAGGTCATAAGTTTGATCCCCTACAAAAACTTTTTGGAATGTTTAAATGGCAAAACATTTTTCCCCTCTGTTTTGTCATTTAACCGATGGGTAAAACACAATTGAGTTTATTATATCTAACATGAATTTCTTATTTCTCCAAACCCTAACTAAACATAGAATTTTTCAAATTGTTTAACAAAATAACTATATGAACAATTATGTTATATTTGAAGAACAACATACACTAATAAATGTTTTTCAAATATCTTGTAAACTCATTATTCATCTCTCGTTCTTTAATGGTTTTAATCTCGCTCAATGTTTCAAGTTCTCTATTGAAGAATACTTAGAAGCATTGAGAGAGATTTTAACCATTAAAGAACGTTAGATAAATGATGAACTGCAAATTACTTGAAAATCATTCATTAGTGTAATATATTTTTCAAATACAACATAATTTTTTGGCTAAATTACTTACAGGGTCCTTTGAGTTATTTAATTGTAATAACTGGTGCTTTATATTTTTTTGGCTACAAGTAGACCCTTTAAGTTATTTTAAAATATTAAGTTAGTCCCTTAAGTTTGTTTTTTTGTAATGCTTTCGTCCCTTTTTAAAAATCTCTGTTACAATAAATTGTAAACTCATATACCATTTGAACTGATTTTTCTCGCTGATCACGAATATGCAATCAAATTTATCAAACAAGTTGAGGTTCATGAGAATCAGGTAAAAATGGACGAAATACATAATAAAAAACTCGTCGATCCGATCAAAATACACATTCAAACGCAAAACTAATTACATATTCGTGATCACCGTGAAAAACCAGTTAAAATGGTATATGATTTTGCAATTTATTTTAACGGAGATTTTTAAAAAAGGGCCAAAGTGTTACAAAAAATGTAAGGAACTAACTTGATATTTTAAAATAACTTAAAAGACCTACTTGTAGAAAAAAACATAAAGGATGTCATTGTTACAATTAAATAACTTAAAGGACCATGTATGTAATTTAGTCTAATTGTTTTATATTATTATTTTCAAAATAAATTTAATAGGTTATAGGTTCAAATAGGGGTTAGTGCAACAAATAATCAACATTAGATATAATAAACTCAATTGTATTTTATGTCGCTCGAATGTCCTATTGACATATTCGGAGGAAGGAGATAAGAGATTCACAAAAACATCATCTCAATCTTAATCTTAAACTCAATAACAACTGAACAACAACATATAGCTTTCAAATATTTTCTAGGTTGAACAACTAAACAACAAAAACAATAACAACATCAATAAAAAAACATATAATGTGCGTATAACATACATCAAGATCAATAATAAACGACATCAAAAATAACATTTCAGCTTTACAATGAACAGATGATGTCGCACGAACGGCCCATACCAGGCGAACGACCATGGGGAGGATATCGACTTCAGCTCGGTAGGTGGTGTTGCGTGTACGTCACCGTGCCGTTGGCATTTATCTCATATCTTGACATGCTCTTTTGCGTCGTTCTGCATTGTCGGCCAATAATATCCTGCTCGTAGGACTTTGCGTGCTAATGATCTCCCGCCCGGATGTTGTGCGTTGATTCCTTCGTGGACTTCTCTAACTACGTGTGGTACGTTTTCTTCTTCAAAGCATCTGAGGAGTGGCGTAGAGAAACCTCTACGGTACATCTTGCTTCAGACCATGACGTACGAGCAAGCCCTGCGTCGCACGGTACTGGCTACCTTTGGGTCCGTCAGTAGCTCCTTTTTGGTCAAATAATTGAACACCGGGGTCATCCAACAATCAGCGTCGCCCACGATGTTGACGTCTACCAGGGCCCAAGGCACTCTGATGCTAAAGTCAGAGAGCGAGCAACGAGTGAGAAAGTACGAGATTTAGAGTAAGAAATTGAATACTTGACCCTCTCAAATGAGAGGGTTTATATAATATCCCCAGCGCATGACTATTGGTTCCTTTCATTGGGCTTGAATCGTGGATCCCCCAATAATCGGTAACTGCTAGAAACTAACCGTTGGGGCGACGCTTGGACTACTCAGACAAGACCCTGGTTGAATAATGTTAATATCGAGCGAAGGGCTTGTCGTGCAAGCGTTCCTTGGATGATCCTGAGGGGTTCGACCATTACTGGGTGCGAATCATGGTCGGTGGAGCTGGTGGTCGGTCGGAAGGAACTTCCTGGTAGACTGAGGATATGTCAGGTGCCAAAGAATTGTTGGGTCGTCATGGGCTAGAAGATGGATTGGGCCCAAGTCTGAGAATTGAGCCAGTCCGGAACAGGAGCCCCCTAAGTAGTTCCTTTTGGTCGAAGGGGTGATGACTTAGGGGTGGCTAGCTGCTCGGAATTATCATTTAATGTTGACAGAATATTACTTGATCCGATCAAATGGTCTCCTCTAGAGAAGCAGGAGAATTTTTGAAAGTCAAGCAACTCATTTGATGGTCGGTACCGAGGGAGAGGAAACGAAGAGGTGACGTGTTTTGAAATTTGTGCCAATTTAATGCTTTTGACGGGTAGTCTAAGGGCTAGCGTATATGTCATGATTGCCTAGGGGTAGGGGTCACGCCTATACGCACGTGTTCCTATCTCTATAAATAGGGGAAGTCTCTTCATTTTCATACTTTTCTGCCTTTGCTTCTCTGCTCGACATCATCTATGTTCTCCGGTTGCCATCTACGATTGTCGACCACCACAGATATACTTCCGACCACCGTACAAACGTTTTCCAGAATCATCATAATCATGTCTCAACCACCTGGTAAGCATTTTTATCCGTTTGTGACTCTGTTTTTTCTATGAGTAGACATGCATGCGGTTAGGTTTTAGTTTTAGGAAGTAGATTAGGTTAGTTAAGATTATCCCTTAAGCTGTCATGGTGATAAACGGATTTTTGGAGGCGGACCGCCCTTAGAGTATCTAGGTCGTGTCTGTTGTTTGCGCGAGAACCTTGCCCTGCGCCGACCGGTGGCTTTGGTTAGCGTTCAACTGGAGCCCTGGGTTTAGGGACAACAACGATAATTTGGTCGTTGCACCGTCCCTTCACTATCATGAGCATGGTCGATCGTCTTAAGCATGTAGATTCTTTTAGGGCTTTGGTCGGGGGCCTTGTCTCCTGGCCTCCGCACACCCTTTCACTTGATAGGTAGTGGAATGGTGGATTTGATGCCTTGATCGAATTCACTGACGCCTTTCCTCTACTTTTCAGGTGAAGAAGTGCTCGTAGATCAGTATGATCTTTCGTCCGAGGAAGATACTCGGGAGGACTCTGGATCCTTAGCTACCGTTCCGAGCGATCCCGACAGCTCTTCAAAGGATTCTGATGCTACTGAGGTGGGCGAAGCGGCCACCACTTCTAGGGGAGCGACAGATTCTCAAGATATTTATGACGAAGGAAACGAGGTCCTTGTGCCTGAGGAATGGGTAGTGGAGGATTTATTGGACAAGGTCTCAAGCTATGCTCGACTGAGGAGGGAGTTTTTGCCTGTGGTGGAGGATCCCGCGCACTGGGTTGTGACTTGCCCAGGTGACGATGATTGGATATACTCAGATTTCGGGGGATCGAAATTTTCAATGTATGAGTATGTCTTCACGACTCTGGGGGTCAGGATGCCGTTCAGCGACCTGGTTTTCTCGATGCTGGGCCACTTGGGAGTGGCGCCTTTTCAGTTGCATCCCAACTCTTATGCTTTTATGAGGGCGTTCGAGCTGACGTACTCGCATCCTGGGGCCGGGGTTACTCTCCATCTATTCTTTCGACTTTTCTCCCTGCAACGCCAGGTCGGGAGAGGAGGAATTCGAAAAGGCTTCATTTCATTTAAAAAGCGGACCAAGATTTTTAAGGCGCACTTGGAATCTATCTGCTCATTTAAGGATGACTATTTCCTGGTCGAACCGTCGACTACTACAGAAACCCGATCGATTAGCTTCCGCAGGATCGACACTGATGCGAATAGGGTGCCCATGTTTGAGGATCAAGGGAAGGAGGTTCCCCTACGGATTTGGAGGTTCCCCTTCTCGTGGGACCATTTTCACTATGATACCCCCGTGAGCGAGATTGTCCAGATCGGGGATAGGCTGAACGACGATGACTGTGCCAGCTTTGAAGAGTTTTGCAAGCTGGTGGCATCCTTTACACTGATCCTGATGTTCGACTGAGAGGGTAAAAAGATGCTCGATGCTGATGGGGGGAGGTTATGGAACGTCCCCTGATCGATGTAACAACATTCCTCGCCCATAAAAACAGGAAGGAGGTGTCTGAATTCTTTGGTATTCGTAGTCGTGCTTAATTTCCTTTCGTTTGAGGATCTGTGTGTTCGCACTGCTTGGTACTAACTATATTTATTTTTGTCTTTTTGCAGCTTTTATGGCCAAGCCCTTCGACAAAATCCAAGAAAAATTGCGGCAATCCAACAAAAGGAAACTTAAGACTGTCCAAACCCGGCTGACGGGCAATGCCACAAGTGGCTCTGGCTCGGGTCCAAGGGGTCAAGACTCTCCGGGTGTAACTTCGGCCTCTCAATTGAAAAAGCACAAGGGTGGTACGATTGTGCTAGATCTGACCACCAACGCTCCCCCCAAATCAAAACATGTTCTGCCCCCATGTTTTGTGAAGCACAATTTCTTTGAGGACACGGCTTTGGAAGTCGAACAGGCGGACACACTGCTCCTCGAGAAGATGGATCATCCTGCTCGAAGATTGTCGCCGAAGCAGGACGTTAGTGCTGTCATGAGGGTGCTGACTATGGCCTCGATGTTGGTCGAGGGGAATCCTAGGCATGAGCGGGACGTCAACCACCTGAAGTCCCTCATGGCGGCGTCTGAAAAGAACACGAAGAATGCTGCCGAGGAGGTGACCAAGTCGCTTAAGGATCATGCTGAGGTGATTGCTAAGCTGGAGGTGGACAAAAGGAAGGCCCTCGACCACAACAAGAGGCTGAAAGATGCCTTCATGCCCAAAGCAGACGAGGACGATGACACCAAAGCCCTGATGACCCGTGCACACTTCCTTGCCCGGTTGGACCAAGACTTGGAGGAGCTGTGGGAGACGAGCAAGCTGAGCTTTCAAAATGTTGTTGACCAGATCAAGGCACTTCATCCAGAAATGAATCTTGACACTGATCGGATTAACTACCTATATAAGGTCGCGGACGGTCAGATCATTGCTCCTGATAACATGATTGTTGACGATACCCAACTCGACGAGCCTGTTCAACTTGTCCAGACTGAAATCCAACCGATCCAGAGCGATGGTCAGCCTGACGCCCACGTGGAGGAAGGGAACAAGTTCGGCCTGCGTGTCGTAGTGTTGTAATTTTATTTTCTTTTCTTGCTCGGGACTTGGTCCCCGTTTTATGTAATTTTGAATAAGTCGGCCCCTTGGGGTCGCAATCTTTCAATTAAAGTTTCCGACCTTGGTGGTCGTTTTATCATCTTTGTAGTGTTTTTATTGTTATACATAACTGCTCTTCCGTCGGAGGACTTTTAACTTGAATATATGTTTTTTTCACTAAGTACTTTACGTTCGACACTTGTTTGGTCGTAACGCTGATCGTAGAAATGCGAGGACTTGCTCCAGTAGGGGGAAATGCTCGTTGAAAGGTATGGTCCATTGGTTAGGGGAACCAAACAGACGCGTATAGGCTTTCTCTGATGTGGTGCCCAAGTCAATATTATGGCTCGGGTTCCGTGGCTTGAACGTCCCATCGCGAGTTGGGGTTCTGCCTGGTCGTGGTACTTAGGCGACGGTGGACTCGTTTGAGTATCCCTACATGCAACATTTACCTCCCTCGGGCACGAGGGGGTCCTAATGGTTAAAAGGTATTGGACTGCAATGCTTTTACACAGGCACGCAGGTTGGTCAGACTGTCTGCTCCTCCTCTTGGAGTCGAGCAGGGGTTACGTTTGTACTAGCTGTAGTATTGTTTGAGTTTATCGGCGTTCCACAGCCGAGCGAGCTCTTCCTCTTGTAGATTTTCTAAGTAATAGGCTCCATTTTCGGTCTTTGCTCAGACACGATATGGACCTTCCCAATTCGGGGCCAGCCTCCACTCCCGGGAGTCTTTGTGGTTTCTCCTCAGGACGAGACTGCCAACCTTGAACGCTCATCTGATGACCCTGGTGTCATGTCGAGCTACAATTTTTTGCTTGAGGGCGGTTTCCCGAAGAGCAGCTCCCGATCGAATTTCTTCGACCAGGCCGAGCTCTTCACGAAGCATCTCATAATTAGTGTCCTGATCCATGGGTGATTCTGTTCGCCTGGACAGGATGTGCATTTCTATGGGTATGACAGCTTCGGTCCTATAAGCTAGTCGGAACATGGATTCCCCGGTCGTTGAATAAGGAGTGGTTCTGTATGCCCAAAGTACGTTATACAGTTCTTCGACCCAACGCTTTTTATGCTCGTCCAATCTTCACTTTAATCCCCTTAGGATCACCCTATTCACAACTTTTGTCTGCCCATTAGTCTGAGGATGTTCAATTGAGGTGAAGTGTTGTTTGGTCCCTACCGAGGTTATAAATTCTTGGAAATGCTTATGAGTGAATTGGGTTCCATTGTCCATCACGATGGATGTTAAGTGCAGTGATTTTGGCCAAAGCCTCTGCCTCTATCCACTTAGTGAAGAAGTCGACGCCCACGATGAGGTATTTGTTCTGACCTGAGCCGACAACAAAATGGCCTAGGATGTCCAGCCCACACCAGGCGAACGACCATGGGGAGGATAGCGACTTCAGCTCGGTAGGTGGTGCTGCGTGTATGTCACCGTACCGTTGGCATTTATCACATTTCTTGACATACTCTTTTGCGTCGTTTTGCATTGTCAGCCAATAATGATCTCCCGTCCGGATGTTGTGTGTTGATTCCTTCGTGAAATTCTCTCAATACGTGTGGTACGTTTTCTTCTTCAACATATCTGAGGAGGGGCATAGAGAAACCTCTACGGTACATATTGCTTCCGACCATGACGTATGAGTAAGCCCTGCATCACATGGTACTGGTTGCCTTTGGGTCCGTCGGTAGCTCCCTTTTGTTCAAAAATTGAACACCAGGGTCATCCAACAATTAGTGTCGCCCACAATGTTGACGTCTACCAGGGCCGAAGGTTGTCCGATGCTAGGTCGAGGGAGTACCTCTTGTATGACAGACTTATTGCCTCCCTTCTTTTAGTATTGGCTAATTTGGACAAGATATCTTCTTGGGTATTGTTTTCACGTGGAACGTGCCTAACTTCTACGGGCGCAAATCGTTTTAGTTTCTCTTTGACTAATGACAAGTATTCGAATGTTGTCATTCTTAGCTTGGAAATCTCCTCATACTTGGTTGGTGACCAACTGGGAGTCTATGCATATAATGATATCCTCTACTAGGCGTAGGCCGGCCAAGAAGGCCTCGTATTCTACTTGATTGTTGGAAGTGGGGAAGGATAGAGTTAAGGAAACCTCGATGATGGTTCCCTCTTTGTTTTCCAACATAATCCCTGCCCCGCTGCCTGCCGAGCTAGAAGCTTCATCCATGAAAATGGTCCACTTGGACGTGGGCGCTGGTGTTTGCTCAGGGAAGGTGAGTTCTGCTACGAAATCAGCCAAGGCTTGGGCCTTCAGAGCTTGTCTACCTTCATACCTAATGTCAAACTCAGACAATTCCAATGACCATTTTAGCGTTCGTCCAGCCATGTCTGGCCTTCCGAGCAATGGGTTGGTTGGTTCTCACGACAATCGTATGGGCCAAGAAATAATGCCTAAGTCTTCTTGCTGCAAAGAGGAGGGCCATCGCTACCTTTTCGATCTGTTGATACCGCAGTTCTGGGTCATGCAAAGCCTTGCTCTTGAAGTAAATCGGTTTCTGACCATCAGGCAATTCACGAATTAGAGTTGCGCTTACGGCCTCGTTTTCAACTGCGAGGTAAAGATATAGAATTTCGCCTTCGTTAGGCCTGGAGAGACTGGAGGCTCGGATAATGCTTTTTCAAATAGGCTAGGGCTTGCTCGCATTCATCTATCCATTCGAAAAACTGACTCCTTGCGAAGGAGCTTGTATAATGGAAGAGCGTGCTGGGCAGATTTAGCCACAAACCGAGCGAGTGAAGCGAGCGCTCCGTTTAACGATTGTATAAATTTCTTAGAGTTTGGCGTAGGAATCTCTGTAAATGCTCGACATTTGTCGGGATTGGCTTCGATTCCCCGCTCGGTCAGATAAAACCCGAGGAACTTGCCCGCCCGAACTCCGAACGTGCATTTTTCAGGATTGAAACACATTTTGCATTTTCGAGCTTGGTCGAATACTTTTCGAAGGTGGGAAGCGTGATCTGTCTCTTGTTGATATTTAACGATCATGTCGTCCATGTATACTTCGAGCATGTCTCCGATTTCTGCTCGGAAAACTTTGTTCATCATGCGCTGATAAGTAGCGCCCGCGTTTTTCAGGCCGAAGGCATAATGTTATAATAGTAGTTGCCTGATTCGGTCATGAAGGCCGTGTGCTTTTTGTCGGTCACAACCATGGAGATTTGATTGTATCCCGAATAGGCATCCATAAACGATAACAGTTTGAAACTGGTCGAGTTGTCGACCAGTTTGTCAATATTCGGTAAGGGATAAGCGTCTTTTGGGCAAGCCCGGTTAAGATCGGTATAGTCAACGCACATTCTCCATTTTCCATTCGACTTTTTAACGAGTACAACGTTTGAGAGCCAGGTTGTGTACATGGCCTCTGTTATAAAGTTTGCCTCTATGAGGTCTTCTACAGCTTTTTCGGCCGCTATAGTTTTCTCGGTCGACTACTTCCTCATGCATTGGGCAACAACTTTGTGAGCTGGATCAATGGAGAGGTGGTGGCAGGCCACATTTGGGTCGAGTTTGGGCATCTCTGCTGCACTCCAAGTGAATAGGTCGGCATTCCCTTTCAGTCATGTTTCCTGTTGTCTCTTTGCTAGGTATGGGAGGTGAGCTCCGATCTTTACGCATCGGTTTGGATCTTTCCCCAGAGGAATTAGCTCACATTCACCGTCCAGGATTGGTCGGGCTAATGAAGTGGAGAGTTGCTGGGAGCCTTCGCCTTCATCTGGGAACCTGCAGTCTAAGTCGATGGAGTCGACCCGGGGAGAGGCTTGGATACCTCTGGGCTCTCGGAAGATGTCGCGTGGAAGCTTTGGGCTAATACGATATCGAGCTAAGGCATTTAGAGGCTGTCTCAAAGCAGCGACGTGCAGCTTCGACATCGCCATGCAAGGTGGCCACTCTTCCCGATGTTGTGTAGTATTTCATCTTCAGATGAACTGTTGATTGAACAACAATGAGTTCGGCCACCGTCGGTCGACCGAGAATGCACTGGTAAAGGGATAGACAGTCGACCACCAGAAACTGGACGCGGACGGATCGAGCGATCTCCGCTGCTCCAAAAGTGACGATGAGGTCAACATAACCCCACGGTCGAGATACCGCCCCGTTAAAACCTTGTAGGTCGGATCCTACATAAGGTGTTAGGTGAGTCTCGTTCAACTGAAGTGTTAAGAACAGTTGTAAATACTTGATGTCGCATGAAGAGAAAGTAAGAATGAGGATGAAAATAGAATTTTTAAATGCTACTTGATATGATCTTCATGATGATTTTTTTTCCTTGCAGTCAACTTAAAAAGACACTTCGTCCATTCTTTCTTCATCAAGAAAAGAAAGTCACTTCGTCTAGTATTTCTTCATCGAGTGAGTTGCCTTGCCAAATGCCAAAATGAGTTTGTCTTGTTCACACAAGAGTTAAATGTATGGTTCTGTGTGATGTACAAGTACTCTTGATTTTGATGATGACAAAAAGAGTTAAATAAAAATCATAAACATAATTAAGAAAAGAAAGAAATGTGAATCAAATCAAAAGGCAAGAAAGTTTCTAGTGATATGCGCAAACATGATCAAAAGCTAAAGAACTCCATCAAGAAACGAAGCAAACTACAAAAACTCACTATGGTCCTTGTTGTGTCTGATAATCTATTTTATAGAATCATATGTAATATTAAGCGTGAGAAGTTGTCAAATTTATAAGATAATCCACGAGCGCGCACACACACGCACCACACATTTCATCGATTTTCAAAACCTTCTTAAAAATGGTTAGACAATTTTTAATCAATTATGGGTACTATTTAATCGATTATATCCTGCGAAAATTTGGCCTACGATCAATTATGAATCATATCTGTAGATGTTTAAGGATTGGCAGAATTTTTGACCAAACAAGAAATGTTAAATTCAGTTCAGAATGTCCTATCAGATGTTGGGACATTAGCAAACAGAGTATGTGAACTTATTTCAGGATGTCCTACCAGATGTTGGGACATTGTATAAATGACTAAGTTCAGTTTTGTCAGGATGTCCCAACAGATGTTGAGACATCTCAGACCTGCTACCAGAATTAATTATTGATTAACAGATCAGAGATATTTAAGGAGAATTATCTGGAATTAATTAATGCTGGATAAAACAGACCAAGGCGCATCTGTAGGGAGGTTTTAAATTGAAGATTCAGATTAAAACAGAAGACCTAATGCACCTAGAATATAGGAGGTAACAAACCCTAAATTCAAGGTGACAGCTGCTGCACATTAGGGCTGGATCATTCTACAGAAAGCCCAAAATTCAGAACCTATTTAAACAACAGAAAATCATAGAATTTAGCACGAATTTCAGAAGACTAAATAGGGTGTCTAGTGTTTTAATAGCAGGTTGTTTTTATGTACCACTTTATAAGCTTTTAAGCAAAAGTGCATTTGTGACTTGATTGAAACTGTGAAGTAAAATCAAGTTGTTATTGTTTGAAGGATGTCTTCAATTTCTGTAAACTTGTAAACTTGATCACTGGGTGATTGAGGGGGAGTGAGTAGGGTACTCTTATCTAAGTGAGTCTTAGGTAGAAATTGCATTGGGTAAGTATTAAGTGATAGATTAAACAGGGTGGTTTAAGTCTAGAATTAATATTACTAATAGTGGATTTCCTCCTGGCTTGGTAGCCTCCAGATGTAGGTGTGGTTATACACTGAACTGGGTTAACAAACTTCTGTGTTGTTTATTTTTCCTGCTGTTTAAGTTTTTGGTTAAATTTGTCAAATGTCCTATTAAGTGTTGGAACATCTCTTAGGACATCTCATTACAGAATTTCAATTGGCATCAGAGCAGGCACCCTGCCTGTTTATACTGGGTGAGATCTAGGGAAAACAAATTCTGTAACATGGACAGAGATATAGGGTCAGTAAATAGACCACCTATACTGGATGGTTCTAATTATGACTACTGGAAGCCAAGAATGATTGCATTCTTAAAGTCACTTGACAACAGGGCATGGAGAGCAGTAATTGTTGGATGGAAACATCCTGTTAAAGACACCAAAGATGGATCAATAGTTCTGAAACCTGAAGAAGAATGGAGTAAAGAGGAAGAAGATTCAGAACTAGGCAACTCAAAAGCCCTAAATGCTTTATTCAATGGCATTGATAGAAATATTTTCAGACTGGTGCATCATTGTGAGCTGGCCAAAGATGTGTGGGATACCCTCAAGACAACTCATGAAGGAACATCAAAAGTAAAAATGTCAAGACTTCAACTTCTCACCACCAAGTTTGAAAACTTGAGAATGAAGGAAGATGAATCAATTCATGAGTTCTACATGAACATCTTGGATATAGCCAATACTTCTGGAGCCTTGGGAGAAAAGATGACTGATGAAAAGCTTGTAAGGAAGATTCTCAGATCTTTGCCAAAAAGATTTGACATGAAAGTCACAGCAATAGAAGAAGCTCAAGACATATGCTCCATGAAAGCTGAAGAACTCATTGGTTCCCTTCAAACTTTTGAAATGGGAATGAATGACACACATGCTAAAAAGAACAAAAGCATTGCCTTGGTTTCAAATGCAGATGAAGAAGAAGATGATGAACTAGCAAATGATAAAAGCTTCTCAGAAAATCTTGCATTGATTACAAAACAGTTCAAACAGATTCTCAGAGGTATGGAAGGTAAATCAAATTCCAGTGGAAGATTCACAAACTCTTCTGAAAACAAGAGAACCTATGATGCTAACAGAAGATCAAATCTTGCTGAAAAGACCAGTCAAGAAAAAGGAATCAAGTGCCATGAATGTGAAGGATATGGACACATCAAGAAGGAATGTCCCAACTTCTTAAAAAGACAAAAGAAGGGACTATCTGTAACCTGGTCTGATGAAGACTCAGGAGGAGATTCAGAAGAAGAATCAGCTAAGCATATTACTGCTTTAGCTGGACTGTGTGAATATGATAGTGATTCCAGTTGTGGAGAGCTTACTTATGAACAACTTGAGCAAGCATTCAAAGATCTATACAAAAGAAGCTCTGAAATATGCAGTGAGGTTATAAAGCTAAAGAAGCAGAATGAAGTACTAGAAGAGGAAAAAGCAAGTGATCAAGTAATCATTGATACCTTGAAAAGTGAAGTAACTCTTCTCAATTCTAAGATGGAACATATGTCCAAATCTGTTAGAATGATGAACAGCAGCTCAAATACACTGGATGTTATTCTTTGCAATAATAAACATTCAGGGGACAAAAGTGGACTGGGATACAACAGAGAAGAAGCCAGCTCTAGCAAAGCCACTTCAAAAATTACACAGTCAAACAAGATGTCCCAACAAATGCTTCAACATCAGAACACAAAGACTAACATAATGTTCCAACAGATGTCTCAACATTCTGGAAAGAACAAAATGAAGAAGAAGTATCAAAGATGGAGATGCCATCACTGTGGAAGATTTGGGCATATCAAACCTCACTGTTATAAGTTACATGGATATCCAAATCAGATGTGTCAGCAACCTTCCAAGCAGAAAGTAGAAGGTACCAAGAATATGCAGCTTAGAAATCAGCAACCTCCTAAGCAAAAGACAGAAGTAATCAAGAAAGTTTGGAGACCAAAAGCTGACATTCAGACTGATCAAAGCCACACACCCAAGAACAAGATCAACAATCAAGCTTGGAGATCAGCTGAACAACACTCAGAGCAGAGGAATCAAAAGAAATCTCAACTCATCTGGTCAAAGAAGAGTACTGCATACATAGCACATACATCATTGAAAGTATCAGCTAAGGAAGACTGGTACTTTGACAGTGGATGCTCAAGACACATGACTGGATTGAAGAATTTGCTAGTAAACTTAAAGCCACATTCATCCAGATATGTTACCTTTGGAGATGGAGCTAAAGGAGAGATCAAGGGAGTTGGAACCTTGGATTGTCAAGATGTTCCAAGATTAGATGATGTGCTGCTAGTTAAAGGTTTAACTGCTAACCTGATCAGCATAAGTCAACTATGTGATCAAGGATACAGTGTAAACTTTACCAAATCTGAATGCATAGTGACTAACAAAGAACAAGAGGTTGTCATGAAAGGAGCCAGATCTAAAGACAACTGTTACATGTGGGAATCCCAAAATCTCAGTCTCACTTCAACCTGCACTCTAGCTAAAGAAGAAGAAGTGAAACTGTGGCATCAAAGACTAGGTCATCTTCATTTCAGAGGCATAAAGAAGATCATATCTATGGATGCTGTAAGAGGTATTCCTAAATTGAAGATTGATGATGGCAAAATATGTGGTGAATGTCAAATAGGCAAGCAAACCAAGATGTCCCATCCAAAGCTCCAACATCTGACAACTTCCAAAGTTTTGGAACTTCTTCATATGGATCTTATGGGACCTATGCAAGTTGAAAGTCTTGGTGGTAAGAGGTATGCCTATGTTGTGGTTGATGATTTTTCAAGATATACATGGATAAACTTCATCAAAGAAAAGTCAGATGTATTTGATGTATTCAAAGAATTATGTCAAAGATTGCAAAGGGAAAAATCCAGTTGTGTGATCAGAATAAGAAGTGATCATGGAAAAGAATTTGAGAATCAAAAGTTCTTAGATTTCTGTTCTTCAGAAGGAATCAACCATGAGTATTCTTCACCTATCACTCCTCAACAGAATGGGATTGTTGAAAGGAAGAATAGAACCATTCAAGAATCAGCAAGAGCTATGATCCATGCTAAGAAGTTACCTATGTATTTCTGGGCTGAAGCTATGAACACTGCCTGCTACATCCATAACAGAGTTACCTTGAGAAAAGGAACCCTGTCCACAATATATGAAGTCTGGAAGGGCAGAAAACCCACTGTGAAGTACTTTCATGTGTTTGGAAGTAAATGCTATATTCTGGAAGATAGGGAGCAAAGGAGAAAAATGGATCCTAAAAGTGATGAAGGAATTTTCCTTGGATACTCTATAAACAGCAGAGCATATAGAGTATTTAACTACAGAACAAATGTTATCATGGAGTCCATAAATGTGATAATTGATGATGCTCCTACAGATGTCCCAGAAGATGTTGGAACATCTGCTGATATCAAGATTGAAGCTGAAGAAAAGAATGATCAATATAACTTCACTCAAAATGATACAAAGTCAGAAGATTCAAGCAAACCTCCCTCCATCAGAATACAGAAGGATCATCCCAAAGATTTAATAATTGGTGATCCCAACAGAGGTGTGAGCACTAGATCAAGAGAAGTGATTTCAGGTTCTTGTTTTGTGTCCAAAATAGAACCTAAAAACATCAAGGAAGCTCTCACTGATGAATACTGGATTTGTGCTATGCAAGAGGAATTAGGTCAATTCACAAGGAATGAAGTGTGGAATCTTGTTCCTAGACCTAATGACATAAATGTGATTGGTACAAAATGGGTGTACAAGAACAAGTCAAATGAACAAGGAATTGTTACAAAGAACAAAGCTAGACTTGTGGCTCAAGGATACACTCAAATTGAAGGGGTAGACTTTGATGAAACCTTTGCACCAGTAGCAAGGCTTGAATCAATAAGACTACTGTTGGGAATTGCTTGTATCTTAAAGTTCAAGCTATTTCAAATGGATGTGAAAAGTGCCTTTCTTAATGGTTATCTTAATGAAGAGGTATATGTAGAACAGCCTAAAGGATTTGTTGATCCAAGCTGTCCAAATCATGTATACAAACTCAAGAAAGCACTTTATGGTCTGAAGCAAGCTCCAAGGGCATGGTATGAAAGACTTACCACATTTCTTATCAAGCAAGGATACAGAAAAGGTGGGATTGATAAAACCCTGTTTGTTAAAGATGAAGAAGGAAATGTCATGATTGCACAAATATATGTTGATGACATTGTGTTTGGTGGGATGTCTGATAAGATGGTCAAACATTTTGTCAAGCAGATGGAAGCTGAATTTGAAATGAGTCTAGTAGGTGAATTAACCTATTTTCTGGGTCTGCAAGTTAAGCAAATGGAAGACTCAATGTTCATCTCACAAAGCAAGTACTCCAAGAACATAGTGAAGAAATTTGGAATGGAAAATGCTTCTCATAAAAGAACTCCTGCTTCTACACATTTAAAGCTGACTAAAGATGAAAAGGGTGAGAATGTAGATCAAAGTTTATATAGAAGCATGATTGGAAGCTTGTTATACTTGACTGCTAGCAGACCAGACATTGCATTTGCAGTAGGAGTTTGTGCAAGATATCAAGCTGATCCAAAAGTCAGTCATCTCAATCAAGTCAAGAGAATCCTTAAATATGTTAATGGTACTTGTGACTATGGCATAATGTACTTTCATGGGTGCAAACCAATTCTCACTGGCTTCTGTGATGCTGATTGGGCAGGAAGTGCTGATGACAGAAAAAGCACTTCAGGAGGATGCTTCTTTCTAGGAAACAATCTGATTTCTTGGTTCAGTAAGAAACAGAATTGTGTGTCATTATCTACAGCTGAAGCTGAGTATATAGCAGCAGGTAGCAGTTGTTCTCAGTTGGTTTGGATGAAGCAGATGCTCACTGAGTACAATGTCCCACAGGATGTCATGACATTGTACTGTGACAACTTAAGTGTAATCAACATATCTAAAAATCCTATCCAACACAGCAGGACAAAGCATATTGATATCAGACATCATTTCATCAGAGATCTTGTAGAAGAGAAGGTGATTTCATTGGAGCATGTTGCTACAGATCTGCAGTTAGCTGATATCTTTACCAAGGCATTGGATGCTACACAATTTGAGAACTTAAGGGGCAAACTTGGAATCTGTTTATGTGATATCTAGCAGTTAATGAGATGTGCCAACATGTCATATGACATTGCATGGCATAAGTTCCAGATGGCAAAGCTAGTCTGGACTAGATCCTTGGGAATTTTATTCCTAATCATTTGGACTGTAACGGCTACTTACTTAGTAATAACTTATAAGCAGCTATCAAGAGTCTCATCACACCATCACAAGCGAATCACATTAACTAGTAATCCTTCAGAAATCATAAACCCTAAAGCTGTTCATCCTTCTTCCTCAACAATGTCTCAAAACCCTAAAACAGCTGAAGAAGTTCTCAACCAGAAAGACGTGGTTCATGCCACTCCTATTTCTATGGTGCCAATGCAATCAACACCATTAGACGAACTCAGGGGAAGCGCTTCTCACACTAAAAAGGCAAGAACACCAAAGAGAGCTAAAGATCAAGTTTGTAGCAAAGCCAAAGGAGGCATTCCTTCTCCTGCTAACATGCCACCAAAATCTTCAAACTATGTGGATGATTCAATCAAGGAAATTGTCACCCAAATTCTGTTTGAACAAAGAAAGGTGAGTGGGATCTCTGTTCCATTGCAAACCATGCCTGCTCCCCAAGAAGAACCATCTCAAACTGCAGAGGACACTTCTGCAAATCAAGATGTCCCAATCAATGTTGGAACATCTGCAGATGATAAAGAAAATTCATCTGATGCTGAACAGATTAAGGTCCAAGAAAAGGCCTCAAGTGAAAGTGATAAAGAAAACTCTGAGGATCAGAATAAGGCCTTAAATGAAGATAATGACAAAGTCTCTGAGGATCAGACCAAAGCCTCAGATGAAGATCTAATCCCTGCTGATCAACAAGCTGAAGAAGAGATTGCTCAATCTCCTCCTGTAGTCAATCTGGAGCAGGACTCTGATGCAGAAATCATAGCATCTGTCAAACCCAGCATAGCCAAAAGACTCAGGTCCAGGCAGGGTAAGATGCAAGCTGAAGCAGCAATTCCTGAAAAGAAGAAAGCCTCTCCAAAGAAAGGAAAAGCTAAAGCCTCTTTTGGGCCTTCAAAACAATGGAGTAAAGTTCAAACTCAGAAAAGAAAGGCTGTCACACCATCAGATTCAGATGTTGAATCAGATGTCCCAACATCTCCTCCCAAGAAGAGACCAGCAATATCCAGAGCTTCATCTGCTGTACCAGAAGCTCCCTTGGACAACATATCATTTCACCATGTCTCTAGTGTGAACAGGTGGAAGTATGTGTACCAAAGAAGGGTTGCCCTGGAAAGAGAACTGAGCAGCAATGCACTTGAGTGCACAGAACTGATAGACCTCATCTCTGCTGCAGGACTGTTCAAGACAGTCTCAGACCTCTCTCCCTGCTATGAACTTCTTGTCAAAGAGTTCATTGTGAATCTTCAGGAAGATTGTTCACATGGTAAGTCCTCTGAATTCCAAAAAGTTTTTGTTAGAGGTAGATGTGTGGAGTTTTCTCCCCAAATCATAAATCAGTATCTAGGAAGAGAAACAGATGGACCAAATGAGCTAGGCAAGACAGATAATCAAGTCTGTAAGGTGATAACTGCTGACCAGGTCAAGGCATGGCCTGTGAAGGGAAAGCTATCTGTAAGCATGCTTACCAGAAAGTATGCCATGCTGAACAGGATTGGTACATCTAATTGGGTGCCTACCAACCACACTTCATCAATCTCAACTGGTCTGGCCAGATTCATCTTTGCTGTGGGGACTCAAACCAAGATGGATTATGGAGCATATATTTTTGACCAGACTATGAAGCATGCCATCTCTACTGCCACAAAGCTACCAATAGCTTTTCCATCATTGCTGTGTGGTATTGTTCTAAGTCAATATCCTGGAATTTTAACAGAGAAGGACATTGTCTGCAAGAGAGAGAGCCCTCTGGCTTTTCACTACAAGTTATTTCTCAGTCACCATGCTGCAGATGTTGAAACACCTGCTGGGACATCTGCTGGTCCCTCCTCTGCTAAGAATCCAATCTCCAAGAAAGAATTAATTGCTGAGCTAAAGTGCACCTGCAAAGAGCTTGAAGCTAGAAAGAAGAAGCTGGAGGAAATAATTAAGAGGTTGGAAAGTGAAGAAGATCAGACAACTGCATCTGATGAAGACAGTGAAGCTGCAAGAGAAGCTGATAAAGATGAAGACACTGAAGTGGAGGAAGCTACTGAGAGTGCTGAATCTGAGTGATCTTTGTATGTGAGGCATTTGTAATGACAGCAATGATTTATAATTCTGGATAAGAGTTCTTTGGCCCCTAATTTTGTGCCTACCAAGGGGGAGAACAACATCAAATGTAATTGCTGTTTAAATGAATGAAATCTGTTTGTTTCTGCCTGAACTGAATAAGTGTGAATATTTCTGTTGAAACAAGACTGGACTCATATATGTTTGAGGGGGAGTAAAACTCAAATATGAATCAACAGAAAAGTAATGATATACTCTGATAAAAAGAACTTCTGCTGCACTCTGAAAACCAGGAAAGATGTTAGCCAAAAATTAGCCAAAGGGGGAGTTTGTAGATGTTTAAGGATTGGCAGAATTTTTGACCAAACAAGAAATGTTAAATTCAGTTCAGAATGTCCTATCAGATGTTGGGACATTAGCAAACAGAGTATGTGAACTTATTTCAGGATGTCCTACCAGATGTTGGGACATTGTATAAATGACTAAGTTCAGTTTTGTCAGGATGTCCCAACAGATGTTGAGACATCTCAGACCTGCTACCAGAATTAATTATTGATTAACAGATCAGAGATATTTAAGGAGAATTATCTGGAATTAATTAATGCTGGATAAAACAGACCAAGGCGCATCTGTAGGGAGGTTTTAAATTGAAGATTCAGATTAAAACAGAAGACCTAATGCACCTAGAATATAGGAGGTAACAAACCCTAAATTCAAGGTGACAGCTGCTGCACATTAGGGCTGGATCATTCTACAGAAAGCCCAAAATTCAGAACCTATTTAAACAACAGAAAATCATAGAATTTAGCACGAATTTCAGAAGACTAAATAGGGTGTCTAGTGTTTTAATAGCAGGTTGTTTTTATGTACCACTTTATAAGCTTTTAAGCAAAAGTGCATTTGTGACTTGATTGAAACTGTGAAGTAAAATCAAGTTGTTATTGTTTGAAGGATGTCTTCAATTTCTGTAAACTTGTAAACTTGATCACTGGGTGATTGAGGGGGAGTGAGTAGGGTACTCTTATCTAAGTGAGTCTTAGGTAGAAATTGCATTGGGTAAGTATTAAGTGATAGATTAAACAGGGTGGTTTAAGTCTAGAATTAATATTACTAATAGTGGATTTCCTCCTGGCTTGGTAGCCTCCAGATGTAGGTGTGGTTATACACTGAACTGGGTTAACAAACTTCTGTGTTGTTTATTTTTCCTGCTGTTTAAGTTTTTGGTTAAATTTGTCAAATGTCCTATTAAGTGTTGGAACATCTCTTAGGACATCTCATTACAGAATTTCAATATCTAATTGATTGTGAGGAGAAATATCTCAATTATTGATTAAGAATATTTCTAATCTATTATGCTCATAATCCAACAAATTATTTTCTAATTTTCTAGTTTGTAATTGATTATTGCCACATTGCAATTGATTATGCCTGAATTTGATCCAAAAATGTTTTCTTGACTGAAATTTTAAATTTATAAATAGGACTTTTGTTCACTTCAACAACACAAAAATAATTGAATATTACTATTCCTCTTACTCTCACTTTCTTTCTATAAATTTAATATTCATTTAAAATTATTTTAGTGATAAGAGAGTGTAAAACATTTAGTGAGAGTTGTTCTTGTGTAATGGTTGATTAATTAATTTTAATTCAAGAGAGTTATATGATATTGTAATCTCTCATAAATTATAAAATTTGCTAACTCAATTTTAGATAAAAGTTGATGAAACTTAATAAAAACTCTAAAGTTATTGGAAATTTCAAGAAAAAATTATCCAGAATCGGAGTAGACCACGTAGTATAAAAACGTATCAATATAATTTCCGGTGTGGTCTTTCATTTTCCTTATCTCTATAAATATATTTATGAAAAACCAATGTATTGTATTTTAAATTATTTAAAAACAATATATATATATATATATATATATATATATATATATATATATATATATATATATATATATATATATATATATATATATATATATATATATATATATATATATATATATTCTGTAAATATAGGGTATTTTCTGTCTTTTTATAAGTAAAAATTTATGATTAAATGTAAGTTTGTAAAATACTTCTTTGATGTGTAAGAAGAGGAGGAAATAAAATAATCATAACGTAGTGACACTTTGTAAAATTTAAGTTGTCTAATAAGAAATGTAAACCTTTTGTTTAGCCTAATTATGTTTTATATGTCACACTAAGTTAGTATAAATCAAAGCATTTGGATTTTTCGTGTGTTTGTCTTGGTTGTCATAATAAGAAGCATGACTGATCTATGTTTTTGAGTGCACCACCAACATTGCAACTGGCTTTTTGCTCATCTCTCCTTTGACCAAATGTTCACGTCACTCTCTACTTCTAGAATCAATCCCATCTTTCACTTGTTTCAATCATCCTAAATCGTTCAAGGTGTGAATGAGTAAGTGGACATGTTCCAGACATGTTCCACCATACTAATATATGGTTAATCTTTTCAAAGTCAATTTTTGATATGATATATCACGGATTTTTAGTTATAACAAAAGCGATATGTTAAATGGCAAGCTCGGTCCTGTTAGTCTTTTAGATTCAATAATCATTGGTTATCTCAATGTAGTTTTCCTGAGTTAGTTTACTCCTATTGAATATGTAATGTAATTCATGGTTAGAAAGCTCTCAAAATGGTTTTAAAAGTTTGGAATAAACAAATATTTGACAATTTTGACTCTTAGACTAATAACTTAATATAGATAATGAGTAATATGGGTTCTCCGGCTTATCTTAAGGCCTTATCTATTATAAGCCCTTAAATATTAAAAAGATTGAGTCTAGATCTAGAACGATTGCATATTTGTGGTCATTACTAAGGATTAAAGATTCTCAATTGGTTCAGAGATCTAGGACTAAGTGGTTTAAGAAGATGATTCTAAGTCTGGCTACTTTCATGCTTCAATAAAAAATATAGATAAATAGAATGTTATCTTAGATCCGAAGGTTGGGTATAGGTGAATTGAAGAGGCGTCTTGAATAATGCAAGAGGTTGTTTAGCATTTCTTAGAGATTTTCAGAGAGTCGAGTGTAGATAGACTTCGTCTTGACAATTTTGTCTTTCATTCTCTTTCAGATGATAATCTTACTTTGTCGTCTCCCTTTAATTTCCAGGAATTAGATTGTGGTGTATCCTAGTGTAAGGGTAACAAAATTATCAGTCAATATGAGTTCAATTTCTCATTTCTGAAAAGGTTTTAGAATTTAGTTAGAGAAGATTTAGGGATCATGTTTGATCAATTCCATTATTTTGCATATCTACCTCCTAGATTGCCTTTTACTTTGTGACTTTGATCCCCAAGGTTAAATCCTCTTATCATTTGGGCGATTTCGTGCCAATTTCTCTAGTGGGATCTTGTATAAATTGGTGGCTGAATCATCTTATGTCCCATAACCAATTGACTTTTGTTAAAGAGAGAATGTTGATTAATGGAATTGGGGTTATCAATAAATTGATAGACCTAGAGAAACTATCCAAGAAAATGTGTTTTATTCTTAAGGTGGATTTTGAGAAAGCATATGATTCAACTAATTGGAGTTTTTTTTGGATTATATTCTTATCATATGTGGGTTTAATGAGAAATAAAGGTATATGATGAAAGCTTATGTGTTCGATAGTAATCTTGAGGTGCTGGTTAATGGATATGCAACTCAAGAAAGTAGCATAATTGGTTTTAAGTAATGGGATCCTCTAGCTCATTTCTTTTTCTTGCTTATGGATGAGGAGATAAAAGACGTAGTTGATAAGGCTGAAGATATCGATCTTTACACTGGATTTAGGTGGGAATATTTGATTTGGTAGTATCTCATTTTAGTATGAAGATGATACCCTCCTAGTGATAATCCATACACTTGAGAATATGTGGAGTATTAATGCGATCATTAAACATTTTGTGTTGGTTTCGTGATTACTAGTTAACTTCTTCATGATCATTCTTATAGGGGATAATGTGAACCATCTATTTCTAATCTCTGAATTTTATTTCTTTCACTATAAGATTAAAATGCTCCCTTTTAAGTACCTTGGATTTCATGTGGATGGAGCTTGAATCTACCTGAGACCCTTTAGTCAATCTACTAAAAAGGATACCTGAGACCCTTTAATTATGTTCTTAATGGTATTCCCATGTTATTCTTGTATTAAGTGTAAGAACAAGATTTTTTCATGACATATATTCCTTAGGTTTTGATGATAACAAAGTATTAAAAGAATAAGTGATATTATTTAATGTGTGTTTCAAGTAATCAGGTTCTTGATGTTTAAAGATATATTCATAATCTAATATATAAGGACACACTTGATAGGAACCAAATTACTAGCTTTTGGCGTCGCATAATCTGAAGAATACTCTCTAAGTAATGTCTGGAGTAGACTCTGAAGCTGAAGGTCTCAGCATCAGAAGAAGCAACATATTTTCTCTACACTTGGTGAATATAAATTGTCTTCTGGTGATCATTCAAATTTGGTGATAAAGCTAAAGTTATATGTATTGCAAGTTCCTTTGTCAAATCAATTTGTCAGCTAAAGTCTATGTTCATAAGGCTCAAGAAGAGTTGACATGTTTTATGGATATATACTCTCAACGGCTCTATAGTACAAGATCTCATTGAAGACTCAATGGTTAAACATGTTACACAACATATCAAGATCTTTTGGTGTATCTATCTTCAATGTCTATTATACTATGGAGAAAGAAAAAACACTTGATCAACTTATCTCTTCCAACGACTTGTCTTCTGCAAATGCTATATAAGTCACTGAAGGTTCAAACTGAATCTTTAACAAGTATTAACCAAATGAAGGAATAACAAGATCAACAATTATCAACACATTCGAGTATGCATAATTTCTGTTGTAGGTTGTAATTGTAAAAGCCTTGGACCATGGGTTTAAGCAGTAGTCTTGGGTTCGTGGAACCTAAGCAAGGAAGTCTTGGACCGTGGGTCTAAAAAGAAGTCTTGGGTTTGTGGAACCTGAGCAAGGAAGTCTTGGACCATGGGTCTAAGCATGGAAGTCTTGGGTTCATGGAACCTGATCAGAAGTTTTGAGTCTAATGCTCTTAAGAAGAAGTGTTGGGGCTAAGTGGCTTGAGCAGGAAGTGTCGGGTCTGATAGACCTGAGCAAGAAAGTCTTAGGTTGATGGTCTTAACATGAAGTCTCGAGCCTTATGTGTTTGAGCAAGAAGCCTCAGGATGAGGGTCTGAGCATTGTAAAAGTCTTATGAAGAATACATAAGCGATTTCAATCAGTATAAATATTTGTGTCTTCTGCTATTATTTATTTTCTTCTGTTAACATTCCAATGCTAAGTATAATCAGAATCTAAACATCATTTTAGATTATGAACTTTAATCAGACGCAAATTTACTCTTCGAGCCTTTTCCACCATTTATAAATTTCAAGCCTTTTTACATTTAAGTACCATTTCTACATTAATTTACTTTTCGAATTCACTTTATAGTTCCTATTATTTTTACTTCATCTTGCATTTTGATTTCAGTATTTTATTTAAAAAAACCTTTTATTTTAAGTCTTGTTTAAAGTTGCATTGAAACCATTTAAAGTATTACCCTTCGATTTCGACAATAAAATGTTGTTCAAACTCATAAATGCACATAAATATGTTTCAGGAGATTTTCGAGTTTGATCCCTTAAGTATTAATATAAACTTATTGTGTTTACCAAATTCCACAATAATCAAATTGGCATGCCTAGTGGGAGACGTTTTGTGTGTGTGTTTTACTTTGAAATTTTGGAAATAATAGTTCTTCATTCCATTAACTTCTCATTTTGTGAGTGCAAGTATGCATGAGATTAAGGTGTGGTAAAATAACAAAAAGAGAAGTTAGGAGACCTATAAGGAGATACGTCAGGAGAATGGAAATTCCCAGGAATAACCATGGAGAACAAACTTCTAACAATGTTGAGATGGGTATAGTTTCTGCAATAATGACTTAGACCATTCCTTTGACCGCTAGTAATACGGTAATACCTTTTACGGAGGTTGCACTGATAACTCTACAAGAAGGGACAATTTTGTCCCCAATACCCCATAGTCACCCAGTGACTCCTAACCCAATTGTGGCATCAGACTTCAGGAATTTTGCCACAAATTTCACAATACCCATGCTAGGGCGTGAACAACCTTATGGAATGCCAACAATTGTAATTGCAAGTGTACATAATAATCCATCAATATTGGTTGATAAAGTTGCGAATGTATATTCACCCATTATGGTGTATGGCTTAGCCATAAGCAACCATGATCGTGTTAGAACAATTTTGATTCTAATCCTCTAAGAGTTTTGATGATAACAATTATTATTATGCAAGAATAGAAGTTCTAACTTATGCTGAGAATAACTTACTTATTTATGTATTGTAGAAGTTCTTAAAAAGGAAGTTATTGAAAAAAAGGCTTGCTTCAATAGAAGAGGACTTGTGCTTTAAAATAGAAGCTATATAAGTTAAAGAGAATCCTTCATTAAAGACAGTATTAAAAGCTGCGTACAAAGAATTAATTCACTCTGATTGTTGTCTAGAAGATGGTGATTCTTTCATTAAAGCCTTAATTAAAGAATATCTGAATTAATGCTGGGAACAAATATTTTTGATTATGGAAGGTGTTTATGGTATTAACTAATATCCATAATTGGCTCAAGATGTCTCCAACGGTCTTATCAAATCAAGCATTATATAAAGGAATCATTTTGAAGAGTAAAAGCTCTGGCTTCTACGACTTACATATTGCGCCATACATTTCTTGTAACCAATCACCTTGTGATTATAGCTTAATTAGAAGCAAGTTAGTTACTTTTTATTATCATTGTAAAAGATAAGAATCTTTCCTTGAGTGACTAGTTTAAGTCAGAAGACTCAAGATGACATTGACTGTAGGTCATTGTGTGTATTCAAATATTGAATAGTGGATTAAGACCTCATTGATAGAGGAAAAATCACCTTGGCGGGTGGACTGGATGTAGTTTGAGTTCAAACGAACCAGGATAAATTAAAGAGTATTTTAAGTCATTTTTTATTAGTTATTGAAAATCCAATTCCAACCCCCCTTCCTTGTGTTTTACGTCCCTTCAATTGGAATCAGAGCACTAGGTTCCGAGATATACACTTAACTGTGTCACTAAAAGATCCAGAAGTTAAAACACATGGTAGACGCTGACAACAACAACAATGACTACCAAAATGACAAGATCAATGCAAAACCTCCAGTGTTCAATGGTGACAACTTTGATTACTGGAAGGATGTTCTGGAGAGTTTCTTTCTGGCTCTAGATGGAGATATTTGGGATATGGTGATAGATGGATACATTCATCCTGTTGGAGGAGATGGTCAGAAGATTGAAAGAAAGAACATGACAGCTCAGCAGAAGAAGGAATTCAGAAATCATCACAAAGCTAGAACCATACTTCTGAGTGCTATCTCATATACAGAATATGAGAAGATCACTAACAGAGATTCAGCCAAACACATGTTTGACTCCCTGAGGATAACACATGAAGGCAACACTCAAGTCAAGGAGACAAAAGCTCTGGCTCTTATCCAGAAGTATGAAGCATTCAAGATGGAAGAAGATGAAACAATTGAGAAGATGTTCTCAAGGTTTCAAATTCTGGTTGCTGGACTGAAAATTCTGGACAAAGGCTACTCAACAGCAGATCATGTGAAAAAGATTATCAAAAGCTTGCCAAAGGCATGGAGACCCATGGTCACTGCTTTAAAGCTGTCAAAAAATTTGAATGAGATATGTTTAGAAGAACTGATCAGCTCCTTGAGAAGTCATGAGATAGAACTAGAAGAAGATGAACCCCAAAGGAAAGGTAAGACTATTGCTCTTAAATCTAACAAATGTGATTCTAAAGCGTTGCAGGCAGAAGAAGAAGAAAGCTCTAGAGGCTCATTAGAAGAATATGAATTGTCTCTTCTATCCAAAAGAGTTCAAAAACTCTGGAAGCATCGTCATAAGAAGTTAAAAAATATCAGAAGATCTAGTAACCATTCTGAAGCATCCTTTGGTCATAGAAAACCCAGAAGCAAAGAAGTAGTATGCTACGAATGCAAAGAACCTGGACACTATAAAAGTGAATGTCCAAAACTCCAGAAAGAGAAACCTAGAAAGAAATTCAACACAGAAAAGAAAAAGAGTCTCATGGCAACATGGGATGACTCAGAATCATCTGAAGCTAATTCAGACTCAGAAGATGAACATGCAAACATTGCACTAATGGCAAAAATATCAGAAGATGTTCAAGTATCAGAATCAGAGTCAGACTCTGACATATAAGAGGTATTCTCTAAATTTTCTAGATCTCAATTAGAAGATAGCCTCTCAGAAATTCTTGAAAAATATCAGAAGCTTCAATTCAAATACAAAGACATGAAACAAAGTCCAGTATCTGAATTAGAAGAAGTTAGAAAACTTAAATCAGAAAACTCTGAGTTGAAGGAAAATATTTTTGAATGTAAAAATTCTTTTGAAAAACTTAAAGCTCAGAAGGAATCTGAATCAGAAGTTCTTCATAATTCTGATAATATCATAAAGCAATATGATTATAGTTTTCAAAAATTTCTAGCTAAAAACATAGACAGAAGCAAAATTGCCTCTATGATCTATGGAGTTAGCAGAAATGGTAGAAGAGGTATAGGGTATGTGAAAACCAAAGGAGAGGAAACTCTGAAGTTTAAAAAGATTGATGACTTAGTCATAAAAGTTAATACTCCCTTAAGTTCTCACTTTACCTATGGTCATAATCATGATCTAATATACACCAGTGAGTCATCTTCTTCTACAAGTTCTGATATGAAATGTAAGATCAATCAGAAGTTTGTAAAGACTAACAAACAAGGACCCAGAAAGATATGGGTACCCAAAGATAAAATTGTGTATGTTGCAGATGTCTTTAACAGCCAAACTGAAACACCAATCATGGTGCCTGGACTCTGGATGCTCACAACACATGACGGGAAGAAAGCATATGTTCCAAAGTCTTGAGTTGAAAGTTGGAGGCTATGTAGGTTTTGGAGGCAACCAAGAAGGAAAAATTATTGGCTCTGGAACTGTTGGTAATGGCACTCTTCCCTCTATCTCAAATGTTCTATTAGTAGAAGGATTAATGCATAATCTATTATCCATAAGTCAATTAAGTGATAATGGTTATGACATAATCTTCAATCAAAAGTTCTGTAAAGCTGTTAGTCAGAAAGATGGAACAATCCTCTTTAGTGGAAAGAGAAAGAACAACATATATAAAATAAAACTTTCTGAACTGAAAAGTCAGAATGTAAAATGTCTAATGTCTACGGAAACTGAGTAATGGGTCTGGCACAGAAGATTGGGATATGCTAATATGAGAAGATTATCTCAAATTAACAAACTCAATCTAGTCAGAGGACTTCCAGATTTGAAGTTCAACTCAGAAGCTCTGTGTGAAGCATGTCAGAAAGGCAAATTTTCAAAACCTGCTTTTAAAGCTAAAAATGTTGTATCCTCCTCTAGACCATTAGAACTTCTGCACATTGACTTATTTGGACCAGTGAAACTGCTTCAATAAGTGGCAAGAAGTATGGATTAGTGATCGTAGATGACTATAGCAGATGAACATGGGTAAAGTTTCTTAGACACAAGGATGAGTCAATTGATGTATTTCCAAACTTCTGCAAACAAGTTCAAAATGAAAAAGAGTTTAGAATTGTCAAAGTCAGAAGTGATCATGGTGGAGAATTTGAAAACAAAAAATTAGAATCATTTTTTAATGAAAATGGCATCTCTCACAATTTCTCTTGCCCTAGAACCCCACAATAAAATGGAGTTATAGAACGTAAGAACAAAACATTGCAAGAGATGGCCAGAACCATGATCAATGAGACTAACATGGCTAAACACTTTTGGGCATAAGCAGTAAATACAACATGTTATATTCAGAATAGAATATCTATAAGACATATTCTGGAAAAGACTCCTTATGAATTGTGGAAGAACAGAAAGCCCAACATTTCATATTTTCATCCCTTTGGATGTACTTGTTTTATTCTGAATACTAATGATCCTCTGAATAAGTTTGATTCTAAGGCACACAAGTGTTATATGTTATGATACTCTGAACGTTCTAAAGGATACAGAGTATACAATACAGAAACACGAATTGTCATAGAATCTATCTATGTCAGATTTGATGATAAGCTTGGTCCTGAAAAACCAAAGCAGAATGAATTTCTTGCAGATATAGAAGTTGAAATAACTACAAACAGAACATTTGAAGAACAACCATCTACAGAACAAGACAAGACAATCACTCCAACAAGTTCTGAAGAACCCACTCATAAGAAACTACCCAGAAGCACATTGAATCATCCAGAAGATAAAATCTTGGGAAAGAAGGATGATCCAATCAGAACAAGGTCATCATTCAGAAATTCTGAAGAATCTCTAATGGGACTTGTCTCTCTGATTGAACCAACTTCTGTAGAAGAAGCTCTCTTAGAAAATGATTGGATACTTGCAATGCAAGATGAACTCAATCAATTCACCAGAAATGATGTGTGGGACTTAGTACCTAGACCCAGAGGATTCAACATCATTGGCACCAAGTGGGTATTTAGAAACAAGCTTAATGAACAAGGAGAAGTTGTCAGAAACAAGGCACGGCTAGTTGCACAAGGTTATAGTCAACAAGAAGGAATAGACTATACAGAAACCTATGCACCATTCGCCAGGTTAGAATCTATTAGACTTTTAATTTCATTTGCTGTCAATCATAATATCATTCTATATCAAATGGATGTCAAGAGTGCATTTCTAAATGGTTATATTGATGAAGAAGTGTATGTACACCAACCCCTTGGCTTTGAAAATACAAATTTCCCAGAACATGTCTTTAAACTTAAAATATCCTTATATGGTCTGAAACAAGCTCCCAGAGCTTGGTATGAAAGACTAAGTAATTTTCTTCTGGAAAATAATTTCATCAGAGGGAAAGTGGATACAACTCTTTTCAGTAAAAACATTAATAATGATATTATGATATGCCAAATATATGTAGATGATATTATATTTGGTTCCACTAAAAGTGCCTTGGGAAAGGAATTTGCTGAGTCTATGCAGGCAGAATTTGAGATGAGCATGATGGGAGAACTAAAGTCCTTTCTGGGAATCCAAATCAATCAAACATCATAAGGAACTTATATCCATCAAAGCAAATATGTCAAAGAACGTCTGAAGAAATTTGACTTATCAGAAAGTAAGATTTCTAATACTCCTATGCATCCTACGTGTATTCTGGAGAAGGAAGAGGTAAGTAAGAAAATAGATCAGAATATCTATAGAGGTATGATTGGCTCTCTCCTCTATCTAATTGCATCTAGACCGGATATTCTATACAGTGTATGTTTATGTGCAAGATTCCAATCAGATCCTAGAGAAACTCACTTAACAGCAGTTAAGAGAATCTTTAGATATCTGAAAGGTACTACTAATCTTGGTCTATGCTACAGAAGATCCAAAGATTACAAGCTTGTAGGTTACTGTGATGCTGATTTTACTGGAGACAGAACAGAAAGAAAAAGTACTTCCGGAAGTTGTCAATTTCTGGGAGACAATCTAATTTCCTGGTCAAGCAAAAGGCATTCAACCATAGCATTATCAACTGCAGAAGCTGAATACATTGCAGCAGCTGGATGCAGTACTCATATGCTCTAGATGAAAAACCAGCTTGAGGACTTCAATATTTATGAGAGTAACATTCCCATCCTCTGTGATAATACTTCTGCTATTTGTCTCTCTAAAAATCCAATTTTACATTCTAGAGCTAACACATAGAAGTTAAACATCATTTCATTAGGGACTATACTCAGAAGGGAATATTATTTTTAAAATTCATAGATACTAATAACCAATGGGCTGATATTTTTACAAAACTCCTTGTTGAAGATAGATTTAATTTCATTCAAACTAATCTTAGTATGGAATTATGTCCAGAATGAAAAATGTTTAATTACATGTTTTTATCTCTCAGAAGTTCTGAACTGGTTATTTTATTTATTCAGAAGTTAGTTTAATGATCTAACTGTTTATCTCTGAGAAATCCTGTTTCAAAAGAATAACATGCAGATTCTGACACTAACACGTGTCACTCAACCTCTGAGGACCCCTAGAAGCTCAGAATACGTGTTCTAACCCTGAAGCAGGATAGGACATGCAATTAGACAATTGTCTTCTGCAGAAGGACACACGTTCAACTTCTGGGAAACTAAAAAGGCTGAATTGACACAATAGAGGCGCAAATCTTTTTGGTAACTGTTCCAAGATCTCTACGCCTTCCCTTTTTGTCAGCTAGCATTTATTACTTTCTAATCATGATGTTTTCAGCATTTATTATTTCCACTAATTATGTTTTATCATTAAATGAAAATTTTCCTATTTAAACTCACTTTCACCTTCACTTTTTCACTCTTACCATTCACGTTGCTTTCACTCTTTCCTTTTCACCCTAAATTTTTCTACTTTTACTCTGCAAATTTTTTTTGTAAACCCTAAAACCCTCATCTTAGTAACAATGGCTTCAGCCTGTCAACCAGAAAAGGATTCATCCACAGAAATGCTACATGTCTCTCCTGTCAAAACACTCCTCACCTCTACTGAAAAACTTGAAGTCTTATGTGAGTTGTTTGTGGATTTTGAAAGTTTAAAAGAGAATGGTTTTGATCTTCATCATGCTGTCAAAGCTCAAGGGTGGGAAAAGTACTTTGATCGTCTCATGGGACCAGTCTTCCCCAATCTGGTTAAAGAATTCTGGGTATTTGCAAGTGCTTCAAATTCCCATGTTACCTCTTACGTTCTGGGGAAGAGAATCATCATCTCAGAAGATCATATTGCAAGAATCATACAATCTGATGGAAATGGAATCAAGTGTAGTGAACTGGATAAACTCTCAAACACAAAACTGATGGCTAAAGAGATTTTCACCCATGGACAATATTCAAACAAAATCAAAGATCTGAAGGATCATCTGAGGATCTGGGCAAAAATCATTTTGGGAAGCACATGTCGCAGGAAAGCAACAAATTATCCTGATTATATTAACATGGATCAGCAGTTTCTCCTTTACTTCATCTCCAAGAAGAAGAAAGTCAATCTAGCACATTCTCTCTTCAACCATCTGAAATATAGTGTCAAGGAAACCAGATAAGGAGAAAAGACCAAGAGGGATTGGATACCTCTAGGAAGATTAATCTCAGACATTCTGACTGAAAACAAACTTGTGGATCATCTGGCTGCAGCACAGCAGATTGAGTTCCTGGCAACAGATGTTGGGAAACCTCTGAATGCAAAGAATCTAAAGAAGATGAAGTTCATTGACTCTATCAAGAAGGACCCAACTTTTCACTCCAGAGAGGTAATCACTACTAGGAAGATTCCTCTACAGAACTTCCCAATGTTCTCTTCCGACACACCTCTAGAGGTTGTTGTCAGATATTTGGAATCATGCAAGCTGGATGTGTAACACCCTTCTACCCCAAAACAAATTAATTAAATAATATCAGAGTAATCATCGAGAAAGGGTATCACATTTCATCTTAATTCAAACAAACAGTGTCCTGGCCCGTAACACGGGTTAATCAACATCAAGAATAACATATAGCATTTTCGTAGCGGAATTTAAAATTCATAATTCAAAACTTCATTAGTTTACTTCATAATTATAATTTTCACCATCCGAAATTTAACATCATAACATGGGAAAACATTTGTCCAAATAATAACATAACTGAAAACAGTTTAGCAAAAGAAACACCATCCCAGTGTTACATGACACAGAGCAGGACACATAGACAGAACCACTTCTAAAGAACACTAAAGCATGCTCCGAGACTCATGAAAAACTCCTATTGCACTGCAAGACTATTCTTCGACATCTGCAAGTTACCCACGAAGGAGGCAACATTTCCAAGCAGGCAGGGTGAGTAATCATAATATATCATAAAACGTACAAGAATATAGAACATAAATAAATTATTGCAACATATCATGACATCATCAACTATAAAAATTCAGCACAACAACAACACAATCATGAAATTAAACAACACCAACACAGTCATGAAAATTCATCCAGAATATGCAATTCTAACATCCTGATATGCAATATGCATGTGGTACCATTTTCATCGTGATATGGATACATGACCATCAACCCTCCACAAAGGAGCACATCGTAAATCATCGAGACACTTCAATCCACACAATGGGATTGAAGCAAATAAATAGGCCGAAGCCCCATCGTAAATGTTATGAAATGCAATGATGCGCTACATCGTAAATTCATCAAAATAATTCACATCATTCATTTCAATCATCAAATAATCATATATATATATATATATATATATATATATATATATATATATATATATATATATATATATATATATATATATATATATATATATATATATCATGACATTACACCCAGAACACTGGTTCTATAACCCCTCTGACACATCAAGAATTGACCCGTACCAGGTAAATTTTGATGAAATTACAAGGTTATTTCATAAATTCATTTATAAAAACAATTGAATTTTTCTCATTTTTATTCATCAAAATAAAGTTCAATTTATGCTCTTTCCGACGCTTCAAACGGAATACGAATCGGACTTACGGTTTGAAAGTTACGGATTTTTCAAGATTTTAATACTGCCACTCAAACAGTGTTAACCGGTTAACCCATAACGTTAACCGGTTAACGCCTACGAAATTTCCAGACATTCACCAAAATTAAAATGGTTAACCGGTTAACCCAGAGCGTTAACCGGTTAACGCACGTTTTATAGCAGAAATCTGCTGCTTCGTACAGACTGCTCTAAAATCCCCAAAATCCCAATTTTTTCAATACGGGTTCATCTTATTTCACCTCAAAATCATTCCAATACATCAAACAAAACACCATAACATTAGAACAATCATTTATACCATCATTTATAGGATTCAATACATTTTTTTAACTCTATTTCATCAAGATTTCACTCACAAACTCAACCTAACTCAAAACCCCAAAAACTCATAAACTCATATGTAAACACCCCAAATTTGCCCTCACTAAGTTCACACCATGGCTTGTGATCTTTTCATATTTGCATTAGTTTAAGCATACCATATCATATTGCATTTTTTGTTTCACTGCATTAGTTCAAGTTCATCTGCATCTAGGGTTTGTGATCTAAGCAATCCAAGATCCATATGAGCCACTCCAAAGGCCACCAATCATGCCAAGAGGGTCTATGTATGTTAAATCATCATTTTATATCCCCCAAAGATCAAGGAAGTCAAAGAATTACAAGAACTTGCAAAGCATGGAAGCAGAGCCAAGGTTTAACTGCACAGATGACCTGAAATTAGGGTTTTGGTTTCAGAGGCCATAACTCCAATTTTTTTGGTCATTCTTGTTTCTAAGGGTCTCAATATGTTATAAGGATCATGCATACCAAGTTTGATGAAGAAATTCATTGTGGAATTCATATGTTCACTGGGTAACTTCGTGAGCAAGTCAGAGCAAAATCAGGGCATCTGAGGCCCCCCAACATGGAACCAAAGTGGATTTTTCATCAAATTAGAGTTATTTGATCTTTATTTGATCATTGAAGTGCTTGGAAGTTCACAAAATTGAAGAAAAGTGAGCTAAACTAAAAGTTGCCAAAAATGGGAATGACTTGTAATGTAAACTTTCCATTTTGGAAAAGTTTTTCAACCTCCTCTTTCTCAACCAAAAATGCTTCAAATGAAAAATTGTTGGTCATGAAAGTTGTAGATTAGATCATTCCCTTTTCAAAAAGTACAAGAACAAGATCTAATTCATTTTGGAACTCAAGTTATGGCTTGTCAAAATTGGCAAAAATCACATAATTTTCAAGAATGCACCAAAGAGGATTCTTTGCAAAACCACTTACCAAAGCATTTTGTGACTTCAAACACACTTCTATGTATCATAACATCATAATGCATTGCATAAAGATCATAATTGCCCAAATAATTGCATCATTCCATGCCTTGAACATCAAGAAATTACAAAAGGGCCAAAGCTTCATGAATTTGCAAAAACACCACATAAACTTCCATCCACTTGCTGCATTGCCTCAAGACTGACTCTATGGACATCCTTGATCCATGCTGCGCATGGACAAGCCAATGAGCCAGCTACACCATTTCCCATACCTCAAGTACAACACTTTTGACTTTTTTGGCAAAAACACCCATACCAATCACAACAGTCCACCACCCACTCTCTGCCCAATCCAGACCTTACAAGCATGCTCCAAGGGTTCATTTTCATAACACACACAAGCCTAACACTCCAAGAACTCAGCATATGCAAAATCACCCCATCTTGCAAAAACCTTCGAATCTTTCAGCTCACATACTCAATCTTTACACTTCCTTCACCATTCATCTTAGAATCATAAACTGAACACAAAGCAACCATTAGAACAGCCAAAATACATCATACACAAAACATGATTCTTGGCCAGTTCAGTTGCTACAACACAAACCATCCACTCTCAAGGCCTTTCAAGCATCAAAGCTTCATCAGGAGGTTAAAGGGAGTCATTTTGCACAAAGAAAGTGGCCAGAAAGCTCAAGTTTGAAAAGCTTCATCTCAGGTAGTCATCTCAAATCATTTTTCCAGAACTCCTTTTTTATGTTACAATGTGAAAGAGCATGCTTCACTGATCACTCTGAGCTTTGTATTTTCGAAAATGGTTAAGAAATGAGTTTGTATGAATGTTCTGAAATTTTTGCCATTTTTGATCTTTCCTTCGAATCTTGTTCATGAGCAATTATAAATTTGTTTTAGGGGTGAATTTGAGTTTAGGAGAGTGAGAGGGTTTGATCTGGAGCTTTAGAGCTCCAGAAATAACCTAGGGTGAAAGTTGGGGATTTTCAGGGGAAAGGGCAGCCAGAGAAGACGACCGGAGCTCTTCTCCGGTGACCTGAGAGTAATTAATTGTGTAATTAGGGTTAGGGCAGTGTTTGAACATGGACCCTTGGATTTCTCTTTCCCGCATGAGATGGACGCCCAGGATCTTGCCATTAACTTTTAATTAGGATTAAATAATTAATTAATTGAGATTAGTGAAATTTGAATTCAGGCCATCAGATTGCGTGCCAGGTCAACTTAAAATCCTCAGCTTTAAATCCAGACCATTAGATGTGTTTACTTCTGTTTTATTCAATTTTAATTTCATATTTTCTTATTTATTTTGCACCACTTATTTAAAATAGCTAGAAAATCCAAAAAAATCTTTTCTTCTGCATTTTGCATCCAAATAATTTTCTTAACCCAAAAGTATTTTTATTTTTATTTTTTGCATTAAAAAATCATTTTTTAAACATTTAAATGTTTATTTTAATTAATTAATGGAAATTAATTAATTAAAATATCATTTAGGTTTCTAAAAATCCCAAAAAAAATCACATTGCATCTTAAGACATTTAGAAACATTGTCATACCATCCATGTAAATTTCTTTTTGGTTTTGAACAATCTTTGATAATTCTCTTGAATTTAGGGTTCATAAAATTCACATTTTAGAACCCTAACTTCAAGAATTCTTTTATGCCTAACCATGAATGGTATGACAATGATTGTTTTTGCATTGATCTTCACTTGACATGTAGTATCTAGAATAATTTTGTCACAAATTTCTTCTGCATTTTTGATTTGATTTGCATTTTTCCCTTTAGGTACCTTAAAACCCTAGATAACATAGAAAAAATCATAACTTTCATTAGGTTAAGAGTTAGGTCTCCTCCTTTGGGGTGTGATGTCATATGGGGTTAGGGTTCCTTTGATTTCATTTTCAATTTTTTATCTTGTCATTTTCTTCTGTTTTTGACTTTTGCATCTCATGTTGCATGAAAACCCTAATTTCTCATCTTCATTTGCATACATCTTGCATATGCTTCCATTCATGAACTTTCCATGACACTCCTTGCATCCACATGACTTCTAAGACATCATAGGACACCTTAGACTCATGCCTGATCATTTCTTCATCCATTTTCCATGTTATGCATTCATTTTATTCCATGAACATTCATGAACTTTCATGCTTCCTTTATGCTCCATTTGCATTCCCATCTCTTGTATGATCATTCACAACTCTTGATATACATTTGCATCATCTCTTAGCATCATTAACATCATGAACATGCTTCTGGTTTTGGTTTGCATCTTTGCATTTGCTTCATTTTCATTTCATTTCATTTCTTTATGCTAACTTTTCAGGTGGCAAGTACTTTGAGAAGTGAATTTGCCTTCACTTCTCATTCCTCTTCTCATTCTCTTTTATGCATATTTGCTGCATTTTATCTTTGCTTTAGAGTGAGCTTACTCATTCATGTTCCTCCTTCACTTTCTTTCTCCAAGTAACTTACCTTCTTAAGTGAAGTAAGTTAACTTATTTCTTCTGCTTCTACTTCTTTCTTCTGCTTCTTCCTTGGTGGCTTTTCTTGAAGATCTCTTGAAAGTCTCATAAACCCTAGGAATACCCAAGCATGATAAAAATTAGGTTTTTGATTAGTCCCCCATTAGTTTTACCTTTGTGTCATCTTTTGTGTCTCTCTTCTCATCTCATAATCAAAGACTAAACCTTTAAGGCTTTGTGAATAAGATTATGCCTGCATCCTTCTCTTAGGATGGAGTGTATAACTTTAATCCTAAGTGTTAAACCTTTAATGTGTTTAAATCCCTTAATTAATTCTACCTAATAATCACTAAGACAATAGCTTGTAACTTGGGCCTTGCATTAGGGTTCTAATTCTTCCTTAATTGGTTAAGAAGGATTAACCCTAGTGTTAATGGACAAGTCCTCCTCAAGTTTGTCATATAAATCATAAAATTCACTTCTTAATCTTACCATTAATTAAAATCCACTTTAATAAAGGTTGGTTTTGTCATGAGGTTAATCCCTAATCATGGATTAAGTTGAGGTATCTTCCTCGGCTTAAGTGCTCTCATCTATCATCCTTATATTAGGATGGTGTAATGGGTTCACTAATCCTTGATTATGGCTTAAACTCATCACTCAACACTAAACAAAACTCCAAAAACATCTAAATAATCACAAGTAGGTTAATGATCTTAATCCTACATCATGGTGATTAAGTGTGAGGTGCTTACTTCATACTTAAGGTATTCTCATTACCCCTAATCAGAGGGAAGATATGATGATTTTACTAACCCTTGGTTTAGGCTTAAGCTCATTATCTTATGACAAGCATAAAAAGCAATAAAAGATTGAAAACATCAAAAACAAACAATAATCGTTTCATCTGGGATTCTTTTCTCATCATCTTCACTCACAAACGAGAACTCGCTTCTTCTGTCTAATGCAAGACAGTTAGCACCTGAGCCAGACAGGTCATACACTTGAGCATAGACAAGCAGGCAGTTCACCAGTCAATTTATCCTTCAGTCTCTTTGAGTCGAAGTACGGTGTTCTGACTTCCTCATTGCATGAGAGGATACGTAGGCATAACTAAACTGTTATCGAACAAAAGTCTCTTTCTCTTCCCCCCTCTTCAAGCATTATTCTTTAAGCCTCATCCCTGAGCAATTCATTTCACATCTCTTTTGCACTGACACATGTACATTCTTTTTCCAGTTTTTGCACACAGATAGCACTGACACTACCCCTCTAAACACAAACTTTCAAGCGTGGATCCCGTCGAGTATGACGGACAATCTGGGTGCTAATACCTTCCCAGGTTGTAACCAACCCCCTTTCTCAGTTTCTCTGGTTCGCGACCGTCTAATCCATTTCTTTCTAGGTTAATGAAGCATTACCTTTCCTTCGGGATAAAAATGCATAGTTGGCGACTCTTTTCACCTTCATCTTCATGTTCTCTCTTTCGCCGACCGTTCGCGCTTGTACCGGGATGAAAATCTTCGGGAGCGACATCATACAATCCTAATCTATTCATATTCTAATTCCTACACATTTATGATAGATTATAACAACTCCCCATACCTTAGAGAATTTCGCCACTTTACACTCTTCTATGGGGTTCTCCACAACCTCCTGACCCTGAGCTTCTTCTTTCTTCAGAGCACTTCACCAAATACGATAGAAAATGAGAAAACTGATCGTGTATTCCTTTTTACCAAAACACATCCTAGTTAAGTCTTTTCCCACTTTACCCTCATAATTTTCACAAAAGGACCACCTTACCCTTTTCTTTAATATATTTTTAATAATAACAATATAATAGTTTAATAAAACACTATTTATCCTTATTATATAAAAATACTCTTTTTCTCCAAAATTCTCTAATTAATCCAAACTCTCCAATTTTTCTAAATTAATTAAATAAATGACTAAATAATTAAATTTAGATTTCGGGGTGTTACAACTCTCCCCTACTTAAAGAATTTTCGTCCTCGAAAATTACCTGAAGTAAATAGAGTCGGATACGACTCCCTCATCTGATCTTCCCGCTCCCAAGTCCAACTTTCTCCAGCTGGTCCTCCCCACAATACCTTCACTAAAGCAATTTCCTTTCCTCGAAGTTGCTTCAATTCTCTACCATCAATCCTCACTGGTAAAGCTTCAATCGTCAGATTATCTCTCACCTGAACATCATCTATCTGAATTACATGCGACGGGTCCGGAATGTACTTCCTCAACTGCGATACATGGAATACATCATGTAAATTCGCAAGTGAGGGAGGTAAAGCCACTCGATAGGCCACTTCCCCTATCCTCTGCATAATCTGATACGGACCGACAAAACATGGAGTGAGCTTTCAAGACTTCAAAGCTCTTCCCACACCAGTCATAGGAGTAACTCTTAAGAACCCGTGATCTCCCTCTTGGAACTCAAGTGCTTTCCTTCTCTTATCGTGATAACTCTTTTGACGACTCTGCGACGTTTTCATCCTTTCCTGAATCATTTTTATCTTTTCAGTTGTTTCTTGGACAATCTCTGGCCCAAGCACCAAACTCTCTCCTGACTCATACCAACATAATGGAGTACGACAACGTCTACCATACAACGCCTCATATGGAGCCATCCCGATACTAGCATGAAAACTGTTATTGTACGTAAACTCAACCAACGACAAATGACTATCCCAAGACCCTCCTTGATCTAATACACAAGCTCTCAAAAAATCTTCTAAAGATTGGATTGTTCTTTCCGTCTGACCATCCGTTTGCGGGTGATAAGCAGAACTCATCCTCAACTTAGTACCCAAGGCATCCTGCAAACTCTTCCAAAACCTCGACGTAAACCGCGGATCTCTATCCGATACAATACTTGAAGGTACACCATGCAACTTCACAATTTACTCAATATAAATCTCAGCTAACCTTTGCATGGAATGGTTAATCTTCATCGGCAAGAAGTGTGCCGACTTAGTTAACCGATCAATAATTACCCAAATCGAATCATTACATCTAGCAGTCTTAGGTAACCCAGTCACGAAATCCATGGAAATAATATCCCATTTCCACTCAGGAACATTCAATGGTTGCATCATACCTGAAGGTCTCTGATGTTCTATCTTTGATTTCTGACATGTCAAACAAGCATATACAAATTCAGCAATGTCTCTTTTCATACCCGGCCACCAAAACAACCTGCGTAAATCCTGATACATCTTTGTAGCACCAGGATGAATACTCAGTCGACTCTTGTTCCCCTCTTCTAAAATACTCTTTTTAATTCCTATAATATCCGGAACACATACTATATCTCGGAATCTCAAAACTCCATCCTCATCAACTCAAAAGTCACCTACATTACCTTGATCAACCAACATCAATTGATCAACTAATTTCAAATCAGATTTCTGACCCTTACGAATCTCTTCTAAAATCTCACTGGTCAACTTTAACATTCCCAATTTCACACTATCAGTAGTAGTTTCACATAACAAGCTCATGTCTCTGAATTGCTCGATCATTTCCAATTCTTTCACCATTAAGCATTGAAATATGCAACGACTTCCTACTCAAAGCATCAGCCACAACATTTGCCTTACCCGGATGGTAATTCAAATCAAAATCAAAATCTTTCAATAATTCAAGCCACCGCCTCTGTCTCATATTTAACTCTTTCTGATCAAACAAGTACCTTAAACTTTTGTGATCACTGAATACTTCAAATTTCGAACCAAACAAGTAGTGCCTCCAAATCTTAAGCACAAACACCACAGCTGCTAACTCTAAGTCGTGAGTAGGATAGTTCCTCTCATGAACTCTTAATTGTCTAGAAGCATAAGCAACCACCTTATTATCCCGCATCAAAACTCCACCAAGACCCATCTTGGAAGCATCACAATAAACTACAAAGGACTCATCTGGATTCGGTAAGACCAACACCAGCGCGGTCGTTAATCTTTTCTTCAGTTCTATGAAACTCTCTTCACAAGCAACATCCCACACATACGCTTAACCCTTCCTAGTCAATTGCATCAATGGTAAAGCTATCTTAGAAAAACCTTCAATGAACTTACGATAGTAACCAACCAACCCAAGAAAACTACGAATTTCTGTAGCTGACTTCGGAGTCTCCCACTGCAATACCGCATCAATCTTTGAAGGATCCACCGAATTTCCACCACTTGAAATTACATGGCCGAGAAAACTCACTTCCTTTAACCAGAACTCACACTTAGATAATTTAGCAAACAATTTCTTTTCTTTCAACACTTGCAACACAACCCTCAAATGCTCGACATGTTCCTCTTCTGATTTAGAATATACCAAGATATCATCTATGAAAACCACCACGAATTTATTAAGATACTCATGAAAGATCCTATTCATATATTCCATAAACACACCAGGCGCATTAGAAACCCCAAACGGCATCACCGTATACTCGTAATGCCCATATCTCGTCCTGAAAGCTGTCTTCGGAATATCATCAGCTTTAACTCGAATCTGATGATAACCAGACCTCAGATCAATTTTACTAAACACACAAGCACATACTAGCTGATCCATCAAATCATCGATCCTCGGAAGTGGGTACTTATTCTTGATAGTCACTTTATTCAACTGTCGGTAATCGACACACAATCTCATATTACCTTCCTTCTTCTTAGCGAGCAACACCGGAGCACCCCAAGGAGAAACACTAGGTCTAATGATCCTCTTCTCTAACAATTCTTCTAATTGATTCTTCAACTCATTCAACTCTGAAGCCGACATTCTATAAGGATCCATCGAGACAGGACTCGTACTCGGTACTAAGTCCACAGAAAAATCAATTTCACGTTCCGGTGGTAAATCACTTATATCACCAGGAAACACATCTTGAAATTCACAAACCACAGGCAACTTTGCACTGACAGTCTTATCATCAACTTGCAATGATGCAGACACTGCAAATATCAAAGCTTCATCCAATACAAGT
Organism: Lathyrus aphaca; assembly: GCA_963966055.1. NCBI lineage: Eukaryota > Viridiplantae > Streptophyta > Magnoliopsida > Fabales > Fabaceae > Lathyrus > Lathyrus aphaca. Next base: position 85,927,934 of record OZ014520.1, read on the forward strand.
TTATCCACTTGCTTAGCAGATAAAAACATCAACTCACCATTCTCGCTCAATTCAGGGAACTTCATTGTCTTACTATAACAGTTAATATGAACATAATTGAATTCCAACCAGTTCATACCAAGGATAACATCGATTTGGTGTATTGGTAGGCACACCAAATCCATCAAAAAAATCTTCTCAAAACTTTTCAAAGGACACTTCAAACAAACAAGCATGGTAGTCACATAACCATTAGCAGGAGTCTCTATTATCATATTACCGTTCATATTAGACAACTTTAAACCCAAACTATTAGCACACTCAAGAGAAATAAATGAATGTGTAGCTCCAGTGTCAATAATAGCAATTAACTCAGTATTATTAATAAAACAAGTACCTCTGATCAAGTTGTCCTTCTTTGGAGCTTCTGAACCAACTAACGCAAAAACTCTCCCAGGATTCGGAGCAGTAGCAGCATTCTTCTTTGGTTTCTGGCATTGGGCGCTGATATGCCCCTGTTCACCACAATTGTAACAGGTTGGGCCATCATTAGGACAATCACTCATCTTATGCCCAAGCTTGCGACAACGACAACATTTCATAACTCTGGTGGTACACACATCGGCCTTATGACCTGCTGTAACACGGTGGGAGAACTGACTTTAGTTAAATATTGCGGATAGCAAGAGTCGCCACCGACTTTTATTTTATCCAAAAGGAAAGGGCATAAAAGAACAGGAAAGACCTTAAAAAGATTTTGAGTTCGGGGGGTAGGTTATACAAAGGGAAGGTGTTAGCATCCTTTATATCTATGGTTATCCATGGGCTCTTAGTTACTTAGCTCACTTTGAATTGTTTTGAGAAAGGTGTAGTGTGTGATTAAAAAATTTCTAAGTACTTTATAATGATCCTCGTATGGATGTATATAAAGACTTCGTTTTGAAAATTTGTTTGAAATGTGAAGTGTAATGAAGTATTTTGAAAAGGTGAGCAAGTAATTAAGAGGAACCTACCCTATATTAAGTCTTTACTGTTCTTATATGTTCTTTCAGTGGTAAGACTATCCCTATTATTAAGGAATAGGTAGTCATTACCTTGGATGTGAGAAGGGACATGTATAGGGACAATCTGAATGTAGGCAACTGTAAGGTGTCTTTAGCAATTTGTAGGGACTTATCATCTTTTATTCGAAGGGACAAGATCATTTATCGTAGGCAACCTCGAAGGGACTTGATCTTATAAACTGAAGGGACTTGATGATATTTATGAAGGGACTTTGCTTAAGACACCTTACATGACCTTTTGAAATAGGCAACATGAGAGGTAACCCTAGAAAGTGCAAGATGGCGATCAAAGATCGACTTACGTGTGTGAGTGTTCATGTTAAAATATTTATCTTATTTAATTAGTTATTCTAAATCAATTTTAATCACAAACATATTATGCACACCCTATAGTCACTAACCACACAGTTAATATATTTACAATAAAAATAAAGCAAGAATATAAACCTAAACTATTACAAAGTTTTGGGATAGTTACAATATAATCGAGAAATATAAATAATGATAATAATAATAATAAATAAGCAATAATAATAATAGGAGTGAATATAAATGGTTAGAAAATAAAAATAAGATGAAATAAGAAATTAGCAAAATAAATTAATATTAGGAGGCATTTTAAATATTTTAATAAGGAAAATAGTATTTTAATAATAATAATAATTAAATTATATACATATTTTAATAAATAACAAATAATTAATTATGATTTACAAAAATATTAATTTAAATTCTAAAGTTAAGAAAATATTAGGGTTAGGGTTAGAAAAAATTAGGGTTAGGGTTATAATTATGAGAATTAGGGTTTTACTTATTAATTTATAAAATAAATCAATTTATTTACAATATATATATATATATATATATATATATATATATATATATATATATATTTAATAATATGAACATATAATATAATAAATATAATAATTAGGGTTTTTGAGAAAATAATTTGAATTAAAAAAAAATATAAGTTTTTTATATAAAAGAAAATAATATATACACTTATTTTATGAATTATTATTTAAAGAATTATTTGAATTAAATAAACAAAACAAAAAAATAGTGAAAATAAATGAAACAAAATATACCTAGGGCTGGGATTCGAACCCTGGCCCTAGGCTTTGCAAACACAAGACCAACAACATCACCACCAGGCCAGGCGCACGCTGGTGCTAGCATAGGAGATCAATTGGTTTTATTGTTAACCTGCAAAAATCCTGAAAAATAAAACAAAACAAAATGGCCTGGGGGGATTTGAACCCAGGACCATCAACATTACGTACACGCACACCAACCAACTAAGCCAACGCGCACTTGTTGAAATAAAGTATAAACCATTTAATAAAATATTTCATCAATATTTAAATTCCAAACTGGCGCCAGAACTTCATCTTCTTCCTCTGAAATTCGTAGGTTTACCTGCGAATTTTGCTATACAATTTCCTGCGAATTTTCCTGCAACCGAAACCTACAAAATGCATACTCTCACAAAAACGTACAATTTTCACAAATTGATCATGCCAACATGATCTATACAGTTCATTGGATTCAATTATGGTCTCAAACATCATTTATATGGTCTATTTCATGAAACCCTAAAAGCTTGGCCGAAACCCTAGCAATGGCCATATACGATTTAGGTCATGAAGCTTTAATTTAATTATCCAGAAAGCTTGAAAACTTCATTCTAAACACAAATCAACAACCAAAATCAGTGAATGATGCATAAATAATGAAAATCAAAAATCAAAAGTTCAAGAACAATTCTGATTCGGTTATGGCTTATGATCATGCTTTTGATGTATATGAGGATTGAAATATGATCAGTGAACCTCAAGGAAGCTAAAGCAACCTTCAAAAGTTATTGAAATTGCTTGAATGTATGAAACCGAATTTCAAATTTGGAGTGAAATTTTGACTTGTGATTTTGTTCTTGAAGGCAGCCAAATTCGTCCCTTAACATTGTGATGTCTTCATGTATATGTAGTGAGTGTAATTAGGTCAAAAAATCAAATCCCACTTTGGACTTTTGGATAACTTGAGATTGAAGAAAGATATGCTTCAAAATATTGAAAAAATTTGATATCTTCTTACTATTTTTGGTTGATCTGATTTTATATGATCTCAATCACCTTTAATTGTCCTTTAAGAATTTCTAGAACAAAAATCATATCAAATATTGAGACTTTTATATTTTATTTTGATTTAAAATGATTTTTAATGTATAAAATCATAATAAATAAAATAAAATAAATAAAAATTTGAATAAATGATTTTTAATTCGTGCATGATGTCATGGTAGTGATTGAGTCATAAAAATGCAAGCCCATTTGGAGAAATTTGGTTCTAAGGTCCCATTTGCTTCATAAACCTCTAAAACATTTCCCAACTTTGCAAAGGCATAAATCCCTCAATTTTAAGGCTATGAAAGTGTTCTTGGACATTTTGGAAAGCTTAGAGAGTCCTCTAACCAACCTCTTTGGTCTCATGTCCATATCTTTTACCATTCTCAGTTATGCCCTTTGGAAGATGTTGACTTTTTGTTGACTTTTGAAATGACCTATAATGTCTTAGCTCATACCTTCCAAATGAAGCATTTTTGGGCTTGGCTTGTGAGACACAAAGTTGTAGAGAATTCAATTTCCTTCAAAATTAGCTTTGGATGGTGTCGCTCCCGATAAATGAGACTGACTCAAATAAAGGTACAGACGCGAATGATCGACGAAAGGGTGAAATGAGAACACACAGGAGTGAACTCAAGAGAAAGAAAGAGTCGCCAGCTAGGCATTTTTATCCCGGAAGAAAGGCAATGCTGCATAGACCTAGGAAAAGATATGGATAAGACGGTTGCGAACCAGAGAGACTGAGAAAGGGGGTTGGTTACAACCTGGGAAGGTATTAGCACCCAGATTGTCCGTCGTACTCGACGGGATCCACGCTTAAAAGATTTGTGTTTTAAAGGGGTAGTGTCAGTGCATTTTGTGTATCAAAGCTGGAAAGGATGCAAGTGTCAGTGTAAGAGAAGTGAAGTGTATAAGAGAAGTGTCAGTGTAAGAACATGAATGAAATGCTCAAGAATATGAGGCTAAAAGAAGGATGCTGAAAAGGGGGGAATATACAGAGACTTTTGTTCGATAACTGTTAAGTTATGCCTACGTATCCTCTCGTGCAATGAGGAAGTCAAAACACCGTAGTTCGACCCAAAGAGACTGAAAGATGAATTGACTTGTGAACTGCTTACTTGTCTATGCTCAAGTGTATGACCTGTCTGGCTCAGGTGCAAACTGTCTTGCATTAGACGGAAGAAGCGAGTTCTCGTTTGTGAGTGAAGATGATGAGAAAAGAATCCCGGAGGAGACGAATATTGTTTGTTTTTGATGATTTCAGTCTTTTATTGATTTTTGAGATTTGTCATAAGTTAATGAGCTTAAGCCTAAACTAATGGATTAGTAAACTCATCACATCTTCCCTCTGATTAGGGGTAATGAGAATACCTTAAGTGTGAAGTCAGCATCTCACACTTAATCACCATGATGTAGGATTAAGATCATTAACCTACTTGTGATTATTTAGATGTTTTTGTTGTTTTTGTTTAGTGTTAAGTAATGAGATTAAGCCATAATCAGGGATTAAACAGACTCATTACACCATCCTAATAGAAGGATAATAGATGAGAATGTTTAAGCTGAGGAAAGCTCCTCAACTTAATCCATGATTAGGGATTAAACTCATGACAAAACAAAGCCTTTATCAAGTGGATTTTAGTTAATGATAAGATGATGAAGTGATTTTTAGGGTTTGTAAGACAACTTGAGGGGGACTTGTCCATTAACACTAGGGTTAGTCCTTCTTAACCAATTAAGGAAGAATTAGAACCCTAATGCAAGGCCCAAGTTACAAGCTTGATGTCTTGATGATTATTAAGTGAATTAATTAAAGGATTTAAACACATTAAGGGTTTAACACTTAGGATTAAAGTTATACACTCCATCCTAATAGAAGGATGCAGGTATAAGCTTAATCACAAAGCCTTAAAGCCTTTAGGGTTTACTCCCTGATTATGAGATGAGAAGAGAAGACTCAATGAGACACAAAGGTAAAATCTAAATGGGGGACTAATCAAAACCCTAATTATTGTCATGCTTGGTTGTTCCTAAGGTTTGTGAGGTTTACAAGAAAGATCTTCAGAGAAACCACCAGGAAGCAGATGAAAGGAGCAAAGAGAAGCAAAACAACTTGCTTCACTTAAGAAGTCAAGTTTCTTGAGGAAAGAAAGTAAGATGAAGAAGAATGAGCAAGCTCAATCTCAAACACAAGACAAAATGCAGCAATGATGCATAAGAGGGATGAAAAGCAATTGTGAGAAGTGAAGGCAAATTCACTTCTCAAAGTTACTTACCACCTGAAAAGTTAGTGAAAGGAATGCAATGCAATGCAAAATGAGATGAAATGGGAGGATGTAAAACAAAACCAGAAGCATGTGTATGATGCTAATGATGCTATGAGATTATGTAAACATGAAACAAAGTATGAGGATGATCATACAAACACATGGATGCAAGAGAAGCATGCTTAGAAACATGAACATACATGAAAAGTTATGGAATGCAAATGACATACAACATGGCAAATGGAAGAAGCAATGATCAAACATGATTCTAAGATGTCCTAAGATGTATTATGAATCAAATGGATGCACAAAATGTCATGGCAAGTCATAGTATGCAAGCAAATGGGAGATGGATGCAAATGAAAGCCCAAATTAGGGTTTATGATCAATGCAACAAACAAAAATCAAAACCAGAAGCAAACATCATGATAAAAAATTGAAAATGCACTCCAAAGAACCCTAAACCTATACAAACTCACTGCCCAAAGGAGGGGTTCTAACTCTTAACCTAATGAGGGTTATGAATTTCTTAAGAATGCTAGGGTTTTAAGGTACCTTGTCAAGAAAAATGCCAAACAAATAGGAAATGCAATATCAATTCATGCCAATTTAATCCTATAAACTCTTAAAGGCTAGGCAGAAATGAATTTTTGAAGATTGGATCAAAATAATGTCTTGAAATGAAATTAATTCCATGGAAAATTGTCAAAAGACATCAAGATCAAAAAAGAAATTTGGTTTGAGAGTTGGACAATGTTTCTAAATGATTTTAAAGGTTTCATGAATTTTTTTTGTGATTTTTAAATACCTAAAAGTATTTTTAATTAATTAATTCTCATTAATTAATTAAAAATAAACTTTTAAATGATTTAAAAATATTTTTTAATGCAAAAAATAAAAATGAAAAGGTTTTTGGTTTCTAAAAATTAATAAAAGCTTGGATAAAAATTTTCAGAATTTTTCAAAGTGTTTTACTATTTTAAATTAATTGTAGAAAACAAATGAAATAAAAAGAAAATAAAACTGAATTTAAATGAAAGTAAGCAGAATCAATGGCTGAGGTTTAAACTGGACGCGCGGGAGTTGACTGCGCGCGTGATCCAGTGGCTGGAATTCAAACTGGCTAAAATGGATTAATTAATTTAATTAAGTGAGATTAGGGCTAAGTGAAGAATCTGGACCATTGAACACGCGCGGGAATTGACTAAGTCAGACAGATCAACGCTCCACATTCAAACTCTCATAATTACACAGATTAAACCCTAATTAATTTCAGGTGGCCGGAGAAGACTTCCGGTCGTCTTCTCCGGCCAGACCCTCACCTGAAAGTTGTTATCTTTCTCAAAACGCCATGAAAATGAAATCTAATTGCCCAGAATCCATCCCCATTCAACACTGAATCAAAACCCCCAAGCAAAAATCATTTTTTCATCATGAATCAAGCAAATCGAAACAAAACATTTTTAGGGCAGAAAATTTCAGACAGTCCATACATACTCAATACTCCACCATTTCAAAAAGTAAAAACATCAGAGTGATCAGCAAAGCATGAAGAACAATCTAGGAACTTAAAAACTCATTTCTGGAAAAAAAAGTTCTTGAGGTACCTGAGCTTGAGCTTTCTCAGTTTGCAACTTTCTGACCTCCTTTCTTTGTGCAAACCACTCCTCTTGAGCTCCTGATGAGGTCCTGATACTTGGAAGAAGTTTGTGATGGCTGGTTCGAAAGATTACAGAGGTTCTGTTCAAAGGAGGGTGGTGATCGTGTTTTTGATTCAGGGAGTTTCAGGCTATGGTAATGGGTGGTTTGTGATCAGTGAAGCATGTTGAGATTATTTGTGAAGTTTGTTTGTGTGTTTGCAGCTTGTGGAAAGTGTTTCGAATGCTTTTGCAAATGGGGTGGAAAATGAGAGAGCTGTCTTTTTGGTGCTTTCAGGCTTGTGTGTTATGTGAAATGTCTTGCTTTTGGTTTGTATAAACAAGTGTGATAGGTCAGCTGAGTTGATGTGTACTGCTGTGATTGGTATGGCTCAAGTTGCCAAAATGTCAAACTTGTGTAAGAGAGGTATGGGTTACTAGCTAGCCAAGGACAAATGGGGTGTCCTGCGCAGCAAGAAGTGTGGAGAACCCTAGGATTGATTATGGAGTCAGCAAGCAAGTGGATTCAAACTTGAGTGAGTTTTTGCAACTTGCCTCACTTTTGCTTCTTTTGAAATTTCTTGCTCCATAAGTCATGAAAATGAGTGATCCCTTGGCCCATTCTGATTTTTAGGTCTTGGTACATGCTTGTATGAAGATTAGAAGTTTATTTGATAGCTCAATTTGCCTTGGCAAGTGAATTTGCAACTTTGCCTCTTTGGTAGAAAACTTCAAATTTTGTGATTTTTGCCAACTTTGTCAAGCCATAACTTTTGATCCAAAATGAATTAATCCATGTTCTTGTAATTTTTGAAAAGGGAATGATCCATTCTACAACTTTCATGACCAAAGTTTTTCTATTTGAAGCATTTTTGAATCAAAAAGCAAGGGTTGAAAAAGTTTCCCAAAATGGCAATTTTCAACATAAGTCAACTTTCCCAAAAAGTCAACTTTGCAAATGACTTGAAATTCTTCAAATTTGTGAACTTCTAACATCTTTTATGATCAAATAAAGATCATACATAATCAAAATGATGATGAACACCCTTTGGTTGGGTCACTGGGGGCCTCAGATGCCCTGATTTTGCACCGGCTTGCTCAAAAAGTCAACTCTTGATCAGATGACTTCCCCATGGAATTTCTTCATGAAAAATGATATGCATGCTTCCTATACCATATAGAGACCAATAGAAACAAGAATGACCAAAAAATTTGGAGTTATGGCCTTTGAAACCAAAACCCTAATTCTAGGTCATCTGTGCAGTTAAGCTTGGCTCTGCTTCCATACCATTCTCAGTTCTTGTGATTTTTTGACATTCTTGACTTTGTGGGGATATAATATGATGTTTGAACATACATGGACCCCTTTGAAGTGATTTAAGACCTTTGGAGTGGCTCAAGTAGCTCTTGGATTGCCCAGATCACAAACCCTAGATGCAGATGACTTAGAAACAATGCAGTGAATCAAAATGCAATATGAGATGCTATGATTGAGTTTATGCATATGAAATGATCATAAGCCATGGTGTGAATGGGTGAGGGCAAATTTAGGGTGTTTACAGCTGCCCCTATTCAAGCATGAGTTAGTTGTGCAGGATGTAAGCGACGGCTTATCAGGCAAACAAGATAACTTGTGGTTGAATACCAAAGACAGTCCAAAATTTGCACTCACAGAATGAAGAAGAAAAGGGATACAGATTGTAAAGGAAAATAAAGTATAATATAAAGTGTGGGCGACGGAGGACGACCGTCGAGCCGAGGACGATTGCTGGGGAAAGAGCAATGACGGGGACGGCCGGCATGCTGGGGAGAGTGTGTGAAGTAAAGCAATGACGGGGACGGCCATCATGCTGGGGATATAGGAGATTATGATGGGGACGGCCATCAAGTAAAGCTGTAAGATTCTCTGGGGAGTATGTAAAAGTAAATGATGAGGTACGGTCATCAGGTTCATAAAGTAATGTAAACAACGATGGGGACGACCATCGGGCTAAACTGATGAAGGACGATCATCAGGAAAAGGAAAAGGGACCACGACGGGGACGACCATCGGGTTAAAGAATAAATGAAATAATGATGAGGGACGGTCATCAAAGGTGAAGGACGATCACCTAGCAGGGGACGGCTGCTCTGTTGGGGACAAGATGAGGGACGGTCATCTAAGGTGAAGGACGATCACCTGGCAGGGTACGGCTGCCGAAAGTATCGCGACATAGGACGAATGCCGGATAAAAGGTCAACGATGGGGACGGCCATCGGACGAGCATGATGAAGGACGATCACCAAGAGGTGAAGGACGATCACCTAGCAGGGGACGGCTGCTCTCAAGGTTTATCATGACATAGGACGAATGTCAGATGAAAAAGGTCAACGATGGGGACGACCATCGGATAAAATGATGAAGGACGATCATCAAAAGGTGAAGGACGATCACCTAGCAGGGGACGACTGCTAAATATCACGACATAGGACGAATGTCGGATAGAAAAGGTCAATGATGGGGACGGCCATCGGATAAGCATGATGAAGGACGATCATCAAGAGGTGAAGGACGATCACCTAGCAGGGTACGGCTGCTCTCAGGGTTTATCATGACATAGGACGAATGTCTGATAAAAAAGAAATTTTGCTTTCGCTGGCGACTTACTGGGGAATAGTAAACACGGACGAGTGTTTATATCCAAGAAACAAAAGGTATAAGTGTTTTGATGTTGTGTATAGATTAAAGATGCGGACGAGCATCCCTAAGACTATGATACGGACGAGTATCAGGTAGAAACAAATACTGACACGTGTTCAGAGATGATGATACGGACGAGTATCAACTGGTTAACAAGGAACACAGACGAGTGTCGATTCTGAGGGGACTCTTCTGGGGAATAGTGGACACAGACGAGTGTCTAAATTCAAGAAGACATAAGTGTTTGACACGTGTATGGATTAAAGATGCGGACGAGCATCCTCAAGACTATGATACGGACGAGTATCAGGTAGAAACAAACGCATGACGCATGTTCTGAGATGATGGTACAGACGAGTACCAACTGGTTAACAAAGAACACGGACCAGTGTCGAATCTGAGAGGATATAAGTATGAGTGATGTAAGGACAAGTGTTTAACTTGCTGGAGAGAGTGACATAGACGAGTGTCAAGAAAGTTATATTATAAACAAGTATATGCTTTACAAAGTGTTTAGGTAATTATGCTGGGGAAAATGACACGGACGGATGTCAAGAAAATTATATATATGTATATGTATCTGTGAGTGCAAAGGGGACGCTTTGGCTTTCTACTGGGGATATGACACGGACGGGTGCCACAAGGAGTATGTACTGATGTTTGTGAGTGTAAGGCAACTGCTTTAGCTTTAACTCTCCGCTGGGGAATCTTGGGGAGCATTCTGTATATAGTTGATGAATTGTCATTATTCACAAGTGTTTGATTCGAAACATGGCTTATGATTATGCAATATGTTTGATTTTTGCCGTAACGCTCCGTATTAGACGGAATGCTACGCTTTGTGGGGTGAATATGATGCGAATGCTATGTTTATGCAAAAGATACCGATCCGGGATTCGGATCCCGTTGCCACGAAGATCTCTGGTCGATCTGTTTGAAGTGGACATCCCAGCTGGGGATGAGATCATTGGTGGATCTGATGAGATGTATCTGCTTGGGGGAACAGGTCACTGATAGACCCATTCTTGGTAATGAGGGACCCAGTTGGGGTTTGTAGAAGCCTTCGTCACTCTGTTGTGATTTCTTCGTGTGTTGCTTTTCCGGGTAGAGGTTGACACTCTGTGGGGAGATGGTTCCCTGGCTTCTGTACTTGGCTGAGGAGGAAGAAAGATTGGCATCTCGGTTGGGGAGAAATAGCAAGTGGCAACTCAGCTGGGGGAGAAAAGCACTTTGGGTGCTAAGACTGAGTGAGTGTTGATTTTCCAGCTTGCTGGGATGAAGTTTATATGCCCCATGTCGTGTTTTGAATACCTGCAATCCTGCAAAGACAGAGAAATGCACAAGTAATCCCGAGGTATCCTTTACCGGATTCCATCGTAGGAGTCTAGACACTCCCGGGAGTAGACATATTTCCTGCAAGCACGTATCCTTTAGAAGAAAAGCATCTGAATTTATGCAATCAGTATCTTAAAGACATCGGACATTTTGCAAATGAAAATAAAATGTACGGGACGAGACATGACTGAAAATCTGATTTTATTAATTCGTATGCCCTGAATTGGCAAGATACAGTCAAAGAAACATATCCCCTAAAATGAGGAGATTGTTACAAATTGAGAAACAAAATGTTGGCAATGTTGACGACGCTTCAAGGAGCTTCCCTTTTGCTATGACTCATATGACATTTGACACTCTTCTCGTCTTTCTTTCTGAAGAAGGTTGATTCTGAAAGAAGCTTGATCCTTTCGAAGCTTACCAAGTTGTAAGTGATACAGACGAATTCAGAATGCAGTAGTTCGCTTATTCCCTTATTTTGCATGGATCGCCCTTTCGGGTTTTCGAACCATCGGGATACCCATTTTTGCCTGAGTTGTCCAATGCGGCTTTTCAACTCAGCGGGTGTACATTTTTTATTTATTTTCCCTTATTTTTGCCCGAGTCTTTTATTCTGTTTTTGACTCGCCGGGATGCCCTATTTTTGCCTGGACTTACATTCTGTTTTTATGTCCAGCGGGTCATTTTTATGCGAAGTATTTTTTAACTGCATCTGAATTCACAGGGGACGGGAAATCTTCACCATCCATAGTGCTGAGCATGAGTGCTCCACCGGAGAAAACTTTCTTTACTACGAATGGTCCTTCATAGTTTGGAGTCCATTTGCCCCTGTGGTCCGTATGAGGAGGGAGGAGTCTTTTCAGCACAAGATCTCCTATTTGGTACTCTCGGAGCCTGACTTTCTGATCGAAGGCTTTCTTCATTCTTTTCTGATACAACTGCCCATGACAGATTGCAGCCAATCTTTTCTCTTCAATCAGACTCAGTTGTTCGTATCGGGATCGGACCCATTCTGCTTCGTTCAGCTTAACATCCATCAGTACTCATAGGGAGGGTAGTTCAACTTCAACTGGTAGGACTGCTTCCATACCATACACAAGCTGATACGGTGTTGCCCCGGTGGATGTTCTGATTAACGTACGGTACCCATGCAAGGCAAATGGTAGCATCTCATGCCAGTCTTTATAGGTAACTACCATCTTTTGCACAATCTTCTTGATATTCTTATTAGCTGCCTCAACAGCACCATTCATCTTTGGCCTGTAAGGAGAAGAATTGTGGTGTTGGATCTTGAAGTCCCGGCATAGCTCTGCCATCATTTTGTTGTTTAAGTTGGAACCATTATCAGTAATGATTCGCTCGGGAACTCCGTATCGACAGATGATATCTCTTTTCAGAAAACGGGCTACCACCTGCCTTGTAACGTTTGCATAGGAAGCTGCTTCAACCCACTTGGTGAAATAGTCAATAGCAACCAGGATGAATCTGTGGCCATTTGAAGCAGTCGGTTCAATCTTGCCAATCATATCAATGCCCCACATAGCAAAGGGCCAGGGTGAAGACATCACATTCAGAGGATTAGGAGGCACATGCACTTTATCCGCGTAGATCTGGCATTTATGGCATTTTCTGGCGTAGGCACAACAGTCGGCATCCATTGTGATCCAGTAATAGCCTGATCTTAACAACTTTTTGGCCATTGCATGTCCTCCAGCATGGGTAACAAAGGATCCTTCATGCACTTCGTGCATCAACAAGTCTGCTTCTGTTCTATCAACGCATCTGAGGAGTACCATATCAAAATTTCTTTTGTACAGGGAACCATCAGTGTTCAGGAAGAAACTACCAGCAAGCCTTCTTAGAGTCTTCTTATCATTGGAAGATGCCCCAGGTGGGTATGTTTGATCCTCCAAGAAGCACTTAATGTCATGGAACCAAGGCTTATCATCTTTGACAACGTCTGCTGCAAATACATATGCTGGTCTGTCAAGTCTGGACACTGAAATTCGAGGCACAAAGTTGGCGGCTTGAACTTTGATCATGGATGAAATGGTAGCCAGAGCATCTGCAAACTGATTCTCGTCCCGGGGAATATACTCAAGCTTGACCGTTGTAAATAAAGTCAATAACCTCCTTGTATAATCCCTGTAAGGTATCAGATGATCCTGGTGGGTGTACCATTTGCCATTGGTTTGATTAACTACCAGAGTTGAATCCCCGAATATAGTCAAAGTTTTGATCCTGAGGTCAATGGCTTCCTCAAGACCCATAATACAAGCTTCGTATTCAGCTTCGTTGTTAGTGCAGTTAAAGGTGAGCTTTGCCGAGAAGGGCATGTGAACTCCCTCAGGTGTAATGAGTACTGCACCAACACCACGACCATTCATATTAACAGCCCCATCAAACATCATAGTCCATTCTTCTTCCGGGCCAGGCCCTTCAGTGTGAATAGGCTATTCATGATCTTTTGCTTTTATGAACATGATGTCTTCATCAGGGAAGTCAAATCTCATGGGCTGGTAATCATCAATAGGTTGCTCAGCAAGGTAATCAGACAATACACTGCCCTTGATGGCTTTCTGAGATGTGTACTGGATGTCATATTCTGTGAGGATCATTTGCCATCTTGCAACCCGTCCGGTAAGAGCTGGCTTCTCAAAAATGTACTTAACTGGGTCCATTTTTGATATCAACAAAGTGGTGTGGGTCAACATATACTCTCTCAGTCGGCGAGCAGCCCACGCTAAAGCACAGCAAGTTTTCTCGAGCAGTGAATAACATTGTTCACAGTCGGTAAACTTTTTGCTCAGGTAGTAAATTGCATACTCTTTTCGACCAGACTCGTCATGCTGGCCCAGCACGCACCCCATTGACTCTTCTAATACTGTTAAGTACATTATCAGAGGTCTTCCTTCAACTGGAGGCATAAGGATTGGAGGTTCTTGTAAGTATTCCTTGATTTTGTCAAAAGCCCTCTGGAAGTCTTCATTCCACCTGACCGTTTGTTCTTTTCTTAACAACTTGAACAAGGGTTCACAGGTTGCTGTAAGGTGAGATATGAACCTGGAAATGTAGTTCAACCTACCTAGAAATCCTCGAACTTCTTTTTCTGACTTCGGTGCAGGCATTTCTTGAATGGCTTTAACTTTATCAGGGTCAACTTCAATCCCTTTCTCGCTTACAATAAAGCCCAGCACCTTACCAGATCGCACCCCGAATGTGCATTTGTTGGGGTTCAACTTCAGCTGGTACTTCCTCAGACGCTTGAATAGTTTCAGCAGATTTACCAGGTGGTCTTCTTCTGTGAGGGACTTGGCAATCATGTCATCCACATAACACTCGATTTCTTTATGGATCATATCGTGGAATAATGTTACCATAGCCCGTTGATATGTTGCACCAGCATTCTTCAATCCGAATGGCATCACCTTGTAACAGAACGTGCCCCAGGGTGTGATGAAAGTTGTCTTCTCCATGTCTTCAGGTGACATCTTGATCTGATTGTATCCTGAAAATCCGTCCATGAAGGAGAACACCGAGAACTGAGCCGTATTATCAACCAATACATCAATGTGAGGTAATGGGAAATCATCTTTAGGGCTGGCTCTATTCAGATCCCGGTAGTCAACACACATTCTTACTTTGCCGTCTTTCTTAGGCACAGGTACAATATTAGCAACCCACGGCGGATAGCTAGTTACAGCAAGGAATCCGGCGTCCCACTGCTTTTGTACCTCTTCCTTTATCTTCATTTCCATATCTGGGCGAGTTCGGCGCAGCTTCTGTTTTACCGGCGGGCAGTCTTCTTTTAATGGCAGCCTGTGCATGACAATATCGGTGTCCAACCCTGGCATATCCTGGTAAGACCAAGCAAACACATCCGCATACTCCCGAAGCAAATCAATCAGTTGCTCTTTCACTGAGCTTTGTAGGCAGGCCCCGATCTTAACCTCTTTCACGTCTTCTTTCGAACCAAGATTAACCGTTTCGATCTCCTCCTGATGAGGAGTGATAACCTTCTCCTCTTGCCTTAACAACATGGCTAGCTCTTCAGGAAGCTCATAATCTTCTTCAACCCCTTCATCAGCTTGATTGATTGGATTGTCAAAGTCATACGATGTCATAGCAGTGTTGTTGTCGGTGCGGTCTGAGAGGCACTCTCTGCAAGGGTTTAGATTGTTCATTTTAGTGATTGATTTTAATCTTGTTTAGAAAAAGTGAAATGAAGTTTATCATTTTGGAAAACATTGCCATTTTATTTTTGTACAAAAAGAAAAATGAAAAACAGTGAGCAGAAAAGAAAAAGACTCATTTGCAAAAGACATCCGATATTCATTGATTGATCTGTTTGCACAAAATTACAAGATGGCCCGATTACAAAATGAGTCTTGTCATCTTGGGCAAGATGCAAGACTTGATGCATGCTTAAAAAATACAGGAAATAATAATTACTCTGCAGGAGTAACCCTTATAATTTCCTGGGAAGACCAGTTTGAGATACGGCTCCCCGGGATCCTTGGACGTATCCAGCTCTCCAGGTTGCGCTCTTCTTCCGACTCATCTTCTAAGTTGTTTACAGCATCAGGGGTGAGCATCCCCCACTGACAAAACTGGGCTTCTTAGCAGCCTCCGATTGATCTTGTTGAGTTGGTTTGTAACCCAACCCAAATCTGTCCTTCTTCTTCTCCACAGGCAACAGCTTGCCCCAGCCTTGGGCAGTCCCCTCTTCAACAACCTTCCTGGCTTGCTGATAAGATGTCATAGAGGTTCCAAGTACAGCAGATGCTTCATTAATGTTTAGGGCCTCAAATCCCTGACTCATGGTTTCATGGATCTCCCCATCCATCTCAATGTATTTGTACGTAGCCAGATGGCTAACAAAAATATCCTCTTCACCGCAAATGGTGATGATTTGGCCCTCCCACTCGAATTTTAACTTCTGGTGAAGGGTAGACGTAACTGCGCCAGCGGCATGAATCTAAGGTCTACCCAACAAACAGCTGTAGGCCGGCTGAATGTCCATCACGTAGAAGGTAATTTTAAACGTCTGTGGGCCAATCATCACAGGTAAATCAATCTCTCCTAGCACTGATCTCTTAGAGCCGTCAAATGCTCTCACTACCAAATTACTTGGACGCAATGCCAAGCCATCATACTCCAGCTTCACCAAGGCTTTCTTTAGTAAGACATTGAGTGAAGACCCAGTGTCTACCAGTACATGTGATAGAACAACACCCTTGCATTCCAGGGTGATGTGTAAAGCCTTATTGTGATTACATCCCTCAGTTGTTAGATCAGCATTGGTAAAACCCAACCCATGGCTGGTATTGACACTTGCTACCACGGTCTCCAGCTGATTAACGGTGATCTCCTCTGGCACATATGCTGCGTGCAAGACTTTTAGTAATGCATTCCGGTGAGCTTCGGAACACATCAGCAGGGATAGAATGGAGATTTTTTAGGGAGTTTGGTGAAGCTGATCCGCCACTTTGTAGTCACTCCTCTTGATAATTCTCATAAACTCGTCTACATCTTGTTCAAAAGATGTCTTCTGTGTTTCTTTGAGAATGGGGTTCTTCAGCTATTACACTCTTTCCCTTTGCTTTGGCAGCAACTTCTGCTTCGGCATTAGGTCTTTGTGATTGCGAGGCAAAAAGGCGTCCGCTTCTGGTGAAGCCTCCGCCTCCCCCGACATTATCAATCTGTGGAGAGGAAGTTGAAGAGTCAAGAGTGATTCTCTCCCCATTGCAGTAAAGGTCAGAGCCGTAATGCCAAGGGATGGCATTACTGCTTTCATATGGAACTGGTCCAGGTACCGTGATGGTAACCGGACTGACTGCAGCAGAGGAGGGTGTTGAAATAGTATGTGGATCATAGTAGATGGTGACTGGTGATATGGCAGGAGATGCCACTGCTTGTTGTTGAAAATTGTTGTTCGGAGGAATACTTGACGGATCATAATAAATAGTGACTGCTGAGATATTTGATGGTGTTGTAGGAGAAGTTTCTAAATAGAGGGGTGCTGATGTTGTAGAAGGAATGTTTGTTGATATCTGGTTTGTTGAAGTGATATTTGAAGCAATTGTTGATGAAACTGAAGAATTGTTTGGAATAATTGTTGTTGTAGTTGTAGGAGACTCAGGAACTGTTGTCAGGGAGATTGCTGGATTTGAAGGTATTGATGTTGTGATTTGAAGTAGGCCACTCTGGATGAGACCATCTATGCCGCTTCTCAAGTTATCACATCCATTTACCGAAATGTTGCAATAACCGCACCCGAGCTCACACCCGGGGAATATCTGGCATTCTAGGAGTTGAGCTTTAATCTCTACCAGGGGTGTCCGGATCTGCCCAACACTGGTTATTAAGAAAGACGGCTTATCTTCCTCAATAGCATTAATTCTGGGCCCTCCATGGTTGGGCATGGGGTTCTTGTTAACATTTGGCGGGGGTGCAAAGTTTAGAGCTTTAGAATCTACCAAGTCCTGTACCTTCATTTGTAGAGCCCTACATTTCTCTGTACTGTGACCAGGTGCATTGGAGTGAAAAGCACATCTGGCATTGGCGTCATAATTTCTTGGCAGACTGGAAGGATCTGGTGGTGCCAACGTCCTTAACTCAACCAAGTTGAGCTTCAGGAGCTGTGGCAGTAAAGCGGCATAAGGCATAGGGATTGGATCAATCACCCTATTGGCCTGAGATGGTCTCTGTTGAAATGGTCTTTGTTGATTGTTGTTGTTGTTGTTGTTGTAGTTTCTCTGAGGCGGATATTGAGTTTGTTGCTGGTAGTGGGGTTGTTGTTGTGGTTGATATGCTGGTTGCTGAGGAATTGGAGCGGGAATAGTGACTGCCGCCACTGACCTATGAATATACTGTGGTCTGCCCCTGTTGGCCTGAATAGCATTAGTCTCACCGGTTCTTCTTGGACCTACAAAAGGTTTTCTGGGGTTGCTGGACGAGCTCGCACCATTGTCAGAAATCTTGCCCATCTTTAATAGGCTTTCAATCCTTTCTCCAGCTATGACTACGTCAGCGAAGCTGGTGGAAGAAAAGGCAGCTAGCCTGTCAATATAAGTCCCTTGAAGGGTGTTCATAAACATGTCGGCCATTTCCCTTTCCGACATGGGTGGCTGGACAGCAGCAGCAAGCTGTCTCCACCTCTGGGCGTATTCCCGGAAGCTTTCCCTGGATGATTGAGACATTCCCATCAGGAGGGTCCTGTTAGGAGCCATATCCAAGTTGTACTGGTATTGTCTGATAAAGGCCTCAGCTAGGTCCTTCCAGCATCTGATGGTTGCTCTAGTCAAGTGAGAGTACCATTCCCTTGAAGCTCCTGTTAAGCTATCTTCAAAATAAAACATCCATAGCTTTTCATCCATGGTATATGCCTTCAGCCTCCCCAGAAAGGATTGTAAATGGGTTCCGGGACAAGAAGTTCCGTTGTACTTCTCGAAGCACGGAGGTTTAAACTTGTGGGGAATCCTTACCCCGTCCACTAGACCCATGTTCATAACATCAAAGCCCAAAGAATTTTGGGACTCCAGGGATCTCAATTTCTCAGCAATTTCATCTAGCCTTCTGTCATAGGCTTCATCCCCAGCTCCCATCACAGTGAATTGATCCTCTTGGGGGTCTTCTTGTAATACTCTTCCGGTAGTAGCATTCCCTTGTGTAAACACCCCAAATTTGCCCTCACCCATTCACACCATGGCTTGTGATCTCTTCATATGCATAAACTCAATCATAGCATCTCATATTACATTTTTGATTCACTGCATAGATTCTAAGTCATCTGCATCTAGGGTTTGTGATCTGGGCAATCCAAGAGCTTCTTGAGCCACTCCAAAGGCCATCAATCACTTCAAAGGGGTCCATGTGTGTTCAAATATCATATTATATCCTTTCAAAGTCAAGAATGTCAAAAAATCACAAGAACTGAAAATGGTATGGAAGCAGAGTCAGGCTTGACTGCACAGATGACCTAAAATTAGGGTTTTGGTTTCAGAGGCCATAACTCCAAATTTTTTGGTCATTCTTGTTTCTATTGGTCTCTATATGTTATAGGGAGTATGCATATCAATTTTCATGAAGAAATTCCTTGGGGAAGTCATCTGATCAAGAGTTGACTTTTCAAGCAAGTCAGTGTAAAATCAGGGCATCTGAGGCCCCCAATGACCCAACCAAAGGGTGTTCTTCATCATTTTGATTGTGTATGATCTTTATTTGATCATAGAAGAAGTGGGAAGTTCACAAAATTTAAGAATTTCAAGTCTTTTGCAAAGTTGACTTTTTGGGAAAGTTTGACTTTTAATGAAATTGCCATTTTAGGAAACTTTTTCAACCTTTACTTTTTGATTCAAAAATGCTTCAAATGGAAAAACTTTGGTCATGAAAGTTGTATAATGGATCATTCCCTTTTCAAAAAGTACAAGAACATGACCT
This sequence comes from Lathyrus aphaca, assembly GCA_963966055.1. NCBI lineage: Eukaryota > Viridiplantae > Streptophyta > Magnoliopsida > Fabales > Fabaceae > Lathyrus > Lathyrus aphaca. Next base: position 85,947,464 of record OZ014520.1, read on the forward strand.
AATTCATTATGGATCAAAAGTTATGGTTTGTCAAAGTTGGCTAAAATCACAAAATTTCAAAGTTTCCACCAAAGAGGCAAAGTTGCAAATTCACTTGTCAAGGCAAATTGAGTCACCAAATGGACTTCTAAACTTCACAACATGATCATACAAGACCTAAAATTCAGAATGGGCCAAGAAATCTCACATTTTTATGGCTTATGGAGCAAGATATCTCATAAGAATCAAAAGTGAACCAACTTGCAAAAACTCACTCAAGTGAAGATCCACTTGCTTGCTGACTTGCTGATCAATCCTAGGGTTCTCCCCACATCATGCTGCGCAGGACACACCTTTTGTCCTTGGCTAGAAAGTAGCCCATGCTTCTCTTACACAACTTTGACATTTTGGCAACTTGAGCCATACCTATCACAAAAGCACACATCACTTCTTCTGACCAATCACTATAGTTTATGCAAATCAAAAGCAAGCCAAAGCATACAAAAACACAGGCCTGAAACACTCTCCATCACAGCATTCTCATTTTTCACACCAACTTGCAAGAGCATTCGAAACTCTCAGCACAAGCCACAAACACACAAACTAACTTCACCAATCAACTCAACACACTTCCCTGATCACAAAACACCCCTCACCATAGCCTGAAACTCAAAGAATCAAAAACACGATCACCACTTGCCATTGAACAGAACTTCTGCCATCCTTCAAACCATCCATTCTAAACTTCAAACAAGCATTGCAAGCTTCTTAGGAGGATCATTGGAGTGGATTTGAGCCAAAGAAACAGCCAGAAAGCTCCTGAATCAAAAGCTTCAGTTCAGGTAGTCATCTCAAAACTTTTTTCCAGAAACATGTTTTTAAGTTCTTAAAAGCTTCTATGCACTCCCCTGATCATGAATATGTGTTTACTTTTGAAAATGATTGAGAAACTAGCATGTATGAACTGTCTGAAATTTTTTGCCCTAGAAACGTTTTGCTTCGATTAGGCCGATTGATGAATGAAAAAAGATGTTTGAATGGGGGTTTTGATTCACTGATGTGTGGGGATGATTTCTGGGCTTTTAGTTTTCCTTTTTGTGAAGTTTTGAGGATTTTAGAGATTTTCAGGTGGGAGTCCCACCGGAGAAGACGACCGGAAGTCTTCTCCAGCCACCTGAAAATGATTAGGGATAATCCCTGTAATTAATGAGAGTTTGAATTCTGAGCGTAGGATTGGTTGACCTTGCTTGACTGACGCGTGTTTGGAGGGTCCAGATCTTCCATTAAACCCTAATCCAGTCATTTGTGTAATTAATCAGGATTAATTAAATTCAAATTTTAGAGTGAATCTCAGCCATCCAAACACGCGCCAGTCAACTCCCGCGCGTATCATTTGAATGCTGGCCATTGATCTGTTTGACTTTCCCATTAATTCATTTTATTTTGCATTTTATTTCATTTCTTTTCTCCAATTTATTTAAAATAGCAAAACAATTTTAAAAATTCTGAAAATTTTTGTATAAACTTTTATTAATTTTCAGAAACCAAAAACATTTTTATTTTTATTTTTTACATTAAAAAATATTTTTAAATCATTTAAAAGTTTATTTTTAATTAATTAATGAGGATTAATTAATTAAAAATACTTTTAGGTATTTAAAAATCACAAAAAAATTCATGAAACCTGTAAAATCATTTAGAAACATTGTCCAACCCTCAAACCAAATTTCTTTTTTGATCTTGATGCATTTTGATAATTTTCCATGGAATTAATTCAATTTCAAAGCATTATTTTGATCCAATCTTTGAAAATTCACTTCTGCCTAGTTTTTGAGAGTTGGACTTTGGTTCTTTTTGCATTGTGTTTTGCATATCATTTAGTTTGTGAGATTAAATTGGCATGATTTGATCTTTCATTTTCATTTTGTTTGACATTTTTCTTGTTAAGGTACCCTAAAACCCTAGAAATCTTAGGAAATTCATAACTTTCACTAGGTTAAGAATTGGATCCCCTCCTTTGGGAAGTGAGTTTGTGTAGGGTTAGGGTTCCCTTGAATGCATTTTCAATTTTTTATCTTGATGTTTGCTTCTAGTTTTGGTTTTTGTTTGATGCATTGATCATAAACCCTAATTTGGGCTTCCATATGCATCCATCTTGCATTTGCTTGCATACCATGACTTGCCATAGCATTTTGTGCATCCATTTGATTCATTTGACATTTTAAGACATATTAGAAGCATGTTTGATCATTACATCTTTCATTTGCCACTTTGTGTGTCATTTGCATTCCATAACTTTTCATGTATGTTTATGGTTCTAAACTTGTCTCCTTTGCATCCATTTGTTCATATGATCATCCCCATGCCTTGTTACATGTTTGTAGCATCTCATAGCATCATTATCATCTCATATATGCTTCTGGTTTTGGTTTGCATCATGCTATTCCATCTCATTTTGCATTGCATTGCATTTCTTTCACTAACCTTTCAGGTGGTAAGTTACTTTGAGAAGTGAATTTGCCTTCACTTCTCACAACTTCTTTTCATCTCTCTTATGCATCCTTGCTGCATTTTGTTATGTGTTTGAGATTGAGCTTGCTCTTTCTTCTTCATCTTACTTTCTTTCTTCAAGTGACTTGTCTTCTTAAATGAAGCAAGTTGCTTTGCTTCTCTTTGCTCCATTCATCTGCTTCCTGGTGGTTCCTCTGGAGTTTTCTCTTGTTAACCTCACAAACCTTAGGAACAACCAAGCATGACAATGATTAGGGTTTTGATTAGTTCCCCACTTAGTTTTTACCTTTGTGTCTCTTTGAGTCTTCTCTTCTCATCTCATAATCAGGGACTAAACCCTAAAGGCTTTAAGGCTTTGTGATTAAGCTTATGCCTGCATCCTTCTATTAGGATGGAATGTATAACTTTAATCCCAAGTGTTAAACCCTTAATGTGTTTAAATCCTTTAATCAATCCACATAATAACCATCAAGACATCACACTTGTAACTTGGGCCTTGCATTAGGGTTCTAATTCTTCCTTAACTGGTTAAGAAGGACTAACCCTAGTGTTAATGGACAAGTCCTCCTCAAGTTGTCTTACAAACCCTAAAAAACACTTCATCATCATATCATTAAATAAAATTCACTTAACCAAAGGCTTGTTTTGTCATGAGTTTAATCCCTAATCATGGATTAAGTTGAGGAGCCTTCCTCAGCTTAAACACTCTCATCTATTATCCTTCTATTAGGATGGTGTAATGAGTCTGTTTAATCCCTGATTATGGCTTAATCTCATTACTCAACACTAAACAAAAACAACAAAAACATCTAAATAATCACAAGTAGGTTAATGATCTTAAACCTACACCAAAGGTGTTTAGGTGTGAGAAGCTGACTTCACACTTAAGGTACTCTCATTACCCCTAATCAGAGGGAAGATGTGATGAGTTTACTAAATCCATTGGTTTAGGCTTAAGCTCATTATCTTATGACAAACTTCAAAAAGCAATAAAAGACTGAAAACACAAAAACAAACAATAATCATCTCCTCCGGGATTCTTTTCTCATCTCATTCACTCACAAACGAGAACTGGCTTCTTCCGTCTAATGCAAGACAGTTTGCACCTGAGCCAGACAGGTCATACACTTGAGCATAGACAAGTAAGCAGTTCACAAGTCAATTCATCTTTCAGTCTCTTTGGGTCGAACTACGGTGTTCTGACTTCCTCATTGCACGAGAGGATACGTAGGCATAACTTAAACAGTTATCGAACAAAAGTCTCTGTATATTCCCCCTCTTTCCAGCATTATTTTCTTAGCCTCATTATCATGAGCATTTCACTCTTGTTCTTACACTGACACTGTATATTTATACACTTCACACTTCTCTTACACTGACACCTGAACATTCTTTTCCAACTCTTTTATACACAAATTGCACTGACACTACCCCTTTAAAACACAGATCTCTTAAGCGTGGATCCCGTCGAGTACGACGGACAATCTGGGTGCTAATACCTTCCCAGGTTGTAACCAACCCCCTTTCTTAGTCTCTCTGGTTCGCAACCGTCTTATCCATATCTTTCTAGGTCTATGCAGCATTACCTTTCCTCCGGGATAAAAATGCCTAGCTGGCGACTCTATTCATTCCCTGTGAGTCCACTCCTGTGTGTCCTCACATCCCCCTTTCGCCGACCGTTCGCGTCTGTACCTTTATCTGGGCCATTTCCCATTTATCGGGAGCGATAGCTTGCACATTAGCAGGGATGTTGATCTCTGGATGAAGGTGGGTCCCATACACAGGTGGGTTAACATGAGGCTGAACCCTCTCATTGTTGCTTGTCCCCTCAGTCCCCAGATGGGGTTCCTCCTGGGTCTGCCTTTCTACTAATGCCCTTAATCTCTCTTGGCTCTGTGCCAATCCATTCATCACCTCCATAAACTGGGTCATCTGATTTCTCATCTCCAGTCTCTCGTTGGCCATTTGAGTCCTGACCTCTGTAAGGTCCTGCTGTACTTGGTCCATTTGTATACCCGGAAGGTTGTTGCGAGTGGGATATCTGTGTGGACGGTTGAGTGGGAACACCCGACGTCGAGCAATAGTTCCTGAGCCACAACAGAGTTAGTAACAAGCAAAACAAAAACCTACAAAACAAAACAAAAGTTAGCATGCAATGCAGTATGCTTATTTGTTTCCAAGGTATCCGGCTTGGCATTTGGTTTTGACCTTTCCAGGCCCTTGAGGAAGATGCTTTGATGCTGCTTGGGAGAAAGAGATTTGAATGAAACAAACTAATGAATATATTACAAATGGTCAAACATACATAGTTTGTTTTTTACAATACATGCCCTCTGAGGGGTCAAAATACGACATAAAAAAGAAAAGTACATGAAATGAAAGCAACAACAAGCAAAAGTCAGACACCAAGACCAAACTCATCCTCCCTAACTTCCTTCAGAAGTGCTTCAGTTACAGGGTCAGCTGGATGCTCTGTGAGGTTCCTGATAAGAAGATTCCTGGTGGTGATAGCAGTGGTTAGCTTCTTGTGCCTGCTTTGGTCCTTTGACCTCTTCACACCAGCCCTAAGCTTCAATTCTGAGATTTCCTTCTGGGCTGCTAGCAGGGCTTCCTGTTGCTCCTTTACATTAGCCTCCAACTGCGCAATCTTGTCCTGAGTTCTCTTATCCTCCTGAGTGCGAGCTTCAGTGATCCTGACCCACCTAGCTTGGCTCTCCTTCAGATAGAGATCAGTCCTAGCCTTCTGGAACTGGGCCTCTTTACAGGCATTCTTCAAAATCTGTTCTCCAGCCCTTGACTTCTTGATGTAGTCCTCTGACTTTTCAATCCTGGCTAGATGCTCCACCTTAAGCTTTTCTAACCTTTCAATGTCCAGACGACCATCACTCCTCTCCCAGAGGGTTCTCTTCAGGGCTTCAGACAAATTCTCATTCCTCTCTTTTAGCTTCTTAAACTCTTCCAGGCTGACAGTGGCTAGAGGTGGTGCTGTGGATGGTCCAGGTGCATCCTCAATGGTGAAGGGCATCCCAGAAATTTGAGCCCTGGCATGAGACCACTCATAATACTGAGCTGAGGCCACATTGTTGCATCTCCCAAGAATGGCCATCCCTTTGGTCTGGACATTGTCCCAAGCCCAGGATGCTTGCCTGACAATAGCCAGATTAGGCTTGATCTCACAATAAAGGGTCTCAACTAGATCTTGCACTCTAGGAAGATGGACCAATGCATAGCCCAATTGTCTTTTGAATAGCAGAGGGTTGTAGTTGATGCAACCCTTCACTCCTATCAGAGGTACGTTGGGGAACTGCCCACAACTAGTAATGATGTCCCTGCCCTTGGTGCTCTGGGTGCACCACCTGATGTCATCTAAGGTTAAAGCAACAAGTCTTTTAGCCCAATTCCTCTGTTGGTGAGGATTCAAAAAGGCATCAGTCTTGGGCAGGTGTTTGAGCAGCCAGGTATGGAATAGGGGAGCACAGCATCTCACCAACCTTCCTCTTTGCTTTTCATTCCTTTGATGAATAGAATAGTAGAAATCTCCCAGTAAGGTGGGCACTGGGTTCCTCAGAATGAAAAGATGGATTTCACTCTTGCTAATAAACCTAGGCTCATCTGCAAATAATATAACCCCATATATGCTAAGGGCTAATAATGCACAGACTGCCTTCCACTCTCCCAAGGAGGCCTTCAGAATAGCCTGAGAGGTCAAGAAATCCAAGTGCAGACCAGAGATTCCAGCCTTTGCTGTCATGTTCTGCTCAATCAGAACTGGTTCCAGATACAATGCCTTTGCCACCTCTTCATTACTAGGAAAAGCCATCTCAGGGTTGAAGGGGACTCCACCCATGATAGGTACACCAACCAGTGATGAATACTCTTCCAACAAGGGTCCCAACTGAAAATTCTGGAAGGTGAAGCACCTCAGAGGGGGATCATAGAACTGCAGGCAAGTATGAATCAAGCTCCTCTAGGAAGGGTCCAAATTCATAACCACGTCAAGGATGCCTCCATAATGTTCTTTGAATAGTGGTATATGGTCTGGAGTAATGAGGGCCTGGATCTTCCTGATGCTAGCCAATTCAGGCTCAAAGAAATGATATGAGATGTTGCTCTTCTTGGGTGCCATGTCTGCTGATGAAGAGCTGATACAGAAGCTGATGATGGAGACTGACACTGGAGATGGGCCACTGACAGGCTGATACTGGTGATGCAGGTGACTGAAGCAGGTAGCTGATGAAGGATAACTGAAGCAGATAGCTGGTGAACAAAGGGCCTATGCAGATGAAGGGGTCAAAACCAAGCCAAATGTGATATGGATACCCTGAAAAACAAATAAACACATGTTAAATGATGCAATGATGATGTATGCAAATGATATGCAAGGGTTTGTGATCAAGCTGGATCTGATTATTGCCTTGATATAGGTCCATGTATGTCTAAGAAATCCAGATGGAGGTTCAAAAGTCCAGTAACCAAGGTGGGGGACTCAAATAAAGAGTCACATGTCCAGGGTTCAAATCACAAGAACTGTCCCAAAATGGAGTACTATTACTCAAAACAAAGTATCAGGGTATGCTGTGGTCAAGGGTACCTGCAAACCTGTAAACAGCCCAACCCCCCTCACAGGTGGTGTTCTAGAACAAGGATCCTCAGACTTGGATCAGTTATGAGAAGTGTAAACACTTCTAACCCGGAGGTACAGTGTTTACAATAACCATAAAAGATCCTCCTCTAATTCACCTCAGTTTCTGAAGGTCATAGTAAAGGTCATCCAGACTTAGCAGGCTTCCTAGATAGCCCTAGCACTACAGGAGATCTGTAGCACAGAGTTCTCAAGAAGAAACCCATATCTGAACCGTGTTTCATATTCCCGCACCAGACCGAAATGGAATGGGAAAGAACATGAACCACTCTAGCCTATTGTCGCTCCCGGGATTTCCATCCTGGTACAAACGCGAAAGTGGCGCGGAAAAAGAATAGAGTCGCCAGCCAGGCATTTTTATCCCGAAGAAAGGGAATGGTAATGCTGCACAAACCAGAAGAAAGAAAAGGAAGGACACGGGTCCTGCGAACCAAAGAGACTGGGCTCGGGAGTCGGTTACGACCTGGGAAGGTATTAGCACCCAGATCGTCCGCCGTACCCGACGGGATCCACGCTTGCAAAAGAAACTGTTTCAAAAGGTGAGGGTATGAAAAATGCAGCAAAGAAATGAATATGAAAAGAAAAGAAAAATGAGAAAGGAAATGAATAAGAAAAGAAAAGGAAAAATGTAGGGAAAATAAAGATTGTGCTCGAACGGGCCCTACCCCGCTGCCTACGTACCTCATCAGGATAATGAGGATCAGAGACGCCGTAGTTCCCCTAACTAGGGGTACTAAAAGGAAATTGCCTGTGAATTAAGGCTTGAACTGCCTATGCCATTGCTCAGGTGTTGCAGACTCGGACGACGAGTGCGTAACCGTCTTGCAAAATGACAAGTAGGAGCAAGTTCGCGTACGGAGTGAAGGAGATGAGAAAAGAATTCCCGAAGGAAAGACGTTTAATGTTTGTTTTTTGTGTTTTTTTAGAAGCTTTTATGAGTGTGTCACAAGGAAGTGAACTCAAACTCTCACCAATGGAATGTGCACTTGTCACTACATTCCAAGATGGAATAATAGAACAAGCACACTCAAGTAAGGAGAAGATCCCCAAAACTTGAACCCAAAGATTAGGGCTTAGGCTCACTAACTTGCTTAATTATTAAGTGTTTTTTTGGTTATTTACATGAAGAAGTGTTTTTTTTATGCTTTTCTTTATGAAGAAGATACCTTGATCAGACTTGTGCATCACAAGATAAACATGTACTATCCCAAGATGGGAAGACTACAAGCATACCTCATGGAATAAGGCTATGGATCAATGCATCACTTCACATTTATTAAAGTGTTTTCTTTTTAAGAGTTATGAGATGAGAAGAGAAGAAGAACCAAAAGATCCCAAAGGAAAAATTCTAAAGGGGGACTAAAATAATCCTAAGTATTCACATGCATGGAAGTCCTAAGAGTTAGTGAGGTTTCTACCCTAATGAAGAAGGAAGAAGAAGATAGAAGAAGGGATGAGAAAGGCCTAAGCCCAACAACAAAGGGTTAGTAACATAAACATAAGAGGAGGATGAGAATTGGAGATGTGGAACTCAATTTCCACATCTCTCACTTACCATAGCCCCTGCAATGTTAGCAAAAATCCAGCAAATTGACCAACACAATCATGGAATTAGTCATGCTCAAAGGTTCTTGTGAACAAGAATCAAACATCATGCCAAACATTACAAGTACACGACTTACGCGTCGAAAACATGAAAGCATACATCAACCGGCAAGCAAACCACCCTAAAATCTCATGTTTAATGATCATGCAATGATCCACGGCAATTAGAACAAGCAAAGGGATCAAACAAGCTCAAAACGACACTAAAAAACCATTCTGCCTCAGTGTTAACCGGTTAACCATATGCGTTAACCGGTTAACCAGCTCAAACCTGCACAAAATACACACAAAACAGGGGCGTTAACCGGTTAACCATATACGTTAACCGGTTAACACTGATAAAACAGCAGCAAATCCTGCAGAAAACAGCATCTCAAAACAGCTTATTCAAAAAAGCTTGCACCAGACCAGCAATCAATTACACATGGAACACTAGATCAATTCACATTAATCCATATCATTAAGCTCATGAACAAATAACATTCGGATCCGGATACAAATCAAACAATCAAATCATGCAACACAATCAAATACACAAACACATGGTGGACCTAAAGCACAAGCATGCACATAAGCTAAAAATAGAGCTAGATCTGAAATTAACCAACCTACAAAGCTGAGGTATGCTTTGGTAATTGTTGATTGAGCTGAAAACGGTAGATCTCGCGCAAAACTTTGAAGATCCGATGCTAAGCTCCACACTCCATGCAAAATAAATGCAAGAACAAGCTCTTGATGCAGAATTTTGGATCCAAAAGCACTTCTAGATCCCAAACCAGATCTGAATCTCCAATAAAACCAGCAAAAAGATGCAAAGAAGCTATGAATGGAGGTTTAGTTCCAAGATCTACACACCTCAAGGCAAGGTTGTGTGATCTTCAAAGAGGAACTTTGAGTGATTTGGAAAATTGGGAGAGAAAAGTGAGAGAATTGTGAGTGAGAGGAATCAAAATTCAGAAATGAGAGTGAAAAAAAGAGTGAGAGCCCCCTTTGGTTTGGAGAGAAATGATTAAATATGGTTTAGGTTTGGGGCCCAAAATTTTGGTTTGGGATCCAAAATTATGGTTTGGGTAGTGTGATTTGGATTTAGGGTTGGAATGAGGCTTGGATAAATGCTCTAGATCCTTCTCCCAAATTCAAATTAATTCAAATGAATAAAAATCAGAAAATTGGAAAATAGAACCAAAACACACATGCTGAAAATGCTGCTGGAAATTCAAATTTCGCAGCTGTTAACCGGTTAACCATATGCGTTAACCGGTTAACGCATGGAAAATTTGAATTTCCCTCCCTTTGGTGGGAACCTTCAAAAATAGACCTGCACCAACCGTTTCAAGCAAATTTTGATCCATCTTCTCTTTCTAGGGCTCTGAACATGATACCAGGCTTGCGCAAAATGATCCTGTGAGATTCTTGCCAGATCACCATGCTCTTGATTTTGACTTGCAGATTCAGATTTTCCCAGATGACCGGTCATATGCCTTATGCTAGAACATGCGAGTGTTATGCCTCACTTTTCTATGCAAAATGATAAGGATATGGTATGCTCATGATGATTATGATATGATAACGATGCTAAACAAGAAGAGGGCAAATTTGGGGTGTTACAGCTGCCCCTATTCAATCAACTGTTAATCTGAAAAGGATGAGAGCAACGGCTATCAGACATTCGAGATAAACTGTGATTGAATACCAAGAAGACCTGAAATTTGCACTCTGACGAAGAATGCAACACTGGGAAATAAACCCAACCAGATGACGCTCTGGGGATAAGAAGGAGAGAAAGAAAAGCAGACGAGCTTCTTCCAAGTTGAAATGGATATCTGGAATACTATCATGCTGACAGACGAGTCTTCGCATGACCTGTGACGCCATGTGCAGAGAGCGGACGAGCCCTTAAGGATCTTCGAAGTAACCTGAGATGGACGAATCTCCTTCACCAATCCTTACGCAGATAAGTGGAATAAGACGGACGAGTCTTCTTCGGATAACCCTTACGCAGGCTCCGGGAATGCATATAAGTCTGTGGGATAGACATGCAATCAAGGTAGACGAACCTTCCTCATATATTATCCGCGGATATATGGCATAAGACAGACGAGTCTTCTGAGAAAACCTGTTACGCCAGGTGCAGCAACCATAATAATTGGTGCTTGAGACGGACGAGCCTCCCTCGGGTTTACCTGTTACGCCAGGCCCGGTAACCATTTCGACATTTAATTCCCACTGTCAGGATTTTAAACCTCTTCAATACAGACGAGTATTGGATGATCATCAAGAGAACACAGACGAGTGCCAATAGTCAAAGATACAGACGAGTATCGGACGATGATCTGAGAAACACAGACGAGTGCTTCAGGCGATGATACAGACGAGTATCAGCCACTGGTATAGACGAATACCAGAAGTTCAAACACAGACGAGCATTTGAAGTAGTCACAGAGATATCAGGGTAAACAGCAAATCTTCACATTCAGGCGCAAGCTAGCACAGACGAGTGCTGAGGATGATACAGACGAGTATCCAGGCAAAGCAGACGAGCTTCAGAACACGAACGACTTCTGGGGGATAAAAGCAGACGAGCTTCAAACACACATAGACGAGTGCTGGACAGTTGCAGACGAGCAACAACAGAGAATACATATCAAGGCACAGACGAGTGCAGCGAAGGATCCAAAACACAAACGAGTGTTGGAAGGTTGCAGACGCGCAACAGCAAATATCATCTCGGAACACAGACGAGTGTTGAGGAGTTGCAGACGAGCAACAACAACCATCATGACCAAACACAGACGAGTGCTGGAAATTGCAGACGAGCAACAACAGAGAATACATGTCAAGGCACAGACGAGTGCAACGAAGGACCCCATACCAAACACAGACGAGTGTTGGGAGGTTGCAGACGAGCAACAGCAAATATCATCTCCGAACACAGACAAGTGTTGAGGAGTTGCGGACGAGCAAAAACAACTATCATGACCAAACACAGACGAGTGCTGGAAATTGCAGACGAGCAACAACGGAGGCATCATGACACAGACGAGTGTTGGAAGGTTGCAGACGAGCAACAACAAGGTAATCACTTTAAAACACAGACGAATGTCGAAAATTGCAGACGAGCAAACAGCAACACAGAGCTAACACAGACGAGTGTTGAAAGATGCAATCGAGCAGCCATAAAGCAGTGATATGCCCTCGCTGGGGAAACTTGCTTAGGGATAACACATACGAGTGTTGAAGATTGCAGACGAGCAATAAACGAATGCCTGATCGGCAACAAGAGATACAACTCTGCAGGGGAGAAAAAATCAAGAGGTCTGGATACCCACTCCGACTGAGGTGATGAATACCTGGCTGCATCATCAAATAAAACAACAATAGGGCAAATCTGCTGGGGAATATTTCACGGACGGAAGTGAAAATCAAATATGAACTCTGTGGGGGACAGATCATCTTCAGACTTGGCTGGGGAAGCTTCCTGGGCGAATACTCTGACTGGGGAGAGCATCCGATGATTCAAGACTCTGAGGGGATACCAAGCTTTCGGGTACCTGATAGGCAAGGACTCTTGCTGATGATAAAATACTGTTAATTTCATCTCTGATGACATCAGGCTTTCGAGCACCTGCTGGCTATACTTCACTGGGGAAGAATGGACTACTACTTCACTTGGGAAGAAGAACCTGCTTGGGCTGCTGCCAAGACTTAGTTGGAGGAAAACATCCATTTAAACAAGTCAGGCTTTCAGCTACCTGCTGGAGAAGAAAAATCTCTGCTTGGGGAGATACTCTACTGGGGGAGAGTAAATTGCTTGATGTGACGCCATCCTGCAACCTGCAACAACAGAAAACACACATGTGTCCCGAGGATTTGCATGGAATGATCTGTTCATCCATTATCACCCGACACTCAAAGAGGGTTACAGTTTCCCTGCATGTCAGTTTTCTTTTCAAGATTATCACCATGTTTAGATGCAATGCTATTTTTGCCAAAAATTCAGGACATTTTGCAAACAAAAATAAACATACACAGCTTTCTGACTGAATATTATTTTTATTGAATGGCCTCTGAATAGGCACAGATTTACATCAGGAAGCAACCACCCGGAAAGAGGTAGCCACTATAAAAATTGAGAAAAGAAACTATCCTAATGGCAATGTACATGGCATTCCAAGGAGTTCCATTTCTGCTATGACCTGCATGTCTTCAAGACTCTCCATTCTGCTTTGGCTTTCTGAGAAGACAAGGGGACTGTTTCCTATCTTTCCGATATTGTCAAACCGTACGAAACGATGACGTGGTTCAGATAACTTGGATCACAGTTGTTCGCTTATTCCCTTATTTTGCGTGGATCGCCCTCTCGGGTTTTCAATCCACCGGGATACCCTTTTTTGCCTGAGCTGTCCAATGTGGCTTTTCAACTCAGCGGGTGTACATTTTTTTTTGTTTATTTTCCCTAATTTTTGCCCGAGCTTTTTATTCTGTTTTTAGCTCGCCGGGATGCCCTTTTCTTGCCTGGACTTACATTCTGTTTTTTGTGTCCAGCGGGTCTCTTTATGCGAAGTATTTTTTAACTGCGTCCGAGTTAACAGGGGATGGGAAGTCTTCTCCATCCATAGTGGTGAGCATCAGTGCCCCTCCTGAGAATACTTTCTTCACTACGAATGGTCCTTCGTAGTTTGGGGTCCACTTGCCCCTGTTATCTGAACCTGGAGGAACGATCCTCTTCAATACAAGCTCTCCCACTTGATACTCTCGAGTACGTACTCGTTGGTCGAATGCCCGCTTCATTCTCCTCTGATAAAGCTGACCATGACAGATAGCCGCTAATCTCTTTTCCTCAATTAGACATAGCTGGTTGTAACGAGCACGCACCCATTCAGCCTCATCCAGTTTGACGTCCATCATCACACGCAGTGAAGGAATCTCTACTTCAACAGGCAGGACTGCTTCCATGCCATACACTAGAGAGAAGGGAGTTGCCCCTATTGATGTCCTGACCGACGTTCGGTACCCATGCAAAGCAAACGGTAACATCTCATGCCAATCCTTGTAGGTGACAACCATTTTCTGCACAATCTTCTTGATATTCTTGTTAGCTGCCTCTACCGCACCATTCATCTTTGGTCGGTAAGGAGAAGAATTGTGATGCTGTATTTTGAAGTCCCGACATAAGTCTGCCATCATCTTGTTGTTGAGATTAGAACCATTATCAGTAATGATCCTTTCGGGCACTCCATATCTGCATATAATATCTCTTTTCAGAAATCTTGCCACCACTTGACGAGTGACATTGGCATAAGACGCTGCTTCTACCCACTTGGTAAAGTAATCAATCGCGACCAGGATGAAGCGATGACCATTCGAAGCAGTCGGTTCAATCTTCCCGATCATGTCAATGCCCCACATAGAGAAAGGCCAAGGAGATGACATGACGTTGAGCGGATTTGGAGGGATATGCACTTTATCTGCATATATTTGGCACTTGTGGCATTTACGAGCGAATGAACAACAGTCTGCATCCATTGTCATCCAGTAATACCCTGATCTCAGCAGTTTCTTTGCCATAGCATGCCCTCCTGCATGGGTACCAAAAGATCCTTCATGGACTTCCTGCATCAACAGGCTTGCTTCGTGTCTATCCACGCATCTGAGCAAGACCATGTCGAAATTCCTCTTGTACAAAACCCCGTCTGTGTTCAAGAAGAAACTAGCAGCAAGTCGTCTCAAGGTCTTTTTGTCTTTGGAAGATGCCCCTGTTGGGTATTCTTGCTTCTCCAGGAACAACTTGATATCAAAATACCAAGGTTTCTCGTCAGACACGGCGTCTACAGAGAAAGCATAAGCCGGAGAGTCAAGCCTGGAGATGTCAATTCTGGGCACAAAGTTCCAACATAGGACTTTAATTGACGAAGAGAGAGTGGCCAAAGCATCGGCAAATTGATTTTCGTCCCGTGGTATGTATTTGAGCTCAACTGTCGTGAAGAATGTCAACAGTTTTCTAGCATAATCCCTGTACAGAACTAGATGCTCTTGATGTGTATACCACTTGCCGGTAATTTGGTTAATGACGAGGGCTGAATCTCCGAATATGTCGAGGTTCTTAATCCGAAGATCAATTGCCTCCTCTATTCCCATTATACACGCCTCGTATTCCGCTTCATTGTTGGTGCAGCCAAAAGTAATTTTGGCAGCGAAGGGTAAATGAACACCTTCAGGAGTAATGAGTACGGCACCAACTCCACGACCATTGATATTGACAGCCCCATCAAACATCAACTTCCATTTGGATTCAGGGTCAGGCCCCTCCTCCGGAAGTGGTTCCTCATAATCGCTTGTTCTGAGGTACATGATGTCCTCATCAGGGAAATCAAATCTCATCGGCTGATAGTCATCCTCAAGAGGTTGCTGAGCAAGGTATTCCGACAATACACTTCCTTTGATGGCTTTCTGAGAAGTGTATTGGATGTCGTATTCAGTTAAAATCATCTGCCATCTAGCAACCCTTCCGGTCAATGCTGGTTTCTCAAAGATGTACTTGACAGGATCCATCTTGGAAATGAGAAGTGTAGTATGGGTCAACATGTACTGCCTCAGTCGGCGAGCAGCCCATACCAAAGCGCAGCAAGTTTTCTCGAGCAGTGAGTATCGGGATTCACAGTCGGTAAACTTTTTGCTAAGGTAATAAATGGCGTACTCTTTTCGACCAGACTCGTCATGTTGGCCGAGCACACACCCCATCGACCCTTCTAGCACGGTCAAGTACATGATTAACGGTCTCCCCTCCACTGGAGGCATCAGAATTGGAGGCTCCTGCAAATATTCCTTTATTTTATCGAAAGCTCTTTGGCAATCATCATTCCACCTGACCGTCTGCTCCTTTCTTAGCAGTTTGAATATCGGTTCGCACGTGGCAGTTAGGTGAGATATGAACCGAGAAATATAGTTCAATCTACCTAAGAACCCGCGCACTTCTTTTTCTGTCTTTGGTGCAGGCATATCTTGAATAGCTTTCACTTTAGCAGGATCTACCTCAATTCCTCTTTGACTTACAATGAAACCCAGCAATTTTCCAGAACGCACTCCGAAAGTGCACTTGTTCGGATTCAACCTCAATTTATACTTGATCAATCTATCAAACAACTTCTTCAAATTAACCAAATGCCCCTCTTCGTCCTTGGACTTTGCAATCATATCATCCACATAACATTCGATCTCCTTGTGGATCATGTCATGGAACAACGTGACCATTGCCCGTTGATAAGTTGCCCCTGCGTTCTTCAAACCGAAGGGCATGACCTTGTAGCAGAATGTTCCCCACGGGGTAATGAACGTTGTTTTCTCCATGTCCTCCGGCGCCATTTTTATCTGATTATAACCGGAGAATCCATCCATGAAGGAGAATACTGAGAATTGAGCAGTACTGTCGACCAACACGTCAATGTGTGGCAACGGAAAATCATCCTTTGGGCTTGCTCTGTTCAAATCTCGATAGTCAACGCACATCCGGACCTTGCCGTCCTTTTTAGGCACTGGTACGATGTTAGCTACCCAAGGTGGGTAACTAGTCACGGCAAGGAACCCGGCATCCCACTGTTTCTGCACCTCCTCTTTAATCTTCATCGCCATATCCGGGCGAGTTCTTCTCAACTTTTGCTTCACAGGAGGACAGTCTTCTCTCAGGGGTAGCTTATGCATCACGATGTCGGTATCCAACCCTGGCATATCTTGATATGACCAAGCAAAGATATCTACATACTCTCTCAGCATACTGATCAGCTCTTGTTTGACGTCGGCCTGCAGATTGGCTCCTATCTTGATTTCTTTCTTTGCATCTTCACTGCCAATATTGATGGTTTCAATCTCTTCTTGATGAGGCTGAAAAACTCGTTCCTCTTGTTTCAACAATCTGACCAACTCTTCAGGTAGATCACAATCTTCCTCAACCCCTTCGTCAGCTTGGTAGACTGGATTATCAAAGTCATGCATAGTCATAGCAGGAACGTTATCCGTGGAATCCGGATGATCAATACTGCACAAATGATGTGCTTATTCAGAATCTGCTTATTTTGAAAAGAGACGCTAACACAAAACAAAAAATGAAAAACATATTGCCATTTTTATATTGTTTTTTGTGAAAAAGTTTAAAACAAAGAAAGAGAGCACAATTTGTCTGAAAACGTCCTTTTATTTCATGGCAAAAATAACGATGCAATACAAAACATGGTGGCCCAGTACAATGGATCCAAACATCTTGGGCAGAATGCTGGATTTGACAATGCAGTATGCTAATAAAAGGAAACAAAACAATTACTTTGGGAGCCAGGTGACTTGAACAATGTCCTCAGCAGACCAATTTCCTAGCTCCTCGCCGGGTGCACACGGGCGGATCCAATTGTTGTCCCAGTCTCTGTCACTATCCCCGTCTTGGCTTGCCATACAGATTTGATCACGGTCAAGCAACCCAGCGCTTGTGAATGAGATAGCTTTACCACTCTGAATAGACCCCCCAGGCTGATACCCTAAGCCGAATTTGTCACCCTTCTTTTCCACCTCCAGTAGCTTGCCCCAGCCCTGGGCATTGCCTGATTGGACGGCCTCTTTTGCTTCCTGGTAAGAATGAATGGACGTGCCTTCGTTATTTTTCTTCACCGGAGTCAAGATACTGACATCTGCTTCAAAAGCTTGGCACAAAGTCTCGTGAATTTCTCCGTCCATTTCTACATATTTGAATGTCGACAGGTGGCTGACAAATATATCTTCTTCCCCGCAAACTGTGATGACCTGGCCATCCACCACATATTTAAGCTTTTGGTGCAGGGTTGAAGTGACGGCTCCCGCTGCGTGTATCCACGGTCTGCCCAACAAGCAACTATACGCAGGCTGGATATCCATGACATAGAAGACACTCTTGAAGACTTGAGAGCCTATCTTGACAGGCAACTCAACCTCTCCGAAAACGGATCTTCTTGAACCATCGAAAGCTTTAACCACTAGATCACTCGGCGTCAGAATAACCCCATCAATGTTAAGCTTCATCAACGCCTTCTTCGGGAGCACATTCAAAGAAGAGCCTGTGTCTACAAGGACATGAGACAACACAGCGCCCTTGCATTCCATCGTGATATGCAGTGCTTTATTGTGATTCCTTCCCTCCGGAGTAAGGTCTCGGTCAGTGAAGCCTAAACCATGGCTGGCATTAACACTTCCAACAACAGCTTCGAGTTGATTAACAGTGATTTCTTGAGGAACATAGGCCATTTGAAGTACTTTCAGCAAGGCTTCTCGGTGCGCGGGAGAGCACATCAACAGTGACAAAATAGAAATCTTTGAAGGCGTCTGGTTCAGTTGATCAACCACCTTATAGTCACTCCTTTTGATGATCTTCATGAACTCCTCTACCTCCTTTTCAAATGTCCCCTGCCCAGCCACAGGAGTATCTGACTCATCATTCGCAGTCTGCTTTCCTTTGTCTTTGGACGAGGCTTCGGCCTCGGGATCCTTTCTCAATGCAGGGGGAGCAAATAAACGGCCACTTCGAGTAAATCCCCCAACACCTCCCACATTTTCAATAGTCGGGTCAGCAACAGGTCTACTTTCCATCTTCTGTCCCGCCACATAAACATCGGAACCATAATGCCACGGAATGGCTCTATCATCATTATACGGCATTGGCCCAGGTACAGTTATAGTCACAGGACTAATCTGAGGAGTGTAAACGGTAACAGGCTCTTGTCGAACGGGCATGTCAGCTTCATTGTAGAAGATAGTAATGGTTGACACATCATCAGCCTTTTCATTACTAATCTTGCTAAATTGTAGAGACCCAACATCAATCAACTCTTGCAAACCCGTCTTCAATTTCTCGCAGCCATTCGCAACACTTATACAGTCTTCACAATCGAGAGAACAACCAGGAAACACTTGACCTTTCAACAGTCTCTCTTTCACCACCTTCAACGGCGTCTTGACTTCATTAATTCTCAGTACCAAACTCAACTTGTCATCACTCTCAACAGCGTTAACTCTTGCCCCTCCATGATTAGGTATAGGGTTCGAGTTGATATTCGGTGGTGGCGCAAAGTTGATTGCCTTTGAATCCACGAGATCTTGAACTTTGTGATGTAGCGCCCTGCACTTCTCGGTTGAGTGCCCGGGTGCCCCTGAATGAAAAGCGCATCGCGCGTTGACGTCATAACCAGCTGGAAGCTCTCCAGGAGGTGGTGGTGCCAAAGTCCTCAATTGAATAA
Organism: Lathyrus aphaca; assembly: GCA_963966055.1. Classification (NCBI taxonomy): domain Eukaryota; kingdom Viridiplantae; phylum Streptophyta; class Magnoliopsida; order Fabales; family Fabaceae; genus Lathyrus; species Lathyrus aphaca. The sequence goes on from OZ014520.1 coordinate 85,966,451, forward strand.
GGTTCAAGTCTAGTAGTCTCGGCAACAAGGCAGCATATGTCATCGGAATAGCTTCAATCACCCTGTTAGCAGGACGAGCCTGCCTTGGCTGATAAGGCCTTTGCTGGTAGTTGGCTCTAGGTTGTTGTTGTTGTTGTGGTTGTTGTGGTGGAGGTAGCATCTGTTGTACGGGAGCTGCAGGAATAGTGATAGCAGCCACATGTTCATAAGGTCTTCTGTAACCACGACCCTGGCTTCGGCCGAATACAGCATTGGTCTCTCCTTCTCGTCTTCTTGGAGGTCCGCTAAAAGCTTTCCTCGCTCCATTTGAGCTACTAGCACCGGGGTCTTGTATCTTCCCCATTTTCAACAACGTTTCGACCCTTTCTCCCGCAATGACAATATCGTTGAACTTTGTAGCAGAACTTGACGCCAATCTTTCAAGAAATACTCCCTGGAGGGTACCCATAAACATATCGGCCATCTCATTCTCTAACAAGGGTGGCTGCACCCTGGCAGCTAGCTGACGCCACCTCTGGGCGTATTCTTTGAAGCCTTCTTTTGCTGTCTGAGCCATATGTTGCAGCTGGGTGCGATTCGGAGCCATATCCATGTTGTACTGGTACTGCTTCACGAAGGCCTCAGCGAGATCCTTCCAGCTCTTAACACTGACCCTGCTGAGCTTCATGTACCACTCAAGGGAAGCTCCCACCAAGCTGTCCTGAAAGTAATACATCCACAGTTTTTCATCGTCTGTATGAGCGGCGATTCTTCCCACATATGATTGCAGATGGGTCTTTGGGCAAGCAGTGCCGTTATACTTCTCAAAAGTAGGAACTTTGAATTTGTACGGGATTCTGACTCCCGGAACCAAACCCAAGTCTGTTATATCGAATCCCAAAGAACTCTGGGACTGAATAGCCTTGATTTGCTCGGCCATCTCTTCGAATCTCTTGTTCATTTCGATCCCTTGACCCTCGGTCTCATCAAGTAAAGTGAACTGGTCCTCCTGGTGATCCACATGAATGTTATGCATCCCGTCATTGACTACGGTCGCCCCTGGTTGTATAACATGAGGTCCACCCTGACGTGCGCCCGCACCGGTATGATTATCAGCATTAGCAGCAGCAGCAGCGTTTCTGTTCTGATTCTCCACCAACTCTCGCAGCCGTTCTTGATTCTGCCCCATGCCGGTCATTAACGTCATGAAGTTATCCATTCTCTGCCTTAGGTCTGCCAAATCTGCCTGCATTTGATCCATGGCCCGCTCTCTGTTAATCTTGGTTGGGTATCTGTGCACTGCTGGTTGTTCTCGAACTTTTCGAGGAGCTATAGTGCCTGAAACACAAAACCCGTTAGTAATTGATGCAACACCTGCAAAACAGACAAACAGGTTATATGCAATGCAATGTAACTGTTCATGTTCCCAATTTTAAGCATTTGGCATGCCCCAGTTCTGGTATCTATCTCGGCAATCACTTTCAGTGTTTAGCTTTCAAACTTTCTCTTTGATAAGTGTTCAGACGTTAGTAGTATCCAGACAAACGAGTCTTGCACATTCAAAACGATAACTTGCACATTAATACTGAATATAGACAAACCGCTATAGGCTAAAAGTCAGAATACATCCAAGAATATTCCCCGAAGGGTTACAAATCAGTACATAAAGACAAAGGAAATGAAAGCAAAACCCCTACAACCAGCCTGTAGGTAGTCTGAAAAATAAACTAAGCTAAGGACCCCGACTCTGCCACCTCTGCCCTGCTCTTCTTGACGCCTGCTCTCAGCTTGAGCTCTTCAATCTCTTTCCTGGCTTCCTCCAGAGCTAATTGGCTTTGGACTAGCTGTTGGGTCTTCTCCCTCCGGATGGCGTGGGCTTGTTCCATTTCCTCCTTCTTAAAAGCCATCTGAACTTCAAAGAACTCTTCCTTCTCTTTGAATTTCTTTTGCTCTTCCTCCCTTTGGCTTTTCAGCCAAACAATGGACTGTCGAGCACTCCTGAGAGTCTTTAAAGTCTCCTTGTGCTTGGCTTCTCTTTGCGCTTCCATTATACCCAATCGGTGGAAATGGGCTTCTCTTCCGGCAAAATCCTTCTCCTTGTTTTCCAAAGAGGACTGGAGCTTTTGCAGTTTATCTTCAGCTTCCTTCTTGGCTCCATTGGCCTGGTGGTATAAGCTTACCATCTCAACATTCTCTACTCTGACCGCATGCAGCTGAGCTTCTAGCTTCTTGTACTCCTCCAAGGAAACCGTACTGCTCGGACCTGGTACCTCTCGAGGATAAAGTGGAGCTTCGACTGAAAAAGGCATGAGAACTGACTCGATATGCCTTTGCAACCATTCAACGTATGGTGGATATGCTCTGGGATCAACTCGGCCGAAGTCCTTCTTCCCTTTCCTTTTCCTGTGATCCCAGGATTGAACTGCTTGTTGGACTAGCTCTCTGTTTCCATCAACAGGAAAATACAAAGATTCAGCAAACATTTCCATCTGAGGAGGATCCTTCAAAGGGTAGCCAAACTGCCTTCTGGCTAATGTCGGGTAGTAACTGATGACACCTTTCCTTCCCAGCAAAGGTACTCCAGCAAACCTTCCGCAGCTGATCATCACCTCTTTTCCTAGCAAATCCCTGTCATAACCCCAAGCAATGTCTTCTTCAGTCAAACCCATCAGTCTTCTGGACCATCTCCATTCGTCTCGTATATCCTTGAAGGCACCTGATTTAGGCAACTGTCTAGCGAACCATTCAGCAAACAAAGGAGCACAGCAGACCACTGGACCACCTCTACCTTTCTCGTTTCTGTAATGGACACTAAAATAAAAGTCACCCAATAAAGTAGGCACTGGATTGCCTTTTGCAAAAATTGAGATCACTTCTAAGCTGACAAACTCTTTCTCCCCGGGAAACAAGCTAGACCCATATACCATCAATGCAAGCAAAGCTCCAAAGTCATTCCACTTAGCTTCTGTAGCATACTTCTCAGCCTCTGGAATAAGCACACTCCATGGTAGACCTCTGCCTTTACTCTCTTGCAAAGCCTTTCTGACTGAAGCAACTGACAACCTACAAACCTTGGCTATATCTTCATCTCTGAGCACAACCTCTGACCCGTAGAACGGCAATGTCTCTCTGATCGGAACACTCAGCATGCTGGAGATCTCTTCTAATGTCGGAGCTAAGATGTAACCTGGAAGAATAAAACAACGCAACAGGGGATCATAAAATTGCAACAAGGTATGCAGGCTGTCCTTTTGGTCTGTAGTAGGCTTGTCCACAAACTTCAGTATCTGGCCATATCTTTTCCTGAAATTTCCTAAGACTTGATCATTCATCAGATCTGCTAACCTCTGAACACTTTTGACTTCCGGCTGAAGAAAGGTGTAGTGCACATTCTTTTTTCTCGGATCGCTTTTAATTTCTGCCATGGAAATAAGAATACCAGAACCGGGAACAGATGTGAGTAATGACCTGAAAAATGGGAAACATAAACAGTTAATGCAAAGAATGATGCAAATGCAATGCAATGCAAGCATATGACCAACTGGGACCATCTGAACTGGCACACTGACAAGGGCCCCTCGGAACAACTGGCAAACTCAACAGTTCACTGAATCACACCCTCTGATAATCACAACCCTCTGATAGAAGATCTCAGAATCACGGTATCAAGAAATCCAGAATTCCAGGACCATAACTTCGAAACCATAGAATCAATAGAACCACCGGTCATATTCACAGGACCAAAGATCATAACCGAACAGATGAGTGTATGTTGAGGTCATGGGTTCCTGCACACCTGTACACCCCCCCCCAATCTCACGGGTAAAAGGCTCCGGGTCAGACATCACGGACTCTCAAAGCCACATAGCAATAATACTGTCACCATCTCCGAGAAATGGCTCATGACCAAATCAGGGAATCGGTTAGGCATTATGTACTATGCAGGGAGGCCTCAGCTGAGTCCGGGAAAAACAAGCATCCCTTATAAGTCCCTAGCTTCAAGCGCTGAAATCAAGAAACAATAGTACATTCAGCCCGTAGGATACAGTACTAATGTCATATGACCAGATGCTTTAACTGAGTTCCTATAAGAGAACCAGGCCATCCTATGCGAGTTCCCAGTGGACCCTCGGGTGCGAATGGGTTTGCCACAAAATGTGGTCTGCCACTGTCACCACTGGAGAGGGTTGTTTCCACAAAGGTTCTCAATGATCGGTCCCCAGCTGCACATAACTGTCAAGGTTATGTAATGAGAGAGGAAGATCCCCAAATCAGGACATTTCCAAGACAATCGCAACCTGGGTGTGGAACTCACTACTACCCCCATGACAAGATCTCATGAGGCCAAAGTGGAACCACTCTAAGTCCTATGGTGCACTCGAGCCGGGTACTTGGCTCATATCTCTCAAGAACCAGTAACTCCCATCCCACCAAAGGAAACCAGTCCAGACAGTCCAGTATGATATATGATGCAGAAAATAAATACTGAAAACTGTAAATAAAGCTGTAAATAAAGCAATAAACAAACAACAATATAATACAACAAGCCACATCAAACAAACATCACCCAATGAAACAGCAGCACACAAGCGCTAGGAGAGACTCACAGGGGAACCAGAGACTCTGGGTTCGGTCCCCAGCAGAGTCGCCAGCTGTCGCTCCCGGGATTTCCATCCTGGTACAAACGCGAAAGTGGCGCGGAAAAAGAATAGAGTCGCCAGCCAGGCATTTTTATCCCGAAGAAAGGGAATGGTAATGCTGCACAAACCAGAAGAAAGAAAAGGAAGGACACGGGTCCTGCGAACCAAAGAGACTGGGCTCGGGAGTCGGTTACGACCTGGGAAGGTATTAGCACCCAGATCGTCCGCCGTACCCGACGGGATCCACGCTTGCAAAAGAAACTGTTTCAAAAGGTGAGGGTATGAAAAATGCAGCAAAGAAATGAATATGAAAAGAAAAGAAAAATGAGAAAGGAAATGAATAAGAAAAGAAAAGGAAAAATGTAGGGAAAATAAAGATTGTGCTCGAACGGGCCCTACCCCGCTGCCTACGTACCTCATCAGGATAATGAGGATCAGAGACGCCGTAGTTCCCCTAACTAGGGGTACTAAAAGGAAATTGCCTGTGAATTAAGGCTTGAACTGCCTATGCCATTGCTCAGGTGTTGCAGACTCGGACGACGAGTGCGTAACCGTCTTGCAAAATGACAAGTAGGAGCAAGTTCGCGTACGGAGTGAAGGAGATGAGAAAAGAATTCCCGAAGGAAAGACGTTTAATGTTTGTTTTTTGTGTTTTTTTAGAAGCTTTTATGAGTGTGTCACAAGGAAGTGAACTCAAACTCTCACCAATGGAATGTGCACTTGTCACTACATTCCAAGATGGAATAATAGAACAAGCACACTCAAGTAAGGAGAAGATCCCCAAAACTTGAACCCAAAGATTAGGGCTTAGGCTCACTAACTTGCTTAATTATTAAGTGTTTTTTTGGTTATTTACATGAAGAAGTGTTTTTTTTATGCTTTTCTTTATGAAGAAGATACCTTGATCAGACTTGTGCATCACAAGATAAACATGTACTATCCCAAGATGGGAAGACTACAAGCATACCTCATGGAATAAGGCTATGGATCAATGCATCACTTCACATTTATTAAAGTGTTTTCTTTTTAAGAGTTATGAGATGAGAAGAGAAGAAGAACCAAAAGATCCCAAAGGAAAAATTCTAAAGGGGGACTAAAATAATCCTAAGTATTCACATGCATGGAAGTCCTAAGAGTTAGTGAGGTTTCTACCCTAATGAAGAAGGAAGAAGAAGATAGAAGAAGGGATGAGAAAGGCCTAAGCCCAACAACAAAGGGTTAGTAACATAAACATAAGAGGAGGATGAGAATTGGAGATGTGGAACTCAATTTCCACATCTCTCACTTACCATAGCCCCTGCAATGTTAGCAAAAATCCAGCAAATTGACCAACACAATCATGGAATTAGTCATGCTCAAAGGTTCTTGTGAACAAGAATCAAACATCATGCCAAACATTACAAGTACACGACTTACGCGTCGAAAACATGAAAGCATACATCAACCGGCAAGCAAACCACCCTAAAATCTCATGTTTAATGATCATGCAATGATCCACGGCAATTAGAACAAGCAAAGGGATCAAACAAGCTCAAAACGACACTAAAAAACCATTCTGCCTCAGTGTTAACCGGTTAACCATATGCGTTAACCGGTTAACCAGCTCAAACCTGCACAAAATACACACAAAACAGGGGCGTTAACCGGTTAACCATATACGTTAACCGGTTAACACTGATAAAACAGCAGCAAATCCTGCAGAAAACAGCATCTCAAAACAGCTTATTCAAAAAAGCTTGCACCAGACCAGCAATCAATTACACATGGAACACTAGATCAATTCACATTAATCCATATCATTAAGCTCATGAACAAATAACATTCGGATCCGGATACAAATCAAACAATCAAATCATGCAACACAATCAAATACACAAACACATGGTGGACCTAAAGCACAAGCATGCACATAAGCTAAAAACAGAGCTAGATCTGAAATTAACCAACCTACAAAGCTGAGGTATGCTTTGGTAATTGTTGATTGAGCTGAAAACGGTAGATCTCGCGCAAAACTTTGAAGATCCGATGCTAAGCTCCACACTCCATGCAAAATAAATGCAAGAACAAGCTCTTGATGCAGAATTTTGGATCCAAAAGCACTTCTAGATCCCAAACCAGATCTGAATCTCCAATAAAACCAGCAAAAAGATGCAAAGAAGCTATGAATGGAGGTTTAGTTCCAAGATCTACACACCTCAAGGCAAGGTTGTGTGATCTTCAAAGAGGAACTTTGAGTGATTTGGAAAATTGGGAGAGAAAAGTGAGAGAATTGTGAGTGAGAGGAATCAAAATTCAGAAATGAGAGTGAAAAAAAGAGTGAGAGCCCCCTTTGGTTTGGAGAGAAATGATTAAATATGGTTTAGGTTTGGGGCCCAAAATTTTGGTTTGGGATCCAAAATTATGGTTTGGGTAGTGTGATTTGGATTTAGGGTTGGAATGAGGCTTGGATAAATGCTCTAGATCCTTCTCCCAAATTCAAATTAATTCAAATGAATAAAAATCAGAAAATTGGAAAATAGAACCAAAACACACATGCTGAAAATGCTGCTGGAAATTCAAATTTCGCAGCTGTTAACCGGTTAACCATATGCGTTAACCGGTTAACGCATGGAAAATTTGAATTTCCCTCCCTTTGGTGGGAACCTTCAAAAATAGACCTGCACCAACCGTTTCAAGCAAATTTTGATCCATCTTCTCTTTCTAGGGCTCTGAACATGATACCAGGCTTGCGCAAAATGATCCTGTGAGATTCTTGCCAGATCACCATGCTCTTGATTTTGACTTGCAGATTCAGATTTTCCCAGATGACCGGTCATATGCCTTATGCTAGAACATGCGAGTGTTATGCCTCACTTTTCTATGCAAAATGATAAGGATATGGTATGCTCATGATGATTATGATATGATAACGATGCTAAACAAGAAGAGGGCAAATTTGGGGTGTTACACCTATGTGTCACTCAGGTCCCAGGTATAGGACCTTAAACTCTCAATAGAACACCCACCCACCAGGATAAAAACCAGATCCAGCCAGATAACAGTATGACAGTATGGTGTATATAAAGCTGTAAAGAAAGCAATAAATAACTGTACATAAAGCAATAAATAAAGCAAATATACAAACACAATTAGCACATAACACCCCAATAAACACAAATCAAACAAGCGCTAGGAGGAACCCACAAAAAGAACCAGAAGCCCTGGTTGCAGTATAAGGGTCCCCAGCAGAGTCGCCAAGTTGTCGCTCCCGATAAATGAGACTGACTCAAATAAAGGTACAGACGCGAACGATCGGCGAAAGGGTGAAATGAGAACACACAGGAGTGAACTCAAGAGAAAGAAAGAGTCGCCAGCTAGGCATTTTTATCCCGGAAGAAAGGCAATGCTGCATAGACCTAGGAAAAGATATGGATAAGACGGTTGCGAACCAGAGAGACTGAGAAAGGGGGGTTACAACCTGGGAAGGTATTAGCACCCAGATTGTCCGTCGTACTCGACGGGATCCACGCTTAAAATATTTGTGTTTTAAAGGGGTAGTGTCAGTGCATTTTGTGTATCAAAGCTGGAAAGGATGCAAGTGTCAGTGTAAAAGAAGTGAAGTGTATAAGAGAAGTGTCAGTGTAAGAACAGGAATGAAATGCTCAAGAATATGAGGCTAAAAGAAGGATGCTGAAAAGGGGGGAATATACAGAGACTTTTGTTCGATAACTGTTAAGTTATGCCTACGTATCCTCTCGTGCAATGAGGAAGTCAGAACACCGTAGTTCGACCCAAAGAGACTGAAAGATGAATTGACTTGTGAACTGATTACTTGTCTATGCTCAAGTGTATGACCTGTCTGGCTCAGGTGCAAACTGTCTTGCATTAGACGGAAGAAGCGAGTTCTCGTTTGTGAGTGAAGATGATGAGAAAAGAATCCCGGAGGAGACGAATATTGTTTGTTTTTGATGATTTCAGTCTTTTATTGATTTTTGAGATTTGTCATAAGTTAATGAGCTTAAGCCTAAACCAATGGATTAGTAAACTCATCACATCTTCCCTCTGATTAGGGGTAATGAGAATACCTTAAGTGTGAAGTCAGCATCTCACACTTAATCACCATGATGTAGGATTAAGATCATTAACCTACTTGTGATTATTTAGATGTTTTTGTTGTTTTTGTTTAGTGCTAAGTAATGAGATTAAGCCATAATCAGGGATTAAACAGACTCATTACACCATCCTAATAGAAGGATAATAGATGAGAATGTTTAAGCTGAGGAAAGCTCCTCAACTTAATCCATGATTAGGGATTAAACTCATGACAAAACAAAGCCTTTATCAAGTGGATTTTAGTTAATGATAAGATGATGAAGTGATTTTTAGGGTTTGTAAGACAACTTGAGGGGGACTTGTCCATTAACACTAGGGTTAGTCCTTCTTAACCAATTAAGGAAGAATTAGAACCCTAATGCAAGGCCCAAGTTACAAGCTTGATGTCTTGATGATTATTAAGTGAATTAATTAAAGGATTTAAACACATTAAGGGTTTAACACTTAGGATTAAAGTTATACACTCCATCCTAATAGAAGGATGCAGGTATAAGCTTAATAACAAAGCCTTAAAGCCTTTAGGGTTTAGTCCCTGATTATGAGATGAGAATAGAAGACTCAATGAGACACAAAGGTAAAATCTAAATGGGGGACTAATCAAAACCCTAATTATTGTCATGCTTGGTTGTTCCTAAGGTTTGTGAGGTTTACAAGAAAGATCTTCAGAGAAACCACCAGGAAGCAGATGAAAGGAGCAAAGAGAAGCAAAACAACTTGCTTCACTTAAGAAGTCAAGTTGCTTGAGGAAAGAAAGTAAGATGAAGAAGAATGAGCAAGCTCAATCTCAAACACAAGACAAAATGCAGCAATGATGCATAAGAGGGATGAAAAGCAATTGTGAGAAGTGAAGGCAAATTCACTTCTCAAAGTTACTTACCACCTGAAAAGTTAGTGAAAGGAATGCAATGCAATGCAAAATGAGATGAAATGGGAGGATGTAAAACAAAACCAGAAGCATGTGTATGATGCTAATGATGCTATGAGATGATGTAAACATGAAACAAAGTATGAGGATGATCATACAAACACATGGATGCAAGAGAAGCATGCTTAGAAACATGAACATACATGAAAAGTTATGGAATGCAAATGACATACAACATGGCAAATGGAAGAAGCAATGATCAAACATGATTCTAAGATGTCCTAAGATGTATTATGAATCAAATGGATGCACAAAATGTCATGGCAAGTCATAGTATGCAAGCAAATGGGAGATGGATGCAAATGAAAGCCCAAATTAGGGTTTATGATCAATGCAACAAACAAAAATCAAAACCAGAAGCAAACATCATGATAAAAAATTGAAAATTCACTCCAAAGAACCCTAAACCTATACAAACTCACTGCCCAAAGGAGGGGTTCTAACTCTTAACCTAATGAGGGTTATGAATTTCTTAAGAATGCTAGGGTTTTAAGGTACCTTGTCAAGAAAAATGCCAAACAAATAGGAAATGCAATATCAATTCATGCCAATTTAATCCTATAAACTACATGCTAAACAAGATGCAATGCAAAAAGAATCAAAGTTCAACTCTTAAAGGCTAGGCAGAAATGAATTTTTGAAGATTGGATCAAAATAATGTCTTGAAATGAAATTAATTCCATGGAAAATTGTCAAAAGACATCAAGATCAAAAAAGAAATTTGGTTTGAGAGTTGGACAATGTTTCTAAATGATTTTAAAGGTTTCATGAATTTTTTTTGTGATTTTTAAATACCTAAAAGTATTTTTAATTAATTAATTCTCATTAATTAATTAAAAATAAAATTTTAAATGATTTAAAAATATTTTTTAATGCAAAAAATAAAAATGAAAATGTTTTTGGTTTCTAAAAATTAATAAAAGCTTGGATAAAAATTTTCAGAATTTTTCAAAGTGTTTTACTATTTTAAATTAATTGTAGAAAACAAATGAAATAAAAAGAAAATAAAACTGAATTTAAATGAAAGTAAGCAGAATCAATGGCTGAGGTTTAAACTGGACGCGCGGGAGTTGACTGCGCGCGTGATCCAGTGGCTGGAATTCAAACTGGCTAAAATGGATTAATTAATTTAATTAAGTGAGATTAGGGCTAAGTGAAGAATCTGGACCATTGAACACGCGCGGGAATTGACTAAGTCAGACAGATCAACGCTCCACATTCAAACTCTCATAATTACACAGATTAAACCCTAATTAATTTCAGGTGGCCGGAGAAGACTTCCGGTCGTCTTCTCCGGCCAGACCCTCACCTGAAAGTTGCTATCTTTCTCAAAACGCCATGAAAATGAAATCTAATTCCCCAGAATCCATCCCCATTCAACACTGAATCAAAACCCCCAAGCAAAAATCATTTTTTCATCATGAATCAAGCAAATCGAAACAAAACATTTTTAGGGCAGAAAATTTCAGACAGTCCATACATACTCAATACTCCACCATTTCAAAAAGTAAAAACATCAGAGTGATCAGCAAAGCATGAAGAACAATCTAGGAACTTAAAAACTCATTTCTGGAAAAAAAAGTTCTTGAGGTACCTGAGCTTGAGCTTTCTCAGTTTGCAACTTTCTGACCTCCTTTCTTTGTGCAAACCACTCCTCTTGAGCTCCTGATGAGGTCCTGATACTTGGAAGAAGTTTGTGATGGCTGGTTCGAAATATTACAAAGGTTCTGTTCAAAGGAGGGTGGTGATTGTGTTTTTGATTCAGGGAGTTTCAGGCTATGGTAATGGGTGGTTTGTGATCAGTGAAGCATGTTGAGATTGTTTGTGAAGTTTGTTTGTGTGTTTGCAGCTTGTGGAGAGTGTTTCGAATGCTTTTGCAAATGGGGTGGAAAATGAGAGAGCTGTCTTCTTGGTGCTTTCAGGCTTGTGTGTTATGTGAAATGGCTTGCTTTTGGTTTGTATAAACAAGTGTGATAGGTCAGCTGAGTTGATGTGTACTGCTGTGATTGGTATGGCTCAAGTTGCCAAAATGTCAAACTTGTGTAAGAGAGGTATGGGTTACTAGCTAGCCAAGGACAAATGGGGTGTTCTGCGCAGCAAGAAGTGTGGAGAGCCCTAGGATTGATTATGGAGTCAGCAAGCAAGTGGATTCAAACTTGAGTGAGTTTTTGCAACTTGCCTCACTTTTGCTTCTTTTGAAATTTCTTGCTCCATAAGTCATGAAAATGAGTGATCCCTTGGCCCATTCTGATTTTTAGGTCTTGGTACATGCTTGTATGAAGATTAGAAGTTTATTTGATAACTCAATTTGCCTTGGCAAGTGAATTTGCAACTTTGCCTCTTTGGTAGAAAACTTCAAATTTTGTGATTTTTGCCAACTTTGTCAAGCCATAACTTTTGATCCAAAATGAATTAATCCATGTTCTTGTACTTTTTGAAAAGGGAATGATCCATTCTACAACTTTCATGACCAAAGTTTTTCTATTTGAAGCATTTTTGAATCAAAAAGCAAGGGTTGAAAAAGTTTCCCAAAATGGCAATTTTCAACATAAGTCAACTTTCCCAAAAAGTCAACTTTGCAAATGACTTGAAATTCTTCAAATTTGTGAACTTCTAACATCTTTTATGATCAAATAAAGATCATACATAATCAAAATGATGATGAACACCCTTTGGTTGGGTCACTGGGGGCCTCAGATGCCCTGATTTTGCACTGGCTTGCTCAAAAAGTCAACTCTTGATCAGATGACTTCCCCATGGAATTTCTTCATGAAAAATGATATGCATGCTTACTATACCATATAGAGACCAATAGAAACAAGAATGACCAAAAAATTTGGAGTTATGGCCTTTGAAACCAAAACCCTAATTCTAGGTCATCTGTGCAGTTAAGCTTGGCTCTGCTTCCATACCATTCTCAGTTCTTGTGATTTTTTGACATTCTTGACTTTGTGGGGATATAATATGATGTTTGAACATACATGGACCACTTTTAAGTGATTGAAGACTTTTGGAGTGGCTCAATTAGCTCTTGGATTGCCCAGATCACAAACCCTAGATGCAGATGACTTAGAAACAATGCAGTGAATCAAAATGCAATATGAGATGCTATGATTGAGTTTATGCATATGAAATGATCACAAGCCATGGTGTGAATGGGTGAGGGAAAATTTGGGGTGTTTACAGATGGAAAATGTTTTATGAAGCATTTGAAAGTTATGGCTGGTCAAAGTTCAGTTGACATTTCCTATGAAAACCTTAGAAACTTCTGATTCTTGATGATCTGAAATATCCTTGATGAATCATGTTAAACCCTTGATCAAATGATGAATTTTACTTCATATACTTGATGTTGGAAAAAAATCATGAAGTTTGACTTTGGTTTGACCACAGTTGACCTCAGTTTGACTTTTTGACTGCTTTGACTGATTTTAGCCTATCTGATCATTTGACTGAGCAAACCTTTTGGGAAAGTCTTGAAACTTGAAATAGGGATTCTTAAAGACATATAAGGTGCTATGAAGCTCACTTGAAGCCTTATAAGTCCATTTAGCCTGATGAAATCCAAAACCCTAGTTTAGGATGCATTGCTTAGGAGGATGCATTGTCTGAGGGAATTGTCGAACTTTCTGACTAATTGTGAACCTTGTGAACCTCTTGAGATACATTGTGAATCTTGTGAACCTTGTGAACCTCTTGGGACACCTTAGCACATAATGTATTGTCTAAGTGAGGGCAAATTTTGGGGTGCAACAGCTGCCCCTGTTCAATTTTCTGAAACCTGAGGGGTTAGATTGGCATATGTGCCATTCGTGACCTGGAAGGTTGAAGGGGATTGAACACAAAAGCCCAAAAATTTGCACTCGCCGGTGCGTAAAGTAACACTGATGATTGGTTGTATATGCTTAAGTGGGCTTGAATATGCCACTTGGAAGAACTGGAGATGGGCTTATAGATGCCATCCATAATATCAAGAGGTGATAATATCTTTATGTTGATACTGGATATCAGTACTAGGTCTTCGTATAGGCCGTCTCTGAATCGTTTATGCAACATGGTTTGAGTTGAATGCTAGCACAAGATCTTCGTATAAATCGTCTCTGCATTATCTCTGGGGAAAAAGAATATCCTTCATTAAGTGTCAGGGCTTAGATCTTCGTATAGATCGTCTCTGAACCATATCTAAGAACATACTTTAATTTAAGTATCAGAACCAAATCTTCGTGGCGATTTTTTTTTCTGAATTAAGTATCAGCACTAGACCTTCGTATAGATCGTCTCTGAACTGTTTTGAGTTGTTGAATAGACCAGTAGAAATAAATCTTCGTAATGATTATCTCTTCTGGAAATATCCTGGATTAAGTAATAGATCTTCGTATAGACTGTTTACCTACCATCCAAGGATAAACGAATATCAGGATTAAATCTTCGTGGCGATTATATCCCTTGGAAATATCCTGGATTAAGCACCAGATCTTCGTATAGATCCTTTACGTACCCTTCCAAGGACAACTTGAGTATTGATCATCAGAAATAAATCTTTGTAGCGATTATCTATGAATTAAGTATCAGCACTAGACCTTCGTATAGATCGTCTCTGAACTGTTGTGAATTGTTGATAGTATTTTATCTGCATATAACCATCCTGCAAGGAAAAGGTTAGTTTATGCAATATGTATGCATGCATGGCATGGTGCATCTAAGTAAATTTATTATGCATTTATGGATATGTTATGGTATGATGTAAATGATGTATGTATGAATCATGCAGCCTGAAGCGTCTGGATATCTTTGTATAACAACTACTGGCTAGGGAAAATAAATCCCGATTCGTTGCTGAGGAATATGAGGACTTCACTCCCGTCTTGTTTGATAGTATAGTATTTATAACCTCCCGTCTTCGTTCGTCGTACCTCTATTGAAGGAATAAGTTCCTGAGTATCCTGACTGAGGATAAAAGAGATGGACATAAATTCAAGGGGAGATGTAACTCGAAGTATCTATGAAGATATATTTGCTCTGTTGGGGATTTGTAGTTGTCTGGTGGGGATGAACCGGTGAAGCTTCGTTGAAATCCTACCCTCGTTCGTCCTTAGTAAATACTATTACTGCATTTTATGCATTTCTGGTAAACATCAATCATATTCAAAAGCATACATACATTCAAACACAACCAATGGACGTTTTCGCTTAGGTAAATAGGGTAAAAGTAAATCTGGATTCAAAGATGAAATTTTATTTATATTATAAAGTAACCTATACACAGGCAAGTTTGTACATGGAGACAGAAATCCTAGTAAGAGGAATTCGTCGTAAAAGTTTTACAAAGCAAAGAAAAACAGCTATGTGAGAAATAATCCTATTGAGTTTCAATTCCACTATTGCCATTATCTTCAAGTATCTCATCTTCTACTGTTGAGACGGAAACGATTGGATTGAGCTTTATCTGTTCGAGCTTGAGTTAGGTAGCACTAACAGTTGGAGTTACATGGGTGATCTAACGAGACATAGTCATACGCTTTAATCCCTAACTTTTGCATGGACTACCCTTTCAGGTTTTCAATCCACCGGGATACCCTTTTTTTCCCAAGCCGCCCTTTCAGGTTTTCGACTTGCCGGGTGTACATTTTTATATATATATATATATCCCTAAATTTTGCCCGAACCCTTTTGGTTCGCCGGGATGCCCTTATTTTTGCCTAGACCAGTCAACCTAGCGGGTCTCTTTTTATGCGTAGTATTTTTTAACTATGTCTGGGTTTACAGGTTGTGGGAAGTTTTCACCATCCATAATAGTAAGCATCATGGCACCTCCTGAGAATACCCTCTTGACTACAAATGATCCTTCATATGTAGGAGTCCATTTGCCCCTAGGATCACCCTGTGGTAATATGATACGCTTGATTACCAAGTCACCAGCCTCATATACCTTTTGCTTAACCTTCTTATTAAAAGCTTTGATCATCCATTTCTGGTACATCTGACTGTGACAAACAGTTTCCAGCCTTTTCTCATCAATCAAATTTATCTGGTCAAGTCGAGTCTGAATCCATTCATCTTCATCCAAGCCTGCATCCTTCATGATTCTGAAGGAGGGGATCTGAACTTCAATGGGCAGAACTGCTTCCATACCATAGACTAAAGAGAATGGGGTTTCCCCTGTTGAAGTACGTATTGTAGTACGATAACCATGAAGATCAAATGGTAACATCTCATGCCAATCCTTGTAAGTAACAGTCATCTTCTGTAGAATCTTCTTAATGTTCTTGTTAGCAGCTTCTACTGCCCATTCATTTTCGGACGATACGGAGAAGAGTTGTGATGCTTAATCTTGAACTGCGTGCAGAGATCAGTAATCATGTTGTTGTTCAGATTAGAGCCATTATCTGTGATAACCCTTTCAGGGATGCCATACCTGGATATGAGATTATTCTTAATGAATCGAGCCACAACATTCTTCGTAATAGATGCAAATGAAGCTGCCTCCACCCATTTTGTAAAGTAATCAATTGCAACCAGGATGAAATGATGCCCATTAGAAGCAATAGGCTTGATCTCACCAATCATGTCAATGCCCCACATGGAAAAAGGCCAAGGAGCAGTCAACACATTCAATGGAGATGGAGGTATATGCATCTTATCAGCATAGATTTGACACTTGTGACATGTTCTGGAATGTTGATAGCAGTCAGCTTCCATGGTAGACCAATAGTAACCTGCTTTCAATATATTCTTTGCCATGGTATGACCACTAGAATGAGTGCCAAAGATCCCATCATGCATGTCTTCCATAATCTCTGCTGCTTCTTTCTTATCCACACAACGAAGCAAAGTTGAATCATGATTGCGCTTGTACAAAATTCCATTACTCAAGAAGAACTTAGCAGAAAACCTCCTCAGAAACTTCTTATCTTTGACAGATGCCCCTTCAGGGAACCCCTGGGTTTCAAGATATCTTTTCACCTCATATAACCAAGGATTTTCCTCTCCTCCTTCAGTATCAATCTCATTGCAATATGCAGGCTTCTCAAATCTATCAATAGTGATCTTGGGAGCTTCATCATCCCAGCTAATCTCAAACATAGATACCATGGTGGCTAATACATCTGCCAACTGATTCTATACTCGTGGAATATGTCCAAAGGTAATCTCTTCAAAATATGGAATCAAAGACAACACATGCTCTCTGTAAGGAATAAGATTTTCATGCTTGGTATCCCAATCTCCTTTAATCTGACTAACTACCAGGGCTGAATCTCCATATACATCTAGGAACTGAATCTTCATCTCAATGGTAGCTTTGATACCCATTATACATGCCTCATACTCAGCCATGTTATTGGTACAATAGAAACAAAGTCTTGTAGTAATTGGGGTATGACAACCTTCAGGGGAAATAATCACAACACCAACACTATTGCCAAGCGCATTAGAAGCTCCATCAAAAACCATAGTCCATCGGGATCCTTGTTCAGGTCCGTCATATTGTCCAGGTTCTCTGGTAATAATCATAATGTCTTCATCAGGGAACTCAAAACTCATTGACTGGTAATCATCCACTGCTTGATGAGCCAAATGATCAGCTACAACACTTCCTTTAATGGCCTTCTGAGTAGTGTACTGTATATCATATTCTATTAAGATCATTTGCCATCTCGCTATTCGTCCGGAGAGAGCAGGTTTCTCGAATATGTACTTGATTGGATCCATCTTTGAAATCAACAAGGTAGTATGAATCAACATATACTGTCTTAGTCGGCGAGTAGCCCATGCCAAAACGCAGCAAGTTTTCTCGAGCAGTGAGTATCTTGTTTCACAGTCGGTAAACGTTTTGCTAAGGTAGTATATTGCCTGCTCTTTTCGACCAGACTCGTCATGTTGCCCCAACACACACCCCATTGAGTTGTCTAATAATGTTAAGTACATAATCAAGGGTCTTCCATCAACTGGTGGCATCAAGATTGGAGGTTTTAAAAGATATCTCTTGATTTCATCAAAGGCTGTCTGGCACTCGTCATTCCATTCCATCACCTGATCTTTCTTCAACAACTTGAAGATTGGCTCACAGGTAGCAGTTAATTGGGAAATAAATCTTGCAATGTAATTCAGTCGTCCCAAGAAACATCTAACTTCCTTCTCAGTACGGGGAGCTGGCATCTCTTGTATAGCTTTCACTTTTGCAGGGTCCACTTCAATACCTTTTCCACTGACAATGAAACCCAGGAGTTTACCAGACCTAACTCCAAAAGTGCACTTATTTGGGTTTAATCTGAGCTTGTATTTCTTCAACCTTTCAAACAGCTTATGCAGATGATCAAGGTGTTGTTCTTCATTCTGGGACCTGGCTATCATATCATCCACATATACCTCTATCTCATGATGAATCATATCATGAAACAAAGCCACCATAGCACGCTGATATGTTGCCCCGGCGTTCTTCAAACCAAATGGCCTCACTTTATAACAAAAGGTGCCCCACTGTGTAACAAATGTAGTCTTCTCCATATCTTCAGGTGCCATCTTAATTTGATTGTAACCAGAGAAACCATCCATAAAAGATAATACCTTATGCTGAGCAGTGTTGTCTACCAGAACATCAATATGAGGACGTGGAATGTCATCCTTAGGGCTAGCCTTATTCAAATCCCTGTAATCTACACACATATGTACCTTACCATCTTTCTTAGGTACTGGTACTACATTTGCAACCCATTGAGGATAAGAAGTCACAACTAAGAACCCTGCATCAAACTGCTTCATCACTTCTGCTTTAATCTTTTCTGACATTTCAGGACGCATGCGACGAACCTTCTGTTTCTTTGGATGACAATCTTCTTTTACTGGTAAACGGTGAACCACAATGTCTGTATCTAACCCTGGAATATCTTCATAGGACCAAGCAAAGATCTCCACATAATCACGTAACATCTGAATTAGTCTGCTCTTAACACCATCTTCTAATTCAGCCCCTATCTTGACCTCTTTCCTGTTTTCTTCAGTTCCCAGATTCACAAATTCGATTGGCTCTTCATGTGGCTGTATAGCTTTCTCTTCTTGTTGTAACAACCTAGCAAGCTCTACAGGTACTTCACAATCTTCCTCCTTTCGATCTTCAGCTTGATAGATCGGATTCTCGAAATTATAATGGGCAATAGTAGAACTGTTATCAACAGGATCCAAAGTGGACGAGGATCTGCGGGATGTGGGTGTGTGTAAGAACACATAGCTGATAAAACAAAAATAAAAAATAAAAAATAAAAGAAAGACAAGGAGCATAATATTTACGAAAACGAAACGTTCATTGATTTTCATTGAATGAAGTATGCAAATGAAATGACATCCCGAAACAAGCATACCATTGTGCCCCGGGCAAGACACAAGGCTTAAAAGTTTAATTGTTTGAAATTACAAACTTAAAATAAAAACACAGTAATAGTATTTACTCCTGACTAAAGGAGATAGGAATAACGTCTTCGGTCTTCCAGTTGTTGGGCCCATCACCCAAGGTAGGAAAAATCCAATCGTCCAGGTTGTAGTCTTCATGACAGTCACCCACAGCATTGATTTGATTCCTTATGACCCCTTGATTGGTGATACGAACAGCACGAGCACGACGAACAGCCTTCTGGGATTCTGCAGTGAAACCTAAACCAAACTTGTTAAACTTATAATGGATGTCAGGAAGCTGACCCCAAATAGTACAACCACCTTCTTCAACCACATCTCTAGCATCTTTGAGGGAGGCCATTGTAGGAGGTACTCTGGTAACCACAGGAACTCTTTTAACAACAGGGGGAGCTTCAGTAGTAGGAACGACCCAAGGAACTACCTCAAATGTCTGGCAAGGAGTCTCAACAAATTCACCCTCCATCTCAACATATTTAAAAGTATTCACATGTCTGACCATGTATTCTTCTTCACCATAAACAGTGACAATCTTTCCTTTCACCGGATATTTCAACTTCTGATGTAAAGTGGAAGTCACAGCACCTGCCCCATGGATCCAGGGGAGCCCAAGAAAACAGGAGTACGCATGACGAATATCCATTACATAGAATCTAGAGTCGAAGACTTGAGAGCCTACTTTGATCGGGAGATCTACTTCTCCATGTACCACTCTTCAGGAGCCATCAAAGGCCCTCACTACTACATTACTTGGTCTTAACACAACATCGTCAGGATTGAGCTTGTCCAGAACCTCTTTGGGGAGTACATTTTGAAATTCTATGATCAGGTACGAGATGTCGAATGAGATGTTTAAACACTTGAAGACTTAACTAAAACTTAAAGTGCAGGAAAATTAAACAACACAGGAATTTGTTAACCCAGTTCAGTGTATAACCACACTTACATCTGGAGGCTACCAAGCCAGGAGGAAATCCACTATAAGTAATATTAATTCTAGACTTAAACCACCCAGTTTAATCTTTCACTTAATATCTACCCAATGCAATTTCTACCTAAGACACAACTTAGATATGAGTACCAACTCACTCCCCCTCAATCACACAGTGATCTTGTTTACAAGTTTAATAAAATTGAAGTCATACTTCAAACAAAACAGCTTGATCTTACTTCACAGTTTCAATCAAGACACAAATACACTTTTGCTTAAAAGCTCATAAAGTGGTACAAATAAACAACCTGCTATTAAAACACAAAACACCCTATTTGGTCTTCTTAATTTCGTGCTATATTCTGAGAGTTTCTGTTGCTTAAATAGGTGTTTGGATTTTGGGCTTTCTGTAGGTTTATCCAATCCTGAAACGCATGCTGCTTCCACCTTGAATTAGGGTTTGTTACTTCCTAGATTCTAGGTGATTCAGTTCTTCTGATTATGCTGAAGACATATAACAACACTCCCTACAGATGCGCCTTATTCTGTTTTATCCATCCATAATTAATTCCAGATAACTTTCCTTAATTTACTCAGTTCTGTTAGTCATTAATTAATTATGGTAGCAGGTTTGAGATGTCACAACATCTGTTGGGACATCCTGAAAAATTGAACTTACTTCATTTACTGATACAATGTCACAACATCTGATGTGACATCCTGTAACCTGAACTTATTTCATTAACTGATACAATTTCCCAACATCTGGTGTGACATCCTGAATTAAGTTCATTTACTTATACTCTGTTTGATAATGTCCCAACATCTGATAGGACATCCTGAACTGAATTCAACATTTCTTGTTGGTCAAAAATTCTGCCAATTCTAAACATCTACAAACTCCCCCTTTGGCTAATTTTTGGCTAACATACTTTTCTGGTTATCAGAGTGCAACAGAAGTTCTTTTCTGTTGAGTCATGTGAGAGTTTACTCCCCCTCAATTCTACATTTGTTCAGACTTGTTGCAACAGAAAATTTTCATTAAAATCACAATTTTAGTTCAGAAGCAAACAAAAGTTTTTTTTTATTAATCAGTAATCAGCCTCATACATTGTTGTTGTTGTTGTTCAGTTCTCCCCCTTGTTAGACATAAATTTGGGGCCAAAGTTACTAATTCAAAATTACAATGCAGAAGTTGTCATTACATATTCCTCACATACAGGTTTCACTCAGACTCCTCATAATCAGTTTCTTCCTCTTCCTCAGTCTCCTCATCAGAAGCAGCAGTTTTCTGAGCACTTTCTTCAATCTCCAGCCTTTGGATAATCTCCTCAAGCTTCTGCTTCCTTGCATCCAGTTCTTTGCAAGTGATCTTCAGCTCAGCAATCAAGGCAGCTTTGGAGATTGGAGACTTTGCCTTTGAAGGACCAGCAGATGTCCCAGAGGGAGCTTCAACATCAGCTGCATGATGACTCAAGAACAGCTTGTAGTGGAAGGCCAGAGGGCTTTCTCTTTTGCAAATTGTGTCCTTCTCAGTGAGGATACCAGGATACTGACTCAGCATTATTCCACATAGCAAGGAAGGGAAGGCAATTGGCAGCTTTGTTGCAGATGATCCAGCATGCTTCAATGTCTGATCAAAAATATAAGCTCCAAAATCCAGCTCTGTTTGAGTACCTACTGCATATATGAACTTGCCCAACCCAGTTGCTATTGAGGAGGTATGGTTGGTAGGGACCCAGTTTACAGTGCCAATCCTATGCAGCATGGCATACTTCCTTGTCAGCATGCCAACAGACAACTTCCCTTTGATTGGCCAAGTCTTTACCTGATTTGCAGTGATGACCTTGCAAACCTGGTTATCAGTCTTTCCTAACTTATTTGGACCATCAGAGTATCTTCCTAGGTAGTGGTTGATCACCTTAGGGGAGAATTCCACACATCTCCCTCTAACAAATACCTTTCTGAAGTCAGCAGACTTACCATCAGCACAATCTTCTTGAAGGTTTACAATGAATTCCTTGACTAGCAGCTCATAGCAAGGAGAGAAGTTGGAGACAATTTTGAAAAGGCCAGCAGAAGAGATGAGATCAATTACCTTTGTGCACTCAAGTGCATTACTTCTTAGCTCTCTTTCAAGTGCTACCCTTCTTTGATAAACAAACTTCCATCTATTCACACTTGAAACATGATGGAAGGAGATGTTGTCCAGAGGAGCTTCTGGAACAGCAGTTGATGACCTTGAGGGTGCTGGTTTCTTCTTTGGTGGGGATGTTGGGACATCCTCTTCAACATCTGAATCTGGAGGGGTGATAGCTTTCCTCTTCTGTGTTTGCACCTTGCTCCATTGTTTTGTGGGACCAAAGACAACTTTAGCTTTGTCCTTCTTTGGTGTAGCTTGCTTCTTCTCAGAAGTTGCATGTCCTGCATTTTTCTTTTCCTTCCTAGTTCTAAGCCTTTTGGCTATACTAGGGTTTACAGAAGCAATGATTTCTGTATCAGAATCATGCTCTAGATTTACCACAGGAGGAGGTTGAGCAGTCTCCTCTTCAGCTGATGGATCAACAGAGGTTTGATCTTCAGGGGAGGCCTTGTGCTGGTCCTCAGATGTTTCTTCATTACTATCAGTGGAGGCCTTTTTCTGGTCCTCAGATGTATCATCAGCAGTATCAGATGAGACCTTTTGCTGGTCTTCAGATGTTTCAACATCTATTGGGACATCCTGTTGAGCAGGAGTGTCCTTTTCAGCCTGAGTTTGTTGATCTTCTTGTGAAGCTGGCATGGTGTTCAGAGGGATAGATATGTCACTTACCACTCTTTGCTCAGATAAGATCCTGTTTACCAGCTCCTTTATGGAATCATCCACATATACAGAAGCTTTTGGAGTGGTGTTTGATGATGAAGGCATGCCTTTGGCCTTGCTGAATACAGGATCCTTTGCCCTTTTCACAGTAGGGGTTCTTGGTTTTTGAGCAAGAGGAACACTTCCTCTGATTTCGTCCATTGGAGTTGAATCCATGGGTACCACAGAGATGGGGGTTGCATGCACCACATCTTCCTTGTTGAGGATTTCTTCAGAAATGTTAGGGTTTTGGTGATGAGCCATTTTAGAATGTGGTGAAGAAAGAGATTGAGATTGGTTGAGTTTGATGATCTCTGAAAGTTAGCTATAGCAAGCAAGTTGTATTGAGAGAATGATGAGAAGGTGAATAGCTGAAAGTGAGCTGATATTCTTATAAGAGCCATTACTTGGAGAATTTCTAGGAGTGGAATACACAAGATGCTTGACCAGACTGGTGTTTCCATCTAGTGATCATGCCACACGATGTCATATGACATGTTGGCACATCTCCATAACTACTAAATTTCACATAAGCAGATTCCCAATTTACCCCTTAGGTTTTCAAATTGGGTAGCATCCAAGGCTTTAGTAAATATATCAGCCAACTGCAGACTTGTAGCTACATGTTCCAATGAAATCACTTTCTCTTCCACAAGATCTCTGATGAAATGATGTCTGATATCAATATGCTTGGTCCTGCTATGTTGGATAGGATTCTTTGATATGTTAATAGCACTTAAGTTGTCACAGTACAATGTCATGACATCCTATGGGACATTGTACTCAGTGAGCATTTGCTTCATCCAAACCAATTGTGAACAACTGCTTCCAGTTGCAATATATTCAGCTTCAGCAGTAGATAAGGATACACAATTTTGTTTCTTACTGAACCAAGAAATCAAATTGTTTCCTAAAAAGAAGCATCCTCCTGAAGTGCTTTTTCTGTCATCAGCACTTCCAGCCCAATCAGCATCACAGAAGCCAGTGAGAATTGGTTTGCATCCATGAAAGTACATTATGCCATAGTCACAAGTACCATTGACATATTTCAGAATTCTTTTGACTTGGTTTAGATGACTGACTTTTGGATCAGCTTGATATCTTGCACAAACACCTACTGCAAAGGATATGTCTGGTCTGCTAGCAGTCAGATATAATAAGCTTCCAATCATACTTCTGTATAGACTTTGATCTACATTCTCACCCTTGTCATCTTTAGTCAGCTTTAAATGTGTGGGGGCAGGAGTTCTTTTATGAGTAGCATTGTCCATCCCAAATTTCTTGACAATGTTCTTAGCATACTTGCTTTGGGAAATGAACATGGAATCCTCCATTTGCTTTATTTGCAATCCAAGGAAGTAGGTTAGTTCTCCTACTAGGCTCATCTCAAATTCAGATTCCATTTGAGTGACAAAATGTTTAACCATCCTGTCTGACATCCCACCAAAGACAATGTCATCTACATATATTTGAGCAATCATGACATTACCTTTATCATCCTTCACAAACAATGTTTTGTCTATTCCACCTTTCCTGTACCCTTGCTTGATAAGAAAAGTAGTCAACCTTTCATACCAAGCTCTTGGAGCTTGCTTCAGACCATAAAGAGCCTTCTTTAGTTTGTATACATGATTTGGACAGCTTGGATCAACAAATCCTTAAGGTTGTTCTACATATACTTCTTCATTAAGATATCCATTTAGAAAGGCACTTTTCATATCCATTTGAAATAGCTTGAACTTTAAGATACAAGCAATTCCCAAAAGTAGTCTGATTGATTCAAGCCTTGCTACTGGTGCAAAGGTTTCATCAAAGTCTACTCCTTCAATTTGTGTGTATCCTTGAGCTACAAGTCTAGCTTTGTTCTTTGTAACAACTCCTTGCTCATTTGACTTGTTCTTATACACCCATTTAGTTCCAATCACATTAATGTCATCAGGTCTAGGAACAATATTCCACACTTCATTCCTTGTGAATTGTCCTAATTCATCTTGCATAGCACAAATCCAGTACTCATCAGTAAGAGCTTCCTTGATGTTTTTAGGTTCTATTTTTGAGACAAAGCAGGAACCTGAAATCACTTCTCTTGATCTAGTGCTTACACCTCTGTTGGGATCCCCAATTATCAGATCTTTGGGATGATCCTTCTGGATTCTGATGGAGGGAGGTTTGCTGGATTGTTCTGTCCTTGCATCAGTTTGATTGAAGTCAGAATGATCACTCTTTTCTTCAGCTTCAGTTTGGCTGTCAGCAGATGTTCCAACATCTTCTGTAACATCTGTAGGAGCATCATCAATTATCATATTTATGGACTCCATGATAACTTTGGTTCTAGAATTAAATACTCTATATGCTCTGCTGTTTATAGAGTATCCAAGAAAAATCCCTTCATCACTTTTAGGATCCATTTTTCTTCTTTGCTCCCTATCAGCCAGAATATAACAATTACTTCCAAACACATGGAAGTACTTAACTGTGAGTTTTCTGCCCTTCCAGACTTCATAGATTGTGGACAAAGTTCCTTTCCTTAGAGTGACTCTGTTATGGATGTAACAAGCTGTGTTCATAGCTTCAGCCCAGAAGTACAAAGGTAACTTTTTAGCATGGATCATAGCTCTTGCTGATTCTTGGATAGTTCTATTCTTCCTCTCAACAATCCCATTCTGTTGAGGAGTGATTGGTGAAGAGTATTCATGATTTATTCCTTCTGAAGAACAGAAATCTAAGAATTTTTTATTTTCAAACTCCTTTCCATGGTCACTTCTTATTCTGATCACACAGCTGGCTTTTTCTCTTTGTATTCTTTGGCATAAATCTTTGAATACATCAAATACATCAGACTTCTCTTTGATAAAATTTATCCATGTATATCTTGAAAAGTCATCAACCACCACATAGGCATACCTCTTACCACCAAGGCTTTCAACCTGCATAGGTCCCATAAGATCCATATGCAATAATTCCAAAACTTTGGAAGTTGTCAGATGTTGTAGCTTTGGATGGGACATCTTGATTTGCTTGCCTATTTGACATTCACCACATATCTTTCCATCATCAATCTTCAGTTTAGGAATACCTCTCACAGCTTCTATAGATATGATTTTCTTTATGCCTCTGAAATGGAGATGACCTAGTCTTTGGTGCCATAGTTTCACTTCTTCTTCTTTGGCTAAAGAGCAAGCTGAAGTGAGACTGAAGTCTTGAGGTTCCCACATGTAACAGTTGTCTTTAGATCTGGCTCCTCTCATGACAACCTTTTGTTCTTTATTAGACACTATGCATTCAGTTTTGGTAAAGTTTACACTGTAACCTTGATCACACAATTGACTTATGCTAATCAAGTTAGCAGTCAACCCTTTTACCAGCAGCACATCATCTAGTCTTGGTACATCTGGACAGTCCAAGGTTCCAACTCCCTTGATTTCACCTTTAGCTCCATCTCCAAATGTTACATATTTGGATGAATATGATTTTAAGTCTACTAGCAGATTCTTCAATCCAGTCATGTGTCTTGAACATCCACTATCAAAGTACCAGTCTTCTTTAGCTGATACTATTAGTGATGTATGAGCTATATATGCAACACCTTTCTTTAACCATTTGTGTTGAGATTTCTTTTGATACCTCTGCCCTGTGCATTGTTCATCAGTAGAGCTCCAAGGTTGTTTGTTGATCTTGTTCTTGGACATGTAGCTTTGATCAGCATGAAGACTAGCTTTTGGTACCCATACCTTCTTGATGACCTCTGTCTTCTGCTTAGGGGGTTGCTGATCTCTTTGATGTTGATGTCTATGCATCACTTTCTTGGTAACCTCTATCTTCTGCTTAGGAGGTTGCTGATACATCTGATTTGGATATCCATGCAACTTGTAGCAATGAGGTTTGATATGTCCAAATCTTCCACAATGATGACATCTCCATCTTTGATACTTCTTCTTCATTATGTTCTTTTCAGGATGTTGAGACATCTGTTGGAACATTATGTTTGACTTTGTGTTCATTTCATGATGTTGAAGCATCTGTTGGGACATCTTGTTTGACTGTATGGACTTTGAAGTATTTTTGCTAGAGCTAGCTTCAACCTTATGAACTTTGTTAAATCCCAGTCCACTTTTATCCCCTGAATGCTTATTGTTGTTGAGAATAACATCCAGTGTGCTTGAGCTACTGTTCAGCATTCTAACAGATTTTGACATATGTTCCAACTTGGATTTGAGAAGACTTACTTCACTTTTCAAGGTGTCAATGATCTCTAGATCACTTATTTTTTCATCCTTTAGTGCCTCAATCTGCTTCTTTAGTTTTATACTTTCCTTGCATATTTCAGTGCTTCTTTTGACTAGTTCTCTGTATGATTGCTCAAGCTCTTCAAAAGTAAGCTCCCCATCACTGGATTCACTTTCAGATTCACATAATCCAGCTAGAGTAGTGATATGCTTAGCTGATTCATCTTCTGAATCACCTCCCGAGTCTTCATCAGACCAGGTTACAGAGAGACCATTCTTTTGCCTTTTTAAATAGGTAGGACATTCATTCCTGATGTGTCCATATCCTTCACATCCATGGCATTTAATCCCTTTTTCTTGACTGGTATTTTCATCATAATTTGACCTTCTATCATAAGGTCTTTTGTTCTCAGAAGCGTTTGTGTATCTTCCACTTGGTCTGGACTTGTCTTCCATCTTTCTGAGAATCTGTTTGAATTGTCTTCCAAGCATAGCAATGTTTTCTGATAAGTTTTCATCAGTTTCTGATTCATCATTTTCTTCTTCTTTATCAGTATTTGACATCAAGGCTATGCTTTTGTTCTTCTTTACAATTGTGTCATTCATTCCCATCTCAAATGTTTGAAGGGAACCAATGAGCTCTTCAACTTTCATTGTGCATATGTCTTGAGCTTCTTCTATTGCTGTGACCTTCATGTCAAATCTTTTTGGTAAAGATCTGAGAATCTTTCTTACAAGCTTTTCATCAGTCATCTTTTCTCCCAAAGCTCCAGAAGTATTGGTTATTTCTAAGATGTTCATGTAGAATTCATGAATTGTCTCATCTTCCTTCATTCTCAAGTTTTCAAACTTGGTGGTGAGAAGTTGAAGTCTTGACATCTTCACCTTTGATGTTCCTTCATGAGTTGTTTTGAGAGTGTCCCAAACATCTTTGGCCAGCTCACAGTGATGCACAAGTCTAAAGATGTTTCTATCAATGCCATTGAATAAAGCATTTAAGGCCTTGGAGTTGCCAAGTGCTGAATCTTCTTCCTCCTTACTCCATTCTTCTTCAGGTTTCAACACTTTTGCTCCATCTTTGGTGTCTTGGACAGGGTGCTCCCATCCATTGTTGACTGCTTTCCAGGCCCTATTGTCAAGTGATCTTAAGAATGCAACCATTCTTGGCTTCCAGTAGTCATAATTAGATCCATCCAATATAGGTGGTCTATTTACTGATCCTACATCTCTGTCCATGTTTCCAGAATTTGCAGTCCCTAGATCTCACCCAGTATAAACAGGCAGGGTGCCTTCTCTGATGCCAATTGAAATTCTGTGATCAGGTACGAGATGTCGAATGAGATGTTTAAACACTTGAAGACTTAACTAAAACTTAAAGTGCAGGAAAATTAAACAACACAGGAATTTGTTAACCCAGTTCAGTGTATAACCACACTTACATCTGGAGGCTACCAAGCCAGGAGGAAATCCACTATAAGTAATATTAATTCTAGACTTAAACCACCCAGTTTAATCTTTCACTTAATATCTACCCAATGCAATTTCTACCTAAGACACAACTTAGATATGAGTACCAACTCACTCCCCCTCAATCACACAGTGATCTTATTTACAAGTTTAATAAAATTGAAGTCATACTTCAAACAAAACAGCTTGATCTTACTTCACAGTTTCAATCAAGACACAAATACACTTTTGCTTAAAAGCTCATAAAGTGGTACAAATAAACAACCTGCTATTAAAACACAAAACACCCTATTTGGTCTTCTTAATTTCGTGCTCTATTCTGAGAGTTTCTGTTGCTTAAATAGGTGTTTGGATTTTGGGCTTTCTGTAGGTTTATCCAATCCTGAAACGCATGCTGCTTCCACCTTGAATTAGGGTTTGTTACTTCCTAGATTCTAGGTGATTCAGTTCTTCTGATTATGCTGAATACATATAACAACACTCCCTACAGATGCGCCTTATTCTGTTTTATCCATCCATAATTAATTCCAGATAACTTTCCTTAATTTACTCAGTTCTGTTAGTCATTAATTAATTCTGGTAGCAGGTTTGAGATGTCACAACATCTGTTGGGACATCCTGAAAAATTGAACTTACTTCATTTACTGATACAATGTCACAACATCTGATGTGACATCCTGTAACCTGAACTTATTTCATTAACTGATACAATGTCCCAACATCTGGTGTGACATCCTGAATTAAGTTCATTTACTTATACTCTGTTTGATAATGTCCCAACATCTGATAGGACATCCTGAACTGAATTCAACATTTCTTGTTGGTCAAAAATTCTGCCAATTCTAAACATCTACACATTTAATGAAGAACCATTGTCCACCAGCACATGAGACAAGGCAGTGCCCCTACATTCAATAGAGATATGCAAAGCTCTGTTATGGTTTCTCTTGGCAGGAGTCAAGTCAGCATCAGAAAAGCCTAACCCATTATCATAAGTCAGATGTGCAACACAATTCTCAAATTGATCCACAAAAATATCATTTGGCACATGAGCAGTCTTCAAGAACTTGATTAAGGCTTTAGCATGAGCCTCAGAACATAGCAACAAAGATAACATGGAGATTTTGGAGGGAGTATGCCCCAACTGGTCAACAATATCATAATCACTCTTGCGAATGATCTTCAGCACTTCTTCCATCTGTTTAGAGAGGTTTTCAGCAGTCGGTGCCTCGGCTTGCACAGGTTCAACCACAGGACCTTTGCCCCGAGTATCAATATTGGGCTCAGAAGTTGAGGTAGTAGTTGGGGTAACTGCACTTTTGGAGGTAGCTTGAGGAGAGAAAATTCTTCCACTTTTGGTGATCTTACTAGATCCAGCAGTATTATCGACATCAAGGTTATCATTAGTAACAGATGTATCAGTCAAAGGTTCCTGTCTAACCCCATGGATATAAACATCTGAACCGTAATTCCAGGGTATAACTTTATTAGAAGTATAAGGAACAGGATCAGGAGTGGTAATAGTCATGGGAGCCACTCTAACTTTAGCAACAGTCTTCACCAGGCCCTCAGCAGTAATCCTGACAGGTCCTTTAGGAGTGATCTTGACAGGACCCTTGGAGGTAATCTTCACTGGCACTTTATCAACCATGGCCACATCTTCAAGCTTCGTACTTCGAGTCAGATGTTCACGCATACTTTCCACAAAAGGTGTCCTCTCAAACAATATAGTGTAATTGTCCATGAGGCATTGAATACCATCTTTCAACTTCCAGCAGCTATCAGGTTTGTAGGCACAATAAAAACAGTCTTCGTTGCAACCTGGAAATAACCCAGCCTGCACTAGCTTCTTCTTGATAATGGATAAGAGAGTAATCACATATGCTACTGAGGAAACATAGGGAACCTCATCAACAGTATTAACAGTCTTCTCATGGTTGGGCATAGGAGCAGTGATCACATTTGGAGTCCCAAGAGGGTCAAATTCAATCTCCCCAGCTTCAATCATGTCTTGAATCTTGTTTTTCAACACCCAACAGTTGTTGGTGTCATGTCCCGGACTATTAGAATGATAGGCACATCGTGCATTAGGATTGTACCGAGTAGAGGAAGTATTAGTATTTTGAGGAGGGTCCTTCAAAGTAATGAGTTCCCCTTTCAACATGTGTTGCAAGGCTTGGGCCAGTGACATGTTGATCTTGGTGAATTGTCTTCTAGGCTTCTGTTGATTGTTTTGTGGTAGCTCTGGTGCTGCAGGAGTAGGATTGGAAATGTGAACTGCTCCCACAGATTGGTGACTCCTGTTACGACTATGTTGACCATACACAACATTAGACTCCTTCTTTCCACTAGGGGGCTTCTTAGCAGTGCTTGA
The DNA here is from genome assembly GCA_963966055.1 of Lathyrus aphaca. Classification (NCBI taxonomy): domain Eukaryota; kingdom Viridiplantae; phylum Streptophyta; class Magnoliopsida; order Fabales; family Fabaceae; genus Lathyrus; species Lathyrus aphaca. Next base: position 85,997,332 of record OZ014520.1, read on the forward strand.
TGAAGAGGCACCCACCTGTATCTTACCACTTCTTATACCACTCTCCACACGTTCTCCAGTCATTATCAATTCGGTGAAACCAGATGATGAACTTCCAATGAGGTGACTATAGAAAGGACCATTCAGCATACTCATAAACATATCTACTAGCTCCCTGTCAGTCAGAGGAGGTTGAACTCTGCCAGCCAGGTCTCTCCATTTCTGGGCATACTCCTTGAAACTCTCCTTAGCACCCATTGACATGCTTTGGAGCTGCATGCGAGTAGGTGCTAAATCAGCATTATATTGGTATTGCCTATAGAAGGCCTCAGCAAGATCATTCCAATCACGAATATTGACACTTTCCAGTTGATAATACCATTCCAATTGAGCTCTAGACAAGCTCTCTTGGAAGAAATGAATCCATAACTTCTTATCAGCAGTATGTGGTTGAATCCTTCGGACATAGGATCCTAAATGCAGCTTGGGACATGAGACACCGTTATATACTACAAAAACAGGAACCTTGAAACCAATAGGTATAACCACTCCAGAAACTAAACTCAGGTCTTCAAAATCAAGCCCAGAAGATTTTTGTAGTTCCATAGCATTCATTCTATCTACCAGCATCTTGTACTTATCTTCACTAGCAGGATCATGATAATAGTTCGCTTCAGAGTCAGAATCTCCCACAGTATCATGGAGACTACCTCCCTCTTTCTCAGAATTTTCAGACTCAGAATCCTCAATCTGTTCCTTTGTCTTGATAGGACCTCTGAATCTTCTTCCCAGATTGATAAGGCCTCCTGATCTTCTAGTTTTCTTCTTCTTCTTAGCCAGGAGTGTCTTCAACTCATCTTGTCCCTTGGACAAATTCAGAATCAACTCTTGGAATTGTGCATTTTGAGCCTGGAGATCTTTAACAGTCTGTTCAAGAGCCATTTCTGCTGAAATAAACAGCGAGAAGATAAGATACTTGTTCATAAGAAACCTGTGATGCAATGATATGGTATGTAAATGCGTATGCAATGTTTTCAAGGACCGCAGGATTTAAATTTGTTTAAACAATCAGAAAGTAAACTTTTATTAGTAGACAATAAACTTGTTTGCCTATTGGACTTACAACAAAAATGAAATGAATACAAAAATGGGGTTTTAAGTCTCCCATGGACGTTTCCTCTTTGTGTTGAGGTATGAGTTGAGATTCTGCTCCTCGTGAAATTGTTTTGTTAGCTCCAGGATTCTTTCTTGACTTGCTTTGTAATGAGTCTCAAAAGTATCTCTTTGCTCCTTCAACTGGATCCAGGACCTTTGTAACTCCTCCATGTCAGTGGGCATGTCTGGGTGAAGAATGATATAAGGAGTATCTCCTTCAGCTACAGGCTCCATGGTAACTGGCATGATAGCAGGATATGGCATCATAAGAGTCTGAGCACATGATCGCACCCATATGAGATAAGGATCCATAGGGATAGTGTACTTTGGTTCCAGAGTCTTGATGTCAACCTTGTTCACTTTACCCCATGCTCGTATAAACCTTTGACGGTTACTTTGCAGATCGTTGTCGTAGTCGAACACAATACCCTGAATAAGCATGTCATTAGGACCATCACTCCGAGCATAACCAAATTGACATAGAGCTAAGGAAGGATTGTAGGTAATTCCCCCTCTTATGCCAAGGAGTGGCACATTAGGGAACTCCCCACAACGGTCAATAATAGTAACATTCTCCATAGATCGAGAGCACCAATGAATATCTGAATGGGAAAGTGACATAATCCTTTTAGACCACCTGAACCCTTGTTCATTCTTCATCACTGATCGAGAAAGGTGAGAAATAAACCACCTAGACAATAAAGGTATGCAACACATCAGAGTTCCTCGTGCCTTTGTAGTACGAGTATGAAGAGAGTGTAAGATATCTCCAAGTAATGTAGGCACTGGATTGCGAGTCAGAAATATGTTGATGGCGTGTACGTCTATGAACTGGTCTGGATTGGGGAACAAACTGAAATTCTGGGATCTGGTACGTGATGTCGAATCAGATGTTTAAACACTTGAAAACTTAAACAAAACTTAAAGTGCAGGTAAACTAAATAACACAGGAAATTGTTAACCCAGTTCAGTGTATCTCCACACTTACATCTGGGGGCTACCAAGCCAGGAAGGAAATCCAATATAAGTAATATTAATTCTGGAATTAAACCAACCAGTTTAATCCTTCACTTAATATCTACCCAAGGCAATTTCTACCTAAGACACAACTTAGATATGAGTACCTACTCACTCCCCCTCAATCACACAGTGATATTTTACAATGTTTAATAAAATTGAAGTCACACTTCAAACACAACAGCTTGATCTTACTTAAAAGTTTTAATCAAGACACAATACACTTTTGCTTAAAAGCTCATAAAGTGATACACAATTAAAACCTGCTATAAAACACAAACACCCTTTTTGGTCTTCTAAAATTCGTGTTCTATTCTGAGAGTTTCTGTTCCTTAAATAGATTCTTGATTTTTGGGCTTTTTGCAATTTATCCAGACCTGATAAATATCACAGTCATCACCTTGAATTAGGGTTAGTTAGTTTGTTACTTCCTAGATTCAAGGTGAGTTAGTTATTATGTTTCACTGAAGTCAGATAACTAAGCTCCCTAATGATGCGCCTTGGAATGTTTATTTATTCACAATTTATTCCAGATAAATTCTTCTGAATTTACTGACTTCTGTTATGCATCATTTAAGTCTGGTAGCAGGTTTACGATGTCACAACATCTGGTGTGACATCCTGATGTCTTGACTTAATTCATTAACTTATACTCTGTTTGACAATGTCACAACATCTGGTGTGACATCCTGAACTAAGTTCAACACTTCTTGTTTGTCAAAAATTCTGCCAATTCTTAACATCTACAAATACTAATCCATAGATCAATAGGGCTAAGGTCTCCTCAGAAGCATCATAACTCATAGTTTTCAGGAACACTTGAGCTTTCTCCATCAATACCTTAGCAAGAATACCCTTAACTCCACTTCTTGTTTCTATAACAATGTCTGATTTCTTCAGATGTAGGATTGCAGCAATGACTTCAGGTTTAGGCTCTTTTTCCAAGCCTATGAAAGGTCTCTGATTGAGGATATGTATACCCAGAAGCTTGGAGAACTCTTCCATTGTAGGAACCAGCTGATAATCGGGGAATGTGAAGCAATGATGTTTAGGATCAAAGGACTGAAACAGAACACTCATCATGTCTTCATTGAACCCTGAAGTGACTAGATCCAGTAGGTGACCATACCTCTTGTTGAACTGGGAGTTTTCAGAAACTTGAGAGACCAACTCCTTAAGCTTAGGAGGTCTTCCTACAAAGTTGATCCGGATAGTATTCCTACGAGCAGAAGCCATGACCTGCAACAAAGAAAAAAGATAAATCCTTTGGTCCTTGAAATGGTTAGTGAAAATGCTATGCTTATGATGCATGATGATGCTATGATGTTATGCTCAATCACAAACATGTGACACACACAAACAAGTCACACCATAGCCCTAGGTTTAGAGGCTTGCATGAGGTTTAAAGGTAAGTACCCTCCCCTGAAGTTAGTTGGTTCATCCTGTCCTACAAAAGTAACCAGGTTCTAAGGGATCTCAATATCACTGATCTTTCCCAAGGGTGGTTGTTCAGTAGGAAACTTACTTGACAACCAAAACCTTCCAAGTTTAGGATCTCAATGAGCGTAGTATCGAGTATCAACCAACATCAGTCTTCACCAAAGCCGGTTATCTCACTACTTTTCTAAAGGACAAGATGGGATGACTAGGGTTCTAAAAGTCAGTTAGTGTATTGACAACATATGGCAGCCTCATATTATCCTCAACTTTCTTAAGGAACATAAGCACCAACCAAGACGTCACACTAACTATGGCCACCAGATCAACCATATCGGTATACGCCGTACAAATTCCTTGGTCTATTGCCATTTACCTAAGGTACACTAGATCTGGGTTAGGATCTTTCACACATAAGAGCAGCCAACAAGTAAAGTAAAGCAAACAAAGCAAACAAATTTAAAGTGATCTAATTCCTAAGGGTACCCCTCTTTTATTAGTCCCCAGCAGAGTCTCCAGTTCTGTAACACGGTGGGAGAACTGACTTTAGTTAAATGTTGCGGATAGCAAGAGTCGCCACCGAATTTTATTTTATCCAAAAGGAAAGGGCATAAAAGAACATGAAAGACCTTAAAAAGATTTTGAGTTCGGGGGTAGGTTATACAAAGGGAAGGTGTTAGCACCCTTTATATCCATGGTTATCCATGGGCTCTTAGTTACTTAGCTCACTTTGAATTGTTTTGAGAAAGGTGTAGTGTGTGATTAAAAAATTTCTAAGTACTTTATAATGATCCTCGTATGGATGTATATAAAGACTTCGTTTTGAAAATTTGTTTGAAATGTGAAGTGTAATGAAGTATTTTGAAAAGGTGAGCAAGTAATTAAGAGGAACCTACCCTATATTAAGTCTTTACTGTTCTTATATGTTTTTTTAGTGGTAAGACTATCCCTATTATTAAGGAATAGGTAGTCATTACCTTGGATGTGAGAAGGGACATGTATAGGGACAATCTGAATGTAGGCAACTGTAAGGTGTCTTTAGCAATTAGGGACTTATCATCTTTTATTCGAAGGGACAAGATCATTTATCGTAGGCAACCTCGAAGGGACTTGATCTTATAAACTGATGGGACATGATGATATTTATGAAGGGACTTTGCTTAAGACACCTTACTTGACCTTTTGAAATAGGCAACATGAGAGGTAACCCTAGAAAGTGCAAGATGGCGATCAAAGATCGACTTACGTGTGTGAGTGTGAGTGTTCAAATATTTATCTTATTTAATTAGTTATTCTAAATCAATTTTAATCACAAACATATTATGCACACCCTATAGTTACTAACCACACAGTTAATATATTTACAATAAAAATAAAGCAAGAATATAAACCTAAACTATTACAAAGCTTTGGGATAGTTACAATATAATCGAGAAATATAAAAAATGATAATAATAATAATAATAATAAATAAGCAATAATAATAATAGGAGTGAATATAAATGGTTAGAAAATAAAAATAAGATGAAATAAGAAATTAGCAAAATAAATTAATATTAGGAGGCATTTTAAATATTTTAATAAGGAAAATAGTATTTTAATAATAATAATTAAATTATATACATATTTTAATAAATAACAAATAATTAATTATGATTTACAAAAATATTAATTTAAATTCTAAAGTTAAGAAAATATTAGGGTTAGGGTTAGAAAAAATTAGGGTTAGGGTTATAATTATGAGAATTAGGGTTTTACTTATTAATTTATAAAATAAATCAATTTATTTATAATATATATATTTAATAATATGAACATATAATATAATAAATATAATAATTAGGTTTTTTGAGAAAATAATTTGAATTAAAAAAAATAATATAAGTTTTATATATAAAAGAAAATAATATATACACTTATTTTATGAATTATTATTTAAAGAATTATTTGAATTAAATAAACAAAACAAAAAAAATAGTGAAAATAAATGAAAAAAAACATACCTGGGGCTGGGATTCGAACCTAGGCCCTAGGCTTTGCAAACACAAGACCAACAACATCACCACCAGGCCAGGCGCACGCTGGTGCTAGCATAGGAGATCAATTGGTTTTATTGTTAACCTTCAAAAATCCTGAAAAATAAAACAAAACAAAATGGCCTGGGGGGATTTGAACCTAGGACCATCAACATTACGTACACGCACACCAACCAACTGAGCCAACGCGCACTTGTTGAAATAAAGTAAAAACCATTTAATAAAATATTTCATCAATATTTAAATTCCAAACTGGCGCCAGAACTTCATCTTCTTCCTCTGAAATTCGTAGGTTTACCTGCGAATTTTGCTATACAATCTCCTGCGAATTTTCCTACAACCGAAACCTACAAAATGCATACTCTCACAAAAACGTACAATTTTCACAAATTGATCATTCCAACATGATCTATACAGTTCATTTGATTCAATTATGGTCTCAAACATCATTTATATGGTCTATTTCATGAAACCCTAAAAGCTTGGCTGAAACCCTAGGTCTCAAACATCATTTATAGGCCATGAAGCTTTAATTTAATTATCCAGAAAGCTTGCAAACTTCATTCAGAACACAAATCAACAACCAAAATCAATGAATGATGCATAAATAATGAAAATCGAAAATCAAAAGTTCAAGAACAATTTTGATTCGGTTATGGCTTATGATCATGCTTTTGATGTATACGAGGATTGAAATATGATCAGTGAACCTCAAGGAAGCTAAAGCAACCTTCAAAAGTTATTGAAATTGCTTGAATGTATGAAACCGAATTTCAAATTTGGAGTGAAATTTTGACTTGTGATTTTGTTCTTGGAGGCAGCCAAATTCGTCCCTTAACATTGTGATGTCTTCATGTATATGTAGTGAGTGTAATTAGGTCAAAAAATCAAATCCCACTTTGGACTTTTGGATAACTTGAGATTGAAGAAAGATATGCTTCAAAATATTGAAAAAATTTGATATCTTCTTACTATTTTTGGTTGATCTGATTTTATATGATCTCAATCACCTTTAATTGTCCTTTAAGAATTTCTAGAACAAAAATCATATCAAATATTGAGACTTTTATATTTTATTTTGATTTAAAATGATTTTTAATGTATAAAATCATAATAAATAAAATAAAATAAATAAAAATTTGAATAAATGATTTTTAATTCGTGTATGATGTCATGGTAGTGATTGGGTCATAAAAATGCAAGCCCATTTGGAGAAATTTGGTTCTAAGGTCCCATTTGCTTCATAAACCTCTCAAAAATTTCCCAACTTTGCAAAGGCACAAATACCTCAATTTTAAGGCTATGAAAGTGTTCTTGGACATTTTGGAAAGCTTAGAGAGTCTTCTAACCAACCTCTTTGGTCTCATGTCCATATCTTTTACCATTCTCAAGTTATGCCCTTTGGAAGATATTGACGTTTTGTTGACTTTTGAAATGACCTATAATGTCTTAGCTCATATCTTCCAAATGAAGCATTTTTGGGCTTGGCTTGTGAGACACAAAGTTGTAGAGAATTCAATTTCCTTCAAAAAGAGCTTTGGATGGAAAATTTTTGATGAAGTATGTGAAAGTTATGGCTGGTCAAAGTTCAGTTGACTTTCTGTGAAAACCCTAATTTATAATCTTCTGATTCTTGATGATCTGAAATCTCCTTGATGAATCATGATCAACCCTTGATCAAATGATGAATTTTACTTCATATACTTGATGTTGGGAAAAAAATCATGAAGTTTGACTTTGGTTTGACCACAGTTGACCTCAGTTTGACTTTTTGACTGCTTTGACTGATTTTAGCCTATCTGATCATCTGACTGAGCAAACCTTTTGGGAAAGTCTTGAAACTTGACATAGGGATTCTTAAAGATATATAAGGTTCTATGAAGCTCACTTGAAGCCTTATAAGTCCATTTAGCCTGATGAAATCCAAAACCCTAGTTTAGGATGCATTGCTTAGGAGGATGCATTGTCTGAGGGAATTGTCGAACTTTCTGACTAATTGTGAACCTTGTGAACCTCTTGAGATACATTGTGAATCTTGTGAACCTTGTGAACCTCTTGGGACACCTTAGCACATAATGTCTTGTCTAAGTGAGGGCAAATTTTGGGGTGCAACAGCTGCCTCTCCACACTTGTAACACTTAACAGGTACATTAGCAGCTCCCTTACTTTGCTTCTTCTCATCAGATGCCTTCTGCTTCCCTTTATCACCAGTAGTCACATAAGGTTTCCCTCTATACTGACTCTTGTCTTTCTTCTCGCTCAGTTGTTTATAGTGAGCTGACCGAGCTCGGCTGTCCTCATCATAAATACGGCTCTTATCGACCAACTCTGCATATTTACGAATTTGTTTTCATCCAATTCACTGTTTAATTTCAGGTCTCAGCCCATTCTCAAACTTAAGGCACTTGGAAAGTTCAGCATCTGCCCTGTTGTAGTGAGGACAAAACTTCACCAGCCTTTCAAATTTGGCAGCATACTCTGCCACTGTCATGTTTCCTTGCTTCAGTTCAAGGAATTCTACCTCCAACTTACCACGAGCATCTTTCGGAAAATACTTATTAAGGAACTCCGCCTTAAACACAGTCCAAGTCACCACAACAACCTCATCCTCTAAACGCTGACGAGTATTATCCCACCAGTCTTCAGCTTCCTCAGACAACATATGAGTCCCGAATTGAACTTTCTGCGCATCAGCACATGCCATCACTCTGAAAATCTTCTCAATTGCCTTGAGCCACTTCTGTGCGCTTCACGGGTCATGAGTTCCTTCAAACACAGGTGGATTATTCCTCTGGAATTTCTCCAAGGCACGAAACTCATCATGCGCATTGTTACAAGTAGTAGTCTGAGCAAGAGCTGCTATAGCATCAGCGAGAGCACGCGTGTTGTTTCCAGCCATTCTGCACAAAACTTACCACATCAGAAGAGAATAATCGTTAATTAAAACGACTTGACAACAGACTGACAACAACAAGACTTGGCCGGACAGACCGACCTGCTCTGATACCACTAATGTAACACCCTTCTACCCCAAAACAAATTAATTAAATAATATCAGAGTAATCATCGAGAAAGGGTATCACATTTCATCTTAATTCAAACAAATAGTGTCCTGGCCCGTAACACGGGTTAATCAACATCAAGAATAACATATAGCATTTTCGCAGTGGAATCTAAACTTCATAATTCAAAGCTTCATTAGTTTACTTCATAATTATAATTTTCACCATCCGAAATTTAACATCATAACATGGGAAAACATTTGTCCAAATAATAACATAACTGAAAATAGTTTAGCAAAAGAAAACCCATCCCAGTGTTACATGACACAGAGCAGGACACATAGACAGAACCACTTCTAAAGAACACTAAAGCACGCTCCGAGACTCATGAAAAACTCCTATTGCACTGCAAGACTATTCTTCGACATCTGCAAGTTACCCACGAAGGAGGCAACATTTCCAAGCAGGCAGGGTGAGTAATCATAATATATCATAAACGTACAAGAATATAGAACATAAATAAATTAGTGCAACATATCATGACATCATCAACTATAAACATTCAGCACAACAACAACACAATCATGAAATTAAACAACACCAACACAGTCATGAAAATTCATCCAGAATATGCAATTCTAACATCCTGATATGCAATATGCATATGGTACCATTTTCATCGTGAGATGGATACATGGCCATCAAACCTCCACAAAGGAGCACATCGTAAATCATCGAGACACTTCAATCTACACAATGGGATTGAAGCAAATAAATAGGCCGAAGCCCCATCGTAAATGTTATGAAATGCAATGATGCGCTACATCGTAAATTCATCAAAATAATTCGCATCATTCATTTCAATCAGCAAAACAATCATCAAATAATCATATATATATATATATATATATATATATATATATATATATATATATATATATATATCATGACATTACACCCAGAACACTGGTTCTATAACCCCTCTGACACATCAAGAATTGACCCGTACCCGGTAAATTATGAGGTAATTACAAGGTTATTTCATTAATTCATTTATAATACTATTGCATTTTTCTCATTTTTATTCATCAAAATAAAGTTCAATTTATGCTCTTTCCGACGCTTCAAACGGAATACGAATCGGACTTATGGTTTGAAAGTTACGGATTTTTCAAGATTTTAAAACTGCCACTCAAACAGTGTTAACCGGTTAACCCATAGAGTTAACCGGTTAACGCCTACGAAATTTCGAGACATTCACCAAAATTACAATGGTTAACTAGTTAACCCATAGCGTTAACCGGTTAACGCACGTTTTATAGCAGAAATCTGCTGCTTCGTACAAACTGCTCTAAAATCCCCAAAATCCCAATTTTTTCAATACGGGTTCATCTTATTTCCCCTCAACATCATTCCAATACATCAAACAAAACACCATAACATCAAAACAATAATTTATACCATCATTTATAGGATTCAATACATTTTTCTAACTCTATTTCATCAAGATTTCACTCACAAACTCAACCTAACTCAAAACCCCAAAAACTCATAAACTCATACAATCCTAATCTATTCATAGTCTAATTCCTACACATTTACGATAGATTATAACAACTCCCCATACCTTAAAGAATTTCGCCGCTTTACACTCTTCTCTGGGGTTCTCCACAGCCTCCTGACCCTGAGCTTCTTCTTTCTTCAGAGCACTTCACCAAACACGATAGAAAATGAGAAAACTGGTCGTGTATTCCTTTTTACCAAAACACATCCCAGTTAAGTCTTTTCCTACTTTACCCTCATAATTTTCACAAAAGGACCACCTTACCCTTTTCTTTAATATATTTTTAATAATAATAATAAAATAGTATAATAAAACACTATTTATCCTTATTATATAAAAATACTCTTTTTCTCCAAAATTCTCTAATTAATCCAAACTCTCCAATTTTTCTAAATTAATTAAATAAATGACTAAATAATTAAATTTAGATTTCGGGGTGTTATAGGATGGGGTGGACCCTTTGTTCAACCCATAAGAACTCAAGAATCCAGCTCCAGAAGTTGTCTTAAAGAAGAACAAGAAGAGGAAAGCTGGGGAAGGAACTTCTCAGAAGGCTGCTAAAACAGTCAAAAAGAAAGGTAACTCTTCATCTTCTCAATCTGATTACGTTTCTATTGTAGAAGCTGTAAAAGTGGTCATGTCTGAACCAACACCTTCTGAACCAACTCCTTCTGAACTCATCCCTTCTTCTGAACCCAACATTGCTTTTGATCCAAATCCTTCTGTGATACTTACATCTGCTGCCACACCTTCTATCATATCCAACTAAATCAACCTGAAATTGATCACAATCAACCACAAACTCTAGATGATTTTGACATACCAATTGATCCAACTCCACCCTCTGATATAAACACACCAAAATTTGATGAAACACATACAGAACTTCAAAATGTTCTATCTGATATTGATGCATTCCAACCATTTGAATCTCACCAAAATAATCATATTCAAACTTCTGAAACACAAAAAACCAGTGCCTTCCAACCTATGCACGTTGACTTAAACACACTTGTTTTTGACCTATCACCAATAAGAGAGAAATCATTGTCCTCCTATTAATCCACTCCACCAAAGTCACCCACATTCATCACAATTCCAGATACTCCTCCAGAAAACTCTGAACCAGAAGACCCACTTAGAACTTCCATTGACATAGAGGCTCTCAAAAAATTATCTTCTGTCACAAAAAAAACTACTATTCCTGCTCCAAAACCTAAACCCACCAAAACAGACATTGATTCACTTCTGCTAGCTTTTGAAGCAGAAATGAATATCAGACTTAAGAATCTAAAGGTATCCTGCTCAGAGCTTCCTGATCCAGCTACTTCTGACTTTCTATGGGCAACATTCAGAAAATGGTTCAACGTGGAGACCAAAAAGCTTAAAGATATCTGCTATGATATCGCTCACCAGAACTTCTGCGAGTATCTCAAAGAAGTGGTCTCCAACATTGAAAAGAACAAACCTCTACTTCTGGATGACAAGCCCTGGACTGAACCAGAACCAGTGGAATCATTCTCTGATCTTCATATGGTTTTAGTTCCTTCTGAAGAAGTTCAGGAAAATGAATCTGTTCCAGTACCTTCTGTCGAAGAAAACTCTGAAGATCAAGTTGCTGCTACTACTGAAGAAACTCTACCAACATCTCTCGTGCTGAAAACCCTAGAAGAATTGAAGAAGGAAAATGAAATGGTCAAGCAGAGGTTGGACAAGCAAGATGAAACTAATGTTGAACTGAAGACTATGATTGGCAAGAAAGTGGAGTCATCTTCTGAAATCAAGTCCCTTCTAGAAGCATTAGTTACTAAGATGAACCCCATTCCCTGAATTTGTTTCTTGTTTTTTATCTGTTTTCTTGTTTTCTTTTTTATCATCTATTTCTGTTTGCTTTTGGCCTTGCTGCCTATTAATGAAAACCTTGCTATGTTTTGTTTTCTCTATATTCATGATTTACTTCTGCTCTTTTTTTAACTTTTTGATTAATGACAAAAAGGGGGAGAAACGTAGAATATTTTGATCTATAGCAATTTATCAAGATTAACCTCTAACATATTAATATTCTGATAAAACTGTTTGAGTTGTTATTCTAAATAGAAACAGGTTAAGAAATCAACTCAGGGGGAGCTAAAGCAAAGAACTTCTGATGGAAGAATTAAATTCATTGAAAGAACTTCTAATGAAAAATCTTTGAAAGGCTAATTCTCATAAACCAAAGGGAGTTCTTCTAATACTTTTAACTCTATTCTTAAATCAAAATAAATGTTTTGTCATCATCAAAAAGGGGGAGATTGTTAGAACAATTTTGATTCTAATCCTCTAAGAGTTTTGATGATAACAGTTATTATTATGCAAGAATAAAAGTTCTAACTTATGCTGAGAATAACTTACTTATTTATGTATTGTAGAAGTTCTTAAAAAGGAAGTTATTAAAAAGAAGTCTTGCTTCAATAGAAGAAGACTTGCACTATAAAATAGAAGCTATATAAGTTAAAGAGAATCCTTCATTAAAGACAGTATTAAAAGTTGCGTACATAGAATTAATTCACTCTGATTGTTGTCTAGAAGATGGTGATTCTTTCATTAAAGCCTTAATTAAAGAATATCTGAATTGATGCTGGGAACAAATATCTTTGATTATGGAATGTTTTTATGGTATTAACTAATATCCATAATTGGCTCAAGATGTCTCCAACGGTCTTATCAAATCAAACATTATATAAAGGAATCATTTTGAAGAGTAAAAGCTCTGGCTTCTACGACTTACATATTGCGCCATATATTTCTTGTAACAAATCACCTTGTGATTATAGCTTAATTAGAAGCAACCTAGTTACTTTTTATTATCATTGTAAAAGATAAGAATCTTTCCTTGAGTGACTAGTTTAAGTCAAAAGACTCAAGAGGATATTGATGGTAGGTCATTGTGTGTATTCAAATATTGAATAGTGGATTAAGACCTCATTGATAGAGGCAAAATCACCTTGGCGGGTGGACTGGATCTAGTTTGAGTTCAAACGAACCAGGATAAATTAAAGGGTATTTTAAGTCATTTTTTATTAGTTATTGAAAACCCAATTCCAACCCCCCTTCCTTGTGTTTTACGTCCCTTCAGATCGAACTATGCCACCCCATATGGAAGTGAGATTTGGTTCCCAAGCAATGCCTACTTCGACGATAAATTCTATCATGGCAATGCGGCAACAGATGGATGAGAGTAACCATGACATGGTAAATACTCTAACACAATAAATGGGTAAAATATTCAACACATTGATTTAAAACACGGATCAGAGTTACCCGTAGTCAGTAACTCAAATGTCTAGAATTTTTATTTTTGGCGCTCCCCAGTGCAGGTTCGACCTACTGTTCAACCCTAAGTCGTTAGGTAGGTTCGAAATAAGGGGGCCGTGTTGAAGGAAAACATTGTGAACCAATGACAGCAAGTGGTGCCCCAATTGGTCGAACAAGAGATACCTAGAGAGGAAGAGTGTCCGCCTATCATGATTGTTAATCAAAACCAGGACACTGACCAAGTTATCCAATTTTGAAAGGATAATGGCACAAAATGGGGTGAACATGGGTCTGTAGAGGCCAAATTACACATATCCCCTTTCAGAATACATGTTGCAGACTGAATTTCCAAGGGGTTGGAAGGTCCCTAAATTTACGAAATTCCTTGGTGACACTAATGAGTCTATCGTCGAGCATATCGCTTGATACTTGACTGAGGAAATTGACATAGCCAATAATGAGAACCTAAGGATGTGATATTTTCCTAGTTCTATAACAAAGAATGCTTTTACATGGTTCACTACCATTCCTGCTCATTTAATTAACGATTGTACTTGATTATAAAGGTTGTTTCATGAGCAGTTTTACATTGGGCAATCCAAGATTAGCTTGAAATAGTTGTCGACCATGAAGAAAAAGTTCATTGAGTCAATCGACAGTTATTTGATTTGATTACTTTTACTAAAAATAATGTACTTCACCCAGGTACCCGAACAAGAGATTATCGAAATGGATGTTGGGGTGGGGATTAGATTAGTCATTTAGAACGAAGTTAGACACACAATATCTAAGATATATGTCCTAGTTGGTAGACAAAGTTCGAAAGGTCGAAAGACTAGAGGACGAGAAGGCCATAGTGAATAAGGGTGAGAAAGAGCATGTAGCTTATGTTTGCATGGAAGACCAATACCTAACTTATGAGTTTGAATATAGCCATGTCAAAGAATCTGAGGTTGATGTGGTTGAATTAAATCCAAGTTCCCCATATGTGTGTAAATTACTCACACCTACAAATGGGAAGAATCCTTCAAAACCTAAAGAAAATGATAAATTCCCTAAGAAATCTTAGACCTTCGATGCAACCAAATGCGATGAGATTTTCAATTTGCTGGTTGCAGATGGTAAAATGCTTGTGCTACCAAGCGCAAAAGTACCGCCATTAGAAGAAATAAAAAAAAGGGTTTTGTAAGTATCATATTTTATAGGGCATAAGACCTCACAATGGTTGAAATTACTAAAGAATTTTACATGGCTGAAATTTGAAGAAAAAAAAAGTGAAAATCAAATCGAAGTTGTATTCCCAAAGGCGGGCGAAGGATTGGTGGAATTTCTCTATAGGTCAAAGCTGAAGACTTATAGGTGATGTTGTGTCCTCAATGGAGTGTTGTATTTGACAAAAAGGATACAAGAAAGGTCGAAAGTTCTCATAAATCAAAAGTGAAAGAGGATTGGAGAAATAATATGCCCCAATTTCACTTTGACAAGAGAGGGGTGCCCCAGAAGAGGTAACAAGCTCCTGTTTAACAAAAGGCTAGGCCTAATACTTATAGACCTATGCCTAATGCTCCTCAAGGAAAATGGACTAAGCATGCTAGAAAATAACATGCTAGAAGAACTTTGATATGGGACATATGTCTTCTATGACTTATCGAGAGAATTTACAAATGTCAGAGAAATGCTCATATGGACCTAACAATTACAAAGGTAAAAACCCCACGTCAAAGATGCAATGAAGGAGGTTCTAGAGAAACAAACTGAGAGAGATGCTACAAAGTCGAGTAACAATAAACAACATCAAAATCAGGATAATGATAAAGTAAATAAGCCAATGGTAAGGAAGTTGTTCTCTCCCAAGCAACTCAAACAAAGGAAAAGCTCAAGGAAGAAGAACACGCAAAAAAGGATGAATTGGTCATAGAAAACTTCAACTATAGGTCAGAGGGGGGGTTTTAATGTCTTGTTTAATGTAGTTTTTATGTTCCCTAGGGAGTACGACTATGTGAAAAATGTTCTTGATATTGAAGATTGTGAAGAGGAAGAGTTGGCAAAACACAGGCCAAACTATTATTTTGTAATGAACAATGGATGTATCTAAGAGCAAAATATGTTCTTAGAAAGGCCCCATGAAGGTATGTAAATCCACCTAAAGCCCCTGTTTATAATGGCAAAGGTTGAAAGCACCATAGTGAATAAAATTCTGGTGGACACTGGGGCAGCTGTGAAGTTAATGCCTCATTTTTATTGGCTAAGATAGGAAAATTTGATATAGACTTAGGGCCCCATAACATGAAACTTTCCAACTATATGGGTAATATTGGACAGACTATGAGGGCCATCCTGGTGGATATCATGATGGGGTTCATTACTCGGCTCACTATTTTAATGGTGACAGCCTTAAGAACAATCTACAGCTTCATACTAGGGCGAGAATGAATACATGTAATAGGGGTGCTTCCTTTGCCCCTTCACCAAAGGATAGAGATCTGGTGCGAAGATGAAATAGTCAAAAATATTGAAGTTGATCAAGGATACTACTTGGCCGAAGTGAACCATGTAAACAAGAGAAATTTGACAGATTTATGGCCAACATAGACCCATGTGCACCAGCGGAATTAGCCTACATTCCTCCAGAGGAGGCTCTTTTATCTTGGAAACTCCATCCCACCCATGCTCACATGGGATTGAGATCATGGGGGAAGATGTTCGGATTTAGATATAATCCGACCAACTGGTCTAGGTGACAAATTCAATGATGATGATTGAGTTGGATACGTTAAATTGAATCACGACCTACATGGTTGAGAATAGACTCAAAGCGGTTTAGGAAGACGAAGTATACAATACATGGTTGTTGAAGCCAATAAGATATAACTATTTGACGTAAGCCAAAGAATCAATGTCAGACCTCAACCATTCGAAGAGCCGTGAGTAGCAGGTTTGGAAGATGATGGTCAAAAAGGTCATAGGCTTGATTATATTTATGACGATGAGCCTTTAGGTTTTGAAAAGGATCTGATGGTATCTACTATGAAGATACAGCCTCAAGATCCATTGGAAGAAATATATTTAGGCAATGGATCGACCAGAAGGCCGACTTACAACAGTGTCAACATCGATCCAAATCAAAGATTAGAGGTGATTAAATTACTTAAAGAATTTAAAGATTATTTTTCTTTGGATTATAACGAAAACCCAGGTTTGAGAAAGTAATTGGTGGAATTAAAAGGGTTAAGAGTCATTTACCCCCTGCAATATAGGCGTGTTTTGATTTACCCCCCTTTAAAAAAAATTGATTACCCCCCTCAAATTTTTGGGCACCCCCCTAAGCGTGTAAAAACTAAGGGTGTAAATAATTTTTTTTACAGGGGGTAATTTTTCCACCTGAGGGGCAAAAGACTTAGAATTTTTAAATTTTAGGGGGATAATTCAATTTTTTTAAATGACTATTAACCCGAATAAAAACTACCAATAAAGGTAGGCAAGAAGCCAACCAGGTAGACTCCCAAGCAGGTTGCCCTAAAAATTACGTCTAAGATAAAGGAGGAGATCGAAAGGCTCATAAGAAGCAAGTTCATAAGAATTGCAAGGTATGTCGAATGACTTGCCAACATCGTTCCAGTAATTAAGAAAAAAGGTACGTTAAGGGTTTGCATCGATTTCAGAGATCTGAATATTGCAACCCCAAAAGATGAATATCCAATGCCTGTCGTCGAGATATTGATCGACTTAGCAACGGGTTTCGAATACCTTAGTATGTTAGATAGTTATTCTGGTTATAATAAATTTTCATTGCAGATGAGGATGTGCCGAAGACGACATTTTGATGTCCATGAGCTTTAGGAACCTACAAATGGATAGTGATTCCATTTGTCTTAAATAATGTTGGGGAAACTTACCAAAGGGTGATAAACTCTATATTTCATGACTATATCGAAAAATTCATGCAAATATATATCGATGATATAATTATTAAGTCTGCATCAGGAAATGGTCATCTTGGCCATCTTCGACACTCATTTGAAAGGGTGAGAAAATATGGGCTAAAAATGAACCCCCTTAAATGTGATTGTTTATGTGCAAGAAGGGGACTTTCTTGGTTTTGTGGTCCAAAAAAAGGGATCAAAATAAATTATTATAAAATGGAGGCCATTAGGGAGAAGAAGTCTCTGTCAACCAAAAAAAGAGTTGCATTCTCTTTTAAGGAAGATTAACTTTTAAAGGAGGTTCATTTCAAACCTCATTGGAAATGTTCAAGCATTTTCACCACTACTCCGCCCGAAGAAGGAAGAGTTTGTGTGGCGACCAGAGCATCAAAAGGTGTTTGACGAGATCAAGGAGTACTTAGAAAATTCTCTTATCTTATCCACTCTGGTTAGAAATTGATGCATGAAGTTGTACATTTCTTCCCCAGACTTGACTATAGGAAGCATGTTAGCACAAAAGGATGATAATGGTATTGAAAGAGCCATATATTACCTCAGTCGATTCTTGAATAATGCAGAAAATAGGTATAGTTTTATTGAAAAGATGTGTATATGCTTGTACTTTTCTTGTATGAAATTACAACATTACATAAAGCCAACTAATGTATGTGTATGTTCCCATTTTGATATTATTAAGCACATGTTGTCTAAGACAAGTTTGCATAGTCGAATTGCAAAATGGGCACTTGCTTTAATTGAGTATTCCCTTACATATCTGCCTTTAAAGCCCATGAATGGTCAGGTGGTCGCCGACTTTATCATGGATCAAGAGATAGTCGAGATCCCTTTGAATTATTTGGAAATGGAATCTTAGAAGTTATACTTTGATGGTTCCAACCATAAGAATAGAACTGGTGTTGGAATTTTTATTGTCTCTCAAAACAAGATTCTGACTAAGTTTAAATATAGAATCAAAGGCTTTTGCTCCAATAATGAGCCTAATTACAAAGCTTTAATAGTCAGACTTGAGATCTTGTTAGAGTTGGAGGAAAAACGAGTCGAAATAAAAGGAGATTCTGAATTAGTCATGAAACAAACAACAAAGGAATACAAATGTATTAAGGAAAAATTAATCATGATTTTTTTGTAGTAAATTGATTGATCAAGTGTTTCAACTTTGTGGATATTCAAAACATTCCAAGACTTGAAAACCACTAAGTGAACGAATTGGCACAAATTGCCTCAAGGTATAAAGTTCCTGGAAAAAGTTTAAAGGAATTGAATGAAGTACGATAAAGGTTACAATTTACAAGAATTTATTCATCAAATATTGCACTAACGAAGCCTGGGTCGGTAGATTCAGAGAATTTTGAGATCTGTACTATTGAAAATTTGGCCGACACTGACTGAAGGAGACCCATAGTTGATTACTTGAGGAACCCATTTGGATCGATAGATCTAAAGTTCAAGAATAGATCGATGAGTTATGTGGTTATAAGAAATGACTTGTTCAAGAAGATGCCTGAGGGACTGTTACTCAAATTCCTTGGTGAAGGAGAGGCATACTTGGCTATGTCTAATATTCATAATGTAGCTTGTGGTGTTCATCAAATGGGTCACCAAATGATGTGTTTGTTGTGTCGCTAGGGTGCTTATTGGCCCACAATGTCGAAAGATTTTATCAACTTCACTAAAGGTTGTCAAGTATGCCAGGTTCACTCAAGCATACAATATGTTCCTGCAAGTGAATTACATGCAGTTGCGAAACCTTTTCCATTTAGAGGATGGGCTTTAGATTTAATTGGAGAAATTCGACATGCATCCTCTAAGAGTCAGAAATATATTTTGGTTGGGATTGAATATTTTACAACATGGATTGAAGAAATCCCTTTGGTTAATGCTGATCAAGAAGCTATAATTAAGTTTATCCATAAGCATATTATTTATAGATTCGGAATTCCTGAGACCATCACGACAGACCAAGGGTCAATGTTTATTGGTCGAAAGATGCAGAATTTTGCTTATGAAATTGGAATTAAATTATTGACTTCAACACCCTAATATGCTCAAGCAAATGGGAAAGTTGAAGGTGGAAATAAATCTATTATTAGTTTGATCTAGAAACACTTTGTGAAGAAGCCAATTTTTTTTGCATAAAACGTTATACCAAGTCTTATGGGCTTGTCGAATGTAACACCCCTTTTTACCCACAACATAATTAATCAAATTATTCAGATAAAATTAGAGTTCTACAAAAAGGGTATCACATTTCAACATAACATCATATGAACAACAAGTATGTGTCCTGTCCCGTAACACGGGTTGCAACTTCATGTTATAAATAAAACAATGCTTCAATACTACGCAGCGGATCAAAAATTAAACATTTAAATTCTTCTTAAAAGAAAACATCCAACTATAATTCAAACATCATTAACAAATATTATTATTAAACCAAAAATAACCAAAATAAAATCATGTGTTCCCCAGTGTTACATGACTCAGAGCAGGACACCACCTAAACTCTATAGATAACGAGAGACACACTCCAAACTACTTCCAAAATCTCCAAACTATCCTTGAGGATCTGCAAGATGGCATAATTGACCGTCACGAAAGGCAGGCAGGGTGAGTAATCCAGATTCATTATACATAATATAAAGAAAGAATTAAAAGAAACATGCAATCATACATCATTAGTTCTCACCCACATACAACATCAATAAATTACATCATCATACAACAAAATTCAATCATATGCCATGTAGAATGATATGCAATTTCATAAATGCATGTGGTATCGATTTTCAACATGTGATGGAGACTGGCCATCTACCCTCCACAAGGGAGCACAACATAATTAACAACACCTCAATCCACACAATGGGATTGAAGCCTCAAATCAACATAAGGGATGCCACGAATGCACGATGCAACAACGACAACAACAACAACAACATATTCATCTTCATCAACATTTCCATCAGCATTCATCCATTATTCATTTACTTAGTCAATTCATACTACTACTACTACATCATATCATCATTTTCTTACAACATATTCATCCTTACATCATTTCTTCATTAATATTATTACATTTAGCCTAATATAGCTTGGTAATAATTTCCAACAACAACACAACAACATGGCACAACAAAACAAGGCATTACAGGTCATTAAACAAAAGAAAACATTTTTCTAAAAATTACAGGTCTCGCTAAGTGAGAAAGCCAGCTCGCTAAGAGGGCAACTCACAGGTTTTGAACTTCCAAAGTTCTCATGCGCTCGCTAAGCGAGAAAGGAATTTTTTTGAGAAAACCCCTATGATTTATGCATAACACAGCCACACCTAAAACATCATATTTCATCAGAAACAGCAGAAAACGACCAGATAACACATTATCATCATATATTCATCATTATTAACATCTAACAACAACTAATCATCAAAACCTATCAACAAATTACCCAACCCTAAGGTTTCCCCTCAAAACCCCTTTTTCTCATTAAAAAATCCAATATTATGAATAGTGAACCAGAATACTCCCCATACCATGATCAATTGAGCTTTCTCTTTCACTCTTGATCAAAATTCCTCTTTGTCTCATTGTTCTTCAGAGCAACCTTCAACTTTTCCAAAAACACGATTATGAGAAATTCTATCGTGATCCTCTTTTCTCATAAAACACTCAAAAGACAACCTTGCCCTTCGACCTCCAACCTCTTTTATTTTATTTTCTTAAATAACATCCACATATTATCATATCATTATTTTAATAAAATAATCCTTTTTTTTAATATTCCATAAAATATCCCAAATGCTTCTTATTCATAAATAATTACATCAATAATTAAAGGGATAAATATATAAAACCCCATGTCATTAGGGAGGTATTTGGTTTTCCCCCCTTTAAAATATTTTTTAATTGACGCCCCCTCATAAAACCCAAATTCAGAATGTACCACCCCCTTTTACTACCTTGCTGATGTGAACAAGGTTGATTGGGCAAGTGAAGGTGAGTGTGTAATGTGTTACCTTTTTTAATATTTACCCTTAATTTGACTCAAATTTGAACTGCAACAATGGAAGCAACCTTAACTTGCTTCTTCTGCGGTAGAATCCCATCAAAATCCAAACTTGCTTCATCTTCTTCATTTGGGTCATTCTGTTTATTAACATGTAACAATGAAAAATAAAGGATTGGATAATCCCTTTTCAGTTATTCTCTATTCTCATTCTCTTCATGTTTGAATAATGAAATGTGATGTTTAGGAACAACAAAGACATAGGACTTTCAATTCATGTCTTCTAATAGACAAATCATTGCAGAACAACAACAACTTTCTTTCTCCATAGATCTGTTTTATAAGCTACCAGATGAAATACATAATCCATTTCTTAAATAAAGAGTGCACAGCAAAGAAAAAGTATCAAGGACCGCCCAAAAGCTGCCTCTACTAAAATAAGAAATCTTGAGCAATAAACAAATTAATGCAAAACAACACTAATTTTCTTACTCCATATATCTGTTTAAACAACTACCAAATAATGAACCCATTTCTTAAATAAAAAATGCACAGCAAAGAAAAAGTATTGAGGACATCCCAAAAGTTGCTTCTACTGATTTGTCGTTCTTGTCAACTTCATAATCCTTTCCATGTTTGCAGTCCATCCATATTCACTTGTTACCAAACAGCAAGGTGAATCAACAATCCTGTCATAGACAACAACTTTCTCAACTTTGTCTCCCAATATGTCTTTCATGACCCTGCAAAGATCTTTAAATGATTTCTACTCACCTCAATCTCTACTCACCTCTCCAACCGAAACAAAATCTCTACTCACATCAATCCGAGCTTGCGATTATTGAAGCAACCGACACTGGTACTGAAGCAATACGGTGGGACGTTAAAGATTCTAACTTCCTCCGCAGCAAGACCAGACGGTGAAGAGGCTCCAAAGAAACGAAGGAGGAGAGCGTCAAACAGTGAATTTATTGACTTGAACGAACATGTTTCAATGTGTTCAGGTCTGGCTCCAATAACTCAAACCGCTTACGGTGGCGGAAGTGGCGTTGGTGATAACGAACATGTTTCATATTTTGTTTCTACTCTGCAAATGCAAAATTAAAATCAACCTTCAAATGCTAATGTTAATGGTTCATATACTTTGGCTCCTAGTTTGAGTTCAGCTTCTACATCAAGGGCAACAAGAATGGTAGATTGGGGATCCATTGAAAAAGACCAAATTACCATCTAGGGCAACAACCAGTGCGGTAACATGCTTTCAATACAATCAATTTTGTAATGAAAATGTAAGAATCATTAAAAGTGATGAGAATAAGATGATGAAAATGGTGAATAAGAAGAATTTGGAACTAACGGTGATGGTGGAAGAACGAGAGGGGAAGGAGAGAAACTGTTGGGATTGGGAAGGAGAGTTGTCCAATCAGCATACACCTACCCAATAATCAGATCTAAAGTCACCATAGATGGTAAAAGGGGGCGGTAAAATCTGATTTTGGGTTTTATGAGGGGGTTTCTATTAAATAAAACTTTAGGGGGTGATGGGGCGAAGACGCAATATGTGTCTAGCGGTATCTTAACTGCAAGCGCACAGCCTATCGAAGTAATATAAAAGATTGTCGATCCCACAGGGACTTTATGATCACTTAGTGCTAGAGGGTTTACTAGTTTAGCTAAGGTGGATGGTTGTCACGATTTTGTTTTTAAGAATTAAAGACGGGAATTAAATTTTAGTTTAATGAAATAATAATAAGGCGGTCGGTATGTAATTATGTTAACCTAGGCGGGTCAATCTAACCTAGGCTTATAAGGATGGTTCACTTAATTTATTCTGTAGAGGTTATCAGTTTAAATATCTTTAACTCACACTCTCGTGGTCTTATCTCAGATCTTACTCCTAAAGCCCTATGCCTGCTCTCGCTAGCCCATAAGTGTTTAGAAATAATTTTTGGAAACTTAATAAGTCTAATTCATTTTAAAGCGCTCTCGCTGTGTTTAAATTAAATGCCTAACTTTAGCTATCTGGTTAAAATCTCACACTCTCGTGGTCTCGACCTAACCTATTACACTTTCCTTACTCTCGTATCAAAAAGATTAATTTTTATAATAAAAAAGTCACAGCCAGAATTTTAAGCTCTTAATTGATTAAGCCTAGATTCGATTTTACCGAGTTGGTTTATTTTAATTACATACCGCCTAAATTGATTAGCTAGTCATATTTGTTGTATCAGACAGATGCAGAAACAGAGGAACACAAATTAAAATATGCATTATAAAATAATAATAAAAATAAATTCTTAACATTAATATAAATGCGAATTAATTAAAAACCTGAATAATAAAAAATAATGTAAAACTCCTTCTTCCACAGTCTGGCAAGCTCGGAGTGCGAACCAGAATCGAAAATAAAATACAACGAAATGCTGAAGGCTTGAAAGAAATTAAATAATAACAATTTCCTAATGTTGGAAATTGTTATTTGATTTGGTTGGGATATGGAAATTAAAACAAGAACAAGAACAATGAAAAAAAATAATGAAATAGGGTGCAATGGAAATACGGCAGAGCTTCCGCGAAAAACTAAAAATAATACTCTGTAGTTTTTACTTTGAAATCAAGCTATTTATAGAAAACATAATTTGGGCTTGGCAGTTGGAATCCATACGTGGGCTTCGGTGTTGAAGGGAGAATCCAGGAGAAAATGTGCCACTGAGTCTCCGGAAGAATAGGAAACGTTATTGACTTCACGTAGCACGTTCATGACCAATTCATTCCAAGTAAACCTAATTTCCCTTTGTCACGTTCGTGAAAAGGGTGTCACGGGCGTTATCTTCATATTTAGCGCGTCACGGTCGTGACGGCTTGGTGACGATCGTGACTGGTCCAATTAGCGTGTCGCGGTCGTGACAGCATGGTGACGGTCGTGACTGCTACAATTATGCAGCATTTTGCAGAATTCCTTTCTTCTTCTTCTTTTCATGCTTGTTTTTGCTCATTTCACCTTTGGCTTATGATTTAGCTCTATAATTGTTATACCTGCAAAATGACAAAGAAAACTCGAAGAATCGGGTGTTAATACGATAAATGTGCGATAAAACGGCATTGAAACATAGTAATAAAACAATACTTTTTCTCGTTATCAAACTTCCCCAAACTTAAACCTTTGCTTGTCCTCAAGCAAATAGTCGGTTGAAAAATGATCGGACAGGTTTCCATCGACGCATACACATAACAAACCATACGAGGAATCGTTTTTGCTAGATAAATCGGTACTAGAATAAAACACTAACGATACACTAATGACACAAGCAACAAGCTAAGTCGTCGACTTCCCGTTAAACGAAACATTCGGTAATTGCGTTGCGATTCTACCTAGAGTCTTTCGATCTTATTTCACCCGGTTTCATTCTAGCGCAATCTCATTAAGCACTTTGCCTTAGCACGCACGTAGTGGAGTAGCCGGTTAGTGACTTTGATCCTTTATAAGCACGGGGTCTGGTACACGAATGTGGCAACCCTATATATATTATCCGATTTGGAGGTTGTGGGGGATCGAGCCGTAGCACGCCCTACCAAGTTCAGAACCAGGTACCTCTGAACCAACCTGCAATGGACTCCTTCTCATATTTCTCGTTTCTTATATGCGACCGTGTACTTTGGTGCAATTTCTTTTTATTTGCATCGAGATATGAAGGATCATTATAGATTAGGCATCAAACACTTATGTTCATCGGCTCCCCACGTGGTTTGTGTTCATACGGTGCTGACTGCTAGTATAAACTACTAGGGGTTACTTTTGAACTGAAACTTAAGGTGTAGTCGTAACAATTATCGGAACAGAATGCTTAAGTAGGAAGTCTAAGGTGTCAAGACTGTATTGATCTTATTGAATCGTTCTCAACTTCCTAACTACGATTTCATAGGTAAGTCGGGTAATGCGAAGATAAAAATATAAAATTTTTTGGTATGGCTAAATAAACGGGGAAAATTCGAAACTAAAGAAATAGCACAAATATTACTTTGTTTAATTGAAATACGGAAAGGAAATACAACAGAATGGAAAGTGCGGAAAGGGAAATGCGGAAAAAGGAAAGGTATCTCTCCCACACTATATCAGACATTGTCCTCAATGTTGTGATATAATAGCGGGGAAAATACAATACAAAAATCAGAAATGGAAAAACAAAAACATAAACATAAACTAAGGCTGCTGACGACTACGGCCTCGGCTTCTAGTGCGGGAGCGTCTGGTCGGAGTCGCTTCAGGATCAGAACCGGTGCCGGTGAGAGCAGTGATATCAATACGCAAAGCCTCTAGCTCGCTAAAAATCTCTCCAAGCTTCTCGTCTGTCGTCCTCTGGTTGCTGGCAACAGCTGAAAGTAGTGCATCATGTTGCTCTTTTTGCCTTCGCTCAAGTGCGGCATTCATTTTATTCTGCTGATGAATGGCACAGAGGACGTCTTCAAGTGTGAATTCTGGTGCAGGTGGCTGCCTGGTGGAGGACTCAGGGATGTCCTGTACTGGCTCAGCAGCATCCATGGTATCCTGCATCTCGTCCACTGGTGGATCGGTCTGCTCATCAATAATGGGGGCATGGCCGGCAACATCCGGTAAAGCAAATAGCCAATTGGCTCGGTTGGACGGATCGAAGCGGTCACGGCACGGCAAGGTGATGTGATGATAAACGGTGCCTTGGATAACAGGGCTGAACCTGCCATCCTCTCTCTGAGATATCAAGTGGGAGGACCTGCAATAGTTCTTTGTAAGCAACTCTGTGGCTCTGCGAGGCAAATGGATAATCAGGTCACCAAGCTCCAGCTGAATGGAAAGGGTGGTGACAATCCCGCCTATGTAGAAGGGAGTTGCGCCTCGTTGCGCTACAGACTGGATATGGGATAAAAGGAATGGGGCAGCATTGATGCGCTCGTCATTTAAGGCACAGTGCAAGAACAAAAGCTCCTTGGAGTTAAGCTTGTGATTGCTCTCTCTTGCGAAAATAGTATTGCAGACGATGCGATGAAAATATCGGATCTCCAGGTTATGGATGTGGGTAGCATTCAGACTCTGAAAGGCAGTAGCACGGGTGTTGGTGATGTCGTGCCATAAGGTGAAAGCGGTTTCGCTGAAGTTGTCCGGCACGCGGAGATGAGCATCGTCTCCGTGATCGAAACCTAACAGTTTGGCGATCCTTGTTTGTCTGATTTCGAACTCTCGTCCGATCATTCTGAACTTTGCAATGCCGGTGAGTTGACTTGATGAACCGGGAGGTGTAACATATTGAAACAAACTCAGAAATTCCAATGTGAGGAGTTCGAATGTCGGCTGTGGTTGACTGCACAAGTTCCACAAACCAACATGCCTAAGCAGGAGCTTCACGCCGTTGAGCAATCCCAACTCCCTCAAGTAGTCAATGTCGACATACCGAGTGGGTTGGACGCCACGGTTCTGAAACCTGATAAACTTTTGTCTTTGAGTTTCTCCTTATTCACCATCTCTAAATTGGATTTCCTCCATGGCATGCAAGGTACGGGAATGAGAGATGAGAGGTTTTGAGTGTTTGTGAGAAAATGAAAAATGTGAAGAATTTGGTTCGGATTATAGTGAGAGGAGTGAATGTGAGGGGTTTGGAATAAATGGAGAGGTTAATGAAATTGATTGAGGGTAATGGGAGGTTACGGGATAGTGAGGAGATAATGGGAGGTTTTTGATTTTTTGTGAAAGTGGAAGAGTGGGTTCTGCGAAGGTGAACGGTTCTGTTTCTCAGAATTCGTATAACAGGGGTCGTCACGGTCGTGAGGAATGAGTGACGGTCGTGACGCGCTAATTAGCTTGTCACGATCGTGAGCGATGGATGACGACCGTGAGGGTTTAAAAACTTATAATTTTTTTCTTCTTCACAGAATGCATTATCTCACTTCATTCAATGCAATTTATTTTTTTCTTTATCACTTCTCATTTAATTCCAACACAAACAATATATATAATATTGGATCAACATATATTAGCAGCAAATTTCATCACACAAGAAATCATAAAATATTAATCAATTTAAATATGACAGTAAGTAATGGAAAGCATAGAAATTGATTAAAATAGAAAGTGACAAAACCAGAAGTACTTTGCTTTTGATATAATTGAAGGAAAATTACATTAATAAAAATAAGGTACGAAAATGTTTGCAAAATGTTAAAACTAACTAGAAACAAAAGCGAGGAGTAAAATAAATTAAATCACTACAGCATTTTTCAAAGTTGCTTCTTCAAATCTTCAAGTGCGGAGTTTAAGTGGTAGAATTGCTCACACGTTATGTCAGTTAAACCTATAACGTCCAATCACATGCTTTTAACCTCATCCTTAACAGCATTAATATCAGCTTGGTAAACTTCAAGAGTATTCATAATTTTCTTTAAGTTGTCAGCATATTCTACTTGATTTACTTCAGGGGTTTCAATCACTTCATCAGTGTGGTCAATGTCATGGTAACCAGGAGGTGTCTCAGGGTCACTTTCTACATCGGTCATTATATCATCCCTTATCTTGTAAGATTGTGGTGTTTCAGGAGTGGATGGATAGTCAGTAGGGGTAAGCTCATAAAGCCAATTATCTTTGTTATGAACACTGACTCTAGCATGGTTTGGTAATGTGAACAGGGTCACTACTTCATTCCTGATTAGGTACTCGTAAGGTGGTTGTCCTAAATTTCTTATGATTTGACGGTTAAAGCAAAAGTTCAGATTCATAGGACGGATGGTACCTAAACGGTTACACTTGTGTAATTGGTATCTAAGTCCTAAGGCATCAGCAATCATGGTGACCAGGCCTCCTACCAATATGGGTAGATCAGGTTCTTCTTGGATTCGGGTGAAGGTTTGCATCATGAAAGGCACACCATTAATTGGCTGTCCATTAGTCAGACAGGACATAATGAATATCTCATCTTTAGATACTCCAGTAAGGTTTTCTTCTTTTCCAAAGAAGGTGTGGGCAAGGATCTTATGGAAATAGCGGATAGCAGGGTTATGTATCTCATCATTGTTCATGTTATTTGGCTCAGGATGGTAATTTCCGGTTAAGGTTCCCCAAAAGAAGTCCAGCTCAATGTCCATCAATTTTACCTGTGTGGTAGTAAAAGCAAAGGGTCCACTAGGGAATCCTAATAAGTCAGCTAGTTCTTTATGGTTAAAGTCATATTCTATTCTGAATAGTCGGAAACTGATAAATCCTTTCCTGAATCCAAAACCGCGCTCGGGTAAGTAAACTAAGGAGCTTAAGAACTCAAGGGTGAGCTCGCGGTAAGTCACAAACTTTTGTTTTATTAGTGCATTCTCCCATCCAAGTTGGTTAAACAGGTATAGGATGCTATCATGTATACCTAAAGTTTCCATAGTCAGATCATCCGGGTACAGAGTCAAATCCATTGGTCTCTGTGATAACTCTTCAAATTTCATTCTTTGGTTCCTACCTCTAAATTTGGTTTCCATAATGTTTCTCGGTTGGTTAGCCATAGTTAGTGTAAATGTGGAGGAAACAAATCAGGGGGAGAAGGAAAGTGGAAAAGACTTTAGAAAATCTGTAAAAGTGATTTAGAAAATAAAAATTAAAATAAAGAAAATAAGAAAATAAATGCATAAATAAAAGCAATAATGGTAATAATGAAATAAAACAATAAAACAATAAAATGATAAACAATAAAACGATAAAACAATAAAATGATAAAAAATGGGTTGCCTCCCACTAAGCGCTGTTTTTATCGTCATAAGCCTGACGTAATGCTTAGGGGTAGATTAATCAGGGAAATTATTGGACAACTCTAAAAGCCTTAGACTATTTGCATAATCTTTATTTTCAACTTTATGGTAATGTTTTAAACGTTGTCCGTTTACTGTGAACGGCTCACTATTCCTACCCTTAGTTTCTATTGCTCCGCTCGGGAACACTCTAGTTATTTCAAAGGGTCCTGACCATCTAGATTTTAATTTTCCAGGAAAAAGCCTAAGTCTTGAATTAAAGAGGAGTACAACGTCTCCCACACTAAATTCTTTCCTAGATAGGCGTTTATCGTGCCATCGCTTAGTTCTTTCTTTATATATCTTAGCATTCTCATAAGCATCTAACCTTAACTCTTCTAATTCGTTAATATCGAGGATTCGTTTTTCTCCTGCAGCATTATAGTTTATATTGAGAGTTTTAATCGCCCAATATGCTTTGTGTTCTAGTTCTACCGGGAGGTGGCAAGACTTTTCATATACTAATTTGAAAGGTGTAGTTCCTATGGGTGTCTTGTAAGCTGTCCTATAAGCCCATAAAGCTTCATTAAGTTTAGATGACCAATCTTTCCTAGATATGGCGACAGTCTTTTCTAAGATTTGTTTAATTTCTCTGTTTGAGACTTCGACCTGTCCACTTGTTTGTGGATGATATGGTGTTGCAACACGATGTCTGACTCCATACTTAGATAGTAATTTGTCAAAGATTTTTGAAATGAAGTGCGAGCCACCGTCACTTATGACGAGTCTAGGCACACCAAATCTTGGAAAGATTATATTCTTGAAAAGCTTAATTACTTCTCGTGTGTCATTTGTAGGAGAAGCTATAGCCTCAATCCATTTCGAAACATAATCGACAGCTACGAGTATGTAATTGTTACCGAAAGATGATGGGAATGGTCCCATGAAATCTATTCCCCAGACGTCAAAGACTTCTACTTCTAATATTCCTTTTTGAGGCATTTCATCTCTTCTTGAAATTTTACCGGTGCGTTGACACCGATCACAGTTTATAACAACGATGTGGACATCTTTCCATAAATTAGGCCAGAATAGGCCGGCTTGTAAGATTTTTGCACAAGTCTTGGAAGTGCTTGCATGTCCACCATAAGGAGATGAATGACAATGAGCAATGACATCTTCTATTTCTTCTTCGGGAATACATCGACGAAAGATTCCGTCGGGTCCTCTTTTGAACAATAATGGTTCATCCCAATTGTAATGTTTGAGATTGTGAAAGAATTTCTTTTTCTGCTGATAGGTTAAATCAGGTGGAAGAGCTCCTGCAGCTAGGTAGTTCACAATGTCAGCGTACCATGGCAGTCCTACGGTTGTTTGGATTGTTTCCACGGGTTCTGGTTCATCTATGTCTAACTGAACTGGGTCGCTTCCTATTTGTGCTATCAGTCGTTCATACGGAAAATCATCGTTAATCGGCACTTGTTCGGGTTTAATACCTTATATTCTAGATAAATGGTCCGCTACGACGTTTTCAGTACCTTTCTTATCTTTTATTTCGAGATCAAACTCTTGTAAGAGTAAAATCCATCTCAAGAGTCTTGGTTTAGCATCTTTCTTAGTTAATAAATATCTAATAACAGCGTGGTCTGTGTAAACGATTATTTTCGCTCCCACTAGGTAGGAACGGAATTTGTCAAGTGCAAAGACAACTGCTAACAATTCTTTTTCAGTAGTGGCGTAGTTCATCTGAGCAGAATCTAAGGTTCTACTGGCATAGTAAATTGCGTGAAGTTTCTTGTCCTTCCTCTGTCCTAGAACTGCGCCTACAGCATAGTCACTCGCATCGCACATGATTTCGAAAGGTAATCTCCAGTCAGGGGGTTGCATGATTGGTGCGGTGATGAGTGTTGTTTTTAGAGTTTCGAATGTTTTAAGACAATATTCATTGAATATGAACTCAGCGTCTTTCATTAATAAACCGGTAAGAGGTTTAGTGATTTTCGAGAAATCTTTGATGAATCGTCGGTAGAACCTGGCGTGTCCTAGAAAGCTTCGTATTTCTCGAACGGTCTTAGGGGGTTGAAGATCTTTTATGACTTCTATCTTAGCTTTATCAACTTCAATTCCCTTGTCAGATATAACATGTCCTAGTACGATTCCTTCTCTGACCATAAAATGACATTTCTCCCAGTTAAGCATGAGGTTTACTTTTACACATCTTTCTAATACCACTTCTAAATTTGATAGACATCCTTCAAAACTTTGCCCGCATATAGAGAAGTCGTCCATGAACACTTCCATGATGTTGTCTATGAAATCTGCGAAGATTGACATCATACATCTTTGAAAGGTTGCAGGAGCGTTGCATAATCCAAAGGGCATTCGTCTATAAGCGAACGTTCCATATGGGCAGGTGAATGTAGTCTTCTCTTGATCATCTGGGTGGACAGGGATTTGGAAAAATCCTGAGTAACCATCAAGATAACATAAATATGAGTGCTTGGCTAATCGTTCTAACATTTGATCTATAAAAGGTAGTGGGAAATGATCTTTTCGAGTGGCTTTGTTTAGTTTACAATAATCGATGCACACTCTATGTCCTGTCACTACTCTTTGTGATATCGATTTGCCTTTAGCGTTTTTCACAACAGTGATACCTCCTTTCTTTGGTACTACATGTACGGGACTAACCCATTTACTGTCAGAGATTGGATATATTATTCTAGCATCTAGTAGTTTCTTAACTTCTTCCTTTACTACAGTGCTAAGGATTGGGTTAATTCTTCTTTGAGATTCTTTGGAGGTTTTGCAATCTTCTTCTAGCAGAATACGATGCATACAGATTGAAAGGCATATTCCTTTGAGATCAGATATGTTATATCCTAATGCAGTTGGATATTTCTTTAAGACATCTAAAAGTTTCTTTGTTTCAATTGTTCCTAAACTGGAATTGATTATAACTGGTTTTGTACATTCGGTGTCTAAGAATTCGTATCTTAGGTTCTTAGGTAAAGTTTTTAACTCTAATGTAGGTTTATTCTTACTTGGCATGAGATCCGATGTAAGTGCTAAACTTTCGCTTAGACTATCATCCTGATATGGTTCACGCCAATTATCATCTTCGAAAATCGGAGGGATTTGAATTTTCATAATTTCAGAATAGGTAGTTTCTTTCATTTCCATTTCTCTTACACATTCGTCAATTACGTCCAATAGATAGCATGTATCCTCTATAGCTGGTGATTGTAAGAATTGTGTTAAAATAAATTCAACTTTCTCTTCACCTACTTCAAAGGTTAACTTTCCTTTCTTTACGTCTATTATAGCTCCGGCGGTAGCTAAGAATGGTCTTCCTAATATGATAGGTGTAGTGGAGTCTTCAGAGATGTCCATGATTATGAAATCAGTAGGAATATAGAATTGTCCTATACGTACTGGGACGTTTTCTAGTATGCCTACAGGATATTTAATAGAGCGATCGGCTAGTTGAGCAGACATTTTAGTTGGTCTTAGGTTTCCCATGTCTAGCCTTTTGCAAATTGTTAAGGGCATAACACTGATACTGGCTCCTAAATCGCATAGAGCTTTGTCAATGACGAATTTTCCTATTACACAGGGTATAGAGAAACTTCCTGGATCTTTTAGCTTAGGAGGCATATTATTCTGAATTATTGCGCTACACTCAGAAGTAAGTGTAACGGTTCCGTTATCCTCTATCTTTTTCTTATTGGATAAGATTTCTTTTAAAAACTTAGCATACGAGGGCATTTGAGTGATAGCTTCTGTAAATGGAATAGTAATATTCAACTGTTTCAGAAGTTCAACAAATTTCTTAAACTGGCCCATCGTCTTAGAATTGGTTAATCTCTGAGGGTACGGAATTGGTGGTTTATAAGGTGGTGGAGGCACATAAGGCTTTTCTTTCTCCACTGCCTCTTGATTATTATCTTCCTTTTCTTCTGGTTCATTCACCATTTCAGTCGGTTTATCCGGTTTTTGGTACATGGCTGGATTGTCAAGTCTTGGATCGGTAGGTCCGTCAAGTTCCTTGCCACTTCTTAATATCACAGCATTAGCCTGTCCTTTCGGATTAGGTTGAGGTTGTCCAGGAAATACTCCAGCTGGTGCAGCGGTAGGTGCTTGTTGTTGAGCTACTTGTGAAATCTGAGTTTCAAGCATTTTGTTATGTGTAGCTAACGCATCTACCTTGCTCACTAATTGTTTAATCTTCTCACTAGTGTGTATGTTTTGGTTTAAGAAATCCTTGTTTGTTTGAGATTGGGTAGCTATGAAGTTTTCCATCATCAGCTCAAGGTTCGATTTTCTAGGGACATTAGGAGCAGTCTTTTGATATCCTGGTGGTGTAGCTGGTGCTTGACCTGGTGCGTATAAAGCATTTTTGTTCTTATAGGAGAAGTTCGGATGATTCTTCCAACCTGGGTTGTATGTGTTTGAGTACGGGTTTCCTTGAGCATAATTCACTTGATCTGTGGGAATTCCTGCTAATAGTTGACAATCAGGGACAGCATGTCCTGGAACTCCACATAACTCACAGTTAGGTGTTACCGCAGCCACGGTGGCTGTTGGTGTTATGGTCAAGTTGTCGATTTTTTGGTTTAGTTGGTCAAACTTTGCATTGACTTGGTCCATACTACTCACTTCGTACATACCTCCTTTTGTTGGTTTCTCAATTGCGACTCTCTCGCTTCCCCATTGGTAATGGTTTTGAGCCATACTCTCGATAAGTGCATAAGCATCGTTATATTCTTTGTCCATTAGTGCGCCACCTGCGGCAGCGTCAATTGTCATTCTTGTATTGTACAAGAGTCAATTATAGAAGGTATGGATGACCATCCATTCTACTAATTCATGATGTGGACAAAGTCTCAACATATCTTTATAGCGTTCCCAAGCTTCGAAAAGTGATTCGTTTTCCTTTTGCTTAAATCTGTTGATTTGAGCTCTTAGCATAACTGTCTTGCTAGGTGGGAAATATCTTGTCAAGAAGACTCTCTTTAGTTCCTCCCACGTGGTTACTGAATTCGAGGGTAGAGATTGAAGCCAGGCTCTCTCTCTGTCTCGAAGTGAAAAAGGAAAAAGACGTAATCTAATAGCTTCTTGGGTAACTCCATTAGCTTTTACAGTATCTGCGTACTGCACAAATATCGAAAGATGAAGGTTCGGATCCTCGGTAGGATTTCCGGCGAATTGATTTTGTTGCACGGCTGATATCAACGAAGGTTTCAGTTCAAAATCATTTCGGTTGATAGCCGGTGCGGCAATGCTGGAATGCGGTTCAGCTTACAAAGGACTAGCGTAATATTTGAGTGGATGATTCGGTTCTTCAGCCATCTCTGCGTCCTTTGATGTTCCGACTGGTTTAGGTGGATCAATTTGAAGATCTGGAATGTTGTAATTTCGTTCGTAATCGAATATTCGTCTTCTTAGGTGTAAGAAGCGTTCCGATTCTGGGATTAGAGGTTGCAAGTCTTCGCCTTGAGAGCGAGTACTTAGCATACACTCGGGAAATTAGATTAAGAAAAGAAATAGTTGTTACCTTAGTCTAGACAATGCTACTCTAAAGTGCACTAGTAACTAAATTAAGGTCCCCGGCAACGGCGCCAAAAACTTGATGGTTCGAAGACGCAATATGTGTCTAGCGGTATCTTAACTGCAAGCGTACAGCCTATCGAAGTAATATAAAAGATTGTCGATCCCACAGGGACTTTATGATCACTTAGTGCTAGAGGGTTTACTAGTTTAGCTAAGGTGGATGGTTGTCACGATTTTGTTTTTAAGAATTAAAGACGGGAATTAAATTTTAGTTTAATGAAATAATAATAAGGCGGTCGGTATGTAATTATGTTAACCTAGGCGGGTCAATCTAACCTAGGCTTATAAGGATGGTTCACTTAATTTATTCTGTAGAGGTTATCAGTTTAAATATCTTTAACTCACACTCTCGTGGTCTTATCTCAGATCTTACTCCTAAAGCCCTATGCCTGCTCTCGCTAGCCCATAAGTGTTTAGAAATAATTTTTGGAAACTTAATAAGTCTAATTCATTTTAAAGCGCTCTCGCTGTGTTAAAATTAAATGCCTAACTTTAGCTATCTGGTTAAAATCTCACACTCTCGTGGTCTCGACCTAACCTATTACACTTTCCTTACTCTCGTAACAAAAAGATTAATTTTTATAATAAAAAAGTCACTGCCAGAATTTTAAGCTCTTAATTGATTAAGCCTAGATTCGATTTTACCGAGTTGGTTTATTTTAATTACATACCGCCTAAATTGATTAGCTACTCATATTTGTTGTACCAGACAGATGCAGAAATAAAGGAACACAAATTAAAATATGCATTATAAAATAATAATAAAAATAAATTCTTAACATTAATATAAATGCGAATTAATTAAAAACCTGAATAATAAAAAATAATGTAAAACTCCTTCTTCCACAGTCTGGCAAGCTCGGAGTGCGAACCGGAATCGAAAATATAATACAACGAAATGCTGAAGGCTTGAAAGAAATTAAATAATAACAATTTCCTAATGTTGGAAATTGTTATTTGATTTGGTTGGGATATGGAAATTAAAACAAGAACAAGAACAATGAAAAAAAATAATGAAATAGGGTGCAATGGAAATACGGCAGAGCTTCCGCGAAAAACTAAAAATAATACTTTATAGTTTTTACTTTGAAATCAAGTTATTTATAGAAAACATAAGTTGGGCTTGGCAGTTGGAATCCATATGTGGGCTTCGGTGTTGAAGAGAGAATCCAGGAGAAAATGTGCCACTGAGTCTCCGGAAGAATAAGAAACGTTATTGACTTCACGTAGCACGTTCATGACCAATTCATTCCAAGTAAACCTAATTTCCCTTTGTCACGTTCGTGACAAGGGTGTCACGGGAGTTATCTTCATATTTAGCGCGTCACGGTCGTGACGGCTTGGTGACGATCGTGACTGGTCCAATTAGCGTGTCACAGTCGTGACAGAATGGTGACGGTCGTGACTGCTACAATTATGCAGCATTTTGCAGAATTCCTTTCTTCTTCTTCTTTTCATGCTTGTTTTTGCTCATTTCACCTTTGGCTTATGATTTAGCTCTATAATTGTTATACCTGCAAAATGACAAAGAAAACTCGAAGAATCAGGTGTTAATACGATAAATGTGCGATAAAACGACATTGAAACATAGTAATAAAACGATACTTTTTCTCGTTATCAAACTCAAAAACTTGATGGGCTAAAGATGCAATATAATATGTGTCTAGAGGTATCTTAACTGCAAGCGCACAGCCTATCGAAGTAATATAAAAGATTGTCGATCCCACAGGGACTTTATGGTTACTTAGTGCTAGAGGGTCTACTAGTTTAGCTAAGGTGTATGGTTGTCACGATTTTGTTTTTAAGAATTAAAGACGGGAATTAAATTTTAGTTTAATGAAATAATAATAAGGCGGTCGGTATGTAATTATGTTAACTTAGGCGGGTCAATCTAACCTAGGCTTATAAGGATGGTTCACTTAATTTATTCTGTAGAGGTTATCAGTTTAAATATCTTTAACTCACACTCTCGTGGTCTTATCTCAGATCTTACTCCTAAAGCCCTACGCCTGCTCTCGCTAGCCCATAAGTGTTTAGAAATAATTTTTGGAAACTTAATAAGTCTAATTCATTTTAAAGCGCTCTCGCTGTATTTAAATTAAATGCCTAACTTTAGCTATCTGGTTAAAATCTCACACTCTCGTGGTCTCGACCTAACCTATTACACTTTTCTTACTCTCGTAACAAAAAGATTAATGTTTATAATAAAAAGTCACAGCCAGAATTTTAAGTTCTTAATTGATTAAGCCTAGATTCGATTTTACCGAGTTGGTTTATTTTAATTACATACCGCCTAAATTGATTAGCTACTCATATTTGTTGTACCAGACAGATGCAGAAACAGAGGAACACAAATTAAAATATGCATTATAAAATAATAATAAAAATAAATTCTTAACATTAATATAAATGCGAATTAATTAAAAACCTGAATAATAAAAAATAATGTAAAACTCCTTCTTCCACAGTCTGGCAAGCTCGGAGTGCGAACCGGAATCGAAAATAAAATACAACGAAATGCTGAAGGCTTGAAAGAAATTAAATAATAACAATTTCCTAATGTTGGAAATTGTTATTTGATTTGGTTGGTGTCTCTCCCACCAAATGAGGCCAGGTCAAATGGGGTACAGACGCGAACGGTCGGCGAAAGAGGAGAGAACACACAAGGGTGAACTCAGAGGAAAAGAGTCGCCAGCTAGGCAGTTTTATCCCGGAGGAAAGGTAATGCTGCATAAACCTGGGAAAGATATGGATAAGACAGTCGCGAACCAGAGAAACTGAGAAAGGGGGTTGGTTACAACCTGGGAAGGTATTAGCACCAAGATTTTCCGTCGTACTCGACGGGATCCACGCTTAAAAGATTTGTGTTTTAAAGGGGTAGTGTTAGTGCAATTTGTGTACCAAAGCTGGAAAAGAATGCAAGTGTCAGTGTAAAAGAAGTGTAGTGTATATAAGTGAAGTGTCAGTGTAAGAACAAGAGTGAAATGCTCAAGACCATGAGGCTTAAAGAATAAGGCTGGCAAGAGGGGGAATATATAGAGACTTTTGTTCGATAATTGTTAAGTTATGCCTACGTATCCTCTCGTGCAATGAGGAAGTCAGAACACCGTAGTTCGACCCGAAGAGACTGAAAGATAAATTGACTGATGAACTGCTTAATTGCCTATGCTCAAGTGTATGACCTGTCTGGCTCAGGTGCAAACTGTCTTGCGTTAGACGGAAGAAGCAAGTTCTCGTTTGTGAGTGAGTATGATGAGAAAAGAATCCCGAAGGAGACGATTATTGTTTGTTTTTTGTGTTTTCAGTCTTTTATTGCTTTTGGAAATTTGTTATAAGAAAATGAGCTTAAGCCTAAACCAAAGGATTAGTAAACTCATCACATCCTCCCTCTGATTAGGGGTAATGAGGATACCTTAAGTGTGAAGTCAGCATCTCACACTTAATCACCCTGATGTAGGATTAAGATCATTAACCTACTTGTAATTATTTAGATGTTTTTTGGTGTTTTTGTTTAGTGTTAAGTAATGAGTTTAAGCCATAATCAAGGATTTAATGGACCCATTACACCATCCTAATAGAAGGATAATAGATGAGAACATTTAAGCTGAGGAAGATACCTCAACTTAATCTATGATTAGGGATTAACCTCATGACAAAACAAAGCCTTTATTAAAGTGGATTTTAGTTAATGATAAGATGAAGAAGTGATTTTTATGGTTGGTAAGACAACTTGAGGGGGACTTGTCCATTAACACTAGGGTTAGTCCTTCTTAACCAATTAAGGAAGAATTAGAACCCTAATGCAAGGCCCAAGTTACAAGCTTGATGTCTTGATGATTATTAAATGAGTTGATTAAAGGATTTAAACACATTAAGGGTTTAACACTTAGGATTAAAGTTATACACTCCATCCTAATAGAAGGATGCAGGCATAAGCTTAATCACAAAGCCTTAAAACCTTTAGGGTTTAGTCCTTGATTATGAGATGAGAAGAGAAGACTCAAAGAGGACACAAAGGTAAAAGCTAAATGGGGGACTAATCAAACCCTAATTGTTATCATGCTTGGTTATTCCTAGGGTTAGTGAGGTTTGCAAGAAGATCTTCAGAGAAACCACCAGGAAGGAAGCAGATGAAAGGAGCAAAGAGAAGCAAAACAACTTGCTTCACTTAAGAAGACAAGTTGCTTGAAGGAAGAAAATAAGAGATGAACATGAATGAGCAAGCTCACTCTAATACACATAAAAAAGGCATCAAAGAAAGTATGGAAGAGATGAAAAGAGATTGTGAGAAGTGAAGGCAAATCCACTTCTCAAAACAACTTACCACCTGAGAAGTTAGCAAAAGAAATGCAATGCAATGCAAATGAGATGGAATGTCATGATACAAACCAAAGTCATAAGCATGAACATGAAGTTAATGATGCTAAGAGATAATGCAAACATGAGGCAAGAGATGAGAGTGATCACACAAGCATATGGATGCAGATGAAGCATGCTTTGAAATAAGAATGTACATGGAAAGTTATGAAATGCAATGGACATACAACATGGAAAATGAAAGATGCAATGATCAAACATGGTTCTAATATGTCCTAAGATGTATTATGAATCAAAAGAATGCACAAAATGTCATGGCAAGTCAATGGATGCAAGCAAAATAGAAATGGATACAAAGGAAGGCACAAATTAGGGTTACATGCATCATGCAAAGCAACAATCCAAAACCAGAAGCAAATGACATGATTAAAATTTTAAAATGCAAGCAAGTATACCCTAAACCTATACAAACTCACTGCCCAAAGGAGAAGACTCAACTCTTAACCTATTGTAAGTTATGAATTTCCTAAGGTTGCTAGGGTTTTGGGGTACTTCACCAAGAAAAATGCTAAACAAATTGAAAATGCAAGATCAAATCCAGCCAATTTTATCCTATAAACTACATGCTATGAAGAGTGCAATGCAAGAAGAATCATCATTCAACCCTCAATGGTTAGGCAGAAAGAAATTTTTGAAGTTTGAAACAAAATATTGCCTTGAAATGAAATTAAATCCAATGAAAATGATCAAAAGGCATCAAGAGCAAAAAAGAAATTTGGTTTGAGAGTTGGACAATGTTTCTAAATGCAATGTGAATTTTTTTGTGATTTTTAAATACCTAAATGTATTTTTAATTAATTAATTTTCATTAACTAATTAAAAATAAACATTTAAATGATTTAAAAATAATTTTTAATGCAAAAAATAAAATAAAAATCATTTTCTGATTAAGAAAAATATTTGAAGCAAAAATGCAAAGGGAAATATTTTTAGGATTTTTCTAACTATTTTAAAATAAATGACAGAAAAAGGGATTAAAATGAAATAAAAATTGATTTAAATGGGAAGTAATCAGATCTGAGGGCCAAGATTCAAAGCTGAGACGCGGGAGTTGACTACGCGCGTGATCTAGTGGCTACAATTCAAACTGAATAAATCTCAATTAAATAATTAATTAATCCTGGTTAACTTAAATAATTGGAAATTAGGGTTAAGTGGGACAATCTGAGCCATTAGACACGCGCGGGAAATGAAATCGTACGCTCCACATTCAAATCAAACCCTAATCCAGATTAACACATTAATGACTTTCAGGTCACCGGAGAAGAGCTCCGGTCGTCTTCTCCGGTGACCCCCTCACCTAAAAGTTGCCAACTCCTTCCCTACGTTATTTCTGGAGATCTAAAGCTCCAGATCAACTCCCCTCACTCTCCTAAACATGAATCTACACTCAAAATGAATTTATTTTTGCTCAAACACAAGATTCGAAGGAAAGATTAAAAATGTCAAAACTTTCAGAAC
The DNA here is from genome assembly GCA_963966055.1 of Lathyrus aphaca. Lineage (NCBI taxonomy): Eukaryota > Viridiplantae > Streptophyta > Magnoliopsida > Fabales > Fabaceae > Lathyrus > Lathyrus aphaca. The sequence goes on from OZ014520.1 coordinate 86,037,947, forward strand.
AATCATACAAACTCAATTCTCAACCATTTTCGAAAGTATAAAGCTCAGAGTGATCAGTGGAACATACTCTACCATTCTATAACTAAAGAAACAAGTTCTGGAAAAAAGTTTCAAGGAGGTACCTGAGCTTGAGCTTTCTCAGTTTGGGACTTTTAGGCCTTCTTTCTTTGTGCAAACCACTCCCCTTGAACTCCTGATGAAGTTTTGATGCTTGGAAGGAATTTCTTTTGGCTGATTTGGGAGTTTGCAAGCCAACTGGTCAGAAATCGTTTTTGGTTTATGGGGTGTTTTTGGCTGTTTCAATGGTTGGTTTGTGGTCAGTGAGTCCCTTTGAGATCAATGGTGAAGTTGGTTTGAAGAATGATTGAGTGAGCTGAGAGATTCGAAAGGTTTTGCAAGTTGGGGGATTTTTGATAACTTTGGCAATCTGAGGTTTCAGCTTGTGTTGTGTGTTGTGTTTAGTCTCTTTTGGTCCACTTATCACTCTTGGATAGGTTAGAGGAGTTGGTGTGGCCTAGCTTGATTGGTATGGCACTTTTGCATAAAGTCAATGTTTTGTGTAAGAGAGGTATGGGTCATTGGTAGGCCAAGGACAAAGGGGTATCCTGCGCAGCAAGGAATGAGGAGAGCCATGGGATCAGTCTTGAAGCCAATTAGCAAGTGGATTAGGGTTTGTATGATGTTTTGCAACTTTGTCCAATTTTGCCCCTTTTGAAGTTTCTTGATCCATAAGTCATGAAAATGGGCAAACCTTTGGTGCATTCTGACTTTTAGGCATTGGTTTATGTTTGTACAAAGATTAGAAGTCACTTTGAGGTCTCATTTTACCTTGGCAAGGGGTTTTGCAACTTTGCCTCTTTGGTACATAACTTGAAATTATGTGATTTTGTCCAACTTTGACAAGCCATAACTTTTGATCCAAAATGAATTAGAATGAGTTCTTCTACTTTTTGAAAAGGGAATGATCCATTCTACAACTTTCATGACCAAAGTTTTCTCATTTGAAGCATTTTTGAATCAAAAAGAAAGGGTTGAAAAAGTTTCCCAAAATGGCAAGTTTCCATTACAAGTCATTTTCCCAAAAAGGCAACTTTGCAAATGGCTTGAAATTCTCCAATTTTGTGAACTTCTAACATCTTCTATGATCAAATAAAGATCATACACAATCAAAATGGTGAATAACACCCCTTGGTTGGGTCATTGGGGGCCTCAGATGCCCTGATTTTCATTGACTTGCTCAAGAAGTCAACTCTTGATTAGATGCCTTCCCCATGGAATTTCTTCATGAAACTTGATATGCATGATCCTTATAACATATAGAGACCAATAGAAACAAGAATGACCAAAAAATTGGAGTTATGGCCTCTGAAACCAAAACCCTAATTCTAGGTCATCTGTGTAGTTAAACCTGGCTCTGCTTCCATGCCTTTCCCAGTTCTTGTGATTCTTTGACTTCCTTGACTTTGTGGGGATATAATATAATGCTTGAACATACATGTATCCCTTTGAAGTGATTGATGACCTTTGGAGTGGCTCAAGTAGCTCTTGGGTGGCTCAGATCACAAACCCTAGATGCAGATGACTTTGAATCAATGCAGTGAATCAAAAAAAGTGGTATGAGATGCTATGATTGAACCTATGCATATGAAGAGATCACAAGCCATGGTGTAAATGGGTGAGGGAAAATTTGGGATGTTTACAGCTGCCCCTATTCAAACATGAGTTAGCTGTGTAGGATGTAAGCAACGGCTTAACAGGCAAACAAGATAACTTGTGGTTGAATACCAAAAGACAGTCCAAAATTTGCACTCACAGAATGAAGAAGAAAAGGGATATAGATTTTAAAGGAAAATAAAGTATGATTATAAAGTGCTGGCGACGGAGGACGACCGTCGAGCAGAGGACGACTGCTGGGGATAAAGCGATGACGGGGACGACCGACATGCTGGGGAAGATGCGGGAAATAAAGCAGTGACGGGGACGGCCGACAAGCTGGGGATATGAGAGATTGCGATGGGGACGGCCGTCAGGTGAAGATATAAGACTCTCTGGGGATTAAAGGTAAACGAAATAAAAATGATGAGGTACGGTCATCAAAGGTGAAGGACGATCACCTGGCAGGGGACGGCTGCTCTGTTGGGGATAAGATGAGGGACGGTCATCTAAGGTGAAGGACGATCACCTGGCAGGGTACGGATGCCGAAAGTATCGCGACATAGGACGAATGCCGGATAAAAAGGTTGACGATGGGAACGGCCATCGGGTAAGCATGATGAAGGACGATCATCAAGAGGTGAAGGACGATCACCTAGCAGGGTACGGCTGCTCTCAGGGTTTATCATGACATAGGACGAATGCCAGATAACCAGATCAACGATGGGGACGGCCATCGGATAAAATGATGAAGGACGATCATCAGGAGGTGAAGGACGATCACCTAGCAGGGGACGGCTGCCGAATGTCAGATTGAAAAAGAAATAGTTTAACAAGTTATGTTGGGGACTTCGTTGGGGAAAAGTAAACACGGACGAGCGTCTACATCCAAGAAATGTGAGGTATAAGTGTTTGGGTACTGTGTATAGACTAAAGATGCGGACGAGCATCCTTAAGACTATGATACGGACAGGTATCAGGTAGAAACAAATGCTGACACATGTTCGGAGATGATGATACGGACGAGTATCAACTAGTTAACACAGAACATGGACGGGTACTGATTCTGCGGGGACTCTTCTGGGGAAAAGTAGACACAGGCGAGTGTCTAAATTCAAGAAGACATAAGTGTTTGACACGGTGTATAGATTAAAGATGCGGACAAGCATCCTTAAGATTATGATACGGACGGGTATCAGGTAGAAACAAATGCTGACGTATGTTCAGAGATGATGGTACGGACGAGTACCAACTGGTTAACAAAGAACACGGATGAGTGTCGAATCTGAGGGGGTATAAGTGATTTATACAAGATACGGACGAGTATCTGTATGAGTGAAACAGGAGTAATAAGTATGAGTGGTGTACAGATGAGTGTTTAACTTGCTGGGGAGAGTGACACGGATGAGTGTCAAAAATAGAAAAGTGTAATATAAACAAGTATATGGTTTACCAAGTGTTTGGGTAATCATGCTGGGGGTGACACGGACGAGTGTCAAAGGAGTTGTATATATATGTATCTGTGAGTGAAAAAAGGGCGCTTTGGCTTTCTACTGGGGATATGACACGGACGGGTGTCAGGAAGTATCTGTATCTTTTAGGGAAAATGCCTTGGCTCTCTGCCGGGGAATCTGGGGAGTTTTCTGTACATCGCTGACGGATTGCCAGTACTCACAAGTGTTTGATTCAGAACATGGCTTATGATTATGCAATATGCTTGATTCTTTCCGTAATTCTCCGTATTAGACGGAATGTTACGCTCTGCGGGGAGAATATGATGCAAATGCTATGATTATGCAAAGATACCGATCCGGGATTCGGATCCCGCTGCTTTGAAGATCTCTAGCTGATCTGCTTGAAGTGTATATCCCAGCTGGGGATGAGATCATTGGTAGATCTTATAAGGTGTATGGCTCTGCATGGGGGAATAGGTCACTAATAGACCTATCCTTATAATGGGGGACCCAGCTGGGGTTTGTAGAAGCCTTCCTTCACTCTGTTGTGATTTCTCCGCGCGTTGCTTTTCTGGATAGAGGTTGACACTCTGTGGGGAGATGGTTCCCTGGCTTTTGTACTTGGCGGAGGAGGGAATAACAAATGGCAACTCAGCTGGGGAGAAAGCACCTCCAGTTCTAATTGTGAGATGGACTGAGTAGGTAATGATTTGCCAGCTTGCTGGGGTGAAGCTTTCATGCCCCATGTTGTGCTCTGAACACCTGCAATCCTGTAAAGACAAAGAAACGCACAAGTAATCCCGAGGTATCTCTTACCAGATTCCATCATAAGAGTTTAGACACTCCCGGAAGTAAGTATATTTCCTGCAAGCACGTATTTAGAAGAGAAACATCTGTATTTATGAAATCAGTATCCTAAAGACATCGGACATTTTTGCAAATGAAGATAAAACGTACGAGACGAGACATGACTAAAAATCTGATTTTATTAATTCGAGTGCCCTGAGTTGGCAAGATACAGTCGAAGAAACGAATCACCTAAAATGAGGAGATCGTTACAAATTGAAAGACAAAGAGATGCTGGCAATGTTGATGACGCTTCAAGGAGCTTCCCTTTTGCTATGACTCGTATGACATTTGACGTTCTTCTTATCTTGCTTTCTGAAGAAGGTTGATTCTGAACGAAGCTTGAACCTTTCGGAGCTTACCACACTGTACGTGATACAGATGAATTCAGAATGCAGTTGTTCGCTTATTCCCTTATTTTGCGTGGATCGCCCTTTCGGGTTTTCAATCCACCGGGATACCCATTTTTGCCTGAGTTGTCCAATGCGGCTTTTCAACTCAGCGGGTGTACATTTTTTATTTTCCCTTATTTTTGCCCGAGTCTTTTATTCTGTTTTTGACTCGCCGGGATGCCCTATTTTTGCCTGGACTTACATTCTATTTTTATGTCTAGCGGGTCATTTTTATGCAAAGTATTTTTTAACTGCATCTGAATTCACAGGGTATGGGAAGTCTTCACCATCCATAGTGCTGAGCATCAGTGCTCCACCAGAGAAAACTTTCTTTACTACGAATGGCCCTTCATAGTTCGGAGTCCACTTGCCCCTGTGGTCTGCATGAGGAGGGAGGAGTCTTTTCAGCACAAGATCTCCTACTTGGTACTCTCGGAGCCTGACTTTCTGATCGAAGGCTTTCTTCATTCTTTTCTGATACAGCTGCCCATGACAGATTGCAGCTAATCTCTTCTCTTCAATCAGACTCAGTTGTTCGTATCGGGACCGGACCCAATCTGCTTCGTTCAACTTAACATCCATTAATACCCGTAATTAGGGTAATTCAACTTCAACAGGTAGGACTGCCTCCATACCGTAAACAAGCTGATACGGTGTTGCCCCAGTGGATATTCTGATTGATGTACGGTACCCATGCAAGGAAAATGGTAGCATTTCATGCCAGTCTTTGTAGGTAACTACCATCTTTTGCACAATCTTCTTGATATTCTTGTTAGCTGCCTCAACAGCGCCATTCATCTTTGGCCTGTAAGGAGAAGAATTGTGGTGTTGGATCTTGAAATCCCGGCACAGCTCTGCCATCATCTTGTTGTTTAGATTGGAACCATTATCAGTAATGATTCGCTCGGGAACTCCGTACCGACAGATGATGTCTCTTTTCAGGAATCGGGCTACCACTTGCCTTGTAACATTCGCATAAGAAGCCGCTTCAACCCACTTGGTAAAATAGTCAATAGCAACTAGGATGAATCTGTGGCCGTTTGAAGCAGTCGGTTCAATCTTGCCAATCATATCAATGCCCCACATGGCAAAGGGCCAGGGTGAAGACATCACATTCAGAGGATTCGGAGGCACATGCACTTTATCCGCATAAATCTGGCATTTATGGCATTTTCCGGCATAGGCACAACAATCCGCATCCATTGTGATCCAGTAATAGCCTGATCTTAGCAACTTCTTGGCCATGGCATGCCCTCCTGCATGGGTACCAAAGGATCCTTCGTGCACCTCGTGCATCAACAAGTCTGCTTCTGTTCTATCAACGCATCTGAGGAGTACCATATCAAAGTTTCTCTTGTACAGGGAACTGTCAATATTCAGGAAGAAACTACCAGCTAGCCTTCTTAATGTCTTCTTATCATTGGAAGATGCCCCAGGTGGGTATGTTTGTTCCTCCAAGAAGCACTTAATGTCATGGAACCAAGGCTTATCATCTTTGGCAACATCTGCTGCAAATACATACGTTGGTCTGTCGAGTCTGGATACTGAGATCCGAGGCACAAAGTTGGCAGCTTGAACTTTGATCATTGATGAAATGGTAGCCAGAGCATCTGCAAATTGATTTTCGTCTCGAGGGATGTACTCAAGCTTGACCGTTGTGAAGAAAGTCAACAACCTTCTTGTATAATCCCTGTAAGGTATCAGATGATCTTGATTGGTGTACCATTTGCCATTGGTTTGATTAACTACCAGAGCTGAATCTCCGAACACAGTTAAAGTCTTGATCCTGAGGTCAATGGCTTCCTCAAGACCCATAATGCAAGCTTCATATTCAGCTTAGTTGTTAGTGCAATTGAAGGTGAGCTTTGCCGAGAAAGGCATGTGAACCCCCTTAGGTGTAATGAGTACTGCACCAACACCACGACCATTCATGTTAACAGCCCCATCAAACATCATAGTCCATTCTTCTTCTGGGTCAGGCCCCTCGGTGTGAACGGGCTCTTCATGATCTTTTGCTTTTATGAACATGATGTCTTCATCAGGGAAGTCAAATCTTATAGGCTGGTAATCATCAATGGGTTGCTCAGCAAGATAATCAGACAATACACTGCCCTTGATGGCCTTCTGAGATGTGTACTGGATGTCATATTCTGTGAGGATCATTTGCCATCTTGCAACCCGTCCGGTAAGTGCTGGCTTCTCAAAAATATAATTGACTGGGTCCATCTTTGATATCAATAAAGTAGTGTGGGTCAACTGCCTTAGTCGGCGAGCAGCCCACGCTAAAGCACATCAAGTTTTCTCGAGCAGTGAATAACGTTGTTCACAGTCGGTAAACTTTTTGCTTAGGTAGTATATTGCATACTCTTTTCAACCAGACTCGTCATGCTGGCCCAGCACACACCCCATTGACTCTTCTAATACTGTCAAGTACATGATTAGAGGTCTTCCCTCAACTGGAGGCATAAGGATTGGAGGCTCTTGCAGGTATTCCTTGATCTTGTCAAAAGCTCTCTGGCAGTCTTCGTTCCACCTGACCGTTTGTTCTTTTCTTAGCAGCTTGAACAAGGGTTCACAGGTTGCTGTAAGGTGAGATATAAACTGTGAAATGTAGTTCAATCTACCTAGAAACCCCTGAACTTCTTTTTCTGTCTTTGGTGCAGGCATTTCTTGAATGGCTCTGACTTTATCAGGGTCAACTTCAATCCCTTTCTCACTTACAATAAATCCCAGCAGCTTACCAGATCGTACCCCGAATGTGCATTTGTTGGGATTTAACTTCAATTGGCACTTCCTCAAACGCTTGAATAACTTCAACAGATTTACCAGGTGGTCTTCTTCTGTGAGGGACTTGCAATCATGTCATCCACATAACATTCAATTTCTTTATGGATCATGTCGTGGAATAATGTTACCATAGCCCGTTGATAAGTTGCACCAGCATTCTTTAGTCCGAATGGCATCACCTTATAACAGAACGTGCCCCAGGGTGTGATGAAAGTTGTTTTCTCCATGTCTTCAGGTGACATCTTGATCTGATTATATCCTGAAAATCCATCCATGAAGGAGAACACCGAGAACTGAGCCGTATTATCAACCAATACATCAATGTGAGGTAAAGGGAAATCATCTTTCGGGCTGGCTCTATTCAAATCCCGGTAATCCACACACATCCTTACCTTGCCGTCTTTCTTAGGCACAGATACAATATTAGCGACCCACGGCGGATAGCTAGTTACAGCAAGGAATCCGGCGTCCCACTGCTTTTGTACCTCTTCTTTTATCTTCATTGCCATATCTGGGCGAGTCCGACGCAGCTTCTGTTTTACTGGCGGGCAGTCTTCTTTCAAAGGCAGCTTGTGCATGACAATATCGGTATCCAACCCTGGCATATCCTGATAAGACCAAGCAAACACATCCACATATTCACGAAGCAAGTCAATCAGTTGTTCTTTCACTGAGTCTTGTAAGCAGGCCCCGATCTTAACCTCTTTCACGTCTTCTTCCGTACCAAGATTAACCGTTTCAATCTCCTCCTGATGAGGAATGATAACCTTCTCCTCTTGCCTTAACAACCTGGCTAGCTCTTCAGGAAGCTCATAATCTTCTTCAACCCCTTCATCAGCTTGATTGATTGGATTGTCAAAGTCATACAAAGCCATAGCTGTGTTGTTGTCGGTGCAATCTGGAAGGCACTTTCTGCAAGGGTTTAGATTGTTTATTTTAGTGATTGATTTTAATCCTGTTTAGAAAAAAGTGAAATGAAGTTGTCACTTTGGAAAACATTGCCATTTTATTTTTGTACAAAAAGAAAAATGAAAAACAGTGAGTGGAAAAGGAAAAGACTCATTTGCAAAAGATGTCCGATATTCATTGATTGATCTGTTTGCACAAAATTACAAGATGGCCCGATTACAAAAAAAGTCTTATCATCTTGGGCAAGATGCAAGACTTGATGCATGCTTAAAAATACAGGAAATAATAATTACTCTGCAGGAGTAACCCTTATAATTTCCTAGGAAGACCAGTTAAGGACTTGGCTCCCCGGGATCCTTGGACGTATCCAGCTCTCCAGGTTGTGGTCGCTTTCTTCCTCGTCTTCCAAGTTGTTCACTGCATCTGGGGTGAGCATTCCCCCGCTGACAAAACTGGGCTTCTTGGCAGCCTCTGATTGATCTTGTTGAGTTGGTCTGTAACCCAACCCAAATCTGTCTTCCTTCTTTTCCACGGGCAGCAACTTGCCCCAGCCTTGGGCAGTACCCTCTTCAACAACCTTCCTGGCTTGCTGATAAGACGTCATGGAGGTTCCTAGTACAGCAGATGTTTCATTAATGTTTAGGGCCTCAAACCCTTGGCTCATAGTTTCATGGATTTCTCCATCCATCTCAATGTACTTGTACATAGCCAGATGGCTAACAAAGATGTCTTCTTCACCACAGATGGTGATGATCTGGCCTTCCCACTCGAATTTCAGCTTCTAGTGAAGGGTAGACGTAACAGCGCCAGCGGTATGGATCCAGGGTCTACCCAACAAACAGCTGTAGGCCGGCTGAATGTCCATCACATAGAAGGTGATTTTAAAAGTCTGCGGGCCAATCATCACAGGCAGATCAATCTCTCCAAGCACTGATCTTTTAGAGCCATCAAATGCCCTCACCACTAAATTACTTGGACGCAGTGCCAAGCCATCGTACTCCAGCTTCACCAAGGCTTTCTTTGGTAGAACATTGAGTGAAGACCCAGTGTCCACTAGTACATGGGATAAAACAACACCCTTGCATTCTAGAGTGATGTGTAAAGCCTTGTTGTGGTTACGTCCCTCAGTTGTTAAGTCATCATTGGTAAAGCCCAGTCCATGACTGGTGTTGACATTTGCCACCACAGTTTCTAGCTGATTAACAATGATCTCTTCTGGCACGTATGCTGCGTGCAAGACCTTCAGTAATGCATTCCTGTGAGCTTCAGAACACATTAACAGGGATAATATGGAGATTTTTGAGGGAGTTTGGTGAAGCTGATCCACCACCTTATAATCACTTCTCTTTATAATCTTCATAAACTCGTCTACATCTTGCTCAAAAGATGTCTTCTGAGTTTCTTTGATAATTGGTTCTTCAAGTATCACACTCTTCCCCTTTGCTTTTGCAGCAGCTTCTGCTTCGGCATTAGGTCTCTGCAATTGTGAGGCAAAAAGGCGTCCGCTTCTGGTGAAGCCTCCGCCTCCCCCAACATTATCAATCTGTGGAGAAGAAGTTGAAGAGTCTAAGGTGATTTTCTCCCCGTTGCAGTAAAGGTCAGAGCCATAATGCCAAGGTATGGCATTGCTGCTTTCATATGGAACTGGTCCAGGTACCGTGATAGTAACTGGACTGACTGCTACGGAGGAGGGTACTGAAATGGTGTGCGGATCGTAGTAAATGGTGACTGGTGACCTGGCAGGAGGTGCCACTGTTTGTTGTTGAAAGTTGTTGTTTGGAGGAACATCTGATGGATCATAGTAAATGGTGACTGCTGAGATATCTTCATTAATTTCTGTTGGCGTTGTAGAAGATTCTGCTGAATAAATGGATGTTGATGTTGTAGAAGAAATGGTTGTTGACATCTGGTTTGCTTTATTGATGGACGGAGCCATTGTTGATGATATTGATGAATCGGTTGGAATAATTGTTGCTTCTGTTGTAGAAGAATCAGGAATCGTTGTCAAAGGAATTGCTGGATTCGTAGGCGCTGTTGTTGAGATCTGAAGTATACCACTTTTGATAAGACCATTTATGCCGCTTCTCAAGTTATCACACCCGTTGACCGAAATGTTGCAATACCCACAACCGAGCTCACACCCTGGGAACATCTGGAACTCTAGAAGCTGAGCTTTAATTTCGACCAGAGGTGTTCGAATCTGTCCAACGCTGGTGATTAAGAAAGATGGCTTGTCTTCCTCAATGGCATTAATTCTTGGCCCTCCATGATTGGGCATAGGATTCTTGGTGACACTTGGAGGGGGTGCAAAGTTGAGGGCTTTAGAATCCACCAGATCCTGTACCTTCATTTGTAAAGCCCTGCATTTCTCAGTGTTGTGGCCAGGTGCATTGGAGTGGAAAGCACATCTGGCGTTGACATCGTAATTCCTTGGGAGATTGGAGGGATCTGGTGGTGCCAATGTCCTTAATTCAACCAAGTTGAGTTTCAGGAGTTGTGGCAATAAGGCAGCATAAGGCATAGGGATAGGGTCAATCACCCTATTTTCCTGTGATGGTCTTTGTTGAAAGGGTCTTTGCTGTTGATTGTTGTTGTTGTTGTTGTAGGTCCTCTGTGGCGGATACTGAACTTGCTGTTGATAGTGTGATTGTTGTTGTGGTTGATATGCTGGTTGTTGAGGGATCGGAGCTGGAATAGTGACAGCTGCCACTGATCTGTGAACATACTGAGGTCTGCCCCTGCTGGCATGAATGGCATTTGTCTCACCGGTTCTTCTAGGTCCCACAAAAGGCTTCCTGGGATTACTTGACGAACTTGCACCATTATCAGAAATCTTACCCATCTTTAGAAGGCTTTCAATTCTTTCCCCGGCTATAACTACGTCTGCGAAGCTGGTGGAAGAAAAGGCAGCTAGCTTATCAATATATATTCCTTGCAGAGTGTTTATAAACATGTCGGCCATTTCTCTTTCCGACATGGGTGGCTGGACAGCAGCAGCAAGCTGTCTCCACCTCTGGGCGTATTCCCTGAAGCTTTCTCTGGAGGACTGAGACATTCCCATCAAAAGGGTCCTGTTAGGAGCCATGTCCAGATTGTATTGGTACTGCCTGATGAAGGCTTCAGCTAGGTCCTTCCAGCATCTGATAGTAGCTCTGGTCAAGTGTGAATACCACTCCCTTGAAGCCCAAGTCAAACTGTCTTCAAAGTAAAACATCCACAGTTTTTCATCCATGGTGTATGCCTTAAGTCTCCCCAGAAAGAACTGTAAGTGAGTTCGTGGACAGGAAGTTCCATTGTATTTCTCGAAGCACGGGGGTTTAAACTTGTGGGGAATCCTTACCCCATCCACTAATCCCATATCCATGACATCAAAACCTAAGGAATTTTGAGACTCCAGAGATCTCAACTTCTCAGCAATTTCATCAAACCTCCTATCATAAACTTCATCCCCAGCTCCCATTACAGTAAACTGCTCCTCTTGAGGATCTTCTTGCAAGATCCTGCCTGCAGTAGTATTTCCTTGCACATTACCTGGGATGTTGACTTCCGGATGTAGATGAGGCCCATATACTGGTGGATTAACATGAGGCTGACCCCTTTCATTATTACTTGTTCCTCCAGTTCCCAGATGGGGTTCTTCCGGGGTTTGTCTTTCTACCAATGCCCTCAACCTTTCTTGACTTTGGGCCAAGCCATTCATTACTTCCATGAATTAGGTCATTTGGTTTCTCATCTCCAGCCTTTCATTAGCCATCTGAGTTCTGACCTCTGTCAGATCTTGCTGTACTTGATCCATTTGGATACCAGGAAGATTGTTGCGAGTAGGATACCTGTGCGGACGGTTGAGAGGGAACACCCGACGACGAGCAATAATTCCTGAACCACAACAGAGTTAGTAACAAACAAAACAAAAACCTATAAAACAAAACAAAAGTTAGCATGCAATGCAGTATGCTTATTTGTTTTCCAAGGTATCCGGCTTGGTTCTTGGTTTTGACCTTTCCAGACCCTGAGGAAGATGCTTTGATGCTGCTTGAGAGAAAGAAAACTCAATGAAACAAACTTACAAATACATTACAAATGGTGGATCATACATAGTTTGTTTTTACAACAAATGCCCCTGAAGGATAAAGAAAAGTACATGAAATGGAAATAACAACAAGCAAAGAAATCAAACATCTAATCCAAATTCATCCTCCTTAACCTCCTTCAAAAGTGCTTCAGTTACAGGACCAGCCGGATGCTCTGTAATGTTTCTGATAAGAAGGTTTCTGGTGGCAATAGCAGTGGTCAGCTTCTTGTGCTTGTCCTGGTCCTTTGACCTTTTCAAACCAGCCCTAAGCTTCAACTCTGAGATCTCCTTCTGGGATGCCAGCAAAGCTTCTTGTTGCTTCTTTTCATTGGCCTCTAACTGCTCAATCCTGGCTTGAGTTCTCTTATCTTCTTGAGTACGAGCTTCAGTGATCCTGACCCACCTAGCTTGACTTTCTTGCAGATAGAGATCAGTCCTAGCCTTCTGAAACTGGGCCTCTTTACAGACATTCTTCAATATTTGCTCCCCAGCTCTTGATTTCTTGATGTAGTCCTCTGCTTTCTCAATCTTGGCTAGATGCTCCACCTTAAGCCTTTCCAACCTCTCAATGTCTAGACGACCATCACTCCTCTCCCAGAGGGTCTTCTTCAGTGCTTAAGACAGATTCTCATTCCTTTCCTTCAGCTTCTCAAATTCTTCCAGGCTGACAGTGGCTGGAGGTGGTACTGTGGATGGTCCAGGTGCATCCTCAATGGTGAAGGGCATCCCAGAAATCTGAGCCCTAGCATGAGACCATTCATAATACTGAGCTGAAGCCACATTATTGCATCTCCCAAGAATGGCCATCCCTTTGGTCTGGATGTTGTCCCAAGCCCAGGATGCTTGTCTGACAACAGCTAGATTAGGTTTTATCTCACAATACAGGGTTTCATCTAAATCTTGCACTCTAGGAGGGTGAACCAAAGCATAGCCCAATTGTCTCTTAAACAGCAAAGGATTGTAGTTGATGCAACCCTTCACTCCTACTAGAGGTACATTGGGGTACTGCCCACAGCTAGTGATTATGTCTCTGCCCTTGGTGCTCTGGGTGCACCATCTGATGTCATCTGAAGTCAGAGCAATAAGTCTCTTAGCCCAATTCTTCTGTTGGTGAGGATTCAGGAAGGCATCAGTCCTAAGTAAGTGTTTGAGCAGCCAGGTATGGAATAGAGGAGCACAGTATCTCACCAACTTTCCTCTTTGCTTCTCATTTCTTTGGTGAACAGAATAATAGAAATCTCCCAGCAATGTGGGTACTGGGTTCCTCAAAAGGAAGAGATGAATGGCATTCTTGCTGATAAACTTGGGCTCATCTGCAAATAGTATAACCCCATATATACTGAGGGTTAACAACGCACAGATTTCCCTTCATTCCCCCAAGGAGGCCCTCAGGATGGCCTGGGAAGTCAGAAAGTCTAAATGCAAACCAGGGATTCCAGCCTTTGTGGTCATGCTCTGCTCGATCAAAATAGGCTCCAAATACAGTGCCTTTGCCACTTCTCCATTGCTGGGAGAAGTCATCTCAGGGTTGAAGGGGACACCACCCCTGACAGGTACTCCAATCAATGATGAGAATTCCTCCAGTAGAGGTCCCAACTGAAAGTTCTGGAAAGTGAAGCATCTCAAAGGAGGGTCATAAAACTGTAGGCAAGTGTGGATCAAACTCCTCTGAGAAGGATCCAGGTCCATAACCATATCAAGGATGCCTCCATAATGCTCTCTGAATAATGGGATGTGGTCTTGAGTGATAAGTGCCTGGACCTGTCTGATGCCAGTCAGCACAGGCTCAAAGAAATGGTATGAAATGTTGCTCTTCTTGGGTGCCATGACTGCTGATGAAGAGCTGAAAACAAATGCTGATGATGAAGACTGATACTGGAGATGAGCCACTGATAGGCTGAGGCTGGTGATAAAAGTAGCTGAAGCAGGCAACTGATGAAGACAGCTGAAGCAGATAACTGATGGACAGAAGTCTATGCAGATGAAGGGGTCAAAACCAAGCCAGATACAATGTGGATACCCTGAAAAATAAATAAGCAAATGTTAAATGATGCAAATAATGAGTATGCAAATGATATGCAAGGGTTTGTGATCAAGCTGGATCTGATTACTGCCTTGATATAAGTCCATGTATGTTCAGGAAGTCCAGATGGAGGTTCAGAAATCCAGTAACCAAGGTAGGGGGACTCAAATAAAGAGTCACATGTCCATGGTTTAAATCACAAGAACTGTCCAAAGTGAGGTACTCTTAAACCAAACAGTAACAGGGTATGATGTCGCCAATGGTACCTGCAAACCTGTAAACAGCCCAACCCTCTCACAGGTAGTGTTCTAAAACAAGGATCTTCATACTTGGATCAGTTATTAGAAGTGTAAACACTTCTAACCCGGAGGTACAGTGTTTACAATAACCATAAAAGATCCTCCTCTAATTTTCCCCAGTTTCTGAAGGTCATAATAAAGGTCATCCAGACTTAGCAGGCTTCCCAGATAGCCCTAGCACTACAGGAAATCTGTAGCACAGAGTTCTCAAGAAGAAACCCACATCTGAATCGTGTTTCATATTCCCGCACCAGACTGAAATGGAATGGGAAAGAACATGAACCACTCTAGCCTAGGTGTCACTCAGGTCCCAGGTATAGGACCTCAAACTCTCAGTAGAACCCCACCCATCAAAACAAAAACCAGATCCAGCCAGATGACAATATGACAGTATGATGTATAAAGCTTGTAAAGAAAGCAATAAATAACTGTACATAAAGCAGTAAATAAAGCAAATATACAAACACAATTAGCACATAACACCCCAGTAAACACAAATCAAACAAGCGCTAGGAGGAACCCACAAAAAGAACCAGAAGCCCTGGTTACAGTACAAGGGTCCCCAGCAGAGTCGCCAAGCTGTCGCTCCCACCAAATGAGGCCAGGTCAAATGGGGTACAGACGCGAACGGTCGGCGAAAGAGGAGAGAACACACAAGGGTGAACTCAGAGGAAAAGAGTCGCCAGCTAGGCATTTTTATCCCGGAGGAAAGGTAATGCTGCATAAACCTGGGAAAGATATGGATAAGACAGTCGCGAACCAGAGAAACTGAGAAAGGGGGTTGGTTACAACCTGGGAAGGTATTAGCACCCAGATTGTCCGTCGTACTCGACGGGATCCACGCTTAAAAGATTTGTGTTTTAAAGGGGTAGTGTCAGTGCAATTTGTGTACCAAAGCTGGAAAAGAATGCAAGTGTCAGTGTAAAAGAAGTGTAGTGTATATAAGTGAAGTGTCAGTGTAAGAACAAGAGTGAAATGCTCAAGACCATGAGGCTTAAAGAATAAGGCTGGCAAGAGGGGGAATATACAGAGACTTTTGTTCGATAACTGTTAAGTTATGCCTACGTATCCTCTCGTGCAATGAGGAAGTCAGAACACCGTAGTTCGACCCGAAGAGACTGAAAGATAAATTGACTGATGAACTGCTTACTTGCCTATGCTCAAGTGTATGACCTGTCTGGCTCAGGTGCAAACTGTCTTGCATTAGACGGAAGAAGCAAGTTCTCGTTTGTGAGTGAGTATGATGAGAAAAGAATCCCGAAGGAGACGATTATTGTTTGTTTTTTGTGTTTTCAGTCTTTTATTGCTTTTGGAAATTTGTTATAAGAAAATGAGCTTAAGCCTAAACCAAAGGATTAGTAAACTCATCACATCCTCCCTCTGATTAGGGGTAATGAGGATACCTTAAGTGTGAAGTCAGCATCTCACACTTAATCACCCTGATGTAGGATTAAGATCATTAACCTACTTGTAATTATTTAGATGTTTTTTGGTGTTTTTGTTTAGTGTTAAGTAATGAGTTTAAGCCATAATCAAGGATTTAATGGACCCATTACACCATCCTAATAGAAGGATAATAGATGAGAACATTTAAGCTGAGGAAGATACCTCAACTTAATCTATGATTAGGGATTAACCTCATGACAAAACAAAGCCTTTATTAAAGTGGATTTTAGTTAATGATAAGATGAAGAAGTGATTTTTATGGTTGGTAAGACAACTTGAGGGGGACTTGTCCATTAACACTAGGGTTAGTCCTTCTTAACCAATTAAGGAAGAATTAGAACCCTAATGCAAGGCCCAAGTTACAAGCTTGATGTCTTGATGATTATTAAATGAGTTGATTAAAGGATTTAAACACATTAAGGGTTTAACACTTAGGATTAAAGTTATACACTCCATCCTAATAGAAGGATGCAGGCATAAGCTTAATCACAAAGCCTTAAAACCTTTAGGGTTTAGTCCTTGATTATGAGATGAGAAGAGAAGACTCAAAGAGGACACAAAGGTAAAAGCTAAATGGGGGACTAATCAAACCCTAATTGTTATCATGCTTGGTTATTCCTAGGGTTAGTGAGGTTTGCAAGAAGATCTTCAGAGAAACCACCAGGAAGGAAGCAGATGAAAGGAGCAAAGAGAAGCAAAACAACTTGCTTCACTTAAGAAGACAAGTTGCTTGAAGGAAGAAAATAAGAGATGAACATGAATGAGCAAGCTCACTCTAATACACATAAAAAAGGCAGCAAAGAAAGTATGGAAGAGATGAAAAGAGATTGTGAGAAGTGAAGGCAAATCCACTTCTCAAAACAACTTACCACCTGAGAAGTTAGCAAAAGAAATGCAATGCAATGCAAATGAGATGGAATGTCATGATACAAACCAAAGTCAGAAGCATGAACATGAAGTTAATGATGCTAAGAGATAATGCAAACATGAGGCAAGAGATGAGAGTGATCACACAAGCATATGGATGCAGATGAAGCATGCTTTGAACCAAGAATGTACATGGAAAGTTATGAAATGCAATGGACATACAACATGGCAAATGAAAGATGCAATGATCAAACATGGTACTAATATGTCCTAATATGTATTATGAATCAAAAGAATGCACAAAATGTCATGGCAAGTCAATGGATGCAAGCAAAATAGAAATGGATACAAAGGAAGGCACAAATTAGGGTTACATGCATCATGCAAAGCAACAATCCAAAACCAGAAGCAAATGACATGATAAAAATTTTAAAATGCAAGCAAGTATACCCTAAACCTATACAAACTCACTGCCCAAAGGAGAGGACTCAACTCTTAACCTATTATAAGTTATGAATTTCCTAAGGTTGTTAGGGTTTTGGGGTATTTCACCAAGAAAAATGCTAAACAAATTGAAAATGCAAGATCAAATCCAGCCAATTTTATCCTATAAACTACATGCTATGAAGAGGGCAATGCAAGAAGAATCATCATTCAACCCTCAATGGTTAGGCAGAAAGAAATTTTTGAAGTTTGAAACAAAATATTGCCTTGAAATGAAATTAAATCCAATGAAAATGATCAAAAGGCATCAAGAGCAAAAAAGAAATTTGGTTTGAGAGTTGGACAATGTTTCTAAATGTTTCTAAATGCAATGTGAATTTTTTTGTGATTTTTAAATACCTAAATGTATTTTTAATTAATTAATTTTCATTAAATAATTAAAAATAAACATTTAAATGATTTTAAAATAATTTTTAATGCAAAAAATAAAATAAAAATCATTTTCTGATTAAGAAAAATATTTGAAGCAAAAATGCAAAGGGAAATATTTTTAGGATTTTTCTAACTATTTTAAAATAAATGACAGAAAAAGGGATTAAAATGAAATAAAAATTGATTTAAATGGGAAGTAATCAGATCTGAGGGCCAAGATTCAAAGCTGAGACGCGGGAGTTGACTACGCGCGTGATCTAGTGGCTACAATTCAAACTGAATAAATCTCAATTAAATAATTAATTAATCCTGGTTAACTTAAATAATTGGAAATTAGGGTTAAGTGGGACAATCTGGGCCATTAGACACGCGCGGGAAATGAAATCGTACGCTCCACATTCAAATCAAACCCTAATCCAGATTAACACATTAATGACTTTCAGGTCACCGGAGAAGAGCTCCGGTCGTCTTCTCCGGTGACCCCCTCACCTGAAAGTTGCAAACTTCTTCCCTACGTTATTTCTGGAGCTCTAAAGCTCCAGATCAACTCCCCTCACTCTCCTAAACATGAATCTACACTCAAAATGAATTTATTTTTGCTCAAACACAAGATTCGAAGGAAAGATTAAAAATGTCAAAACTTTCAGAACAATCATACAAACTCAATTCTCAACCATTTTCGAAAGTATAAAGCTCAGAGTGATCAGTGGAACATACTCTACCATTCTATAACTAAAGAAACAAGTTCTGGAAAAAAGTTTCAAGGAGGTACTTGAGCTTGAGCTTTCTCAGTTTGGGACTTTTAGGCCTTCTTTCTTTGTTCAAACCACTCCCCTTGAACTCCTGATGAAGTTTTGATGCTTGGAAGGAATTTCTTTTGGCTGATTTGGGAGTTTGCAAGCCAACTGGTCAGAAATCGTGTTTGGTTTATGGGGTGTTTTTGGCTGTTTCAATGGTTGGTTTGTGGTCAGTGAGTCCCTTTGAGATCAATGGTGAAGTTGGTTTGAAGAATGATTGAGTGAGCTGAGAGATTCGAAAGGTTTTGCAAGTTGGGGGATTTTTGATAACTTTGGCAATCTGAGGTTTCAGCTTGTGTTGTGTGTTGTGTTTAGTCTCTTTTGGTCCACTTATCACTCTTGGATAGGTCAGAGGAGTTGGTGTGGCCTAGCTTGATTGGTATGGCCCTTTTGCATAAAGTCAATGTTTTGTGTAAGAGAGGTATGGGTCATTGGTAGGCCAAGGACAAAGGGGTATCTTGCGCAGCAAGGAATGAGGAGAGCCATGGGATCAGTCTTGAAGCCAATTAGCAAGTGGATTAGGGTTTGTATGATGTTTTGCAACTTTGTCCAATTTTGCCCCTTTTGAAGTTTCTTGATCCATAAGTCATGAAAATGGGCAAACCTTTGGTGCATTCTAACTTTTAGGCATTGGTTTATGTTTGTACAAAGATTAGAAGTCACTTTGAGGTCTCATTTTACCTTGGCAAGGGGTTTTGCAACTTTGCCTCTTTGGTACATAACTTGAAATTATGTGATTTTGTCCAACTTTGACAAGCCATAACTTTTGATCCAAAATGAATTAGAATGAGTTCTTGTACTTTTTGAAAAGGGAATGATCCATTCTACAACTTTCATGACCAAAGTTTTCTCATTTGAAGCATTTTTGAATCAAAAAGAAAGGGTTGAAAAAGTTTCCCAAAATGGCAAGTTTCCATTACAAGTCATTTTCCCAAAAAGGCAACTTTGCAAATGGCTTGAAATTCTCCAATTTTGTGAACTTCTAACATCTTCTATGATCAAATAAAGATCATACACAATCAAAATGGTTAAGAACACCCCTTGGTTGGGTCATTGGGGGCCTCAGATGCCCTGATTTTGCATTGACTTGCTCAAGAAGTCAACTCTTGATTAGATGCCTTCCCCATGGAATTTCTTCATGAAACTTGATATGCATGATCCTTATAACATATAGAGACCAATAGAAACAAGAATGACCAAAAAATTGGAGAAATGGCCTCTGAAACCAAAACCCTAATTCTAGGTCATCTGTGCAGTTAAACCTGGCTCTGCTTCCATGCCTTTCCCAGTTCTTGTGATTATTTGACTTCCTTGACTTTGTGGGGATATAATATGATGCTTGAACATACATGGATCCCTTTGAAGTGATTGATGACCTTTGGAGTGGCTCAAGTAACTCTTGGGTGGCTCAGATCACAAACCCTAGATGCAGATGACTTTGAATCAATGCAGTGAATCAAAAAAAGTGGTATGAGATGCTATGATTGAACCTATGCATATGAAGAGATCATAAGCCATGGTGTAAATGGGTGAGGGCAAATTTGGGGTGTTTACAGTTGGGATATGGAAATTAAAACAAGAACAAGAACAATGAAAAAAAATAATGAAATAGGGTGCAATGGAAATACGGCAGAGCTTCCGCGAAAAACTAAAAATAATACTCTGTAGTTTTTACTTTGAAATCAAGCTATTTATAGAAAACATAATTTGGGCTTGGCAGTTGGAATCCATATGTGGGCTTCGGTGTTGAAGAGAGAATCCAGGAGAAAATGTGCCACTGAGTCTCCGGAAGAATAGGAAACGTTATTGACTTCACGTAGCACGTTCATGACCAATTCATTCCAAGTAAACCTAATTTCCCTTTGTCACGTTCGTGACAAGGGTGTCACGGGCGTTATCTTCATATTTAGCGCGTCACGGTCGTGACGGCTTGGTGACGATCGTGACTGGTCCAATTAGCGTGTCACGGCCGTGACAACATGGTGACGGTTGTGACTGCTACAATTATGCAGCATTTTGCAGAATTCCTTTCTTCTTCTTCTTTTCATGCTTGTTTTTGCTCATTTCACCTTTGGCTTATGATTTAGCTCTATAATTGTTATACCTACAAAATGATAAAGAAAACTCGAAGAATCGGGTGTTAATACGATAAATGTGCGATAAAACGGCATTGAAACATAGTAATAAAACGATACTTTTTCTCGTTATCAAACTCAAAAACTTGATGGGCTAAAGACGCAATACAATATGTGTCTAGCGGTATCTTAACTGCAAGCGCACAACCTATCGAAGTAATATAAAAGATTGTCGATCCCACAGGGACTTTATGGTTACTTAGTGCTAGAGGGTCTACTAGTTTAGCTAAGGTGTATGGTTGTCAAGATTTTGTTTTTAAGAATTAAAGACGGGAATTAAATTTTAGTTTAATGAAATAATAATAAGGCGGTCGGTATGTAATTATGTTAACTTAGGCGGGTCAATCTAACCTAGGCTTATAAGGATGGTTTACTTAATTTATTCTGTAGTGGTTATCAGTTTAAATATCTTTAACTCACACTCTCGTGGTCTTATCTCAGATCTTACTCCTAAAGCCCTATGCCTGCTCTCGCTAGCCCATAAGTGTTTAGAAATAATTTTTGGAAACTTAATAAGTCTAATTCATTTTAAAGCGCTCTCGCTGTATTTAAATTAAATGCCTAACTTTAGCTATCTGGTTAAAATCTCACACTCTCGTGGTCTCGACCTAACCTATTACACTTTCCTTACTCTCGTAACAAAAAGATTAATGTTTATAATAAAAAGTCACAGCTAGAATTTTAAGTTCTTAATTGATTAAGCCTAGATTCGATTTTACCGAGTTGGTTTATTTTAATTACACACCGCCTAAATTGATTAGCTACTCATATTTTTTGTACCAGACAGATGCAGAAACAGAGGAACACAAATTAAAATATGCATTATAAAATAATAATAAAAATAAATTCTTAACATTAATATAAATGCGAATTAATTAAAAACCTGAATAATAAAAAATAATGTAAAACTCCTTCTTCCACAGTCTGGCAAGCTCGGAGTGCGAACCAGAATCGAAATTAAAATACAACGAAATGCTAAAGGCTTGAAAGAAATTAAATAATAACAATTTCCTAATGTTGGAAATTGTTATTTGATTTGGTTGGGATATGGAAATTAAAACAAGAACAAGAACAATGAAAAAAAATAATGAAATAGGGTGCAATGGAAATACGGCAGAGCTTCCACGAAAAACTAAAAATAATACTCTGTAGTTTTTACTTTGAAATCAAGCTATTTATAGAAAACATAATTTGGGCTTGGCAGTTGGAATCCATACGTGGGCTTCGGTGTTGAAGAGAGAATCCAGGAGAAAATGTGCCACTGAGTCTCCCGAAGAATAGGAAAGTTATTGACTTCACGTAGCACGTTCATGACCAATTCATTCCAAGTAAACCTAATTTCCCTTTGTCACGTTCGTGACAAGGGTGTCACAAGCGTTATCTTCATATTTAGCGCATCACGGTCGTGATGGCTTGGTGACGATCGTGACTGGTCCAATTAGCGTGTCACGGTCGTGACAGCATGGTGACGGTCGTGACTGCTACAATTATGCAGCATTTTGCAGAATTCCTTTCTTCTTCTTCTTTTCATGCTTGTTTTTGCTCATTTCACCTTTGGCTTATGATTTAGCTCTATAATTGTTATACCTGCAAAATGACAAAGAAAACTCGAAGAATCGGATGTTAATACGATAAATGTGCGATAAAACGACATTGAAACATAGTAATAAAACGATACTTTTTCTCGTTATCAAACTCAAAACCTTGATGGGCTAAAGACGTAATACAATATGTGTCTAAGCGGTATCTTAACTGAAAGCGCAAAGCCTATCGAAGTAATATAAAAGATTGTCATTCCCACAGGGACTTTATGGTTACTTAGTGCTAGAGGGTCTACTAGTTTAGCTAAGGTGTATGGTTGTCAAGATTTTGTTTTTAAGAATTAAAGACGGGAATTAAATTTTAGTTTAATGAAATAATAATAAGGCGGTCGGTATGTAATTATGTTAACTTAGGCGGGTCAATATAACCTAGGCTTATAAGGATGGTTCACTTAATTTATTCTGTAGAGGTTATCAGTTTAAATATCTTTAACTCACACTCTCGTGGTCTTATCTCAGATCTTACTCCTAAAGCCCTATGCCTGCTCTCGCTAGCCCATAAGTGTTTAGAAATAATTTTTGGAAAATTAATAAGTCTAATTCATTTTAAAGCGCTCTCGCTGTATTTAAATTAAATGCCTAACTTTAGCTATCTGGTTAAAATCTCACACTCTCGTGGTCTCGACCTAACCTATTACACTTTCCTTACTCTCGTAACAAAAAGATTAATGTTTATAATAAAAAGTCACAGCCGGAATTTTAAGTTCTTAATTGATTAAGCCTAGATTCGATTTTACCGAGTTGGTTTATTTTAATTACATAACGCATAAATTGATTAGCTACTCATATTTTTTGTACCAGACAGATGCAGAAACAGAGGAACACAAATTAAAATATGCATTATAAAATAATAATAAAAATAAATTCTTAACATTAATAAAAATGTGAATTAATTAAAAACCTGAATAATAAAAAATAATGTAAAACTCCTTCTTCCACAGTCTGGCAAGCTCGGAGTGCGAACCGGAATCGAAAATAAAATACAACGAAATGCTAAAGGCTTGAAAGAAATTAAATAATAACAATTTCCTAATGTTGGAAATTGTTATTTGATTTGGTTGGGATATGGAAATTAAAACAAGAACAAGAACAATGAAAAAAAATAATGAAATAGGGTGCAATGGAAATACGTCAGAGCTTCCGCGAAAAACTAAAAATAATACTCTGTAGTTTTTACTTTGAAATCAAGCTATTTATAGAAAACATAATTTGGGCTTGGCAGTTGGAATCCATACGTGGGCTTCGGTGTTGAAGAGAGAATCCAGGAGAAAATGTGCCACTGAGTCTCCCGAAGAATAGGAAATGTTATTGACTTCACGTAGCACGTTCATGACCAATTCATTCCAAGTAAACCTAATTTCCCTTTGTCACGTTCGTGACAAGGGTGTCACGGGCGTTATCTTCATATTTAGCGCATCACGGTCGTGACGGCTTGGTGACGATCGTGACTGGTCCAATTAGCGTGTCACGGTCGTGACAGCATGGTGACGGTCGTGACTGCTACAATTATGCAGCATTTTGCAGAATTCGTTTCTTCTTCTTCTTTTCATGCTTGTTTTTGCTCATTTCACCTTTGGCTTATGATTTAGCTCTATAATTGTTATACCTGCAAAATGACAAAGAAAACTCGAAGAATCGGATGTTAATACGATAAATGTGCGATAAAACGACATTGAAACATAGTAATAAAACGATACTTTTTCTCGTTATCAAACTCAAAACCTTGATGGGCTAAAGACGTAATACAATATGTGTCTAAGCGGTATCTTAACTGAAAGCGCACAGCCTATCGAAGTAATATAAAAGATTGTCGATCCCACATGGACTTTATGGTTACTTAGTGCTAGAGGGTCTACTAGTTTAGCTAAGGTGTATGGTTGTCACGATTTTGTTTTTAAGAATTAAAGACGGGAATTAAATTTTAGTTTAATGAAATAATAATAAGGCGGTCGGTATGTAATTATGTTAACTTAGGCGGGTCAATCTAACCTAGGTTTATAAGGATGGTTCACTTAATTTATTCTGTAGAGGTTATCAGTTTAAATATCTTTAACTCACACTCTCGTGGTCTTATCTCAGATCTTACTCCTAAAGCCCTATGCCTGCTCTCGCTAGCCCATAAGTGTTTAGAAATAATTTTTGGAAACTTAATAAGTTTAATTCATTTTAAAGCGCTCTCGCTGTATTTAAATTAAATGCCTAACTTTAGCTATCTGGTTAAAATCTCACACTCTCGTGGTCTCGACCTAACCTATTACACTTTCCTTACTCTCGTAACAAAAAGATTAATGTTTATAATAAAAAGTCACAGCCAGAATTTTAAGTTCTTAATTGATTAAGCCTAGATTCGATTTTACCGAGTTGGTTTATTTTAATTACACACCGCCTAAATTGATTAGCTACTCATATTTTTTGTACCAGACAGATGCAGAAACAGAGGAACACAAATTAAAATATGCATTATAAAATAATAATAAAAATAAATTCTTAACATTAATATAAATGCGAATTAATTAAAAACCTGAATAATAAAAAATAATGTAAAACTCCTTCTTCCACAGTCTGGCAAGCTCGGAGTGCGAACCGGAATTGAAATTAAAATACAACGAAATGCTAAAGGCTTGAAAGAAATTAAATAATAACAATTTCCTAATGTTGGAAATTGTTATTTGATTTGGTTGGGATATGGAAATTAAAACAAGAACAAGAACAATGAAAAAAAATAATGAAATAGGGTGCAATGGAAATACGGCAGAGCTTCCGCGAAAAACTAAAAATAATACTCTGTAGTTTTTACTTTGAAATCAAGCTATTTATAGAAAACATAATTTGGGCTTGGCAGTTGGAATCCATACGTGGACTTCGGTGTTGAAGAGAGAATCCAGGAGAAAATGTGCCACTGAGTCTCCGGAAGAATAGGAAACGTTATTGACTTCACGTAGCACGTTCATGACCAATTCATTCCAAGTAAACCTAATTTCCCTTTGTCACGTTCGTGACAAGGGTGTCACGGGCGTTATCTTCATATTTAGCGCGTCACGGTCGTGACGGATTGGTGACGATCGTGACTGGTCCAATTAGCGTGTCACGGTCGTGACATCATGGTGATGGTCGTGACTGCTACAATTATGCAGCATTTTGCAGAATTCCTTTCGTCTTCTTCTTTTCATGCTTGTTTTTGCTCATTTCACCTTTGGCTTATGATTTAGCTCTATAATTGTTATACCTGCAAAATGACAAAGAAAACTCGAAGAATCGAGTCAAAATCAGGGGGCCAAAATCAAATCCCGCCCTAATGTCAGGGGTTTTTTATATAATTAACCCATAATTATATTATGAAATTGGGGTGTTACAACTCTCCCCTTTTAGGAATTTTCGTCCTCGAAAATGTTTCCTGAAGCAAATAGAGTCGGATACGACTTCTTCATCTGATCTTCATGTTCCCAAGTCCAACTTTCACCTGCTGGTCCACCCCACAATACATTTACTAAGGCAATCTCTTTTCCTCGTAACTTCTTCATTTCTCGGCCATCTATCTGCAATGGTAAAGCTTCAACAGTCTGATTATCTCTTACCAGAACATCATCCATTTGAATCACATGCGATGGATCGCACACATAATTCCTCAACTTCGACACATGGAACACATCATGCAAATTCACAATCGATGGTGGTAATGTAATCCAATATGCTACCTCTCCGATCCTTTTCCAAATCTGATACGGACAAACAAAATACGGAGTGTGCTTTCTAGACTTCAAATCTCTCCCGACACCCATCACTAGAGTAACTCTCAAGAACACATGATCTCTCTCCTTGAACTCAAAGGCTCTTCTTCTTTTATCATGGTAACTCTTCTGTCGACTCTGAGAAGCCATCATTTTTTCTTGTATCATCTTAATCTTCGCAATCGTCTCTTGCATAATCTTAGGTCCAAGTACTGCACTATCGCCTGATTCATACTAACACAATGGAGTCTGATATCTTCAACCATACAACGCCTCATATGGTGCCATTCCAATACTAGCATGATAACTATTATTGTAGGTAAACTCAATCAACGAAAAATAACTATCCCATGATCCTCCTTGATCTAACACATAAGCCCTCAGTAAACCCTCTAAAGATTGGATACTCCTCTTTGTCTGACCATATTTCTACAGATGATAAGCAGAGCTCATCCTCAACTTAGTACCTAAAGCATCTTGTAAACTCTTCCAAAACCTCGAACTAAACCACAAATATCTATCTGATACGATACTCGACGGTATCCCATGCAACTTCACAATCTCTTTAATATACAATTCAACTAGTTTTTGCATAGAATGATTAATCTTAATCGGAAAGAAATGGATTGACTTAGTCAATTTATCTACAATTACCCAAATAGAATCATTTCCCTTAGCAGTCTCCAGCAAACCTGTCACAAAATCCATGAAAATACTATCCCACTTCCACCATGGAATATTCAACGTATGCATCATACCTAATTGTTTCTGATGTTCAATCTTCGACTTCTGACATGTCAAGCACGCATACACAAATTCAACAACATCCTTCTTCATACTTGGCCACCAAAACAATTTATGTAAATCATGGTACATCTTCGTAGAACTAGGATGGATACTCAATCGACTAAAATGTCCTTCTTTTAAGATACTCTTCTTGATTTCTGGAACATCGGAGATACACACCCTATCCCGGAATCTCATCACACCATTCTCATCAACTCGGAATTCACCTTCATTACCTTGGTTGATCAAGGTAAACTGATCAACCAACTTCAAGTCAGATTGTTGTCCTTCACGGATCCTTTCGATAATTTCACTGGTCAACTTCAACATTCCCAACTTTACACTCTCAGATGTAGCTTCACACAACAAACTCATATCTCGGAACTGTTCAATCATTTCAAGTTCTTTCACCATCAGCATCGACATATGCAATGTCTTCCTACTCAAAACATTTGCAACCATATTTTCCTTACCAGGATGGTAATTCAAATACAAATCAAAGTCTTTCAACAAGTCTTCTCTACCTCATATTCAGTTCCTTCTGATCAAACAGATATTTCAGACTCTCATGATCACTAAACACTTCAAATTTCGAACCAAAGAGATAATGTCTCCAAATCTTCAACACAAATACCACAGCTGCTAACTCCAAATCATGCATAGGATAATTCCTTTCATGAACTCTCAATTGTCTTGAAGCGTAAGCAACCACTTGACCATTTTGCATCAAAACTCCTCCAAGTCCCATCTTCGACGCATCACAATACACTTTGAGCGACTCATTCAGATTCAAAAAAATTAACATCAGAGCAGTTGTCAACTTCTTCCCCAACTCCACAAAACTCTTTTCACATGCAACATCCTACACATAAGCTTGGCTTTTTTCGAGTCAACTAATTCAAAGGTAGTGCCAACTTCAAAAATCCTTCGATAAACTTCCTATAATAACCTACTAAACCCAGAAAACTTCTAATCTCGGTAGCAGACTTAGGAGTTTCCCACTACAACACTACATCAATTTTTGATGGATCAACAACAATTCCACTACTATAAATTACATGTCCAAGAAAACTCACTTCTTGTAACTAGAACTCACACTTCGACAGTTTCACATACAACTTCTTCTCTCGCAACACTTGCAACACAATCCTCAAATACTCTTCATGTTCCTTGGAATAAATCAGAATATCGTCAATAAAGACTACCACAAATATATCCAAGTACTCATGAAAGATTCTATTCATATACTCCATGAACACACCGGGTGCATTAGATACACCGAACGACATCACCGTATACTCGTAATGACCATACCTTATCTGAAAGTTGTCTTTGGAATATCATCATACCTAACACGAATCTAATGGTAACCAGGCCTTAAATCAATCTTGCTGAATACACAAGCTCCTACCAACTGATCGATCAAATCATCGATTCTCGAAAGTGGGTACTTATTCTTCATAGTAACCTTGTTCAACTGCCGACAATCAACACACAAACTCATGCTACTGTAAACACCCCAAATTTTCCCTCACTCATTCACACCATGGCTTGTGATTTCTTTTCATTTGCATAAGTTCAACCATAGCATCTCATATTACATTTTTGCTTCACTGCATTGGTTCAAAGTCATCTGCATCTAGGGTTTGTGATCTAAGAAATCCAAGGGCTATCTGAACCACTCCAAAGGTCATCAATCTTCTAAAGAGGGTCGATTTATGTTCTAGCATCATATTATATTCTCCCAAGGTCAAGGAAGTCAAAGAATCACAAGAACTGAGAAAGGCATGGAAGCAGAGCCAGGCTTAACTGCACAGATGACCTAGAATTAGGGTTTTGGTTTCAGAGGCCATAACTCCAAATTTTTTGGTCATTCTTGTTTCTATTGGTCTTTATATATTATGAGGATCATGCATATCAATTTTCATGGAGAAATTCAATGGGGAAGGCATCTGATCAAAAGATGACTTCTTGAGCAAGTCAATGCAAAATCAGGGCATCTGAAGCCCCCAATTACCCAACCAAAGGGTCTCCTCCATCATTTTGAATGTGTATGATCTTTATTTGATCTTATAAGATGTTAGAAGTTCACAAAATTGAAGAATTTCAAGCCATTTGCAAAGTTGCCATTTTGGGAAAGTGACTTGTAATGAAAACTTGCCATTTTGGGAAAGTTTTTCAACCTCCTCTTTTTGATCCAAAAATGCTTCAAATGAAAAATTCTTGGTCATGAAAGTTGTAGATTGGATCCTCTCATTTTCAAAAAGTACAAGAACTTGATCTAATTCATCATAGAACAAAAGTTATGGCCTTGCAAAGTTGGATAAAATCACTTGATTTTCACTTTTGTGCCAAAGAGGGAAACTTGCAAATTCTCATGCCAAAGATTTCTATGACTTCAAATCAACTTCTAACCATCACACAAACATCATTCATGGTCCATAATTCAGATTTTCCCAAAGGATTTCTCATTTCTATGCCTTGAATTACAAGTTACATAAGGCATTTTCTCATGAATCTTCAAAATTGGATTTTTTTTGCAAAAGGGACTTTTAATGCTTGAATTGGACACTAATTGATCTCAAAGAATTCTAGCAACTTCATATGGTTCATTTTGATGCATTTTGTCCAAGAATTCACAAGATTCTTTGCCTTGGCTCATAAGAAAATTCAAATAGGGAAATATGCAAGAACATTGAAAACTCTTGATCAAGACCATCCAGCTCACAAAATCAGATCCAAAGGCCTTCCTTGACTCAAGCTGAAGCAGGACAAGCCCTAAGATCTCCTCTGACTCGAGCCATACCTATGGTACACAAGATCTTGACTTTTTTCATTTTTGCCCATGCCAATCAAACTGTGCCACTACCAACTCTCTGCCCAATCAGAGCCTCATATGTGGACCTCAAGCATTCCCAAACACAACACACACAAGCCTGCAACCTCCCATAAGCCAGGATTCCCAAAAACTGTCAAGAACTTCTCCTCTTCGAAACTTCTCCCACATCCATCAAACCTCAAAAATTCCTTCACCAATAAGTCACATACAATCCATAGAACAAATCCCACCCCCTGAAACAGCCTGAATCACCACATACACAAACCTCCATTTCTGCTACACCAGAACCACACAGTATAAACCAGCCATCCTCAAAGTTTTCTAAGCTCCATATCATCTTCAAGAGGTTCATAGGAGTGGGCTTGCATCAAGGGAGAACCCAGAAAGCTCAGAATCAGAGGGTCCCCCATCTCAGGTAACAGGATGAACTTTTTTCCCAGAAGCTAGCTTTTAAGTTCTTTTATGGTTCTATATGCTCCCCTGATCATGGGGATATGATTACTTTTGAAAATGGTTGAGAAACCATCATGTATGTGATCTCTGAAACTTTTTCCCATTTTTACATTTTTCTTCGATTCATGTTCATGGTGTGAAATAAATGAGTTTTAGTTGGGGATTTAAATTTAGGGTTGTTAGAGGATCATTTTTGTGCAAGGAATTTGGAGTTTGATGGCCTGAGAGAGAAGTTAGGGTTTGGGCTCGTCGGAGAAGACGACCGGAACACTGTTCCGGTCGCCTGAAGGTGATTAAACCCTAATCCCATTAATTAGGCAACTTTGAATTTGGACCATTGATCTGGCTTTCCCGCGCGCTATGAATGGCTTGGATCTTGTGGTTTAGCCCTAATCCAATCATTAACATTAATTAATTAGGTTTAAAATTTGAATTTGCCAGAATCAATCCCAGCCACTGAAATGCGCGCCAGTCAACTCCCGCGCTTCAGCTTCAAATCCTGACCTTTAGATTGGCTTACTTTTCATTTTATTTCATTTTATTTTCCTTTTAATTCATTTGTTTTGCCCATTTTATTTAAAATAGCAAAATGCATCCAAAAATTCTCATTTTTTGCACCATGGCATAAAATATTTTTCTCTTTCTGAAAATATTTTTTATTTTATTTTTTGCATAACTTTCGTATTTAAAAAATATTTAAATGTTTATTTTAATTAGTTAATGAGAATTAATTAATTAAAATAGCATTTAGGTTTCTAAAAATCACAAAAAAAATCACATTGCATTTTAATACATTTAGAAACATTATCAAACTCTTCAAACAAATTTCTTTTTGGTTCTTGACATATTTTGACATTTTTCTTTGGAATTAAAGTTCTTAAAAGGCAATATTTTTGTTCTAACTTAGAAAAATTCATTCTGCCTAACCATGAAGAGTTTGATGATGGTTCTTCTTGCATTGCATTCTTCATATCATGTAGTTTCTAGGGTAAAACTGATTTGAATTTATCTTTCATTTTCAATTTGATGTGCATTTTTGCTTTTGAAGTGTCTTAAAACCCTAGTTAACTTGAGAAAATCATAACTTCCATTAGGTTAAGACTTAGGTCCCCTCCTTTGGGAAGTGAACTTATGTAGGGTTAGGGTACCTTTGATCCCATTTGCAATTTTTTATCTTGTCATTTGCTTCTGATTTTGAATTTTACTTTGTGTCTTGTGCATAAACCCTAATTTTTGCCTTCATTTGCATCCATCTTCCATATGCTTGCATACTTGAACTTGCCATAACATTTTGTGCATCCTAATGACATATAAGACATCTTAGGATACATTAGACTCATGTTTGATCATTTCCTCATTCATTTTCCATGTTGTGCATCCATTGCATTTCATAAACTTTCATGAACTTTCATGGTTCAAAGCATGCTTCACCTGCATCCTCATCCTTGTATGATCATTCATATCTCTTGACATGTGTTTGCATCATTTCTTAGCATCATTAACATCATGTTTATGCTTCTGACTCTGGTTTGCATCATTGCATTTCATCTCATTTTCATGTCATTTCACTTCTTGTTACTAACTTTTCAGGTGGTAAGTCATTGAGAAGTGAATTTGCCTTCACTTCTCATAATCTCTTCTCATCTCTCTTATGCATCATTGTTGCATTTTACTTGTGGATTAGGGTGAGCTTTCTCATTCATTCTCCCTCTCCTCTTTCTTTCTTCAAACAACTTGTCTTCTTAAGTGAAGCAAGTTGTCCTGCTTCTCTTTGTTTCTTCCTTCTCCCATCTGCTTCTTCCTTGGTGGCTTTTCTCCTGAAGATCTTTTGCAAGCCTCATAAACCCTAGGAACATCCAAGCATGATAATAATTAGGGTTTGATTAGTCCCCCACTTAGTTTTACCTTTGTGTCATCTTTGTGTCTCTCCTCTCATCTCTTAATCAAGGACTAAACCTTAAAGGTTTTAAGGCTTTGTGATTAGGGTTATGCCTGTATCCTTCTATTAGGATGGAGTGTATAACTTTAATCCTAAGTGTTAAACCCTTAATGTGTTTGGATCCTTTAATCAATCCACCTAATAATCACTAAGACATCAAGCTTGTAACTTGGTCCTTGCATTAGGGTTCTAATTCTTCCTTAATTGGTTAAGAAGGACTAACCCTAGTGTTAATGGACAAGTCCCCCTCAAGTTGTCTTACAAACCATAAAATCCATTTCTAAATCTTGTCATTAACTAAAAATCCACTTTAATAAAGGCTTTGTTTTGTCATGAGGTTAATCCCTAATCATGGATTAAGTTGAGGAGCCTTCCTCAGCTTAAATGTTCTCATCTATTATCCTTCTATTAGGATGGTGTAATGTGTCAATTAAATATTTGATTATGGCTTAAACTCATTACTTAACACTAAACAAAAACAACAAAAACATCTAAATAATCAAGTAGGTTAATGATCTTAATCCTACACCATGGTGATTAAGTGTGAGGTGTTTACTTCATACTTAAGATATTCTCATTACCCCTAATCAGAGGGAGGATGTGATGAGTTTACTAACCCTTGGTTTAGGCTTAAGCTCATTTTCTTATGACAAACTCAAAAAGCAATAAAAGATTGAAAATACAAAAACAAACAATAATCGTCTCCTCCGGGATTCTTTTCTCACCTCATTCACTCACAAACGAGAACTCGCTTCTTCCGTCTAATGCAAGACAGTTAGCACCTGAGCCAGACAGGTCATACACTTGAGCATAGACAAGTAAGCAGTTCACAAGTCAATTTATCTTTCAATCTCTTTGAGTCGAACTACGGTGTTCTGACTTCCTCATTGCACGAGAGGATACGTAGGCATAACTTAACAGTTATCGAACAAAAGTCTCTATACATCCCCCCCTCTTCCAGTATTATTCTTTTAAGCCTCATAGTCTTGAGCTTCACTCTTTCCTTACACTGACATTTCTCTTATTCACTTCACATTTCTTTTACACTGACACTTGCATTCTTTCCAGCTTTGATACACAGATTGCACTGACACTACCCCTTTTAAACACAAATCTTTCAAGCGTGGATCCCATCGAGTACGGCGGACAATCTGGGTGCTAATACCTTCCCAGGTTGTAACCAACCCCCTTTCTCAGTTTCTCTGGTTCGCAACCGTCTTGTCCATATCTTTCTAGGTTTATGCAGCATTACCTTTCCTTCGGGATAAAAATGCCTAGCTGGCGACTCTTTTTTTTTTTTTTCTCCTTTCGCCGACCGTTCGCGTCTGTACCCCTCTTGGCCCTGTGTCATCAGGTGGGAGCGACAGCTTGGCGACTCTGCTGGGGACCCTTATACTGCAACCAGGGCTTCTGGTTCTTTTTGTGGGTTCCTCCTAGCGCTTGTTTGATTTGTGTTTACTGGGGGGTGTTATGTCCTATGTGTGTTTATTTATTTTTGCTTTATTCACTGCTTTATGTACAGCTTTATTTATTGCTTTCTTTACAGTTTTGCATATTTCATACTGTCATTATCACTATGCTGGATCTGGTTTTCTTTGGTGGGTGGGGTTCCATTGAGAGATTAAGGTCCTATACCTGGGATCTGAGTGACACCTAAGCTAGAGTGGTTCATGTTCTTTCCCATTCCATTTCCGTCTGGTGCGGGAATATGAAACACGGTTCAGATGTGGGTTTCTTCTTGAGAACTCTGTGCTACAGATTTCCTGTAGTGCTAGGGCTATCTGGGAAGCCTACTAAGTCTGGATGACCTTTATTATGACCTTCAGAAGCTGAGGTGAATTAGAGGAGGATCTTTTATGGTTATTGTAAACACTGTACCTCCGGGTTGAAGTGTTTACACTTCTCATAACTGATCCAAGTCCGAGGATCCTTGTTCTAGAACACTATATGTGAGGGGGTTGGGCTGTTTACAGGTTTGCAGGTACCCTTGGCCACATCATACCCTGTTTTTGTTTTGTTTAAGAGTACTCCACTTTGGACAGTTCTTGTGATTAACCCTGGACATGTGACTCTTTATTTGAGTCCCCTACCCTGGTTACTGGATTTCTGAACCTCCATCTGGACCTTCTTTGAACATACATGGGCTTATATCAAGACAGATAATCAGATCCAGCTTGATCACAAATCCTTGCATATCATTTTCATATTCATCATTTGCATCAGTTAACATTTTTTTATTTGTTTTTCAGGGTATCCACATCATATCTGGTTTGGTTTTGACCCCTTCTTCTGCATAGACCTCTGTTTCATCAGTTATCTACTTCAGCTATTCTCATCATCACCAGCATCAGCCTGTCAGTAGCCCACTCCCAGTATCAGTCTGTGATCTTCATCAGCACCTACCTTCATCTTCTTCAGCACACTCATGACTACTCCCAGGAAGAGCAACATATCCTACCACTTCTTTGATCCTATGTTGACTGGTATCAGGCAGGTCCAGTCACTTATCACACCTGACCATATCCCATTATTTAGATAGCATTATGGAGGTATCCTGGATATGGTTATGGACCTTGACCCTTCTCAGAGGAGCATGATCCACACCTGCATGCAGTTTTATGATCCTCCATTGAGATGTTTCATCTTTCCAGACTTCCAGCTAGGGCCTCTGCTGGAAGAGTTTTCTTCATTGATTGGAGTACCTATCAGAGGTGGAATCCCCTTCAATCCAGAAATGCCAGCTCCCAGCAATGGAGAAGTAGCAAAAACACTGAACTTGGAGCCTTCCTTGATTGAGCAAAGTATGACAACAAAAGCTGGGATCCCTGGTTTGCACTTAGACTTCTTGATTTCTCAGGCCCTCCTGAAGGCTTCATTAGGGGAGTGGAGGGCAGTCTGTGCACTGTTAGACCTCAGCATATATGGGGCTATACTATTTGCAGATGAGCCTAAATTTGTCAGCAAGAATGCCATCCATTTGTTTCTTCTGAAGAACCCAATGCCCACATTGCTAGGGGACTTCTATTACTCCATTCATCAGAGGAATGAGAAACAAAGGGGGAAGTTAGTGAGATGTTGTGCTCCTTTGTTTCACACTTGGCTGCTCAAACACCTGCCTAAGTCAGATGCCTTCCTGAATCCTCACCAACAAAAGAATTGGGCCAAGAGGCTCATTGCTTTGACTTCAGATGATATTAGATGGTGCACCCAGAGCTCCAAGGGCAAGGACATTATCACCAATTGTGGACAATACCCAAATGTACCTCTAATAGGAGTAAAGGGTTGCATCAATTACAATCCTTTGCTATTTAAAAGGCAGTTGGGCTATGCTTTGGTTCACCCTCCCAGAGTGCAAGATTTAGCTGAGACCTTGTATTGTGAAGTGAAACCTAATTCAGCTGTTGTCAGGCAAGCATCCTGGGCTTGGGACAACATCCAGACAAAAGGGATGGCAATTCTGGGAAGGTGTAATAATATTGCTTCAGCTCAGTACTATGACTGGTCCCGTACTAGAGCTCAGATTACTGGAATGCCTTTCACCTTGGAGGACATACCTGGACCCTCAACAGTACAACCTGCAGCAACTGTCAGCCTAGAAGAATTTGAGAAGCTGAATGAAAGGAATGAGAATCTATCTCAAGCCTTGAAGAAGACCCTTTGGGAAAGGAGTGATGGTCGTCTGGATATTGAGAGATTGGAAAAGCTCAGGGTGGTGCATCTCACCAAAATTGAGAAGACAGAGGATTACATCAGGAAAGCAAGGGCTAGGGAACAAATATTGAAGAATGTCTGTAAAGAAGCCAAGATTCAGAAGGCTAGGACTGAGCTTTATCTGCAAGAGAGTCAAGCTAGATGGGTCAGGACCACTGAAGCCTGTACATAAGAAGACCAGAAGACTCAAGCCAAGATTGAACAGTTAGAGGCCAATGAGAAGAAGCAACAGGAGGCTTTGTTGGCAGCCCAGAAGGAGATTTCAGAGTTGAAGCTTAGAGCAGGATTGAAGAGATCAAAGGACCAGGACAGGCATAAAAAGCTGACCACTGCCATTGCTACCAGGAACCTCCTCATTAGGACCATTACAGAGAACCCAGCTGGTCCAGTGACTGAGGCACTTCTGAAGGAGGTCAAAGAGGATGAGTTTGGACTGGATGTTTGATTCTTTGTTTATTGTTGTTTCCATTTGATGTACTTTTCCTTTTTGATGTATTTTGACCCTTCATGGGCATGTGTTGTAAAATAGACTATGTATTGTTTATCATTTGTAATATATTAGTTTGCTTTCATTGGGTTTATTTTCTCAGCAACATCAAGTATCTTCCTCGAGGTCTGGAAAGGTCAAAACCAAGAACCAAACCGGATACCTTGGAAAACAAATAAGCATATTGCATTGCATACTAACTTTTTCTTTGTTTTGTAGGTTTTGTTTATTATTTTGTTTCTAACTTTGTTATGGTATCAGGAAACATTGCTCGTCGCCGAGTATTCCCTATCAACCGCACGCACCGGTACCCTACTCGGAACAACCTTCCCGGTATTTAAATGGAACAAGTACAGCAGGATCTGACTGAGGTCAGAAATCAGATGGCTAATGAAAGAGTGGAGATGAGAAATCAGATGACTCAGTTCATGGCTGTGATGACTGGCCTGGCCCAGAGTCAAGAAAGGTTAAGGGAACTGGTGGAAAGACAAACTCTCGAGGAACCTCATCTTGGAGCTGGAGGAACTAGTAACAATGAGCGGGGCCAGCCTCGTATTGACCCACCAGTATTTGGACCTCATCTGGATCCGGAAGCCAACATCTCGAGAAATGTACAAGGTAATACTGTTGGAGGGAGAATATTGCAAGAGGATCCCCAAGAAGAGCAGTTTACTGTTATGGGAGCTGGAGATGAAGTCTATGACAAGAGATTGGATGAAATTGCTGAGAAGTTGAGATCTTTGGAGTCTCAGAATTCCTTAGGCTTTGATGTGATGGATATGGGACTAGTGGATGGGGTGAGAATTCCCCACAAATTCAAACCCCCGTGCTTTGAGAAATACAATGGAACCTCTTGTCCACGAACTCACCTGCAGTCTTTCCTGGGAAGACTTAAAGCATATACCATGGATGAAAAGCTGTGGATGTTCTACTTTGAAGACAGTCTGACTGGGGCTTCAAGAGAGTGGTATTCACATTTGACCAGAGCTACCATTAGATGCTGGAAGGACTTAGCTGAAGCTTTCATCAGGCAATATCAATACAATCTGGACATGGCTCCTAACAGGACCCTCCTAATGGGAATGTCTCAATCTTCCAGAGAGAGCTTTAGGGAATATGCCCAAAGGTGGAGACAGCTTGCTGCTGCTGTCCAACCACCCATGTCAGAAAGAGAAATGGCTGATATGTTCATGAATACTTTGCAAGGAACCTATATTGATAGATTGGCTGCCTTCTCCTCTACCAGCTTTGCAGATGTCGTCATAGCTGGTGAAAGGATTGAAAGTCTATTAAAAATGGGTAAGATTTCCGACAATGGTGCAAGTTCATCCAGTAATCCCAGGAAGCCTTTTGCGGGACCCCGAAGAGCCGGTGAAACAAACTCCATTCATGCAAGCAGGGGCAGACCTCAGTATGTTCACCGGTCAGTAGCAGCAGTCACCATTCCAGCTCCGATTCCTCAACAATCAGCATATCCTCAACAACAACAACCACAGTATCAACAACAAGTTCAGTATCCGCAACAGAGAACCTACAACAACAGCAACAACAACCAACAACAGCGTCCTTTCCAACAAAGACCATCACAGGCAAACAGGGTGATTGACCCAATCCCAATGCCGTATGCTGCACTTTTGCCACAACGCTTGAAACTCAACCTGGTTGAGTTAAGGACATTGGCACCTCCAGATCCCTCCAATATGCCAAAGAACTATGACGCCAATGCCAGGTGTGCATTCCACTCAAACGCACCGGGGCATAACACTGAAAAATGCAGGGCCTTACAGATGAAAGTCCAAGACCTGGTGGACTCAAAAGCTCTCAACTTTGCACCTCCTTCGAATTTCACGAGGAATCCAATGCCTAGTCACAACGGGCCTAGGATTAATGCCATTGAGGAAGACAAACCATCCACCTTAATCACCAGTGTTGCACAAATTCGAACACCTTTGGTTGAAATTAAAGCTCAGCTTTTAGAATGCCAAGTGTTCCCCGGGTGTGAGCTCGGTTGTGGGTATTGCAACATTGCAGTCAATGGGTGTGAAAGGCTGAAAAGCGGCATAGATGGTCTTATTAAGGATGGTATCCTTCAGATTTCGACAACGGCACCTACAAATCCAACAATTCCTCCACCAACAATTCCAGATACTCCTACAACGTCAGCAACCATTGTTCCAACGGATTCCACTACAACTCCAACAACTTCTCAATCAATCACTTTAGCGGACGCAAGTTCAGTTACCATTCCTGCTATAACTTCAACACCCATCCAGTCAATAGAATCATCTACAACACCAGCAAAAATTGATGAAGATGTTTCAACAGTTACAATCTACTATGACCCATCAAATGTTCCTCCCAGCAGCAATTTCCAACAACAAACCGTGGCACCCCCTGCCAGATCACCAGTCACAATTTACTATGATCCGCACACCATTACAGTACCTTCCTCTGCAGCAATCAGTCCGGTCACCATTACGGTGCCTGGACCAGTTCCTTATGAAAGCAGTAATGCCATACCTTGGCATTATGGCTCTGATCTCTACTGCAATGGGGAGAAAATCACTCTGGATTCATCGACCTCTTCTCCACAAGTTGATAATGTTGGGGGAGGCGGAGGCTTCACCAGAAGCGGACGCCTTTTTGCCTCACAAACGCAAAGACCTAATGTTGAAGCAGAAGCTACTGCCAAAGCAAAAGGAAAGAGTGTGGTATCTGAAGAGCCAACTACCAAAGACACTCAGAAGACATCTTTTGAACAAGATGTAGACGAGTTCATGAGAATCATAAAAAGGAGTGATTACAAGGTGGTGGACCAGCTTCACCAAACACCCTCCAAAATCTCCATATTATCACTGTTGATGTGTTCCGAAGCTCACAGGAACGCATTGTTGAAAGTCCGGCACGCAGCATACGTGCCAGAGGAGATTACTGTTAATTAGCTAGAAACTGTGGTTGCAAATGTTAACACCAGTCATGG
Organism: Lathyrus aphaca; assembly: GCA_963966055.1. Classification (NCBI taxonomy): domain Eukaryota; kingdom Viridiplantae; phylum Streptophyta; class Magnoliopsida; order Fabales; family Fabaceae; genus Lathyrus; species Lathyrus aphaca. The sequence goes on from OZ014520.1 coordinate 86,077,027, forward strand.
ACTGGGCTTTACTAATGCTGACTTAACAACAGAGGGACGCAACCATAACAAGGCTTTGCATATCACCTTGGAATGCAAGGGTGTTGTTCTGTCTCATGTACTGGTGGACACTGGGTCATCACTCAATGTTCTACCGAAGAAAGCCTTAGTGAAGCTGGAGTATGATGGCTTGGCATTGCGTCCGAGTAATTTGGTGGTGAGAGCATTTGATGGCTCTAAAAGATCAGTGCTTGGGGAGATTGATCTTCCTGTGTTGATTGGCCCACAGACCTTCAAAATTACCTTCTTTGTGATCGACATACAGCCGGCCTATAGCTGTCTGTTGGGTAGACCCTGGATCCACGCCGCTGGCGCTGTTACGTCTACCCTTCACCAGAAGTTAAAATTCAAGTGGGAAGGCCAAATCATCACCATCTTTGGGGAGGAGGACATCTTTGTTAGCCAGCTGGCTACGTATAAGTACATTGAGATGGATGGGGAGATCCATGAAACCATGAGCCAAGGGTTTGAGGCCCTCAATATTAATGAAGCATCTGCTGTACTGGGAACTTCCATCATGTCATATCAGCAAGCCCGGAAGGTTGTTGAGGAAGGTACAGCCCAAGGCTGGGGCAAGCTGCTGCCCGCGGAAAAGAAAGAAGATCGATTTGGGTTGGGTTACAGACCAACTCAACAAGATCAACCAGAGGCTGCAAAAGAGCCCAAGTTTGTCAGCGGGGGAATGCTCACCCCAGATGCTGTGAATAGCTTGGAAGATGAGTCAGAAGACGAGTGCAACCTGGAAAGCTGGATACGTCCAAGGACCCCGGGGAGCCATGTCTCAAACTGGTCTTCCCAGGAAATTATAAGAGTTACTCCTGCAAAGTAATTATTATTTCCTGTATTTTAAATCATGCATCAAGTCTTGCATCTTGCCCAAGATGTCAAGACTCATTTTGTAATCGGGCCATCTTGTATTTTGTGCAAAGATCAATTAATGAATATCAGGACATCTTTTGCAAATGAGTCTTTTCTTTTTCGCTCACTATTTTTCATTTTTCACTTTTTGTACAAAAATAAAATGGCAATGTTTTTCAGAATAAATAACTTCATTTTCACTTTTTCTAAATAAGATAAAACTGATCATTAAAATAAACCAATCTAAACCCTTGCAGAAAGTTCCCTCCAGACAGCACCGACAACGACACTGCTATGACTTCGTATGACTTTGACAATCCAATCAATCAAGCCGATGAAGGGGTTGAAGAAGATTATGAGCTACCTGAAGAGCTAGCCAGGTTGTTAAGACAAGAGGAGAAGGTTATCACTCCTCATCGGGAGGAAGTTGAAACGGTTAATCTTGGTACGGAAGAAGACTTGAAAGAAGTTAAGATCGGGGCCTGCCTGCAAGATTCAGTAAAAGAGCAACTAATTGACATGCTTCGGGAGTATGTAGATGTTTTTGCTTGGTCTTATCAGGATATGCCAGGGTTGGACACCGACATTGTCATGCACAAGCTACCTCTGAAAGAAGACTTCCCACCAGTAAAACAGAAGTTGCGCCATACTCGCCCAGATATGGCAATGAAGATAAAAGAAGAGGTACAAAAGCAGTGGGACGCCGGTTTCCTTGCTGTGACCAGTTACCCACCTTGGGTTGCTAACATTGTACCTGTGCCTAAGAAGGATGGCAAGGTGAGGATGTGTGTGGATTACCGGGATCTGAACAGAGCCAGCCCGAAAGACGATTTCCCTTTACCTCACATTGATGTATTGGTGGATAATACGGCTCAGTTCTTGGTGTTCTCCTTCATGGATGGATTTTCAGGATATAACCAGATCAAGATGTCACCTGAAGACATGGAGAAGACAACTTTCATCACACCCTGGGGCACATTCTGTTACAAGGTGATGCCATTCGGACTGAAGAATGCTGGTGCCACTTATCAACGGGATATGGTAACATTATTCCATGACATGATCCACAAAGAAATTGAATGTTATGTGGATGACATGATTTCCAAGTCCCTCACAGAAGAAGACCACCTGGTAAATCTGTTGAAGTTATTCAAGCGTTTGAGGAAGTACCAATTGAAGTTAAACCCCAACAAATGCACATTCGGGGTGCGGTCCGGTAAGCTGCTGGGTTTTATTGTAAGTGAGAAGGGAATTGAAGTTGACCCTGACAAAGTTAAAGCCATTCAAGAAATGCCTGCACCGAAGACAGAAAAAGAAGTTCGGGGGTTTCTAGGTAGATTGAACTACATTTCACGGTTCATATCTCACCTGACAGTGACCTGTGAGCCTTTGTTCAAGCTGTTAAGAAAAGAACAAACGGTCAGGTGGAACGAAGACTGCCAGAAGGCTTTTGACAAAATCAAAGAATACTTACAAGAGCCTCTAATCCTGATGCCACCAGTTGAAGGAAGACCTCTAATAATGTACTTGACAGTATTAGAAGAGTCAATGGGGTGTGTGTTGGGCCAGCGTGACGAGTCTGGTCGAAAAGAGTATGCAATATACTACCTAAGCAAAAAGTTTACCGACTGTGAACAACGTTATTCACTGCTCGAGAAAACTTGCTGTGCTTTAGCGTGGGTTGCTCGCCGACTAAGGCAGTATATGTTGACCCACACCACTTTATTGATATCCAAGATGGATCCGGTTAAGTACATTTTTGAGAAGCCAGCACTTACCGGACGGGTTGCAAGATGGCAAATGATTCTCACGGAATATGACATTCAGTACACATCCCAGAAAGCCATCAAAGGCAGTGTATTGTCTGACTATCTTGCTGAGCAACCCATTGATGATTACCAGCCTATGAGATTTGACTTCCCTGATGAAGACATCATGTTCATAAAAGCAAAAGATCATGAAGAGCCTGTTCACACTGAAGGGCCTGACCCAGAAGAAGAATGGACTATGATGTTTGATGGGGCTGTTAATATGAACGGTCGTGGCGTTGGTGAAGTACTCATTACACCTAAGGGAGTTCACATGCCTTTATCGGCAAAACTCACCTTTAATTGCACTAACAACGAAGCTGAATACGAAGCTTGTATTATGGGTCTTGAGGAAGCCATTGACCTCAGGATCAAGACTTTGACTGTGTTCGGAGATTCAGCTCTGGTAATTAATCAAACCAACGGCAAATGGTATACTCACCAGGATCATCTGATACCTTACCGGGATTATACAAGGAGGTTATTGACTTTCTTCACTACCGTCAAGCTTGAGTATATCCCTCGGGATGAAAATCAGTTTGCAGATGCTTTGGCTACCATCTCATCCATGATCAAAGTCCAAGCTGCTAACTTTGTGCCGCGAATTTCAGTATCCAGACTTGACAGACCAGCATATGTATTCTCAGCAGATGTTGTTAAAGATGATAATCCTTGGTTCCATGACATCAAGTGCTTCTTGGAGGATCAAACATACCCACCTGGGGCATCATCCAATGATAAGAAAACACTCAGAAGGTTAGCTGGTAGTTTCTTCCTGAATGCTGATGGTTCCTTGTACAAGAGGAACTTTGATATGGTGCTTCTCAGATGTGTTGATAGGGCAGAAGCAGATTTGTTGATGCACGAGGTGCACGAAGGATCTTTTGGTACCCATGCGGGAGGGCATGCAATGGCTAAAAAGTTATTAAGATCAGGCTATTATTGGATCACAATGGATGCGGACTGTTGTGCCTATGCTAGGAAATGCCATAAATGCCAGATTTATGCAGATAAAGTGCATATGCCTCCAAATCCCCTGAATGTGATGTCTTCACCCTGGCCCTTTGCCATGTGGGGCATTGATATGATTGGCAATATTGAACCGACTGCTTCAAATGGCCACAGATTCATCTTGGTTGCCATTGACTATTTCACCAAATGGGTTGAAGCAGCTTCATATGCAAATGTTACCAGGCAAGTGGTAGCCTGGTTCCTGAAGAAAGATATCATCTGCCGGTATGGAGTGCCCGAGCGAATCATTACTGATAATGGTTCCAACTTAAACAACAAAATGATGGCAGAACTATGCCGGGACTTCAAGATCCAACACCACAATTCTTCTCCATACAGGCCAAAGATGAATGGCGTTGTTGAGGCAGCTAACAAGAATATCAAGAAGATTGTGCAGAAGATGGTAGTTACCTATAACGACTGGCATGAAATGCTACCATTTTCCTTGCATGGGTACCGTACGTCAGTCATAACATCCACTGGGGCAACACCGTATCAGCTTGTGTATGGTATGGAGGCAGTCCTACCTGTTGAAGTTGAATTACCCTCCTTACGGGTACTGATGGGTGTCAAATTGAATGAGGCAGAATGGATCTGATCCCGATACGAACAACTTAGTCTGATAGAAGAAAAGAGATTGGCTGCAATTTGTCATGGGCAGCTGTATCAGAAAAGAATGAAGAAAGCCTTCGATCAGAAAGTCAGGCTTCGGGAATACCAAGTAGGAGATCTTGTGCTGAAAAGACTCATTCCTCCTCATACAGACCACAGGGGCAAGTGGACTCCGAATTATGATGGTCCGTTCATAGTAAAGAAAGTTTTCTCTTGTGGAGCACTGATGCTCAGTACTATGGATGGTGAAGACTTCCTATCCCCTGTGAATTCAGATGCAATTAAAAAATACTTCGCATAAAAAATGACCCGCTGGACATAAAAACAGAATGTAAGTCCAGGCAAAAATAGGGCATCCCGGCGAGTCAAAAACAGAATAAAAGACTCGGGAAAAAATAAGGGAAAATAAAAAAAAATGTACACTCGCTGAGTTGAAAAGCCGCTTTGGACAACTCAGGCAAAAATGGGTATCCCGGTGGATTGAAAACCCGAAAGGGCGATCCACGCAAAATAAGGGAATAAGCGAACAACGGCATTCTGAATTCGTCTGTATCACTTACAACCTGGCAAGCTTCGAAAGTATAAAGCATCGTTCAGAATCAGCCTCTTCAAAAAGCAAGATGAGAAGAACGTCAATGTCATACAAGTCATAGCAAAAGGGAAACTCACTGAAGCGTCATCAACATTGCCAGCACTTTTTGTTTCTCAATTTGTAACAATCTCCTCATTTCAGGGGATTTGTTTCTTTGACTGTACTTGCCAAATCAGGGCACACAAATTAATAAAATCATATTTTTCAGTCACATTCTGTCTCGTACATTTTATCTTTATTTGCAAAAATGTCCGATGTCCTTAATATAATGGCTGCATAAATACAGATGCACCTTTTCTAAATCACATGCTTATAGGAAATGTATTACTCCCGGGAGTGTTTAAATTCTTATGATGGGATCCAATAGGGGATGCCTCGGGGTACTTGTACATTTCTTTGTCTTTACATGATTGCAGGTGTTCAAAGTGCAGCATGGGGCATGGAAATTTCTCCCCAGCTGAGTTTCCAGTCATCATTACTCCTCAGCCAAAATCCAGAAGAGCAATGCCTGAAGATCTCACAATAGAGTGCCGAAAGCTCCCACAGACCCCAGCTGGATCCCTCATCACTAAGACAGGTCTAGCAGTAACCTGTTCCCCCAAGCAGAGTCATACATATCAGATCTACCCAGGATCTCACCCCCAACTGGGATATCACTTCAAGTAGATCAGCCGGAGATCTTCTCAGCAACAGAATCCGAATCCCGGATCGGTATCTTTTGCGTAATCATAGCATTCGCATCATATTTTCCCCCAGAGCGTATCATTCCGTCTAATACGGAGCATTACAGCAAAAATCAAACATATTGCATAATCATAAGCCATGTGTCGGATCAAACACTTGTAAATACTGACATTCCATCAACAATATACAAAATACTTTCCAAACTCCCTGGCAGAAAGCTAAAGCATCCTCTTTGAACTCACAAATGCAGATGCATGCTCTTTTGGCACTCGTCTGTGTCATCATTCCCCAGTAATGTCGCCCGAACGTTCTCTACAGACGGATACATTTATACACACTTCCCTAACACCCGTCCGTGTCACCTTCCCCAGCACAGTTGCCTAAATACTTGTTTATAGTACATTTCTTCCGACACCTGTCTGTGTCATGATCTCCCCCAGTAAGCTGGACACTCGTCTATGTCTCGCACATCACTTTTTATTCATACAAATACTCATCCGTATCTTGTATATACCACTTAAATCCCCTCAGAGTCAACACTCGTTCGTGTTCTTTGTTAACTAGTTGGTACTCGTTCGTGTCATCATCTCTGAACATGCGTCAAGCGTTTGTTTCTACTGATACTCGTCCGTATCATAGTCTTAAGGATGCTCGTCCGCATCTTTAATTTATACACAGTGTCAGACACTTATGGCTTTGCCTCCTTGAAATTAGACACTCGTCTGTGTCTACCATTCCCCAGAAAAATTCCCGGAAAATCTTGATAAACTATTTCCTTTCTATCTGACATTCGTCCTATGTCATGATATTTCCGGCAGCCGTACCCTGCCGGGTGATCGTCCTTCACCTTTTTGATGATCGTCCTTCATCATCCCCAGCGGAGCCTCTATTCATTAGAACCCCTTCCTATTCGACATTCGTCCTATGTCGTGATATTTTTAGCAGCCGTACCCTGCTAGGTGATCGTCCTTCACCTCTTGATGATCGTCCTTCATCAATGCTTATCCGATGGCCGTCCCCATCGTCGACCTTTTCACCCGACATTCGTCCTATGTCGTGATATTTTTAGCAGCCGTCCCCTGCTAGGTGATCGTCCTTCACCTCTTGATGATCGTCCTTCATCATTTTATCCGATGGCCATCCCCATCGTTAATTCTGTTATCTGACATTTGTCCTATGTCATAATAAACCCCGAGAGCAACCGTACCCTACTAGGTGATCGTCCTTCACCTCTTGATGATCGTCCTTCATCAATGCTTATCCGATGGTCGTCCCCATCGTCGACCTTTTCACCCGACATTCGTCCTATGTCGTGATACTTTCAGCAATCATACCTTGCCAGTTGATCGTCCTTCACCTTAGATGATCGTCCCTCATCTTATCCCCAACAGAGCAGCCGTCCCCTGCTAGGTGATCGTCCTTCACCTTTGATGACCGTCCCCCATCATTTATTTCTTCAACCCGATGGTCGTCCCCATCATTTACCTTTAATCCCCAGAGAGTCTTGTTTTTTTACTTTGATGGTCGTCCCCATCATAATCTCCCCATTTCCCCAGCATGTCGGCCTTACCCGTCATTGCTTTATCCCCAGTGGTCGTCCTCCGTCACCCGCACTTTATAAATCATATTTCACTTCCTTTTACAATCTATATCCCTTTTCTTCTTCATTCAGTGAGTGCAAATTTTGGACTGTCTTTGGTATTCAACCACCAGTTATCTTGTTTGCCTGATAAGGCGTCGCTTACATCCTACACAGCTAACTCATGTTTGAATAGGGGCAGCTGTAAACACCCCAAATTTGCCCTCACTCATTCACACCATGGCTTGTGATTTCTTTTCATTTTCATAAGTTCAACCATAGCATCTCATATTACATTTTTGCTTCACTGCATTGGTTCAAAGTCATCTGCATCTAGGGTTTGTGATCTAAGAAATCCAAGGGCTATCTGAACCACTCCAAAGGTCATCAATCTTCTAAAGAGGGTCGATTTATGTTCTAGCATCATATTATATTCTCCCAAGGTCAAGGAAGTCAAAGAATCACAAGAACTGAGAAAGGCATGGAAGCAGAGCCAGGCTTAACTGCACAGATGACCTAGAATTAGGGTTTTGGTTTCAGAGGCCATAACTCCAAATTTTTTGGTCATTCTTGTTTCTATTGGTCTCTATATATTATGAGGATCATGCATATCAATTTTCATGGAGAAATTCAATGGGGAAGGCATCTGATCAAAAGATGACTTCTTGAGCAAGTCAGTGCAAAATCAGGGCATCTGAAGCCCCCAATTGCCCAACCAAAGGGTCTCCTCCATAATTTTGAATGTGTATGATCTTTATTTGATCTTATAAGATGTTAGAAGTTCACAAAATTGAAGAATTTCAAGCCATTTGCAAAGTTGCCATTTTGGGAAAGTGACTTGTAATGAAAACTTGCCATTTTGGGAAAGTTTTTCAACCTCCTCTTTTTGATCCAAAAATGCTTCAAATGAAAAATTCTTGGTCATGAAAGTTGTAGATTGGATCCTCCCATTTTCAAAAAGTACAAGAACTTGATCTAATTCATCATAGAACAAAAGTTATGGCCTTGCAAAGTTGGATAAAATCACTTGATTTTCACTTTTGTGCCAAAGAGGGAAACTTGCAAATTCTCATGCCAAGCATTTTTATGACTTCAAATCAACTTCTAACCATCACACAAACATCATTCATGGTCCATAATTCATATTTTCCCAAAGGATTTCTCATTTCTATGCCTTGAATTACAAGTTACATAAGGCATTTTCTCATGAATCTTCAAAATTGGATATTTTTTTGCAAAAGGGACTTTTAAGGCTTGAATTGCACACTAATTGATCTCAAAGCATTCTAGCAACTTCATATGGTTTATTTTTCTGCATTTTGTCCAAGAATTCACAAGATTCTTTGCCTTGGCTCATAAGAAAATTCAAAGAGGGAAATATGCAAGAACATTGAAAACTCTTGATCAAGACCATCCAGCTCACAAAATCAGATCCAAAGGCCTTCCTTGACTCAAGTTGAAGCAGGACAAGCCCTAAGATCTCCTCTGACCCGAGCCATACCTATGGTACACAAGATCTTGACTTTTTGCATTTTTGCCCATGCCAATCAAACTGTGCCACTACCAACTCTCTGCCCAATCAGAGCCTCATATGTGGACCTCAAGCATTCCTAAACACAACACACACAAGCCTGCAACCTCCCATAAGCCAGGATTCCCAAAACCTGTTAAGAACTTCTCCTCTTCGAAACTTCTCCCACAGCCATCAAACCTCAAAAATTCCTTCACCAATAAGTCACATACAATCCATAGAACAAATCCCACCCCCTGAAATAGCCTGAATCACCACATACACAAACCTCCATTTCTGCTACACCAGAACCACACAGCATAAACCAGCCATCCTCAAAGTTTTCTAAGCTCCATATCATCTTCAAGAGGTTCATAGGAGTGGGCTTGCATCAAGGGAGAACCCAGAAAGCTCAGAATCAGAGGGTCCCCATCTCAGGTAACAGGATGAAATTTTTTCCCAGAAGCTAGCTTTTAAGTTCTTTTATGGTTCTATATGCTCCCCTGATCATGGGGATATGATTACTTTTGAAAATGGTTGAGAAACCACCATGTATGTGATCTCTGAAACGTTTGCCCGTTTTTACATTTTTCTTCGATTCATGTTCATGGTGTGAAATAAATGAGTTTTAGTTGGGGATTTAAGTTTAGGGTTGTTAGAGGATCATTTTTGTGCAAAAAATTTGGAGTTTTATGGCCTGAGAGAGAAGTTAGGGTTTGGGCTCGTCGGAGAAGACGACCGGAACACTGTTCCGGTCGCCTGAAGGTGATTAAACCCTAATCCCATTAATTGGACCCTTGATCTGGCTTTCCCGCGCGCTATGAATGGCATGGATCTTGTGGTTTAGCCCTAATCCAGTCATTAACATTAATTAATTAGGTTTAAAATCTGAATTTGCCAGAATCAATCCCAGCCACTGAAACGCGCGCCAGTCAACTCCCGCGCTTCAGCTTCAAATCTTGACCTTTAGATTGGCTTACTTTTCATTTAATTTCATTTTATTTTCCTTTTAATTCATTTGTTTTGCCCATTTTATTTAAAATAGCAAAATGCATCCAAAAATTCTCATTTTTTGCACCATGGCATAAAATATTTTTCTCTTTCTGAAAATATTTTTTATTTTATTTTTTGCATAACTTTCGTATTTTAAAAAATATTTAAATGTTTATTTTAATTAGTTAATGAGAATTAATTAATTAAAATAGCATTTAGGTTTCTAAAAATCACAAAAAAATTCACATTGCATTTTAATACATTTAGAAACATTATCAAACTCTTCAAACAAATTTCTTTTTGGTTCTTGACATATTTTGACATGTTTCTTTGGAATTAAAGTTCTTAAAAGGCAATATTTTTGTTCTAACTTAGAAAATTTTATTCTGCCTAACCATGAAAAGTTTGATGATGGTTCTTCTTGCATTGCATTCTTCATATAATGTAGTTTCTAGGGTAAAATTGATTTGAATTTATATTTCATTTTCAATTTGATGTGCATTTTTTCTTTTGAAGTGTCTTAAAACCCTAGTTAACTTGAGAAAATCATAACTTCCATTAGGTTAATACTTAGGTCCCCTCCTTTGGGCAGTGAACATATGTAGGGTTAGGGTACCTTTGATCCCATTTGCAATTTTTTATCTTGTCATTTTCTTCTGATTTTGAATTTTGCTCTGTGTCTTGTGCATAAACCCTAATTTTTGCCTTCATTTGCATCCATCTTCCATATGCTTGCATACTTGAACTTGCCATAACATTTTGTGCATCCTCATGACATATAAGACATCTTAGGATACATTAGACTCATGTTTGATCATTTCCTCATTCATTTGCCATGTTGTGCATCCATTGCATTTCATAAACTTTCATGAACTTTCATGGTTCAAAGCATGCTTCACATGCATCCTCATCCTTGTATGATCATTCATATCTCTTGACATGTGTTTGCATCATTTCTTAGCATCATTAACATCATGTTTATGCTTCTGACTCTGGTTTGCATCATTGCATTTCATCTCATTTTCATGTCATTTCACTTCTTGTTACTAACTTTTCAGGTGGTAAGTCATTGAGAAGTGAATTTGCCTTCACTTCTCATAATCTCTTCTCATCTCTCTTATGCATCATTGATGCATTTTACTTGTGGATTAGAGTGAGCTTGCTCATTCATGCTCCCTCTCCTCTTTCTTTCTTCAAACAACTTGTCTTCTTAAGTGAAGCAAGTTGTCCTGCTTCTCTTTGTTTCTTCCTTCTCCCATCTGCTTCTTCCTTGGTGGCTTTTCTCCTGAAGATCTTTTGCAAGCCTCATAAACCCTAGGAACATCCAAGCATGATAATAATTAGGGTTTGATTAGTCCCCCACTTAGTTTTACCTTTGTGTCATCTTTGTGTCTCTCCTCTCATCTCTTAATCAAGGACTAAACCTTAAAGGTTTTAAGGCTTTGTGATTAGGGTTATGCCTGTATCCTTCTATTAGGATGGAGTGTATAACTTTAATCCTAAGTGTTAAACCTTTAATGTGTTTGGATCCTTTAATCAATCCACCTAATAATCACTAAGACATCAAGCTTGTAACTTGGGCCTTGCATTAGGGTTCTAATTCTTCCTTAATTGGTTAAGAAGGACTAACCCTAGTGTTAATGGACAAGTCCCCCTCAAGTTGTCTTACAAACCATAAAATCCATTTCTAAATCTTGTCATTAACTAAAAATCCACTTTAATAAAGGCTTTGTTTTTTCATGAGGTTAATCCCTAATCATGGATTAAGTTGAGGAGCCTTCCTCAGCTTAAATGTTCTCATCTATTATCCTTCTATTAGGATGGTGTAATGGGTCAATTAAATATTTGATTATGGCTTAAACTCATTACTTAACACTAAACAAAAACAACAAAAACATCTAAATAATCAAGTAGGTTAATGATCTTAATCCTACACCATGGTGATTAAGTGTGAGGTGTTTACTTTATACTTAAGATATTCTCATTACCCCTAATCAGAGGGAGGATGTGATGAGTTTACTAACCCTTGGTTTAGGCTTAAGCTCATTTTCTTATGACAAACTCAAAAAGCAATAAAAGATTGAAAATACAAAAACAAACAATAATCGTCTCCTCCGGGATTCTTTTCTCACCTCATTCACTCACAAACGAGAACTCGCTTCTTCCGTCTAATGCAAGATAGTTAGCACCTGAGCCAGACAGGTCATACACTTGAGCATAGACAAGTAAGCAGTTCACAAGTCAATTTATCTTTCAGTCTCTTTGAGTCGAACTACGGTGTTCTGACTTCCTCATTGCACGAGAGGATACGTAGGCATAACTTAACAGTTATCAAACAAAAGTCTCTGTACATCCCCCCCTCTTCCAGTATTATTCTTTTAAGCCTCATAGTCTTGAGCTTCACTCTTTCCTTACACTGACACTTCTCTTATTCACTTCACATTTCTTTTACACTGACACTTGCATTCTTTCCAGCTTTGATACACAGATTGCACTGACACTACCCCTTTTAAACACAAATCTTTCAAGCGTGGATCCCGTCGAGTACGGCGGACAATCTGGGTGCTAATACCTTCCCAGGTTGTAACCAACCCCCTTTCTCAGTTTCTCTGGTTCACAACCGTCTTGTCCATATCTTTCTAGGTTTATGCAGCATTACCTTTCCTTCGGGATAAAAATGCCTAGCTGGAGACTCTTTTCTTTTTTTTTCTCCTTTCGCCGACCGTTCGCGTCTGTACCCCTCTTGGCCCTGTGTCATCAGGTGGGAGTGACAGCTACCATCTTTCTTCTTAACCAACAACACTGGGGAACCCCACAGAGAAACACTAGGTCGAACAAAACTCTTATCTAACAACTCTTCTAGTTGCTTCTTCAACTCACTCAATTCTACAGCAGACATCCGATACGGAGCCATAGACACGAGACTAGTACCAGGTAATAAATCCACTGCAAACTCAACTTCACACTCTGGAGGTAAACCACTTATATCCTCCGGAAACACATCAGGAAACTCTCAAACTAACGACATCTCAATACTCGAAGTATTCCCTTTGACTTGCAATCATAAAACATTGCAAACATCTGAGCTTCATCTTCTAATAATTCATCTACTTGCTTAGTCGTCAAGAACATCAGCTCACCAAGATCACTAATTTCAGGAAACTCAACAGTCTTCGCATAACAATTGATATGCACAAAATTGAACTCTAGCCAGTTCATCCCAAGAATAACATCAATTTGGTTTAAAGGTAAGTGACCCAGATCCATCAAGAAATCCTTCTCAAAGATAGTCAAAGGACATTTCAGACAAACAAGTGTAGTAGTAACAGAACCATTAGTTGGCGTTTCTATTACCATACTACCATTCATACTAGACAACTTCAAACCTAACTTATTAGCACATTCAAGAAAAATAAAAGAATGCGTAACACCAGTATCAATAATGGCAATCAACTCAACATTGTTAATAAAACAAGTACCTCGAATCAGGTTGTCCTTCTTAGGAGCTTCAGAACCACTCAAAGCAAACACTCTGCCACTGTTCTGAGTAGCAATAGTAGTCTTCTTAGGCTTTTGGCATTGGGTGCTGATATGTCCCTGCTCACCACAATTAAAACAAGTTGGACCTTCATTCGGACAATCGCCAACCCGATGACCTCTCTTGCCACACCTGTAGCATCGCACCACTGGATTGGTGAACACATCCGACTTGTGACCGAATTCACCAATCTTAAGACACTTGGGAGGAATGGAACCTGCTCCCCCACTTGGCTTTTTCCCATCCGCAACCTTCTACTTCCCCTTCTCAGGTGGAGTCACATGAGGCTTTCCTCTAAATTAGCCTTTCTCTTTCTTCTCATTCAGTGTCTTATAATGAGCAGATCGAGCTCGACTAACTTCATCATAAATTTTACACTTATCCACCAATTCAGCATATCTGCAGATCTGTTGACATCCAATTCCTTGTTTGATTTCTGGTATCAGCCCAGTCTCAAACTTGAGACACTTCGACAATTCAGCATCAACATGGTTGTAGTAAGGAAAATACTTCACTATCCCCTCAAACTTAGTTGCATACTCTGCTACCGTCACACTTCCTTGCTTCAACTCAAGGAATTCTACATCCATCTTACCACAAGCATCTTTCGGAAAATACTTTCCCATAAACTCCCTCCTGAACATTGCCCAGGTCACGGTAGTACCAACATCCTCCAAACGTTGACGAGTATTATCCAGCTAGTCTTCAGCCTCTTCAGACAACATGTGGGTACCAAATTGTACCTTATGCGTATCAATATAAGCCATCACCCTAAATATCTTCTCAATTGTCTTGAGCCACTTCTGTGCATTAAGAGGTTCATGGTCACCTTCAAACACCGGCGGATTGTTACTCTGGAATTTCTCCTAAGCATGAAACTTATCATGTTCATTGTTTCTAGTCGTAGCCTAAGCCAACGCTGCAACAACTTCTGCAAGATTATGCTTGTTGTTACCGGCCATTCTGCAACCCACTCACAACATCAAATAAGAATAATTTTTATCAATAACGACCGACACAGACCAACTATAATGACACACGACCTGATAGACCAACCTGCTCTGATACCACTAATATAACACCCTTTTTACCCACAATAAAATTAATCATATTATTCAGATAAAATCAGAGTTCTATTAAAAAGGGTATCACATTTCAACATAACATCATATGAACAACAAGTATGTGTCTTTCCCGTAACATGGGTTGCAACTTCATGTTATAAATAAAACAACGTTGAATACTATGCAGCGGATCAAAAATTCAACATTTAAATTCTTCTTAAAATAAAACATACAACTATAATTCAAACATTGTCAACAAATGTTATTATTAAACCAAAAACACCCAAAATAAAATCATGTGTTCCCCAGTGTTACATGAATCCGAGCAGGACACCACCTAAACTCTATAGAAAACGAGATACGCACTCCAAGCTACTTCCAAAATCTCGAAACTATCCTTGAGGATCTGCAGGATGGCATAATAGACCATCACAAAAGGAAGACAGGGTGAGTAATCCAGATTCATTATATATAATATAAAGACTGAATTAAAAGAAACATGCAATCATACATCATCAGTTCTCACCCACATACAACATCAATAAATCACATCATCATACAACAAAATGTAATCATGCTATGCCATGTAGAATGATACGCAACTTCATAAATGCATGTGGTACCGATTTTCAACATGTGATGGACACTGGTCATCTACCCTCCACAAGGGAGCACAATATAATCAACGACACCTCAATCCACACAATGGGATTGAAGCCTCAAATTAACATAAGGAATGCCATGAATCCATAATGCAACAACAACAACATATTCATCTTCATCAACATTTGCATCAACATTCATCCATTATTCATTTACTTAGTTTATTCATACGACTACTACTACTTCATATCATCATTTTTTTTACAACATATTTATCCTTACATCATTTCATCATTAATATTATTACATTTAGCCTTATATATCATGGTAATAATTTCCAACAACAACACAACAACATGGCATAAAAATACAAGGCATTACATGTCATCAAACAAAAGAAAACATTTTTCCTAAAAATTACAGGTCTCTCTAAGCGGGAAAGCCAGCTCGCTATGCGGGCAACTCACTATCGCTCCCAGGATTTTCATCCTAGTACAAACGTGAAAGTGGCGCGAAAAAGGTAGAGTCGTCAGCCAGGCATTTTTATCCCGAATGAATGGGAAAGGTAATGTTGCACAAACCTAAGGAAGAAGTAAAATACAAGGTCCTGCGAACCAAAGATCTGGATTTGGGAGTCGGTTATGACCTGGGAAGGTGTTAACATCCCAGACCGTTCGCCGAACCCGACGGAATCCATGCTTGTTAATTTGTTTCAAAGGTTTAGAAATAAAATGCTGCTGAACAAAAACAACTGCTAACTTGAACTGTAATGAGAGAGGGAACTGGAAAAAGAGATCGAAACAAAGGGGGAAAATGTAGGGAAAATAAAGAGTGTGCTTGAACGGGCCCTACCCCGCTGCCTACGTACCTCATCGGGAAAATGAAGATCAGAGTCGACGTAGTTCGCCTAACTAAGGCGGGAACTTGTTTGTGTTTTTTATGACTTAAATTGCTTATGCCTATGCTCAGGTGTTGCAGGCTCGTCTGGTACGAGTGCGTAATTGTCTTGCAAATGAGGCAAGTCGAAGCAAGTTCACGTTGAGAGTGAATGAGATGAGAAAATAATTTCCGAAGGAAAAGACAAGTGTTGGTTGTTAACTGTCTTTCAAAGAAGTGTTTTTTAATTTTGTTGTTTGTGAAATTAGTCTCATGATTAGACTTGTACATCATGCTAGACAGGCTTGTACTATCACCAAGATGGGATGAATACAAGTGTCCTATGGAACAATTCTCTACATCCAAGACTACTTCAATCTTTATTAAAGTGTTTTTTAGCTTTTCTTTGAGATGAGAAAGAAAGCGAAGCGAACCAAGGTTAGTGTGGCTTTCTAATCCTAATGAGAAAAAGAAAAAGAAAAGGAACTAGAAATCAACTTACTTCCGAAGGAAGCTAAGTTGTTTCTAAAGGGGATTAGTATGGAATTGTACAAACTAAGCACAAAATGCTAAAGCAAACACACTTAGAAAGTGTAAAGAATTTAAAAGGAAGAAGTTGTGAATAAACTTACCTCCACCTCCCTATAAAACAAAGGTTAGTAGGATAAACATGATAAAAGGAATGAGGTAAACAAGTACCAAACAAATCCTAATGTATATAGGACCTAACTAGACTCAATCCTAAGTCTAAGGGTACTAAAGACTATGCAAAGCTAAAATCCAGCATCTACTATAGCTTCTATAGCACAAACAGTTACCAAATGCAATATATAATATAAACAACCTATTACAGCTACCAAACATCATGCAAAATAGGTGTAAAAGATCAAAACAGAATGAAAGCAACATGTTTTTACCGCTCCTGTTTCAAAATGCAGTTATGAAAAAAAGATAGATTTTTAATATTTTTTTAAGATGCACAAAACATGAATTTAATGCACCCAATGGAATGCAAAAGCTTATGACAAATTAATGCAATAAAATGGAATGAGTTATTAACAATGAGATGCAACATCATCATGCAATTAATGGAAGCAAACTAGATGATTTTTTTGTGATTTTTTACGTTATGCAATTTTCCGATATGCACATGATTCGATCAAAATGTGAACAAATTTCAAATGCAATGCAAAAAACAGAAGTATATACATTTATTAACATGCTATGAGTGATGCTAAATCATGCAAACAATAATCCTATCAAAGTTATGAACATATATGCAATATTTATGCACAAAAGCATAAACTAACGAAACGCATGTTGAAAGCTACCAAAACTACATGAACTTGTGCTAAACCAACTCCTAAAAATTCCCTAAAATCAAGATCTATCAAACTATGATGATAAAAGGATGAGTGATGCACAAACATGCAAGGAAACAAACCAAAAAGGGAAGTCAGCATAGCGTAAACCGGTTAACGCCCTGGGTTAACCGGTTAAAAAATTCAATTCCAGATGCAAAAACAACATGTTAGTTGGTTAACCCTGGGTGTTAATCGGTTAACACTGAACCAGAATGCAAAAATAGTGAGGAAAAAAGCACTTCTAGCCATTAACCTACTTCCAAAAGCTCCTAATACATCTATGAGCATATTAACACGAAATTGCTACCTAAATATGACCTTCTAACACCTATTAGCACTAAGAACGAGCTATGATTCTAGCTACTAACGGTTAAATCAAATAACACAACATAAAAATCATCAACGGATCAAAGAATGCCTTAAAGCGAGATGAAGAGAAATAAATTAAATCGAGAAACAGTTTAGGATCCACCAACCTACAAAGCGGAGGCTTGATTTGGTGATTGTTGTAAGTTGATCGATGCACAAACAAAGAGAATACCGGAGGTTCCTAGCTTCGATCCGCGAGAATGCAAAATAAATGCAATTGATCTGACACGCTTCTGAACGGTGAAATAAACACCGCTACCATGTCGAATCTTTGATTATCCGCTGAATCAGTGAAGAAGATGAAGGCTAAGCTTCCGATCTTTCGAGTTTCAATGTGAAAGCCTGAAAGATCTTGGTGATGAAGCTTTGGTGAATTTGGAAAATGGATAAAAAGTGAGAGATAATTGAGATGAAAAATGAGATGAAATTGTGAAAATGAAGTTGAAGTTGGAAAGTGAGGTTAAAAGTTGTGTGGTTTGGAGTGAAGGGAGCTTATATAGAAGCTAGGTTTGGCATGAGGCTTGGGTTAGGAATTAGGTTTGGCATTGGTTTAGGGTTAAGAGATAGCTTAGGAGTTAGTTAAAGTTGGTTAAGGTTTTTAGAATATTCCATAGGAAAGTGGTAGAAGGATCTAGAAAGTGGTAAAAAAAATGCTAGAACTTGGTAGAAACACAAAACAAAGGGAAAGTGAAAAGGAAGAGGGAAGCACCAACTAATTTTTGAAATTTTTTCCAAATTTTAGCATGCGTTAACCGGTTAAACCCTGACATTAACCGGTTAACGGATGAAAATTTTGAATTTCCCCCCTTTTGGTGGGAAACCCTTAGGATGCATCTCCATCGTCCGTTCTGAGCCAGATTCAACCTTGGGTTCTGATATTTGATCTTGCCACTTAGTAAACCCCAATCACATGTCTTGCACGCTAACCAATGCTTCATGGGTTATTTTATTTTTATTATTTTATTTATGAAATGTATGGGCGGATATGCAATGAGATGTGCTAAATGCCATGAAAATGAGAGTGCAATTTTTGGGGTATTACACTCACGAGTTTTGAACTTCCAAAATTCTCATGCGCTCACTAAGCGAGATCTTGCTCGCTAAGCGAGAAAGGCGATTTTCTGAGAAAAACCCTGTGATTTCTGCATAACACAGCCACACCCAAACCTTCCCAAAACATCAAATTTCATCAGAAATAGAAAAAAACGACCAGATAAACATTAATCATCATATATTTATCATTATTAACATCTAACAACAACTAATCATCAAAACCTATCAACAAATTACCTAACCCTAAGGTTTCCCATCAAAACCCATTTTTCTCATAAAATAATCCAATATTATGAACAGTGAACAAGAATACTCCCCATACCTTGATCAACTGAGCTTTCTCTTTCACTCTTGATCAAAATCCCTCTTTGTCTCCTTGTTCTTCAGAGCAACCTTCAAATTTTCCAAAAATACGATTCTGAGAACTTCTATCGTGATCCTTTTTTCTCATTAAACACTCAAAATATAATTTTTCCCCTTAGACCTCCGACCTCTTTTGTTTTATTTTATTAAATAATATCCACATATTATCATATCATTATTTTAATAAAATAATCCATATTCTTTAATATTCCACAAAAATCCCAAATGCTTCTTATTCATAAATAATTACATAAATAATTAAATTATGAAATTAGGGTGTTACATCGAACGTCTCCCAAAGAGGCAATAACTACAATGCCATTTCGATTGACTTATGGGCACAAAGATGTCTTGCCTATTTAAGTTTTTTTGCAATCAGTTTGAATTCAAAGACAAAACAAAATTCCATCATACCAATATTAAATATGATGTCAGATGCGATGATTGATCTTGATGAAGAAATGTTGGCAGCGTAGGAGGCCTTAATACGAAAAAATGAAAGAATTGCTAAAGCTTATGATAAAAAGATTAATTCAAAAGTGTTTTCGATGGGAGATTACGTTTGTAAACTTATTTTTCCTATGGATCGAAGAGACTGAGCTCTAGGAAAGCGGTCCCCTAATTGGGAAGGGAAATTTTGAGTAATTCAAGTATTTTCAAATAATGCTTATAAGATTGAAGAGTTAACCGTTACGATGCTGGGAAATTTTTTCATTGATCAAAGGTTTTTTGTCAGTGTAATATTGGAGTTTGGCTTCAAGCTTGTCAACCACTTGATCAGACACACTGATTACATCCCAAGCCACCTCCATGGAATTTTTCACCTTCTGAAGCCTAGAATCAGTTGATCTTTTGAGATCAATGTGTTTGCATACTTGATCAAAATAAGCTTCAAAATCGAAGAGGAATTTGAGTAAGGCATCAGACTCCTGTTATTTGTTAAGTACAACTAACAATTTCTGAATGCCATTTCCATGTTGGGAATATCGTTCAATATCAGTGAGAAGATATGTTTCAAAGATGTTTGATTTTAATTGTTGGACGAGGAAATTGACTGAATCATTACCATTATCAGCCAATGATGCATAAAAGGAATGAATTGATTTGGAACTTGTCGACAACCTACGTAGTTTCTGCAGTCTTTTAAGAGCCTCAGTGGGATTTTTTCTATTAAGAGAAATAAACTCTGCTTGGCTCAGCGAGGTGCTCGAAATTGAATCATGGATGTCGGTTTGATTTTGTCTAGGATTTTGGTGAACAATTTTAATAGTCTCCTTGGCTGAGGCAGTCTCGATGTTGGGCATAACTTGCTCTTCATTATATTTTTCTAGGTTTTCAGGCTGAGAATCATCGGGAACAATGTTGTCATGAAAGAAGGAAGTTTTGTTGTCCATATCTTCCATGTAGTTAGGAGAGTTTGACTATACATCAATTACCACATCGGGTTGTGGTTGCACAGATGCGGTAGTCGCTTTGTTTGTTGGTTAAGGGTGCAGTGTGAATAGTTGAAATGTTGATGTCAAGAAAATCTAACCAATGAATTTGTGAGATTGTTTAGGAAAGGGTGGATCGAAGGATACCTATTGGGGTTACTTCTTTGTTATTTTTCATTTCTGGACTTTCCTGGAAGGAGAGAGATAAATAACGTTAAAGTTTGAAGTAAAGACATTGGAAACTTAGAGAAGAAGTCGAGGACAACCATGAAGTCGTTTGTTTTTGTCTCTTCGACTAGTTTTTCTTGAGGTTTTTTAATTTCTTCATTAGTAGGAGGTGAAGTGTTATGAGTCTTCTCTTGCCTCTTTTCTCCATCCTTTTCGACTTTCTTTATAGAAATCTTTTTATTTTGGATTTTATGGGGGTTCCTTTCTTCTTGTGGATGACAATTAGCTTAGGGGAAGCTTTAGGATTCGACCTTGAGAAAATGAGAGGTTCCTCAGTTTATTTCGAACTTTATTTTTCGACTAGAATTTTGGTTGTCTTTGGAGAAACCTGGAAAGAGTAGGCCGGTTTAGACAAGCATTTAAGAGATAAACGAAGATAGAATTCGACGATGTACCTGAGATGAAATGGTGATATACTTCTTCTTTTTCTTTTTGGATTTATTGGAAAAAGAATTAGGATCACACTTTCGAATATAAAGAAGTAAAACTATAAAGACTAGCTAAAGAATAATTAAATACCTTTTTCTTGGGCTCTTCTGTCTGCCTAGCTTCTCCCGCGTCAGAAGGTAATTCAGTTTCATTTTTATATGGGGCTTCTGATTCATCTGAAATTCGAAAAATGAGAAAGACATAAACAAATGTAAGTTGAAGACAATGATTGGAAGGTATACCTTGTTGTTCTTAATGGTCTGGTATGTTTATGAATGCATCAGAGAGCCTTTTGCGAAAATCTTCTTCTGAGAAGTGACTAGTGAAGTACTTCGTCCACCAGTTGTGGAATTCGACTTTCATGAAAAATGATTGTTGAAATTTGAAGGTAGAGAGTTCTAGAACCAAGTCACAGGAAAATGCAGTGCATGATTTGTGGTCTTCAAAGCTGAATTTTCATTCCGACCAGCAAATGTCTTCTTCTCAAACATAAAGAGAACAAGTTGAAATTTTCTAAAGCCAAATTGTCTGGCCACTAAGTAAGGTTGGTAACCAGTAAAGCCATAACCAGGAGCACTAACTTGATTCTTGTTGACAAAAGTGTAGGGGTCAGAAAGGCTGGCCACACTGAATTCGACATAGCAGTTGTTGAATGAGAAACACCAGAACATGTTTCTAAGCTAGTACGGACCAACAAGACGTTCCACAAAAGGATCCATTAATCCATCAAAGACAGGAGATTCGAGAAATAAGTTTATATACTTCATGAGGATCCTTGGTATTGGGTTTTCTTGAGTGGTGATCAAATATAACCTAGTAACTTCGATGGCTTTACCTTCGTCTTGTAGCATTAAAGTTTCTTAGGTGATCACATGAAGTTTTGGTTCGAAGGTGGCATTCAGCCACAGTTTCAAGAGCTAAAAGGGACCTGAAACTAGGAAAGATTTATTGGTTTCAGGGAGATGCTTCAGTTTATAAGAAGTCTCTCAAAGTGATTGGTAGAGGTTGATCAAAAGGATTTTTCTGAAAGAGATCTTTATACCCTCTTGAAGTTGAATGGCTAGAGGGACAAACTTCTTAGCCACTTTCAAAGAACTAGAAAAAAAAACATAGTATGATAGCTAAAAGGTCAAGAAGTCTATGTGCTCCTGGTCAGAGACTTCATCGTGTTCCTTGTCATGATTGTCGAGAATAAAATTCTTGTAATTGAAACGATCGATGGTGAAATCATTGGTGGTTTCCAAGGTAGGAGTGAAAGTTGCGCCTAAAGGACTTAAGCACATAATGGAGGCCACACCGAACAAGGCCGATGTTAACATGCCACAGGGAAATTGGAAAGTATTGGTCGATACTTCCCAAAATAAGATCGAAGCCAACAACATGGTCAAGTTATACTTAGGGTCAGTCCTAGAGATGTCAACCATGTCGTAAATACCCTGTTTTTCCCATTGTTCCTTCCTTTAGGATTGAACCTTATCGAGCTAGGCTATATACTTTTTGCTTCAAGTTGGTGGTGTAGATAGAAACACATAGGAAAGTTTAACCATGAAGGATAGGTCTAGAGTGTGTTTTTCAAATGCATAGGGGAAAAGTGATGGAGTAACCTAAGAATAAGTGCGTAACCTTCCCAACATAGAGTTTGTTGGACAAAGAATAAGGGGTGAGTACCTATTTTGCCCAGATAGAAATCTTCTCCTTTGACAATGGAGGCTCAAGAATGTAATCTATCACTTCATCATCCTCGTTTGGTAAGATGGTGAAAGCCAATGGGTTATTACTAGTGTCAGATTTGGAAGGTATTCAAAAAACCTTTTATTTTAAGTCTTGTTCGAAGATTCTTTGAAATCATTTCAAGTATTACACTTTGATTTCGACAATAAAATGTTGTTCAAAGTCATAAATGCATACAAATATGTTCCAGAATATTTTCGAGTTTGATCCCTTACTTATTAATATAAACTTGTTTTATTTACCAAATTTCATATTAAACACCTTCAAAGGCAGAACCACCATGTTAAGAGTTTGATCCTTCAAAGTCATCTGATTCTGATCTTCCAGAATTTGAAATACTTTGCCTCTCCATATTTGCTTTTAACATGGTCTATTCAAATTTGAATACTAAGTTTGTGATCCTGCACACTTGAACATATGTTAGTATACCTAATTGTTCTTTAAGTACTTTATTATCATCAAAATCCAAGGGATATGAACAATTTTGTTCGTAAATCTCCCTTTTTTATGATGACAAATAAAGGTATTTAAGAACAATGGTTGGTCAGTTTAACTAACTTGACAACATTAGAGTAAGGGGTTTGTAAGATCCCCCTAAGTCTAATAGTCTAAAGGTTTAGTTTTGCAAGCTCCCCCTAAGTCTTATCTGTTGAGAATCAAGTGTGAGGAAGAAGTCCCACATTGATTAGAAAAGGGAAGATTTAACACTATATAAGTGAGAGAACCCGCACACCTACCACCTTAAGGTTTTAGGTGGATATATGGTGTGTCTCTTACAAAGGTGTGTCCCAAGTAAGATTTTCTCCCTCGTTGACCCCCCCCCCCCCCGAATCGTCCCAACAGTGGTATCATGAGCCTTTGGTTTCGATTGAAGGTACCGACTTACTTCTATCGAAACACTTCCCGTAGGTGTTGGTAGAAGGTGTTCCATTGAGTTCAACGGTGATATAAGTATATGTGAAATAAAGATCTTCTACTTGAGGGGAAGCATTGTGTATAAAATCACACTTGAGGGAGAATGTTGAGAATCAATTGTGAAGAAGAAGTTCCACATAGAAAATGGAAGATTTAACACTATATAAGTGAAAGAATCCACACACCTATCACCTTAAGGTTTTAGGTGGATATATGGTGTGTCTCTGACAAAAGGGTGTCCCAATTAAGAAATGCTCCCTCGTTGACCCCCCTAATCATCCCAACATTATCCAAGTTGATTAAACTTATCTTTTGATAATTTAATGTTCAGATAAAAGCAACATCATAACAAAAATAATTAGGGTTCATGTAAATAAAAGCATTCAAAAATACTTTTATCCTCTTAAATACTCCTATGATTTTCTCCCACTTTTGTAATCAACAAAAAGTGAATTAGGACATGTCAACATAGAGAGAAAAATATATTAGGAATGACAAATACGTGGGAAAAATTAAATTCTGATAAAAATAGCAAAAACAACTTTTGCACTTCCCAATAGAGAGAAACGCCTAGATTGGTTGAATTGTTTCTCCATTTTTCAAAACGGTCACATGTCATTCTGGAATTGCAACAATCAGAAGTAATCATTGCAATAACATCACACGCGAAATAGTGTAACCTCAGCTACAAAGCCGACATAACGAATAGTGACATGAAAAAATGTCACTTAACACCCCAGTTGATGAAAAAAACAAGGGGTAAAGTTATATGATCATGGGTTCGAATCACAACATCTGAATTTTTATTATTTACACAAACAGCGCCTCGAACCACTTGGTTTATTTAACAACTGAGGGGTTAGATAGTTTGTTTTTTTATAAATAAATAAATTATATTGTTTACACAGAATATTAATAAATTAATTTATTTACAAACTACAATATTTACAAAGAATATTACATTGTTTACACAATATATTAAAAAATTACTTTTCTTCATCGTCATCGTTGTTGGTGAAGAACAAATGTTGGATATCTTTGAGTGAAGAGAAAATGTTGAAGATCATCGTTTCATAGATCAAATGCAATATATTCTCAATGACTTGCATTCATTTGTTTCTGATATAAAAAAAAAGTTAGCTAAATAAAATAAATATTCAGTTATATGATTATTTAAGAATACAAACCTTTAACCCAAGATAATTTTATGCACTTGCAATCCATCAAATAAATCTTAAGCAAAGTAAATACACTCTCTCTCATTAGCCATATATTAAATAAACCTAACTTTTTTTTTCTCTTGCAATCTATGACAATGATACTTTTACTTTGAAAATCTCATGGCGCTCTCACTAAACATAGAGTTTCACAGCTACTATCTAATTTAAATATTCATAATACTTTTATATTGATTTTTAGGTTTAATGAGGATCATTAATGACACTATCTTAAATGTTGATAGTCATTAAGTAGACGATGAAGATTTATTTAAGGATGGTGAAGAAACCGAAAAAATACACGAGTATGTTACTTTTGTTATTACTCAAAACCGATATGATTTGTTTTTTACATCGTTTACAAAAAATATTAAAATAAATTACTTAAACAAATCAAGAGTTTCATAATGGATTCTCGAAGAACAACCCATTGGGATTATATGTTCCAAATAAGAGAAATTTTTTATATTTATATAGTTTTCAAATTTTTGAGAAGTTATCTGTTCCAACTAACAAATTTTTTTATGTACTTGCAATCCATCTCATATTATATTGAGCAAGTATTTTCATGGAAAATGTTTCACATGAAAAAAAATTAAATAGAAATGGATACGTGTGATTAGTAATAAATTTCTCAATGCTGTCAACCGAGGGAAACAATAGATTTCTAATGTTTTCTTTGATTGACAACATAAGAATGTTATTACATAAATACAACAACAACATTAACACCATTATCTAAAATAGATTGAAAGGACTGAAAAATATTTTGGTCAAGATAGAAGAACATTGAAGATTTTTATGTCTTGCACATCCCAAAGAATTATACTTGAGACGACTTCATATTAGTAAGAATTAGAGTAAAATTTGTTTAAAGAGTGTTTTTATAGAAAAATCTTATTTTATGCCCCGGTTAATTAGAAAACCGAAGGGTTAGAACATTTTGTTTACACTTATAAACAAATAAAATCATAAATTGTGATAGCTGGTAATCGAAGCTTGTACTGAGTTGTTTTTTCACCTCGGTTTTAGGAAAAATCGAGGGAAATTACGATTTTTTATTTTTTTTAATAATAAAAAATAACACGCCTTGGCTTTATACCTTTCTATTATTTGAGATGAAAATTTCGTCATGAAAATTTTTATTTGTTGTAGTATTCCCAACATCGTGAGTACTCCTTTTGAGAAAACTAAGATCACTATCTCAACTCAAACCATTGTTGAGAACACGGCCACCACTTTGGTGCAGTCAACTGAAGAAGCCCAATCATTTGGGTTGACCACAGTAAGAGATGCATTTAAGGTGAGGAATACTAAGAAGAAAAAGAAAGAGCCGAGGAAGATTCTAAATCCTATGTCTATGGAGCAACCGGGTGTAGAGGAAAAGTTGAGAAGGAAGAGTTTATAAAATTAGTAGTAGAAGAATGAATACATAATTACAAACATAGACTAACTTGTAACAAACATACCTACTAACATAAAACTAATTGTAGAGTTTGAAGGTCAACCAATATATGTTTACTCAGGTAACAAAACATTACATCAAAACAATATATATAGTTACATTAATTAAGGATGATATATATGATGTTTTATTCACTATATCATACATACACTTTTCCAAGATTCTAGCAAATTAAAATACATACAGCCACATACTAATTTTAGCATAAGACATGCATTTTTCTTTTTTCTTCTTTTACCTATACAAACATCCTCTATATGCTGGTGTCCAGTAATCTGGTCCAGTGTTCTCTCTATAAACTAAAGGTGTACATGAAGTTGGAACTAAACAAAGACCTCTGCTTCGAAGATCGATTTTCGCATCGTCCTTATCTTTTCTTTCGAAATACATTCCCCTTATTGGATCCTGCATTAATATTTATATTTCAATATGTTAAATGTTTATCTTTTTGAAATACTAATATAATTTTTAAAAAATACTTAATTAATAATATATTAATTACCTTGTGTGAATTTGCCTTCAAGTAAGGGTTACTCAGTAACTGCAAAAAATTTAAAACCTCATGATGTATTCATGGAAAATGTGTAATTGCTTAACACAACATTGTTGCTAATTTATTCATTTTCTTTGAATTAAAAATGAAAAGAAAGAGAAAAGTAACAATAATTATATAATATATATAGATACATATAATGCATAATGAATGGAAACTTTTTCTATAATGATACCCACCTGGACTTGTTCTTCAAGATACTTTATGTACCCTATTGCTTCAAATAGCACTGAAGCTGTATCTGTCTGAAATTCAACAAAAAATAAATTGATATATTATTATGAAGTAGGTAGTGAGAAAAAGTAAGAGCACTGTGAATTATTATTTATATATGAAAAGTGATGAATGAAAAAGGGGTGTGGGGATTAGTGCAATCTGTAGTAATTAACCTTTCCAAAAGGAGACACAATTTGTTGAAGAGCTGTGATCTTTTCTCCTAGCTTGACTTTAGGTGCTTGCACCTTTTCAAAAATCAATAGACTTTCTTAATGTACATTAATACAAAAAATAAATAATAATAATAATGTGGTTTTGATCTCCAATTTATTGCATACCTTTGAAGAAGATGAATTAGTTGTTGATGGATCTTGTTTTGGCTTCTTCAAGTTTGCTTCTATTGATTCTTCAGATCTTTTCTTCTTTACTTCACGGGTTGTCCCTTCTCTTCCGCTACTAGTCCTCATCTGTATATGTAAAAATATTTTCAGATCATATATCATCTCATCTGATGTCTGATGTGTGATTCTTTAACACTATATTTTTTAATTGATCGTATAGTTTGACTGGCTAGAGTATTCATAAAGAAGCTCGGGGTCGAGTTAGACTAACAAATTATCTACGAAAATTTATTTATAAATAAAAACTTACATGTGAAGGTGTGTGAAGTCCTTGCTTCCTTGACTCAGATAAGTTTGAGTATTTCATGCTAGGTCTTTGTGCATGGATTCCAATAACTGGCCTTCCAAACCTACTATTAAAGGATATAACATCTGAGAAACTTTTGGTGCATGGTGAAATATTTGGCAACCCTTGATAAAATTTTCCATTTTCTCCCACATAATTAAGACTATTATTAAATCCATCAAGATATCCATTTGGATTCATAAATGATTTTCCAAACACTTCATGATTTCCATGATGATGATGATGATATTCTTGCTTAACCTTATTCATATCTTGAATATCATTGACATTAGAGAAAATTTTATTACCTACTCCTCCAATAGAATCTCCAAAAGGTAATTGTTTGAGATGACAATTAGGGTCAGATTCATAGTGATGATTATCCATATTGGAGGAATTGGAATTCAAATTATTTGATAAGTTGTTTGTTTGTGGATCAAAGTGGCTACTAACTTCAGGGTCAGGTGGGGCAATAGACCAAGTGCTAACAAGATTGGATAGTTTTGTCAACCTTTCATTATTCTCAATAAGAGCTTCACTGTACCCATTTAAGTGCTTTTCAAAACTTGTATTGAATGAAGTTGAACCACTATATTCCCAACTTGTTGTGTCAAGTTTCTTCAAATAGTCACAAGCTGGTTCATCAAACATGGTTTTTGATGAAAGTCCATCCAAGAAATTCTCTCCAATTTCTTGGTTGTTTTGTAACTCTCCATTTGATCCAACTCCTCTACATAAATTATTTCATAAGAAAAACTTAGTTATAATTATTCGAAACAAAATTATAAATATTATTAAAGCATGTATATTTACACAAAAAATATACAAAAATGTCATATACATCTTACAAGGGTTTTGATTGATGTGAGGATTAATATACATGGGAACTATAGAAGAGATATTTCAATCCAATCCAATTCATATATTAATTATAATTATATCATCGGGATATCATGTGCAGGAGCGTGAATTCAAATCCTTGATATCCCACTTATTTACCTTAAAATGGTGAATTCTCTACCATTAGGCTATTGGACAAAAAAAAATTATATCAAAATATAAATTCCTCCAAACTGAGAAATAAAAAATATATATGATTCACGATCGCACCTTCAAAGATTATTTTGTTGTGCAAACCATACTCGAAATAAAAACCCTAATTTTATCTTTCTTCTTATCACCCTAGAGTAAACCATGTAGCAAAAATTACCAATTTTTAACCTAAAAAATTAGTCTCTTATTATCTTCTTACCTATGTCAATGATGTAACCATAAAAACATAAAATATGCATTTACTTTCCTACAAAATATGCATATAAGTCTAATATATAATCTTATTATTCATATTTATAGTAACTACTAGCATATACAAACTTACGATAAAACATGACTCCAAAGCTGGTTATCTGAAGCATGTTCAGCCATGAAGTCATTCGAAGAAGGTGCATGCGACTCAAGTACTCTTCGAGAGGAATCAACCGTTAGAGACGAATGGTTAGAAGCATTAGTGAAAGAATTCGAAGAAACCGATATATCTTGATCATCACAAGAAGATGAAGAATTCGGATTATTCATTTGATTGCTCCATGCAAGTTTATTAACATCATTCCAATTAGAAGAAAGAGAGTTTGTTGCTTGAAGATACCACCAATTTAATGGTGTAGTAGAGGTAGTAGCAATAGTGTTTCCAACACATTCTTCACTCATGTTTATGTTTTTCATGTAATTGGTGGAATGGATCTAGGTAGGTTTAGGGTGGGAATTTATGGAGGAGATTGCTCAAATTTATGTGACGTATAAGTGTTTGTAGGTTATATCAATTATGGAGGAGACAATAAAATATGCAACCTGAGTTTTTCCACTAACGTTCGTGGGTAATTATTATATAGGGTGATGGGCCAGTAGGGGTTTGGCTTAAGTTTGCTAATGTTGCTGATTAGCAATGTGTTTAGGGCTGCTACTTTTATTTTATATTAATCAATCTAGTTAAGTTTTAATTACTTTTTTGACAAATAAAAGTGTACTATGTTTACTTCCTCAGAGTGTTTCTTCAATTACTTTTACTTTAGAGTACTTGAATTATTGAAAAGTACAAAGTGAATTACTAGAAGCATTGATTAGAGATAATAACTCTATTTCTATATCTTTTGGTTTCTCATAAGTTCCCTTATCCAATGGAATCATATATATGAGAAACTTTCGTGCTCTAGATTCAAATATTAGTTGTCCCTTAAGCTAAATTTAGTAACTTTAACAACATAATCACTCGTCTTTTGAGCCTTGGGTTGAAGGTTGATGATGAAGACATAACAATTATATTGTTGTGCTTGCTTTTAGTTCCAACGCCCATTTGGTAATCACTTTTACCTATGAAAAAGACATCATCAACAACATCGATGTAATTACTATTATACTTTTGTCTCATTCTTAAAGGAGACAAAATACAGAGGAATAAACTAAGGATGAAGGTCTGTATGTGAAGGAGACTAAGATTGTGGGTGAAATAACGATAAAGTAGTATCTGAAAAGAATAGGTCTAAATCTAAAAACAGAAAAATGTGAAGTGTTATGGTTGCAAATACATTGGATATTGAAAGAGGGATTGTACAAACAAAAAGCATGACTAAGCAAGTTCTACCAATATGGTCCAAAATAATGAATCCTGTAGTGAAAGAGATATACTTTGTCTTTCATCTAGCAAGTGCACATAAGCGTTGATTCTTGACTCTAGTTTCTCTTACCACTTGACATTGCACCGGAAGTGGTTTGACATATTCGACCGGGTAAATAAGTTTTGGAATGTTTATTTAGGTGATGATAATCGCACAGGAATTTCTGCTTTCTTTTCTTTAATCTTAGCAACCATGTACCAAGTTCACTAATTATTTGTGAATCTTTTGGATTTTGTCTCGGATCTTCATCAAGCTTAGGGATTGATCATTGTTAGGTTTTAAGGATTTGGTTAAAGTCCTAATCTTACGATTGTCGCTCCCGCCAAATGAGGCCAGGTCAAATGGGGTACAGACGCGAACGGTCGGCGAAAGGAGAAGAGAACACACAGGGGTGAACTCAAGAGAAAAGAAAAGAGTCGCCAGCTAGGCATTTTTATCCCGGGGGAAAGGTAATGCTGCATAAACCTAGAAGGATATGGATAAGACGGTTGCGAACCAGAGAGACTGAGAAAGGGGGTTGGTTACAACCTGGGAAGGTATGAGCACCCAGATTGTCCGCCGTACTCGACGGGATCCACGCTTAAAAGATTTGTGTTTTAAAGGGGTAGTGTCAGTGCTATATGTGTATCAAAGCTGAAAAGAATGCAAGTGTCAGTGTAAAAGAAATGTGAAGTGTATAAGTGAAGTGTCAGTGAGAGAATAGGAATGAAGTGCTCAAGATCATGAGGCTTAAAAGAATGAAACTAGAAGGAGGGGGAATATACAGAGACTTTTGTTCGATAACTGTTAAGTTATGCCTACGTATCCTCTCGTGCAATGAGGAAGTCAGAACACCGTAGTTCGACCCAAAGAGACTGAAAGATAAATTGACTTGTGAACTGCCTACTTGTCTATGCTCAAGTGTATGACCTGTCTGGCTCAGGTGCAAACTGTCTTGCATTAGACGGAAGAAGCGAGTTCTCGTTTGTGAGTGAATGAGGTGAGAAAAGAATCCCGGAGGAGACGTTTATTGTTTGTTTTTTGAGTTTTCAGTCTTTTATTGCTTTTGAAAGTTTGTCATAGGAAAATGAGCTTAAGCCTAAACCAATGGGTTAGTAAACTCATCACATCTTCCCTCTGATTAGGGGTAAAGAGAATACCTTAAGTATGAAGTCAGTATCTCACACTTAATCACCATGGTGTAGGATTAAGATTATTAACCTACTTGTGATTAGTTAGATGTTTTTGTTGTTTTTGTTTAGTGTTAAGTAATGAGTTTAAGCCATAATCAGGGATTAAACAGACTCATTACACCATCCTAATAGAAGGATAATAGATGAGAATGTTTAAGCTGAGAAAGACTCCTCAACTTAATCCATGATTAGGGATTAACCTCATGACAAAACAAAGCCTTTATTAAAGTGGATTTTAGTTAATGGTAAGATGAAGAAGTGAGTTTTATGGCTTGTAAGACAACTTGAGGGGGACTTGTCCATTAACACTAGGGTTAGTCCTTCTTAACCAATTAAGGAAGAATTAGAACCCTAATGTAAGGCCCAAGTTACAAGTTTGATGTCTTGATGATTATTAGATGGATTGATTAAAGGATTTAAACACATTAAGGGTTTAACACTTAGGATTAAAGTTATACACTCCATCCTAATAGAAGGATGTAGGCACAAGCTTAATCACAAAGCCTTAAAGCCTTTAGGGTTTAGTCCCTGATTATGAGGTGAGAAGAGAAGACTCAAAGATGACACAAAGGTAAAAGCTAAATGGTGGACTAATCAAACCCTAATTGTCATCATGCTTGGAGATCCTGAGGTTTGTGAGGTTTAAGAAGAATCTTCAAGGAACCACCAAGGAGAGAAGCAGATGAAAAGAGAAGGATGCAAAGGGAAGCAAAACAACTTGCTTCACTTAAGAAGTCAAGTTGCTTGAAGAAAGAAAGTAAGATGAACATGAATGAGAAAGCTCACTCCAAAGCACAATATAAAATGCAGCAATGATGTACAAGAGAGATGAAAAGAGATTGTGAGAAGTGAAGGCAAATTCACTTCTCAATACAACTTACCACCTGAAAAGTTAGCAAAAGAAATGAAATGCAATGCAAATGAGATGAAATGTCATGATGCAAATCAAAACCAGAAGCATAAGTATGATGTTAATGATGCTAAGAGATGATACAAACATGAAACAAGGCATGAGGATGATCATACA
The DNA here is from genome assembly GCA_963966055.1 of Lathyrus aphaca. Taxonomy (NCBI): domain Eukaryota; kingdom Viridiplantae; phylum Streptophyta; class Magnoliopsida; order Fabales; family Fabaceae; genus Lathyrus; species Lathyrus aphaca. Next base: position 86,109,688 of record OZ014520.1, read on the forward strand.
AACATATGGATGCAAGAGAAGCATGTTTTGAACCATGGATGTTCATGAAACGTTATGGAATGCAAAAGACATATAACATAGCAAATGAAAGATGCAATGATCAAACATGATTCTAATATGTCCTAAGATGTCTTATGAATCAAATGGATGCACAAAATGTCATGGCAAGTCATGTTATGCAAGCAAATGGAAGATGGATGCAAGGGAAGGCATGAATTGGGGTTTATGATCAACCCTTAAAGCAAAAACCAAAATCAGAAGCATATGACATGATAAAAAATTGAAAATACACTCAAAGATACCCTAGACCTATACAAACTCACTGCCCAAAGGAGGGGATCCAACTCTTAACCTAGTGAAAGTTGTGAATTTCCTAAGATTGCTAGGGTTTTAAGGTACCTTGTCAAGAAAAATGCAAAACAAATTGAAAATGCAAGATCAAATCAAGTCAATTTTATCCTATAAACTACATGCTATGCAAGATGCAATGCCAAAAGAACCATCATCCAACTCTCAAGGGTTAGGCAGAAATGAATTTTTGAAGTTTGAACCAAAATATTACCTCAAAATGAATTTAATTCCATTGAAAATTATCAAAAGATATCAAGAACAAAAACGAAATTTGGTTTGAGAGTTGGACAATGTTTCTAAATGTTTCTAAATGCAACATGAATTTTTTTGTGATTTTTAAATACCTAAAAGTATTTTTAATTAATTAATTCTCATTAATTAATTAAAAATAATCTTTTAAATGATTTAAAAATAATTTTTAATTCAAAAAATAAAAATAAAAATATTTTTGTGTTCTGAAAAATAATGAAAACCTTGACAAAATTTTTCATAATTTTTAAACATTTTTTGCTATTTTAAATTAAATGTACAAAATAAATCAAATGAAAATGAAAATAAAAAGAAATTAAATGGAAGTATGCAGGATGGACGAACCAGATTGATTCTGGGCAGGGAAAAGTTGACTTGGTGCCACATCCAATGGCCCAAGTTCAAACCTGGTTAATTCTGATTTTTAAATTAATTAAACTGAATTAATTAAGTTAATGAGGATTAGGGTTTCTAATGATGCATCATGTCCATTCAAACACGCGCGGTTCAACCCTGGTCAAGCCATCCTACGCTCCACATTCAAACTCACATTAATGACACAGATTAACCCTAATCAACTTCAGGTGGCCGGAGAAGACTTCCGGTCGTCTTCTCCGGCGAGACCTCTGACCTAACTCTCTCAAAACCTCACTAAATCATGCCAAAACCTCCAGATCAACTCAACTAAACATCCTAAACAACAATCCAGCCACAAAATCCATTTCTTTTTCGTGAATCATGAAGAACAAACAAAAATCAAATTTACGGGCAAAGTTTCAGACAAGCCATACATCCTCAAAACTCAATCATTTTCAAAAATAAAAGGGTCAGTGCATTCAGGGAAGCATGTAGATCATTTTAGAAACAAGAAATAAGAGTTCTGGAAAAATGAATTTCCATGGCTACCTGAATCGAAGCTTTCAACCCAAGAGCTTCTGGACCAGTTCCTTGCTGCCAATCAACTCTACTGACCTCCCTTAAGTGTTTGCAAAGCTTGTTTGAAGTTTATTTGGGCTGGTTTGAGAGATTGCTTGAGTTCTGTTCAAAGAGGGGCATAAATCGTATTTGGTTTATGTGAGGTTTCAGGGATGAGTGAGGGCAGGGAAATGATCAGTGAGACATGCTGAGATGTTTTGTGAAGTTTGTTTGAATGTTTGATGCTTGTGGAGTGTGTTTCGAATGAAAATGCATATGAGGCATAAACTTGGAACTATGGCTTGGGGAGAGCTTCAGCATGAATTGTGTTGTGTGTTGAGTTCCATTTTGTCCACTTATCACTCTTGGATAGGTCAGAGAGTGGGTGCTGGCCTATTGTGATTGGTATGGGTCTTTTGCCAAAAAGTCAAGCTTTGTGTAAGAGAGGTATGGGCTCATGGCTAGCCAAGGACAAGAGGGGTGTCCTGCGTAGCAAGAAGTGTGGAGAGCCCTAGGATCAGTTTTGAAGTCAGCTAGCTCATGGATTAGGGTTTGAGTGAGGTTTTGCAACTTTGTTCCACTTTGCCCTTTTTGAAGTTTCTTGGTCCATAAGTCATAAAAATGAGTGAAATTTTGATGCAATCTGATCTTTAGGCCTTGGTTTATGTTTGTGTGAAGTTTAGAAGTCCATTTGAAAGCTCAATTTGCCTTGGCAAGGGATTTTGCAACTTTGCCTCTTTGGTAGAAAACTTGAAATTATGTGATTTTTCCCAACTTTGACAAGCCATAACTTTTGATCCAAAATGAATTAGAATGAGTTCTTGTACTTTTTGAAAAGGGAATGGTCCATTCTACAACTTTCATGACCAAAGTTTTCCCATTTGAGGCATTTTTGAATCAAAAAGCAAGGGTTGAAAAGGTTTCCCAAAATGGCAATTTTCCATTACAAGTCATTTTCCCAAAAAGTCAACTTTGCAAATGGCTTGAAATTCTTCAAATTTGTGAACTTCTAACATCTTCTATGATCAAATAAAGATCATACACAATCAAAATGATGAAGAACACCCTTTGGTTGGGTCATTGAGGGCCTCAGATGCCCTGATTTTGCATTGACTTGCTCAAGAAGTCAACTCTTGATTAGATGTCTTCCCCCTGGAATTTCTTCATGAAACTTGATATGCATGATCCTTATAACATATAGAGACCAATAGAAACAAGAATGACCAAAAAAATTTGGAGTTATGGCTTCTGAAACCAAAACCCTAATTTTAGGTCATCTGTGCAGTTAAACCTGGCTCTGCTCCCATGCCATTCTCAGTTCTTGTGATTCTTTGACTTTCTTGACTTTGTGAGGGTATAATATGATGCTTGAACACACATGGACCTCTTTGAAGTGATTGATGACCTTTGGAGTGGCTCAAATAGCTCCTAGATTGCTCAGATCACAAACCCTAGATGTAGATGACTTAGAATCAATGCAGTGAAAAAAAAAAGTGGTATGAGATGCTATGGTTGAGTTTATGCATATGAGAAGATCACAAGCCATGGTGTGAATGGGTGAGGGCAAATTTTGGGTGTTTACAGCTGCCCCTATTCAAGCATGAGTTAGCTGTGCAGGATGTAAGCAACGGCTTAACAGGCAAACAAGATAACTTGTGGTTGAATACCAAAGACAGTCCAAAATTTGCGCTCACAGAATGAAGAAGAAAAGGGATATAGATTGTAAAGGAAAATAAAGTATATTATAAAGTGCGGGCGACGGAGGACGACCGTCGAGCAGAGGACGACTGCTGGGGAAAGAGCAATGACGGGGACGACCGACATGCTGGGGATATAAGAAGTTATGATGGGGACGGCCATCAAAATAAAGTGACAAAGATTCTATGAGGATTAAAAAATAAATGATGAGGTACGGTCATCAAAGGTGAAGGACGATCACCTAGTAGGGGACGGCTGCTCTGTTGGGTATAAGATGAGGGACGGCCATCTAAGGTGAAGGACGATCACCTGGCAGGGGACGGCTGCTGAAAAATATCACGACATAGGACGAACGCCGGATAAGAAGGTCGACGATGGGGACGGACATCGGATAAGCATGATGAAGGACGATCATCAAAAGGTGAAGGACGATCACCTAGTAGGGTACGGCTGCTCTCAGGGTTTATCATGACATAGGACGAATGTCAGATAACAAGATCAACGATGGGGACGGCCATCGGATAAAGTGATGAAGGACAATCATCAAGAGGTGAAGGACGATCACCTAGCAGGGGACGGCTGCTAAAAATCACGACATAGGACGAATGCCAGATAGAAAAGGGGCCTAAAGAATAGAGACTCCGCTGGAGAAAGGATGAGGGACGGTCATTCGAAGGTGAAGGAAGATCACCTAGCAGGGTACGGCTGCCGAAAAGGTATCATGACATAGGACGAATGTCAGATAAAAAGGGAAATAGTTCAACAAGCTTTGTTGAGGACTTTGCTGGGGAAAGGTAAACACGGACGAGTGTTTACATCCAAGAAAATGAAAGGTATAAGTGTTCGGGTACTGTGTATGGATTAAAGATGCGGACGAGCATCCTTAAGACCGTGATACGGACGAGTATCAGGTAGGAACAAACACTGACACATGTTCAGAGATGATGATACGGACGAGTACCAACTGGTTAACAAAGAACACGGACGAGTATTGATTCTGCGGGGACTCTTCTGGGGAATAGTAGACACAGACGAGTGTCTAAATTCAAAAAGACATAAGTGTTCGACACGGTGTATAGATTAAAGATGCGGACAAGCATCCTTAAGACTATGATACGGTCGAGTATCAGGTAGAAACAAACGCTTGACGCATGTTCAGAGATGATGATACGGACGAGTACCATCTGGTTAACAAAGAACACGGACGAGTGTCGAATCTGAGGGGATTTGGTGTGATATATACAAGATACGGACGAGTATCTGTATGAGTGAAGCAGGAATAATAAGTATGAGTGAGACACCGACGGGCGTCTAACTTGCTGGGGAGAGTTTGACACGGACGAGTGTCGGAAAAAGTATATTATAAACAAATATATGATTTACAAAGTGTTCAGGTAACTATGCTGGGGAATGCGACACGGACGGGTGTCAGGGAAAGTTGTATATATATGTATCTGTGAGTGCAAAGGGGATGCTTTGGCTTCTGCTGGGGATATGACACGGATGGGTGTCCAGAAGTATCTGTGATATGTATAAGTGTTTGTTTGTAAAGAAAACTCGGGCGACTTTACTGGGGAATGATGACACGGACGGGTGCCAAAAGGAGTATGTACTTGTATTTGTGAGTGCAAGGCCAATGTCTTGGCTTTCTGCCGGGGAATTGGGGAGTATTCTGTATATTGTTGATGGATTGTCAGTATTTACAAGTGTTTGATTCAGAACGTGGCTTATGATTATGCAATATGTTTGATTTTTGCCATAATGCTCCGTATTAGACAGAATGCTACGCTTTGCGGGGAGAATAATGATGCGAATGCTATGATTATGCAAAGGGTAACCGTCCGGGATTTGGATCCCACTGCTGTGAAGATCTCTAGCCGATCAGCTTGAAGTGGACATCCCAGCTGGGGATGAGATCACTGGTAGGTGTGTCATGTATGACTTTGCTTGGGGAATATGTCATTGATAAACCTATCTCATTAATGAGGGACCCAGCTGGAGTTTGTAGAAGCTTTCTTCACTCTGTTGTGATTCCTCCGCTCGTTGCTCTTCTAGGTAGAGGTTGACACCATGTGGGGAGGTAATTCCCTGGTTGGCACTTGGCTGAAGAGGAATGATGATTGGAAACTCGGTTGGGGAAGAAGGAAGGTCACTGAAAGGTCTTCCTATTGGTTCCTGTAGGGATCTTGCTGAGGATAATACTTGACGACTCAGCTGGGGATGTGAGAACCTTCTCGCGCTGCTTTCTGAAGGAAATGTCGGAGAAGTGATGTTTGGCAACTCTGGTGAGGAGAAAGCAGTCCTGGCTTTGTACTTGTCTGAGGAGGAAGTAACAAATGGCAACTCAGCTGGAGAGAAAGCACTTCTGGTGCTATGACTGAGTAGATGATGATTTGCCAGCTTGCTGGGGTGAAGCTTTCATGCCCCATGTTGTGCTTTGAATACCTGCAATCTTGAAAAGACATAGAAACGCACAAGTAATCCCGAGATATCTCTTACTGGATTCCATCATAGGAGTCTAGACACTCCCGGGAGTAAGTATCTTTCCTGCAAGCACGTTTTTTTAGAAGAAAAGCATCTGTATTTATGCAATCAGTATCTTAAAGACATCGGACATTCTTTGCAAACAAAAATAAAATGTACGAGACGAAACATGACTGAAAATCTGATTTTATTAATTCGTGTGCCCTGAATTGGCAAGATACAGTCAAAGAAACAAGTCCCCTAGAATGAGGAGATTGTTACAAATTGAGAAAAAAGATGTTGGCAATGTTGATGATGCTTCAGGGAGCTTCCCTTTGCTATGACTCGTATGACATTTGACGTTCTTCTCGTCTTGCTTTCTGAAGGAGGCTGATTCTGAAAGAAGCTTGATCCTTTCGAAGCTTTCCAAGTTGTAAGTGATACAGACGAATTCAGGATACAGTTGTTCGCTTATTCCCTTATTTTGCATAGATCGCCCTTTCGGGTTTTCAATCCATCGGGATACCCTTTTTTGCCTGAGTCGTCTAATGCGGCTTTTCGACTCAGCGGGTGTACATTTTTTATCTATTTTCCCTTATTTTTGCCCGAGTCTTTTATTCTGTTTTTGACTCGCCGGGATGCCCTATTTTTTCCTGGACTTTCGTTCTGTTTTTATGTTCAGCGGGTCATTTTATGCGAAGTATTTTTTAACTGCATCTGAATTCACAGGGGACGGGAAATCTTCACCATCCATAGTACTGAGCATGAGTGCTCCACCAGAGAAAACTTTCTTTACTACGAATGGCCCTTCATAGTTCGGAGTCCACTTGCCCCTGTGGTCTGTATGAGGAGGGAGAAGTCTTTTCAGCACAAGATCCCCTACTTGGTACTCTCGGAGCCTAACTTTCTGATCGAAGGCTTTCTTCATTCTTTTCTGATAAAGCTGCCCATGGCAGATTGCAGCCATTCTCTTCTCTTCGATCAGATTCAGCTGTTCATATCGGGATCGGACCCATTCTGCTTCGTTCAGCTGAACATCCATCAGTACCTGCAGGGAGGGTAATTCAACTTCAACGGGTAGGACTGCCTCCATACCATAAACAAGCTGATACGGTGTTGCCCTAGTGGATGTTCTGATTGACGTGCGGTACCCATGCAAGGCAAACGGTAGCATCTCGTGCCAGTCTTTATAGGTGACTACCATCTTCTGCACAATCTTCTTGATATTCTTGTTAGCCGCCTCTACAACGCCATTCATCTTTGGCCTGTAAGGAGAAGAATTGTGGTGTTGGATCTTGAAGTCCCGGCATAGTTCTGCCATCATTTTGTTGTTTAAATTGGAACCATTATCAGTAATGATTCGCTCGGGCACTCCATACTGACAGATGATATCTCTCTTCAGAAATCGGGCTACCACTTGCCTTGTAACATTTGCATAGGAAGCTGCCTCAACCCACTTGGTAAAATAATCAATGGCTACCAGGATGAATCTGTGGCCGTTTGAAGCAGTCGGTTCAATCTTGCCAATCATATCAATGCCCCACATGGCAAAGGGCCAGGGCGAAGACATCACATTCAAAGGATTCGGAGGCACATGCACTTTATCCGCATAAATCTGGCATTTATGGCATTTTCTGGCATAAGCACAACAGTCTGTATCCATTGTGATCCAATAATAGCCTGATCTTAACAATTTTTTAGCCATTGCATGCCCTCCCATATGGGTACCAAAGGATCCTTCGTGCACTTCGTGCATTAACAAGTCTGCTTCTGTCTTATCAACGCATCTGAGGAGTACCATATCAAAGTTTCTCTTATACAGGGAACCATCAGTATTCAAGAAGAAACTACCAGCTAGCCTTCTTAAAGTCTTCTTATCATTGGAAGATGCCCCAGGTGGGTATGTTTGATCCTCCAAGAAGCATTTAATGTCATGGAACCAAGGCTTATCATCTTTGGCAACATCTGCTGCAAATACATATGCTGGTCTGTCGAGTCTGGATACTGCAATCCGAGGTACAAAGTTGGCAGCTTGAACTTTAATCATGGATGAAATGGTAGCCAGAGCATCTGCAAATTGATTCTCATCTCGAGGGATATACTCAAGCTTGACCGTTGTAAAGAAAGTCAATAACCTCCTTGTATAATCCCTATAAGGTATCAGATGGTCCTGGTGGGTGTACCATTTGCCGTTAGTTTGATTGATTACCAGAGCTGAATCTCCGAATACAGTCATTGTTTTGATCCTGAGGTCAATGGCTTCCTCAAGGCCCATAATACAAGCTTCGTATTCAGCTTCGTTGTTAGTGCAGTTAAAGGTGAGCTTTGCCGAGAAAGGAATGTGAACCCCCTTAGGTGTAATGAGTACTGCACCAACACCACGACCATTCATATTAACAGCCCCATCAAACATCATAGTCCATTCTTCTTCCGGGTCGGGCCCTTCAGTGTGAACAAGCTCTTCATGATCTTTTGCTTTTATGAACATGATGTCCTCATCAGGGAAGTCAAATCTCATAGGCTGGTAATCATCAATGGGTTGCTCAGCAAGATAATCAGACAATACACTGCCCTTGATGGCTTTCTGAGATGTGTACTGAATGTCATATTCCGTGAGGATCATTTGCCATCTTGCAACCCGTCCGGTAAGTGCTGGCTTCTCAAAGATGTACTTAACTGGGTCCGTCTTGGATATCAATAAAGTAGTGTGGGTCAACATATACTGTCTCAGTCGGCGAGCAGCCCACGCTAAAGCACAACAAGTTTTCTCGAGCAGTGAATAACGTTGTTCACAGTCGGTAAACTTTTTGCTTAGGTAGTATATTGCATACTCTTTTCGACCAGACTCGTCATGCTGGCCCAGCACACACCCCATTGACTCTTCTAATACTGTCAAATACATGATTAGAGGTCTTCCTTCAACTAGAGGCATAAGGATTGGAGGCTCTTGTAGGTATTCCTTGATTTTGTCAAAAGCCCTCTGGCAGTCTTCATTCCACTTGACCGTTTGTTCTTTTCTTAACAGTTTGAACAAAGGTTCGCAGGTTGCAGTAAGGTGAGATATGAACCATGAAATGTAGTTCAATCTACCTAAGAACCCTCGAACTTCTTTCTCAGTTTTCGGTGCAGGCATTTCTTGAATGGCTTTAACTTTATCAGGGTCAACTTCAATCCCTTTCTCGCTTACAATAAAGCCCAGGAGCTTACCAGATCGCACCCCGAATGTGCATTTGTTGGGGTTCAACTTCAATTGGTACTTCCTCAGACGCTTGAATAGTTTCAACAGATTTACCAGATGGTCTTCTTCTGTGAGGGACTTGGCAATCATGTCATCCACATAACATTCGATTTCTTTATGGATCATGTCGTGGAATAATGTTACCATAGCCCGTTGATATGTTGCACCAGCATTCTTCAGTCCGAATGGCATCACCTTGTAACAGAACGTGCCCCAGGGTGTGATGAAAGTTGTCTTCTCCATGTCTTCAGGTGACATTTTGATCTGATTGTATCCTGAAAATCCATCCATGAAGGAGAATACCGAGAACTGAGCCGTATTATCGACCAATACATCAATGTGAGGTAAAGGGAAGTCATCTTTCGGGCTGGCTCTGTTCAGGTCCCGGTAGTCCACACACATCCTCACCTTGCCGTCCTTCTTAGGCACAGGTACAATATTAGCAACCCACGGCGGATAGCTAGTCACAGCAAGGAAACCGGCGTCCCACTGCTTCTGTACCTCTTCCTTTATCTTCATTTCCATATCTGGGCGAGTACGGCGTAGTTTCTGTTTAACCGGTGGGCAATCTTCTCTTAAAGGCAGCTTATGCATAACAATATCGGTGTCCAACCCTGGCATATCCTGATAAGACCAAGCAAACACATCCACATATTCACGAAGCAGGTCAATCAGTTGTTCTTTCACTGAGTCTTGTAAGCAGGCCCCGATCTTAACCTCTTTCACATCTTCATCCGTACCAAGATTAATCGTTTCGACCTCCTCCTGATGAGGAGTGATAACCTTCTCCTCTTGCCTTAACAACCTGGCTAGCTCTTCAGGAAGCTCATGATCTTCTTCAACCCCTTCATCAGCTTGATTGATTGGATTGTCAAAGTCATACGGAGTCATAGCAGTGTTGTTGTCGGTGCAGTCTGAAGGGCACTCTCTGCAAGGGTTTAGATTGTTCATTTTAGTAATCGATTTTAATCTTTGTTTAGAAAAAGTGAAGTAAAGTTACCATTTTGGAAAACATTGCCATTTTATTTTTGTACAAAAAGAAAAATGGAAAAACAGTGAGCGAAAAAAGAAAAAAAGACTCATTTGCAAAAGATGTCTGATATTCATTGATTGATCTGTTTGCACAAAATTACAAGATGGCCCGATTACAAAATGAGTCTTGTCATCTTGGGCAAGATGCAAGACCTGATGCATGCTTAAAAATACATGAAATAATAATTACTCTGCAGGAGTAACCCTTATAATTTCCTGGGAAGACCAGTTTGAGACGCGGCTCCCCGGGATCCTTGGACGTATCCAGCTCTCCAGGTTGCGCTCATCTTCCGACTCGTCTTCCAAGTTGTTCACTGCATCCGGGGTAAGCATTCCCCCGCTGACAAAGTTGGGCTTCTTAACAGCCTCTGATTGATCTTGTTGAGTTGGTTTGTAACCCAACCCAAATCTGTCCTCTTTCTTTTCCACGGGCAGCAGCTTGCCCCAGCCTTGGGAAGTACCCTCTTCAACAACCTTCCTGGCTTGCTGATAAGACGTCATGGAGGTTCCCAGTACAGCAGATGCTTCATTTATGTTCAGGGCCTCAAACCCCTGGCTCATAGTTTCATGGATTTCTCCATCCATCTCGATATACTTGTACGTAGCCAGATGGCTAACAAAGATGTCCTCTTCACCACAGATGGTGATGATCTGGCCTTCCCACTCGAATTTCAGCTTCTGGTGAAGGGTAGACGTAATTGCGCCAGCGGCATGGATCCAAGGTCTACGTAACAAACAGCTGTAGGCCGGCTGAATGTCCATCACATAGAAGGTAATTTTGAAGGTCTGCGGGCCAATCATCACAGGCAGATCAATCTCCCCTAGCACTGATCTTTTAGAGCCATCAAATGCTCTCACCACTAAATTACTCAGACGTAACGCCAAGCCATCATACTCCAGCTTCACCAAGGCTTTCTTTGGTAGAACATTGAGTGAAGACCCAGTGTCCACCAGTACATGGGATAAAACAGCACCCTTGCATTCTAGAGTGATGTGTAAAGCCTTGTTGTGGTTATGTCCCTCAGTTGTTAAGTCAGCATTGGTGAAACCCAGTCCATGACTGGTATTGACATTTGCCACCACTGTCTCCAGCTGATTAACAGTGATCTCCTCTGGCACGTACGCCGCGTGCAAGACTTTCGATAATGCATTCCTGTGAGCTTCAGAACACATCAACAGGGATAATATGGAGATCTTTGAGGGAGTTTGGTGAAGCTGATCCACCACTTTGTAATCATTTCTCTTTATGATCCTCATAAACTCGTCTACATCTTGTTCAAAAGATGTCTTCTGAGTTTCTTTGACAGTTGGTTCTTTAACTACCACACTCTTTCCTTTTGCTTTGGCAGCTGCTTCTGCTTCGGCGTTAGGTCTTTGCAATTGTGAGGCAAAAAGGCGTCCGCTTCTGGTGAAGCCTCCGCCTCCCCCAACATTATCAATCTGTGGAGAAGAGGTTGAAGAGTCCAAAGTGATTTTCTCTCCGTTGCAGTAGTGGTCAGAGCCATAATGCCAAGGTATGGCATTACTGCTTTCATATGGAACTGGTCCAGGCACCGTGATGGTAACTGGACTGACTGCTGCAGAGGAGGGTACTGAAATGGTGTGCGGATCGTAGTAAATGGTGACTGGTGACCTGGCAGGAAGTGCCACTGTTTGTTGTTGAAAGCTGTTGTTTGGAGGAACATATGATGGATCATAGTAAATGGTGACTGCTGAAATATCTTCATCAATTTCTGTTGGCGTTGTAGAAGATTCTGCTGAATAAAGAGGGGCTGATGTTGTAGAGGAAATGGTTGTTGACATCTGATTTGTTGAAGTGATGGATGGAGCCATTGTTGATGATATTGATGAATTGGTCGGAATGATTGTTGTTGCAGTTGTAGAAGAGTCAGGAATTGTTGTCAAAGGGATTGCTGGATTTGTAGGCGCCGTCGTCATGATCTGAAGGATACCACTTTTGATAAGACTATCTATGCCGCTTCTCAAGTTATCACACCCGTTGGCCGAAATATTACAATAACCACAACTAAGCTCACACCCGGGGAACATCTGGCACTCTAGAAGCTGAACTTTAATTTCTACCAGAGGTGTCCGAATCTGCCCAACACTGGTGATTAAGAAAGATGTCTTGTCTTCCTCAATGGCATTGATTCTGGGTCCTCCATGATTGGGCATGGGATTCTTAGTGACACTTGGCGGGGGTGCAAAGTTGAGGGCTTTAGAATCTACCAGATCTTGTACCTTCATTTGCAAAGCCCTGCACTTTTCCGTATTGTGGCCAGGTGCATTGGAATGGAAGGCACATCTGGCGTTGACATCATAGTTTCTCGGAAGATTGGAGGGATCTGGTGGTGCCAATGTCCTTAGTTCAACCAGGTTGAGTTTCAAGAGTTGTGGCAATAAAGCGGCATAAGGCATAGGGATAGGGTCAATCACCCTATTTGCCTGTGATGGTCTTTGTTGGAAGGGTCTCTGTTGTTGATTGCTGTTGTTGTTGTTGTTGTAGTTTCTCTGTGGCGGATACTGAACTTGTTGTTGGTAATGTGGTGGTGGTTGTTGATATGCTGGTTGCTGAGGAATCGGAGCTGGAATGGTGACAGCTGCTACTGATCTGTGGACATACTGAGGTCTGCCCCTGGTGGCATGAATGGCATTTGTCTCGCCGGTTCTTCTAGGTCTCACAAAAGGCTTCATGGGATTGCTTGACGAACTTGCACCATTATCAGAAATCTTACCCATCTTCAGAAGGATTTCAATTCTTTCCCCGGCTATTACTACGTCAGTGAAACTGGTGGAAGAAAAGGCAGCTAGCCTATCAATATATGTTCCTTGCAGAGTATTCATAAACATGTCAGCCATTTCTCTTTCCGACATGGGTGGCTGGACAGCAGCAGCAAGCTGTCTCCACCTCTGGGCATATTCCCTGAAGCTTTCTCTGGAGGACTGAGACATTCCCATCAAGAGGGTCCTGTTAGGAGCCATGTCCAGATTGTATTGGTACTGCCTGATGAAGGCTTCAGCTAGGTCCTTCCAGCATCTGATAGTAGCTCGGGTCAAGTGAGAGTACCATTCCCTTGAAGCCCCAGTCAAACTATCTTCAAAATAAAACATCCACAACTTTTCATCCATGGTGTATGCCTTAAGTCTCCCCAGAAAGGACTGCAGGTGAGTTCGTGGACAAGAAGTTCCATTATACTTCTCGAAGCACGGGGGTTTAAACTTATGGGGAATCCTTACCCCGTCTACTAAACCCATATCCATGACATCAAAACCCAGGGAATTTTGAGACTCCAGAGATCTCAACTTCTCAGCAATTTCATCAAACCTCCTATCATAGGCTTCATCCCCAGCTCCCATTACAGTGAATTGATCCTCTTGGGGGTCTTCCTGTAAAACCCTTCCTCCGGTAGTATTTCCTTGCACATTACCCGGGATGTTGACTTCCGGATGTAGATGAGGTCCATATACTGGTGGATTAACATGAGGCTGACCCCTTTCATTGTTACTTGTTCCTCCAGTTCCTAGAGGAGGTTCTTCTGGGGTTTGTCTTTCTACCAATGCCCTCAATCTTTCTTGACTTTGAGCCAAGCCATTCATTACTTCCATGAACTGGGTCATTTGGTTTCTCATCTCTAGCCTTTCGTTAGCCATCTGGGTTCTGACCTCTGTCAGATCTTGCTGTACTTGGTCCATCTGGATACCAGGAAGGTTGTTGCGAGTAGGATACATGTGCGGACGGTTGAGAGGGAACACCCGGCGGCGAGCAATAATTCCTGATGCACAACAAAGTTAGTAACAAACAAAAACCTACAAAACAAAACAACAGTTAGCATGCAATGCAGTATGCTTATTTATTTTCCAAGGTATCCGGCTTGGCTCTTGGTTTTGACCTTTCCAGACCCTGAGGAAGATGCTTTGGTGTTGCTTGAGAGGAAGAAAACCAAAAGGGAACAAACTAAACAAATATATTACAAATGGTGCATAATACATAGTTTTTTTTTTTTTTTTACAACACATGCCCCTGAGGGGTCAAAATACAACATAAAAGAAAAGTACATCAAATGGAAATAACAACAAGCAAAGTAATCAAACATCTAAGCCAAACTCATCCTCCTTAACCTCCTTCAAAAGTGCTTCAGTGACAGGACCAGTCGGATGCTCTGTAATGTTTCTGATGAGAAGGTTTCTGGTGGCAATAGCAGTGGTCAACTTCTTGTGTCTGTCCTGGTCCTTTGACCTCTTCAAACCAGCCCTAAGCTTCAACTCTGAAATCTCCTTCTGGGCTGCTAACAAAGCTTCCTGTTGCTTCTTCTCATTGGCCTCTAACTGCTCAATCCTGGCCTGAGTCCTCTTATCCTCCTGAGTGCGAGCCTCAGTGATTCTGACCCACCTATCTTGACTTTCTTTCAGATAGAGATCAGTCCTAGCCTTCTGAAACTGGGCCTCTTTGCAGGCATTCTTCAATATTTGCTCTCCAGCTCTTGATTTCTTGATGTAGTCCTCTGCTTTCTCAATCTTGGCTAGATGTTCCACTCTAAGCTTCTCCAACCCCTCAATGTCTATACGACCATCACTCCTCTCCCAGAGGGTCTTCTTCAGAGCTTGTGACAGATTCTCATTCCTTTCCTTCAGCTTCTCAAATTCTTCCAGGCTGACAGTGGTACTGTGGATGGTCCAGGTGCATCCTCAATGGTGAAAGGCATCCCAGAAATCTGAGCTCTAGCATGAGACCATTCATAATACTGAGCTGAATCCACATTATTGCACCTCCCAAGAATGGCTATCCCCTTGGTCTGGATGTTGTCCCAAGCCCAAGATGCTTGCTTGACAACAACTAGATTAGGCTTTATCTCACAATACAGGGTTTCAGCCAAGTCTTGTACTCTAGGAGGGTGAACCAAAGCATAGCCTAATTGTCTCTTAAACAGCAAAGGATTGTAGTTGATGCAACCCTTCACTCCTACCAGAGGTACATTGGGGTACTGCCCACAACTGGTGATGATGTCTTTGCCTTTGGTGCTCTGGGTGCACCATCTGATGTCATCTGAAGTCAAAGCAATAAGTCTCTTAGCCCAATTCTTCTATTGGTGAGGAATCAGGATGGCATCAGTCTTAGGTAAGTGTTTGAGAAGCCAGGTATGAAATAGGGGAGCACAGCATCTCACCAATTTTCCTCTTTGCTTCTCATTTCTTTGGTGAACAGAATAATAGAAATCCCCCAGCAATGTGGGTACTGGGTTCCTCAAAATGAAGAGATGAATGGCATTCTTGCTGATAAACTTGGGCTCATCTGCAAACAATATAACCCCATATATACTGAGGGCTAACAATGCACAAACTGCCTTCCATTCTCCCAAGGAGGCCTTCAGGATGGCCTGAGAAGTCAGAAAGTCTAGGTGCAAACCAGGGATCCCTGCCTTTGTTGTCATGTTCTGCTCAATCAGAATAGGCTCCAGGTACAGTGCTTTTGCCACTTCTCCACTGCTGGGAAAAGTCATCTCTGGGTTGAAGGGGATATCACCCCTGACACGTACTCCAATCAATGATGAGAACTCCTCTAGCAGAGGTCCTAGCTGAAAGTTCTGGAAAGTGAAGCATCTCAAAGGAGGGTCATAAAACTGCAGGCAAGTGTGAATCAAACTCCTCTGAGAAGGGTCTAAGTCCATAACCATATCAAGGATGCCTCCATAATGCTCTCTGAATAATGGGATGTGGTCTGGAGTGATAAGTTCCTGGACCTGCCTGATGCCAGCCAGCACAGGCTCAAAGAAATGGTATGAAATGTTGCTCTTCTTGGGTGCCATGACTGCTGATGAAGAGCTGAAGCAAATGCTGATGATGAAGACTGATACTGGAGATGAGCCACTGACAGGCTAATGCTGGTGATGATGAAGATAGCTGAAGCAGACAACTGATGAAGATGACTGAATTAGATAACTGATGAACAGAGGTCTATGCAGATGAAGGGGTCAAAACCAAGCCAGATATAATGTGGATACCCTGAAAAACAAATAAACAAATGTTAAATGATGCAAATGATGAGCATGCAAATGATATGCAAGGGTTTGTGATCAAGCTGGGTCTGATTACTGTCTGGATATAGGAAGGCCCATGTATGTTTAAGAAGTCCAGATGGAGTTTCAGAAGTCCAGTAACCAAGGTGGGGGACTCAAATAAAGAGTCACATGTCTTGGGTTAAATCACAAGAACTGTCTAAAGTGAAGCATTCTTAAACACAATAAGTAACAGGGTATGATGTGGCCAAGGGTTCCTGCAAACCTGTAAACAGCCCAACCCCCTCCCAGGTAGTGTCCTAAAACAAAGATCCTCAGACTTGGATCAGTTATGAGAAGTGTAAACACTTCTAACCCGGAGGTACAGTGTTTACAATAACCATAAAAGATCCTCCTCTAATTCACCTCATTTTCTGAAGGTTATAATAAAGGTCATCCAGAGTTAGCAGGCTTCCCAGATAGCCCTAGCACTACAGGAAATCTGTAGCACAGAGTTCTCAAGAAGAAACCCACATCTGAACCGTGTTTCATATTCCCGCACCAGACCGAAATGGAATGGGAAAGAACATGAACCACTCTAGACTAGGTGTCACTCAGGTCCCAGGTATAGGACCTTAAACTCTCCATAGAACCCCACCCACCAAAGCAACAGAACCAGATCCAGCCAGATGACAGTATGACAGTATGATGTATATAAAGCTGTAAAGAAAGCAATAAATAACTGTACATAAAGCAATAAATAAAGCAACTATATAAACACAATTAGCACATAACACCCCAGTAAACAAAAATCAATCAAGCGCTAGGAGGAACCCACAAAACGAACCAGAAGCCCTGGTTACATTATAAGGATTCCCCAGCAGAGTCGCCAAGCTGTCGCTCCCGCCAAATGAGGCCAGGTCAAATGGGGTACAGACGCGAACGGTCGGTGAAAGGAGAAGAGAACACACAGGGGTGAACTCAAGAGAAAAGAAAAGAGTCGCCAGCTAGGCATTTTTATCCCGGGGGAAAGGTAATGCTGCATAAACCTAGAAGGATATGGATAAGACGGTTGCGAACCAGAGAGACTGAGAAAGGGGGTTGGTTACAACCTGGGAAGGTATGAGCACCCAGATTATCCGCCGTAATCGACGGGATCCACGCTTAAAAGATTTGTGTTTTAAAGGGGTAGTGTCAGTGCTATATGTGTATCAAAGCTGAAAAGAATGCAAGTGTCAGTGTAAAAGAAATGTAAAGTGTATAAGTGAAGTGTCAGTGAGAGAATAGGAATGAAGTGCTCAAGATCATGAGGCTTAAAAGAATGAAACTGGAAGGAGGGGGAATATACAAAGACTTTTGTTCGATAACTGTTAAGTTATGCCTACGTATCCTCTCGTGCAATGAGGAAGTCAGAACACCGTAGTTCGACCCAAAGAGACTGAAAGATAAATTGACTTGTGAACTGCCTACTTGTCTATGCTCAAGTGTATGACCTGTCTGGCTCAGGTGCAAACTGTCTTGCATTAGACGGAAGAAGCGAGTTCTCGTTTGTGAGTGAATGAGGTGAGAAAAGAATCCCGGAGGAGACGTTTATTGTTTGTTTTTTGAGTTTTCAGTCTTTTATTGCTTTTGAAAGTTTGTCATAGGAAAATGAGCTTAAGCCTAAACCAATGGGTTAGTAAACTCATCACATCTTCCCTCTGATTAGGGGTAAAGAGAATACCTTAAGTATGAAGTCAGTATCTCACACTTAATCACCATGGTGTAGGATTAAGATTATTAACCTACTTGTGATTAGTTAGATGTTTTTGTTGTTTTTGTTTAGTGTTAAGTAATGAGTTTAACCCATAATCAGGGATTAAACAGACTCATTACACCATCCTAATAGAAGGATAATAGATGAGAATGTTTAAGCTGAGAAAGACTCCTCAACTTAATCCATGATTAGGGATTAACCTCATGACAAAACAAAGCCTTTATTAAAGTGGATTTTAGTTAATGGTAAGATGAAGAAGTGAGTTTTATGGCTTGTAAGACAACTTGAGGGGGACTTGTCCATTAACACTAGGGTTAGTCCTTCTTAACCAATTAAGGAAGAATTAGAACCCTAATGCAAGGCCCAAGTTACAAGTTTGATGTCTTGATGATTATTAGATGGATTGATTAAAGGATTTAAACACATTAAGGGTTTAACACTTAGGATTAAAGTTATACACTCCATCCTAATAGAAGGATGTAGGCACAAGCTTAATCACAAAGCCTTAAAGCCTTTAGGGTTTAGTCCCTGATTATGAGGTGAGAAGAGAAGACTCAAAGATGACACAAAGGTAAAAGCTAAATGGGGGACTAATAAAACCCTAATTGTCATCATGCTTGGAGATCCTGAGGTTTGTGAGGTTTAAGAAGAATCTTCAAGGAACCACCAAGGAGAGAAGCAGATGAAAAGAGAAGGATGCAAAGGGAAGCAAAACAACTTGCTTCACTTAAGAAGTCAAGTTGCTTGAAGAAAGAAAGTAAGATGAACATGAATGAGAAATCTCACTCCAAAGCACAAGATAAAATGCAGCAATGATGTACAAGAGAGATGAAAAGAGATTGTGAGAAGTGAAGGAAAATTCACTTCTCAATACAACTTACCACCTGAAAAGTTAGCAAAAGAAATGAAATGCAATGCAAATGAGATGAAATGTCATGATGCAAATCAAAACCAGAAGCATAAGTATGATGTTAATGATGCTAAGAGATGATACAAACATGAAACAAGGCATGAGGATGATCATACAAACATATGGATGCAAGAGAAGCATGTTTTGAACCATGGATGTTCATGAAAAGTTATGGAATGCAAAAGACATATAACATAGCAAATGAAAGATGCAATGATCAAACATGATTCTAATATGTCCTAAGATGTCTTATGAATCAAATGGATGCACAAAATGTCATGGCAAGTCATGTTATGCAAGCAAATGGAAGATGGATGCAAGGGAAGGCATGAATTGGGGTTTATGATCAACCCTTAAAGCAAAAACCAAAATCAGAAGCATATGACATGATAAAAAATTGAAAATGCACTCAAAGATACCCTAGACCTATACAAACTCACTTCCCAAAGGAGGGGATCCAACTCTTAACCTAGTGAAAGTTGTGAATTTCCTAAGATTGCTAGGGTTTTAAGGTACCTTGTCAAGAAAAATGCAAAACAAATTGAAAATGCAAGATCAAATCAAGTCAATTTTATCCTATAAACTACATGCTATGCAAGATGCAATGCCAAAAGAACCATCATCCAACTCTCAAGGGATAGGCATAAATGAATTTTTGAAGTTTGAACCAAAATATTACCTCAAAATGAATTTAATTCCATTGAAAATTATCAAAAGATATCAAGAACAAAAAAGAAATTTGGTTTGAGAGTTGGACAATGTTTCTAAATGTTTCTAAATGCAACATGAATTTTTTTGTGATTTTTAAATACCTAAAAGTATTTTTAATTAATTAATTCTCATTAATTAATTAAAAACAATCTTTTAAATGATTTAAAAATAATTTTTAATGCAAAAAATAAAAATAAAAATATTTTTGTGTTCTGAAAAATAATGAAAACCTTGACAAAAATTTTCATAATTTTTAAACATTTTTTGCTATTTTAAATTAAATGTACAAAATAAATCAAATAAAAATGAAAATAAAAAGAAATTGAATGGAAGTATGCAGGATGGACGAACCAGATTGATTCTGGGCAGGGAAAAGTTGACTTGGCGCCACATCCAATGGCCCAAGTTCAAACCTGGTTAATTCTGATTTTTAAATTAATTAAACTGAATTAATTAAGTTAATGAGGATTAGGGTTTCTAATGATGCATCATGTTCATTCAAACACGCGCGGTTCAACCCTGGTCAAGCCATCCTACGCTCCACATTCAAACTCACATTAATGACACAGATTAACCCTAATCAACTTCAGGTGGCCGGAGAAGACTTCCGGTCGTCTTCTCCGGCGAGACCTCTGACCTAACTCTCTCAAAACCTCACTAAATCATGCCAAAACCTCCAGATCAACTCAACTAAACATCCTAAACAACAATCCAGCCACAAAATCCATTTCTTTTTCGTGAATCATGAAGAACAAACAAAAATCAAATTTACGGGCAAAGTTTCAGACAAGCCATACATCCTCAAAACTCAATCATTTTCAAAAATAAAAGGGTCAGTGCATTCAGGGAAGCATGTAGATCATTTTAGAAACAAGAAATAAGAGTTCTGGAAAAATGAATTTCCATGGCTACCTGAATCGAAGCTTTCAACCCAAGAGCTTCTGGACCAGTTCCTTGCTGCCAATCAACTCTACTGACCTCCCTTAAGTGTTTGCAAAGCTTGTTTGAAGTTTATTTGGGCTGGTTTGAGAGATTGCTTGAGTTCTGTTCAAAGAGGGGCATAAATCGTATTTGGTTTATGTGAGGTTTCAGGGATGAGTGAGGGCAGGGAAATGATCAGTGAGACATGCTGAGATGTTTTGTGAAGTTTGTTTGAATGTTTGATGCTTGTGGAGTGTGTTTCGAATGAAAATGCATATGAGGCATAAACTTGGAACTATGGCTTGGGGAGAGCTTCAGCATGAATTGTGTTGTGTGTTGAGTTCCATTTTGTCCACTTATCACTCTTGGATAGGTCAGAGAGTGGGTGCTGGCCTATTGTGATTGGTATGGGTCTTTTGCCAAAAAGTCAAGCTTTGTGTAAGAGAGGTATGGGCTCATGGCTAGCCAAGGACAAGAGGGGTGTCCTGCGTAGCAAGAAGTGTGGAGAGCCCTAGGATCAGTTTTGAAGTCAGCTAGCTCATGGATTAGGGTTTGAGTGAGGTTTTGCAACTTTGTTCCACTTTGCCCTTTTTGAAGTTTCTTGGTCCATAAGTCATAAAAATGAGTGAAATTTTGATGCAATCTGATCTTTAGGCCTTGGTTTATGTTTGTGTGAAGTTTAGAAGTCCATTTGAAAGCTCAATTTGCCTTGGCAAGGGATTTTGCAACTTTGCCTCTTTGGTAGAAAACTTGAAATTATGTGATTTTTCCCAACTTTGACAAGCCATAACTTTAGGTCATTTGTGTAGTTAAACCTGGCTCTGCTCCCATGCCATTCTCAGTTCTTGTGATTCTTTGACTTTCTTGACTTTGTGAGGGTATAATATGATGTTTGAACACACATGGACCTCTTTTAAGTGATTGATGACCTTTGGAGTGGCTCAAATAGCTCCTGGATTGCTCAGATCACAAACCCTAGATGCAGATGACTTAGAATCAATGCAGTGAATAAAAAATGTGGTATGAGATGCTATGGTTGAGTTTATGCATATGAGAAGATCACAAGCCATGGTGTGAATGGGTGAGGGAAAATTTGGGGTGTTTACAACGATTAGGGACCTTCCTCCCTTAGAGCCTGCTAAATAATGGTCTTTCTCTGGCTTGATTTAGTTTTTGGTTTTCCTTGATTGATTTTACTTTGTGTGTGTTGTGTACACTGATGTTGTGTTTTTTTTGTTTTTTTTTGTTTCAATCATGGTTCGTCAGGGTCATAAGAATGAAGACTTGGTTGATGTTAGGAAGAGGAACAACATTCATGCTACCACTACCAGAAGATCCATTAGAAAAGTGTTTGGTGACAAAGGAATAGATCATGACTTGAATGAAGCCTTGTTGTTTTTTTTTCACCGAGTTCCCTGACGCATACAAGGCTAAACAGATGTTTAACATCTTTAAAGATTATGGTTAAGTGATTGAAGTTCTCATTCCGACTAGGCTTTACAAGAGAGCGTGGAGATTTTGTTTTGTTAGATTCAAAAAGATTGAAGATGAACAACTTTTTACCATTAATCTGGACAACATTGTCATTAATGGCAGGAAGATGTTTGCTAACATTCCTAAATTCAAAAGTGACTTGCAAGAGAATAGAACTAGAAAATCGGGCAATCGTACCAATGAGATTCACAAAGATTTTCCAAAATGGTGTGAAAACTAACTTTCATAGATCGGATGTTGGCAGAGTTTTGTAAGCTCAAATCATCAAAGAAAATCGGTTTGGAAATGGTCAGAACAAGGTTTGTCCAAGTCAGGAGCTCATGGGTGATAAACCTAACTTTGCACATCTTATGTTCGATGTTGATAATGAACATTTAGAACGTTTCGAACAAGCTTTCGTTGGGGTTCTAGTCAATCTGGGATATTCATTTAAGGTTCAAAAAAGCACTTCATATTGAAGGTTTCTTCAAAATTAAAGCCAACCCTTTGGGTGATAATCTTTTCTTTTTGGAAGAGGAGGTGACGGGAGACATAAGTAGGATGATCAAGAAAGATGAAGATTTGGTGGCTCGGTGGTTCGTAGATGTCCACCCTTGGTCTACTTCAGATGCAAACAAAGAAAGGTTAACTTGGGTCAGTTGTTTTGGACTTCCTTACCATGTGTGGAGGGAGAATGATTTCAAATTCTTGGCTATCAGAATTGGAAGTTATGTGAAAATGGATGAAGACACTCAGAAACATAACAAATTGGATGTAGCAATGTTTTTAATTAGGACGAAATTTGCAATGAACCTTAATGAGGTCATCAACATTGATATTAATGGTAACTCATTTAGGATTAAAATTGTTGACGACTCATTTGGTATTTGCCCTTTTAAATCACAATTATCAAAAGAAAGACAAACTAAGGATAGTTTAAAGGTTAGTTCTTTTAACAGTGAGGATCAAGAGCTATTTGGATCTGAGAAATTAGGAGACGATTTGAAAATAGGCAGTGGTGTTCTTGAGGATGGAGAATATAAGGGGAGGAGTCACATCAATAGAGATGTGGGGTGGGTGTGGATGTGGGTTTGGATAATGGGCTTGTACCGGGCACCCCAATTGATATAAACACTCCCAAAAGTGAAAGCTCTCCATATTTGGACAAATTTTGGTAAAATAAAATGTTGGAAGAATTGGTTCAACTTGAAATTCAAAGCTAAAGAATTTTGCAATTGACAAAGATGTCGAAGGAGATATCCTAACAGAAATACTGGACATCTTGACTGCTTAACAATTAAACATGTACCAAATTTGTTCCAAGATTATAGGAACTGTCAGAAGTGGATCAAGGAAAGGATTGAAGCCCAACAGAAGACTATATAAGGAGACTTAGACCTAGGATTAGATTAACCTTTGTAACTTTTGTATCACTTATAACTTATTAACCTAAATACTTTGTAAAATAAAGGTTTAGGGTTTGAGAGTCGTTGGCTCTCTTAAGAGTTAGAAGTCTCCCCTTTTCATTATGGGATGCATGGAGGAAGTAAGAGATACAAGGGCACAATCAGAAGCCTTTAGGCAATGATTTATGTAATGTTCTTGAACGAAGCTTTGAAGCAAGTCCAGGATAGCTTGGAGGTCAAGAAATCGTAACAACTTCTGAAGATCAGCAGAAGACAGAGACATCACAAGTGTTGATGAAGGATGTGAGTAGGTTCTCTTATCATAGTTGTAAACGACTAGAGTTTAGCTTTGGTAAAGATGTTCATTAGGGTAGTGATTATGAGCCAAAGTTGTAAACGAGGGAGTTTAACTTTGTGACGATGCTACAATTTAATGGAGTCTTCATCCTGGATTGGTATCCCCCAGATGTAGGTTTTTTAACACCGAATTGGGTCAACAATTACTATGTTCTTTATATTCTGTAGATTAACAGGTTTATGTTATATGTTTTATCTTGACATGTTGTCTTGACATCTATTGGTATCTGTGCTACACTACTTCAAAACAACAGTTGTGTAATTCTTCTGTTCACGAAAGTGCAGTAATCATTATCTTAACATTAAGGTATGACTTTGCAGTATCTTCATAACCAAAATTTCAATTATTATCAGAGCAGACATCCTGATCTACTTTTTGTACGAGATCCATGGAGTACTTTCTAGTGATTAAACAGGAGAAGTTACTTTTTGAAGGGTTCTGCAACAACAAACGGGAGGAGTGGTTAGTTCTCTTGGATGGTGTCCTAAAAGATGTTTTGACATCTTGTCTAGGGAAAGTTGAAGTTGTTAATTGTGGATTCCATTGCATATGTTCTGATTGAAGATATCCAGTAGTATGGGATACTGGAGTATTGATTGAAGAAAGCTTGTAGCTTTCCCTACCTGGTTTTATTCTTGTAGATGTCAATCGGTTTGAAGACACATATAATTCCAAAGTCGGGAGAAGAGGGATGTTATTGTGATGATTGAGTCTTATGTGACTTGGTACGTGATTGAGTGGCGTTATCATGTATGATGAAGTCAGACTGGATAAAAGAGGTAAGGTGAATTATCAAACTCATACTCTAGGGGTTTGATGATTACTTGTTGGCTAAGTTGTTGAAGACACTTGATATCATGATCAAGTCCGATCAAGGCAATTCAGTTGTATTCTGGAGTCAGTTAGTTATTCTTCAGACTAGGAAGTGCTTTCTTGGAAGCATGGAAGTGAAGAAAGTGGAGGTCATTTATTTTCACCATTCATAAACAGCGTGCGAGGAAGAACTCATACTTCTTACCCTAAGGATGAGTTCACACATTTAAGGTAATTTGGATTCATTTAGAGAGAATATTAAGAGCTTGAGTCAAAGGGGAAGCCTTGATATCTTAACAACTTGCACAACAACGAAAAAGACATCACGAAGAGGAATATTTATGTGATATTCAGAATATGCTGGAATCAGATAAGGGTTATTAATACAAGGATTAAAAATCAATTACTTTGTGCATACTTGATTATCCTTATGATTCAAGATTGAAGATGTTATATCAGATATTCTAATATCTCTTCATCAGAGGTTTGAAGAATCATGGGAAGGGTTCTACATTCACTCATAAGTCTCCTAAGCTTTTTACCTAGGATTATTGGCTTCGCATCTTTTCCTAGAAAGTATTGAGACTTGTCCAGACGATGATGCATTATTTTTTAAGATTGAGATGGAAGACTATGAAGACATCATAATCTTGATGACCTACATGGATTGGTTTATTTTTTATCCAGGTACTTTAGGGCATTCCAGAATGCTCATCATAGAGTTCAGATAGGTGGCATATCAGAAACTTCATGAAGACGGATCTACTCAAGGAAAGGTCGCATCCTTGGTACAGCTGTGAGGGTTAGTCTCTAACTAGTCCTTCTGAAGATTCAAACATTGGCAGATTTTAAGTCTTTATAGAAGCACCAGCAGGTATTCATCAATGTGTGAGATTGTTTGAAATAACTGCAAAATCAACAGAATAGAGGTTGTCTACTCAAACTTGGTGATTGAATCAAATCTATAAGAGGATGAGACTCTTGTTTTATAAAGGGAGGAAGTTATTTCAAGTGGCAGAAGAAGGAGTTGATTTCAATAACTAGATGTCGAATCACAATGTTTTGACATCTAGTTTCAACATCAGAATCTTAGTTGGTATAGTGGTACATCAACTCAAGTTATGGTGATCTACAGGAATGAACAGGGATGCTTAAAAAAGATCGTTCTCATGGTAGTTTGAAGGAGTTGTATGAAGGAGAATATGTTATATTATCCATGGCTTGGCGAGTCTAAGTGTGTATTGTTATTGAGCAAATGGATACATGTAACTTGAAGATCAAGTTCAATTGGTAGATCATGATATCTTTGTGAGAGTTCTGACATACGTGAAGAAGACAATATATGGCTATTGGCTTATTCATATGAGGATTCATGAAGGAGGTGATCAAACTGTGGCATTTGGTTGTCTTAGAAGTGGATTCAAGGAATCAAGATAATTATCAGGTGGCAGCTGGTTAGTCTTGAGGTTATGTCTTGGAAACAATTACTCTTGGGCAGAAGAGTTATAAGTTGAAGGCTCAAGAAGATTTATTTTCTTCTTGAATGTGGATAAGAGGTTACTCTCTTTCTGGAGTTCTTATTCAAGATGGTGGTGCAGTGATGAAGGTTCTTCGGTTCTTTGGATTATTATGTTGTAGTAATTTCAATTGGTGGAGCATATCAAATTTGTTGTCTTGGTGTGTGAAAGATGTTCTAACATTTTGTTAGACATTATCTGGGAAGGATATCCTTTATTAAGGATGATGATTTCTCTGGTTCTAGGAAATTTTTACCTACATGTCTGCCTTGGATGGAGAATGTATAGAAGACTGAAGTAGATAAGGTATTGATTTCTTAGAATTCTGCATGTGGAGAATCAACAACTTGTCAGGAGTATTCCAAATTATCATACAGGTGAATGATAGGAATGACTGCCTTTGAAGGCGTTGAGTGATTGTCTATTTTAGAAAATCTTGTGGAAGGACTTTTTCTAGCAAGTCATGCTTTTCTATAGCATGTGTCCAGTATCTGACACTGATGGACTGAAAACAGACTGATTTTAATGTTGTTCCAACAGTTTGTTACTATGAGAATGGCGATCCTTATGTGCTCACAGATAGCATGATGGTTTTCATGTGTGAGTAATTGTTATTTCTTGTCATAAGGGATAGTGACTTAAAAATGAATGTGTTTCAGCAGGTGGCTGAACAAAGGGTGCTGCTCTTGAAGACATTGAAGATGCGTCTTATATTTTCCATTCATTCCTACGCGGGTGCTCAGGGGGCATAAATTGTCTTAGATAGGGGGAGTTGCCTCTTGATATAAGGATCATCAACACCAAGCTTGTGGTGAGTAACAAGCAGAATTTTTCCATCCAGGAGGAATGAAAATGTCAAGTGTTATGTCTTGACATTGTATTGTTGCAAGTTGGGTAAAAATTGACAATACATAATATATGATTCTTGTTGGATGCTCAAAGAATCGTTGAAGAATCTGGGGGAATTCATTTTTCTCTGCAAATTATTATCAGTATTTGTGAAGGTATATATGATTCATATGTGAATCTCAGTCTCAATTATGTCTTGTTGTGTAGATGGGGAGCTGCTGATAAGAATCTCTGTTACATGTCAGAAGGAGGGGTAAAAATCAATAAAAGTGTATTACATGTGAATGTGTAAGAGCTTGTACTTAAGAAAAAGCAGTCAAAACATGAATTAATACATAAGGCTATTTTTCTTTCTTCAAACTGAGTTAGAAGAAAACATGGAATTTCTAAAGATCTGGATGAGCTTGGTATGGATCTAGATTAATCTAAGATTTTTTTTTTCAAATTTTAACTAAAAAGGGGGAGAGAAGGATAGTTCTGCTAGTCATTAGTTTTGAAGCTGAAGTATTCAAAGATGTTCTAACATTATTTCTCCACATCTCAGTGATCTTAGATATTTTTGTGTCTTGTGATCTGAGTTATGGACACAGTTATGTCATGTGATCTGAGTTACTCATGTTAGGCATTTGTCACTAAAAGTATTGCCATTGCTTTTCTTCATGACAAGTATCGGTTTTTGGGTTGAGGGGGAGCATTCTGCATCTTTTCCCTCATGTACTCAGTCAGAAATATAGAGTGGGTATAGAAATTATCTTATCCCTTCTCAATAATCACATGAATTTTCATTGCATACACCATCGATCTGGAGTTCCTCTGTGCAGGATTGTTTTATCCAAAATTTTCCAAAACAGGGAGATTGAAAGCTCTTCAGATTTGGACAAATTTTGGTAAAACAAAATGTTGGAAGAATTGGTTCAATACGAAGTTCAAAGCTAAAATATTATGCAAATGACAAAGATGTCGAAGGAGATGTCCTAACAGAAAGACTAGACATCTTGATTGCTCAACAATTAAACATGTATCGAATCTGTTCCAAGATTTCAGGCGCTGTCAGCAGTGGATCAAGGAAAGGATTGAAGCCCAACAAAAGACTATATAAGGAGACTTAGACCTAGGGTTAAATTAAACTTTGTAACTTTTGTATCACTTGTAACTTTGTAACCTAAATACTTTGTAAAATAAGGTTTAGGGTTTAAGAGTCATTGGCTCTCTTAGGAGTTAGAAGTCTCCCCTCTTTAGTATGGGATGCAGGGAGGAAGGCGGAGATTCAAGGGGCACAACCAGAAACCTTTAGGAAATGGTTTGTATAATGTTTTTGGACGAAGCTTTGAAGCAAGTTCAGGATAGCTTGGAGGTCAAGAAACCGTAACAGGTTCTAGAGATCAGCAAAAGACAGAGACATTACAGGTGATGATAAAGGATGTGAGTAGGTTCCCTTATCAGAGTTGTAAACGACTAGAGTTTAGCTTTAGTAAAGATGTTCATTAGGGTAGTGATTTGGAGTCAAAGTTGTAAAAGAGGGAGTTTAACTTTTTGACGATGCTACAATTCAATGGAGTCTTCATCCTGGATTGGTACCCCGGATGTAGGTTTGTTAATGCCGAATTGGGTCAACAATTACTGTGTTCTTTATATTCTGTAGATTAACATGTTTATGTTATATGTTCTCGACTGAGATGTCCCAACATGTTGTCTTAACATCTGTTGGTATTTGTGTTGCACTACTTCAAAACAACAGTTGTGTAATTCTTATGTTCACTAATGTGCAGTTATCATTGTCTTAACATTAGGGTATGGCTTTGCAGTAACCAAAAAGGAAGAAAAACTTATTGCGGAAATTTATCAAAAACTTAAGATCCCTTTTCCCCTTCTTACTATTCTACTCTAATGCATTTTAAATGTAATGGAAATGGATCTTCTTATCCTTATAGAATTCTGGATGGGAGTAAAAACCATAAGGAGGTCTTTGAGGAGGAAGACTCCATATCTAGAGTTTCTAAGGGGTCATATTTTGTTGGAGATTTGTTGGGCCATGTATATTTTAATCATGGTAATTCTAGAATAAAAAAGAAGCTTGAGGGCCTTCCTTCCAAAGTTTTGGTATCCATCAAAAACCTTGGGGTAGATTCTGATGAAGACGATGGAGTGTTTGAATATGCCATTTGAAAGATGGAAACCATGGACAAATCAAAGGGTAAGAAGGATATAGCTAAAGGTAGTTTATGAATTTCTTAACCTATAACATTATAGGGTGTGGTAGTGTGATTAAAAGGAAGAAATTTAGAGCTTTGTTGAATAAAGTGGGGGTTGATTTTTGTTTCCTTCAAGAAACAAAGTGTTCTTCGATGTCAGACGATATGGTTTTCAGTTTGTGGGGTGATCAGGATTGTCAATGGTCAGCTTCAAATGCGGTCGATCTTACAGGAGGGATACTCACAATATGGAGAAAAAATTGTTCGAACCTATATGTAGTTATTGTGGTAATGGATACATTGGAGTAAATACAATTTGGAAGGGTATGAACACATATTTTTTTAACATTTATCCTCCATGTACCATTGCTTAAAACAGAATCCTTTAGAGCAAAATTCTACATCTAAAATTTATTCTGGCGGTGGGAGAAGGGGTTGTTGCGGGAGATTTTAATGCCATAAAGTGTGCTAGCAAGAGAATTGGAAGTAACGCTATTAATATAAGACATTTGGCTTAATTTAGAGACTTTATTGTTTTATCAGGTGGAGTTGATCTTCCTATTATTGGGAATAACTTTAGTTGGTAAAATTTCCAGAACTACAAAAAACCCATTTAACAACGGTTGATAATTAATGACACGGGTGAGGGCGTTGTTATGTAGAGTGTTGTTGTATATGTGATACTTACAATCACGGTCAAGTAGGCGTTATAATAAACCGGAAAGCGCGCTACCTATCACAATGGATTTTACAATACACCATTGAAATAATAATAATTGTCCTAGGTTTGATTCCCTGCAGAGGCGTTTTGATATTTATTTTTTCCTGGACAACGCACCAGATATTATAACGGTTATGAAATATAATCGTCATTAATTTTCTAAAAAATTAACAAATATGATAACGGTTTTGAAATACAATTGTCGTTAATATGTCTATAAAATTAACAAATATTATCCTGATTTTATAATTAATCTCATTTTTACCTGTATTAATGTTCTCCATATCACAACATAATAGAAAATACAATTCATATTTTGTGATAAAGTTTTCATAATAATATTAATCAGAACAATGAATCAGATATACCACATTACGGTGAATCATAATAAACAACTTATATATTCATAATATCACATTACAGTTTAAAAGAACATAACTTACATATTCATAATATCATATTACATTTTATCAGAAGACACTTTATATAACTTCACATAATTGTAATTTGGTGTATTGATATCTTGTCTCTTGGTGTCTTGTCTATTGGCCTGGTGTCTGGATTCAAAATACATATGATTTCAAATAATTATACTTGTTAGTAAAAATTCTTCTAAACTAACATATAATTAATATATTATGAATAAATAATAAATTACGTACTTGTTAATTTTCCCATATACCTTCTTCATGATTGAGTCGTATAGCATGCACGACATCTCCATCAACTTCATCATATGAGGTAGGAACTTGTGTTGTGTAAGAAAGTGTGCATGGAATATCGAGACTTTCATCACTAAGAGGAATGTGTTTTCCTTGGAGAACGATTGACCATTTCCCCGATATGTCTGATGGATCGGTAACATAGAAAACTTGATTTGCTTGAGAAGCCATGATAAATGGTTCGGTATTAAAAAATGTCTTTCCAAGGTAGACCCGGGTGAATCCTAAGTCATCAATGTCTATACCATTACTATTATTGGGAAACCCACTTGCATTTAAATAAAGCCACTTTAAAAATAACATAATCAATCTCCCAAATCTCATCAATGATACCATAAAACGTGGTAGTTGCTAATACCGGATTCTTATCTTTTGAACTAGAGAAATACATTGATTTGGCTTCAACCATAACCCCACTGTTTTGCATTGTACTACGGTCATCTTTTGATTTTATATAAAAGGTATGATGACCAATGTCGTGTGTACTCCAAGTAATGACACAAAATTTTGGCTCGTATGACAACCATTTAAGTATATTGGATACACTATGATCATTAGATACACTTTTATTAAACCAATCCACGAATCTATTGTTATCCTCTATCAACAACAACTTGTCACTCATTTGGGGATATTGTTTTCTTCATAATTCTTTTGTGAGTATCTATGAAAAGTTGAAATTCATCTATTTTATTCAATATATAGAAATTTCCTTGAATAACTACATCCTGAGCCATTGACCTAACATTTAAACCTTGAATACCTCTTTCGTCTGTGTCAGCATGACAAGACTTTGGAATTCCTATAGAATTTGCATCCGACAAATAGTTTTTACAAAACTCAACAACTTCTTCTATGATATACATTTCAACAATTGAATCTTTCGGTCGATGATGATTCTTCGTATATCCTTTAAAGATCTTCATATATCGCTTTATTGCATATATCCACCTTAAATAAACTAGACCACAAATTCTGATTTCTCTGATGAGATGAACAAGTGAACCATAATGTCAAAAAGAGATGGCGGGAAATAAATCTCCAATTGACACAAGATTATGGCAGCCTCGTCTTATAATTCATCCAATTTTTTGAAATCAATAACTTTATTACATATGACATTGAAGAACAAACACAACCTTGTTATACTTACTCTCACATTTTTTGGAAGGATCCCACGGATAGCCACTGGTAGAAGTTGTTGCATTAAGACATGACAATCATGAGATTTTAAACTAATTAACTTGAGATCTTTCATTGATACAAGTTTCTTGATATTTGATGAGTAACCTTGCGGAACTTTAATACCTTGCAAACACTCACATAACAACTTATTTTCCTTTTTAGATAGACTGTGACATGGTGGAGGCAGATAAGTTCTTTTTCCTTTCTCTATTAGAGCCAACTGTTTTCGTATACCCATCTTCTCCATATCAAGACGTGAAGTCTTATTATCTTTAGTATTTCCCGGAATATTTAGAAGTGTGTCAATCAAACTATCACACACATTTTCTCCATGTGAATCACATCAAGACAATGTCTAACATCAAGACTTGACCAATATGGATAATCAAATAAGATGGACATCTTTTTCCATATATTTTTTGCAACCGACCCTTTTTCTTTTTATTTCTTCCCATCTTTTTCTTTTTCTCTCTTCCCAAATTTTTATTTTTCTCTCTTCCCAAAGATAACATTAATGTGTTCCTGTCATTGATAAACTTCATCACCGGTTAAAGGCTCAGGAGCCTCACCTAACTCTTGCTCTTCACTAAAAGCCTTTCACAATCTACGACAAGGATGACCCGGTTTTAGAAATTTTCGATGCCCAAGGTAAACGGTATTCTTTCCAAACTCAAGTTGGTGAAAATAAGTATCATTTTCACATATAGGACACACTTTATGTCCTTTAACACTGTATCCATCCAAGTTATTGTAAGCTGAAAAGTTGTTAATAGTACAAAATAACATTGCATGCATATTAAACCTTTCACCAGAATATGCATCATTAACTTCAATTCCTTCATCCCATAAAACTTGTAAATCATCAATTAATGGACTTAGATAAAGATTTATGTCATTACCAAGTTGTTGTGGTCCATAAATCATCATACGTAACAGTATATACTTGTGTTTCTGCACAACCAAGGAGATAGGTTGTAAATGGTGAGAGGAATAGGCCACGGAGTATGATTAGTACTCAGATTATCAAAAGGGTCATTCCATCAGTGGCAAGCCCAAGCCTAAGGTTTCTTGGCTCGACACCAAAATCCAGAAACAACGAATCAATTTTCTTCCATTTCAACGAATCAGCTACATGGCGAATGTCTCCATCACGAATCCTTTCATCTTCATGCCATCTAAGATTCTTTGCATCAATTGAATTAGCAAAGAGTCTCTTTAATCGTGAAACTATTGGCAAGTACCATAACATTTTAGCAAGATGATGCTTACTACTAACAATGTCATAGTCATTGTCATCACCATTGT
This sequence comes from Lathyrus aphaca, assembly GCA_963966055.1. Classification (NCBI taxonomy): domain Eukaryota; kingdom Viridiplantae; phylum Streptophyta; class Magnoliopsida; order Fabales; family Fabaceae; genus Lathyrus; species Lathyrus aphaca. The sequence continues at coordinate 86,142,466 of OZ014520.1, forward strand.
GGCCTTCAGCTTGTAACGCGACACACCATATTTCTAACATTAACACAAGTCTTCATACTCTTTCCGATATAATATGTAATCATTAGGGCAAGCATGTATCTTCATATACTCCAGACCCATTAGACACAATATCTTCTTGGCCTCATAGCAACAATCCGACAATTTGTTATCTTTTGGTATAAATTCAAGTAATTATGTGAAACTTTTATCTGACCATCCATTTTTAGCCTTCAAATTAAACAACTTTAATACTGCCGAAAATCGTGTGAACTTTGTGCATCCCTTATATAAATGGATGTCTTTATTACTAGATAAAGTATCATAAATATGAGCATTCTTAAAAGAAGATTCCCCAATATCATAGAACATATCCTCTAGTTGATCTTCTATATATTCATCTACATCCACTCTTTGACGTTATGACACCCGACTTTCCTCGTTATCCACCTCACCATCTCACGTCCATATTATATAATTTTGAAATATACCATCACAACAAAGGTGATTGTGTATTTCTTTCATTGTACCATTTTTGATATTCGCACAAACAACACAAGGAAAATAAAAGATACCACTATTGTCAGGAAGATTTTTATCTGCGTATTCAAGAAATTCACGAACTTAGTTCTCATAAACCGGATTTAATCTATTGGCTTTCATCCAACTACGATCCATTACAACTTCTAGAATTTATACATGTATAATAATGTGAATGACAATCCAAAATTTAATAAAAAAACTTCAGCATATGCATATACAATATGAAAAAAGAAAAAATCAATGAAGATGTACTCTCATACTAAACGTAAAGCATATGAAACATCTCATTCTGACTTGAGAATATACAATATGAACATAGAGAAAATAAATGAAGATATTAAAGAATACCGTACTTCGAAGTTGAAGAAGAAAATGAACGATAACGGTGAATATTTGAGCATGTACAACATAAATCAAGAAAAAAGAAATGAAGTTGCTGAAGAGTGTCTTACTTCGAAGCTGAAGAAGCAAATGAATGAAGAGGGTGAATATTTGAGCTCCAAATGAATGGATACGAAAAGGGTATAGGTTATGTCACCACTATCGTCTCTGGCTCGCTTGTTCGATTAGGACGTCTTATGAAAGAAATACATAATAATTTTTCTTTTAATTTATCAATAAAGCTTTTAATCTCGGTTGGAAAACAAACTATAGTGGAATCTTAAACCTAAAACAACAGTTGATTAACAAACTGTTGTAAAATTATTTACAATTTATTATTTAAATAATGGTATTAAGTGACACACGCTAAATGTATCCTAAAAAATGGAAAAAATGTAGCTGCAAGGAATCGAAGCTTTATTACATTTTATTTATTACTATAGTTGTTTAGTATAACCGTTCCAATATCATTTACAATTTATTTTTTAAATAATGGACTTAAGTTACACGCGCTAAATATACTCTTAAGAAGGGAAAAAATATTGTGGTAAGGAATCGAAGCTTGCTACATTTTATTTATTACTATGGTGTTTTAATTCAACCGTCATTAGATGACTGTTCATCCCTCCAGCTTATGCTTGGGCGTGAAATATTTACCTATTACAACGGTGTAAAAGGATGTGTTGTAAGCCTGGAGTTGTTGTTTTAGCGTTTTGTAGTAGTGTCCTTTGGCGAATCTTGCAGTCGGCTTGATAGGTTCATTATCACCACTGGTCTTTTGAATAAGTAGAATTTGGTGCACCAAAGGGTGGGGGAGAGGGATATTTTTTATCACAAGCCGGTGTGGATTTCAGCTAGGAATATCAACTGGGGTCCAAAGCCGTTCAGATTTATGAAATGCTGGTTAGAGCACCCAGATTTGTTGGCTTTATGAAGGAGGCTTGGGAATCTTTTTATATACATGGAAAGGCTTCTTTCGTTTTCTCTAAGAAATTGCAGTTTTTTTCAGGGCAGACTAAAATGGTGGAATCATAATGTTTTTTGTTGGATTGACACTAGAATTATGAACAACATTGGAGTTATCAATGAAATCGAAGACTTGTTTGCTTATAAGATTGGTGTGGTTGAGGATGTTGACTTGACTGTTAGAAGCAATGCAATAGAGGATATGTGGAGTCATCTCAGGTTAAGGAAAGCATCCTTCATCAAAACAAATCGCATTAAATGGATCGAAGAAGGGGATTACAACATAATTTTTTTCCACGCGGCCATTAAAAAAACGTTTTCTGCAAATTATTTATCTTCGATTACCAATGACGATGATGAGGTGGAGGATATTAAGGGCGTGAAAGGCGTTGTTTTCGACAATTTTTAGAAGTAATTTCAAAGAGCCAGCATGTCTTTGGCGCACATTGAAGATGATTCTTTACATGCTGTTACAGAGTCCAATAGGTTATCTTTGGAAGTCCCGATTGATTTGGAGGAGATTAACATAGCAGCTTTCGATTGTGGTGGTGAGAAAACTCTTGTGTCGGACGCTTTCAGTTTTGAATTCTTCAGAAAATGTTGGAGTATAATTGGGAGTGGTTTTTCCAAATGCATTTTGGAATTCTTTATTGAAGGGATTTTACCTAAAGTGTCCAACTCATCCTTTTTGTTTCTTATTCCTAAGAAAGAAAATCCTAGAACCCTTGAGGAATATAGGCCCATTTGTTTAATTGGATGCGTGCATAAGGTTATTGCCAAGATCTTAGCTTGCCGTATATAAGGAGTGACGGGCAATATTATATCTCAGTCCCAAACGACATTCATTGATGGGAGGAATTTGCTCAACGGAGTTTTGGCTCTTAATAAAATTGTAGATTTTGAAAAAAAGATGCAAGAGGAATGGTTTGATGATGAAGGTAGACTTTGCAAAGTCATACAATTATGTCAATTAGTCTTATTTGCGTAAGGTGATGGAAATTATGAGCTTTCGTGATAAATGGATGTCGTGGATAGATGGGGGTGTTATGTATAGTCATATGTAGGTTCTTGTCAATGGTAGCTGTTCTGGATCGGCCCAATCCAGAACAATTGGGCCAAGAAGACCAATCCATTAGGCCTGCTCGACGTCGAGCACAATTATGAAAAGTGGTCCTTGTCGACCACAAACAGTCTGACCGCGATGAGGTTCCCTAACGGCTATTATTAACCGTTGCCTATTTTCACGGATTCCTCGATCCGCGCCTCGTAGAGTGGACCAATAATATTTCAGTTAGTCCCTTGTATAAACCCTCTCATTTGAGAGGGTCAGGTATTCAATTTCTCTGACCTTAATACTTGTACTTGCCCACTCTTTGCTCGGTTACTTACTTTGACATCGGAGTGCCTTGCAGGTACAACCCCTTTTTCTCCTCGACGACCGTCTCCATCAGCTCTCGAGGCCAGCCGCATCGGATCCTGATCTCCAGGTACGATCAGGTGGCACCGTCTGTGGGAAACTGATTTCCCCGTTCTTCTTTCAAAATCCTCAAAGAACCAAAGTTTTAACAAGATCCATGGCTGCTCGGGACAACCAGGAAAATCGATCGAACGATGGTATGATTCTCACACAACGTGAGAGCAACATCCATCCTCCTCTACATGACGAAACGGTGCAAGACCATCCGGACGGGAAGGCAGCATCACCTTCGCCCGATCGCGACCAACCTTTGGAAAGTCGCCCGGAAACTCTTTTTCCTTCGACTCCCTCAGGGTCATATTTCGCCGCATTGGTCGAGATCCTGAATCAAACAAACTTGCTGCTCCTCACCCATGGCGAGAAGATCGCCCGTCTTGAAGATAATTCTCGTCGTCGGCCACAATCTCCCACGAGACCCCAAAGGGAGCACACTCCGTCTCCTGCTAAGAAGAAGAGGAAAGGGCACACCGACGAATCAACAGGCGACAAACGTTTTCGTCAGTCTTCCCCACGACCCTCTCCTAAAAGAAAATCAAGAAGGAGCAGATCAAGATCTCCCTCTCCCCGACGAACAAAGAAACACGCTCACAGGTCTTCTTCGCTCAATTCCAGGGACAACGAGGACGCTCGGGGTCCCCTCTCATCTGAAATCATGGCGGCCAAGCTTCCAAGAGGCTTAGAAAAACCCCCTCCGTTAGGCTCGTACGATGGGACCACCGACCCAGACGAGCACATCGAAAATATCGATGCACTGCTCGACTATCGGGGTGTACGAGGGGCAATCAAATGTCGACTCTTTCCTACAACGCTGAGGAAAGGAGCAATGACATGGTACAAAAGCCTTGAGGCTGAATCCATTACATCATGGAAACAACTTGGACGCACGTTCTCCAGGCACTTTACCGCATCGAGACGACACCCAAAGACAGAGGCTTCGCTCGAAGCAATAATCCAGGGGAGGGACGAGCCTTTACGAACTTACATCGAGAGGTTCAATAAAGAAGCGGTCCAAGTATCCACGACCGACGACATGAAAAAGTACTTGCTAGAACGAGGGCTACGCCCCTCAACTGATTTTCATCGGGCGGTCGGCATTGAAACCCCGACCACCCTCGACGCGTTCCTACTGAAAGCCCAAGCCTACATCCAATATGAAGAAAAGCAAGCGGCCAGTTCAGTAAGAGACGCTCGACGCCGTGAAGACGCCAAACCACACCGGGTCGATGAACCTTCGACATCTCGTCGAGGAGGAGACAAAAGAAAGGATGATCACTCCCGTGAACCGCGGGAGCATCGGGGACCTATCGGTCGGTTCCATGAATATACACCTCTCCTGGCATCCAGAGAGAAAATTTTGTCTGAGTGCGCCAATTCGGAATTCAAACAGGCAGGGGTACGTTTTCCGAGGCAACAACCTAGCAAGCCCGACACGGATAAAACGAAATACTGCAGATTCCACAAGAGTCACGGCCACAACACAGAGGATTGCATCCATCTCAAGGACGCGATCGAAATCCTCATTAAAGAAGGGCATCTGAAGCAGTTCACCAAATCCAGAGACACTCCTCGACAGGAAACACAGGAGACCCAGAAAGTCGAGGAAGCCGTACCCATCCCTGCAGATGCTAACATGTAGATCGCTCTAAGCATTTATCGCCCGGAAGACTTCTTCCTACTAGAACGTGCCGAAGGGTCGGGGTACCTGTCCTCCCACAGCCCATGGGAAGCTTTCCCTACAACAATGGTCATCTTGGGAGGATGATTCAACAAACTCACGGTCGGATCCGTGAAACGGAAATTCGACCAGTTAATTGCTAAAGGACCCGCGCAAAATGCCACCCTCGATCCACCAAGAGAGGGCTCTGTACCCCTTGCATTTTATCGGGAGGAACTCTTGGGAGGGGCACCCAACGCTAGCATCCCTCTGCTCATCCGAGCACGCATGGCAAACTTTGATGTGAGGAGGATCCTGGTGGACCAAGGTAGCTCCTGCGACATCATGTACTCCCAGCTGTTTTCGACACTCCAACTAAACGAGACACACTTGACTCCATACGTCGGATCGGACCTTCAGGGTTTCAACGGAGCAGTATCCCGACCATGGGGATATGTCGACCTATTTGTTACCTTCGGGGCGAACGAGACAGCCAGGACGGTCAGGGTCCAGTTCTTAGTCGTAGACTGCCCATCTCTGTACCAATGCATCCTAGGACGACCGACCTTAGCCGAGCTAATCGCTGTGCCATCCACCGTCCACCTGAAGATGAAGTATTACACTACCTCAGGTAAAGTTGCCACATTGCACGGGGATGTTGACGCTGCCCGCAGGTGTTTCGAAGCAGCATCAAAAGGTCTCAGTTCAATATCATACCAACCAAGTCCCCCGACATCAAATTCACCAGATATTCCCAGGGCTTTCCCTCAGGTAGACTCGATCGACCTAGACTGCAGATTTCAAGACAGCAGCGAGGGCATCCAAAGGCCAACAGAATCGCTATCCCGACCAATACCAGATGGAGACTTCGAGCTAATTCCTCTAGGAGAAGACCCAGCTCGGTGCGTTAAAATCGGAGCACATATGCCTGAGTTGGTGAAGCGACAATTGGAAGCTTGCCTCAAAGGGAACGCAGACTTATTTTCCTGGAGCGCCGCAGAAATGTCGGGGCTCGACCCCGAGACGGCCTGCCACCACCTCTCCATTGACCCAACACACAAGGCGGTCGCTCAACGCAGGAGGAAGCAGTCGGCCGAGAAGACCGAAGCAGCTGAATCTGCTGTTAAAGACCTCTTAGAGGCTAAATTTGTAACCGAGGCCAGGTATACGACCTGGCTCTCGAATGTTGTACTTGTGAAAAAATTTAGTGGAAAATGGAGGATGTGCGTTGATTATACCGATCTCAATCGGGCATGCCCGAAAGATGCGTACCCTTTACCTAATATCGATAAATTGGTCGACAATTCATCCGGTTTCAAGCTGCTATCTTTCATGGACGCATATTCAGGGTACAATCAGATACCCATGGCCGTGTCTGACAAAAAATACACGGCCTTCATGACCGAATCAGGCAATTACTTTTACAACGTTATGCCCTTCGGTCTAAAAAACGCGGGCGCAACATATCAGCGCATGATGAATAAGGTTTTCCGAGCTGAAATCGGAGACATGCTCGAAGTATACATGGACGACATGATCGTCAAATCTCAACAAGAAACGGACCACGCGTCCCATTTACGAAAAGTGTTTGATCAAGCACGAAAGTGCAAAATGCGCTTCAACCCCGAAAAATGCACGTTTGGTGTCCGAGCAGGAAAATTCCTCGGATTCTACTTAACCGAACAAGGCATCGAGGCTAACCCTGACAAATGTCGGGCATTCGCAGAGCTCCAAACTCCCACTTCTAAAAAATCCATACAATCACTAAACGGGGTCCTTACCTCCCTCGCTCGGTTCGTAGCAAAGTCCGCTCAACACGCTCTCCCTTTTTACAAACTCCTCCGCAAAGAGGCAACTTTCGAGTGGACGGTGGAGTGCGATTTAGCACTGTCCCACATAAAAAAGGCACTAAGTGAACCCCCAGTTTTATCTAGACCTGAAGAAGGGGAGATACTGTATCTCTACCTCGCAGTTGCAAACGAAGCAGTAAGCGCGGCACTCGTGCGCGACCTACCCGACGGGAAAAAACCTGTATATTTCACAAGTAAAGCACTCCATGGCCCAGAAATTCGATACCTCCAGATAGAAAAGGTTGCTTTGGCCCTCCTTCTCGCATCTAGAAGGCTACGCCATTACTTTCTGGCTCACACCATCATCGTAAGGACCGATCAGCCCATAAGACAGTTGCTCGGTCGACCAGACATGGCCAGACGAATGCTAAAGTGGTCATTAGAACTATCTGAGTTTGACGTCAAATTTGAAGGAAGACAAGCTCTCAAAGCTCAAGCGCTGGCCGACTTCGTGGCTGAACTTACCTTCACCGAGCAAGACCCGAAAGTCTCATCCAGATGGGTTATTTTCGTTGACGGTGCATCTGGCCCGGCGGGTAGCGGAGCCGACATTATCTTGGAAAACGAAGAGGGGAACGTCATCGAAGTGTCCCTAACTTTATCTTTCCCCACTTCTAACAACCAGGCAGAGTATGAAGCTTTTCTAGCGGGCATACGACTCGCGACCGATCTGGAAGCCAAAGAGATCACAATCTGCACGGATTCCCAGTTGGTCGCAAGCCAGGTCCGAGGAGACTTTCAGGCCAAAAATGATAACATGGCCGAATATTTGGCCCTCGTAAAAGGTGAACTAAAACGGTTCAAAAGTGTGGAAGTCAAACACGTTCCACGAGAAAACAATGCCCGCGCAGACATCCTGTCCAAGTTAGCGAGCACTAAAAGGAAAGGAAACAACAGGCCCGTCGTACAGAAAACACTTCCTCAACCGAGTATCGGACAATCGTCGGCCCGCGTAGATATTAACGTCGTGGGCGACACAAGCTGCTGGATGACCCCAGTATTCAACTATCTAACTAAAGGAGAATTACCGACCGACCCAAAAGAAGCCAGTACTATACGACGAAGGGCATGCTCATATTCTCTAGTAGGTGGACGTATGTATCATCGAGGATTCTCTACACCCCAGGTGCGTAGAAGAAGAAAACATTCCACACGTACTAAGGGAAGTCCACGAAGGAATCAATGTGCAACATCCTGGCGAACGGTCATTGGCTCGAAAAATCCTAAGGGCAGGATACTACTGGCCCACCCTCCAACACGATGCGAAAGAGCATGTAAAGAGGTGCGACAAATGCCAACGACATAGAGACGTGCACGCAGCACCCCCATCCGAGCTAAAATCATTATCGTCACCCTGGCCGTTCGCATGGTGGGGGATGGATATCTTAGGACCATTCGTCGTCGGGTCTGGTCAGAATAAATACTTAATTGTAGGTGTCGACTATTTCACCAAGTGGATAGAAGCTGAGGCCTTAGCCAAAATCACTGCGCTCAACATACTACGTTTCTTCAAGAGAAACATCCTCGCCCGGTTCGGGGTGCCCCTCGCCATCGTGACCGACAACGGCACTCAGTTCACAGATAAATACTTCAAAGAATTCGTTGCATCAATGGGAACGAAACAACATTTCGCTTCAGTCGAGCATCCCCAAACTAACGGGCAAGCAGAGGCCGCGAACAGAGTAATCCTAAGAGGTTTGAAACGAAGATTGGACGAGCATAAGAAGCACTGGGTCGAGGAGCTACATAGCGTACTATGGGCATATAGGACCACACCCCACTCAACAACCAGGGAATCCCCATTTCGATTAGCATATGGAACCGAAGCGGTGATCCCTATAGAAATGCACGTCCGATCGAGGCGCACGGAATCCCCCATGGAACAAGATACCAATTCCGAAGCCTTAAGAGATGAGCTCGACATGATCGAAGAAGTTCGATCGGAGGCCGCTCTTCGAGAAATCACTCTCAAACAAAACATAGCCGCTCGGTATGATTCTAGGGTCATAAGGCGGACGTTCGAGGTAGGCAGCCTTGTCCTTAGAAGAAACCACAGATATCCCCGCGAGGGAAAACTAACGCCCAATTGGGAAGGCCCGTATCGCGTCCGAGCAAAAACCGAGAACGGAGCTTATTATTTGGAAAATCTACACGGGGAAGAGCTTGCTCGGCCTTGGAACGCCGAGAAACTCAAACAATACTATAGCTATATCACAAAGTCACCTTACTCAACTTCCAAGCAAGAAGAAAGGGAAACCGACTGAAAACTGCGTGCCTAGGTACGAGCATGACAGCCCAAATATAACAAAGTCAAGCAAGATCTCCTTTCGAGCAAAAGAGAAGCTTGCCGCACGGTCGGATACTCAAACGAGTCCGACGTTGCCTAAGTACCACGACCAGGCAGAACCCCAGCTCGCGATGGGATGTTCAAGCCACGGAGCCCGGGCCATTATCTTGGCCCGGGCGCCGACCAGGAGTAAGACTCCTAAATCTGATTGGTCCCCCTAACCAACAGATCACTCACACACCCCGTATTCATTCGATCACATCTAATTAATGCAGAGATGCATGCCAAAAACTTAGTAAAATAACAAGTAAACTATGTCCTCCGACGGACGCATTGTTACAAGCAAATAAAACATAGGAACCGACCATCAAAGTCGTACGCATGAAATTAAAAATGCGACACCAAAGGGCCGACTTGTTCAGGACTACATACAAAGGGGGCCACGCCCCCCAAAACAAAATACATCATAAATTACTAGGCACGCAGGCCATAAACTAATTATCCTCGCCTCCCGGGCGGCCTTCTCCCTCACGAGCACCCTCCTGATCCAGTTGCGCTTCAGGTTGGCCAGGCTGATCAGTCGACCCCGGCTGAGAGTCATCTGCCACCAAGTCTGAGGGGACCACGATCTGACCATCCACGACCTTGTACAGGTAGCTCATGCGACCAACGTCCAGGGTCATGTCAGGTTGGAGAACTTTCATCTGGTCCACCGCGTTCTGAAAGCTGAGCTCAGTTGATGAATTCAGATCTTCCATATCTTGGTCGATCCGAGCAAACAGCTGAGCCCTAGTCACCAGATTTTTGGTCTCCTCATCCTTGTCATCCTTGGGGCAGAAGGCGTCCTTCAACTTCTTATTTTGCTCAAGCACCCTCTTCTTGTCGACCTCCAGCTTGGCAATAACGGCAGCTCGTTTGGTTGACTCCTTGGTCGCAGCTTTAGCTTCTTCGGTGGCCGCTGTTAGCTTAGCCTCAGAAGCAGCCAACTGCTCCTTAAGCCTGCTATTCTCTCGCTCCAGCCCGGGACTTCCTTCGGCCGTCAGCCAGGCCATCGTTAAGACCCGCATAACTGCGCTCGCGTCCTGAGCCAAAGATAGTCATCGAGCAGGATGATCCATGCCTTCCAAGAACAGAGAATCCGCACGGTCCACCTCCATGCTCGTTCCCTCAAAGAAGTTGTGCATCACAAAACATGGAGGTAGCCCATGCTTCGGTTTTGGAGGAGCGTTGGCCGTTAAATCTACAGTGGCCGCCGATTTGTGCTTCTTCATCAAGGAGCCAGTCGATGCGCTCGGTGAACCCTGGACCAAGGGGCCCGACCCCGAGCCACTCGTCTCAGTCAGCCTGGTCTGCACGACCCTCGATCGTTTCCGCTGCTGCTGGACTAAACGTTCTTGAATTTTGTCCAAAGGATTCGTCAGGGAGACTGAAAAAGGAAAAGGATCAAGTTAGTCACAAGCAACAAAATTAAAGCAAAAATTTAACGAACGCAAATAAACGGATACCAAAGAAGTCGGACACTTCCTGCCCGTTACGACAGGCCAGCAACTCAGTAACGTTGATCAAGGGACGCTCCACAGCTTCCCCACCATCCTGATCAACCATAACCTTCCCATCTCCGTCCAACAGAGGGGTCGGAGTGAAGGAGGGTATTAATTTTCTGAAGGCCTCGAAACTGGCCGCATCGTCATCATTCAATGTGTCCCCAACTTGAACGAACTCCCCCACAGGTTTTTCATAGTGAGCATGACTCCAAGAAAAGGGGAACAGCCACAGTCTCCTCGGAATCACCTGACCTTGGTCGTCGAGCTTAGGCTCGTCATTCTCGTCAGTGTCTATTCCAAGAAAGCTCATAGCTCTCACGGCCTCCGCGCTCGCTGGTTTTATCAGGAAATAGTCAGTTTTGAAGGCCCGGATGGATTCTGAATGTGCCTTAAAAATCCTGGTCCGCTGCTTGAAGGACACGAATCCTTTTCGATCAGTTCCTCGCCCAACTTGGCGCTGTAAGGAGAAGAGGCGGAAGAAGAGGGGAAGCGTGGCACCAACACCTAGATGGGCGCACGTCATCTCGAACGCTCTTAGAAATGCATACGAGTTGGGGTGTAACTAGGAAGGGGCGACACAGAGATGCCCGAGCACGACACTCACAAAGTCGCTAAAAGGCAATGTCACCCCCAAGACTGAAGTCGCATATTCGTACATGGAGAACGCCCGACCATGAAAATTTGAGAAGATACGGTCGTCGTCTCCCGGGCAGGTTACAACCCAATCTGCAGGATCACCAACAACTGGCAATGGTTCCGTTCGAGGTCTTGAGAATGAGGACACCTTGTCCAACAAATCTTCCACCACCCATTCTTCGGGCGAGACCCTCGTCTGGTCAGGACATTGAGGCGACTCTGTCGATGCTCCTGTAGTGCTGGTATCCGAACTCTCCGAGGAGCTCCCGGAGCCTGAAGGAATGGACGTGGATGACCCTGAGTCTCCCGAGGACGTCTCTTCAGAAAGCACGTCCAGCGGATTCACGAGCGAATTTTCACCTGAAAAGCAGAGGAAAGGCGTCAGTGAATTCGATTAAGAATATCAAATCCACCCTTCCACCGCTCGACAAGTGAAAGGGCGCATATCAGCTCAGAGACTATGTCCCAAGCTATAGCCCTGGCTGACCATCGCTCGGAGCGACGGCCTACGCCCAACATTATATGTCAAGGATCTAACCTAATATCTACCAAAAACCCAAGTTGAAGTCGACCAACACCTACGTCGACCCTAAAGTTAGGGTTTGCAGCCGACCGGCTACGGTGGCGGAAGCCCTAAGGTTTACCGATTCCAAATCGTCAAAATCATCCTAAGCCGCATACATTTCTACAAACTCTAATCTATAAGCACCTAGAAAGAAGAAAAAGAGTCGTACCTTGCGCTTGAGAAGACATTCTTGAAGAAAATGGACTTCTAAAAGTGGTGGTCGGCAAAGAAAGGCGGTGGTCGACGGCTGTGACGGTGGTGTTTGAGCGAGCAGAATCTTGAGGAAGAAGATGAAGCGAAAAGGTCAAAATGGGCCCTGAGAATCCTATTTATAGGAAGGGGACACGTGCAAACACGCGTGACCCCTACACGCTAGCCCCTAGAGTAGCCGTCAAATCATTAATAGGCGCGAATTCCCAGATATTCCAGCTTTTCGTTTCACATTCTTTTACCGAGCAACGCATCATCTGCCTGTTCCCAGAAGATCGACAGCATAGATCCCTGACCTTGACATTATGCATCGCCGAGCACAACATCATTCTTAAGTCACTGCTCTACAGCACGAGCAATGACTTGGGGGGCTCCTGTTCTGGATCGGCCCAATCCAGAACAATTGGGCCAAGAAGACCAATCCATTAGGCCTGCTCGACATCGAGCACAATTATGAAAAGTGGTCCTTGTCGACCACAAACAGTCTGACCGCGATGAGGCTCCCTAACGGCTATTATTGACCGTTGCCTATTTTCACGGATTCCTCGATCCGCGCCTCGCAGAGTGGACCAATAATCTTTCAGTTAGTCCCTTATATAAACCCTCTCATTTGAGAGGGCCAGGTATTCAATTTCTCTGACCTTAATAATTGTACTTGCCCACTCTTTGCTCGGTTACTTATTTTGGCATCGGAGTGCCTTGCAGGTACAACCCCTTTTTCTCCTCGACGACCGTCTCCATCAGCTCTCGAGGCCAGTCGCATCGGATCCTGATCTCTAGGTACGATCAGTAGCCCCATAAAGGATTTCAAAGTCTTTAGAAGTCTTAGACAAGGAGATCTGTTATCTCCATTTTTGTTTGCTACTACGACGAAATGTTTAGCCGTTATTTTTAGAAGAGCGGTAGAAAGAAATGTGTTTAAAGGGTTTTTTATCAACAATGATGTTTCTTTCAATCTTCTTCAATATGTTGACGATAAGGTCATTCTTGGTGAAGGATCTTGGAGCAATCTCCGGTCTCTAAAAATCATTCTTAAAGGATTCCAATTGTGCTCGGGATTAGATATTAACTTTAGCAAAATCCCTATTATCCATTTTGGTGTGCATGGTGGTTTTCTTATGGCCGCAGATAGGTTTTTATTTTGTAAAATTGACGGATGCCCTTTCAAAATTTTAGGCATTCCGGTCGGTGGCAATCATAGGCTCATATCTTTTTGGAAACCGGTCATTGACAAAGTTAAGTCTATATTGGCAACCTGGAAAGGAAGATTCTTATCAATGGGGGTAGATCTACTCTTATCAAATCGGTTCTTTCCAATCTTCCCATACACTTCATGTCCTTCTTCAAAATTCCCACCAAAGTAATTTGTATTCTTACATATCTTCAAAGATGTTTTCTTTAGTGTGGCTAAGTTTGCAAAAAAGGTATTGCTTTGATTAATTGGAAGTTGGCGTGCAAGAGTAAAGAAGAAGGAGGGCTTGGTATTAAAGATATCAAGACTTTTAATTTGGCTCTTTTGGGTAAATGGGCTTGGAAACTCATTGGTTTCAAAGATTTTTTGTGGAAGAATTTATTGGAGAGTAGATATGGTGATTACTCGTATGTGTTATACGGTGTATATTTTCCTAACTACAACATTAAACCATCTCTTTGGTGGAAAGATCTTTCTCAGGTTGTTAGAATTTTCGGTGATAAAAGGTTCGGTGATTTAATTTCCAGCAACATCGGTAACGGCGAAAAGACTTATTTTTGGTTGTCAAGATGGATAAGAAATTTTTCTTTAGCTTCTCTTTTCCTTCTTTATAGGGTGTATCCGATAATAAATCAGGGTCGTAGCTCAATTCGGAGATTGGATAGATGAATCGTTGTATTGGCATTATGAGTTTCCTTCAAGTAATGGTGTGCTGGATGATGAAGGCAATGTCGAAAAGTTGGTTGAATTATTGAATTATGTTACTTTATGCAGGGTTGTCAGTGATATGTTAATTTGGTTGCACAATCCGTCGCGTATTTACTCTGTCAAGTCCGGCTACGAATGGTTGATGGCTAAATTTTCTACATAATATGTTAATCTCCCTGACCCTTCCATTTTCAAGTTGTTGTGAGGGGATGTTTCGCCTTTAAAAATATTTTTTTTCGGCTGAAGAGTCTTGCATAACAGACTTTCGACTAGGGATAAATTTTGGGATCGTCGTGTCATTTCTAATTCGCATGAGTTGGTCTTCCCTTTCCTTTTTTTTTGAGGTAGAATCGGTGGCTCATATTCTGATTTTTTGTATCAAAAGCCAAAGAATTTGGAGTAGGATTTGTTTTTGGTTAGAGATAAAGTTGGACATTGATGTAGATCTGGTAGATCATCTTTCAAATTGGGTTAAGGTGTTATTGGAGAAGAAAATTGATTCTAAAAGAGGAGTGGCTTTGTGGTTGATTATATGTTGGAATCTCTGGTTTAGTAGAAATCATATCATGTTTAATGATGAATTTTGGGATGAAGAGAATTTAACTCACAAAATTATTTTATTTTCTTGGTGGTGGATTGGCAAGAAAGGCAGGAAAATCGGGGGTTATAATTATTATGATTGGTATGATTTTCCTTGTAATTTTTTATAAGGATTCTTTATGTTTTGGTGATTTTGTGTACATGGGTTAAGATACCATTTTTATCCTTCATCAATATATTTTTTACTTATTAAAAAAAATATATAGCATTGGAATGAGACAAATAAATTAAAATATCTATGGACGATGGTGTTGTGTGAACATTAAATGATGTTAGATATATTCTAAATTTGAGAAAGAAACTGATGGAGATGTAGACATTATGAAGGTAATCAAAGGTACCTTGAAACTGATGAGAGCAAAAAGGAATGAAAGAAACATCTAAAAATTCTTAGGAAATACTTTTGTATGTCATGTTTCATCAGTTAAGTTTGATAATGATGCAACTATACTAACACGTGAATTTGTGTAATTATAGTATACTAAGAAAATAATGTTGCATTATGTTTAAGATTAAGAAACACAAAACAAAATGAATCTTAGACTATATGCATTTTGATGTTAGGGATATACCAAGGAGACCTTTATGGATGGTTCCAACTATTTTGTGACTCTTATTGATGATTTTCCTTGCATGATTTAGATATATTTATTGAAGCAGAAATTTGAAGTCATTACCAAGTCTAATTTGTGGAAGGAAGATGTAAAAAATCAAACAAACAAAAAAGAATCAAGTATTTGTGGCTAAAAATCAAACAAACAGATCATCAAATAAATTGGCATATAAAGTTGATCTTTCATTATGTATAATTTCCAACTCCAAGTCTCGTCGAACCATTGGCCAACCATCTTCACCATAACCATGAAATTAAGCAATGAATCTAAATCTACAATCACCATCTGATAATAAATTGACTACATCATCAATAAATGACCTAATGTGATTAGGAAATTGAAGGATGAACCGCTTAGATGATTGTGAAGATTGTGATAATTTCAACTTCTTTTTCAAAGGTTGTGATGGTTGAAATTTCTTCTTTGAATTTTCTGATGGTTGAGATTGTCGATGTGAAGATTGAGATGCTTGATCAACATACTCATGATACAAAGGGTCCTTATAAACATCATACCCTACAAGTTTTTTGCCTTTCTTCTTAACTTCACCTTTGGTTTTTATTTTTTTAGGTGGTGGACACAAAGAAGTTGTTGTGGGGAATGCAAGCTCAAATATCCTACTTTTTAATGCCCTTCTTCCAACAACATCTAGTGACCTAAACCTTTTCCATAACTCATCTATTGTACAACTCATACCCACCTCTAATCCATCATTTAAGTCTTCCTCCAACTTAACTTCCATGCTTAGTTTCCTCCAATGAACATGCACATTGTCAATTGCTATCGTAATACCACTAATTTTATATCATGTCAACTCACATGCGCAAGGTAATCTATATGTTGTTCTAAGAGTACAACGACATATGTCCTTGTTCGTTCCAACATAATCAATTTTTGTTAACTCTTCAGCAACGCATCTCAATGCAGCTCGAGACATTGAACCACATAAATTTTTGTAAAATGGACTTAAATAGGCATGCACAACTTCATAGAAACTCATTAGAAAAGAAGCTCTAATGTTCTCAAGTTGTAACTTTAAGTTGTTATTCATATCCTTTCAACATTTGACCATGTCACCAATACTGTTACCCAACATCTGTTTTAACTTCCAATGAGCATACTAAAACCTAAAATAATACATATTTAAAATACATAAAAAATACAAAATGTTCAAAAAATAAATTTTTAGATATAAAAAAAAACATACCGATTAGTCGTCATGTTACCTAGATGTATGACTCGATTAATCCATGCTCCAACAAATCTTTGTATATGTGGTGTCAACCATGTGTCGTTCACGTACTCAATAAATCTAGGACAATCAACACATTCCTTCTTAATTTCTTTCAACCGTTGAGCATACTCAACCTCATCACTAGCCCATACAACATTCGTCCATTGTTTGTCAATTGACTCTTGCATATCACGAGTCACATATTGTTTCCGTTTTGCACCAACATTTTTGTTAATGTGAAATTGACATAGAAAATTATTTGACCTTGGAAACACCGTCTCAACGGCTTTCATCAAACCAAGATCTCTATCTGTCATAATCATTTATGGACACAAATCTTTCTTCACAGACAATTGTTTAAGCTTATCTAACACCCAATAAAAAGTATCAGTTTGTTCAGACTCAAAATACGCAAATGCGACATCAAAAGTCAACTCGTTTGATGTCATGCCAACAATTTCAAACAAAGGTTGCCTATATTAGTTTGTCTTGTAAGTGCTATCCATAACTAACATAGTAGGAAAAATATTCAACAACTTAACTAAATCTGGATGAGCCCAAAATATATCTTTAATAACTTCAGAGTCGTCTCTTTTTCTACTCCAATAAACATAACATGCGGCCTCAATAAGCTTAAACAAATGTTGTATCTCACTTCTAGGACCTCTTATCTCTTTTTCTATCATATTTTTCTGCTTGTATATTTGCGTGATCCGAGTGATGCAATCTGGATCTTGCTCGTGCAAGGAAAGCAATATATTTCTAGGTGGAACCTTTCTCTTCGTCAAATCAACAACATGTTGTTTCTGATCTTCTGTCAACCTACCAACAAATGAGTGACTTTCAAATCTATCAGGTAAACCATTGTTATGAACCCCACATTTTACATCAATCTTCCATCCAGATCCATCTTTCGCCGAAGTCGACATGATCTTAAATGGACATCCACATTTTTTCGTCGCACTTTGGGTTCCACTGTGAATATCCTTGTATTTCCCTCCTTTATCACAACCAAATAGTAATTTGTTACTTCTTCCTCTCTTACATATTTCAATATCTGAACGAGTGATGATAACCGTCACTTTATTTCGTATTCTGATGTCTGTAAACACCCCAAATTTGCCCTCACTCATTTCACCATGGCTTGTGATTCTTTTCATATGCATAAGTTCAATCATATCATCTCATATTGCATTTTTGCTTCACTGCATTGATTCAAAGTCATCTGCATCTAGGGTTTGTGATCTGAGCAATCCAAGAGCTGTTTGAGCCACTCCAAAGGTCATCAATCACTTCAAAGGGGTCCATGTGTGTTCAAGTATCATATTATATCCTCACAAGGTCAATGAAGCCAAAGAATCACAAGAACTGAGAAAGGCATGGAAGCAGAGCCAGGTTTAACTACACAGATGACCTAAAATTAGGGTTTTGGTTTCAGAGGCCATAACTCCAAATTTTTTGGTCATTCTTGTTTATATTGGTCTCTATATGTTATGAGGATCATGCATACCAATTTTCATGAAGAAATTCAATGGGGAAGGCATATGATCAAGAGGTGACTTCTTGAGCAAGTCAGTGCAAAATCAGGGCATTTGAGGCCCCCAGTGACCCAACCAAAGGGTGTTCTCCATCATTTTGAATGTGTATGATCTTTATTTGATCATATAAGATGTTAGAAGTTCACAAAATTGAAGAATTTCAAGTCATTTGCAAAGTTGCCATTTTGGGAAAGTGACTTGTAATGCAAACTTGCCATTTTGGGAAAGTTTTTCAACCTCCTCTTTTTGATTCAAAAATGCTTCAAATGAGAAAACTTTGGTCATGAAAGTTATAGAATGGATCCTCCCATTTTCAAAAAGTACAAGAACTCATTCTAATTCATTTTGGATCAAAAGTTATGGCTTGTCAAAGTTGGACAAAATCATGAAATTTCACTTAGGCACCAAAGGAGGGAAACTTGCAAATTCACATGCCAAGCCTTTATGTGACCTCTAATTGACTTCTATGCATTACACAAACATAAACCATGACCTAAAAATCAGAATGCACCAAAGAATCTCCAAGTTTCATGACTTAGGCTTCAAGAAATCACAAAAGGGGCCAAAGTTTGTGAAAATTGCAAAACCTCACATAAACTCCAATCCACTTGCAAATTGGCCTCAAATTCATTTCCATGGTCAGCCTTGAATCAAGCTGCAGCAGACATGCCCTTGTACCATGACTGAACCAGCCCATACCTCCTCTTACACAAAAAGTTGACTTTATGCAAGTTGAGCCATACCAATCAAACTAGGCCAGCAACAACTCTCTGACCTATCCAAACTTGATACATGGACAAAATGGAACTCAACACATGACACAACACAGCCTGAGCTCTCCCACAAGTCAGCATCCTCAAAAATCCCTCTTTGTGTATTTTCTGTCGAAACTCAATACACAAGCCACAAACCTCAAAACAAACTTCATAGGATCACTCACCATGATCCTCTGATCATTTCCCAACCATCATTTGATCCTGAAACCCTCCCAAACAGAGATACGATTTTTCACTTCCCTTGGTCAGAACTTCATCAATCTCTCAAACCAGCCATAAGAAATTCCAAACAAGCATTGCAAACTTCTCAGGGGGTTCATTAAAGGCATCTTGGACCAAAGAAGCATCCAGAGAGCTCCAAAGATCAAAGCTCCAGTTCAGGTGAGCTCAAGAACATTTTTTCCAGAAACATGTTTTTAAGTTACTAATTGATTCTCCATGATTCACAGATAATGCTGATGTGTTTGGTTTTGCAAATAGTTAAGTATTAAGCATGTATGAGCTCTCTGAAATTTTTTGACCTAAAACTAATTTGCTTCGATTCAGCTTGAATATGTGAAATAAATTTGTTTTAGTGAATGATTCTTGTTGAGTGATGCATGGGGTTGGATTCTGGGCAGAGAGATTAAGTTTTAGAAGCTTGGGGAGAGAGATAGCAAAATCTCAGGGGAGGTGTGTGTCGCTCCCAAAGATTTGCATCCAGGTACAAGCGCGAACGGTCGGCGAGAGGGACAGTGGGAACACACAGCCGTGAACTCACTGGAGATGAAGAGAGTCGCCAGCTGGGCATTTTTATCCCGGAGGAAAGGCAATGCTGCATAAGCCTAGAAAGATACGGATAAGACGGTTTGCGAACCAGAGAGACTGAGAAAGGGGGTTGGTTACAACCTGGGAAGGTATTAGCACCCAGATTGTCCGTCGTACTCGACGGGATCCACGCTTAAAAGATTTGTGTTTTAAAGGGGTAGTGTCAGTGCAATTTGTGTATAAAGAGCTGAAAGCAATATGTACAGGTGTCAGTGTAAAGTGTATAAGTGATGTGAAGTATGAAAGTGTCAGTGTAAGGAAAAGAGTATGCTCAAGACCATGAGGCTTAAAGAATGATACAGGAAGGAGGGGGAATGAACAGAGACTTTTGTTCGATAACTGTTAAGTTATGCCTACGTATCCTCTTGTGCAATGAGGAAGTCAGAACACCGTAGTTCGACCCAAAGAGACTGAAAGATGAATTGACTTGTGAACTGCTTGCTTGCCTATGCTCAAGTGTATGACCTGTCTGGCTCAGGTGCTTACTGTCTTGCATTAGACGGAAGAAGCAAGTTCTCGTTTGTGAGTGAGTATGATGAGAAAAGAATCCCGGAGGAGACGATTATTGTTTGTTTTTTGAGTTTTCAGTCTTTTATTGCTTTTGAAAATTTGTCATAAGTTAATGAGCTTAAGTCTAAACCAATGGATTTAGTAAACTCATCACATCTTCCCTCTGATTAGGGGTAATGAGGATACCTTAAGTGTGAAGTCAGATTCTCACACTTAATCACCTTCGGTGTAGGATTAAGATCATTAACCTACTTGTGATTATTTAGATGTTTTTGGTGTTTTTGTTTAGTGTTGAGTAATGAGGTTAAGCCATAATCAAGGATTAAACAGACCCATTACACCATCCTAAAAGAAGGATAATAGATGAGAATGTTTAAGCTGAGGAAGACTCCTCAACTTAATCCATGATTAGGGATTAAACTCATGACAAAACAAGCCTTTATTAAGTGGATTTTATTTAGATTAATGGTATGATGATGAAGTGAATTTTATGATTTGTAAGACAACTTGAGGGGGACTTGTCCATTAACACTAGGGTTAGTCCTTCTTAACCACTTAAGGAAGAATTAGAACCCTAATGCAAGGCCCAAGTTACAAGTGTAATGTCTTGATAATTATTAGATGGATTGATTAAGAGATTTAAACACCTTAAGGGTTTAATACTTAGGGTTAAAGTTATACACTCCATCCCAAGAGAAGGATGCAGGCATAACCCTAAGCACAAAGTCTTAAAGCCTTTAGGGTTTAGTCCCTGATTATGAGGTGAGAGGAGAGAAGACTCAAAGAGAGACACAAAGGTAAAAACTATGGGGGACTAATCAAAACCCTAATTCATTGTCATGCTTGGTTGGTCCTAAGGTTTGTGAGGTTTCCAAGAACAATCTTCAAAAGAACCACCAGGAAGCAGATGAACAGGATCAAGAGAAGCAAAGTGACTTGCTTCATTCAAGAAGTCAAGTCACTTGAAGAAAGAAAGTGGGAGGAAGAAGAATGAGCAAGCTCAATCTCAAACACAAATAGAAATGCAGCAATGGATGCAAGAGAGATGAAAAGAAAAGGTATGAGAAGTGAAGGCAAATCCACTTCTCAAGTTTACTCACCACCTGCAATGTTAGAAAGAAAATGCAATGCAATGCAAGATGAGATGAAATGATATGATGCTAAGCAAAACCAGAAGCATGTTGATGATGATTATGATGTTATGAGATGCTGCAAACATGAGGCAAGGCAATGGGGATGTTCATACAAGGTTATGAATGCAAATGATGCAAACTAAGGAGCATGAACAAGCATGAAATGTTATGAATCATACAAGACAAATGACATGGCAAATATGTAATGCAATGATCAATGATGCTTTATACATGTCTTAAGATGTCAAATGAATCACAAGAATGCACAAAATACAAAGACAAGTCATGTTATGCAAGGAAATGCAAGAGGGATGCAAATGAAAGCCCAAATTAGGGTTCATGGATCAAACATCAAACACAAACCAAAAACAGAAACAAAACCCTAAAGTAAAAATGGAAAATGGTACCCAAAGAAACCCTAGACCCATAATAAACCACTGCCCAAAGGGGAACTCTCAACTCTCAACCAATCTTGAGTTATGAATTTTCTAAGTTATTAGGGTTTTTTAGGGTTCTTAACAAAACAAATGCCAATCAATTTGAAAATGCAAGAACAAATCATGGCCTCTTTATCCTTGAAAATACATGCTAAACAAAAGACAATGCAAGAAGAATCAATGTCTCAACCTTCACCAATTGGCAGAAATGATTTTTCAAACTTATGATCAAAATAATGCACAAAATATGATTTAATTCAATGAAAAATTCTTAAAATGCATCAAGATCAAAAAAGAAATTTGATTTTAAGGCTGGACAATGTTTTTAAATGTCCTAGAACATTTCATGAATTTTTTTGTAATTTTTAAATACCTAAAAGTATTTTTAATTAATTAATTCCCATTAATCAATTAAAAATAATCTTTTAAATATTTAAAAATACTTTTTTAATGATAAAAAATAAAATAAAAATATTTTTGTGTGATAAAAATTATTAAAACCTTAAAGAAAAAGTTTCATAATTTTTATGATTTTTTAACTATTTTAAATAAATTGTGCAATTTAAATGAAATAAATATGAATAAAAATAAATAAAAATGAGAAGTAATCAGATTGGATGGCTGGGATTGAAGCTGGGTTCAAAGGCATTGACTGCGCGCCAGAATGAATGGTCTAGATTCACTCTGAGCAAATTAACTTAATCACGAATTAATTAAACTAAAGAGAGAGATTAGGGCTAATTGGGAAGATCCTAGCCATTCACACGCGCGGGAGGTCAAAGAAGTCAACTGATCAAACGCTCCAAATTCAAACTGACATAAATGACTGGGATTATGCCCTAATCACATTCAGGTGGCCGGAGAAGACTTCCGGTCGTCTTCTCCGGCCAGAAGCTCACCTGAAAATCTCAAAACCTCTCAATACGTACCAAAAATGAAAACCAAGAACATGTAAATGATCCTTATCCTCTCACGAATCAAACCCCTAACCTAAAACAAATTTAAAGTTCCTAAATCAACTGAATCGAAAGAAAGAAAAACTAGGGTTCGTGAGCTTCAAACACAAATTAAATGCTCAAAACAAAACCATCTCAAAAACTAAAAGTACCAGGATGATCAGTGCATCATGAAGAACAAGTTTGTAACATAAAAAACCATTTCTGGAAAAATTAATTTCGAGCTACCTGAGATTTGGAGCTTTCAATTTAGGAACTTTCTGGCCACTTCCTTTGATGCAAGCTGCTCTACTTGATCCCCCAAATGTGTTTGAGTGCTCAAAAACAATTTATGCTGGCTGGATAGGGAGATTCGACAGCTTCTGCTCAAGCTTGCTCAACAATGGCAATGGAGTTTCAGGAACTCTCAGGTCATGGTGATGGGTTGTTTGAGGTCTATGCAATGTGTAGAGATGATTTGTGGTATTGGTTTGTGTGTTTGTGAGCTAGGATGGAAGATTCGAAAGTTTTTGCAAACTGAAGTAAGAAATGGCAGTGGGATTTCTTGGCTGTTTTAGGCTTGTGCTTTGGGTGCTGGGTGGCCTATGGAGTGTGGTGAGATGATTGATGAAGGAAGTTTTAGTGTTTGATGGCTGTGTTAAAGGATTCGAAGCAAACTGCAGTTAGGAGTGTTTGTGTGAAGGTGGTGAAAGTGTCTGTTTCAGCCTTGCCTCTTGAGTGTTTTTGCTTGCAAATTGATAACATATTTTAATCCAAGTGGCCAGAGGATGTGACTTGTGCAGCTGTGATAGGTAAGTTTGCTTTTGCATAAAAGGTCAACTTTGTGTAAGATAGGGCATGGGCAAGGTCTAGGCAAGTACAAGGCATGGCTGGCGCAGCAAAGGTGAGGGAGAGGCCTAGCAAAGCTCAGCAGCCAATGCACCAAGTTGTAGGAAGTGATCATGAGTGTTTTGCAAGTTGGCTAGCTTTTGGTTCACATGTGATAAAGCCTTGTTAATCAAACCAAACCATGAGCAAATTCAATTCAATTCTGATTTTTAGGACTTATAGAATGTTTGTGTAATGGTTTGAAATGAATTAGAGGTCACATGATGCCTTGGCCCAAGATTTTGCAAAGTTTCCAAATGAGGCATGCCTTGAAAATTAATGATTTTAACCAACTTTGCATGGCCATAACTTTTGATCCAAGAAGAGTTTGATCATGTTCTTGTACTTTTTGAAAAGGGAAAGATGAGATCTACAACTTTCATGACCAAAGTTTTTCCATTTGAAGCATTTTTGGATCATGAATCAAGGCTTGAAAATTGACCTAAAATGGTGCATTCTTGAAAAGTCAACTATGCCCAAAAAGTCAACATTTGCAAAAACCCTAAATTCTTGATCTTTATGAACTTCAATCTTCTTCCATGACCAAATAAAGATCATATACACTCAAAATGATGAAGATCACCCATTGGTTGGGTCATTGGGGGCCTCAGATGCCCTGATTTTGCACTGACTTGTCTGAAAAGTCAACTCTTGATCAGATGACTTCCCCATGGAATTTCTTCATGAAAATTGATATGCATACTCCCTATACCATATAGAGATCAATGGAAACAAGAATGACCAAAAAATTTGGAGTTATGGCCTCTGAAACCAAAACCCTAATTTTCAATCAACTGTGCAGTTCAAGCTGGCTCTGCATCCACTCAAACCCTAGCTCTTGTGATTCCTCTGCATTTTTGACTTTGAGGAGATGGAATATGATATAAGAACACACATGGACCCCTTTGAGTTGATTGGTTGCCTTTGGAATGGCTCAAGATGCTTTTGGGATTGCTCAGATCACAAACCCTAGGTGCAGATGCCTTGAAAGCTATGCAGTGAATCAAAATGAAATGTGAGATGATATGATTGTATTTATGCATATGAGGATGATCACAAGCCATGGTGTGAATGGGTGAGGGCAAATTTGGGGTGTTTACAGCTGCCCCTATTCAAACATGAGTTAGCTGTGCAGGATGTAAGCGACGGCTTAACAGGCAAACAAGATAACTTGTGGTTGAATACCCAAGACAGTCCAAAATTTGCACTCACAGAATGAAGAAGAAAGGGATAAAGTATATTGTAAAGTGTGGGCGACGGAGGACGACCGTCGAGCAGAGGAAGACTGCTGGGTAAAGTGGTATGTGAAGCAAAGCGATGACGGGGACGGCCGACATGCTGGTAAAGTGCAGGAAATAAAGCGATGACGGGGACGGCCGACATGCTGGGGATAAAAAGTAAAGCTAAGACGGGGACGGCCGACTAGCTGGGGAAAAACAAGTAAAGCTAAGACGGGGACGGCCGACTAGCTGGGGAAAATAAAATCATGATGGGGACGGCCATCACGATAAAACTGTAAAATTTCTGAGGATTAATGAAACATGACGGGGACGGCCATCAAGTTCATAAAGGTAAAGTAAACAACGATGGGGACGGCCATCGGGCTAAAAAGGAAAAGGGACCACGACGGGGACGGCCATCGGGTTAAAGAATGAATGAAATAAAACAGATGATGGGGTACGGCCATCAAAGGTGAAGGACGATCACCTAGCAGGGGCCGGCTGCTTTGTTGGGGATAAAAGAAATATGATGGGGACGGCCATCAGAGGTGGAGGACGACCACCTGGCAGGGTACGGCTGCCGGAAATATCAACGATGGGGACGGCCATCGGATAGAAAAGGTCAACGATGGGGACGGCCATCGGACGAGCAAGATGGAGGACGACCATCAAGAAGTGGAGGACGACCACTCAGCAGGGGACGGCTGCTCTCGGGGTTTATCATAACACAGGACGAGTGTTAGATAACCAAAATCAAACAATGGGGACGGCCATTGGATAAAATGATGAAGGACGATCATCAAGAGGTGGAGGACGACCACCTAGCAGGGGGACGGCTGCTAAAATCAACGATGGGGACGGCCATCGGATGAGCATGATGGAGGACGACCATCAAGAAGTGGAGGACGACCACTCAGCAGGGTACGGCTGCTCTCAAAGGTATCATAACACAGGACGAGTGTTAGATAAAAAGAAAATTTGTTGGCAATCTACTGGGGAGATAGTAAACACGGACGAGCGTTTACATCCAAGAAACAAAGGTATAAGTGTTTGGTATTGTGTATAGATTAAAGATGCGGACGAGCATCCTTAAGACTATGATACGGACGAGTATCATGTAGAAACAAACTGACACATGTTCAGAGATGATGATACGGACGGGTATCAACTGGTTAACAAAGAACACGGACAAGTGTTGCATCTGAAAGGATTCTTCTGGGGAATAATAGACACGGACGAATATCTATATTCAAGAAGACAAAGGTGTTTGACACGGTGTTTGGATTAAAGATGCGGACGAGCGTCCTTAAGACTATGATACGGACGAGTATCATGTAGAAACAAACACTAGACGCAATGTTCTGAGATGATGGTACGGACGAGTACCAACTGGCTAACAAAGAACAAGGACTAATGCCGAACCTGTGGGGGGTGAGTGATGATGTGTACAAGATACGGACGAGTATCTGTATAAGCGTACCATGAGTAGTGAGTATTGTATTGTATAGATGAGTATTTTAACTGCTGGGGAGAGTGACACGGACGGGTGCCAAGAGAGAGAAGTGTAATATGAACAAGTATCTGCTATACAAAGTCTAGGCGACTGCGCTGGGGATATGACACGGACGGGTGTCAGGGAAGTGTATATAAGTATATGTGAGTGCAAAGAGGATGTCTTTGGCTTTTTGCTGGTGATTTGACACGGACGGGTGTTGGGACGTATCTGTAATGAGGGTGATTTGTTTGTAGAGGGTGTTCAGGCGACTTTACTGGGGAAAGATGACACGGACGGGTGCCAAAAGGTGTATATACGGGTGTTTGTAATTTGAAAGGGCAGCTGCTTTTGCTGGGACTCTGGTGGGGACTCTGGGGGAAAGTAATCTGTATTCTGATGAATGGTTACTAATCACAAGCGTTCAATTCACAACATGACTTATGATTATGCTATGCATTTGATTTTTTGCCGTAATGCTCCGTATTAGACGGAATGCTACGCTCTGGGGGGGGGGGTGAATATGATGCGGATGCCATGATTATGCAAAGGGGCACAGATCCGGGATTCGGATCCCGTTGCTGCGAAGATCTCTGGATGATCTGCTTGAAATGGACATCCCAGCTGGGTATGAGATCACTGGCAGATCCAATGATGATATTTGCCTAGGGATATAGGTCACTGGTTGACATATCCTTATAATACGGGACCCAGCTGGGGTTTGTAGAAGCTTCCTGTACTCTGTTGTGATTTCTTCGTGCGTTGCTCTTCTGGATAGAGGCTGCAGCTCTGTGGGGAGATGATTCCCTGATTTCTGCATTCTGCTGAGGAGGAATGGCGACTCGGCCGGGGAATTGTGAGAGGCAACTCAGCTGGGGAGAGCAATGGGGAGCAACTCAGCTGGGGATAGAGCATCTCGGATGCTGAGATTGAGTGTATGCTGATTTGACAGCTCCGCTGGGGAAATGGGCACCTTCTAGTGCCATGTGGAAGATAAACCGAGTTGATAATGATTCGCCTACCTGCTGAGACGTAGCTTGCATGCCCCAGGTTGCGTTCTGGATACCTGCAATCCTGCAAAGATAATGGAACGTACAAAAGGTCCCGAGGTATCCCTTACTGGATTCCGTCATAGGAGCTACGTACTTTCGAGAATAATCACATTCCCTGTAAGCATGTGTTTTTATTTTAGAGAAAGGCATCTGTACTTATGCAATTGTATTTTTAGAGATATCAGACAACTCCTTGCAAAACGTAAATGTAAAAGACGAAACATGACTGAAAATCTGATTTTATTAATTCATGTGCCCTGAATTGGCAAGATACAGTCAAAGAAACATATCTCCTGAAATGAGGAGATTGTTACAAATTGAGAAACAAAGTGTTGGCGGTGTTGACGACGCTTTGAGGAGCTTCCCCTTCTGCTATGACTCGTATGACAATGACGTTCTTCTCGTCCTGCTTTCTGGAGAGAGTTGACTCCGATTGAAGCTTGATCCTTTGTAGCTTACCAAGTTGTAAGTGACACAGACGAATTCAGAGTGCAGTTGTTCGCTTATTCCCTTATTTTGCATGGATCGCCCTTTCGGGTTTTCAATCCATCGGGATACCCATTTTTGCCTGAGCTGTCCAATGCGGCTTTTCAACTTAGCGGGTGTACATTTTTTTGTTTATTTTCCCTTACTTTTGCCCGAGTCTTTTATTCTGTTTTTGACTCGCCGGGATGCCCTATTTTTGCCTGGACTTACATTCTGTTTTTATGGGGTCATTTTATGCGAAGTATTTTTTAACTGCATCTGAATTCACAGGGGACGGGAAATCTTCACCATCCATGGTGCTGAGCATCAGTGCTCCACCAGAGAAAACTTTCTTCACCACGAATGGCCCTTCATAATTTGGAGTCCATTTGCCCCTGTGGTCTGTATGAGGAGGGAGGATTCTTTTCAGCACAAGATCTCCTACTTGGTACTCTCGGTGCCTGACTTTCTGATCGAAGGCTTTCTTCATTCTTTTCTGATATAACTGCCCATGGCAGATTGCAGCCAATCTCTTCTCTTCGATCAGACTCAGTTGTTCGTATCGGGACCGAACCCATTCTGCTTCACTTAGTTTAACATCCATTAATACCCGTAATGAGGGTAGTTCAACTTCAACAGGTAGGACTGCTTCCATACCATATACAAGCTGATACGGTGTTGCCCCAGTGGATGTTCTGATTGATGTGCGGTACCCATGCAAGGCAAATGGTAGCATCTCGTGCCAGTCTTTGTATGTGATTACCATCTTCTGCACAATCTTCTTGATATTCTTATTCGCTGCCTCAACAGCGCCGTTCATCTTTGGCCTGTAAGGAGAAGAGTTGTGATGTTGGATCTTGAAGTCCCGGCACAGCTCTGCCATCATTTTGTTGTTTAGGTTAGAACCATTATCAGTAATGATTCGCTCGGGCACTCCATACCGACAGATGATATCTCTCTTCAGAAATCTGGCTACCACTTGCCTTGTAACATTAGCATATGAGGCTGCTTCAACCCACTTGGTGAAATAGTCGATAGCGACCAGGATGAATCTGTGGCTGTTTGAAGCAGTCGGCTCAATCTTGCCAATCATATCAATACCCCACATAGCGAAGGGCCATGGTGAAGACATGATGTTCAAAGGATTGGGAGGCACATGCACCTTGTCTGCATAAATCTGGCATTTATGACATTTTCTGGCGTAAGCACAACAGTCTGCATCCATCGTGATCCAGTAATAGCCTGATCTTAACAACTTCTTAGCCATGGCATGCCCTCCAGCATGGGTACCAAAAGAGCCTTCATGCACTTCATGCATCAACAAATCTGCTTCCGTCTTGTCAACACATCTGAGGAGTACCATGTCAAAGTTCCTCTTGTATAAAGACCCATCAGCATTCAGGAAGAAACTACCAGCAAGCCTTCTCAAAGTCTTCTTATCATTGGAAGATGCCCCAGGTGGGTATGTTTGATCCTCCAAGAAGCACTTAATGTCGTGGAACCAAGGCTTATCATCCTTTACAACATCTGCTGCAAATACATACGCTGGTCTATCAAGTCTAGACACTGAAATCTGAGGTACAAAGTTGGCCGTTTGAACTTTGATCATGGATGAAATGGTAGCAAGAGCATCTGCAAACTGATTCTCGTCGCGAGGAATATACTCAAGCTTGACTGTTGTAAAGAAAGTCAGTAACCTTCTCGTATAATCCCTGTAAGGTATCAGATGATCTTGGTGGGTGTACCATTTCCCGTTGGTTTGATTGACTACCAAAGCTGAATCTCCGAATACGGTCAATGTTTTGATCCTGAGGTCAATGGCTTCCTCAAGACCCATAATGCAAGCTTCGTATTCAGCTTCGTTGTTAGTGCAGTTGAAAGTGAGTTTTGCCGAGAAAGGCATGTGAACTCCTTTGGGTGTAATGAGTACTGCACCAACACCACGGCCATTCATGTTAACAGCCCCATCAAACATCATAGTCCATTCTTCTTCCGGGTCAGGCCCTTCGGTGTGAATAGGCTCCTCGTGATCTTTTGCTTTAATGAACATGATGTCTTCATCAGGGAAGTCAAACCTCATAGGCTGGTAGTCATCAATGGGTTGCTCAGCAAGATATTCAGATAATACACTACCCTTGATGGCTTTCTGAGATGTGTACTGTATGTCGTATTCTGTGAGAATCATCTGCCATCTTGCAACCCGTCCGGTAAGAGCTGGCTTCTCGAAAATGTACTTAACTGGATCCATTTTTGAGATTAATAAGGTAGTGTGGGTCAACATATACTGCCTCAGTCGGCGAGCAGCCCACGCTAAAGCACAGCAAGTTTTCTCGAGCAGTGAATAACGTTGTTCACAGTCGGTAAACTTTTTGCTTAGGTAGTAAATTGCATGCTCTTTTCGACCAGACTCGTCATGTTGGCCCAGCACACACCCCATTGACTCTTCTAGCACTGTCAAGTACATAATCAGAGGTCTTCCTTCGACTGGAGGCATAAGGATTGGAGGTTCTTGTAAGTATTCTTTGATCTTGTCAAAAGCCTTCTGGCAATCTTCGTTCCACCTGACCGTTTGTTCTTTTCTTAGCAGCTTGAACAAGGGTTCACAGGTTGCCGTGAGGTGAGATATGAACCGTGAAATGTAGTTCAATCTACCCAAGAACCCTCGAACTTCTTTCTCAGTTTTCGGTGCAGGCATCTCTTGGATGGCTTTGACTTTATCAGGGTCAACCTCAATCCCCTTCTCGCTTACAATAAAGCCCAGCAGCTTACCGGATCGCACCCCGAATGTGCATTTGTTGGGGTTCAGCTTTAGTTGGTATTTCCTCAGACGCTTGAACAACTTTAGCAGATTCACCAGGTGGTCTTCCTCTGTAAGGGACTTGGCGATCATATCATCCACATAACATTCTATTTCTTTGTGGATCATATCGTGGAACAATGTCACCATAGCCCGTTGATATGTTGCACCAGCATTCTTCAGTCCGAATGGCATCACTTTGTAACAGAACGTGCCCCAAGGTGTAATGAATGTTGTCTTCTCCATGTCTTCAGGTGACATCTTGATCTGATTATATCCCGAAAATCCATCCATGAAGGAGAATACCGAGAACTGAGCCGTGTTATCCACCAATACATCAATGTGAGGTAATGGGAAGTCATCTTTCGGGCTGGCTCTGTTCAGATCCCGGTAATCAACACACATTCTTACTTTGCCGTCCTTCTTAGGCACAGGTACTATGTTAGCAACCCATGGCGGGTAACTTGTCACAGCAAGGAATCCGGCATCCCATTGCTTTTGTACCTCCTCTTTGATTTTCATAGCCATGTCTGGGCGAGTTCGGCGCAGCTTTTGTTTGACTGGAGGGCACTCTTCTCTCAAAGGCAACTTGTGCACAACAATATCGGTATCCAACCCTGGCATGTCTTGATACGACCAAGCAAACACGTCAACATACTCTTGAAGCAGATCTATCAGCTGTCTCTTCACTGAGTCTTGCAGGCAGGCCCCGATTTTAACTTCTTTCACTTCTTCGTCAGTACCAAGATTAATCACTTCAATCTCCTCCTGGTGAGGAGTAATAACCTTTTCCTCCTGTCTTAACAACCTGGCTAGTTCTTCAGGAAGCTCATATTCTTCATCGATCCCTTCATCAGCTTGATTGATCGGATTGTCAAAGTCATACGATGTCATAGCCGTGCGGTTGTCGGTGCTGTCAGGAAGGCACTCTCTGCAAGGGTTAAGTTGTTCATTTTAGTGATTGATTTTAATCTTGCTTTAGAAAAAAGTGAAATGAAGTTATCATTTTGAAAACACCGCCATTTATTTTTTGTACAAAAAGAAAAATGGAAAAACAGTGATCATAAAAGAAAAAAGACTCGTTTGCAAAAAGATGTCTGATATTTCATTAATTTAATCTTGTTTGCACAAAAGTACAGATGGCCCTGGTTACAAAATGAGTCTTGTCATCTTGGGCAAGATGCAAGACTTTGATGCATGCTATAAAAAATACAGGAAATAATAATTACTCTGCATGAGTAACTCTTATAATTTCCTGGGAAGACCAGTTCGAGACACTGCTCCCCGGGATCTTTGGACGAATCCAATTCTCCAGATTGCGCTCCTCTTCCAGCTCGTCTTCCAGACAGTTGATAGCATCGGGGGTAAGCATCCCCCCACTGAAAAAACCAGGCTCTGCAGCAGCCTTTGCTTGATGTTGAGTTGGTTTGTAACCCAACCCAAACTTGTCCTTCTTCTCCTCCACAGCTAAGACCTTGCCCCAGCCTTGGGCAGTTCCTTCTTCAACAACCTTCCGGGCTTGTTGGTAAGATGACATTGGAGTACCAGATATAGCAGATGCTTCATTCACATTCAAAGCTTCAAACCCCTGGCTCATTGTTTCATGGATCTCTCCATCCATTTCAATGTACTTATAGGTTGCCAGGTGGCTGACAAAAATGTCCTCCTCTCCACAGATTGTGACAACTTGGCCTTCCCACTCAAATTTTAACTTTTGGTGAAGGGTAGACGTTATTGCGCCGGCGGCGTGAATCCAGGGTCTACCCAACAAACAGCTGTAGGCGGGCTGAATGTCCATCACATAAAAGATAGTTTTAAAGGTCTGCGGGCCAATTGTCACGGGCAGCTCAATCTCTCCCAGAACCGATCTCTTCGAGCCATCAAAAGCTCTAACCACCAGGTTGCTGGGTCTCAATGCCAGTCCATCATATTCAAGCTTCACCAGAGCCTTCTTTGGTAAGACATTCAGGGATGATCCTGTGTCCACCAGCACATGTGAAAGGACAGCTCCTTTGCATTCCATGGTTATGTGCAAGGCTTTGTTGTGATTGCGGCCATCCACTGTCAGGTCAGAATTGGTAAACCCTAGCCCATTGCTAGCAGTAACATTTCCAACAACGGTTTCCAATTGGTTGACAGTAATCTCCTCGGGCACGTAAGCTGCGTGCAGTACTTTCAGTAGTGCATTCCGATAGGCTTCGGAGCACATAAGCAGTGAGAGGATAGAGATTTTGGATGGCGTCTGGTGAAGTTGATCCACAATCTTGTAATCACTCTTTTTGATGATCCGCATAAACTCATCAACTTCCTGATCAAATGGAGTCTTCAGGGTATCTTTGGCAGCTGGATCTTCCTGCACCGGGCCTTTTCCTTTTGCCTTGGCAGCAGCTTCTGCTTCGGCAGTAGGTCTTTGGACTTGTGAAGCAAAGAGACGTCCGCTTCGGGTGAAGCCTCCGCCTCCGCCCACATTATCAATTTGTGGTGCAGGTGCTGATGTTTCAAGAGTGATTCTTTTTCCCTCGCAATACAAGTCAGAGCCATAGTGCCAGGGGATGGCCCTATTGCTTTCATATGGTACAGGTCCAGGCACCGTGACGGTAACTGGACTGATTGCTGCTGCTGAAGGGACTGTTATTGTTTGTGGATCATAAAAGATTGTGACTGGTGCTCTAGTGGGAGCAGCACCTTCTGAATGGTAGGCGGAGTTATTTTCTGGATCGTAGAATATGGTAACAGTGGAGACATCTTCATGATTGATTGCTGGTATTGTAGAAGGTTCTGTTGGAAGGATTGTTGTTGTTGTTGATGGAGAGTCGAAATGGAATGAAGCTGATGTGGTAGCAGGAGAAACTGTTGAAAACTGATCATTTGGTAGGACAGACGAAATACTTGCTGATGCTGCTGATGAATTATCGGGAACAATTGTTGTTGCATTTGTAGGAGGATCTGAAACCGTTGTCGATGAAGTTGCTGGATTTGCCGGAAATGAAGTAGTGATCTGTAGCAAACCACTCTGAATAAGGCTGTTAATGCCATTCCTCAAATCTTCACACCCATTCCATGAAATATTGCAGTATGGACATCCTAGTTCACACCCCGGAAATATATTGTTTTCACGGAGTTGAGCTTTGATTTCCACCAATGGTGTCCTGATCTGATCCACACTAGTTATTAAATAAGACGGTTGGTCTTCTTCAATAGCATTAATTCGAGGACCACCATGGTTTGGCATTGGGTTTTTGTTGACATTGGGCGGAGGTGCAAAATTCAGAGCCTTGGAGTCTACCAAGTCTTGTACCTTCATATGCAGAGCCCTGCATTTTTCTGTACTGTGACCAGGTGCGTTTGAATGGAAAGCACACCTAGCATTGGAGTCATAGTTTCTTGGTAGACTGTTGGGATCCGGCGGTGCCAACGTTCTTAGCTCAACTAGGTTGAGTTTCAGAAGCTGTGGCAGCAAAGCAGCGTACGGCATGGGGATCGGGTCGATCACTCGGTTAGCTTGGGAGGGCCTTTGTTGAAATGGCCTCTGTTGATTGTTGTTGTTGGAGTTGTTGTTGTTGTAGTTTCTTGGAGGATACTGATTCTGCTGATACTGGGGTTGTTGTTGGAAGTTTTGTTGAGGAGGTTGATAGACTGGCTGTGGATGAGCTGGAGCAGGGATAGTAACTGCTGCTATTGACCTCTGAACATATTGAGGCCTACCCCTGTTGGTGTGGATGGCATTGGTCTCGCCAGTTCTTCTCGGGCCTGCAAAAGGCTTTCTTGTACCACTGGACGAGCTTGCACCGTTGTCTGAGATCTTTCCCATCTTTAACAGGCTTTCAATTCTCTCCCCAGCTATGACAACATCTGCGAAGCTGGTGGAAGAGAAAGCAGCTAACCTGTCGATATAGGTTCCCTGAAGAGTGTTCATAAACATGTCTGCCATTTCTCTTTCAGACATTGGTGGTTGAACAGCGGCAGCCAGTTGCCTCCACCTTTGGGCATATTCTCGGAAACTTTCCCTCGAAGACTGTGACATTCCCATTAGGAGGGTCCTGTTGGGTGCCATATCTAGATTATACTGATACTGTCTGATGAAGGCTTCCGCCAGGTCCTTCCAGCATCTTATAGTTGCTCTTGTTAGATGGGAATACCATTCCCTCGATGCTCCAGTCAAGCTATCCTCAAAATAGAACATCCACAGCTTCTCATCCATTGTATAGGCCTTCAGCCTTCCCAGAAATGATTGCAGATGAGTTCGGGGGCATGAAGTCCCATTATACTTTTCGAAACAAGGAGGCTTGAACTTATGAGGGATCCTGACCCCATCAACCAAACCCATGTCCATGACGTCGAAGCCCAAAGAATTTTGAGATTCTAAAGACCTTAACTTCTCAGCTATTTCATCCAATCTCCTATCATAAGCATCCTCTCCAGCACCCATTACTGTAAATTGGTCCTCCTGAGGATCTTCTTGAAGTACTCTGGCTGCAGTGGCTGCCCCTTGAATGTTGACTGGGATGTTAGCCTCTGGATGGAGATGTGGGCCAAACACAGGGGGGGTAACATGTGGTTGCACCCTTTCATTATTACTGGTGCCTGCAGTTCCTACATGAGGCTCCTCTTGATTTTGCCTCTCCACCATAGCCCTCAGTCTCTCCTGGCTCTGAGCCATGTTGTTCATAACTTCCATGAACTGTGTCATCTGCGTTCTCATCTCTAACCTTTCGTTTGCCATCTGGTTTCTGACCTCTGTAAGGTCTTGCTGCATCTGATCCATCTGAATTCCCGGAAGGTTGTTTCTAGTTGGATACCTGTGTGGCCTGTTGAGAGGAAATACCCGGCGGCGAGCAATAATTCCTGAATATCACAACAGAGGTTAGCAACAACAAAACAAAAACCTACAAAACAAACAAAAGGGTTAGCATGCAATGCAGTTATGCTTATTTGCTATCAAGGTATCCGGTTTGGCCTTCAGTTTTGACCCTTCCAGACCCTTGAATGATGATGCTGTTGAAGTTGCCTTTGATGTGAACCCCAACACAAATATATTACAAAGGTGAAATAATACAATTTGTTCATTTTACAACACAAACCCTCAAAGGGGCCAAAGTACATCACAAAAAGCAAAAGTACATGGAAAAAGGAACAACAACAAGCAAATGATCAAACTCCAAGGCCAAACTCATCCTCACGAACTTCCTTGAGAAGTGCTTCGGTCACAGGATCAGCCGGATGCTCCGTGAGACTTCTGATGAGAAGGTTTCTTGTTGCAACAGCTGCAGTCAATTTCTTGTTCTGACTTTGATCTTTAGACCTCTTCACTCCTGCTTTGATTTTCAGCTCTGATATTTCCTCCTGGGTTCTGCCAGGGCTTTTTCCATCTGCTCCATCTTATCTTGAACTCTCTTGTCTTCTAGAGTACGGGCCTCAGTGATCCGGACCCACCTGGCCTGACTCTCTTTCAAGTACAAGTCTGTTCTTGCTCTTTGGAACTGGGCTTCCTTACACGCATTCTTCAGAATCTGTTCACCAGCTTTAGACTTGTTGATATAATCTCCAGACTTCTCAATCTTAGTCAAGTGTTCCACCCTCAATTTCTCCAATCTTTCAATCTCCCTCACACCTTCACTCCTCTCCCGGAGGGTCTTCTGCAAGGCTTGGGTTAACTTCTCATTCCTTTCCTTCAAGCTCTCAAACTCCTCCAAACTGATAGTGGCAGGGGGTGGTGCTGAAGATGACTCAGGCATGTCTTCTATGGTAAAGGGCATTCCAGAGAATCGAGCCCTAGCATGGGACCACTCATAATATTGGGCTGATGCCACATTATTGCACTTCCCCAGAATGGTGATTCCCTTGGTTTGAACATGATCCCAGGCCCAGGCAGCCTGCCTAACAACAGCCAAACTAATCTTGTTCTCACAGTAGAGGGTCTCCACTAAGTCCTGTTCCCTAGGAGTATGGACCAGTGCATAGCCTAATTGCCTTCTGAATAGCAGAGGGTTGTAGTTGATACTTCCCTTAACTCCCATCAGAGGCACATTGGGGAAGTGCCCACAGCTGGTGATCATATCTCTGCCCTTGGTGCTCTGAGTACACCATCTGATGTCTGCTGAAGTGAGAGTAGTGAGCCTCTTAGCCCAGTTGCTTTGCTGATGAGGATTGAGAAATGCATCTGTCCTGGGTAGATGCCTGAGGAGCCAAGTATGGAATAATGGTGCACAAATCCTCACTAGTCTCCCCCTTTGCTTCTCATTTCTCTGATGTACTGAGTAATAGAGATCACCCAGTAAAGTTGGCACAGGGTTCTTCAAGATGAACAAGTGGATTGCATTCTTGCTAATGAATCGAGGCTCATCTGCAAACAACACAATTCCATATACACTTAAAGCCAACAGAGCACAAACAGCTTTCCAATCCCCCAAGGAGGCCTTCAAACCAGCTTGAGAAATCAGGAAGTCCAGATGAAATCCAAGGATCCCAGCTTTAGAGGTCAAGTGTTGTTCAATCAACAAAGGTTCCAGGTGCAAAGCTTTTGCTATCTCTCTATTGCTGGGAAAGACCATTTCAGGGTTGAAAGGGATTTCTCTTTTGATGGGCAGACCAGTCAATGATGAGTATTCTTCTAATAGGGGCCCCAACTGAAAGTCTTGAAAGGTGAAACATCTCAATGGAGGATCATAAAACTGAATGCATGTGTGGATGAGGCTCCTCTGAGAAGGGTCCAGATCCATAACCATGTCCAGTATATCTCCATAACTCTCCCTGAACAAAGGAATGTGATCTGGAGTGATCAGGGTTTGGATCCTCCTGATGTCTGATAAGTCTGGTTGGAAGAAATGATAGGTGATGTTGCTTTTCTTTGGGGCCATGATGCTGAAGACTGAGTAGAGTGCTGATGAAGATGCTGAAAGAGTGAACCACTGATTGGCTGGTGCTAGTAACTGAAGTATATGGCTGACAAACTGATGCAAGTGCTGGTGGAGATAGGTCAAAACTGCAGATGGGGTCAAAACCAAAACCAGATGAGAAATGGATACCCTGAAACACAAATAAGCACATGTTAATATGATGCAATGAGTATGTATGCAAAATGAAATGCAAGGGTTTGTGACTGAGCTGGATCTGATTAACTGCCTTGGTATAGATCCATGTGTGTTCAAGAATTCCAGAGGGAGGTCTAAAAATCCAGTACCCAGGGTGGGGGACTCAAATAAAGAGCCACAAGTCCAGGGTTTAGAATTACAAAAACTATCCAACATGGAGCATTCTTAACAAAGTCAAAGTAACAGGGTATTCTGAGGTCAAGGTACCTGCAAACCTGTAAACAGCCCAACCCCCTCACAGGTAGTGATCTAGAACAAGGATCCTCAGACTTGGATCAGTTATGAGAAGTGTAAACACTTCTAACCCGGAGGTACAGTGTTTACAATAACCATAACAATTCCTCCTCTAATTCACCTCAGTTTCTGGAGGTCAATACTAAAAGGTCATCCAGACTTAGCAGGCTTCCCAGATAGCCCTAGCATTGCAGGAAATCTGCAACACAGAGTTCTCAAGAAGAAACCCATATCTGAACTGTGTTTCATATCCCCGCACCAGACCGAAATGGAATGGGAAAGAATATGATTCACTCTAGCCTAGGTGTCACTCAGGTCCCAGGTATAGGACCTTAACTCTCAATGAAATACCCACCCACCAAAGAAAAACCAGATCCAGCCAGCAGCACAGTATGACAGTATGAAAAATATAAAGCTATAAAGAAAGCAATAAATCAACTGTACATAAAGCAATAAACAAAAATAAGTACAAGCACAAACAAGCACATGACACCCCAGTAAACACAAATCAATCAAGCGCTAGGAGGAACCCACAAAAAGAACCAGAAGCCCTGGTTGCAGTATAAGGATCCCCAGCAGAGTCGCCAAGCTGTCGCTCCCAAAGATTTGCATCCAGGTACAAGCGCGAACGGTCGGCGAGAGGGACAGTGGGAACACACAGCCGTGAACTCACTGGAGATGAAGAGAGTCGCCAGCTGGGCATTTTTATCCCGGAGGAAAGGCAATGCTGCATAAGCCTAGAAAGATACGGATAAGACGGTTTGCGAACCAGAGAGACTGAGAAAGGGGGTTGGTTACAACCTGGGAAGGTATTAGCACCCAGATTGTCCGTCGTACTCGACGGGATCCACGCTTAAAAGATTTGTGTTTTAAAGGGGTAGTGTCAGTGCAATTTGTGTATAAAGAGCTGAAAGCAATATGTACAGGTGTCAGTGTAAAGTGTATAAGTGATGTGAAGTATGAAAGTGTCAGTGTAAGGAAAAGAGTATGCTCAAGACCATGAGGCTTAAAGAATGATACAGGAAGGAGGGGGAATGAACAGAGACTTTTGTTCGATAACTGTTAAGTTATGCCTACGTATCCTCTTGTGCAATGAGGAAGTCAGAACACCGTAGTTCGACCCAAAGAGACTGAAAGATGAATTGACTTGTGAACTGCTTGCTTGCCTATGCTCAAGTGTATGACCTGTCTGGCTCAGGTGCTTACTGTCTTGCATTAGACGGAAGAAGCAAGTTCTCGTTTGTGAGTGAGTATGATGAGAAAAGAATCCCGGAGGAGACGATTATTGTTTGTTTTTTGAGTTTTCAGTCTTTTATTGCTTTTGAAAATTTGTCATAAGTTAATGAGCTTAAGTCTAAACCAATGGATTTAGTAAACTCATCACATCTTCCCTCTGATTAGGGGTAATGAGGATACCTTAAGTGTGAAGTCAGATTCTCACACTTAATCACCTTCGGTGTAGGATTAAGATCATTAACCTACTTGTGATTATTTAGATGTTTTTGGTGTTTTTGTTTAGTGTTGAGTAATGAGGTTAAGCCATAATCAAGGATTAAACAGACCCATTACACCATCCTAAAAGAAGGATAATAGATGAGAATGTTTAAGCTGAGGAAGACTCCTCAACTTAATCCATGATTAGGGATTAAACTCATGACAAAACAAGCCTTTATTAAGTGGATTTTATTTAGATTAATGGTATGATGATGAAGTGAATTTTATGATTTGTAAGACAACTTGAGGGGGACTTGTCCATTAACACTAGGGTTAGTCCTTCTTAACCACTTAAGGAAGAATTAGAACCCTAATGCAAGGCCCAAGTTACAAGTGTAATGTCTTGATAATTATTAGATGGATTGATTAAGAGATTTAAACACCTTAAGGGTTTAATACTTAGGGTTAAAGTTATACACTCCATCCCAAGAGAAGGATGCAGGCATAACCCTAAGCACAAAGTCTTAAAGCCTTTAGGGTTTAGTCCCTGATTATGAGGTGAGAGGAGAGAAGACTCAAAGAGAGACACAAAGGTAAAAACTATGGGGGACTAATCAAAACCCTAATTCATTGTCATGCTTGGTTGGTCCTAAGGTTTGTGAGGTTTCCAAGAACAATCTTCAAAAGAACCACCAGGAAGCAGATGAACAGGATCAAGAGAAGCAAAGTGACTTGCTTCATTCAAGAAGTCAAGTCACTTGAAGAAAGAAAGTGGGAGGAAGAAGAATGAGCAAGCTCAATCTCAAACACAAATAGAAATGCAGCAATGGATGCAAGAGAGATGAAAAGAAAAGGTATGAGAAGTGAAGGCAAATCCACTTCTCAAGTTTACTCACCACCTGCAATGTTAGAAAGAAAATGCAATGCAATGCAAGATGAGATGAAATGATATGATGATAAGCAAAACCAGAAGCATGTTGATGATGATTATGATGTTATGAGATGCTGCAAACATGAGGCAAGGCAATGGGGATGTTCATACAAGGTTATGAATGCAAATGATGCAAACTAAGGAGCATGAACAAGCATGAAATGTTATGAATCATACAAGACAAATGACATGGCAAATATGTAATGCAATGATCAATGATGCTTTATACATGTCTTAAGATGTCAAATGAATCACAAGAATGCACAAAATACAAAGACAAGTCATGTTATGCAAGGAAATGCAAGAGGGATGCAAATGAAAGCCCAAATTAGGGTTCATGGATCAAACATCAAACACAAACCAAAAACAGAAACAAAACCCTAAAGTAAAAATGGAAAATGGTACCCAAAGAAACCCTAGACCCATAATAAACCACTGCCCAAAGGGGAACTCTCAACTCTCAACCAATCTTGAGTTATGAATTTTCTAAGTTATTAGGGTTTTTTAGGGTTCTTAACAAAACAAATGCCAATCAATTTGAAAATGCAAGAACAAATCATGGCCTCTTTATCCTTGAAAATACATGCTAAACAAAAGACAATGCAAGAAGAATCAATGTCTCAACCTTCACCAATTGGCAGAAATGATTTTTCAAACTTATGATCAAAATAATGCACAAAATATTATTTAATTCAATGAAAAATTCTTAAAATGCATCAAGATCAAAAAAGAAATTTGATTTGAAGGCTGGACAATGTTTTTAAATGTCCTAGAACATTTCATGAATTTTTTTGTAATTTTTAAATACCTAAAAGTATTTTTAATTAATTAATTCCCATTAATCAATTAAAAATAATCTTTTAAATATTTAAAAATACTTTTTTAATGATAAAAAATAAAATAAAAATATTTTTGTGTGATAAAAATTATTAAAACCTTAAAGAAAAAGTTTCATAATTTTTATGATTTTTTAACTATTTTAAATAAATTGTGCAATTTAAATGAAATAAATATGAATAAAAATAAATAAAAATGAGAAGTAATCAGATTGGATGGCTGGGATTGAAGCTGGGTTCAAAGGCATTGACTGCGCGCCAGAATGAATGGCCTAGATTCACTCTGAGCAAATTAACTTAATCACGAATTAATTAAACTAAAGAGAGAGATTAGGGCTAATTGGGAAGATCCTAGCCATTCACACGCGCGGGAGGTCAAAGAAGTCAACTGATCAAACGCTCCAAATTCAAACTGACATAAATGACTGGGATTATGCCCTAATCACATTCAGGTGGCCGGAGAAGACTTCCGGTCGTCTTCTCCGGCCAGAAGCTCACCTGAAAATCTCAAAACCTCTCAATACGTACCAAAAATGAAAACCAAGAACATGTAAATGATCCTTATCCTCTCACGAATCAAACCCCTAACCTAAAACAAATTTAAAGTTCCTAAATCAACTGAATCGAAAGAAAGAAAAACTAGGGTTCGTGAGCTTCAAACACAAATTAAATGCTCAAAACAAAACCATCTCAAAAACTAAAAGTACCAGGATGATCAGTGCATCATGAAGAACAAGTTTGTAACATAAAAAACCATTTCTGGAAAAATTAATTTCGAGCTACCTGAGATTTGGAGCTTTCAATTTAGGAACTTTCTGGCCACTTCCTTTGATGCAAGCTGCTCTACTTGATCCCCCAAATGTGTTTGAGTGCTCAAAAACAATTTATGCTGGCTGGATAGGGAGATTCGACAGCTTCTGCTCAAGCTTGCTCAACAATGGCAATGGAGTTTCAGGCACTCTCAGGTCATGGTGATGGGTTGTTTGAGGTCTATGCAATGTGTAGAGATGATTTGTGGTATTGGTTTGTGTGTTTGTGAGCTAGGATGGAAGATTCGAAAGTTTTTGCAAACTGAAGTAAGAAATGGCAGTGGGATTTCTTGGCTGTTTTAGGCTTGTGCTTTGGGTGCTGGGTGGCCTATGGAGTGTGGTGAGATGATTGATGAAGGAAGTTTTAGTGTTTGATGGCTGTGTTAAAGGATTCGAAGCAAACTGCAGTTAGGAGTGTTTGTGTGAAGGTGGTGAAAGTGTCTGTTTCAGCCTTGCCTCTTGAGTGTTTTTGCTTGCAAATTGATAACATATTTTAATCCAAGTGGCCAGAGGATGTGACTTGTGCAGCTGTGATAGGTAAGTTTGCTTTTGCATAAAAGGTCAACTTTGTGTAAGATAGGGCATGGGCAAGGTCTAGGCAAGTACAAGGCATGGCTGGCGCAGCAAAGGTGAGGGAGAGGCCTAGCAAAGCTCAGCAGCCAATGCACCAAGTTGTAGGAAGTGATCATGAGTGTTTTGCAAGTTGGCTAGCTTTTGGTTCACATGTGATAAAGCCTTGTTAATCAAACCAAACCATGAGCAAATTCAATTCAATTCTGATTTTTAGGACTTAGAGAATGTTTGTGTAATGGTTTGAAATGAATTAGAGGTCACATGATGCCTTGGCCCAAGATTTTGCAAAGTTTCCAAATGAGGCATGCCTTGAAAATTAATGATTTTAACCAACTTTGCATGGCCATAACTTTTGATCCAAGAAGAGTTTGATCATGTTCTTGTACTTTTTGAAAAGGGAAAGATGAGATCTACAACTTTCATGACCAAAGTTTTTCCATTTGAAGCATTTTTGGATCATGAATCAAGGCTTGAAAATTGACCTAAAATGGTGCATTCTTGAAAAGTCAACTATGCCCAAAAAGTCAACATTTGCAAAAACCCTAAATTCTTGATCTTTATGAACTTCAATCTTCTTCCATGACCAAATAAAGATCATATACACTCAAAATGATGAAGATCACCCATTGGTTGGGTCATTGGGGGCCTCAGATGCCCTGATTTTGCACTGACTTGTCTGAAAAGTCAACTCTTGATCAGATGACTTCCCCATGGAATTTCTTCATGAAAATTGATATGCATACTCCCTATACCATATAGAGATCAATGGAAACAAGAATGACCAAAAAATTTGGAGTTATGGCCTCTGAAACCAAAACCCTAATTTTCAATCAACTGTGCAGTTCAAGCTGGCTCTGCATCCACTCAAACCCTAGCTCTTGTGATTCCTCTGCATTTTTGACTTTGAGGAGATGGAATATGATATAAGAACACACATGGACCCCTTTGAGTTGATTGGTTGCCTTTGGAATGGCTCAAGATGCTTTTGGGATTGCTCAGATCACAAACCCTAGGTGCAGATGCCTTGAAAGCTATGCAGTGAATCAAAATGAAATGTGAGATGATATGATTGTATTTATGCATATGAGGATGATCACAAGCCATGGTGTGAATGGGTGAGGGCAAATTTGGGGTGTTTACAGTGTGGCCGGAGAAGATGACCGGAGGTCATTTCCGGCCACCTGAAAGTCATTAGTGCATTAATTGTGATTAGGGTTCAGTTTGAATGTGAGCCATAGATCCTGTTGACTTGGGTTGACCCGCGCGCGAATGAGTGGTCCAGATCCCTCATTAAAACCCTAATCCTATAATTAGATTTAATTAATTAAGTTTAACTTAAATCCAGTCAGTTTGAATAATAGCCCTAGGATCTGGCGCGGGTCAACTCCCTCCAAATCCATTTGAATGTGAGCCTCTGGATCTGTTGACTTCTCCATAATTTCATTTTTATTTCATTCATTTTATATTTAACTTCTACGAATTATTAAAAATAGTAAAAAACATTTAAAAATTCTGAAAATTTTTGTCAAGCATTTCATTAATTTTCAGAACCCAAAAATATTTTTATTTTTATTTTTTGCATTAAGAATTATTTTTAAATCATTTAAATGTTTATTTTTAATTATTTAATGGAAATTAATTAATTAAAAATGCATTTAGGTATTTAAAAATCACCAAAAAATTCACAGTGCATTTAAAAACATTTAGAAACATTATCCAACTCTCAAAACAAATTTCTTTTTGGTCCTTGATGCATTTTGACAATTTTCATTGGAATTAAATTTGTTTAAAGGCAATATTTTGATCTTAACTTGAAAAAATCCATTATGCCTAACCTTGATGAGTTTGATAATGGTTCTTCTTGCATTGCATTCTTCATAGCATGTAGTTTTTAGGGTAAAATTGGCCTGAATTTATCTTTCATTTTCATTTTGTTTTGCATTTTTCATTGTAAGGTATCCCAAAACCCTAGTTGATTTTAGAAATTCATAACTTCCATTAGGTTAAGAGTTGGACCCCTCCTTTGGGCAGTGAACTTATGTAGGGTTAGGGTTCCTTTGATCCCATTTTCAAT
Source organism: Lathyrus aphaca (assembly GCA_963966055.1). NCBI lineage: Eukaryota > Viridiplantae > Streptophyta > Magnoliopsida > Fabales > Fabaceae > Lathyrus > Lathyrus aphaca. The sequence goes on from OZ014520.1 coordinate 86,186,956, forward strand.
TTTTTTATCTTGTCATTTGCTTCTGATTTTGAATTTTGTGATGCATGTTGTTCATAAACCCCAATTTGTGCCTTCCTTTGCATCCATCTTCCATTTGCTTGCATTTAAGAACTTGCCATGACAATTTGTGCATCCCCATGATTCATAAGACATCTTAGGACATATTAGAATCATGTTTGATCATTGCATCTTTCATTTGCCATGTTATGCATTCATATCATTCCATAAACTTTCATGAACTTCCATGGCCCAAGGCATGCTCCATATGCATCCATTCTCTTGTATGCTCACATATATGCATCTTGTATGACTTTGCACCACCTCTTGACATCATTTGCATCATGTGTATGTTTCTGACTTTGGCCTTTTCCCATCCATATGCATTGTTTCATCTCATTTCTTCCTTTATGCATCTTGTATTAATTTTTCAGGATAATGGTAAGTTAATTTAGGAGGTGAATTTGCTTTCACCTCTTGCCTCTTCTCACTTTATCATTTTACATCCTTGCTGAATTTTTACTTGGCTTTGAGTGAGCTTGCTCACTTGTGCCTCTCTTCCCCCTTTTCTCTTCTCATCTCACCCCTTTTTCTATCTTGCTTCTCCTTGGTGGCTTCCTTGAAGATTTCTCCTCTTAAGCCTCACAAACCCTAGGACTTCCAAGCATGATAACATTTTAGGATTGATTAGTCCCCCTTAATCTCTTTCCTTTGAGTTTTCTTTGAGTCTTCTCTTCTCACCTCATAATCAAGGACTAAACCCTAAAGGTTTTGAGGCTTTGTGATTAAGTTTATGCCTGCATCCTTCCATTAGGATGGAGTGTATAACTTTAATCTTAAGTTTTAAACCCTTAATGTGTTTACATCCTTTAATCAATCCACTTAATGATCACTAAGACACCAAGCTTGTAACTTGGGCCTTGCATTAGGGTTCTAATTCTTCCTTAATTGGTTAAGAAGGACTAACCCTAGTGTTAATGGACAAGTCCCCCTCAAGTTGTCTTACAAAACATAAAATCCACTTCTTCATCTTATCATTAACTAAAATCCACTCTAATAAAGGCTTTGTTTTGTCATGAGGTTAATCCCTAGTCATGGATTAAGTTGAGGAGCCTTCCTCAGCTTAAATGTTCTCATCTATTATCCTTCTATTAGGATGGTGTAATGAGTCCATTAAATCTTTGATTATGGCTTAAACTCATTACTTAACACTAAACAAAAACATCAAAAACATCTAAATAATCACAAGTAGGTTAATGACCTTAATCCTACATCATGGTGATTAAGTGTGAGGTGCTTACTTCATACTTAAGGTATTCTCATTACCCCTAATCAGAGGGAAGATGTGATGAGTTTACTAACCCTTTGTAAACACCCCAAATTTGCCCTCACCCATTCACACCATGGCTTGTGATAATTTCATATGCATAAATCCAATCATGGCATCCCATACCACATTTTTGATTCACTGCATTAGTTCAAAGTCATCTGCACCTAGGGTTTGTGATCTGAGCTATCCAAGAGCCATTTGAGTCACTCCAAAGGTCATCAATCACTTCAAAGGGATCCATGTGTGTTCAAGAATCATATTAAATCCTCTCAAAGTCAAGAATGTCAAAAATCACAAGAACTGAAATTGGTATGGAAGCAGAGCCAGGCTTGACTGCACAGATGACCTAGAATTAGGGTTTTGGTTTCAGAGGCCATAACTCCAATTTTTTTGGTCATTCTTGTTTCTATTGGTCTCTATATGGTATAGGGAGTATGCATATCAATTTTCATGAAGAAATTCCATGGGGAAGTCATCTGATCAAGAGTTGACTTTTCAAGCAAGTCAATGTAAAATCAGGGCATCTGAGGCCCCCAATGACCCAACCAAAGGGTGTTCTTCATCATTTTGATTGTGTATGATCTTTATTTGATCATGGAAGATGTTGGAAGTTCACAAAATTGAAGAATTTCAAGTCTTGTGCAAAGTTGACTTTTTGGGAAAGTTGACTTTTTAATAAAATTGCCATTTTGGGAAACTTTTTCAACCTTTACTTTTTGATTCAAAAATGCTTCAAATGGAAAAACTTTGGTCATGAAAGTTGTAGAATGAATCATTCCCTTTTCAAAAAGTACAAGAACATGACCTAATTCATTTTGGATCAAAAGTTATGGCTTGTCAAAGTTGGCTAAAATCACAAAATTTGAAGTTTTCTACCAAAGAGGCATTTTGCAAAATGACTTGATCAAGTGTTCTAAAGACCTCAAATGTGTACAATTTCTTCACAACATGATTGCATAACCTCTAAAAATCAGAATTGGCCCAAGAATCATCTCATTTCATGCCTTGAAACTCAAGAAATCTCAAAGGAATCCAATTTGAACCAACTTGCAAAACTCATCATAAGTTACAAACCACTTGCTGCCTTGCCTCTAAACTCTTTTCACAGCATTCCTTGATTCAAGTTGAGCCCAAGCATGCCAAAAAGCAAGTTGTACCATAGCCCATGCTTCAAGTACACATCAAGTTGACATTTTGGCCAAAGACCCATACCAATCACCATAGGCCACCAACAACTTTCTGACCTATCCCCTTTTGATACATGGACAAAACCCAGCCTAACAGATAACACAACACACACTGATATTGCCCACAAGCCATAGTTATCATTTTTGCTCCAACTTGCAAAAAACCTTCGAAACACTCAGCATAGCTAGCAAACACAAAAACAAACTTCACAAATCAACTCAACATGCTTCACTGATCAAAAAGCACCCATCACCATAGCCTAAAACTCCCTGAATCAGAAATACGATTTCCCTCCCACCTGGAATAGAACTTCTGCCATCTCTCAAACCATCCATTATAAACTTCAAACAAGCATTGAAAGCTTCTCAGGGGGTCCAGTGGAGTTGATTGCAAGCAAGAAACCAGCCAGAAAGTACCAGAAACCAAAGCTTCAGTTCAGGTAGCCATCTCAAACTTTTTTTCCAGAAACTCCATTTTAAGTTCTTAAATGCTTCTATGCACTCCCCTGATCATGGGGATATGATTATTTTTGAAAATGGTTGAGAAACCAGGATGTATGAATGCTCTGAAACTTTTTTGCCCTAGAAATGTTTTGCTTCGATTTGGCTGATTGATGAATGAAAAATGGTTTTTGTTTGGGGGTTTTGGTTTAGTTTCGAATGGGGATGATTTCTGGGCTTTTAGTTTTCGTTTTCATGAAGTTTTGAAGATTTTAGCAACTTTCAGGTGAGGGTCTTGCCGGAGAAGACGACCGGAAGTCTTCTCCGGCCACCTGAAAGTAATTAGGGCTAATCCATGTAATTAAGTGCAGTTTGAATTTGGTGCGTAGGATAGGCTGACTTGGTCAATTCCCGCGCGTGTTCAATGGCCCAGATCTTCCACTTAACCCTAATCTCAATTAATTAAATTAATTAATTCGTTTTAGCCAGTTTGAATGACAACCCTTGGATCTGGCGCGCAGTCTTTCCCTCCTTCCTGAGTTCAAACCCTGGCCATTGGATGCGCTGACTTTCATTTTTATTCAATTTTATTTTCAGTTTAATTCATTTGTTTTCTACATTTTATTTAAAATAGTAAAAATCATTCAAAAATTCTGAAATTTTTTATATAATCTTTTATTAATTTTCAGAAACCAAAAACATTTTTATTTTTATTTTTTGCATTAAAAAATATTTTTAAATCATTTAAAAGTTTATTTTTAATTAATTAATGAGAATTAATTAATTAAAAATACTTTTAGGTATTTAAAAATCACCAAAAAATTCATGAAACCTTTAAAACCATTTAGAAACATTGTCCAACCCTCAAACCAAATTTCTTTTTTGATCTTGATGTCTTTTGACAATTTTTCATGGAATTAATTTCATTTCAAGGCAATATTTTGTTCCAAACTTCCAAAATTCATTTCTGCCTAACCATTGAGAGTTGGACTTTGATTCTTTTTGCATTGTGTCTTGCATATCATATAGTTTATAGGATTAAATTGGCATGATTTGATTTTGCATTTTCAATTTGTTTGACATTTTTCTTGGCAAGGTACCTTAAAACCCTAGCATACTTAAGAAATTCATAACCCTCATTAGGTTAAGAGTTAGAACCCCTCCTTTGGGCAGTGAGTTTGCATAGGTTTAGGGTTCCTTTGATTGCATTTTCAATTTTTTATCTTGATGTTTGCTTCTGGTTTTGGTTTTTGTTTGGTACATTGATCATAAACCCTAATTTGGACTTCCTTTTGCATTCATCTTGCATTTGCTTGCATACCATGACTTGCCATGACATTTTGTGCATTCATTTGATTCCTATTACATCTTAAGACATATTAGAATCATGTTTGATCATTACATCTTGCATTTACCATGTTGTATGTCATTTGCATTTCATAACTTTTCATGTATGATCATGGTTCTAAGCATGCTTCTCTTGCATCCATATGTTCATATGATCATCCTCATGCCTAGATTCATGTTTGCATCATCTCATAGCATCATTAGCACCATACTTATGCTTCTGGTTTTGGTTTTCATCATGTCATTTCATCTCATCTTGCATTGCATTGCATTTCTTTCACTAACTTTTCAGGTGGTAAGTCACTTTGAGAAGTGAATTTGCCTTCACTTCTCACAATTTTTTTTCATCCCTCTTATGCATCATTGCTGCATTCTATCTTGTGTTTGAGATTGAGCTTGCCCTTTCTTCTTCTTCTTACCTTCTTTCCTCAAGTGACTTGTCTTCTTGAATGAAGCAAGTTACTTTGCTTCTCTTTGCTCCTTTCATTTGCTTCCTGGTGGTTTCTCTGAAGATGTCTCTTGTAAACCTCACAAACCTTAGGAACAACCAAGCATGACAATAATTAGGGTTTTGATTAGTCCCCCATTTAGAGTTTACCTTTGTGTCTCATTGAGTCTTCTCTTCTCACCTCATAATCAGGGACTAAACCCTAAAGGTTTTAAGGCTTTGTGATTAAGCTTATGCCTGCATCCTTCTATTAGGATGGAGTGTATAACTTTAATCCTAAGTGTTAAACCCTTAATGTGTTTAAATCCTTTAATCAATTCATCTAATAATCATCAAGACATCAAGCTTGTAACTTGGGCCTTGCATTAGGGTTCTAATTCTTCCATTAATTGGTTAAGAAGGACTAACCCTAATGTTAATGGACAAGTCCCCCTCAAGTTGTCTTACAAACCATAAAACACACTTCTTCATCATATCATTAAATAAAATCCACTTAACAAAGGCTTTGTTTTGTCATGAGTTTAATCCCTAATCATGGATTAAGTTGAGGAGCTTTCCTCGGCTTAAACATTCTCATCTATTATCTTTCTATTAGGATGGTGTAATGAGTCTGTTTAATCCCTGATTATGGCTTAATCTCATTACTTAACACTAAACAAAAACACCAAAAACATCTAAATAATCACAAGTAGGTTAATGATCTTAATCCTACACCATGGTGATTAAGTGTGAGGTGCTTACTCCATACTTAATGTATTCTCATTACCCCTAATCAGAGGGAAGATGTGATGAGTTTACTAATCCTTGGTTTAGGCTTAAGCTCATTTTCTTATGACAAACTCCACCAAAAACAATAAAAGACTGAAAACACAAAAACAAATAATAATCGTCTCCTTCGGGATTCTTTTCTCACCTCATTCACTCACAAACGAGAACTCGCTTCTTCTGTCTGATGCAAGACAGTTTGCACCTGAGTCAGACAGGTCATACACTTGAGCATAGACAAGTAAGCAGTTCACAGTTAATTCATCTTTCAGTCTCTTTGGGTCGAACTACGGTGTTCTGACTTCCTCATTGCACGAGAGGATACGTAGGCATACCTTAACAGTTATCGAACAAAAGTCTCTGTATATTCCCCTCTTTCCAATATCATTCTTTTAGCCTCATGTTCTTGAGTATTCCATTTACTCCTTACACTGACACTTTACATACTCACATTTCACACTTCTTTTTTCACTGACACCTATACATCCTTTTCCAGCTCTTTATACACAAATTGCACTGACACTACCCCTTTACAACACAAGTCTTTTAAGCGTGGATCCCGTCGAGTACGGCGGACAATCTGGGTGCTAATACCTTCCCAGGTTGTAACCAACCCCCTTTCTCAGTCTCTCTGGTTCGCGACCGTCTTATCCATATCTTTTCTAGGTTTATACAGCATTACCTTTCCCTCAGGATACAAATGCCTAGCTGGCGACTCTATTCATTTCCTGTGAGTTCGCTCCTGTGTGTTCTCACATCCTCCTTTCGCCGACCGTTCGCGTCTGTACCTTTATTTGGGCCATTCGCATTTATCGGGAGCGACACCCTTGGTTTAGGCTTAAGCTCATTAATTTATGACAAACTCCGAAAAGCAGTAAAAGATTGAAAACACAAAAACAAACAATAATCGTCTCCTTCGGGATTCTTTTCTTACCTCATTCACTCACAAACGAGAACTTGCTTCTTCCGTCTAATGCAAGACAGTTTGCACCTGAGCCAGACAGGTCATACACTTGAGCATAGACAAGTAAGCAGTTCACAAGTCATTTTATCTTTTAGTCTCTTTGGGTCGAACTACGGTGTTCTGACTTCCTCATTGCACGAGAGGATACGTAGGCATAACTTAACAGTTATCGAACAAAAGTCTCTGTATATTCCCCCTCCTTCCAGCATCATTCTTTAAGCCTCATAGTCTTGAGCATTTCATTCCTGTTCTTACACTGACACTTCTCTTATACACTCCACGATCCTTTACACTGACACTTGCATTCTTTTTCAGCTTTGATACACAGATTGCACTGACACTACCCCTTTAAAACACAAATCTTTTAAGCATGGATCCCGTCGAGTACGGCGGACAATCTGGGTGCTAATACCTTCCCAGGTTGTAACTAACCCCCTTTCTCAGTCTCTCTGGTTCGCAACCGTCTTATCCATATCTTTCTAGGTTTATGCAGCATTACCTTTCCTTCGGGATAAAAAATGCCTAGCTGGCGACTCTATTCCTTCTGAGTTCACCCTTGTGTGTTCTCTCTCCTTTCGCCGACCGTTCGCGTCTGTACCCCTCTTGGCCCCGTGTCATTTGGTGGGAGCGACAGCTTGGCGACTCTGCTGGGGACCCTTATACTGTAACCAGGGCTTCTGGTTCTTTTTGTGGGTTCCTCCTAGCGCTTGTTTGATTTGTGTTTACTGGGGTGTTATGTGCTATGTGTGTTTATTTATTTTGCTTTATTGCTTTATGAACAACTTTATTTATTGCTTTCCTTTACAGCTTTTCATATTTCATACTGTCATTATCATTGCTGGATCTGGTTTTCTGTTTTGGTGGGTGGGGCTTCATTGAGAGTTTAAGGTCCTATACCTGGGACCTGAGTGACACCTAGTCTAGAGTGGTTCATGTTCTTTCCCATTCCATTTCGGTCTGGTGTGGGAATATGAAACACGGTTCAGATATGGGTTTCTTCTTGAGAACTATGTGCTACAGATTTCCTATAGTGCTAGGGCTATCTGGGAAGCCAGCTAAGTCTGGATGACCTTTATTATGACCTTCAGAAACTTAGGTGAATTAGAGGAGGATCTTTTATGGTTATTGTAAACACTGTACCTCCGGGTTAGAAGTGTTTACACTTCTCATAACTGATCCAAGTCTGAGGATCCTTGTTGTAGAACACAACATGTGAGGGGGTGGGGCTGTTTACAGGTTTGCAGGTACCCTTGGCCACATCATACCCTGTCACTTGTTTTGATTAAGAGTACCTCATTTTGGACAGTTCTTGTGACTAACCCTGGATATGTGACTCTTTATTTGAGTCCCCCACCCTGGTTACTGGATTTCTAAACCTCCATCTGGACTTCTTGAACATACATGGGCTTTATATCAAGACAGATAATCAGATCCGGCTTGATTACAAACACTTGCATATCATTTGCATACTCATCATCATTGCATCATTTAACATTTGTTTATTTGTTTTTCAGGGTATCCACATTATATCTGGCTTGGTTTTGACCCCTTCTTCTGCATAGACCTATGCTTCATAAGTTATCTGCTTCAGCTATCTTCATTATCTTCAACATTTATGGCTACTCCCAGGAAGAGCAACATATCATACCATTTCTTTGAGCCTGTGTTGACTGGTATCAGGAAGGTCCAGTCACTTATCACCCCTGACCATATCCCATTATTCAGAGAGCATTATGGAGGTATCCTGGATATGGTTATGGACCTAGACCCTTCTCAGAGGAGCATGATCCACACCTGCCTACATTTTTATGACCCTCCTTTGAGATGCTTCACTTTCCCATACTTTCAGCTAGGACCTCTGCTGGAGGAGTTTTCATCATTGATTGGAGTACCTGTCAGGGGTGGAGTCCCCTTCAACCCAGAGATGACTTCTCCCAGCAATGGAGAAGTAGCAAAAGCACTGTACCTAGAGCCTGCCTTGATTGAGCAAAGCATGACAACAAAAGCTGGAATCCCTGGTCTTCACTTGGATTTCTTGATTTCTCAGGCCATCCTGAAGGCCTCATTGGGAGAATGGAGGGAAGTCTGTGCATTGTTAGCCCTTAGCATATATGGGGTTATACTGTTTGCAGATGAGCCCAAATTTATCAGCAAGAATGCCATTCATCTTTTTCTTCTGAAGAACCCAGTACCCACATTGCTAGGAGACTTTTATTACTCCATCCATCAAAGGAATGAGAAACAAAGGGGGAAGTTGGTGAGATGCTGTGCTCCTTTGTTTCACACTTGGCTGCTCAAACACTTGCCTAAGTCAGATGCCTTCTTGAACTCTCACCAACAGAAGAATTGGGCCAAGAGGCTCATCGCTTTGGCTTCAGATGATATCAGATGGTGCACCCAGAGCACCAAAGGCAAAGACATTGTCACCAGCTGTGGGCCATACCCAAATGTACCTCTGATAGGAGTAAAGGGTTGCATCAATTACAATCCTTTGCTATTTAAGAAACAACTGGGCTATGCTTTGGTTCACCCGCCTAGAGGGCAAGATTTAGCTGAGACCCTGTATTGCGAAGTAAAACCTAATTCAGCTATTGTCAGACAAGCATCTTGGGCTTGGGATAACATCCAGACAAAGGGGATAGTTGTTCTTGGAAGGTGTAATAATGTTGCTTCAGCTCAATACTATGATTGGTCCCATGCCAGAGCTCAGATTACTGGAATGCCCTTCACCTTGGAGGACATACCTGGACCCTCTACAGTTCAGCCAGCAGCAACTGTCAGCCTGGAAGAATTTGAGAAGCTGAAGGAAAGGAATGAGAATTTGTCTCAAGCTCTGAAGAAGACCCTTTGGGAAAGGAGTGATGGTCGTCTGGACATTGAGAGGTTGGAGAAGCTTAGGGTGGAACATCTGGCCAAGATTGAGAAGACAGAGGACTACATCAAGAAATCAAGAGCTGGGGAGAAAATATTGAAGAATGCTTGTAAGGAGGCCAAGATTCAGAAGGCTAGGACTGAGCTCTATCTGCAAGAAAGTCAGGCTAGGTGGTTCAGGATCACTGAAGCCCGGACACAAGAAGATCAGAGAACTCAAGCCAGAATTGAGCAGTTAGAGGCCAATGAAAAGAAGCAGCAGGAAGCTTTGTTGGCAGCCCAAAAGGAGATTTCAGAGTTAAAACTCAGAGCTGGATTGAAGAGATCAAAGGACCAGGACAGGAAAAAGAAGCTGACCACTGCCATTGCCACCAGGAACCTCCTCATCAGGACCATTACAGAGCATCCAGCTGGTCCAGTGACTGAGGTACTTCTGAAGGAGGTTAAGGAGGATGAGTTTGGACTAGATGTCTGACTTTTTGATTGTTGTTGTTTTCATTTGATGTACTTTTCTTTTGTGTTGTATTTTGACCCTTCAGGGGCATGTGTTGTAAAAAACAGACTATGTATTATTCATCATTTGTAATATATTTTAGTTTGTTTCCATTTGGGTTTTCTTTTCTCAACAACATCAAAGCGCCTTCCTCGAGATCTGGAAAGGTCAAAACCAAGAACCAATCTGGATACCTTGGAAAACAAATAAGCATGCTGCATTGCATACTAACTTTTGTTTTGTTTTGTAGGTTTTTGTTATTTGTTTGTTTCTAACTTTGCTATGACTTCAGGAAATATTGCTCGCAGAAGAGTGTTCCCTGTCAACCGTGCACACCGATATCCTACTCGCAACAACCTTCCGGGTATTCTAATGGAGCAAGTACAACAAGACCTGACTGAGGTCAGAACCCAGATGGCTAATGAAAGAGTGGAGATGAGAAACCAAATGGCCCAATTCATGACTCTGATGACTGGCTTGGCCCAGAGCCAAGAAAGGTTAAGGGCATTGGTAGAAAGACAAACTCCGGAGGAACCTCATCCTGGAACTGAAGGAACAAGCAATAATGAGAGGGGTCAGCCTCATGTTAATCCACCAATATTTGGACCTCATCTAGATCCGGAAGTCCACATCCAAGGAAATGTGCAAGGAAATACTGCTGGGGGGAGAATATTGCAAGAAGATCCCCAAGAAGAACAATTTACTGTCATGGGAGCTGGAGACGAAGTCTATGATAGGAGGTTTGATGAAATTGCTGAGAAGTTGAGATCTCTGGAGTCTCAAAATTCCTTGGGTTTCGATGTAATGGATATGGGGCTAGTGGATGGGGTGAGAATTCCCCACAAATTCAAACCCCCGTGCTTCGAGAAATACAATGGAACTTCCTGTCCACGAACTCACATGCAGTCTTTTCTGGGGAGACTTAAAGCTTATACTATGGATGAGAAGCTGTGGATGTTCTACTTTGAAGACAGTTTGACTGGGGCTTCAAGGGAGTGGTATTCACACCTGACCAGAGCTACTATCAGATGCTGGAAAGACCTAGCTGAGGCCTTCATCAGACAATATCAATATAACCTGGACATGGCTCCTAACAGGACCCTCCTAATGGGAATGTCTCAATCTTCCAGAGAAAGCTTCAGGGAATATGCCCAGAGGTGGAGACAGCTTGCTGCTGCTGTCCAACCACCCATGTCGGAAAGAGAAATGGCCGACATGTTCATGAATACTCTGCAAGGGACATATATTGATAGAATGGCTGCCTTTTCTTCTACCAGTTTTGCTGACGTAGTTATAGTTGGGGAAAGAATTGAAAGTCTATTAAAGATGGGCAAGATTTCTGATAATGGTGCAAGTTCGTCCAGTAACCCCAGGAAGCCTTTTGTGGGACCTCGAAGGACCGGTGAGACAAATTCCATCCATGCCAGCAGGGGCAGACCTCAGTATGTCCACAGATCAGTGGCAGCTGTCACTATTCCAGCTCCGATTCCTCAGCAACCAGCGTATCAACAACAACAACCACATTATCAACAGCAAGTTCAGTACCCGCCATAGAGAACCTACAACAACAATAACAACAATCAACAACAATGATCCTTTCAACAAAGACCATCACAGGCAAACAGGGTGATTGACCCTATCCCTATGCCTTATGCCGCCTTATTGCCAGAACTCCTGAAACTTAACTTGGTTGAGTTAAGGACATTGGCACCACCAGATCCCTCCAATCTCCCAAAGAATTATGATGTCAACGCCAGGTGTGCTTTCAATTCCAATGCACCTGGCCACAATACCGAGAAGTGCAGGGCCCTGCAAATGAAAGTTCAAGATCTGGTGGATTCTAAAGCCCTCAACTTCGCACCCCCTCCAAATGTCAACAGAAATCCTATGCCTAACCATGGTGGGCCGAGGATTAATGCCATCGAGGAAGACAAACCATCTACTTTGATCACCAGTGTTGCAAAAATTCGAACACCTCTGGTCGAAATTAAAGCTCAGCTTCTAGAGTGCCAGGTGTTCCCTGGGTGTGAGCTCGGTTGTGGGTATTGCAACATTGCAGTCAACGGGTGTGATAATTTGAGAAGCGGCATAGATGGTCTTATCAAGGATGGTATCCTTCAAATCTCAACAACGGCGCCTACAAATCCAGCAATTCCTTTGACAACAATTCCTGATTCTTCTACAACAGCAGCAACAATCATTCCTACTGATTCATCAATATCATCAGCAATGGCTCCATCCACCACTTCAACAAGTCAGATTTCAACAACCATTTCTTCTACAACATCAGCATCCATTTTTTCAACAGAATCTTCTACAACGCCAACAGAAATTAATGAAGATGTCTCAGCAGTTACAATCTACTATGACCCGTCAAATGTTCCTCCAGACAACAACTTTCAACAACAAACAGTGGCACCTCCTGCCAGGTCACCAGTCACAATTTACTACGATCGGCACACCATTACAGTACCCTCCTCTGCAGCAGTCAGTCCAGTTACCATCACGGTGCCCGGACCAGTTCCTTATGAAAGCAGTAATGCCATACCTTGGCATTATGGCTCTGATCTCTACTGCAACGGGGAGAAAATCACTTTGGATTCTTCAACCTCTTCTCCACAAATTGATAATGTTGGGGGAGGCGGAGGCTTCACCAGAAGCGGACGCCTTTTTGCCTCACAAACACAAAGACCTAATGTTGAGGCAGAAGCTGCTGCCAAAGCAAAAGGAAAGAGTGTGGTATCTGAAGAGCCAACTGTCAAAGAAGCTCAGAAGACATCTTTTGAACAAGATGTAGACGAGTTCATGAGAATCATAAAGAGAAGTGATTACAAGGTGGTGGATCAGCTTCACCAAACTCCCTCAAAAATCTCCATATTATCACTGTTGATGTGTTCTGAAGCTCACAGGAATGCATTATTGAAAGTCCCGCACGCAGCATACGTGCCAGAGGAGATTACTGTTAATCAGCTCGAAAATGTGGTAGCAAATGTCAACACCAGTCATGGACTGGACTTTACCAATGCTGACTTAACAACAGAGGGACGTAACCATAACAAGGCTTTGCATATCACCTTGGAATGCAAAGGTGTTGTTCTATCTCATGTACTGGTAGACACTGGGTCATCACTCAACGTTCTACCAAAGAAAGCCTTAGTGAAGTTGGAGTATGATGGCTTGGCACTACGTCCGAGTAATTTGGTGGTAAGAGCATTTGATGGCTCTAAAAGATCAGTGCTTGGAGAGATTGATCTGCCTGTGATGATTGGCCCGCAGACCTTCAAAACTACCTTCTATGTGATGGACATTCAGCCGGCCTACAGCTGTTTGTTGGGTAGACCCTGGATCCACGCCGCTGGCGCTGTTACGTCTACCCTTCACCAGAAGTTGAAATTCGAGTGGGAAGGCCAGATCATCACCATCTGTGGGGAGGAGGACATCTTTGTTAGTCATCTGGCTACGTATAAGTACATTGAGATGGATGGGGAGATCCATGAAACCATGAGCCAGGGGTTTGAGGCCCTGAACATTAATGAAGCGTCTGCTGTACTGGGAACCTCCATAACGTCATATCGGCAAGCCCGGAAGGTTGTTGAAGAGGGTACTGCCCAAGGCTGGGGCAAGCTGCTGCCCGTGGAAAAGAAGGAGAACAAATTTGGGTTGGGTTACAAACCAACTCAACAAGATCAATCAGAGGCTGCAAAAGAGCCCAATTTTGTCAGCGGGGGAATGCTCACCCCAGATGCTGTGAACAACTTGGAAGATGAGGAGGAAAGCGACCGCAACCTGGAGAGCTGGATACGTCCAAGGATCCCGGGGAGCCAAGTCCTTAACTGGTCTTCCCAGGAAATTATAAGGGTTACTCCTGCAGAGTAATTATTATTTCCTGTTATATTTAAGCATGCATCAAGTCTTGCATCTTGCCCAAGATGTCAAAACTCATTTTGTAATCGGGCCATCTTGTAATTTTGTGCAAATGGATTAATCAATGAATATCGGACATCTTTCGCAAATGAGTCTTTCTCTTTTCCGCTCACTGTTTTTCATTTTTCTTTTTGTACAAAACAATAAAATGGCAATGTTTTCAAAATAAATAACTTCATTTTCACTTTTTTTCTAAACAAGATTAAAAATGATCACTAAAATAAACCAATCTAAACCCTTGCAGAAAGTGCCCTCCAGACTGCACCGACAACAACACTGTTATGACTTTGTATGACTTTGACAATCCAATCAATCAAGCCGTTGAAGGAGTTGAAGAAGATTATGAGCTACCTGAAGAGCTAGCCAGGTTGTTAAGGCAAGAGGAGAAGGTGATCACTCATCATCAGGAGGAGATTGAAACGGTTAATCTTGGTACGGAAGAAGACGTGAAAGAGGTTAAGATCGGGGCCTGCCTGCAAGATTCAGTGAAAGAGCAACTGATTGATATGCTTCGGGAGTATGTAGATGTTTTCGCTTGGTCTTATCAGGATATGCCAGGGTTGGACACCAATATTGTCATGCACAAGCTGCCTTTGAAAGAAGATTGTCCGCCAGTAAAACAGAAGTTGCGCCGTACTCGCCCAGATATGGCAATGAAGATAAAAGAAGAGGTACAAAAGCAGTGGGACGCCGGTTTCCTTGATGTGACTAGCTATCCGCCGTGGGTTGCTAATATTGTACCTGTACCTAAGAAAGACGGCAAGGTGAGGATGTGTGTGGATTACCGGGACCTGAACAGAGCCAGCCCGAAAGATGACTTCCCATTACCTCACATTGATGTATTGGTCGACAATACGGCTCAGTTCTCGGTGTTCTCCTTCATGGATGGATTTTCAGGATACAATCAGATCAAGATGTCACCCGAAGACATGGAGAAGAAAACTTTCATCACACCCTGGGGCACGTTCTGTTATAAGGTGATGCCATTCGGACTGAAGAATGCCGTTGCCACTTATCAACGGGCTATGGTAACATTATTCCATGACATGATCCACAAAGAAATTGAATGTTATGTGGATGACATGATTGCCAAGTCCCTCACAGAAGAAGACCACCTGGTAAATCTGTTGAAGTTATTCAAGCGTCTGAGGAAGTACCAGTTGAAGCTAAACCCCAACAAATGCACATTCGGGGTGCGATCCGGTAAGCTGCTGGGATTTATTGTAAGTGAAAAAGGGATTGAAGTTGACCCTGATAAAGTCAAAGCCATTCAAGAAATGCCTGCACCGAAAACTGAGAAAGAAGTTCGAGGGTTTCTAGGTAGGTTGAACTACATTTCAAGGTTCATATCTCACCTTACAGCAACTTGTGAGCCTTTGTTCAAGCTGTTAAGAAAAGAACAAACAGTCAGGTGGAATGAAGACTTCCAGAAGGCTTTTGACAAAAACAAGGAATACTTACAAGAGCCTCCAATCCTTATGCCTCCAGTTGAAGGAAGACCTCAAATCATGTACTTGACAGTATTAGAAGAGTCAATGGGGTGTGTGCTGGGCCAGCATGACGAGTCTGGTCGAAAAGAGTATGCAATATACTACCTAAGCAAAAAGTTTACCGACTGTGAACAATGTTATTCACTGCTCGAGAAAACTTGTTGTGCTTTAGCGTGGGCTGCTCGCCGACTAAGACAGTATATGTTGACCCACACTACTTTATTGATCTCAAAGATGGATCCAGTTAAGTACATTTTTGAGAAGCCAGCACTTACCGGACAGGTTGCAAGATGGCAAATGATCCTCACAGAATACGATATTCAGTACACATCTCAAAAGGCCATCAAAGGCAGTGTATTGTCTGATTATCTTGCTGAGCAACCCATTGATGATTACCAGCCTATGAGATTTGACTTCCCTGATGAAGATATCATGTTCATAAAAGCGAAAGATCATGAAGAGCCTGTTCACACTGAAGGGCCCGACCCGGAAGAAGGATGGACTATGATGTTTGACGGGGCTGTTAATATGAATGGTCGTGGTGTTGGTGCAGTACTCATTACACCTAAGGGGGTTCACATGCCTTTCTCGGCAAAACTCACCTTTAACTGCACTAACAACGAAGCTGAATACGAAGCTTGTATTATGGGTCTTGAGGAAGCCATTGACCTTAGGATCAAGACTTTGACTGTGCTCGGAGATTCAGCTCTGGTAATTAATCAAACCAACGGCAAATGGTACACCCACCAGGATCATCTGATACCTTACCGGGATTATACAAGAAGGTTATTGACTTTCTTCACAACAGTCAAGCTTGAGTATATCCCTCGAGATGAAAACCAGTTTGCAGATGCTCTGGCTACCATTTCATCCATGATCAAAGTTCAAGCTGCCAACTTTGTGCCTCGAATTGCAGTGTCCAGACTTGACAGACCAACATATGTATTTTCAGCAGATGTTGTCAAAGATGATAAGCCTTGGTTCCATGACATCAAATGCTTCTTGGAGGATCAGACATACCCGCCTGGGGCATCTTCCAATGATAAGAAGACATTAAGAAGGCTAGCTGGTAGTTTCTTCCTGAATACTGACGGTTCCCTGTACAAGAGAAACTTTGATATGGTACTCCTCAGATGCGTTGATAGGATAGAAGCAGACTTGTTGATGCGCGAGGTGCACGAAGGATCCTTTGGTACCCATGCAGGAGGGCATGCCATGGCTAAAAAGTTGTTAAGATCAGGTTATTACTGGATCACAATGGATGCGGACTGTTGTGCCTATGCCAGAAAATGTCATAAATGCCAGATTTATGCGGATAAAGTGCACGTGCCTCCCAATCCTCTAAATGTGATGTCTTCACCCTGGCCCTTTGCCATGTGGGGCATTGATATGATTGGCAAGATTGAACCGACTGCTTCAAATGGCCACAGATTCATCCCGGTAGCCATCGACTATTTTACCAAGTGGGTTGAAGCAGCTTCCTATGCAAATGTTACCAGGCAAGTGGTAGTCCGATTTCTAAAGAGAGACATCATTTGTCGGTATAGAGTGCCCGAGCGAATCATTACTGATAATGGTTCCAACTTAAACAACAAAATGATGGCAGAACTATGCCAGGACTTCAAAATCCAACACCACAATTCTTCTCCTTACAGGCCAAAGATGAATGGCGCTGTAGAAGCGGCTAATAAGAATATCAAGAAAATTGTACAGAAGATGGTGGTCACCTACAAGGACTGGCATGAAATGCTACCATTTGCCTTGCATGGGTATCGTACGTCAATCAGAACATCCACTGGGGCAACACCATATCAGCTTATGTATGGTATGGAGGCGGTCCTACCTGTCGAAGTTGAATTACCCTCCCTGCGGGTACTAATGGATGTTAAGTTGAACGAAGCAGAGTGGGTCCGATCCCGGTACGAACAGCTAAGTCTGATTGAAGAAAAGAGATTGGCTGCAATTTGTCATGGGCAGTTGTACCAGAAAAGAATGAAGAAAGCCTTCGATCAGAAAGTTAGGCTCCGAGAGTACCAAGTAGGAGATCTTGTGCTGAAAAGACTCCTCCCTCCTCATACAGACCACAGGGGCAAATGGACTTCGAATTATGATGGCCCATTCATAGTAAAGAAAGTTTTCTCTGGTGGAGCACTGATTCTCAGTACTATGGACAGTGAAGATTTCCTGTCCCCTGTGAATTCAGATGCAGTTAAAAAATACTTCGCATAAAAAGACCCGCTGGACATAAAAACAGAATGTAAATACAGGCAAAAATGGGGCATCCCGGCGAGTCAAAAACAGAATAAAAGACTCGGGCAAAAATGAGGGAAAATAAATAAAAAAATGTACACCCGCTGAGTTGAAAAGCCGCATTGGACAACTCAGGCAAAAATGGGTATCCCGGTGGATTGAAAACCCGAAAGGGCGATCCACGCAAAATGAGGGAATAAGCGAACAACTGCATTCTGAATTCGTCTGTATCACTTGCAACATGGTAAGCTCCAAAAGGTTCGAGCATCGGTCAAAATCAGCTTCCTTCAAAAGCAGGATGAGAAGAACGTCGATGTCATGCGAGTCATAGCAAAAGGGAAGCTTCTTGAAGTGTCGTCAACATTGCCAGCATCTTTTTGTTTCTCAATTTGTAACAATCTCCTCATTTTAGGGGATTTGTTTCTATGACTGTATCTTGCCAATTCAGGGCACACAAATTAATAAAATCAGATTTTCAGTCATATTTTATCTCGTACATTTTATTTTCATTTGCAAAATGTCCGATGTCCTTAATATATTGATTGCATAAATACAAATGCGTCTTTCCTAAAAATACGTGCTTTCAGGAAATATACTTACTCCCGGGAGTGTCTAGACTCCTATGGTGGGATCCGGTAAGGGATACCTCGGGATACTTGTACGTTTTTTGTTGTAACAGGATTGCAGGTATTCAAAGCACAACATGGGGCATGAAAGCTTCTCCCCAGTAGGCTGCCATATCATTGTTTCCTCAACACACCTTCCAAACAGCACCAGAGGTGCTTTCTCCCCATCAGAGTTGCCAGACATCACTTCCCCAGCAGGGCAGCACCGGGGGGTGTCCATTTCCCCAGCTGAGTTGTCAGAAATCATCATCCTCAGCTGAATCCCTACAGAAAACTCTAGGAAGATCGTTCAGTGATCATTCCTCCCCAGCCAAGTACTTGACAGGGAACCATCCCCCACAGAACATCAGCCTCTATCCAGAAGAGCAATACTCGAAGATCTCACAACAGAGTGACGAAAGCCCACAGACCCCAGCTGGATCCCTCATTACCAAGATAGGTTTATCAATGACCTACTTCCCCATGCAGAGCCATATATGTCAAATCTACCAATGATCTTATCCCCAGCTGGGATACCCACTTCAAGCAGATCAACCAGAGATCTCTTCAGCAACGGGATCCGAATCTCGGATCGGTATCTTTGCACAATCATAGCATTCGCATCATATTTTTCCCCAGAGCGTAGCATTCCGTCCAATACGGAGCATTACGGCAAAAATTAAACATGTTGCATAATCATAAGCCATGTGTCGAACACTTGTAAATACTGACAATCCATCAACAATATACATAATATTTCCCAATTCCCCAACAGAATATCAAAGCATGTCCTTTACACTCACATATACAGTTACATGCTCCTTTTTGACACTCGTCTGTATCAGACTCCCCTGCAGAAAGCCAAAGCGTCCCCTTTGCACTCACAACACAAGTGTACATATGTCTACACACTTCCCTGACACCCGTCCGTGTCACCTTCCCCAGCCCAGTTGCCTAAACACTCTGTAAATCAAATACTTGTTTATAATATACTTTTTCCGACACTCGTCCGTGTCATACTCTCCCTAGCAAGTTGAACACTTGTTTGTGTCTCACTCATGTTCACTTATACAGATACTCGTCTGTATCTTGTATATACCACTTAAATCCCCTCAGAATCAACACTCGTCCGTGTTCTTTGTTAACCAGTTGGTACTCGTCTGTATCATCATCTCTGAACATGCGTCAAGCTTTTGTTTCTACCGATACTCGTCCGTATCAGAGTCTTAAGGATGCTCGTCCATGTCTTTAATCCATACACAATGTCAGATACTTTTACCTCTTTCTAAAATTTAGACACTCATCTGTGTCTATTATTCCCCAGAAGAGTCCCCTCAGGATCAACACTCGTCCGTGTTCATTGTTAACCAGTTGGTACTCGTCCGTATCATCATCTCTGAACATGCATCAAGCGTTTGTTTCTACTGATACTCGTCCGCTTCTTTAATCTATACACCGTGTCAAACATTTATATCTTCTTGAATTTAGGCACTCGTCTGTGTCTACTTTTCCCCAGCGAAGTCCCCAGCAAAACTTCTCTTCTATCTGACATTCGCCCTATGTCATGATACCTCTCGGCAGCCGTACCCTGCCCGGTGATCGTCCTTCACCATTTTTGGTGATCGTCCTTCACCTCTTGATGATCGTCCTTCATCATGTTATCTGATGGCCGTCCCCATCGTTGATCTTGTTATCTGACATTCGTCCTATGTCATAATAAGCCCTAAGAGCAGCCGTCCCCTGCTAGGTGATCGTCCTTCACCTCTTGGTGATCATCCTTCACCTCTTTATGATCGTCCTTCATCATGCTTATCCGAGGGCCGGCCCCTTCGTCGACTTTTTCTATCCGACATTCGTCCTATGTCGTGATACTTTCGGCAGCCGTACCCTGCCAGGTGATCGTCCTTCACCTTAGATGACCGTCCCTCATCTTATCCCCAACAGAGCAGCCGTCCCCTGCTAGGTGATCGTCCTTCACCTTTGATGACCGTACCTCATCGTTTATTTCATACCTTGAACTTGATGGTCGCCCCCATCACCTTTAAATCCCCAGAAAATCTTATTTCTTTGCTTGATGGTCTTCCCCATTATAATCCCTTATATCCCCAGCTTGTCGGCCGTCCCCGTCATTGCTTTATGTCCCGCATTTTCCCCAGCATGTCGGCCGTCCCCATCATCGCTTTATCCTCAGCAGTCGTCCTCTGCTCGACGGTCGTCCTCCGTCGCCCGCACTTTATAATCATACTCTATTTTCTTTTACAATCTATATCCCTTTTCTTCTTCATTCAGTGAGCGCAAATGTTGGACTGTCTTTGGTATTCAACCACAAGTTATCTTGTTTGCCTGTTAAGCCGTTGCTTACATCCTACACAGCTAACTCATGTTTCAATAGGGGCAGCTGTAAACACCCCAAATTTGCCCTCACTCATTTCACCATGGCTTGTGATTCTTTTCATATGCATAAGTTCAATCATATCATCTCATATTGCATTTTTGCTTCACTACATTGATTCAAAGTCATCTGCATCTAGGGTTTGTGATCTGAGCAATCCAAGAGTTGTTTGAGCCACTCCAAAGGTCATCAATCACTTCAAAGGGGTCCATGTGTGTTCAAGTAACATATTATATCCTCACAAGGTCAATGAAGCCAAAGAATCACAAGAACTGAGAAAGGCATGGAAGCAGAGCCAAGTTTAACTACACAGATGACCTAAAATTAGGGTTTTGGTTTCAGAGGCCATAACTCCAAATTATTTGGTCATTCTTGTTTATATTGGTCTCTATATGTTATGAGGATCATGCATACCAATTTTCATGAAGAAATTCAATGGGGAAGGCATCTGATCAAGAGGTGACTTCTTGAGCAAGTCAGTGCAAAATCAGGGCATTTGAGGCCCCCAGTGACCCAACCAAAGGGTGTTCTCCATCATTTTGAATGTGTATGATCTTTATTTGATCATAGAAGATGTTAGAAATTCACAAAATTGAAGAATTTCAAGTCATTTGCAAAGTTGCCATTTTGGGAAAGTGACTTGTAATGCAAACTTGCCATTTTGGGAAAGTTTTTCAACCTCCTCTTTTTGATTCAAAAATGCTTCAAATGAGAAAACTTTGGTCATGAAAGTTATAGAATGGATCCTCCCATTTTCAAAAAGTACAAGAACTCATTCTAATTCATTTTGGATCAAAAGTTATGGCTTGTCAAAGTTGGACAAAATCATGAAATTTCACTTAGGCACCAAAGGAGGGAAACTTGCAAATTCACATGCCAAGCCTTTATGTGACCTCTAATTGACTTCTATGCATTACACAAACATAAACCATGACCTAAAAATCAGAATGCACCAAAGAATCTCCAAGTTTCATGACTTAGGCTTCAAGAAATCACAAAAGGGGCCAAAGTTTGTGAAAATTGCAAAACCTCACATAAACTCCAATCCACTTGCAAATTGGCCTTAAATTCATTTCCATGGTCAGCCTTGAATCAAGCTGCAGCAGACATGCCCTTGTACCATGACTGAACCAACCCATACCTCCTCTTACACAAAAAGTTGACTTTATGCAAGTTGAGCCATACCAATCAAACTAGGCCAGCAACAACTCTCTGACCTATCCAAACTTGATACATGGACAAAATGGAACTCAACACATGACACAACACAGCCTGAGCTCTCCCACAAGTCAGCATCCTCAAAAATCCCTCTTTGTGCATTTTCTGTCGAAACTCAATACACAAGCCACAAACCTCAAAACAAACTTCATAGGATCACTCACCATGATCCTCTGATCATTTCCCAACCATCATTTGATCCTGAAACCCTCCCAAACAAAGATACGATTTTTCACTTCCCTTGGTCAGAACTTCATCAATCTCTCAAACTAGCCATAAGAAATTCCAAACAAGCATTGCAAACTTCTCAGGGGGTTCATTAAAGGCATCTTGGACCAAAGAAGCAGCCAGAGAGCTCCAAAGATCAAAGCTCCAGTTCAGGTGAGCTCAAGAACATTTTTTCCAGAAACATGTTTTTAAGTTACTAATTGATTCTCCATGATTCACTGATAATGGTGATGTGTTTGGTTTTGCAAATAGTTAAGTATTAAGCATGTATGAGCTCTCTGAAATTTTTTGACCTAAAACTAATTTGCTTCGTTTCAGCTTGAATATGTGAAATAAATTTATTTTAGTGAATGATTCTTGTTGAGTGATGCATGGGGTTGGATTCTGGGCAGAGAGATTAAGTTTTAGAAGCTTGGGGAGAGAGATAGCAAAATCTCAGGGGAGGTGTGGCCGGAGAAGATGACCGGAGGTCATTTCCGGCCACCTGAAAGTCATTAGTGCATTAATTGTGATTAGGGTTCAGTTTGAATGTGAGCCATAGATCCTGTTGACTTGGGTTGACCCGCGCGCGAATGAGTGGTCCAGATCCCTCATTAAAACCCTAATCCTATAATTAGATTTAATTAATTAAGTTTAACTTAAATCCAGTCAGTTTGAATAATAGCCCTAGGATCTGGCGCGGGTCAACTCCCTCCAAATCCATTTGAATGTGAGCCTCTGGATCTGTTGACTTCTCCATAATTTCATTTTTATTTCATTCATTTTATATTTAACTTCTACGAATTATTAAAAATAGTATAAAACATTTAAAAATTCTGAAAATTTTTGTCAAGCATTTCATTAATTTTCAGAACCCAAAAATATTTTTATTTTTATTTTTTGCATTAAGAATTATTTTTAAATCATTTAAATGTTTATTTTTAATTAGTTAATGGAAATTAATTAATTAAAAATGCATTTAGGTATTTAAAAATCACCAAAAAATTCACATTGCATTTAAAAACATTTAGAAACATTATCCAACTCTCAAAACAAATTTCTTTTTGGTCCTTGATGCATTTTGACAATTTTCATTGGAATTAAATTTGTTTAAAGGCAATATTTTGATCTTAACTTGAAAAAATCCATTCTGCCTAACCTTGATGAGTTTGATAATGGTTCTTCTTGCATTGCATTCTTCATAGCATGTAGTTTTTAGGGTAAAATTGGCCTGAATTTATCTTTCATTTTCATTTTGTTTTGCATTTTTCATTGTAAGATATCCCAAAACCCTAGTTGATTTGAGAAATTCATAACTTCCATTAGGTTAAGAGTTGGATCCCCTCCTTTGGGAAGTGAACTTATGTAGGGTTAGGGTTCCTTTGATCCCATTTTCAATTTTTTATCTTGTCATTTGCTTCTGATTTTGAATTTTGTGATGCATGTTGTTCATAAACCCTAATTTGTGCCTTCCTTTGCATCCATCTTCCATTTGCTTACATTTAAGAACTTGCCATGACAATTTGTGCATCCCCATGATTCATAAGACATCTTAGGACATATTAGAATCATGTTTGATCATTGCATCTTTCATTTGCCATGTTATGCATTCATATCATTCCATAAACTTTCATGAACTTCCATGGCCCAAGGCATGCTCCATATGCATCCATTCTCTTGTATGCTCACATATATGCATCTTGTATGACTTTGCACCACCTCTTGACATCATTTGCATCATGTGTATGTTTCTGACTTTGGCATTTGCCCATCCATATGCATTGTTTCATCTCATTTCTTCCTTTATGCATCTTGTACTAATTTTTCAGGATAATGGTAAGTTTGTTTAGGAGGTGAATTTGCTTTAACCTCTTGCCTCTTCTCACTTTATCATTTTACATCCTTGCTGCATTTTTACTTGTCTTTGAGTGAGCTTGCTCACTTGTGCCTCTCTTCCCCCTTTTCTCTTCTCATCTCACCCCTTTTTTCTATCTTGCTTCTCCTTGGTGGCTTCCTTGAAGATTTCTCCTCTTAAGCCTCACAAACCCTAGGACTTCCACGCATGATAACATTTTAGGATTTATTAGTCCCCCTTAATCTCTTTCCTTTGAGTTTTCTTTGAGTCTTCTCTTCTCACCTCATAATCAAGGACTAAACCCTAAAGGTTTTGAGGCTTTGTGATTAAGTTTATGCTTGCATCCTTCCATTAGGATGGAGTGTATAACTTTAATCTTAAGTGTTAAACCCTTAATGTGTTTACATCCTTTAATCAATCCACTTAATAATCACTAAGACACCAAGCTTGTAACTTGGGCCTTGCATTAGGGTTCTAATTCTTCCTTAATTGGTTAAGAAGGACTAACCCTAGTGTTAATGGACAAGTCCCCCTCAAGTTGTCTTACAAACCATAAAATCCACTTCTTCATCTTATCATTAACTAAAATTCACTCTAATAAAGGCTTTGTTTTGTCATGAGGTTAATCCCTAGTCATGGATTAAGTTGAGGACCCTTCCTCAGCTTAAATGTTCTCATCTATTATCCTTCTATTAGGATGGTGTAATGAGTCCATTAAATCTTTGATTATGGCTTAAACTCATTACTTAACACTAAACAAAAACATCAAAAACATCTAAATAATCACAAGTAGGTTAATGACCTTAATCCTACATCATGGTGATTAAGTGTGAGGTGCTTACTTCATACTTAAGGTATTCTCATTACCCCTAATCAGAGGGAAGATGTGATGAGTTTACTAACCCTTGTTTTAGGCTTAAGCTCATTAATTTATGACAAACTCCGAAAAGCAGTAAAAGATTGAAAACACAAAAACAAACAATAATCGTCTCCTCCGGGATTCTTTTCTTACCTCATTCACTCACAAACGAGAACTTGCTTCTTCCGTCTAATGCAAGACAGTTTGCACCTGAGCCAGACAGGTCATACACTTGAGCATAGACAAGTAAGCAGTTCACAAGTCATTTTATCTTTCAGTCTCTTTGGGTCGAACTACGGTGTTCTGACTTCCTCATTGCAAGAGAGGATACGTAGGCATAACTTAACAGTTATCGAACAAAAGTCTCTGTATATTCCCCCTCCTTCCAGCATCATTCTTTAAGCCTCATAGTCTTGAGCATTTCATTCCTGTTCTTACACTGACACTTCTCTTATACACTCCACTATCCTTTACACTGACACTTGCATTCTTTTCCAGCTTTGATACACAGATTGCACTGACACTACCCCTTTAAAACACAAATCTTTTAAGCGTGGATCCCGTCGAGTACGGCGGACAATCTGGGTGCTAATACCTTCCCAGGTTGTAACCAACCCCCTTTCTCAGTCTCTCTGGTTCGCAACCGTCTTATCCATATCTTTCTAGGTTTATGCAGCATTACCTTTCCTTCGGGATAAAAAATGCCTAGCTGGCGACTCTATTCCTTCTGAGTTCACCCTTGTGTGTTCTCTCTCCTTTCGCCGACCGTTCGCGTCTGTACCCCTCTTGGTCCCGTGTCATTTGGTGGGAGCGACAATGTCTTTAATCCATCTTATCACCTCTTCTCGTCTACCAAATCTTTTTGTCGTTGTAAAAACATCTGACGTATTCACACATATCTGGTCTTTATCGTATATATGAATTTCCACACCTGCATAATAAAAAATATTTTAATATAAAATTATATTTATGGTTCATGCAAAATTAAATTAAATTGAATTTAAAAAAATAAAGATTGGAAGACTTCATTAATGTGTTACGGTACACTATTTGGAACTCTTAATGAAAGTGTTATGGTACAACCAATAACACACACCGGAAGACTGTTCCGAACCGAAAGACGTTCACTAAGTCTTCCGGTTAATGAAATCTTGCAAACCGGAAGTGTGTTTGAAAGTCTTCCAGAATGAAAATAAACATACCAAATGTCATTTTTCAAGTCTTCTAGTACGCTACTTTTGGGGTTAATTTTTCGGAAGTCTGACGGTCTGACAGAAATAGTAAAAATTAAAATAATAAAATAATAACATGGTCAAAATTGACATTTAAAAAAAATATAGGAATATGAATATAACTGCAGGGGTATAAGGTAAAATATTCTCTTTTTAAAATTAAAAATCAAAATGAACCTTGAGATTAACATGAAACATAAAATATTAAATTTTTAAAAAAAACTTTTTTTTTCTAAAAATACCCACAAATTCCTTTTTAAGAAAAACCCTTTGTTGTGCTATCTATTATGTATTTGATATAGAAAAAATGTCATATAACTTCTTTAATGCAACGAGCATTAATAGTATGAATTAAAAAGAAGAAAAAAAAAAACTTAAAAATCACAAATTCATATGTAGCTGAAAATGAGATCCTCTAAAGATCACTTTAAAATTAAAAATGATGAAGTTACTTTCGATTTAGTACATCTACCATAATATTTTTTTAAAATGTTCTTCAAACCCAATTTAAACTATATATTGTTTTGAATTATAGACGAATTATTTAAGGGACTAAATCGTCATTCTTAAATATAAGAGAATATATTTAAAAGGTTGCATAGCATATTCTTATATGGCCGTGGGAATGCTACATTTGCACTCTCATTTCTTCTTCTTTTTTTTTTTTTTTGCTGTACTATAAAAAATATTTGAAGTTTATTAAAAATGGGAGGTGGGTTAGGTTCTTTCAACTTCCACATGTTCTTTCAACTTGTAAGGATTGGCTCTAAGAAATTAACATTTGGCCTAACTGAATACATGGTTACAATTACAACCGGATTTAATACACGTGGATAAACTCTTTTACTTTTATTTTTATTGCAAGCTTCAACTTTTACCCACTAAACAACTAGCAAATTGACCTCAAAGTTTATAATAACGAGAAATTCGTTTCCAAATAAAATAATTTAGAAAAAACATGATTTGTCATACAAAAAACTATTGACTTAGTGTCGTGATACTTTTTAAATTATGCAGAGAAACTATCAATTGTGAAATCTTCGATATATAATAACATAGCAGAGGTATAGGGTTTTTTTTCTTTTTAGAATTTCTTATCTTATTCTTGGGATCATTCACATACCATGTATGTTTCTAATTATGTCATTTTTGATTTTATTGATATATTTCAGGACGTATCTTTTGTTTTACGATAAAACCTTCCGCAAATATATCTGCGGAACTAGTAAAATAAAATTAATTAAGTCAAACTAAATAGTCGAAGATGTATATATAATATTATAGAGACTAAAAACATATACTTAAAGTCAACATGATGAAGATCTTGAGTCAAGGGATTAGGTTTCCCACCAATAGAAAATTTTGTTATCTGTATCTATTCAATGTGTTATTTTGACGTAGTCATTAATCTTCATTCAATGTGTTGTATGATGAAAATAGATTCACTGCATATCAGCTATATAGTTTGACTAATAACTTATGATACACATAACAATATCTTTAAATTATGTCTTTTAAATTATTAATGTTTTCATTTAATTTTAGAAATCCTTCTTTGTCTCAAAAATTCTGATTCTGGTTCAGCAAGTGGTAATAGGAGTACCACCAACTTTGTGTTCACTCTATTATATATCTTGTATAATAGTAAAACATTACTTCATTGACGTTATCCAAGACAGAGACAAAGTTGGTGGTACTTCTATTACCACTTGTTGACCAGAATCAGAATTTTTGACACAAAGAAGGGTTTCTAAAATTAAATGAAAATAATAATAATTTAAAAGACATTATTTAAGAAAAAGTAAACAAATGATATTGTTACGTGTAGCATAAGTTATTAGTCAAACTTTGTAGCTGATTTGTAGTGAATCTATTTTCATCATACAACACATTGAATAAAGATTAATGGCTACACCAAAACAACACATTGAAGAGATACGAAGAACAAAGTTTTCTATTGACGGGAAACATAATCCCTTAACTCAAGATCTTCATCATGTTGACTTTAAGTATATGTTTTAGCCTCTATAACATTATATATACGTATCTGACTATTTAGTTTGACTTAATTAAAAAAATATTTTTCACTAGTTCTGCAGATATATCTGCTGAAGGTTTCAACGAAAAAGAAAAAAATGGTGTGTCTGGAAGTGTATCAACAGAATCAGGGAGCATAATTAGAAATACAGCAGGTGGCTAAGAGATACACGAGGTGGATTGAGAAATTCTCTTTTTTTTAAGTAGCAAAACACAAATTGCTTTAAAGAACTAAGGCATAAGAAATGCCTTCCAGTACAAAGAAAAATACATTTGCTATTAAAACTGTTGAAATAACGAGAAAAAACAGCCACATCAGAAAAATTACACTTGTGTTAAAAATTATGGACAACCAAGTGTTCCAATATGACAATAAAATATTCAAGTGAAGATTAATTTTTGAATTCATAGATATGTCACACTTGTGAAGTGTTGTATTAGGTTTGAATTTGAAAATAAGTGTTGCAGAATGTGAAACACTACAATCTTTAAAAACAATTGTTGTAGAAGAAACAATGAAACACTTGGTAAAAATGTTGTTGTGGACGAAACAATACAACATTTGAAAAGTGTTGTTGTAGGAGAAACATTGCAACAGTTAGCAAAAATGTATTTGAAAGTGTGTGTTTCATCAAAGGTCGCAACCTTATAAAACAACATTAATTTGTCCTATAAATTGTGCATTCCTGATTCAGAAAAAACACATTAAAAATTGTGTATCCTCTTCATATAATTTCATTCACTCTTCCCTACATTCGAATCTTCATCGGTCTTGTGCATATTCAATTAGAAGGCTGAATTATCCTCAGCATTCTTGCGTTTTATCTCTAATACTATAAGAAAGAGCTAAAATACATATAAGAAAAGTGATATTATTCACGATTCTAGTCTCGATCCATTTGATTTAACTTAATTTTATAACAATCTTAAAATTATTTTAAATAATGGCAATTGTACCTTATGCAAATCTTTGTTTTAAAGATGAACTCTAATCAAGAAATTAAAAAAAAAAAATTCTTAGAGAAAGGAATGGACAAAATAAATTAGTAAAAAAGAAGTACCAAGGAGGAAGGTTATTTGCTTTCAATGCGGAGAAATATGACATGTTAAAAATGAATGTCCTACACTTCAAAAGAATAATAAATTCAAGAGGAAGAATAACAAAAGGCATAAAAAGCGTTGTCATCACTTTCTTTAGTCAGGTCTGTTGCACTTTTTATGTCAGATTTGGTTAACCGACTTAACAAAAATTGTTGTTGTTTGAAATTCAAAATTCTTCCTATACTTTTTAAGTCAGGTTTCCATTTAAACGACTTAACAAGTCCAAAACAAAATACAAAATTATGTCTTTTCATGAACCATTGTCATTCTAAACTATTACAATCCATCATGAAAATGTCTCAAACTTTTGCAGCAATTCCTATAAGTTTCTTAGGATGTATTTATGACAAAATACATTAGTTTTCAAATTACCTCTTTCATTTTTAATTTTTCACATCAATTCAAATATTTTTCTAAGTGTTCCTTCTTTTTCAAAAATGTTGAAACATTGTGCATAACCTTAAAATCACACATAAAAGTTTCATAATATTTTTTGAGCACTAAAGGTTCATATATTATTGAATTATAAACATGAAAGAGAATATCAATTGTCTATTGAAATTGATTCAAGAGAAACTTAATATATTCAAATTTATTCAAGTATTGTAATTGATCACCAAGTGTGTGGTAACTAAATTTGTAAAGAAAGTGTTCGTACTTTCTAAAAGTATTTTCAAATAGAAAGTAATATATTTTCTATTTGTTGGATAAAGGTCCTTTGAATTGGTTTGATTCAAAGTCATTTATAGTTGTTGGTGTATTTGTGAAGTTAAGGAAGTAGTGGCTTCAAGGGACTCCTTGTTTTAGAAGGATGTTATCCAAGATGAAATGGATTCAATAATGTCAACCCATATTTAGGAACTTGTCGATCTAACTAAAGATAAATACTAATTGGATACAATTGGTTGTTTAGAATGAAGTATCATAATGATGATACACTAAACACATAGATGTATAAATTAGTAACCAAACGTATAGGGAAAAAAAGGAATGTGTTGATTATTTCGACACATATGCACTATTAGCAAGGATGACGACAATTAAAATATTGTTTGCATTAGTTTCTTTGCATGAGCTTATAGTTCATCAAATGGATGTCAAAATGACATTCCTAAATAGAGATCTCTATGAGGACATTTTCACTGAACAAAAGATTCACAAATTAAGGGGAAGTCTGACAACTTATGGAATGGCTTTCAATCCTTGTCAAAATATAAAGTCAAAGAGTTTATCATCATCAAAAGGGGAGATTGAGAAGAATATAGCTTATATCTAGTTCAATTTTTAATGAAGACAAATATTATCAAAGAAGAAAAGGTTCAAAAGTGTCATGCACATCAATGATGAGGTTGATCAAATAGGTTTAGCATAGAAATTCAAGTGAAGATTTGAGACAAGATAACATAAATAAGGTGCTCATTGCAATTTATATTGTGCTACTTTAAATTGCTCATAATTTCATCTTTCACTTCATCTAAAAACCTTATTGCATCATCATGTATGATTATCTAAAAACATTATTCATCTAATTCTTGTTACAAGTGTTTGTAAACAATGTTATGTGAGAATATTGTGATATGCATCTGTCTCCATTTTGATTATATGATTGATTATTAACAACAAGATGAATGGAATTTTAGAAATAAACAGCTTTTTAACTTCCACATTCAAGATGAATGATCTTAGACTAGTTGACAAACTTTTGAAGATCAAAGAAAAGCAAAATAGTGGTTGTTATGAACTTAGTCAAACACATTATGTTGAGATAGCACTTGATAAGGTTAAACACATTATATTGAGAAATCACTTGACAAGTTCAAACATTTCAAGAAAAAATAATTAAGAAAGTAAGTACTCCATTTGATCCTAGTGTCAAACTTCAAAGGAATGATTGTAGATTTGTGGCTTAATTAGAATATGAAAGTGCATGCAATGTACTAGACAACATAACATTTGCAATTAGTAAATGAGTATATTGGTGAGTACTGGAAGGCCATCATTAGGATTTTCAGCAATATTAGAAGGACATATCGTTGTGAGTTGGATATCGAGTGTTGAAAATTATAAATCTGTATTTGGGTGGATATTTACACTAGTCGGGGTACAATTACTTGGAAGAGCAAGAAACAAATGTGGATCACTCTCTCAACCATAGAATCAGAGTTCGAGGCTCTTGCTTCCACTGGTGAAGAATTTGAATGGTTGAGGGACCCTATGTTGGAAGTTCCATTGACTAAAGATAATGTTCAAAGGTGTTGATGCATTGCGGTAGTCAAACCACTTTAACTAGAGCATACAAAAATTATATAATAGAAAGTCTAGGCAAGTAAGACTTAGACATTATTTTATGAGAAAATTTATTAAGGTTGTAGTTATTTAATTCACATATATATGGCAAGCTATAATTTTCTTGATCCATTTACTAAACTACATGGCTTCAAATAATATTATTCAGAGCATTAAAATAAATTACGGGGTATTACATATCCAACTTATGGCCTACCCCATGGTGCCCGTCATGTTGGGTGCCACATGTGTAATTCCTTCAAAAACTGGCTTTTTAGCTTTATTTCCTTCGTTTTTTCAAGAATGGATCTGGAAACACTTAGAACCTGAAAACAAAACACGAACATAATAGAAGAAAACGATAATAAAAACCTAAGAAACATGTGCAATTCGAGTCAAAAACGCAGTGTAATTCGGTGTTATCATTGCACACATAAACCTATTTGCATATTTATGCACACCATTCAGGATGATTCATCATAATTGTTTCATCTAGATCACCATACAGGAATTCAATATCCACATCCTTCTATTCAAGCTCTAAGTCGAACTTCACCACTAGCGCCAACCATATTCTAATGGATTTATTCTCTACAACAGGTGAGAAGTCAACATTGAAGTTGAATCGTTCTTTCTTAGTGAACCTCTAGCAACTAACCTTGCCTTAAATCTATTCGATGTCAATCCTTTGGTTCCTTCATTGACCTTGAAAATCCACTTACAGGTGACTAAAATAGCTTCTACAAGTTTCTCGATCAGCTCCTAGGTGTGATTATCATGAAGATATTTCATCTCATCATCCATGACTTTCATTCATTTAGTTTTATTTCGACTATTCATAGCTTCCTTGTATTCTCTAGGTTCTTCATCAAGAACCTCACTTGTAGAGATTAAGGAGAATGTTATGAGATTTACATAACCAAGTCTCTGAGGTAGCTTGATAAATCTTCTTGACATGTCTCTTACCATCATGTAGTCATCAATAGTTTCATCAATTTCTTCAGCATCATGTGTTTCTTCCTTGACTTCATATGGGTTATGCAATTCAACATCAATTTTCTCCACCTTAATAGGAATCTCTTCTTGTTCCACCCTTTCTTTTAAGAACATTGTATTTCGACCAAAGTCATTATTTTTCTTGAATTCCATTTCTACTTCATTGAAAACCACATCACAACTTGTGATACACCTTTTATGACTTGGTTCTAGGCCCCACAACATATACGCTTTAACTCCCTCAAGATACCCAAGGAACATGCAACTCAGAGCTATAGGTTCAAATTTGTCTCTCTTAATGTTAGCATAGGCTACACAACCAAATACTATAATTTTGTCAAGATCTGGTGGATAACACAACCAAACTTCTTTAGGTGTCATCATCTCCAAGGAAGTCAAGGGACAACTATTTATCAGGTATGTTGCATTCACACATCCTTCAGCCTAAAACAACTTCTTCAATCGAGAACTAACCAACATGCATCTAACCATTTCTAGGATTTGTGTGCCTTGCAATACCAAATATAATACAGTAACTGTCGAAATATTCATTGCAAAACTCAAGACCATTGTCGTTTCTCTTCCTCTTAACCTTTCTGCTAATTTAATTTTCAACCAAAGTCTTACAACTTTTGAAATTTTTAAAAGTTTCATCCTTAGTCTTCTGAATGAATTCCCACAAATTCCATGAATATGCATCAACATTGGATAGGAAATACCTTACACCTTAATGTGAAGGACTTTTTGCAGACCCTTCAAGATCAATAAGAATGTAATCAAGATTTCACCCTACAAGCTTTGTTTGCATTTGTTAAATTCCACCCTGCAAACGTATCAAAATATGTAAGGTTCATAAAACCCCGTCTTTTTAACCTTGTCACCACCTATCAGATTTTGTTTTTCCAATTCTAACATGCCCATTTTGGTGACATGGACCAATCTCATGTGCCATAGCTTTGTCTTCGAAACATATTTTATGGATGTAATGTCTGATGAACCATTTACAGCTTCAACCTCGAGGGTATACAAAGTCTTGCTTCTTTTTGCCTATCAAGACTTCCTTCAACCTCAAGTTTTTTCATTTCCAAGGAAGTCAAGGGACAACTATTTATCAGGTATGTTGCATTCACACATGCCTCATCCTAAAACAACTTCTTCAATCAGGCACTAACAAACATGCATCTAACCATTTCCAGGATGTTTTTATTGAACCTTTTAGCCATTCCATTTTGTTGAGGAGTACCCGCACTAGTCTTATGCCTTGCAATACCAGATATAATACAGTATCTGTCGAAATCTTCATTGCAAAACTCAAGAGCATTGTCGTTTCTCTTCCTCTTAACCTTTCTGCTAATTTAATTTTCAAACGAAGTCTTACAACTTTTGAAATTTTTAAAATTTTCATCCTTAGTCTTCTGAATGAATTCCCACAAATTCCATGAATATGCATCAACATTGGATAGGAAATACCTTACACCTGAATGTGAAGGAATTTTTGCAGGCCCCTAAAGATCAGCAAGAATGTAATCAAGATTTCACCCTGCAAGCTTTATTTGCCTTTGTTGAATTCCACACTAAAAGCTTATCCATATATGCAAGGTTCACAAAACCCCGACTTTAACCTTGTCACCACCTATCAGATTTTGTTTTTCCAATTCAAACATGCCCATTTTAGTGACATGGACCAATCTCAAGTGCCATAGCTTTGTCTTCGAAACATATTTTGTTAATGTAATATCTGTTGAACCATTTAGAGCTTTAACCTTGAGGGTATACCAAGCATTGCTTCTTTTGTCCTATCAAGACTTCCTTCAACCTCAAGTGTCTTCATCTCCAAGGAAGTCAAGGGACAACTATTTATCAGGTATGTTGCATTCACATAAGCCTCAGTCTAAAAAAACTTCTTCAATCAAGCACTAAACAACATGCATCTAACCATTTTCAGGATTTTTTTATTGAACCTTTTAGCCATACCATTTTGTTGAGGAGTACCTGCAAAAGTCATGTGCCTTGCAATACCAGATATAATACAGTAATTGTCGAAATCTTCATTTCAAAACTCAAGACTATTGTCATTTCTCTTCCTCTTAACCTTTCTGCTAATTTAATTTTCAACCAAAGTCTTACAACTTTTGAAATTTTTAAAAGTTTCATCCTTAGTCTTCTGAATGAATTCCCACAAATTCCTTGAATATGCATCAACATTGGATAGGAAATACCTTGCACCTGAATGTGAAGGGATTTTTGCATACTCCTAAATATCAGCAAGAATGTAATCAAGATTTCACCCAGCAAGCTTTATTTTCCTTTGTTGAATTCCACCCTGAAAGCTTATCCAAATTGTCGCTCCCGAAAAGACATCAAGTCCCCTGGTGCAGACGCGAACTGTTGGTGAAGTTGGAGGTTGAAGGTTGAATAGAGTCGCCAGCTAGGGATTTTTATCCCGAAGGAAAGGTAATGCTGCATAAACCTGGAAGGGTATGGATAAGACGGTTGCGAACCAAAGAAACTGAGAAAGGGGGTTGGCTACGACCTGGGAAGGTATTAGCACCCAGATCGTCCGTCGTACTCGACGGGATCCACACTTACTTGATTGTGTTTAAAAGGGGTAGTGTATGTGTTGACTGTGTATGAAAAGCTAGGGAGAAATGTACAGAGTGTCAGTGCAAAAGAAAATGGTGAGATGCTCAAGACTAAGGCTTAGAAAAGAATGCTGAAAGAGGGGGACGTCCATCAGGTTAAAGGACAAATAAATCCGCGATGGGGATGGCCATCGGGTAAAAGAAAAAAAATGAAATAATGATGAGGGACGGTCATCAAAAGGTGAAGGATGATCACCTAGCAGGGGACGGCTGCTGAAAATATCACGACTTAGGACGAATGCCGGATAGAAAAGAGATCAACGATGGGGACGGCCATCGGATAAGCATGATGAATGACGATCATCAATAGGTGAAGGACAATCACCTAGCAGGGTATGGCTGCTCTTGGGGATTATCGCGACATAGGAAGAATGTCGGATAAAAGATCAACGATGGGGATGGCCATCGGATAAATGATGAGGGACGATCATCATAAGGTGAAGGACGATCACCTAGCAGGGGACGGCTGCTGAAAGTATCACGACATAGGACGAATGCCGGATAGAGAGTTCCAACAATGGGGATTCCACTGGGGAAAGGATGAGGGACGGTCATCCAAAGGTGAAGGACGATCACCTGGCAGGGGACGACTGCCGAAAGTATCGCGACATTGGACGAATGCCGGATAAGAGGATCAACGATGGGGATGGCCATCGGATAAGCATGATAAAGGATGATCATCAAGAGGTGAAGGACGATCACCTGGCAGGGGACGGATGCCGAAAATATCACGACATAGGACAAATACCGGATAGAAAAGTTGTTTTGCGGGTGACTTACTGGGGAAAGGTAAACACGGACGAGTGCTTACGCCTTAAAATAAAAGGTATAAGTGTTTGACAGTGTGTATAGATTAAAGATGCGGACGAGCATCCTTAGGACCACGATACTGACAAGTATCGATAGAAACAAATGCTGACACGTGTTTAAGGATGATGATACGGACGAGTATCAATCGGTTAAGCAAGGAACACGGACGAGTGTTTGATCTGCTGAGGAGATGATATATGCAAGATACGGACGAGTATCAGAGAATTGTGTATAAGTATGTACAAGTTTTTGACTTGCTGAAGAAATATGTGCAAGACACGGGCGAGTGTCAAAAAGATTGAGCAAGAGACACGGACGAGTGTTTGACTTGCTGGGGAAGTATGACATGGGCGAGTGTCAAAAAGAATATGTATAAGTCATGAACAAGTATCTGTTATTGAGAGTGCAAAACGTATTTTGGCTTTGTCTGCAGGGGATATGAGTTTTGTATATTGCTGATGAAGTGATTCTGATATTTGCAGGTGATGGGCTTGAACCTGGCTTATGATCATGCAAATGTTTGATTTTTGCCGTAATGCTCCGTATTAGACGGAATGCTACGCTTAGTTTGGAGAAAAATGATGTGAATGCTATGATTATGCAAAATGAGGGAACCGATCCGAGATCTGGATCCTGCGGGGAGAAAGATCTCTGGGCGATCTGTCCGGAGGGAGAACTCCATTGGGGAAAGAGATCATTGGCCGATCTATGGGGAGAGAGGATCACTGAGCGATCTTTCTAGGGAATTCTGCAGGGATCCCGGCTGGGGAAGCTTTTGTTGAAGATACTCATGCTGGGGATGAGAAGACTTCGGCAAACCGCTGGGGAATAGAAAACCCGGGAAACTCTACTGGGGAGAAACTGGCAACTCCGTAGGAGAGTGATTCTGCCGATTCTGCTGAGGATAGGAAAATCCTGGCAACCCTGATGAGGAACAGAAAGCCCTGGCGACTGGCTGCGGAAGGTGACTCTTCCCACTCTACTGAGGATGAGATAGTCCTGGCGACTCTGATGGCGACTAGAAGGTCCTGGCGACTCAGTTGGGGAAAAGAAGATCCTGGAAAATCTACTAGGGAAAACTTCGGCAATTTGCTGGAAATGAGAGGATCTTGGCAACTTAGTTGAGGAGAACTCTGGCGACCTTACTAGGGAAAATAAGACTCTGGCAACTCTTTGGGAAAAAAGAAGTTACTGGCGACTTTGCTAGGGAGAAAGAGTTCCAGGCAAATTTTCTGGGGAAGAGCTATTCAGTCATTGCTCGGGAGATCCAGCTTGGGGAGGAGGGAACCTCTGGGAAGTAATCTGTTGTAACGTCTTCGTCAAAGCGACACGCTGGGGTTTTAATGAGCTTCTTGAAGGATCCTCCGAGGGGATGACAGCTTCGTGGGGGAATACTTCTGTCAAGTAACCCTGCTGATGAGGTGATTGTTGACTTGGCTGGGGATACGAGGCCTGATATACCCCATACTGTGAGAGGTCGTCTGTCTTGAGTACCTGCAACCTGTTAAAAAGAAACGCACAAGTGTCCCGAGGTATCCTCAACTGGATTCCGTCATGGGAGTTAGACTTGCTCAAGAGTGCATATATTTCCTGCAAGCATTTATTGAAAATGGTTTATATGTTTTCATGCAAGTGTTGTATTATGAACTTTGGACATTTTGCAAACCAAAACAAAAATGTACAAAACAAAGTGTGACTGAAAATTCTGATTTTATTGATTCGTGTGCCCTGAATGGGCAAGTACAGTGAAGAAGCGAATCCCTAGAATGAGGAGATTGTTGTAAAATTGAGAAAATAAAAGTGTTGGCAATGTTGAGTTTGACGCTCCAGTGAGCTTCCTTTGCTATGACCTGTATGACCTTGACGTTCTTCTTATCTTGCTTCCTGAAGAAGGTTGATTCTGACTGACGCTTTATCCTTTCGAAGCTTGCCATGTTGTGAGTGATACAGACAAATTCATACTGCAGTTGTTCGCTTATTCCCTGATTTTGCGTGGATTGCCCTTTTGGGTTTTCAATGCACCGGGATACCCATTTTTGCCTGAGCTGTCCGATGTGGCTTTTCAACTCAGCGAGTGTACATTTTATTTTCAATTTTTCCCTTATTTTTGCCCGAGTCTTTTATTCTGTTTTTGACTCGCCGGGATGCCTTATTTTTTCTTGGACTTACATTTTGTTTTCATGTCCAGCGGGTCTTTTATGCGAAGTATTTTTTAACTGCATCTGAATTCACAGGAGATAAGAAATCCTCGCCATCCATAGTAGTGAGCATTAGTGCCCCACCAGATAAAACTTTCTTTACTATGAATGGTGTAAACACCCCAAATTTGCCCTCACCCATTCACACCATGGCTTGTGACTCTTTTCATGTGCATAAATTCAATCATAGCATCTCATACCACATTTTTGATTCACTACATTGCTTCTAAGTCATCTGCATCTAGGGTTTGTGATCTGAGCCATCCCTGAGCCATTTGAGCCACTTCAAAGGTCTTCAATCACTTCAAAGGGGTCCATGTATGTTCAAGCATCATATTATATCCTCACAAAGTCAAGCAAATCAAAGAATCACAAGAACTGAGAAAGGCATGGAAGCAGAGCCAAGTTTAACTGCACAGATGACCTAAAATTAGGGTTTTGGTTTCAGAGGCCATAACTACAAATTTTTTGGTCATTCTTGTTTCTATTTGTCTCTATGTGTTATGAGGATCATGCATATCAATCTTCATGAAGAAATTCCATGGGGAAGGCATCTAATCAAGAGTTGACTTCTTGAGCAAGTCAGTGCAAAATCAGGGCATCTGAGGCCCCCAATGACCCACCCAAAGGTTGTTCTCCATCATTTTGAATGTGTATGATCTTTATTTGATCATAGAAGGTGTTAGAAGTTCACAAAATTGAAGAATTTCAAGCCATTTGCAAAGTTGCCTTTTTGGGAAAGTGACTTGTAATGAAAACTTGCCATTTTGGGAAAGTTTTTCAACCCTTTCTTTTTGATTCAAAAATGCTTCAAATGAGAAAACTTTGGTCATGAAAGTTGTAGAATGGATCCTCCCATTTTCAAAAAGTACAAGAACTCATTCTAATTCATTTTGGATCAAAAGTTATGGCTTGTCAAAGTTGGACAAAATCACATAATTTCATGTTTTACACCAAAGAGGCAATTTGCAAAATGTTATGATAAGGCATTCTAAAGGCTTCAAATGTGTACAAACACTTTACAACATGCTCATATGACCTCTAAAGATCAGAATTGGCCCAAGAATATTGCATTTTGGTGCTTTGAACTTGAAGAATTTCCAAAAGGGGCAAAGTTGTGCCAATTTGCAAAATGAATCAAAGCTTCTCATCCACTTGCCTCAGTTCACAAAATCTGATCCACAAGCATTCCATGATCTCAGCTGAACCAAGCCATGCCCCTAAACCAGCCTGCCATGACCCATACCTCAAGTACACCAACTTTTGACATTTTGGCAACTTGCCCATACCAATCAGCATAGGCCAGCACCCACTCTCTGACCTATCACAACTCTTTATGTGGATCAAAACCAAGCAAAAGCACATAACAATACAGCCTGAAGCTCCAAGAACACAACACACTCAAAAATCCCCAAATTTGCAAAAGCTTTCGAATCTCTTGATTCAGCCATCAAACCTTCAAACTTTTTCCACCATTCAACTCCATAAACCTCACTGATCATTTCCCATCTTCCATTTTGCCCTAAAACCTCCATAGTCAAAAACACGATTTCAACATTTCATGAACTGAGATTCTGCAAACTTCTTCTGGAGGCCATTTAAACTCCAACCAAGCATCACAAGCTCTTTGGGGGAATCATTGGAGTGGATTTGAAGCAAAGAACTGGCCAGAAAGTCCCTATTTCGAAAGCTCAAGCTCAGGTAGCCATGGCATTTATTTTTCCAGAACTCTTATTTTATGTTATAGAATGGTTCTGCATGTCTCACTGATTGCCATGATGTGTTTAGTTTTGAAAATAGTTGAGAAATAAGCATTTCATGAGCTTCTGAAATTTCTGAGTTCTTTTCCGTTTTGCTTTGATTCGTGCTTTTGATGATGAATAAATGAATTTTGATGACTGATTCTTGTTGGGGTTGAGGAGAGGATCATTTCTGGAGAGTTTTAGGGCTTGGGGATGCGTATTAAGAGAGATAGCATAAGAGACTGGCCGGAGAAGATGACCGGAACACTGTTCCGGTCACCTGAATGTAATTAGGGTTCAAATTAGGGTTAATGACATAATTAGTGAAGTTTGAATTTGGGACGTTCATTTGCGCGCGCTGGTCAATTCCCTCCCCTTTTTGTTTGAATCTCAGCCACTGGATCTGATTACTTCCATTAATTCATATTTTTAATTCATTTTAATTGCATTTTCTTTATCATTTTATTTAAAATAGCAAATCATTTCTAAAAAATTTCATTTTTTGCATGCTGACTTAATGGAAATTAATTAATTAAAAATGCATTTAGGTATTTAAAAATCACCAAAAAATTCATATTGTATTTAAAAACATTTAGAAACATTATCCAACTCTCAAAGCAAATTTCTTTTTGGTCCTTGATACATTTTGATCATTTTCATTGGAATTAAATTCATTTTGAGGCAATATTTTTGGTTCAAACTTTAAAAAATTCATTCTGCCTAACCATTGAGAGTTTGATGATGGTTCTTCTTGCATTGCATCCTTCATGGCATGTAGTTTATAGGATAAATTTGGTTTGAATTGATCTTTCATTTTCAATTTGTTTTGCATTTTTCATGATGAGGAACCTTAAAACCCTAATTGACTTGAGAAAGTCATAACTTTCACTAGGTTAGGAGTTAGGTCCCCTCCTTTGGGCATTGAACTTGTGTAGGTTTAGGGTATCTTTGATTGCATTTTCAATTTTTTATCATGTCATTTGCTTCTGATTTTGGATTTTTGCTTTGTGTGTTGATCATAAACCCTAATTTGTGCCTTCCTTTGCAACCATCTCTCATTTGCTTGCATCCAATGACTTGCCATGACATTTTGTGCATCCACATGATTCATAAGACATCTTGGGACATTTTAGAAACATGTTTGATCATTGCATCTTTCATTTGCCATGTTTTATGTCCATTGCATTTCATAAACTTTCTTGAACTTCCATGGTTCAAGCATGCTTCATCTGCATCCATATCCTTGTATGATCATTCTCATGTCTTGCCTTGTGTTTGCATCCCCTCTTAGCATAATTAACATCATGTTTATGCCTCTGACTTTGGTTTGCATCATGACATTTCATCTCATTTGCATTGCATTTCATCTCTTTTGCTAACTTTTCAGGTGGTAAGTTGTTTTGAGAAGTGAATTTGCCTTCACTTCTCACAATCTCTTCTCATCCCTCTCTTGCATCATTGCTGCATTTTATCTTGTCTTTGTGTGAGCTTGTTCATTCTTGCTCTTTCTTACTTTCTTTCTTCAAGCAACTTGTCTTCTTAAGTGAAGCAAGTTGTCTTGCTTCTCTCTGCTTCTTGCTCCTTTCATCTGTTTCCTTCCTGGTGGTTCATCTGAAGATCTTCCTGCAAACCTCATTAACCCTAGGATACCCAAGCATGATCACAATTAGGGTTTGATTAGTCCCCCATTTAGTTTTACCTTTGTGTCATCTTTGAGTCTTCTCTTCTCATCTCATAATTAAGGACTAAACCCTAAAGGTTTTAAGGCTTTGTGATTAAGTTTATGCATGCATCCTTCAATTAGGATGGAGTGTATAACTTTAATCCTAAGTGTTAAACCCTTAATGTGTTCAAATCGTTTAATTAATCCATCTAATAATCATCAAGATATCAAGCTTGTAACTTGGGCCTTGCATTAGGGTTCTAATTCTTCCTTAATTGGTTAAGAAGGACTAACCCTAGTGTTAATGGACAAGTCCCCCTCAAGTTGTCTTACAAACCATAAAAATCACTTCTTAATCTTACCATTAACTAAAATCCATGTAATAAAGGCTTTGTTTTGTCATGAGGTTAATCCCTAATCATGGATTAAGTTGAGGAGCCTTCCTCAGCTTAAATGTTCTCATCTATTATCCTTCTATTAGGATGGTGTAATGAGTCCATTAAATCCTTGATTATGGCTTAAACTCATTACTTAACACTAGACAAAAACAACAAAAACATCTAGATATCACAAGTAGGTTAATGATCTTAATCCTACACTATGGTAATTAAGTGTGAGATGTTGACTTCACACTTAAGGTATTCTCATTACCCCTAATCAAAGGGAGGATGTGATGAGTTTACTAACCCTTGGTTTAGGCTTAAGCTCATTAACTTATGACAAACTCCAAAAAGCAATAAAAGACTGAAAACACAAAAACAAACAATAATCGTCTCCTCCGGGATTCTTTTCTCATCTCATTCACTCACAAACGAGAACTTGCTTCTTCCGTCTCATGCAAGACAGTTAGCACCTGAGCCAGACGGGTCATACACTTGAGCATAGACAAGTA
Source organism: Lathyrus aphaca (assembly GCA_963966055.1). Classification (NCBI taxonomy): domain Eukaryota; kingdom Viridiplantae; phylum Streptophyta; class Magnoliopsida; order Fabales; family Fabaceae; genus Lathyrus; species Lathyrus aphaca. The sequence goes on from OZ014520.1 coordinate 86,229,198, forward strand.
AGCAGTTCATCAGTCAATTTATCTTTCAGTCTCTTTGGGTCCAACTACGGTGTTCTGACTTCCTCATTGCACGAGAGGATACGTAGGCATAACTTAACAGTTATCGAACAAAAGTCTCTGTATATTCCCCCTCCTTCCAGCATCATTCTTTAAGCCTCATAGTCTTGAGCATTTCATTCTTGTTCTTACACTGACACTTCTCTTATACACTGCACTTTTCTTTTACACTGACACTTGCATTCTTTCCAGCTTTGATACACAGATTGCACTGACACTACCCCTTTAAACACAAATCTTTTAAGCGTGGATCCCGTCGAGTACGACGGACTGTCTGGGTGCTAATACCTTCCCAGGTTGTAACCAACCCCCTTTCTCAGTTTCTCTGGTTCGCGACCGTCTTATCCATATTTTTCTAGGTTTATGCAGCATTACCTTTCCTCCGGGATAAAAATGCCTAGCTGGCGACTCTTGTCTTTCTGAGTTCACCCTTGTGTGTTCTCTTTCATTTCACCGACCGTTCGCGTCTGTACCCCTCTTGGCCCCGTGTCATCAGGTTGGAGCGACAGCTTGGCGACTCTGCTGGGGAACCTTATACTGTAACCAGGGATTCTGGTTCCTTTTGAGGGTTCCTTCTAGCGCTTGTTTGATTTGTGTTTACTGGGGTGTTATGTGCTATATGTGTTTATGTATTTATTTTATTGCTTTATGTACAGTCTTGTTTGTTGTTTTCTTTACAGTTTTATACATCATACTGTCATACTGTCATCCTGCTGGATCTGGTTTGTTGTTTTGCTGGGTGGGGTTCTATTGAGAGTTTAAGGTCCTATACCTGGGACCTGAGTGACACCTAGGCTAGAGTGGTTCATGTTCTTTCCCATTCCTTTTCGGTCTGGTGCGGGAATATGAAACACGGTTCAGATGTGGGTTTCTTCCTGAGAACTCTGTGCTACAGATTTCCTGTAGTGCTAGGGCTATCTGGGAAGCCTGCTAAGTCTGGATGACCTTTATTATGACCTTCAGAAACTGAGGTGAATTAGAGGAGGATCTTTTATGGTTATTGTAAACACTGTACCTCTGGGTTAGAAGTGTTTACACTTCTCATAACTGATCCAAGTCTGAATATCTTTGTTTTAGAACACCACATGTGAGGGGGTTGGGCTGTTTACAGGTTTGCAGGTACCCTTGGCCACATCATACCCTGTTACTTGTTTGATTAAGAGTACCTCACTTTGGACAGTTCTTGTGATTTAACCCTGGACATATGACTCTTCATTTGAGTCCCCTACCTTGGTTACTGGATTTCCGAACCTCCATCTGGATTTCTTGAACATACATGGGCCTTATATATCAAGACAGATAAATCAGATCCAACTTGACCACAAACCCTTGCATATCATTTGCATACATCATCATTGCATCATTTAACATTTGTTTTTTTGTTTTTCAGGGTATCCACATTTTATTTGGCTTGGTTTTGACCCCTTCATCTGCATAGACCTCTGATTCATCAGTTATCTGCTTCAGCTATTTCCATCAGTTGCCTGCTTCAGCTGCCTTCATCACCAGCACTAGCCTATCAATGGCTCATCTCCAGTACTAGTCTTAATCTTCATCAAGACTTGTCTTCAGCTCTTCAGCAGCACTCATGGCTACACCCAGGAAGAGTAACATATCTTACCATTTCTTTGAGCCTGTGTTGACTGGTATCAGACAGGTCCAGTCACTTATCACCCCTGACCACATCCCATTATTCAGAGAGCATTATGGAGGCATCCTTGATATGGTTATGGACCTTGACCCTTCTCAGAGGAGTATGATCCACACCTGTCTACAGTTTTATGACCCTCCTTTGAGATGTTTCACATTCCCAGACTTTCAGCTAGGACCTCTTTTGGAGGAGTTTTCATTATTGATTGGAATACCTGTCAGGGGTGGTGTCCCCTTCAACCCAGAGATGACTTCTCCCAGCAATGGAGAGGTGGCAAAAGCATTGTACCTGGAGCCTATTTTGATTGAGCAGAATATGACAACAAAGGCTGGGGTCCCTGGTTTGCACTTGGATTTCTTGATTTCTTAGGCCATCCTGAAGGCCTCTTTGGGAGAATGGAGGGCAGTTTGTGCATTGTTAGCCCTCAGCATATATGGAGTTATACTATTTGCAGATGAGCCCAAATTTATCAGCAAGAATGCCATTCATCTCTTCCTTTTGAGGAACCCAGTACCCACATTGCTGGGGGATTTCTATTATTCCATTCATCAGAGGAATGAGAAACAAAGAGGAAGGTTGGTGAGATGTTGTGCTCCTTTGTTTCATACCTGGCTGCTCAAACACTTGCCTAAGTCAGATGCATTCCTGAATCCCCACCAACAGAAGAATTGGGCCAAGAGACTTGTTGCTTTGACTTCAGATGACATCAGATGGTGCACCCAGAGCACCAAGGGCAAGGACATAATCACTAGCTGTGGGCAATACCCAAATGTACCTCTGGTAGGAGTAAAGCGTTGCATCAACTATAATCCTTTTCTGTTTAAGAGACAACTGGGCTATGCTTTGGTCCACCCTCCTAGAGTGCAAGATTTAGCTGAGACCCTATATTGTGAAATAAAACCTAACCTAGCTGTTGTCAGGAAAGCATCCTGGGCTTGGGACAACATCCAGACAAAGGGGGTGGCTATTCTTGGAAGGTGCAACAATGTTGCTTCAGCCCAGTACTATGATTGGTCCCATGCCAGAGCTCAAATTACTGGAATGCCTTTCACCATTGAGGATATACCTGGACCATCCATAGTACAGCCAGCAGCCACTATCAGCCTGGAAGAATTTGAGAAGCTGAAGGAAAGGAATGAGAATCTGTCTCAAGCCCTGAAGAAGACCCTCTGGGAGAGGAGTGATGGTCGTCTGGACATTGAGAGGTTGGAGAAGCTTAGAGTGGAGCATCTGGCCAAGATTGAGAAAACAGAGGACTACATCAAGAAATCAAGAGCCGGGGAGCAAATATTGAAGAACGCCTGTAAAGAGGCCAAGCTTCAGAAGGCTAGGACTGATCTCTATCTGCAAGAAAGTCAGGCTAGGTGGGTCAGGATCACTGAAGCCCGTACTCAAGAAGATCAGAGAACTCAAGCCAGGATTGAGCAATTAGAGGACATTGAAAAGAAGCAACAAGAAGCTTTGCTGGCAGCCCAGATGGAGATCTCAGAATTGAAGCTTAGGGCTGGTTTGAAAAGATCAAAGGATCAGGACAGGCACAAGAAGCTGACCACTGCCATTGCCACCAGGAACCTTCTCATCAGGACTATTACAGAGCATCCAGCTGGTCCAGTGACTGAGGCACTTCTGAAGGAGGTTAAGGAGGATGAGTTTGGGCTAGATGTCTGACTTCTTGATTGTTGTTTTCATTTGATGTACTTTTCTTTTGTGTTGTATTTTGACCCATCAGGGGCATGTGATGTAAAAAACAGACTATGTATTATTCACCATTTGTAATATATTTGTTAGTTTGTTTTCATTGGGTTTCTTTTCTCAAGCAACATCAAAGCATCTTCCTCGAGGTCTGGGAGGGTCAAAACCAAGAACCAAGTCGGATACCTTGGAAAACAAATAAGCATACTGCATTGCATACTAACTTTTGTTTTGTTTTGTAGGTTTTGTTATTATCTTTGTTTCTAACCTTGTTGTGACTTCAGGAAATATTACTCGCAGAAGAGTGTTCCCTATTAACCGTGCACACCGGTATCCTACTCGCAACAATCTTCCGGGTATTATAATGGAGCAAGTACAGCAAGACCTGACTGAGGTCAGGACCCAGATGGCTAATGAAAGCCTGGAGATGAGAAACCAAATGACTTAATTCATAGAAGTAATGACTGGCTTGGCCCAAAGTCAAGAAAGGTTGAGGGCATTGGTAGAAAGACAAACTCCAGAAGAACCCCATCTAGGAACTGGAGGAACAAGTAACAATGAAAGGGGTCAGCCTCATGTTAATCCACCAGTATTTGGGCCTCACCTACATCCGGAAGTCAACATCCCGGGTAATGTGCAAGGAAATGCTACTGGGGGGAGAATCCTGCAAGAAGACCCTCAAGAGGAGCAATTCACTGTCATGGGAGCTGGAGATGAAGTCTATGATATAAGGTTTGATGAAATTGCTGAGAAGTTGAGATCTCTAGAGTCTCAAAACTCTTTGGGTTTCGATGTAATGGATATGGGGCTAGTGGACGGGGTGAGAATTCCCCACAAATTCAAACCCCCGTGCTTTGAGAAATACAATGGAACCTCTTGTCCACGAACTCACCTGCAGTCTTTTCTGGGGAGGCTTAAGGCATATACCATGGATGAAAAACTGTGGATGTTCTATTTTGAAGACAGTTTGACTGGGGCTTCAAGGGAGTGGTATTCACACTTGACCAGAGCTACTATCAGATGCTGGAAGGACCTAGCTGAAGCCTTCATCAGACAATATCAATACAATCGTGACATGGCTCCTAACAGGACCCTTCTGATGGGAATGTCCCAGTCCTCTAGAGAAAGCTTCAGGGAATATGCCCAAAGGTGGAGACAGCTTGCTGCTGCTGTCCAACCACCCATGTCGGAAAGAGAAATGGCCGACATGTTCATGAATACTCTGCAAGGAACATATATTGATAGACTGGTCGCCTTTTCTTCCACCAGCTTTGCTGATGTTGTTATAGCTGGGGAAAGAATTGAAAGTCTGTTAAAAATGGGCAAAATTTCTGATAATGGTGCAAGTTCGTCCAGTAATCCCAGGAAGCCTTTTGTGGGACCTAGAAGAACCAGTGAGACAAATGCCATTCATGCCAGCAGGGGCAGGCCTCAGTATGTTCACAGATCAGTAGCAGCTGTCACTATTCCAGCTCTGATTCCTCAGCAACCAGCATATCAACAACAACAACAACCACATTATCAGCAAGAAGTTTAGTATCCGCCATAAAGAACCTACAACAACAACAGCAATCAACAACAAAGACCCTTCCAGCAAAGACCATCACAGGCAAATAAGGTGATTGACCCTATCCGTATGCCTTATGCTGCCTTATTGCCACAACTCCTGAAGCTTAACTTGGTTGAGTTAAGGACATTGGCACCACCAGATCCCTCCAATCTCCCTAAGAATTACGATGTCAACGCCAGGTGTGCTTTCCATTCCAATGCACCTGGCCACAATACTGAAATATGCAGGGGCTTACAAATGAAAGTTCAAGATCTGGTGGATTCTAAAGCCCTCAACTTCGCACCTCCTCCAAATGTCAACAGAAATCCTATGCCTAATCATGGTGGGCCAAGGATTAATGCCATTGAGAAAGACAAACCATCTACTCTGATCACCAGTGTTGCGCAAATTCGAACACCTATGGTCGAAATTAAAGCTCAGCTTCTATAATGCCAGGTGTTCCCCGGGTGTGAGCTCGGTTGTGGGTATTGCAACATTGCAGTCAACGGGTGTGATAATTTGAGAAGCGGCATAGATAGTCTTATCAAGGATGGTATCCTTCAGATCTCAACAACAGCGCCTACAAATCCAGCAATTCCTTCGGCAACAATTCCTGATTCTTCTACAACAGCAGCAACAATCATTCCAACCGATTCATCAATATCATCAACAATGGCTTCATCCATCACTTCAACAAATCTAATGTCAACAACCATTTCTTCTACAACATCAACATCCTTTTCACCAGCAGAATCTTCTACAACGCCAACAGAAATTAATGAAGATGTCTCAGCAGTCACCATCTACTACGACCCATCAAATGTTCCTCCAAACAACAACTTTCAACAACAAGCAGTGGCACCTCCTGCCAGATCACCAGTCACCATTTACTACGATCCGCACACTATTACGGTACCCTCCTCTGCAGCAGTCAGTCCAGTTACTATTACGGTGCATGGACCAGTTCCTTATGAAAGCAGTAATGCCATACCTTGGCATTATGGCTCTGATCTCTACTACAACGGGGAGAAAATCACTTTGGATTCTTCAACCTCTTCTCCACAAATTGATAATGTTAGGGGAGGCGGAGGCTTCACTAGAAGCGGACGCCTTTTTGCCTCACAAATGCAAAGACCTAATGCTGAAGCAGAGGCTGCTGCTAAGGCAAAAGGAAAGAGTGTAGTATTTGAAGAGCCGGCTGCCAAAGAAACTCAGAAGACATCTTTTGAACAAGATGTAGACGAGTTTATGAAAATCATAAAGAGAAGTGATTACAAGGTGGTGGATCAGCTTCACCAAACTCCCTCAAAGATCTCCATATTATCCCTGTTGATGTGTTCTGAAGCTCACAGGAATGCATTATTGAAAGTCTTGCACGCAGCATACGTGCCAGAGGAGATCACTGTTAATCCGCTAGAAACCGTGGTGGCAAATGTCAATACCAGTCATGGACTGGGCTTCACCAATGCTGACTTAACAACTGAGGGACGTAACCACAACAAGGCTTTACATATCACCTTGGAATGCAAAGGTCCTGTTTTATCTCATGTACTGGTGGACACTGGGTCGTCACTCAATGTTCTACCAAAGAAAGCCTTAGTGAAGCTGGAGTATGATGGCTTGGCACTGCGTCCGAGTAATTTGGTGGTGAGAGCATTTGATGGCTCTAAAAGATCAGTGCTTGGAGAGATTGATCTGCCTGTGATGATTGGCCCGCAAACTTTCAAAATTACCTTCTATGTGATTGACATTCAGCCGGCCTACAGCTGTTTGTTGGGTAGACCCTGGATCCATGCCGCTGGCGCTGTTACATCTACCCTTCACCAGAAGCTGAAATTCGAGTGGGAAGGCCAGATCATCACCATCTGTGGGGAAGAGGACATCTTTGTTAGCCATCTGGCTACGTATAAGTATATAAAGATGGATGGAGAGATCCATGAAACTATGAGCCAGGGGTTTGAGGCCCTGAACATTAATGAAGCATCTGCTGTACTAGGAACCTCCATGATGTCATATCAGCAAGCCCGGAAGGTTGTTGAAGAGGGTACTGCCCAAGGCTGGGGCAAGCTGCTGCCCGTGGAAAAGAAGGAGAACAGATTTGGGTTGGGTTACAGACCAACTCAACAAGATCAATCAGAGGCTGCCAAGAAGCCCAATTTTGTCAGCGGGGGAATGCTCACCCCGGATGCTGTGAACAATTTGGAAGACGAGAAGGAAAGTGACCGCAACCTGGAGAGCTGGATACGTCCAAGGATCCCGGGGAGCCAAGTCCTTAACTGGTCTTCCCAGGAAATTATAAGGGTTACTCCTGCAGAGTAATTATTATTTCCTGTATTTTAAGCATGCATCAAGTCTTGCATCTTGCCCAAGATGTCAAGACTCATTTTGTAATCGGGCCATCTTGTAAGTTTGTGCAAATGGATTAATCAATGAATATCGGACATCTTTTGCAAATGAGTCTTTTCCTTTTCCGCTCACTGTTTTTCATTTTTCTTTTTGTACAAAAATAAAAATGGCAATGTTTTCCAAAATGATAACTCCCTTTCACTTTTTCTAAACAAGATTAAAATTGATCACTAAAATAAACCAATCTAAACCCTTGCAGAGAGTATCCTCCGGATCGTACCGACAACAACACCGTTATGACTTTGTATGACTTTGACAATCCAATCAATCAAGCTGATGAAGGGGTTGAAGAAGATTATGAGCTACCTGAAGAGCTAGCTAGGTTGTTAAGCCAAGAGGAGAAGGTTATCACTCCTCATCAGGAGGAAGTCGAAACAGTTAATCTTGGTACGGAAGAAGATGTGAAAGAAGTTAAGATCGGGGCCCGCCTACAAGATTCAGTAAAAGAGCAACTGATTGATATGCTTCGAGAGTATGTGGATGTCTTTTCTTGGTCTTATCAGGATATGCCAGGGTTGGACACCGATATTGTCATGCACAAGCTACCTTTAAAAGAAGACTGCCCTCCAGTAAAACAGAAACTGCGCCGTACCCGCCCAGATATGGCAATGAAGATTAAAGAAGAGGTACAAAAGCATTGGGACGCCGGGTTCCTTGCTGTAACTAGCTATCCGCCGTGGGTTGCTAATATTGTACCCGTGCCTAAAAAAGATGGAAAGGTGAGGATGTGTGTAGACTACCGGGATCTGAACAGAGCCAGCCCGAAAGATGACTTCCCATTACCTCACATTGATGTATTGGTTGATAATACGGCTCAGTTCTCGGTGTTCTCCTTCATGGACGGATTTTTAGGATATAATCAGATCAAGATATCACCTGAAGACATGGAGAAGACAACTTTCATCACACCTTGGGGCACGTTCTGTTATAAGGTGATGCCATTCGGACTGAAGAATGCTGGTGCTACTTATCAACGGGCTATGGTAACATTATTCCATGATATGATCCATAAAGAAATCGAATGTTATGTGGATGACATGATTGCCAAGTCCCTCACAGAAGAAGACCACCTGGTGAATCTGTTGAAGTTATTTAAGCGTCTGAGAAAGTACCAACTGAAGTTGAACCCCAACAAGTGCACATTCGGGGTGCGATCTGGTAAACTGCTGGGATTTATTGTAAGCGAGAAAGGGATTAAAGTTGACCCTGACAAAGTCAAAGCCATTCAAGAAATGCCTGCACCAAAGACAGAAAAAGAAGTTCGGGGTTTTCTAGGTAGATTGAACTACATTTCACGGTTCATATCTCACCTTACTGCGACCTGTGAACCTTTGTTCAAACTGTTAAGAAAAGAACAAACGGTCAGGTGGAACGAAGACTGCCAGAGGGCTTTTGACAAAATCAAGGAATACTTGCAAGAGCCTCAAATCCTTATGCCTCGAGTTGAAGGAAGACCTCTGATAATGTACTTGACTATATTAGAAGAGTCAATGGGGTGTGTGCTGGGCCAGCATGACGAGTCTGGTCGAAAAGAGTATGCAATATACTACCTAAGCAAAAAGTTTACCGACTGTGAACAACGTTATTCACTGCTCGAGAAAAATTGATGTGCTTTAGCGTGGGCTGCTCGCCGACTAAGGCAGTATATGTTGACCCACACTACCTTATTGATCTCAAAAATGGACCCGGTTAAGTACATATTTGAGAAGCCAGCACTTACCGGACGGGTTGCAAGATTGCAAATGATTCTTACAGAATATGACATCCAATACACATCTCAAAAGGCCATCAAAGGCAGTGTATTGTCTGATTATCTTGCTAAGCAACCCATTGATGATTACCAGCCTATGAGATTTGACGTCCCTGATGAAGACATCATGTTCATAAAAGCAAAAGATCATGAAGAGCCTGTTCACACTAAAGGGCCTGACCCGGAAGAAGAATGGACTATGATGTTTGATGGGGCCGTTAACATGAATGGTCGTGGTGTTGGTGCAGTACTCATTACACCTAAAGGAGTTCACATGCCTTTCTCGGCAAAACTCACCTTCAACTGCACTAACAACGAAGCTGAATACGAAGCTTGTATTATGGGTCTTGAGGAAACCATTGACCTCAGGATCAAGACTTTGACTGTGTTCGGAGATTCAGCTCTGGTAGTTAATCAAACCAACGGCAAATGGTACATGCACCAAGATCATCTGATACCTTACCGGGATTATACAAGAAGGTTATTGACTTTCTTCACAACGATCAAGCTTGAGTATATCCCTCGAGACGAGAATCAGTTTGCAGATGCTCTGGCTACCATTTCATCGATGATCAAAGTTCAAGCTGCCAACTTTGTACCTCAGATTTCAGTTTCTAGATTTGACAGACCAGCATATGTATTCACAGCGGATGTTGTCAAAGATGATAAGCCTTGGTTCCATGACATTAAGTTCTTCTTGGAGGATCAAACATACCCATCTGGGGCATCTTCCAATGACAAGAAGACATTAAGAAGGCTAGCTGGTAGTTTCTTCCTGAATACTGACGGTTCCCTGTACAAGAGAAACTTTGATATGGTACTCCTCAGATGCGTTGATGGAACAGAGGCAGACTTGTTGATGCACGAGGTGCACGAAGGATCATTTGGTACCCATGCGGGAGGGCATGCAATGGCTAAAAAATTGCTGAGATCAGGCTATTACTGGATCACAATGGATGCAGACTGTTGTGCTTACGCCAGAAAGTGTCATAAGTGCCAGATTTATGCGGATAAAGTGCATGTACCTCCCAATCCTCTGAATGTGATGTCTTCACCCTGGCCCTTTGCCATGTGGGGCATTGATATGATTGGCAAGATTGAACCGACTGCTTCAAATGGCCACAGATTCATCCTGGTAGCCATTGACTATTTTACCAAGTGGGTCGAAGCAGCTTCATATGCAAATGTTACAAGGCAAGTGGTAGCCCGATTTCTAAAGAGAGACATCATATGCCGGTATGGAGTGCCCGAGCGAATCATTACTGATAATGGTTCCAACTTGAACAACAAAATGATGGCAGAACTGTGCCGGGACTTCAAGATCCAACACCACAATTCTTCTCCTTACAGGCCAAAGATGAATGGCGTTGTTGAAGCAGCTAACAAGAATATCAAGAAGATTGTACAAAAGATGGTGGTTACTTATAAAGACTGGCATATAATGCTACCGTTTGCCTTGCATGGGTACCGTACGTCAATCAGAACATCCACTGGGGCAACGCCGTATCAGCTTGTGTATGGTATGGAGGCAGTCCTACCTGTTGAAGTTGAATTACCCTCTCTGCGGGTACTGATGAATGTTAAGTTGAATGAAGCAGAATGGGTCCGGTCCCGATACGAACAACTGAATCTGATTGAAGAGAAGAGATTGGCTGCAATCTGTCATGGGCAGTTATATCAGAAGAGAATGAAGAAAGCCTTCGATCAGAAAGTCAGGCTCTGAGAGTACCAAGTAGGAGATCTTGTGCTGAAAAGACTCCTCCCTCCTCATACAGACTACAGGGGCAAGTGGACTCCGAATTATGATGGCCCGTTCATAGTGAAGAAATTTTTCTCTGGTGGAGCGCTGATGCTCAGTACTATGGACGGTGAAGACTTCATGTCCCTTGTGAATTCAGATGCAGTTAAAACATACTTCACATAAAATGACCTGCTGGACATAAAAACAGAATGTAAGTCCATGCAAAAATAGGGCATCCCGGCGAGTCAAAAACAGAATAAACGACTCGGGCAAAAATAAGGGAAAATAAATAAAAAAATGTACACCCGCTGAGTTGAAAAGCCGCATTGGACAACTCAGGCAAAAATGGGTATCCCGGTGGATTGAAAACCTGAAAGGGCGATCCACGCAAAATGAGGGAATAAGCGAACAACTGCATTCTGAATTCGTTTGTATCACTTACAACATGGTAAGCTTCAAAAGATTCGAGTATTGGTCAGAATCAGCCTCCTTCAAAAGTAAGATGAGAAGAACGTCAAGGTCATACAGGTCATAGTAAGGGAAGCTCCCTAAAGCGTCGTCAACATTGCCAGCATCCTTTTGTTTTCTCAATTTGTAACGATCTCCTCATTTCAGGGGATCCGTTTCTTTGACTGTATCTTGCCAATTCAGGGCACGCAAATTAATAAAATCAGATTTTCAGTCATATTTTGTCTCGTACATTTTATTTTCATTTGCAAAATGTCCGACGTCCTTGATATACTGATTGCATAAACACAGATGCGTCTTTTCTAAAAAATATGTGCTTACAAGAAATATACTTACTCCCGGGAGTGTCTAAACTCCTATGATGGGATCCAGTAAGGGATACTTCGGGATACTTGTACGTTTCTTTGTTATGACAGGATTGCAGGTATTCAAAGCGCGACATGGGGCATGAAAGCTTCTCCCCAGCGAGCTGCCAAATCATTACTTACTTGGCACATCTAAGTACCAGGGATGCTTTATCCCCAGCTGAGTTGCCAGCCATCATTCCTCCTCAGACAAGTGCAAAGCCAGGGCTGCTTTCTCCCCACCAGAGCTGCCAGACATCACTTCTCCAGCATTTCCTTCAAAGAGCAACACCAGAGGGGTGTTCATTTCCCCAGCTGAGTTATCAAGATATTATCATCCTCGGCAGGATCCTTACAGGGAACCTTCTAAGAAGATCTTTCAGTGATCTTTCTTCTTTCCCCAGCCAAGTGCAAAGACAAGGAACCATCTCCCCGCAGAGTTTCAGCCTCTATCCAGAAGAGCAACGCCTGAAAATCTCACAACAGAGTGACGAAAGCTTCTACAAACCCCAGCTGGGTCCCTCATTACTAAGATAGGTCTATCAGTGATCTATTTCCCCAAGCAGAGTCATATATGTCAGATCTACCAATGATCTCATCCCCAGTTGGGACATCCACTTCAAGCAGATCAGTCAGAGATCTTCACAGCAACGGGATCCGAGTCCCGGATCGTTATCTTTGCATAATCATAGCATTCACATCATATTTCCCCCACAGAGCGTAGCATTCCGTCTAATACGGAGCATTACGGCAAAAATCAAACATATTGCGTAATCATAATCCATGTTCTAAATCAAACACTTGTAAATACTGACAGTCCATCAACAATATACAGAACGTTCCCCAATTCCTCACCAGAGAGCCAAAGCATTTTCCTTAAAGATACAGATACATGCTCCCTTCGGCACTCATCCGTGTCACCATTCCCCAGCAAAGTTGCCCGAGCAAACAAACACTTGTGCTACAGATGCTTCTTGACGCCCGTCCGTGTCATATCCCCAGTAGAAAGCCAAGGCGTCCCCTTTGCACTTATAACACACAGATACATATATATACAATTCCTTGACGCCCGTCCGTGTCATCTTCCCCAACATAGATACCTAAACACTTTGTAAATCATGTACTTGTTTATAATACACTTTTTTCTGACACTCGTCCATGTCGTGCTCTCCACGGCAAATTGAGCACTCATCTGAGTCTCACTTATCACAGTCTACTCATACAGATACTCGTCCGTATCTTGTATATACCACTTATATCCCCTCAGATTCGACCCTCGTCCATGTTCTTTGTTAACCAGTTGGTACTCGTCCGTATCATCATCTCTGAACATGTGTCAAGCGTTTGTTTCTACCGATACTCGTCCGTATCGTAGTCTTAAGGGTGCCCGTCCGCATCTTTAATCCATACACAATGACAGATACTTTTACCTTTTTCTAGAATTTAGCCACTCGTCTGTGTCTATTATTCCCCAGAAGAGTCCCCTCAGATTCGACACTCGTCCGTGTTCATTGTTAACCAGTTAGTACTCGTCTGTATCATCATCTCTGAACATGCGTCAAGCGTTGGTTTCTACTGATACTTGTCCGTATCGTAGTATTAAGGGTGCTCGTCCGCATCTTTAATCTATACACCGTGTCAAACACTTATATCTTCTTGAATTTAGACACTCGTCTGTGTCTACTATTCCCCAACAAAACTTATCTTCTATCTGACATTCGTCCTATGTCATGATACCTTTCGACAGCCGTACCCTGCCCGGTGATCGTCCTTCACCTTTTTGATGATCGTCCTTCATCATTCCCCAGTGGAGTCTCTATTCATTAGAACCCCTCTTATCCGACATTCGTCCTATGTCGTGATATTTTTGGCAGCCGTCCCCTGCTAGGTGATCGTCATTCACCTCTTGATGATTGTCCTTCATCATTTGTATCCGATGGCCGTCCCCATCGTCGATTCTTTTATCTGACATTCGCCCTATGTCATGATAAACCCTGAGAGCAGCCGTACCCTGCTAGGTGATCGTCCTTCACCTCTTGATGATCGTCCTTCATCATGCTTATCCGATGGTCGTCCCCATCGTCGACCTTTTCATCCGGCATTCGTCCTATGTCGTGATATTTTCGGCAACCGTACCCTGCCAGGTGATCGTCCTTCGCCTTAGATGACCGTCCCTCATCGTATCCCCAACAGAGCAGCCGTACCCTACCAGGTGATCGTCCTTCACCTTTGATAACCGTACCTCATCATTTATTTCATACCTTGAACTTGATGGTCGTCCCCATCATTCACCTTACCTTTAAACCCCCAGAAAGTCTTAATCTCTTATATCCCCAGCATGTCGGTCGTCCCCGTCATTGCTTTATCCCCAACAGTCATCCTCTCGTCGCCCGCGCTTTATAATCATACTTTATTTTCTTTTACAATCTATATCCCTTTTCTTCTTCATTTTGTGAGTGCAAATCTTGGACTGTCTTTGGTATTCAACGACAAGTTATCTTGTTTGTCTGTTAAGCCATTGCTTACATCCTACACAACTAACTCATGTTTGAATAGGGGCAGCTGTAAACACCCCAAATTTTCCCTCACCCATTCACACCATGGCTTGTGACTCTTTTCATGTGCATAAATTCAATCATAGCATCTCATACCACATTTTTGATTCACTGCATTACTTCTAAGTCATATGCATCTAGGGTTTGTGATCTGAGCCATCCCTGAGCCATTTGAGCCACTTCAAAGGTCTTCAATCACTTCAAAGGGGTCCATGTATGTTCAAGCATCATATTATATCCTCACAAAGTCAAGCAAATCAAAGAATCACAAGAACTGAGAAAGGCATGGAAGCAGAGCCAAGTTTAACTGCACAGATGACCTAAAATTAGGGTTTTGGTTTCAGATGCCATAACTCCAAATTTTTTGGTCATTCTTGTTTCTATTGGTCTCTATGTGTTATGAGGATCATGCATATCAATCTTCATGAAGAAATTCCATGGGGAAGGCATCTAATCAAGAGTTGACTTCTTGAGCAAGTCAGTGCAAAATCAGGGCATCTGAGGCCCCCAATGACCCACCCAAAGGTTGTTCTCCATCATTTTGAATGTGTATGATCTTTATTTGATCATAGAAGGTGTTAGAAGTTCACAAAATTGAAGAATTTCAAGCCATTTACAAAGTTGCCTTTTTGGGAAAGTGACTTGTAATGAAAACTTGCCATTTTGGGAAAGTTTTTCAACCCTTTCTTTTTGATTCAAAAATGCTTCAAATGAGAAAACTTTGGTCATGAAAGTTGTAGAATGGATCCTCCCATTTTCAAAAAGTACAAGAACTCATTCTAATTCATTTTGGATCAAAAGTTATGGCTTGTCAAAGTTGGACAAAATCACATAATTTCATGTTTTACACCAAAGAGGCAATTTGCAAAATGTTATGATAAGGCATTCTAAAGGCTTCAAATGTGTACAAACACTTTACAACATGCTCATATGACCTCTAAAGATCAGAATTGGCCCAAGAATATTGCATTTTGGTGCTTTGAACTTGAAGAATTTCCAAAAGGGGCAAAGTTGTGCCAATTTGCAAAATGAATCAAAGCTTCTCATCCACTTGCCTCAGTTCACAAAATCTGATCCACAAGCATTCCATGATCTCAGCTGAACCAAGCCATGCCCCTAAACCAGCCTGCCATGACCCATACCTCAAGTACACCAACTTTTGACATTTTGGCAACTTGCCCATACCAATCAGCATAGGCCAGCACCCACTCTCTGACCTATCACAACTCTTTATGTGGATCAAAACCAAGCAAAAGCACATAACAATACAGCCTGAAGCTCCAAGAACACAACACACTCAAAAATCCCCAAATTTGCAAAAACTTTCGAATCTCTTGATTCAGCCATCAAACCTTCAAACTTTTTCCACCATTCAACTCCATAAACCTCACTGATCATTTCCCATCTTCCATTTTGCCCTAAAACCTCCATAATCAAAAACACGATTTCAACATTTCATGAACTGAGATTCTGCAAACTTCTTCTGGAGGCCATTTAAACTCCAACCAAGCATCACAAGCTCTTTGGGGGAATCATTGGAGTGGATTTGAAGCAAAGAACTGGCCAGAAAGTCCCTATTTCGAAAGCTCAAGCTCAGGTAGCCATGGCATTTATTTTTCCAGAACTCTTATTTTATGTTATAGAATGGTTCTGCATGTCTCACTGATTGCCATGATGTGTTTAGTTTTGAAAATAGTTGAGAAATAAGCATTTCATGAGCTTCTGAAATTTCTGAGTTCTTTTCCGTTTTGCTTTGATTCGTGCTTTTGATGATGAATAAATGAATTTTGATGACTGATTCTTGTTGGGGTTGAGGAGAGGATCATTTCTGGAGAGTTTTAGGGCTTGGGGATGCGTATTAAGAGAGATAGCATAAGAGACTGGCCGGAGAAGATGACCGGAACACTGTTCCGGTCACCTGAATGTAATTAGGGTTCAAATTAGGGTTAATGACATAATTAGTGAAGTTTGAATTTGGGACGTTCATTTGCGCGCGCTGGTCAATTCCCTCCCCTTTTTGTTTGAATCTCAGCCACTGGATCTGATTACTTCCATTAATTCATATTTTTAATTCATTTTAATTGCATTTTCTTTATCATTTTATTTAAAATAGCAAATCATTTCTAAAAAATTTCATTTTTTGCATGCTGACTTAATGGAAATTAATTAATTAAAAATGCATTTAGGTATTTAAAAATCACCAAAAAATTCATATTGTATTTAAAAACATTTAGAAACATTATCCAACTCTCAAAGCAAATTTCTTTTTGGTCCTTGATACATTTTGATCATTTTCATTGGAATTAAATTCATTTTGAGGCAATATTTTTGGTTCAAACTTTAAAAAATTCATTATGCCTAACCATTGAGAGTTTGATGATGGTTCTTCTTGCATTGCATCCTTCATGGCATGTAGTTTATAGGATAAATTTGGTTTGAATTGATCTTTCATTTTCAATTTGTTTTGCATTTTTCATGATGAGGAACCTTAAAACCCTAATTGACTTGAGAAAGTCATAACTTTCACTAGGTTAGGAGTTAGGTCCCCTCCTTTGGGCATTGAACTTGTGTAGGTTTAGGGTATCTTTGATTGCATTTTCAATTTTTTATCGTGTCATTTGCTTCTGATTTTGGATTTTTTCTTTGTGTGTTGATCATAAACCCTAATTTGTGCCTTCCTTTGCAACCATCTCTCATTTGCTTGCATCCAATGACTTGCCATGACATTTTGTGCATCCACATGATTCATAAGACATCTTGGGACATTTTAGAAACATGTTTGATCATTGCATCTTTCATTTTCCATGTTTTATGTCCATTGCATTTCATAAACTTTCTTGAACTTCCATGGTTCAAGCATGCTTCATCTGCATCCATATCCTTGTATGATCATTCTCATGTCTTGCCTTGTGTTTGCATCCCCTCTTAGCATAATTAACATCATGTTTATGCCTCTGACTTTGGTTTGCATCATGACATTTCATCTCATTTGCATTGCATTTCATCTCTTTTGCTAACTTTTCAGGTGGTAAGTTGTTTTGAGAAGTGAATTTGCCTTCACTTCTCACAATCTCTTCTCATCCCTCTCTTGCATCATTGCTGCATTTTATCTTGTCTTTGTGTGAGCTTGTTCATTCTTGCTCTTTCTTACTTTCTTTCTTCAAGCAACTTGTCTTCTTAAGTGAAGCAAGTTGTCTTGCTTCTCTCTGCTTCTTGCTCCTTTCATCTGTTTCCTTCCTGGTGGTTCATCTGAAGATCTTCCTGCAAACCTCATTAACCCTAGGATACCTAAGCATGATCACAATTAGGGTTTGATTAGTCCCCCATTTAGTTTTACCTTTGTGTCATCTTTGAGTCTTCTCTTCTCATCTCATAATTAAGGACTAAACCCTAAAGGTTTTAAGGCTTTGTGATTAAGTTTATGCATGCATCCTTCTATTAGGATGGAGTGTATAACTTTAATCCTAAGTGTTAAACCCTTAATGTTTTCAAATCGTTTAATTAATCCATCTAATAATCATCAAGACATCAAGCTTGTAACTTGGGCCTTGCATTAGGGTTCTAATTCTTCCTTAATTGGTTAAGAAGGACTAACCCTAGTGTTAATGGACAAGTCCCCCTCAAGTTGTCTTACAAACCATAAAAATCACTTCTTAATCTTACCATTAACTAAAATCCATGTAATAAAGGCTTTGTTTTGTCATGAGGTTAATCCCTAATCATGGATTAAGTTGAGGAGCCTTCCTCAGCTTAAATGTTCTCATCTATTATCCTTCTATTAGGATGGTGTAATGAGTCCATTAAATCCTTGATTATGGCTTAAACTCATTACTTAACACTAGACAAAAACAACAAAAACATCTAAATAATCACAAGTAGGTTAATGATCTTAATCCTACACCATGGTGATTAAGTGTGAGATGCTGACTTCACACTTAAGGTATTCTCATTACCCCTAATCAAAGGGAGGATGTGATGAGTTTACTAACCCTTGGTTTAGGCTTAAGCTCATTAACTTATGACAAACTCCAAAAAGCAATAAAAGACTGAAAACACAAAAACAAACAATAATCGTCTCCTCCGGGATTCTTTTCTCATCTCATTCACTCACAAACGAGAACTTGCTTCTTCCGTCTCATGCAAGACAGTTACCACCTGAGCCAGACGGGTCATACACTTGAGCATAGACAAGTAAGCAGTTTATCAGTCAATTTATCTTTCAGTCTTTTTGGGTCGAACTACGGTGTTCTGACTTCCTCATTGCACGAGAGGATACGTAGGCATAACTTAACAGTTATCGAACAAAAGTCTCTGTATATTCCCCCTCCTTCCAACATCATTCTTTAAGCCTCATAGTCTTGAGCATTTCATTCTTGTTCTTACACTGACACTTCTCTTATACACTGCACTTTTCTTTTACACTGACACTTGCATTCTTTCCAGCTTTGATACACAGATTGCACTGACACTACCCCTTTAAAACACAAATCTTTTAAGCGTGGATCCCGTCGAGTACGACGGACAGTCTGGGTGCTAATACCTTCCCAGGTTGTAACCAACCCCCTTTCTCAGTTTCTCTGGTTCGCGACCGTCTTATCCATATTTTTCTAGGTTTATGCAGCATTACCTTTCCTCCTGGATAAAAATGCCTAGCTGGCGACTCTTGTCTTTCTGAGTTCACCCTTGTGTGTTCTCTTCCTTTTCGCCGACCGTTCGCGTCTGTACCCCTCTTGGCCCCGTGTCATCAGGTGGGAGCGACAAATGGGCCTTCGTAGTTTGGCGTCTATTTGCCCCTGTGGTCTGTATGAGGAGGAAGAAGTCTTTTCAGGACAAGCTCTCCCACTTGGTATTCCCGAGGTCTGACTTTCTGATTGAAGGCTTTCTTCATTCGCTTTTGATATAACTTCCCATGACAGATGGTTGCTAATCTCTCTTCTTTAATCAGACTCAGTTGATTATATCGAGATCGGATCCATTCTGCTTCATCCAGTTTCACATCCATCATTACCCGTAAGGAGGGTAGTTCAACTTCAACAGGTAGGACAACTTCCATACCATACACAAGCTGATAAGGTGTTGCCCCAGTAGATGTTATGATAGAGGTTCAGTACCCATGCAAGGCAAATGGTAGAATTTCGTGCCAGTCTTTGTAGGTGACTACCATCTTTTGCACAATCTTCTTGATGTTCTTGTTAGCAGCCTCAACAACGCCATTCATCTTTGGCCTGTAAGGAGAAGAGTTGTGATGCTGAATTTTGAAGTCCCGGCAAAGCTCTGCCATCATTTTGTTGTTCAAATTGGAACCATTATCAGTAATGATTCGCTCGGGAACTCCATATCGACAGATGATATCCCTTTTCAAAAATCGAGCTACCACTTGTCTGGTTACATTTGCATAAGAAGCTGCTTCAACCCATTTGGTGAAGTAATCAATGGCTACCAGAATGAATCTGTGACCATTTGAAGCAGTTGGTTTGATCTTTACAATCATATCAATGCCCCACATGGAGAAGGGCCAAGGTGAAGACATCACATTCAAAGGGTTCAGAGGCACATGCACTTTATCTGCGTAGATCTGGCATTTATGGAACTTTCTGGCATAGGCACAACAATCTGCATCCATTGTGATCCAGTAGTAACCCGATCTTAATAACTTCTTTGTCATTGCATGTCCTCCGGCATGGGTACCGAAAGAACCTTCATGTACTTCGTGCATCAATAGGTCTGCTTCTTTCTTGTCAACACATCTGAGCAAGACCATGTCGAAGTTTCGCTTGTACAGGGAACCATCAGTATTGAGGAAGAAACTGCCGGCTAGCCTTCTTAATGTCTTCTTATCGTTTAACGATGCCCCGGGTGGGTATGTCTGAGTTTCCAAAAAGTATTTGATGTCATGGTACCAAGGCTTGTTGTCAGTAACAGTGTCCACAGAGAATACATATGCCGGTCGGTCCAGTCTGGATACCAAAATCCAAGGTACATAATTGGCAGTCTGTACTTTGATCATGGATGAAATGGTAGCCAAAGCGTCTGCAAACTGATTCTCATCTCGAGGGATGTATTCAAGCTTAACTGTTGTGAAGAAGGTCGACAATCTCCTTGTATAGTCACGGTAGGGAATCAGATGCTCCTGATGAGTGTACCACTTGCCGTTGGTCTGATTGATTACCAAAGCTGAATCTCAGAATACATTCAAGGTTTTGATCCTGAGGTCAATGGCTTCCTCAAGACCCATGATACAAGCTTCGTATTCTTCTTCGTTGTTAGTGAAAGAAAAGGTGAGCCTTGCTGAGAAAGGCATATGAACTCCTTTGGGTGTAATGAGCATTGCACCAACTCCACGACTGTTGCAATTAACTGCCCCGTCAAACATCATAGTCCATGCTTCTTCTGGGTCAGGCCCTTCAGTGTGAATAGGTTCCTCACAATCTTTTGACTTTATGAACATGATGTCTTCATCATTGAAGTCAAATTTCATAGGCTGGTAATCATCAATGGGTTGCTCAGCTAGATAATCATACAATACACTGCCTTTGATGGCCTTCTGAGAGGTGTACTGAATGTCATATTCTGTTAGAATCATTTTCCATCTTGCAACCCTTCCGGTAAGTGTTGGCTTCTCAAATATGTACTTGACTGGATCCATCTTTGAGATCAATAAAGTAGTATGAGTCAAGATATATTGTCTTAGTCGGCGAGCAGCCCACGCTAAAGCACAACAAGTTTTCTCGAGCAGTGAATAACGTTGTTCACAGTCGGTAAACTTTTTGCTTAGGTAGTATATTGCATACTCTTTTCGACCAGACTCGTCATGCTGGCCCAACACACACCCTATTGACTCTTCTAATACTGCCAGGTACATGATTAGAGGTCTTCCTTCAACTGGAGTCATGAGAATTTGAGGTTCTTGCAGAAATTCTTTGATCTTGTCAAAAGCTCTCTGACAATCATCGTTCCACCTGACTGTTTTCTCTTTTCTTAGCAGCTTGAACAAGGGTTCGCAGGTTGCAGTGAGATGAGATATGAACCTTGAGATGTAGTTCAATCTACCTAAGAACCCTCGAACTTATTTTTCAGTCTTAGGTGCAGGCATTTCCTGAATAGCTTTGACTTTATCAGGATCAACCTCAATTTCTTTTTCACTTACAATAAAACCCAGCAGCTTGCCAAAACGTACCCCGAATGTGCATTTGTTGGGGTTCAATTTCAGTTGGTACTTTCTCAGACGTTTGAAAAGTTTCAATAGATTCACCAAATTCTCTTCCTCTGTAAGGGACTTGGCAATCATGTCATCCACGTAGCACTCGATTTCTTTATGGATCATATCGTGGAATAATGTTACCATACCCCGTTGATATGTTGCACCGACGTTCTTCAAACCAAACGGCATTACCTTGTAGTAGAATGTGCCCCAGGGTGTGATGAAGGTTGTCTTCTCCATATCTTCAGGTGACATCTTGATCTGATTGTATCCAGAAAATCCATCCATGAAAGAAAATACCGAGAACTGAGACGTGTTATCCATTAATACATCAATGTGAGGTAATGGGAAGTCATCTTTCGGGCTTGCTCTGTTCAGATCCCGGTAATCAACACACATACGCACCTTGCCATCCTTCTTAGGTACGTGTACAATGTTAGCAACCCACGGCGGGTAACTAGTTACAGCAAGAAAACTGGCGTCCCACTGCCTTTGTACTTCTTCTTTGATTTTCATGACCATGTCTGGGCGAGTACGGTGCAACTTCTGTTTAACTGGCGGAAAATCCTCCTTCAATGGCAGTCTGTGCATGACAATATATGTATCCAGACCTAGCATATCTTGATTGGACCAAGCAAAGACGTCAACATATTCCAGAAGCATATTGATGAGTTATTCTTTCACTGAAGCTTGCAGACTGGCCCCGATCTTCACCTCTTTCACATCTTCCTCGGTACCAAGATTGATAGTCTCAACCTCCTCCTGATAAGGAGCAATCACTTTTTCCTCTTGTCTCCACAACCTGGCCAATTCTTCAGGCAAATCATAGTCTTCATCAACCCCTTCATCTACTTGATTAATCAGATTGTCGAAGTCATACAAGGTCATAGCAGTGTCGTTGTCGGTGCAATCTGGAGGATTATCCCTGCAAGGGTTGAGATTTTTTCATTTTAGTGATTGATTTTATCTTATTTAGAAAACGTGAATGAACTTTATTAAGAAAACATTGCCATTTATTGTTTTGTGCAAAAATAACAAAAATGAAAAGACAGTGAGCGAAAAAATTGTTTGCAAAAGATGTCCATTGTTCATTAATATTCCATTTGCACAAAATACATATATGGCCATATTACAAAATGAGTCCTAACATCTTAGGCAAGATGCAGGACTTTGATGCATGCTTAAACAGGAAATAATAATTACTCTGCAACAATAACCCTTATACTTTCCTGGGAAGACCAATTGAGGACTTGTTGGCCCGGGACTCTTGGACGAATCCAGCTTTCCAAGTTGTAGTCGCTTTCAGCCTCGTCTTCCACATTGTTGATAGCATCTGGGGTCAGCATTCCCCCACTTATGAATTTGGGAACTTCAACATCCTCCTCTTCAGCTTGTCGGGATGGTTTGTAATCCAAACCGAATTTGTCTTCCTTAATCTGAACTTGTAGCAGCTTGCCCCAGCCTTGGGCATTCCTGTCTTCAACAACCTTCCGAGCTTGTTTGTAAGAAGAAATTGAAGTACCTGACACTTCAGCTGTTGCTTCATTGACATTGAGAGCTTCGAAACCCTGACTCATTGTCTCATGGATCTCCCCATCCATCTCAATGTACTTGTATGTGGCCAGATGACTGACGAAGATGTCTTCCTCTCCACATATTGTGATAATTTGGCCCTCCCACTCGTATTTTAACTTCTGGTGAAGGGTCGATGTTACGGCTCCAGCGGTATGAATCCAGGGTCGACCCAAAACACAGCTGTAGGCAGGCTGAATGTCCATCACATAGAAGGTAGTTTTGAAAATTTGTGGGCCAATCACCACAGGCAGCTCTATTTCTCCAAGAATCGATCTTTTAGAACCGTGAAAGGCTCTCACAACTAGGTTACTCGGGCGGAGTGCAAGACCATCATACTCTATCTTGACCAAGGCTTTCTTTGGAAGGACATTGAGAGATGACCCAGTGTCAACCAATACATGAGAAAGAACAACACCCTTACACTCTAAGGTGATATGTAAAGCCTTATTGTGGTTATGGCCCTCTGTAGTCAGATCAACATGGGTAAACCCTAGTCCATGACTAGTATTAACATTTGAAACCACCGTCTCTAGCTGATTAACTGTAATCTCCTCAGGCACGTAAGCTGCGTGCAAGACCTTGAGAAGTGCATTCCGGTGAGCTTCGGAACACATGAGCAGTGATAGAATGGAGATTTTGGAGGGTGTCTGATGGAGCTGGTCCACAACCTTATAGTCACTCTTCTTGATAATTCTCATGAACTCTTCCACATCCTGGTCAAAGGATGTCTTCTGAGTTTCCTTGGCAATTGGTTCTTCAGGCACCACACTCTTGCCTTTTGCTTTGGCAGCAGCTTCTGCTTCAGCATTAACTCTTGGGAACTATGACGCGAAAATACGTCCACTTCGAGTGAAGCCTCCACCTCCCCCGACATTATCAATATGTGGTGTAGAAGTGTTAAGAGTGACTTTCTTTCCGTCGCAATATAGATCTGAGCCATAATGCCAAGGCACGACACTGCTGCTATCATATGGAACTGGTCCAGGCACCGTGATGGTAACCAAACTGATTGTTGCGGAAGAATAAGTTGTAATAGTTTTTGGATCATAGTAAATTGTGACAGGAGGTCTGATTGGAGATGATGCTGGTGCAGGAAGTTGTTGATGTTACTGAAAGTTGTTGAAAGAATCTGGGACACGAACTGTTGTCGGATTATAGTAAATGGTGACTGTTGAGATGTCTTCATTGATGGTTGATGTTGTTGCAGAAGATGCTACTGAACTGATGTTTGTTGAAGTTGAAGAAGGGAAGTTTGTTGATGTTGTAGAAGAATTTGTTGGAATTATTGTTGTTGAAGTTGTAGGAGGGATGCTTGTTGATGTTGTAGGAGAGATGTTTGCTGAAGTTGGAGAAGTTGGAACCGTTGAAGTGATTTGTAGAATGCCTTCCCTGATAAGACTACTGATACCAATCTTCAAATATGTACAACCATTGGCATAAATCTTGCAAGCTTCACAACAGGCCTCACAACCTGGAAACACCTGGCACTTCAATAGTTGAGCTTTCACTTCGGCCAATGGTGTTTGAATGTTTGAAATGTCATTAATAAGAATGGATGGTTGGTCTTCTTCAATGGCATTAATCCTCGGCCCACCATGATTTGGTATCGGGTTCTTTGTGACATTAGGAGGAGGTGCAAAATTCAAAGCTTTTGAATCAACTAAGTCCTGAACTTTCATGTGCAAGGCTCTTCATTTCTCTATTGTATGGCCAGGTGCATTGGAGTGGAAGGCACATCTGGCGTTGACATCATAGTTTCTTGGAAGGTTTTGGGGATCTGGTGGAGCCAGAGTTCTCAATTGGATCAGATTTAGCTTCAATAACTATGGGAGTAGAGCTGTATAGGGCATCGGGATGGGATCGATAACCCTGTTGATTTGTGAAATCCTTTGCTGGAACGTACGTTGTTGCTGATTGTTGTTGTTGTAGGACCTTTGTTGTTGAGGAAACTGTTGTTGCTGTGGGAAGTGTTGTTGTTGTTGTGGATATTGTTGCTGAGGTGCTGGAGTGGGAATGGTGACAGCGGCTACTGATCTTGACATGTACTGAGGCCTACCTCTGCTCATATGCACTGAGTTGGTTTCACCTGTCCTATGAGGTCCGGAGAAAGGTTTCTTGGCATTGCTGGAGCTAGCACCGTTGTCAGAGATCTTACCCATCTTCAACAAAGTTTCAATTTTCTCACCAGCTATAACCACATCAGCAAAACTGGTGGAAGAGAAAGCAGCAAGTCGGTCAATGTAGGTTCCCTGTAATGTGTTCATAAACATGTCGGCCATTTCCCTTTCAGACATAGGTGGCTGGACAGCAGCAACAAGTTGTCTCCATCTTTGGGCATATTCCCTGAAACTCTCCCTTGAAGATTGAGACATACCCATTAGGAGGGTCCTGTTGGGAGCCATATCCAAGTTATACTGATATTGGCGTATGAAAGCTTCGGCCAAATCCTTCCAGTTCCTGACAGTTGCTCTGGACAGGTGGGAATACCACTCTCGGGATGCCCTGGTCAAACTGTCTTCGAAGTAGAACATCTACAACTTTTCGTCCATGGTGTAAGCTTTCAACCTCCCCAGAAAATATTGAAGGTGGGTAGGTGGACAAGAGGTACCGTTATATTTCTAAAAGCAATGAGGCTTAAACTTGTGGGGGATCCTGACTCCTTCAACTAGACCCATGTCCATCACATCAAATCCCAAAGAGTTTTGGGATTCCAAGGATCTCAGCTTCTCAGATATCTCGTCCAGACGAAGATCATAAACTTCATCAGCTCCTACCACTATAAATTGTTCCTCTTGAGGGTCCTCTTGCAAGACACGACCTCCAGTGTTTCTCTGGGTATTTCCGATAACATTGACTTCAGGGTTGAGGTGGGGTCCAAACTCTGGTGGGTTTGCTTGCGGCTGATCACACGCGTTGTTACTTGTATCCCCAGTACCAACATGGTTCTCTTCTGGAGTTTTCCGCTCGACTAACTCCCTCAATCTTTCTTGGGTCTGTGCTAGCCCAGTCATCACAGCCATGAACTAGTTCATCTGAGTCCTCACTTCATTTCTTACATCAGTCATCTGGGTTCTCACATCTGTCAACTCTTGCTGAAGTTGATCCATCTGTAAGCTCAGAAGGTTGTTTCTGGTTGGATACCGGTGGATGCGGTTGACGGGATAGACCCTCCTACGAGCAATATTTCCTGAAACACACAGCAAAGTGAGAAAACAACAACAAAAACACCTACAAAACAAAAAGAATGATATTAGAATGCAATACAGTATGTCTATTTGTCTTCAGAGGGTATCCTGATTTGGTTCTTTGGTTTTTACCTTCCAGACCTCTAAGAATGATGAATATGTTGAAAAGAAATGAAGTCCATCAGAAAATCCAAGTAATACATAAACCATACATTACAAAATGTCAAAATACATAGTTTATGATTATAACAAGTTCCCATGGTGGGTCAAAATACAATCAAGCCAAGAAATACAATAACCAAAATTACCATGGTGAATTAAAGTACAACCAAAAATAAAATACAAGTAAAAGAGAAATCAAACATCCAGCCCAAAGTCATCCTCCTTGACTTCCTTCAGGAGAGCATCAGCCACTGGCCCAACTAGATGCTCTGTGATGGTCCTGATAAGAAGGTTCCTGGTTGCAATGGCGTTTGTCAACTTCTGGTACTTGTTTTGTTCTTTTAATCTCTTCAACCCCGCTTGGAGTTTCAGCTCGGAGATTTCCTTATGTGCTGCTAACATGGCTTCCTGACTCTTCTTCTCATTGGCTTCCAGCTGCTCTATCTTAGCCTGTGTCTTCTGATCTTCCTGCAGATGAGCTTCAATGATTCTGATCCACTTAGCCTGAATCTCTTCCAAATAGTGCTCAGTTCTGGCTTTCTGAATCTTGGCTTCTTTGCAAGCATTCTTCAATACCAACTCCCCTGCTCGGGCTTTCCATATGTAATCGTCAGTCTTCTCGATCTTGGTTATATGCTCGATGTGGAGCTTCTCTAACCTCTCATTGTCCAGACGACTATCATTCCTTTCCCAAAGGGTTTTCTTCAGAGCTTCAGAAAGCTGGGCATTCCTCTCTTTCAACTTCTCAAAATCCTCTAGACTGACTATAGCTATGGGCTCTATTGCTGATGGCCCTGGCACATCTTCCAGGGTGAATAGCATGCGAGTGACCTATCCTCTGATGCGTGACCATTCAATGTATTGAGCTGAAGCTATGTTGTTTCACTTTCCCAGAATATCAGTCCCTTTTGTCTGTATATTGTCCCAAGCCCAGGCTGCTTGTTGTGCAAAGGCATGATTGTTCAGAATGTCACAGTAAAGAGACTCTGCTAAGTCTTGCTCCCTAGGTGGATGTATCAAGGCATACCCTAACTGTCTTCTGAAAAGTAAAGGATTGTAATTGATGAAACCCTTCACTCCAATAAGAGGCACATTAGGATATTGTCCACAACTTGTAATTATGTCCCTGCCCTTGGTGTTCTGAGTACACCACCTGATGTCTTCTGATGTAAGGGCAATCATCCTCTTAGCCCAGTTTCTTGTCTGATGTGGATTCAGGAAAGCTTCCGTCTTCGGCATATGTTTCATCAACCAAATGTAGAAAAGAGGTGTACAACATCTGACCAGTCTTCCCCTTTGTTTCTCATTTCTCTGATGCACTGAGTAGTAGAAGTCCCCTAGCAAGGTAGGAATTGGATTC
Organism: Lathyrus aphaca; assembly: GCA_963966055.1. Taxonomy (NCBI): domain Eukaryota; kingdom Viridiplantae; phylum Streptophyta; class Magnoliopsida; order Fabales; family Fabaceae; genus Lathyrus; species Lathyrus aphaca. The sequence continues at coordinate 86,256,894 of OZ014520.1, forward strand.
CTGAGCATGAAGATATGGATAGCATTATTGCTTACAAACTTAGGCTCGTCTGTAAACAAGATGATATCATATATACTAAGAGCTAGGAGAGCACAAACAGATTCCCAATTCCCTGTTGTAGCCCGCTTTGTAGCCTGAGTGATCAAGAAGTCCAGATGAAGACCTGGGATTCCAGCCTTGGTGGTCATATGATGATCAATGATGGTGTCTTCCAAATGTAAAGCCTTGGCTATGTCTTCGTTCTTAGGACCAGTCATCTCAGGGTTGAAAGGGATTCCTCTTCTGATAGGGACACCCAACAACATAGAAAATTCTTCCAACAGAAGGCCTATCTGAAAATCCGGGAAAGTAAAACAACGGATATGAGGGTCATAAAATTGCAGACAAATTTGAATCATGCTCCTCTGTGATGCATCCAAGTCCATGATCATGTCCAGGATACCACCATGATGTTCTCTGAATAAAGGAACATGATCAGGAGTGATAAGGGCCTGTATCTGCCTGATGCCTGCTAGAGAGGGCTCAAAGAAATGGTATGTGATGTTGCTCTTCCTGGATAAGTCCATACTGACAATGGGTGTTGATGAAGGTAACTGAAGAAGATAACTGATGCAGATAGCTGATGCAAATATCTGAAGAAGACAACTGAAGAAGATGGCTGATGAAGATATCTGATGAAGATGGCTGAAGCAGCAGAACGGTCAAAATCAAACCAAAGAAGATGTGGATACCCTGTAAAACAAATAGACAAAATGTTAAAATGATACAGTATGAGGTATGTTGAATGATATGCAAGGGTTTGTGATCAGGTGCTGGATTGTCAGTTGCTTTTGGTAGGGTCCATGAGTGTTCAGAATTTCGGATGAAGGTCTGAGAACCAGCAACCAGGTGGGGGACTCAAATAAAGAGTCACAAGTCCAGGGTTTCATAAAATCAGTCCAAAGTAGTGTAACCTTAAAACAATATCAGTAATAGGGTATGTTGAGGCCAAGGGTTCCTGCAAACCTGTAAACAACCCAACCCACTCACAGGTATTGTTCTGGAACAAGGATCCTCAGGTTCGGATCTATTATGAGAAGTGTAAACACTTCTAACCCGGAAGTACAGTGTTTACCCTAATCATAAAGAATCCTCCTCTAATTCACCTCAGATGCTGAAGGTCATCTAAAAAGGTCATCCATACTTAGCAGGCTTCCCAGATAGCCCTAGCATTACAGGAAATCCGTAGCACAGAGTTCTCAAGAAGAAACCCACGTCTGAACCGTGTTTTCATATTCCCGCACCAGACCGAAATGGAATGGGAAAGAATATGAATCCACTCTAATCCTATGTTTGTCACTCAGGCCCTTGGTGTTGGACCTTTCTCACTGGAATACCCCTCACACCAAGGCAAACCAGCACATGATATGATAGTAATATGAAATTCGTAAAGCAGTAAATGAAAGCGATAAACTAAATGTGATAAATAAAGTTGTACAAAAAGCAATAAATAAAGCAAAAACAAGTAAACACATAGCACATAAGACCCTCATAAACACAAACAAACAAGCGCTAGAAGAAACCCACAAAAGAACCAAAAGCCCTGGTTGCAAAGAATCCCCAGCAGAGTCGCCAAGTTGTCGCTCCGAAAAGACATTAAGTCCCCCGATGCAGACGCGAACTGTCGACAATATTGGAGGTTGAAGGTTGAATAGAGTCGCCAGCTAGGCATTTTTATCCCGAAGGAAAGGTAATGCTGCATAAACCTGGAAGGGTATGGATAAGACGGTTGCGAACCAAAGAAACTGAGAAAGGGGGTTGGCTACGACCTGGGAAGGTATTAGCACCCAGATCATCTGTCGTACTCGACGGGATCCACGCTTACTTGATTGTGTTTAAAAGGGGTAGTGTATGTGTTGACTGTGTATGAAAAGCTAGGGAGAAATGTACAGAGTGTCAGTGCAAAAGAAAAGGGTGAGATGCTCAAGACTGAGGCTTAAAAAAGAATGCTGAAAGAGGGGGATGAAAACGAGACTTTTGTTCGATAACTGTTAAGTTATGCCTACGTATCCTCTCGTGCAATGAGGAAGTCAGAACACCGTAGTTCGATTCAAAGAGACAGAAAGATGGTTTTGACTGTGAACTGCTTGCTTGTCTATGCTCAAGTGTATGACTCGTCTAGCTCGAGTGCTAATTGTCTTGCATTAGACGGAAGAAGCGAATTCTCGTTTTCAGAGTGAATGTGATGAGAAAAGAATCCCGGAGGAGACGATTATTGTTTGTTTTTGTGTTTTTCAGTTTTTTTGTTTTGTTTTTTGGTGTTTTGCATAGGATAATGAGCTTAAGCCTAAATCAAGGGTTATAAACTCATTATATCCTCCCTGATTAGGGATAATGAGCCTACTTAAGTGTGGAATAAGCATATCAACTTAATTACCATGATGATGTAAGATTAAGATCATTAACCTACTTGTGATTATTAAGATGTTTTTGTTTTTTTGTTTAGTGTTAAGTAATGAGTTTAATCTCTAATCATAGATTAATGAACTCATTACACCATAATAAGAGAATGATGATAGATGAGGACACTTAAGCTGAGGAAGACTCCTCAACTTAATCCATGGTTAGGGACTAAGAAGAGATAGAACCCTAATGTAAGGCCCAAGTTACAAGATAAAGTCTTAGTGATTATTAATGTGTTTTGATTAAGAGGTGTAAACAAATTAAAAGTTTAACACTTAGGATTAAAGTTATACACTCCATCCTAAGATAAGGATACAGGCATAACCCTAATTCAAAGTCCTAAAGCTTTAAGTGTTTAGCCTCTGATTATGAGATGAGAAGAGAGACTCAAGGAGACTCAAAGGTAAAAAGCTAGGGGAGACTATATACAACCCTAAAAATTATCATGCTTGGATAGCCTATGGTTTTTGAGGCTTAAGAGAAGATCTTCAGGAAGGCCACCATGGAAGAAGCAGATGAGAAGAGAAGAAGAAAGAATAATAAGTTACTTACTTCCTGAAGAAGATAAGTAACCTAAAAGAAAGAAAGTAAGAAGGAGAGAGCATAAGTGAAGCAAGTTCACTTCAAAGACAAATAAGAATGCATATGAATAGAATGAGAAGAGGTGGGATGTGAAGGCAAATCCACATCCCAAACAACTTACCATAAGCCCCTGAAATGTTAGTATGAATGCATAAGATGCAAAGCAAAAGGAAATGAGATGAATAAAGATGCAAAGACCAAAAACAGAAGTGTAAACATGATGCAAATGTGTTATGAGATTATGTAAAGTCATACATGATGCATATGAATGATCATACAAAGGATGAGATGCAAAGATGGCATGTTAGAAGCATGAAAACACATGGATACACATGGAATGTAATGAATGCAAATCATACCAAATGAATGAAGAAATGATCAAGCAATGTTCAAGCATGTCTTAAGATGTCTAAGATGTCATACAAATGCTTGAAATGTCATGGCAAGTTCATATGAGGGTGATATGCAAAGATGAATGCAAATGGACATGAGAAATTAGGGTTTTAGGACAACATGAGATGCACATGATTAAAACAGAAGCATACATCATGATAAAAATTTGAAATTGAACTCAAACAAACCCTAAACACATACTAGATCACACCTCAAAGTAGAAGGTCAGAAGCTAAACCTAATGAGAGTTATGAATTTCCTAAGTTAGCTAGGGTTTTGGATACTTCTAAGGGAAAAATGCAAATCAAATTGAAAATGCAATGCAAAATTATGAGATAAATAACCTAGATACTAGATGCAATATTTGAAACAATGCAAAAAGAATAAAATTCAAACTCATCATGGTTGATCAGAAAGGATTTTTTCAAGTTAGGGTTAGAAAATGTGATTTTTAAGAACCCTAATTCAAAGATAATTGTGAAAATGTGATCAAACCTAAAAAGAAATTTGTATGGTGAGTTTTAAAATTTTTCTAAATGTATAAGAATGTTTCATGAATTTTTTGGTGATTTTTAGAAACCTAAATGCATTTTTAATTAATTAAAATCAATTAATTAATTAAATAAAATATTTAAATGTTTTAAAAATACTCTTTTAATGCAAAAATTAAAATAAAAAAAATGTTTTTGAGTTAAGAAAAATATTTAAAGTGAAAATGCATAAAATGAGATTTTTAAAGTCTTTTTACCATTTTAAAATAAATATGGAAAGAAATGAAATAAAATGGGAATTAAAATCAAATAAAATGGAAGTATGCCAATCTGATGGTCTAGGTTTGAATGGGGGCTTGACTACGCGCACAGATGAAGGGCTAGGATCCACTCTGGCTAATTAATTATGTTTATTTTAATTAATCAGAAATTAACACTAATGAACTAATCTGGTCCGTCCATTCACCTAAACTAATCAAGATCCAAGGGTCCTTATGCAATATGGGCGCTAAACCCTAATTAAGCCCTAATTAACTTCAGGTGACCGGAACAGTGTTCCGGTCATCTTCTTCGGTGACACCAAAACCCTAAGTCTCTCTACAGGCCACCCCACCCCAAATTAGTTGCCCAGAAATGATCCTCTACTCACACAAATCTTAAATCATTCATCAAACATGATTTATAACACACAAACATGGAGAATCGAAGAAGAACAAAAATCTGGACAAAATTTCAGAAGCTCGTAACATGCTCATTTCTTGACTATTTTCAATTCTAAAAGCATCAGTGTGATCCCCATAACATATATTTTCATTTTATAACAAGAAATTGAAGCTCTGAAAGATTTTGTTCTTGAGCATACCTGAGCTGATGAACTGCAAATGTGAGCTTTCAGGGCCTCTCCTTCGTGCAAAAAGCTTCCTTTGATCCTCCTGATGCTAGTGGAATGCTTGAAAAGCTTTGAGAGTGGCTGGTTTGTGGTGTGTGGTTCTGGTTTAGCAAAAATGGAGGTTTATGTGTGTGGTGATTCAGACCATTTTAAGGGTTGGGTTTTGTTCTATGGATGAAGAGTGATTTGTTGGTGAAAGAATTTATGGATTTTGTTAAGTTTTGAGGGTATTTCAAAGAGAACAAGTCTTGTGCATATTTTTGTGAATCTGATGTTGTGTGTGGTTTCAGGCTCCAATCTCTTTCTATATCTCTCCCATATTGTTTGAATATAATATGGAGTAGGTTCTGAATTGTTGCAAGACACTATTCCAAGAGTATGGGAGTTTTTGCCAAAAAGTCAAATATGTGTCCTTGAGAGTATGGGCCATGGCAGAGGAGATCTAAAGGGTGTATTGGCTTCAGCTGAGTTTGTGGAGAGCCATGGAATTGATTGTGATGAGCTGTGATAATTGAATGGTGAGATTGCAATGGTTTTGCACATTTACAACTTTGTACATTTTTGAGAAATTGGCCATGAAAACTTGTGATGCAAGGCTCAAATCTGATCTTAAGATGTTGTGTGAACATGTTATGATGCTTAGAGGTGGATTAGAGGTCATTAGAATGCTTAAAACTTGGTTTTGCAAAACTCCCTCTTTGGCACATACTTGAAAATTACAAGATTTTTCCCAACTTCGAAAGATCATATCTCGAGTTCTAGGATGAATCAAGAGGATTTCTTGTACTTTTTGAAAATGGGAAGATCCAATCTACAACTTTCATGTTTAAGGATTTTTCATTTGAAGCATTCTTGATCAAGAAAGTGGAGGTTGAAAATCTTTTCCAAAATGGAAAATTTCCATTACAAGTCCTGTCCAAAAATAAAAAGTTTGCAAATGGCTTGAAATTCTTCAATCTTGTGAACTTCTAACCACTTATAAGATCAAATAAAGATCATAGAACCTCAAAATGATGAAGATGACCCTTTGGTACCATTGGGAGGGGCCTCAGATGCCCTGATTCTGACTTTTCTTGCACAATAAGTTTCCAGTTGATCAGATGACTTCCATAATGAATTTCTTCATCAAATTTGGTACACATGATCCTTATAACATATTAAGATCATTAGAATCAAGAATAACCAAAGAATTTGAGTGTAAGGCCTCTGAAACCAAAACCCTAATTTTAGGTCATCTGTGTAGGAAATCTCCAGTCTGCCTCTATGCCTTTGCAATGCTTTGTGATTTTGTGACTTCAAAGACTTCTTGGGGATGTAATAAGATAATAGACCACTAATGGACCCTCTTGGCATGCTTCAAGACCATTGGGATGACTCAGATCACTTCTTGGATTCATCTGATCACAAACCCTAGATGCAGATGAAATGAACTATGCAGATGAAACAAATATGCAATGTGTGATGAAATGAGATGTTTATGCAATGCAATATGAAAAGATAATAAGCCATGGTGTGAGAAAAAGTTAGGGCAAATTTGGGGTGTTTACACAAATATGCAAGGTTCACAAAACCCCAACTTTTTAACCTTGTCACCATCTATCAGATTTTGTTTTTCCAATTCGAACATGCCCATTTTAGTGACATGGACCAATCTAATATGTCATAGCTTTGTCTTCGAAACATATTTTATGGATGTAATGTATGTTAAACCATTTAAAGCTTCAACCTCGAGGGTATACAAAGCCTTGCTTCGTTTTGCCTATCAAAACTTCCTTCAACCTCAAGTGAATCTCAAGATACCTTACTTTCCCTTGAACACATATCCTTTGTTGTCAAATTCACAAAGATAAATCATATTTCTTTTAATATCAGTTAGATACTTGACACTAGTTAACAACTTTATTGACTCCTCATGGAGCTTGAATCTCACATATCCAATTCCTGAAATTTTGCAGGCTTGATTGTTTCCCAACTACACTGATTCACCATCTTGATCACATAATTCCTCAAACACATATTTGTTTAGATTCACGTGCCAAGTGAAAATAAAATCAATGCATCATTCCTTGCTATAATTGCTTCTCGAAACTACCAAGACATCAAATGATTCACAGTTATCTTAAGTAATGGTTGCATTGCCATTGTCCCTGCCATCACTATAACTCTTCAACATAGCTATCGGGACACAATTTTCTTGTATGATCTTCCTTCTTATAGTGTTAATACCTAATAGCATGAGCATTACCACCATAATACTTGTGATAATATTTACACTTATTTTTCTCAAACTTACCATCCTTCTTCGATAATTTTCCATTTACGGGTAATTCGTCACCAATAGATGATATTTTATGCTCATTTCTTTTGTTCAACTCCTTTGAGTACAAGATTATCTCAACTTCTTCAAAGGTCGGGGTATGTCTTCCATACAAGAGAGCTTCTTTGAAGTGAGCATGAGATCTTGGTAAAGCACACAAAAATAACAATGGTTTATCTTCATCATTGATCTTGACATTGGTATTCTCCAGATCAAGAATTAACTTGTTAAACATATCCAACTTCTAAGCTAATACTTTGTCTTCACTCATCTTGAATGAATACAGAGCTTGCTTTAGGTAGAGGAAATTTACCAATGACTTGGTCATGTATAAATCTTCAAGTTTGTTTCACACGCTCGTTTCCATTTTCTCCTTTGAGACTTGTCGGTAAACCTTATCAACAAGGCTCAATATGATGGCATTGTATTTTCTTGATTATCATTGTCTTCTCCTTCTCTATTAGAGCATCATCCATTCTTTCTAATCCCTTCAACCTTTCAAACAAACCATACAAAATAAGAAGAGCTTGCATCTTCAAGCGCCATAATCCTGAATCATTCACACCGGTGAATTTTTCAATCTCATACTTCGTTGATGGAATCTTGATCCATGCTCACCACACTAGTTTGTTGTGATAAACGATGCCAAACACACACAAAATGTGAGAAAGAGAGAGTTCTTGAATAATAATAAAAATGATTCAATTCACGAAGAAGAAGAAGAATGGAGAATGAAGAATTGGTTATAACCGTATTTTCTATTCATTTGCTTAATTAGGGCTAAAAGATAACAAGTGAATAACAACAATTAATCTCTTCTACTCTAACAAACTAGAGCATAATCTATATATAGACTCCTAATATATGTATGTCATGTATGATGATAACGCTCATAAATGACATACATAACTATTACATAACAAAGTACATAATTAACTTAAGTTAATGCATGATATACCAGACTTCGACTGCAACATGCACATCTTCGATTATTGCATGTTATATCAGACTTCGACTACAACATGCCACATCTCAGTCAAACCAAGATGTTACCCCTCTCAAGATTAGAGTTTGATCCAAATACTATACATGTAATCAAATTTGACTTCTTCAATCTTCTTTTGTAAACAAAGGTGAAATCGACATTTCTAAACACTAGAGAAACATTAGGGAGATGAAACTCTAGATTCACAAAAGTACATGAACGAACAAGACTTTATTTTAGATGAACATGAACTTCAACATATATATATATATATATATATATATATATATATATATATATATATATATATATATATATATATATATATATATATATATATATATATATATATATATATATATATATATATATATATATATATATATATATATATATATATACGAACTTCAATTTATGGATGTTCACAAGCTTCGAGTCGTGGGAGCGATGCGACAAGAAGAATCGTGTTTTAGGATTCCAAAAGGAGGAAACATTTTGATTTCTAGTATTTTATTCAAATCTTTTTTATAAAAATAAAATTAAATAATTTTACACAAGTACTTACATGGATCCAATTAAATTCTAACACATCATCAACAAAATTGAAGAGAGATCTCATAAAAATCCTCAACAAATTAAATAGTGAATATTTAAAAAAAATGAGAATTAATAATAAAAATGATTAAAAAAAAAAAACCAAGAGTCCATTTAACTTCTAATATATGAAAATATTTAATAGATAAAACGTCATCTTTATCATTCGAAAATGATCATAAAGACATCATATTAACTCAAAACATAAGTGGTCCTCAAAATATGTAGAATGTTTTTGTAGCTACACCATGAGCACATATTTGATCAAAAAGCTAGCTAGATGTGTAAAACGTGTGTCTATGCTACACATATGCAGAACATGATAATATTTCTGCCAACCTACAACCCCACAATATCCATATATATAATCACGTAAAGAAATAAGAAAACTGTGGTTAAAAGTTGCTAGTTTATATAATCAATATTCTCTTTTAAAAATTATATTATTTTCTCCTTATATGTGACTCAGAGATCATTGGCTCTATCGATCGACAAGAAAAGCAAACTTTAGGATCCCCACGCCACTACAAACAGAAGTTCCTTAGCCACATAATCCATTTCACTTTACAACAAAATTCATTAATTAATTAATGTCAAAAGTATCCCATAATAACCAAATACCTAATACTTTAATAGTAGCATCTTTCGTTTGAAAGATATATAAAGGTTGGAATTTTGGACAGGAGACCATATACACTGAAATTAAAAGGTTGGGTGGCTTTTGTTTAACATTTATGTCATTTTTGTTGGTACAGTTTAATTAGAAAATTATTGATGATTAATTAAGATAGAGATGATTGAATTGCTTTGCACTATTAATTGTGGTTTAATTATGTTGGGAAGTGTTTCTAGATGTAAATTTAACTATAACTTCTTTATGAATTTATAAAGAGGAAGATCTAGTAGAACCCAAAATGTGTGTAATAAGGAAGAGCTTGTGGAAATAAAGAGATGTGAAAGTCAAAATTATGGGAAAAATTTGGGCCTGTTTGATTTGCTTTTTGAAAACAGTTTTCTCTTTTTCTAAAATTTAAAAACTAAAAAAATTGTTTGGTTTATATTTTTTAAAAATTATTTTCTAAAACTGTTTTAAATTTTGTTGTTTTTAAAACTAAAAAACAAAATAGCTAGAGACTATTTGCTTTTCACTTTTGAGTAAAAGACACTTAGAAAACCATCAATTTTCATTAATGATACTATTGTAAATATTGGTCTAGCTTTTTTATTTTATTTTTATTTTAACAAAAGAAGGTATGTTGATTCTTTATAGACAAGTGATGATTTATCATGACTATCTCTTCAAGTTTATATTTTAACTTAATATAGACTTTAAGAAATAGTTTCAATTTTTATTTTATATTATAATTAAATTATATAATAATATAATATTATATTAAGACAATTTATACACTTAAAAATTTGAATTAATTTTCAAAAAAAATTAATTAAATATTATAATATTTTATTTTATTTTAATAATTATTACTCAGTTTCTAAAAATAAAAAACCAATTAAAAAATTAAATATAAACACTATTTTAACTTACTATATATATTTATTAAAATTTAAAATATATAAACTTAATTTTGACTACATAAACTGGCATAATTATTAATTCATTATTTATTTATAAAATAAGATTTAGTCACAAATAATTAACTATTTATTAAATATTATTAATTAATTAATTATAAAATAATATTTAGACATAAGGAAATCCTTCCAAGGAGAGGGATACATGGAAAAGAAAATGTGAAGAAATAGCTTGTTGAGGCTTTTCAAGAAGAAGCAAAGGCACATTGCTCTCCTTCCACCATGGCGGCTTGGATCCTTGAATTGGAATCTTTCCTAGAGATGGAGAACAGACGACATAAGAAGATGTCTAATGTTTTTTATGATGCGTATCATCGTCCTGAGGAGGTTCAAAAAAAATCTTCATCTAGAAATGGAGTCTTGTGTCGAGGATCAAAAGGCTCATGAGGAAAAGGTGGCTTCTATGAAGGAGAAAGCTTGAGATTATTTTTAAAAGAATGTGTAGAATATCTATATAGCTCTCAAATAGGTGGTGGACCATGCCAAGAAGTTCTTCCTGAGAATTCATATCCTCGTTGAAAGGTTGAATACTTTAATAAGCTTTTATGAGACAAGGAATTTGTATTGTGAGAGGTGAAGATGTAAGCATGCTTTATTCAACAAAGATGTGTGGAAATATTGAAGGGAGAGGCATTGATACCTACAAGCCTAACAAAAACAGAGAAAACCGAGATGGTGGATAAGATTAGAAGTGTCATTATCTTGTGATTCAGAGATAAACTACTAAAGAGAGTTATGAGGGAGAATATTGTGATTGATATGTAGGTCAATCTAGAATAATTGTGTATTACCAATTCCTCGGCTCACTTATTGTGTCTCAAACAAAAAATTTAGTACAATTAGATTGAAAATGTTTTCTGGGAGTGATTTCCTTATAAGGAATGTGAGGTATGTTCTCTAGCTTAAGTGAAATGTATTGTCAATAAGAATGTTTATGATATATGTTATTGCATTAGAATTAAACGATGGGTGTTGAAAATTTATCATGGGACATTGATAATGGAAAAAGGATCCAAAATGTGTGGGTTAGAAATTTTGGATGGTTTCATTCTCATTGACAATATCCAAATCACAACTTGTCTTCACTCAATAGCTCCCTCAAATAATGAAATTGCATCTCTATATGTTTGCTTCTTCCATGTGCAGTCAGATTCTTCACAAGATTAATAGCAAAAACATTATTAATCATAAGTGTAGTAGCTCACCCTCATTTCTACCCAACTCCTTCAATAGATTCATAAGCCACATCGCTTGACATGCACACAACGAAGCCGCAATGTACTCGACCTCACAAGACGAGAGTGCTACCACTGGTTCCTTCTTCGAACACCAAGATATATGTGTCCTACCAAACATAAAGATGTATCCAACCGTTGACTTTCTATCATCTTTATCACCACACAAATTAATATCGGTGAATCCAAGTAAATTGCATTTTTCATGTATCCAATGCGGGAAAGAGAATTCTTCAGCCAAGAGTTCCTTTAACATAACTAAGTTTTCTATTAACTGCTGGAAAGTGAGAAACCTTTAGTCTCTCCATGAATCTACTAGGAATACTGACACTAAATGGAAAGTTCAGTCGTGTATTGCACAAATAGCTCAATGATCCAATCAACCCCCTATATTGAATTGGATTTACATCTTGCTCATCTTCACTCTTGGACAGTTCTAATCTTGCTTCATATAGTGTAATGTCAGCATTACAATGCTCCATTCCACACTTCTTCAAAATTTCAAAAGTATATCTCCTTTGATGCATGAGCAGTCCTATATTTTACTTTTGGAACTTAATGTCAAGGAAATACGTCATTATGCCAAGATCCGTCATCTGAAACTCAGTAATAAGTTTACTCTTAAACTTTGAAATTCTCTTCTCACAACTTCCAGTAATCAATAAATCATCCATATACAAGCAAAGGATGATATATCATCATTTGCATCCGATCTCACATAAACATCGTGTTCGGACACACACCGTTTGAAACCAATGTCAACAAGAAAGCCATCAATGTGTTTGCTCCAAGATCTTGGAGCTTATTTCAAACCATATAATGTTTTTTGCAATTTTTAGTACTTCATATTTTGGTTCTGCACTACGAATTCATGGGGGAGGGGTTGCTCAACATAAACTTCTTCATAAAGTGGACCATTCAAAAATGCAAATTTGATGTTCATTTGAAATATCTTCCAATTGTTGTTGTTATCAATCACAACAACCAATCTGGTGGTTTTAAGTCTACCACGAGTGCAAACACTTCCTCAAATTTTATGCATTCGCGTTGTAAGAATCCATTCGTTATCAATCGAGCCTTATGCTTGATCACATCACCTTTAAGATTTGCCTTCGCCTTATAGACCCATCGCACACCTACTGGGTTCTTTCCAAATGGTAAATACTCTTAAGTTCCATTCTTCTTAATAGATTCAAGTTCCTTCTTAATTGTACAAATCCACTTTGGATCGCTTATAGCCTTTTCCGTGTTCACCGATTTGGATTCGTCCATAAGCACATAATGGACGAAATAACCATCATCATTGATTTTGTTGTCCTGGAATACTTCTCAATCTTGGAGTCTTTGAGGCAAACCTCTTTGTCTTGTTGGTCGTCTACTATTTTCTTCGATTTCAGTTCGAACTTGTTGTTGTTACGTGCTTCTAACAGTCTTAAAATTGAAATTTTTGTGCCCGTAATCGATTACAGGATCCTTGTAATCGATTACAGCTTTTGTGAAATTTGTTCCAAAACCTGCAGAATCCGAAATTTCACATGGTAACCGATTACTCGTTACGACACATGCACCAGCAAAAATCTGTTGCTGTCAAGAAATCCCCGTTTTCTCTTTGACGCTTCCTCTCTCGTCCATTATTTGTTCATGGGCCTCTAGTGAGCTTTGAAGCTCATTTTTGCTCAACATCGCAAGATCCTTCGATTCTTCGATAGCTACTACAATGTTGTCGAATCTTGATGTTAAAGAACTCAAGATCTTCGACCCAATATTCTGCTCCGGAACAATTTCTCCATACGCCTTGATTTGATTCACCATACGCGTAATACGCGTCACATAATCATTGTACATTTCCTTCTCTTCCATTTGCGTTAACTCAAATTTCCTTTGTAAGTTTGTAAACCTCACCCCCTTTACCTTAGCATCCCCTGCATAAGTTTTCTCCAAGATCTCTCAAGCTTGCTTCGCCGAATCGTAATCGCCAACTTTCTCAAAGTTGTCACCATCGACGCAAGAATGAATCAAGAAGAATGTCTTGTAATATTTCTTCTTTTCTTCCTTGAATGCAGCATTTTGAACATCTGTAGCTTTTGCCCCAAGTGGTGTGACACCGTTGTTGATTAGTTCAAGCACTTCTTGATATCCAAACAACATGTTCATTTGTTTGGACCACTTGTCATAATTCTTCGAATCAATAATCAGAAGGTTGGTGGGGATTCTATTATTGAAAACATTACTCATTGTTGCAGCGGAGTTGGATCAGAATTAGGCTCTTGATGCCAAATGTTAGAACATACAAACTTAATTGTGGTGAATTAATGGAGAAAAATGAATTTTGGAGAAGATGAAGTAGACAATTGAGAGAGAGAGAGAGAGAGAGAGAGAGAGAGAGAGAGAGAGAGTAATTAATGGTAAATGTAATAATTGGCATTAACATCAAATGGGAATTTACAAGACATTATATACATGACAAGTGCAAGTAAAATGAGAAACTACAAAACAAAAAAGTGAAGCATAACAGAAAAAATTGAAAATTACCTTCGTAACCGATTATGCAAAATATCGTAATCGGTTACGAGCCCATGTTTTACAATCCCAAATGAAAAAACAATGTGATAATCGATGTCATATCCTATAATCGATTAGCATAACTATCTCAAAAATCTAATTTTCAACACTATTTACTATCAATTTACTTTTTTTTTCCTGATGCATACCTTGGTTCATGGGTTTAGATTTCCATATATTTCTCACTATCATCCAATAATATTTAGTCAAGTACAAAGATTATTAGACACATATTTTAGATTAAACCATCCAAGTTATAAAAAAGAAAATTCCAATTTAGGTGAATATAGACAAAACCCTTTGACATGAGTGGCTAAAACCAAATTAAACTAAACAATGGTGCCCAATAAACATTCTAATAGCGACAACCTTGTCTTACATTTACATGCTTTTTAATCTTCCTTTTAGGAAAACAAATTTAAATCACAAAACCTTCTTTACACCTGTGAGTAGAAAGCACGAGTCTTCTCCTTTTCAACTAAAAAAATACATTTAGAATGTAGCTCTTGCACGCCAACCTTTTATGTAATTATTATAAAAATGTATAAGACTTTTTGAAATTGAAATCCAAACCAAAAAGAATTGTTAAATTACTAAAATAATTTGTGGTCTAGTGGTGGTTGCTTGTCTACATTATATAATATATAATAAAAGCATGTTGACTCAATTTCTCTTTGTGGAGGATTTATCTCATATTGTTATAGAGAAACTTTTGATAATTTTTTTATTTTTTATTGTGATGTGTTTTCCTATATTTTGATGTGAGATTCTTTGTACTTTTTCTCCAAGTCTAATTCCACTAGAAATTGGGTGCTTGTGGAGGAAGATTATAAAATATTAAATAATTATTATTTAGAGAGAATTTAAATTCCCAATGGGTTTTCATATGTATTACTATAACACATTAACACTCATGATGTTGATGTTTTGTGGAGAATAAGATTTGCATGTAGTATGTTTTGTTTGCATGATGATAGAAAGTCAAACTTATGTTTGGACTGCTAATAAATGTCAACCTTAGAAAATTACTACACAAGTTTCAATTAGAATATATTTTGCTAAGTTAAATAATTAAATTGTAGCGATTTAATTTTTATTAGAAAGAAAATTGTGAATGAGGATCATTTATACCAATACACGTTTGGATCTAGAATTTTTTTTTTATGTAAGGAATAATATAAAAAGAGTATTAGAGAAATTTTAACTTTTCTTACTAAAGAGAATCTTTGTTAAAAAATAGCGAAGGAAGAGAAAATTTTGACAAAATTTTGAAATGAGAATTTTTTTTTACTAACAATCATTTTATTGGAAAAACTCAAGTTTCATATTGATTAAAGATAAAACTTACAAATGATTTATACAGAGTGACATTCTTTATCTTACCAATCGATTTTATAAAATTGATCCATATATGTACAATCATCATATGTCACCAATATCGAAACCTATTAACTATACATCAATGATTTGTTTAAAATGGATTAGGAAGATATTGCATATTCTATGAATGGAAAAGATACATATGTAAATACAAGAATATTCTAACAAATATTATGGTCTAACAAATATTGTAACAGAATATTCTAAAAATATTCTGGTCTATCACACCCCTGCAGTGGATACGGGAGGTTCTCGTACGCTGAGACTGGTTCGAAAATCATCAAAAAGTATGCACAGGAGCCCTTTAGTAAATATGTCAGAAATCTGATGACGCGACGGGACATGAAGAACTCGAGCTTGACCGCGAGCTACCTTCTCGCGAACAAAGTGAATATCCATCTCAATGTGCTTCGTACGATCTAATCATAGAACCGTATTTACGGTCATGCAGATTTGCTGATGTAATAAAGATGAACAACAATTCGGTAGACACAAAATTTATTCTTGCATTACTAGAAAGATGGAGACCAAAGACTCACCCTTTTCACCTGTCATTTGGTGAATGCACGATTACACTTGAGGATGTTTACATGTTGTTGGGCTTACGCGTAAATGGTAAAGTTGTTTTCGGCAAGATAAACCAAGATAACAAAATCATATAGGATTTGTTGGGTGCCCCCCTCATTGATGAAGAGGAACCCTCAAATACTCGTAACAGGGGTCAATGCATTAATTTGGGAGTCCTTAGAGCCCATTATGCATGTATAACACTAGACGATGAATCAACAGAGTATGCAAATATTCTTAAAACTAGATGTTATATTATGATTTTATTTGGCCATTTTTTTATTTCCTAACAGTACGGTAATACAGTTAACATAATGTATTTACCGTTATTGCGAAACATCAACAAGGTAAACACATATAGTTGGGGTTCAACTGTTTTAGCCCATTTGTATAGTGCCTTTTGTAAAAATGTAGCAAATGGTACTTGTACATTTTATGGTTGTGCTTTTTTATTACAAGTATAGGGGTGGTCAAGATTGTCGATGCTTGCCCCACGCAACATGAATCCATGCTCGTTCCCCTACGCCAACTAATAAGTGTGTTATTAAAATTCCATTGGCGATATTAAAATTTAAATATTCTACAATTTGTGTAATTAATTTATTTTCAATCTTTTCTTTTTAGTTGGTCCGATCTTGGGATGGATTACAGCAGGAATCCTAGAAGTTCTATAATTGTCTATCGCAATTTATTAGACCACATTAGTGTCGACCGGGTATTGCAACTAAACTACTATAACTTTTCTTTATAGATTAACATCCTATCCCTCTACTCAAAAAATTCTTATTTTTTATTGCAATTTATCCGGCGGCCATATCTAGGCCTAGACCATGAACTTAACCCCGATGATGTTGAAATATGGACATCAAAGACACCAATCATTCGATTCATTATAATTGAAACGCACCAGACTGATATGGTGAAAATGCAGTTCGGAATGCAACAAGATATTTCAGGCCCTCCGACGTGTTTGGGACCTGGCATCTAAGACGAGTAGATGCCCAATGGAATTTGAATGATTGGAAAGACTTTTTCGGGGAGTTGCGTCAACAATTGAGAGATTGTCGCCAACACGTCTTAAACGACCCAATCGTACAAAATGTTAGACCAACTAGAGAATATTTGATTTGGTTTAGGTCAGTTACAACACAACAGTGGGTGTTTGATAACCCATATTTGCTTAACCCGCACTCGAAAGATGCAGGATACGCTCAACCACCAACCCCACGCCATGATCTACCCACCCAATTCCACCCATAAACATCAAACACTCATCAACCATTCATCCAAACCTACAACCCATTCTTTGCACACACACACAATCACAGCAACACGAGCCTAATCCACCCCAATATACCCCCGATAACTCCTTCAACTCAACCCCAGCCCACCATAGCCCTCCACCATTGAATCGTTCTCAAAACGAGGCAATATCCCCATTCGATCGATCGTACCATCCTCACCCAACCCAACCCCATCCAACCCAACCACTACGACCCAACTTTGAAAACATGGGCACTCAATTGGATTACGGCAGCACCGTTGGCAGCAACCCACCAGATTTTTGGGACAAATGTTTGCAAACATATCAATTACTCAGGGATCCTCGGACCAACAACAACACCCTCCACCAAACACGCAAAGACCATAAACACCTT
This sequence comes from Lathyrus aphaca, assembly GCA_963966055.1. Lineage (NCBI taxonomy): Eukaryota > Viridiplantae > Streptophyta > Magnoliopsida > Fabales > Fabaceae > Lathyrus > Lathyrus aphaca. The sequence goes on from OZ014520.1 coordinate 86,274,582, forward strand.
AACAAGCTCGTAATAGAGTTCGAAGGCAGGGTCATCCACGTGCATGTGGAACTGAGGGACGTCTAGATCGGGCGGGAAATTGATCATTTGTAATAGACACTTTTAATTAATATCATATTTATTTCTTTTCTACTATTTCTTTATTTATTGCTTTTCTATTATATTTTTCTTTATTGATTTCTTTTAATTTAATTTATTCAAATATTAAGAATATTTAAAAAATAAATAAACTCATGCACCATACCAAATGGCGCATGAGTATATTCAGAATTAAAAAAAAATTAATAATACTTATTAGCCAAATGAAATGGCGACTAAGTGAAAAAAAACTGATAAGCCAAATGAAATGGCGTCAGAGTGTAAAAGAAAAAATAAAATAAAAAAACACCCATGTGCTAATTTGATTGGCGCATATGTGTGTCTTTAAAAAAATCAACTTTGTGTTAATTCGTCAATCCATATGGCGTATTAGCTTTGGAACTACGCCACTTTCGTAATTTCTTTCAACACTATGTTATTTCAGTAATTATTTTAATAAACTAGGTTATTCTAAAAAAAATCGAGCGAGAAAGTAGGTCCATGATGATTTTTTAATTACAAATTATTATATATTTAAGACTATTAAAATAATTAAAAACATATTTATTAATTATTTAACTAATAATTTTTTATTTGCAATATATAAATAAATAATTATTATAAATATGCATTAAAAAGTGTAACACCCCAAAATTTGCCCTCTCATTTTCATATTATTTTGCATATCATAGGCATAACATGTAGCTAGCATACTCTAGCATTTGGCATAGAAAAATGAAGCATAAGCATCCATGGCCAAGCATAAGGCATATGATCAATCATCTGGAAAATCATGATTCGGCAAGTCAAGCCAAGAGCCAAGTGACATGGAAAGAGGCTCACAAGGTCTCCTCACATCTTATAAAAGCTCAAAGTCATCCTCAAAGTCCCAGAATGATGAAATTTCATCAGGAGTTCATCAGTGTAACATCTTCCTATACAGACAAACCCTAATTAGGATTTTGCTCCAGATCAAGGAATTCTCATGGATTTGACCAATTAGTATGGTCAATGGGTCTCATATGACATATTAGGCCCATGGTAGAAGTTTGATGAGAAAATGCATTGAGGAAGTCAGCTATTTCTTCAGTTACTTGTAGATGAAGAAAGAGGTCAATTGTGCAATTGAAAAGTCAACCAATGGACTTCAAGGCCTCCAATCATGATTTTCAAGACAAGAGACCTTATTAAGGGCAAAGAAAGGCTTTGGTGATCTTAGGAATTAAGAAATTAGGGTTTGAGAAGTTCTTTCCAAATTTAGAAAGTGGTTTGTATGGAAACTTACTATTTTTGGTAAATTTTGCCCTAATCTTCAATTGATTCTTTCATGCTCAAGATGGTTCCAAATGGATTTTATTCAAACATGAAACTTGTAGAGAATTCTTTCCCCTTTCGAAAAAGTCCAAGAACTTGATCATAGCATTTGTGGTTTGAAAGATGTGGCCACTTGAAGTTAGACATTTTTTCGGGTTTTACCTTATTTTCAAGAATACACCAAATTCAAAAGGGCTCATAATGCATTTCTAAGGCATTTAATATACCGATGTTGATCACTATATCCAAGTACAATCCACGACAAGTAATTTTGCCCAAGAATCACAAAGAACTCGTGGGTGATGCATGAGATATTCCACTATTTGCATTTTTGCAAAACATCTCATAATTCAAAAATCAAAGCATTACAAGCCTCAAGATTGATCCAAGGGTGCTAAGGGCATTGAAATAAGTCATTTTATGCACATGGATGGCAAAATGCACGTATGAATTATCACATGCCAACTTTCATGCAAATTGGCAAAAGTATCCCCATCACACTTTCCTTGTTTCCATTCACACTAAAACCCTAATTAGTATACAACATTCATCATATATAAGAGCATTGCACGAATTTTGCAGCCACTCTCTCTCTCTCTCTTTCTCTCATTTCACAATTCCAAATTTTCTTGCATACTTGCAAAAGCTTTCGAATCTCTCTCACCACTCACACATTGCCTCAAATCTTCACATATCCTTCATCCTTAGGGTGTAAGGAACACAAATCAACCACCGATTTGGCCTGAGAGTGGAGGTTTCTCATAGTGCAATTCAAGAGCAAGTTGTTTCGGATCTTACAATTCAGAGAGATTTGAAGCTCTATTTGCATTTATTTTGCAAATAGAGAAGCTAAGGAGTAGATATGCATGTTTTGGAGAGATTTCTTGGTGGATTTGAAGAGCTTCAAGTTCAGGTATGCATCTGAATCCTTAGATCTAGATCTTGAATGTTTTTTGTGTTTAATGATCTCCTTGCTTCACTGATCACTCTGATGTGTTTAGTTTTGAAAATGATCAAGAATTTAGCATGTATGATGGATTTAAAGTTTTGATGTGAATTTTTTTTTGCTCCGATCCGTGCGTGTCTTTGGTTGTTTGTGATTTTTGATAGCATATTCTTGTTCAGCATGTTAAGATTATTGGATCTAGAGCTTTTTTTATCAATTTTGTGGATGTTTGTTCTTCGCATGAGTTTTCCGGTGATGGAGCCCTAGCTCCGGTCACCGGATTCTGGAAATATGTTGTTGCATGTGAGGGAAAGCCAAATGAAGAAGGTGAAATCGTTACCGTTCGTTTTTTGAATTGAACGATGCTGATAGTGCCAACACATTAAAAATAAGCATGTCAGTCACATGACCTTATGTTTCATAATTTTTATGTGTGTGTCAGTGTATCTTAATTACCATGCGCGTGTGTCACTCCCGGGATTTTCATCCTAGTACAAACGCGAAAGTGGCGCGGAAAAGGTAGAGTCGTCAGCCAGCCATTTTTATCCCGAAGGAATGGGAAAGGTAATGTTGCACAAACCTAAGGAAGAAGGAAAGGACAAGGTCCTGCGAACCAAAGATCTGGGTTCGGGAGTCGGTTACGACCTGGGAAGCTATTAGCACCCCAGACCGTCCATCGTACCTGACGGGATCCACGCTTGTTTGTTTGTTTCAAAGGGTGAGGAAATATAACTGCTGCTGAACAAATGAACTGCTAACTGGAATGGGAATGAGAAATGAGAAGGGAACTGGAAAAGAGAACAAAAATAAAGAATGGGGAAAATGTAGGGAAAATAAAGAATGTGCTCGAACGGGCCCTACCCCGCTGCCTACGTACCTCATCGGGAAAATGAGGATCAGAGTCGACGTAGTTCGCCTAACTAAGGCGGGAACTATTTGTTTATGTTTTTTATGCGCTGGAACTGCATATGTCTATGTTCAGGTGTTGCCGGATCGTCTGGTACGAGTGCGTTTACCATCTTGTATGTGAGACAAGTCGTCGCAAGTTCGCGTTCAGAATGAATGAGATGAGAAAGAGAAATTCCCGCAGGATAGTCACTTATTGTTTGTTTTTGTCTTTTATGAGAAATGTTTTAAATTTGTTTGTGAACATTCTCATACTAAGACCTATCCATCGTGGTAAATACTTACACCTCACCCCGAAACAGGACGCGTATAAGTACTCCGCAACAAAGTCTCATGGCGTATAAGAACATTCAACCTTTATTAGGTGTTTTGTTATTTTCTTCATGAGGTGAGAAAGAATGACTCAAGTTGCAAAAGGAAAAAACTAAGGAAACTAAGACTCAACCCTAATTTAATTATTATATTCAAAATGTGGTCCTAATGGTTTGTGAAGTTTTTCTATTCCTAATGAGAAAAAGGAAAAGAAGAAAAGTGAGTTAGAAACTAACTTACTTCCTAAGGAAGTTAAGTTGTCTCTAAAGAAAGGGAAAGCCTAAGAGCAAAGCACAAGGTGTTAAGACAAACACAATTATAATGCATAAGAGATAGGAATGAAGTGATGCTTACCTCAATCTTCCCCCTTACAAAACAAAAGTTAGCATGACAATGCATATTGAAAGTAAAATCAACGCATAAAAGCGATTAAGTACCCCACACGTCCTAGAATGGAACTAGGGTTCAAAATAAGACCTAAGTCTAAAGGTGAAGGTACCTAAAGCTTACATGACTTCTAAAGTCAGTAGCTACATGCTATAGGTCCCTAGGTATGCTAGGATACCTCACAAGATCAAACTATGTCAAACTATGTACACAAAGTTCACCTAAGTTCACCTAAATGCAAGTTAGGGCTTATGGATGAAGTGTGAGTGCATATGGATTACAAGCATGAATTAATACATGAAATGAGCATCAAAGTCAGTAGTGAATTCTTATGAATATGGATGAATGAATATACAATCATGGATGCAATGGTTTAGTCCTATGGAGCAAGGATAAGAAGATGTGAGAACAAATGAAACATCGCATAAGATCACAAATGATGCAAGTTAAGGATGAATGGCATGTGAATATGCATGAGATAATTATGGGTCAGTAGCATACAAATTATGATATGCAAAGAGAGTGCACGAATAGCCATTTATGGTTCCCACATAATTCATGTTAACAATTAGAGGAGAAGAGAAATGAGTTTAAGTTAAACATGTTCAAGTAATTATGCACTTTAAAACACCAAAATAAATCAAATGAATATGGTTCAAAAAGTGACTTATAACTGAAATTAATGACCTATAATTAACTCCTAAGAGTTAACAAAAATTATTCCAAGCAAATGGCATGAATGTCTTCCTATCATTTAGATTATGGAGCAAATGAATACATAAATCAACCTATGATTTAGGTGACATGGAAAAATATCCAAAAGGATTTAAAAATTATGAAATTAAATCCCTGGAATGTTGAAGTCAGTATCTAACATAGTCTAAAAGGATTTCACAAAATTATGCACCAAAGTGCCAAAACAATTACTTGATGAGCAAGATAACAAGGCATGATCGCCGAAAAACAACTCCACAAAGTGGATCAAAAATGGTACCAAAAGTTATGGAAAAAATGCCTAAGTAGCATCAAAATGTCACAAATTCAATTGTTTAATAACACACAAAAAATAGGTCTCACACCTATGGGAAAAATGTTCTTTGGTCTCTTATGTCAATACCATTCCTTTTGGGACAGCTTATAATCAAAAATCCAAATTAATTACTAAAACTATCCAAATATGGAAACAAAAAATATAAAAAATTAATTATGAGGATAAGGATCACTCATGAATTTTTCCAGAATTTTATCACAGATAAAACTATTTTTAATAATTGCGACGAAACGGGCAAAAAACTGTGTTTTAAGGGAAAGTGAAAGGAATCGAATTCTCTAATCCGTAACCTAATCCCTAAGCTCCAAAATCGACACATATCAATATATATCACAAATAAATCCATTGCCTCGGGTGGGAGGGCTCAATATGCACCTTAAGTTATATGATCCTAAGCCACATACTACTAAAATGGTGCGTTAAAGTGGAGGAAGTCGAAATTACTTACTTGATCGAAGTGCCGATTCTTCACATAAAAGAAATCCAAAAAAACTTCAAGCAAGGTCTTGTAATCTCCATAAGCCAAAATAAATGCTTATCTTCCATAATCACTTTGTGAAGCCTTTCCATAATTGAAATCAATACAAATCGATCGAAAAAACTCATAAACATTTTAATCTAAAATTAGTCTCCAACAATAATTAAAATTGTCGCTAAAATTCTAATTAAAATTAACAAGAGAAATGGATTAAGTGTTAATCCACAAAAAATATTATACAAGAAAATCCATTAAAAAATTTTCACAAGAAAACAAATTAAGAAAATTCGCAAAAAAACTTGAAAGAAATAGGGGTGTAAGAGAATTTAGTTGTGCTGATAGTACTTTCATGGAGGCCCAATTTTCACAGGAAACCCACAGAAGGGGTGTTGTTCGAAAACAGAGGTGCAGATAGGATTTTAATGGGCTCTGAGCCCACTTCCATTGTATGGCGCAAGGGAGGGTGTATAAAGTGAAAAGGGATTGCGAATGGATAATCCACGGAGAAAGCCCAAGGCCCGATCCACAATTCTTCATGAAGTCTGACCTAAAAATGTGAAGAGCGAAGTTACAAATCCTATCGGCCGTATCATCTTCTTTCGTTGTATATCATTCTTCGCAACGAACTCATCTTCTCCGATGAACTCGCCGCCGTCTTCATCAAGACCACACGACATAAACGCCTCGTCGAAACCATCACCATCTGTTCGTCGCCATCATCATCTCGTCTTCTTGACATCACCGTTAAAACCAAACTTTGTCGCCGTGACTCATCCACCTTTGTCTCTTCTGCCCGTCATCTTCCCACCTTCTTCGACAATGACGTCTCATATGAAACTAACCTCAGTGCCACCACTAACCACCTTGCTGACACACAACGTCCAATGTTTCCCTAACATCTCAATAATTCGGTCTAGATTCCGCCTAATCTTACACCGCAACAAACGGAAATGAGTGGAAGATGTCGTCCGCATGTGTGGCGCGATGAACTATGAGGAGAAGAAGATCTAAAATTTCCAGGTATGGCATCCGAATCTGTTATCACCGTTCTCGTTGCAATTTTCCTCTTCTTGTTCGCCGCGGTTCTGAGATTCTTGCATTCTTAAATTGTGTTGTCCTTGGCGTTGAATCTTGTTGATACTGTGATGAATTGGTTGTTGGTATTGAGCGATCTTCTTATTATTCTTCTTCGTTGATGTAGAGTTGCTTGTGAATCTTGTTGTTAGGTGTTCTTGAACCTTCCGATTATTGCAGGTTAATGGTGATGAAGGTGGTTGATGACGCGGTGATGTTGAAGAAGAATTTTTGGATTGAAAGTGTTGGTTGGTTGAAGGCTTTGAAGAAAATTGTCGAGCGATTACAGATTGATGAAGGTTGTGCAGAGGATTGATGACGAGTTTCTGTTGTTGCGAGATTCGATTCTCGAATCTGTGATGCCAAGATCATTGTTGCTGACGAAAAGCGATGAATATTGATGAAAGCTTCGATTGTTAAGGTATGAATCGTGCCTCAATTTCTCTCTTCTTCCTTCGAATTCTTCTAACTCTCTGAGTAATATTGTTGCTGATTCTTTTTGAAACAGAATCTTGTGAGGCCATTGATGATGAAGATACCATGAAGCCTTTGAATGATGATGAAGTGTTGATGGAAGGTGTGGTTGTGGGTTCAAGCATCAGATTGAAGAAGAAGATTCAAAGAAGATGAGGAAGTTGTGGCTTGAAGAAAAGGGATTGGGGATTGAAATTGAAAATCGATGTTCTTGAAGGTGATGAATTGGAGCCTTTCTCGGTAAGTTTCGTGACTTCGATTTCAGAGATTTTCTCTTTGTTCTTCTATTCTTGCTGCGGATCTTGCATCTGAAATTGTCGGTTTGCATATATGAAAATGTCTTCTTATTCGGTGTGCAAGTGTTGCGGTTAAATTGATATGAAGAATGCTTGTTGATGTTGTTTACAGTTGCAGATTTCGTTGCGGATTCGATCTGATGGAGTTCTGCAGATTTGATGATGATTGTAGCTTTATGGTGAAGACTTGAAGAAGAAAAAGAGTATGGTTGCGTTATGGTGAAGGGATCTTGGATCTGAGGTGAAGAAAATTCAAGGTGGAGATGAAGGTGAATATGTTCAAGGTTCTGAGAAATTGAAGGAGAGCTTTTTTTTCACTGGGTTTTTTATAATTACACTGACTGAGTTTTTTCTGTTTTTTTTCTTCACAGATTTCTCACTGTTTCTGCTTTTGACCGATTCCAGAAATTGAAATTATGCCACAGATTTGTGAAGATGAATTTGAGAGTTTTCTGTTATCCGCTTGCCAATGAATCCCCATCTGTTCCTGTTATTTTTTGTGATTTTTGTAACTGAAAATTAGTTAAGCTTTTTGTTGAAATTTCCGAAAATTATGTTAAGTTTTAGTATGTAACTCATTTTTTCTATGAATTTCTCTTGTGAATGTAACTGATTCTGCCTTCTAAATTTCCTTCTTCGATTTTCTTTTCTGAGTCCGGGAAAAGTGTTGGGTCAGTTTGTAAACTAGGCCCTATGTTGGACTTTTCCTGTACAAAAATAAAATTTAATGGGCTTAAGTATGACATGAGCCTAATATGGTGTAGATAGTAATTGGACTTAAATTAGAATAATAGGTCTTCACAAATTACTCGCACTTTGAAATTCATAAATGGACCACATATGAAACCATGACACTAAAACTCGAAATTTCTATCTTTCGATCCAATAGTCGCGCGAATCAGGTTCTCATCATTCTTGAATTTTTCGCTTGGAAGATATCAGGCTAATCTGGGAAAACCAAACCAAACATAATTAATCTTAATCCTCGAGTGAATTTATGGCCTTGAACCACAAATAAATCTTAAATTAATATTGAATTCCTCATAAACTAGGAACATACTAATTCTTTGAATTAATAGTCATTCGAACTCGACCATCTGAACACTTATAAATCAAATTCTCCCCCATACATCAAACAAACAAATTTAGCACAAATTGAACATGCTTTTTAAAAGTCCCAGAATTAGAACATGAAGCGTGAACTGCGACCGCATAGTACCAAACCTACTTGCAATGAATCAAATCTTAATAATCTTCCACCATGAAACACTTGAACTTAATACAGCTCGGTAACCTGACAATGAAATACACCTCCTGAGAAGTAAACCACTGATGCTGGTAACTTGTATTTTACGCAAACTCGTAATGGCTTGACCAAGATTAGGTCAAATTTTCGTCTGAATTAAATTACAGTTAAATAGCCATACTTGATTGGAAATGAAAGTTATCGCCCTTGCACCCACACTGATATTTTCAAGCAAATGACCTGATAAACCACCTATGAACAAGAGAATTCAAATCACAACAAAAAAAACTCTGATCGCATGTCTTAAGAACCCATGAAATGCATGATGGTGAATGTTATGACCTAACAGAAATGCAGATGAATGTGAAGAAAAAGCCAATTGAGGTAATAAATATGAGGGCAAATTTTGAGGTATTACAGCGTGCGTTCGTGAATGTTTGATTTGTTGACTTGTGTGATTTGTTGACTGCATCAGGCGCGTAGGATTGATCTAGTGTGTGAGGTTAATTCTGATAATTTGTGATTCCATGGTATGTGTTGTGTGATGCGTGTATGTGGACCTGGACCCCATGTTCTATTGAAACCCCCTCCATAAGTCCAATTCTGGATTTGAATGTGGATTCAGTGCTATATACACCTCCTTTGCTTTATTTCTATTTTTATTTTCCTTTTGTTGTTAGTTTCAAATATTATTTTAAAAAAATAGTAAAACATTTTCAAAAATCCCAAAAATATTCTTGTGACCTCTCCTGAGTTTTGTATAATTTTTTTATATTTTTAATTTTAATTTTCCATTATTTTTTATTTCTTAATTAATTTTTGCAATTAATTTCTTTTATTTTGTTTTCCTTTAGGCATACCTTGAATTGTTTGATTTTTAATTGGAGTTCTATAATAGATATGAACCTGATTCTTTTTGCTATAGATTCCTAACATGTTGAAGTTCATTTGAGATTTATTTCCTGATTTTTTAGGACTTATTTGATTAGTTCTTTCCATGTTGCTTTATGTTGAAGTTTATGAAACCCTAATTAGACTTTGAGCGTTTAATTGAGATAGTTTGCCTCTGATTTTTGACTTATGGTTTTGATATGTTGTTTCTAATTGATCAAAGCATCTTCATGCTCATTTGTGGAATTTTTAAGACTTGTTTTCATTTTATGTGAATTTTTTGATTAGCTTGACCTAGTTTTGGTGTTTTCTTGACTTATGCTTGCATATTAGGGTAGGAGGGCACTTGTGCCAACTCCTAATGTTTGTTTTAAGGTATCTTAACATGTTAACATGTGTCTGTCCTTGTATGAAGCTTGCTTCTTGGTTTGCTTTGAGATACTTGTTCATTAAGCTTAACACTTGTTTGAATGTCCACATCACTTCTCACTTCTACATGCTTTACTTGTTTAATTTTGTATGAGCTTGTATGCTCCCATTGATGTTTGAATTCCTTTCTTGGGAACTCTTTACCATGATAGGATCCTGACTTTGATGTTTGTCGAAGCTATTTAGCTTGTATGACACTTCTTATCTCTTGTTTTGCCTTTGTTTCTTTTATTTTAGCTTGTAATGCTTTGTTGTGACTTCTTGCTTCATTTCTTGCATGATGTTGTGTGTTTGATCTTGACACTTGAATATGAAGTTTGAATTCTGTTTTTGATTGTTCGATATGATCTTTTGTTGGTTTCTACTTCACTTGATCTTATTTGTCCTCATCTTATCTTTTGTATATGTTGCTAACCCTTTGCGGGTGCCATGGTAAGTGAAGTGTGGATGTTATCCACATTTCAAACATTCTCTCCTTCTCTTTTAATATTTTATCATTTGTCTTTGAGATGTGCCTTATGTCATCACTTTTCTAACATCTTTTCATCCCCTTGAAGAACAACTTATCTTCTTTAGAAGAAGTAAGTTGATTTTCTTTTCTTCTTATTTCTTCTTCCTTTTTTCTTCTTTCCTCCTTCTTTAGGATAGTTGAAGCCACACTAACCAAGGTTCCTCTATGCATGATAACATTAGTATTAGTATTTCCCCTTAGATTTTACCTTTGAGTTCCTTTTGGTTCCTCTCTTCTCATCTTTATACAAAAGCTAAAAAAAACTTTAATAAAGGATTGAAGTAGTCTCTTGTGTAATGGCCTTATTCCATGGATAATCTTATTCACCCTATCTTGGTGGTAGCATAAGTTTATCTATGATGTACAAGTTCAATCATGAGACTATCTTCCAAAGAAATATCATAAAAAACATTTCTTCACTTTAATTCACAAAACACTTAATAATTCCAAAAAAGTTAGTGAATTCAAACCCTAATCGTATGAAAGAAGTTTGGGGGTCTTCTTCATTCTTGGTGGACTTGTTACTTATTCTATTTATGGATGTGGTAATAAGGACACATTCCTTAGAAAAGGATTTGCCTTCACTTCCTTGTGCCACACTCCTAAAAGAATTCTAAAAATACTAGACAAATAATAAACGTCTCTCCTTCGGGACTTCGTTTCTCATCACCTTCACTCTCATCATATGAAATTGCTCCTATTTTTCACTTTGCAAGATGGTAACGCACTCGTGCCAGACGAGCCTGCAACACCTGAGCATTGACATAAGCAGTTCAAGATTTTAAAATACAATCCATTTCCACCCCTAGTTAGGGGAACTACGACGACTCTAATCCTCTTGTCCATATGAGGTACGTAGGCAGCGGGGTACGACGGACGATCTTTGTAGCAGCTTTCATTCTTACACACTTTGAATCAGTTTCCTTGTAAGCATGGATCCCGTTGGGTACGAAGGACGATCTGGGGTGCTAATACCTTCCCATGTCATAACCAACTCCCGAACCTAGATTCTTTGGTTCGCAAGACCTTTGTCCTTCCTTTTCTTTCTTCTGGTTTATGCAGCATTACCATTCCTGTTCTTTCGGGATAAAAATGTCTGGCTGGCGACTCTACCTTTTTCCGCGCCACTTTCGCGTTTGTACCAGGATGGAAATCCAGAGAGCGACAGCTGGCGACTCTACTGGGGACCTCCTAACAAGAGTATCTTTGGTTCCCCTTGAGAGTCTCTCCTAGCGCTTGAGTGTTCCTGTTTCGTTGGGTGTTTGATTGTTTGTTGCTTGTTTATTTTACTATTGTTTATTTATAGTTTTATTTACCGCTTTATTTATAGTTTTCAGTATTTATTTTCATGCATCATATATTACTGGACTGTCTGGTCTGGTTTTCTGTTTGGCGGGACTTGGGGGTTACTATGATTGGTGAGATGAGGTTAGCCAAATACCCGGCTTGAGTTCACCATAGGACTTAGTGTGGGCAATCACTTTGGCCGCATTGTATCTTGTCAGGGGGTATTAGTGCGTTCACACCCAGATTCGCGACCGTCTTGGAAGTGTTTTGATATAGGGGTCTTCTCTACTTCATTACACGAACTTGATAGTTACGTGCGGTTGGGGACCGATCATCGAGAACCTTATGGAAACATCTCTCTCCAGTGGTGAGAGTGGTAGACCACATTCTATGGCAAACCCATTTGCACCCGAGGGCCCACCTAGAACTCGCATATGATGGCTTGGTTCTCTTATAGGAACTCTGTCAAAGCACATGGTCATATGACAATAGTATTGTACCCTTCGGGATAAATGTACTATTGTTTCTCGATTTCAGCGCTTGAAGCTGAGGACTTATAAGGGATACTTTGTTTCCCAGACTCACGTTGAGACCTCCCTGAGTAGTATATAATGCTTAACTGATTCCCTGATTTGGTCATGAGCCATTTCTCGGAAATGGTGAATGCATTATTACTATTCGGCTTTGAGAGTCCGTGATGTTTGACCTGGAGCACACCCGTGAGATTGGGAGGGGTTTACAGGTTTGCAGGAACCCTTGACCTCAACATACCCTCATTACTAGTGCAGTCTTATGTGTTCTGATATGGTTACTTTGATCCTGAGGTTCCCAAGTTTTATATGTTGGTCCTTGATCTGACTTATCTATGAATATCTGAGTTCTTATTTGGGTTGTTATTAAGAGGATTTGGGGTTTCTGTTCACTTGGCTCTGATATCCAGTTTCCAGACAGTCCCAGATTAATCATATGTGCCTTGCATTGGATTTGCATCATACCATACCATAGCATATTAATATCTTTTATGTTTCATTCCTCAGGTTGCATTTGTGTTTACACCCGGTTCTGGTATCTTATAGCTACTTACATCCAGACGGCAGGAGTCATTACAGTTCCCCAAAAGAATAACACGCATTACACCTTCCCACAACCAGAGGTGAAAAACCTGCATAAGCTGAAAGTTCTGATGAATTACAAGGTTTTGGGTGACTTCAGGACTAAGTTCAGGCAGATTCTCAGATATATGGACAAGCCAACAGAAGAGCAGAAAGACAGTCTTCATACTCTCTTGCAGTTTTATGATGCTCCACTGCGTTGCTTTGTATTCCCTGATTACGTGTTGGCGCCTACTTTGGAGGAGATTTCTAGTATGTTGCAGATCCCCCTCAGAGGCAGACAACCCTATTACAATTCTGGAAGGGTGCTTCAAGCAGAAGAAATTGCCCAGAAGTGTCATTTGTCGTTGAATAGGGTTGAGTTTGGTTTAAGCACTAGCAAAGGAAAGGGGTTTCCCTGCAATGTACTCATTCAGGAAGCCTTAGCATACGCACAGGAAGGTCAGTGGGCACAATTTAGTGTGTTGTTAGCTTTGTTGATATATGGAACCTGTTTATTTCCATGTGACCAAGGTGTTGTAAGCTTAGAAGCCATCTTTATCTTCTTCAGAGGAAACCATACACCTACTCTGTTAGGTGATTTCTATTACGGGGTACACTATAGAAATGAGAGAAAAGAGGGGCATGTGAGTTGTTGCGCACCCTTGTTCGCTGATTGGTTCGCCAAGAAATTTCCCAAGTATGGACCATTTAAAGAATTAAGAGGAGAATGGAAATGGTCCTGGAGATTAATGGGATTGACTGTAGAGAATATAGCTTGGGGCTGTGACAAAGATGTGCTAGGAAAAGAAATGATTTTCAAATGTGATGGTTTTCCTAATGTCCCCTTAATAGGAAGGAAGGGAATGATTAATTATAACCCAGTGTTGGCTAGAAGACAGTTTGGGTATCCGTTGAAAGATTCTCCATCTGAAGAGGAAGTTGTTGAATCTTTGCACCTTCATGCTGAGGGAAATAGATAAATGGTTGTCAAAGTATTTCAAGCTTGGGCTATAAAGACACAAAAGGGGAAGAAGTAATTTAGGAAGGGGGACCCAAATATGTATGATCCCTTTGCAGCTTGGTTGAAGGAGCGTGTTGGGATTACATTATTTCCTTTCTCAGTGGAGCCTCCACTCTATCCCCAGGTTGTGACATCCCAGATTGATGTTGTGCAAACTACTATTCCCTTGGAGGATTACCAAAATCTGGAAGCCCAATTGCGGGATTTGAATGTTGAAAATGCATAAATGACTAGCTTGTATCATCAGATGGCTCACTCCAAAACAATTGTAGAAGAGAAGCTGCATAAAATACAGATAACTCGGGAGGCTAAGGAGAAAGAGTTCGCAGAAAGAGAAGCCTAATTTTAGAGGAGGGGGCTGATGGATATTAAAAGAGAAGAGGAGTTCAGAAAGACTAAGAAGACTCTTAGAGAGGCCAAACAGTCCCTCACCTGGTTGCAAAGACAGAGAGATCAAGACCAGGAAGAGTACAAGCAGAAAGAAGAGATGTACAAGCTATAAATTGCTTCTCAAAAAAAGGAATGGGAGATGGCCCATAGGAGTCAGCGTGAGACTTCTCAACAATTGAACGAAGCCCTCATGGAGATGGAAGATCTTATGAGGAGAGTAGATGTGAAGTGACCCAGGACGGAGCTAGGAGAAGGATCAGAGTCTTCTTATAGTTTAGAGTTTTAGTTTTTCTTTTCTTGTACTTCAGTTATCTACAAGATTGTTGTAGGAATCTTGTTTATTTTTTCTGCGCTTTATGTTTCTAAAAGACTTATGACCCTACGGGGATGTTACTCTTGCCCTAGGGCGTTGTTTATTCTATGCTTTTGTCATTTCAGATTCTTGTTGCTTGTGTGTCTTGAAACTGGTTGTGGAAAGGTGTGGAAACTTTGAAGAGAGTAATCTCATAATATTTTTCTCAGAGGTCATCTGGATTCCTTTGACAGATACCAGAACTAGGGAAAACAAACCCTGATAATGAAAGCACAAAAGGCTTGCATTGCATACATTTCACCTTTTCTTGTTTTGGAAGTACAGTCGCAGGTATCTAACATCTTCCATTTTCAGGCACTATTGCTGCAAGAAGGGTGCACATGTACCCAACTAAACAGAACAGGGTTAGAATCACGGATCAAGTGCAAACTGAATTGACGGAGCTGCGTAACTGGATGGACCAGTTCATGACTCTAGTAACTGGAATCAATCAGAACCAAGAGCGTCTGCGAGAGATGATTGATAGAAATCAAGATGGCAACGGTAAAAACAGTGGAGGCCCTAGAGGTACTGGTACTTAGGGTGGAGGTGGCCCTCAACCCCAACCTGAGGTTATTGTTAATGCTGGTGGTGGTCCTCAACCCTAATTGGATAATCAAGATGATCAGTTTACTGTCCTGGAAGACATGGAAGGAAAATGTGCAGAGGTCAATCGTCGTTTCAAGGAAATGGCTGAGCAAATTCGTTCTATTCAGTCTCATAATTCTTTGGGATTTGATATCACTGACTTGGGCCTTGTGCCTGGGGTAAGAATTCCCTACAAGTTCAAAGCTCCCACCTTTGACAAGTACAATGGTACTTCTTTCCCAAAGGCCCATCTCCAATCTTTTGTCGGTAGAATTTTTGCTCATACCGATGATGAAAAGTTGTGGATGTACTATTTTCAGGATAGTCTCATTGGGGCATCCTAAGAATGGTACATGAAGCTGAGTAAGGCCTTTGTCAGGAGTTGGAAGGAATTGGCCAAAGCATTTGTCAAGCATTATCAGTATAACCTGGACATGGCTCCAAATTGTACACCGCTTCAGAGCGTGTCGCAGAATTCGAAGGAAAGCTTTAAAGAGTACATCCAAAGGTGGCGCCAATTAGCTGTGAGAGTGCAACCTTTGTTGCTAGAGAATGAAATGGATGATATGTTCATGAGTACTCTGGAAGGGGTGTTTATCGATCGTCTGGCTTCTTGTTCAGCCACCAAATTTACTGATCTTGTCATTGCTAGTGAAAGAGTGGAAAATTTGTTGAAGATGGGGAAGATTCAAGATATTGGTGCCAGTAGCTCATCTGGAGCAAGAAAGCCCTTTATCAGTCCAGAGAAGCAGGGAAGGTGAGACTAATGTTGTCTACAGTAGGGGCCGTAGTCGAGGTCGTCATAATTACTATGGTCAGGTGGCTGCAGTCACTATCTTCTCAGGGCCTGTTCCACAACATCAACAGCAACAACAACCACAACAACAGAATCAGCGTCAACAAAGACCTTATCAGCAGCGTTCACGCTAATTTGATCGTGTCATTGAGCCCATTCCGATGACGTATACGCCATTGCTTCAGAGATTATTGGACATGAACATGATTCAATTAAGGACTTTACAACCCATCACTGGGGATTCCCTACCACCAGGCTATGATGCCAATGCCAGATGTTCTTTTCATTCAGGTGCCCCGGGGCACACAACTAAAAAGTGCAGAGCTTTATAGCTGAAGGTCCAAGATTTGATAGATTCGAAAGCCATTAACTTTGCGCCACCACAAAATGTTAATACCAATACTATGCCCGATCATGGACGGGAAATGATCAATGTTGTTGAAGAAGGAAGAGTCTTGAATTTGATTCTGAATGTTGACGAGGTGAAGACTCCTCTGTCTATTGTGAAAGAGAGATTGTTGAAAGGCCAAGTGTTTCCTGGATGTAACGAAGATTGTGAAGACTGTAAGATTTCTGAGAATGGGTGTAATGAGCTGAAAACGGGTATCCAAGATTTGATTGATGAAAGCTCGCTACAGTTTGATAAGGTGAACAACTAAAGTGACGATGTGTCTACTATTACTATATATTTCACTCTAGAGGAAATTCCCTCTCAACCAACACCAGTCACTATCTACGTACCACAAGAGACAAAACCTGTTACTATAAGCCATGTAACCATCATAGTTCCTGGACCTGTACCATATGAAATTGAAAGAGCAGTTCCTTGGCACTATGGCATGGACATGTATGTTCAGGGGAAGAAGGTTGAAGACAACACTCCAGTTGTTATTGGTCCAAGTGTTGTGAACATGGGAGGAATAAGTGGCTTTACTCGTAGTGGACGGCTCTTTGCTATACAAACTCTCCGAACAAACAACGAAGCTGAAGATGCCTCCAGGGCTAAGGGTAAGCAAGTAGCTACATAAGAAGTGGTGACTCCAGCTAAAGAGCAAAGTACCTTCGAGAATGAGGTAGAAGAATTCATAAGGATAATCAAAAAGAGTGATTATAAGGTGGTTGAGCAGCTAAACCAAACACCTTATAAGATCTCTATTATTTCTCTTCTTATGTTCTCTTCAGCCCATAGAGAAGCATTTTTAAAGGTTCTACAGATGGCTTATGTTTCATAGGAGATAATTGTAAACCAACTTGAAGTTGTGGTCGCAAATGTCAATGCCAGTCATGGACTAGGTTTTATAGACAGATGTAACACGGTGGGAGAACTGACTTTAGTTAAATGTTGCGGATAGCAAGAGTCGCCACCGACTTTTATTTTATCCAAAAGGAAAGGGCATAAAAGAACAGGAAAGACCTTAAAAGATTTTTGGGTTCGGGGGGTAGGTTATGTAAAGGGAAGGTGTTAGCACCCTTTACATCCATGGTTATCCATGGGCTCTTAGTTACTTAGCTCACTTTAAAATGTTTTTGAAAAGTGTAGTGTGTGAATAAAAATTTTCTTAAGTACTTTATAATGATCCATGTACGGATATATATAAAGCCTTTGTTTTGAAAATTGTTTGAAATGTGAAATGTATTTGAAATGTTTTAAAGAGTGAGCAAGTACATAAGAGGAACCTACCCTAAGTTAAGTCTTTTCTGTTCTTGAATATCCTTTAAATGGTAAGACTATCCCTATTATTAAGGAATAGGTAGTCATTACCTTGGATGTATGAGGGACAAGTGAAGGGACAACTGTTATTTAGGCAACTGTAAGGTGTATAAGCAATTCGAAGGGACTTATCATCTTTATTCGCAAGGGACAAGATCATTACGAAGGCAACCATGAAGGGACTTGATCTTTTTATTTGTTAAGGGACTAGATGATATGAGAGAAGGGACTTTGCTTTATACACCTTACTTGACCTTTTGTTTAGGCAACTTGAGAGGTAACCCTTAAGAAGTGAGATGGCGATCCAAGATCGACTTACGTGTGTGAGTGTACCAATTCAAATATTTATCTTGAGATTAATGATCTAAATTCAATTTTACATACAAACATGTTTTACACTCCCTATTTTACTAACCATGACATTTAAAAAATAAATAATAAAAATTATTCTACAACTATTACATATTGGATACAATTACATTATAATTAAAATAATTAAAATAAGCAAATAAATAATTTAAATGGATTAGTAATAATAAATAAATATAAGAGGGTTAGTAATAATAAACAAGAATAAATAAACATAAGATGAAGAAATTAGCATAATAATTAAAAAGTTCAATTTTAAATAAATAATTATTTTTTAAGATTTTTAATAAGAAATAAATAAAGAATAAATATTATATACTAATAAAATATGATTAATAGTCTAATTATTTAATTTTATATACATATTATAAAAATATTTGATTATAAGCATAAAATAAAATTAGGGTTTTTAACTATTTAGAAAATAAATTAGAGTTTACTATTAAATTATTTAAATTAGAAAACTACATATAATATGAACAAACTATAAAATTAACATAAACAAATAAATTAATTATTTACAAAATAATTAGGGTTTAAAAAATGTTATTAGGGTTTATATTAAAAACTAGGTTTTTTTACATATAAAATTTTAAGGTTAATTAAATAATTTATTTATATAAAACATATGATATTAATAATTTACAATAGAATAAATATTAAATATAATTTACAATAGAATATATATTAAATAATTTTAATGATAAAGTTTAATTTTTGAAAATATGAATTTTGAATTATAGAAAAGAAAATAATATGAACATTTTATTTTTAACATTTTAAATTTATTAGATTAATTATAATATAAATAAATTAAATAAGAAAAACATGAAAAAGTGGAAAAAAAACTTACCTGGGGCTGGGATTCGAACCCAGGCCCTAGGCATTGTATCCTCCAAGACCAGCATACCATCCACTAGGCCAACGCGCGTTTGGTGTCAACATAATGCCTTCATATGGTTTTATGCGTATCCTGGAAAAATCAGAATAAAAACAACAAAGCAAAAAGGCCTGGGGGATTCGAACCCAGGACCTTCAACCTCTAACGCGCACACACTGACCAACTGAGCCAACCATGCATCTGTGAAATAAATTACAAACAATTTCATAAAATATTAAAACAAAAATTTAAATCCCATCTGCGCGCCAAGAACTTCATCTTCTTCCTTGGATGCTGCGAAATTTCCTACAAATTCTCTTGGGCAATTTCCTGCGAATTTCAACCTGTACAGGACCTACGAAATTCAAACATCAACAAAACAGTGAAATTTTCCAAAATTTATTAGTGCATTATGATCCCCAGAGCTCATACAATCATTCCATGTCCTTAAAAATCATTTATATTTGGTTTATCATGAAACCCCAAAAGCTTGGCCGAAACCCTAACAATGGCTATTTACGATTCAGGTCATTATTCTTTAATCCAATTATCCAGAAAGCTTGCTAAGATCATTACAAACACAAAACAATCATTAGAATCAATTGATAATGCATAAAAGTATGGAATCGAAAAAGTCAATAAACTTGAGAAAGAATGATTCGGTTAGGGCTTTCTAGCATGATTTTGATGCAAGTAAGGATTGGAATAGTTTCAGTGATGTCCAAGGAGTGTTTTGCAACCTTTAGAATGCCTTGAGAGAGCCTCTAACCAAGAATCCGAATTGAGATTTTTTGATGATTTTTGAAAACATGAAACTTACTCTTGAGGCAGCAAATTCGTCTCCTTGGCATTGTGTTATGTTTGTGTATATGTAGTGAACTGAATTAGGTCAAAATATTGGGCTGTCCTTTGGATATTTTGATCATGGAAGATTGAAAAAGATCATGCCTTAAATTTCAAATATTCCTTGATACAACCTTTCTATCTTAAGACAATCACCATAATTTTCATATCCATCTGATCCAATCCATGTTTATGACTTTCTAGAAGCAATATCTCACTCAAATATTTGATTTATATATTTTATTTTGATTTAAAATGGTTTTAAATGAATAAAATCAAAATAAATAAAAATAAAAAATAATAAAAATCTGAATAAATGAGAATTGAGTCGTGCATGATGTCATGTTGAAGTTTGGATCACAAAATTGCAAGCCCATTTGGAAGAATTTGGTTTTAAGGTCCTATTTGCTTCATAAACCTCCCAAAAATTTCCCAACTTTGCAAGGGCACAAATCCTTCAATTTTTATGCTATGAGGGTGTTCTTGGATGTTTTGGAAATCTTAAAGAGTCCTTTAACCAACCCCATTAGTTTCATGTTCATATCTCTTATCATTCTCAAGTTATGCCCTTTTGAAGTTGTTGACTTTTTGTTGACTTTCAAAAGGACCTATAATGTCTTAGCTCATACCTTCCAAATGAAGCATTTTTGGGCTTGGCTTGTGAGACACAAAGTTGTAGAGAATTCAATTTCCTTCAAAATGAGCTTTGGATGGGGAAAATTTGATGAAGCATGTGAAAGTTATGGCTGGTCAAAGTTCAGTTGACTTTTCCTAAGGAAACCCTAATTTAGAAACTCCTGATTCTTGATGATCTGAAATCTCCTTGATGAATCATGATAAACCCTTGATCAAATGATGAATTTTAATTCATATACTTGATGTTGGCAAAAAATCATGAAGTTTGACTTTGGTTTGACCACAGTTGACCTCAGTTTGACTTTTTAACTACTTTGACTGATTTTGACCTATCTGATCATCTGACTGAGCAAACCTTTGAGAAAAGTTTTGAAACTTGTCATGGGGATTCTTAAACACATATAAGATGTTATGAAGCTCACTTGAAGTCTTGGAAGTTCATTTAGCCTGATTAAAGTCAAAACCCTAGTTTAGGATGCATTGCTTAGGAGGATGCATTGTCTGAGGGAAATGTCAAATCTTTTGACTAATTGTGAACTTTGTGAACCTTGTGAACCTTATAAGATGTCTTGTGAATCTTGTGAACCTTGTGAACCTTATAAGATGTCTTGTGAATCTTGTGAACCTTGTAAGATGTCTTGTGAACCTCATAAGATGTCTTGTGAACCTCATAAGATGTCTTGTGAACCTTGTGAACCTCTTAGTACACAAAGTCTTGTCTTGTGAGGGCAAATTTTGGGTTGCAACAACAGAGACCTGATATCAGAGGGGAGAAATTATAACAAGTCCTTGCACATTACCATAGAGTGTAAGGGTGTTGTGTTATCCCATGTTCTAGTTGATACTGGCTCTTCTTTGAATGTACTTCCGAAGAAGGCTCTGATGAAGTTGGAGGTAGATGGGTTGATTCTGAGACCAAGTGACCTTGTGGTAAGAGCCTTTGATGGTTCTAGAAGATCGGTCTTTGGTGAGTTTGAATTTCCAGTTAAGATAGGATCATAGGTATTCAAGAGCATATTTTATGTTATGGATATCCAATCAACTTACAGCTGCCTTCTGGGACGTCCGTGGATCCATGTTGCAGGCGCAGTGACTTTAACCTTGCATCAAAATTAAAATATGTTATTGATGGTGAAGTGGTTATTGTGTGTGGTAAGGAAGATATTTTCTTCAGCCACTTGTCTACTTTTAAATATGTTGAAATGGATAGGGAGATCCATGAAACGTTATGCCAAGCATTTGAGGCGGTGAATGTCAGTGTTGTTACTCCCAATTCTGCCATCGGGAGCAATGAAAGAGTGGGAACTTCCATATACTCCTATAAGCAGGCTGTAACACCCCCTTTCTATACCCCCAAATAATACATTAAATCATTTAGGCATAGATAAAATTTCATCAGAGTATAATTTAAATCACGCATAAAAAGGAGCATGCCACATTACGTGAAATTAAAACATATAACACCTACTCAAACAGATATGCAACAATGGGGTAGCTATCCACAAAGGAATTTTAATCCTTACACTCATATCTCAATTATAAATTGCACAGCGGAAAACTTAAATCATCAACAACTTCAACTTATATATTTATCAAAATATATCTACAAGTTAGAAGCGTACAATTATATCATGTTATACAAAACATGTCCACAACAAATACATATACAAATGTATCCCCAAAAAGGCACAAAGCCACCTAACTACCCGGTGCTACATATCAGAGCCGACCGACCAAAAGATATGAAGACAAGCTTCACAAAAACGACTCTGACACACCTAATCTGCAATGCCTCGTAGAGCATCATAAAACAGCAGAAGGGTGAGAAACATTATCATAATAATATTGCATATAATTATATATCTCAACATATAACATATACATCAACATATTCTCACCACAATATATCATTCATACACAACATAAAGCATACTTATACGCATACTTATCACCATTTCATTCACATAACACATATCATATTAAACCATGATCACATAACTCACCTACATCGCAATGTATCTTCTTTTATCAATACACATAAATCTTATATTATTTATGTCTATTCTTCACTTACATTCATTCCGTATAAACATACGACAAGCTATGTTTAAATCACACATATACATTCACTGTATAAATTACATACATATATACATATTAACATGCATATATATATCTGCAAGTATGTCCTTCACACATACCAATCATTTCACAACATTCCAAATAAACATATGCACAACCATGTTTATTTCAGCATATACATACAATGTATAAAATGCAACTCATAGAGACTGACATACGACTCTATGCAGATGCAATGCGGTACCGACTCAACATTCAACAAGTTCACTCAGGAACCAAATAGAATCATCGCTTGTTACCTAAAGTAACTCCCCGTCGGGCACACGATGTTCTCCCTTGCTCACACCCCACATGGGCACACAATGTTTCAGGATTTCTCACACCCCACACGGGCACACAATATGATTGCTCACACCCCACACGGGCACACAATCAATGTGAATAAATCACCCATCGCTCACACCCCACACGGGCACACGATGTTTCTGGATTGCTCACACCCCACATGGGCACACAATCCGATCGCTCACACCCCACATGGGCACACGATCTTGTTGTAGTCATCGCTCACACTCCACATGAGCACACGATGTTACAACGGATTCACAAAGAATCTCACAGCACAAGAATGCATACATTATGCTTACATGCAAAATGACACACAACATTCTTGAAAATGCATACATTATTCACAACATAATTATGCACTCAACACATACCATTAACATACATATGCATACAATTTAAGCATAGTAATCACTTTCCCAATGGCCACAACATTATAACAAACCCACATCTCCATAATTAACTCATTTACGTTTTATCGGAAAAGTCGGGAAAAAGTCGGCTAAAAATTACATATTTTAGCATCAATAGATTCTACATGTTTTTAGCTTCGAATCGATATAAGGATTGCTAAAAACGAATACCCGAAACTCAAGCTACGGATTAAAACACATAATCCCTCAAAACCTTAGGCTCGCTGAGCGCCCTCATGCTCGCTGAGCGAAAATCGCCCTGGAAC
This sequence comes from Lathyrus aphaca, assembly GCA_963966055.1. Lineage (NCBI taxonomy): Eukaryota > Viridiplantae > Streptophyta > Magnoliopsida > Fabales > Fabaceae > Lathyrus > Lathyrus aphaca. Next base: position 86,298,048 of record OZ014520.1, read on the forward strand.
TCTCGCTGAGCGAGGGGTAGCTCGCTGAGCGACCACTGCGATTTCAGCAACACACCAGCTGCGAACAGTCTAACAAAACCACTCCAAAACTTCTCTAAACTCATATAAACATGATCAATAGCATGTATCTAACATCATACTTCGATTATAATGATTTCTAACCGATTAATCTACCAATTTCTCACATTTTCTCATCAAAACCCTAAACCTAACTTTCTCTAAAACTTATCCAAATCATAAACCCAATCCACCAAACACATACATAATCATACACAAGATTAAGATAACAATATTTCACACCCTTACCCGATTAAATCGATTCCTAGAAGAAATCTTGAAGAATCCAAGCTTTTCTCTCTTTTCTCTTCTTTTCTCTTCTCTTCCTTTCTTTCTCTTCTATTTCCTTTCTATCTCTTTTCTTTCTCTTTCTCACACTTATATTCTTTTCTCTCTATTTCTATTCTTACTCTATTAATTCTATTTCTTTCCAACCAAATATCATTTCCTCACAAAATACCAATTCTACAAAATTCTAACTTATCATTAATTAACAAATACCTAAAATACCCTTTTATCCAATTTTACCCGAAAATCCACAAAACGGTAAAATCTCATAACACAATACATCATCACATTAATTCATCAACATATCATATCATCATGATAATTTTCACAAACAAAATAATAATTACTCAATTAAAATAAAAGACTCCAACAAAAATGGGAATTATTGAATCGGGGCGTTACAACTCTCCCCCACTTTAGAAATTTCCGTCCTCGAAAATATTACCTGATTCAAACAACTCCGGATACGACTCGCGCATCCCACTCTCCAATTCCCAAGTCATGTTGCCTTCCGCAGCGCCTCCCCACGCTACTTTCACAAGCGCAATATCGTTGCCTCTTAACCTCTTGATCTCACGATCCAAAATTCTAACCGGCAAAGCTTCCACCGTAAGGTTATCTCTCACCTCAACCTCGTCCATAGGAATAACATGTGACGAATCCGGAACATACTTCCGAAGTTGCGAAACATGGAACACATCATGCAAATTCGAAAGGTTCGGGGGCAACACCACACGATAAGCCACAACACCAACTCTTGCAGTAATCTGATACGGACCAATAAAACGAGAAGTCAACTTCTTCGACTTCAAAGCACGACCCACACCCGTAACCGGTGTAACTCTCAAAAACACATGGTCGCCTTCTTGAAACTCAAGATCCTTCCGTCTCTTATCATGATAACTCTTTTTCCTACTCTGAGAAGCTCTCATCTTCTCCCGAATAAAATTAACCTTTTCCGTCATTTGTTGTACCATCTCCGATCCAACTACCGTTCTCTCTCTGGTTTCATGCCAACACAAAGGTGTTCGACATCTCCGACCATATAAAGCCTCAAATGGTGCCATACTATTGCACCCCAAAATTTTCCCTTCCATAGTCAAGGAATTGTGTACCAAGGTGTCCCAAAAGGTTCACAAGGTTCACAAGGTATCCCAAGAGGTTCACAAGGTTCACCATTAGTCAGAAAGCTTGGAAGTTCCCTCAGGCAAAGCTTCCTCCTAAGCAATGCATCCTAAACTAGGGTTTTGAATTTCATCAGGCTAAATGAACTTCCAAGGCTTCAAGTGAGCTTCATAGCATCCTATATGTCTTCAAGAATCCCTATGTTAAGTTTCAAGGCTTTCCCAAAAGGTTTGCTCAGTCAGATGATTAGATATGCAAAAATCAGTCAAAGTAATTAAAAAGTCAAACTGAGGTCAACTGTGGTCAAATCAAAGTCAAACTTCAATATTTTTTTCCAACATCAATTTTATGAAGTAAAATTCATCATTTGATCAAGGGTTGATCATGATTCATCAAGGAGATTTCAGATCATCAAGAATCAGGAGTTTCTAAATTAGGGTTTTCTTAGGAAAAGTCAACTGAACTTTGACCAGTCATAACTTTCACATGCTTCATAAAACATTTCCCATCCAAAGCTCATTTTTAAGGAAATTGAATTCTCTACAACTTTGTGTTCACAAGCCACGCCCAAAAATGCTTCATTTGGAAGGTATGAGCTAAAACATTATAGGTCATTTTAAAAGTCAACAAAACGTCAACATCTTCCAAAGGGCATAATTTGAAAATGGTAAATGATATGGACATGAGACCAAAGAGTTTGGTTAGAGGACTCTCTAAGCTTTCCAAAATGTCCAAGAACACATTCATAGCCTTAAAATTGAAGGATTTGGGCCTTTGCAAAGTTGGGAAAATTTTGGGAGGTATGTGAAGCAAATGAAGCCTTAAAACCAATTTTTGTCAAATGGGCCTACCAAATTGCCATCCAATCTTCATGATATCCTCAAGCACGACCAAAACCAAGTATTATCTGATTTTTTATTTTTTATTTAGTATTTATTTGAATTTTATTCATTAAAATGTAAATTAAATCAAAATCAAATATATAAATCAAATATTTGGATGGGATTGTGATTCCAGAAGGTCATAAACATCATTTAGAGTTTATTGATCACATCCAAATTCGTGCATAATCAATTTGGCATTGTTAGATTTGATTTTTGGTGATTTTCAAATATTTGATTTCTTCATGATCAAGCTACATCAAAAAGCCCACAAATCCATAAGATTTTTGACCTAATTCACTCTATGATATAAGGACAACAAGACCATTGCATTGGGGACGAAATTCAGAGGCCAAAGCATAGAATTCAAACTTCCAAATTTCACAAAAAAACTCACATTCGGATTTTGGATTGCAGGTTATATCAAGGCATTTTGAAGGTTGTAACATGTTCCTTGAACATTACTAAAGCTATCCCAATCAATACCATCATTCAAAACCTCATAAATCATTGAAACTGAATCATCATATTCTTGAGTTTTTGGATTTTTCGATTTCATTAATTCATACAATATAAATGATTTTTGTGCATTGATACTTGTTTATTAACATCTCTGGAATGTTTTTATGTGCTTGAATTGAGTTTTTGTTGCAGAATCAAGGAGATGCCATTGTTAGGGTTTTAAACTCGAATTTAGGATCTTAGGATTTAGGGCATATAAATGGATTCTAAAAACATGGATATAACGTATGAACACTGGGTAATTGATCTGGGTTGTTAATTTTTATTATTATTGTGGTTTGTATGATGTTTCAAAAAACCTAGGTTCTTCTGGTAAGCAATGCCCGCAGGAAAATTCACAGGAGAAATTGCATGAAATTTCGCAGGAAATTCAAATGAGGAAGATGAAGTCTTGGCGCGCTCTGAAGAATTCAAATGATTGTTTTTATATTTTATTAATTTGATCCAGTTTATTATCACAACGCATGCGTTGGCCTAGTGGTTAAAGAGGCGTTTTGTTACAATGAGGATGTGGGTTCGATCCTTGGTGGAACCAGTTTTTTTCATCTTTTCATTTATTTAACTAACATGATATATTATCATTGTTTGTTGTTCCATAGGCAGACGTGCCCCATGTGGTTGAATGATAAGAGCTGTGTTTGAAACTTGAAAGTGTTGGGGTTCGAATCCCACCTCCCACCAATTGTTTTTCCTTTTTTCATCATATTGTGCAGGTTGAATATATTATACATTGTTGTTGATTCTCTACCAGCTAGCGCATGCAGCCCAGTGGTTCTTCATCAAATTGGTAATGGGGAGGTCCTGGGTTCAAATCCAGGCCTCCCCCATTTTTTTTAAACCTTTTTTTATTATATTTTCTTTAATTATTAATATATTATTTAATTGTCTAATTAATTAATTAATTAATTAACCCTAATTTCAATTTAAGTACATAATATTTTTTGTAAATAAATACTAATTATTCTTTCTAATAATTTTTATTATGATATTAATCTTTATTATATATAATTTTGTAAATAACTTATTTAAATTTTAATTAATTTCTAAACCTAAATTCTTAACCCTAATTTTCTTAATTAAAATGCTAACCCTAATTTTTCTATTAACCCTAAAAAATTAACTTATTTTTCTAAACCCTAATTAATATATTAATACTAATCTTTATTATTATGTAAATAATTTAATATTTTGCTTATTATTATTAAATTTGTTATATTTTCTTAATTAACCTCTAAAAAATTTCTAATATTTGTTTAACCTAAAAATAATTTTTCTTTTAAATTTTTATTTTCTTTATTTATTATTATAATCATTATTATTATTATTATTATTTTATTATTGCTAATATTTTGTGGTTTATTTATTATTCTTATTATATTTATTATTATTATTTTTATTTGATTATTATGTATCTGCTAAAGCCATGTAATATTTGTAGGTTTATTTTCTATCTTTATTTTATTTCGTAAATATTTTATTGTATGGTTGGTAATCTTATGGTGTGTATAACCTAAATGTGATTAAAAATAACTTAGAAAATTAATTTAAATAAGATAAATACTTGAATATAAACACTCACACACGTAAGTCGATCTTTGATCGCCATCTTGCACTTCCTAGGTTACCCCTCTCAGTTGCCTTAAATATGGTCAAGTCCCTCGAATATAGGGGTGTCTTAAGCAAATTCCCTTCATAAAAATCATCAAGTCCCTACAGTTTAAAAGATCAAGTCCCTTTGAGGTTGTCTACGATAAAGATCTTGTCCCTTCAAATAAATGATGATAAGTCCCTACGAATTGCTAAAGACACTCTTACTTGTTGCCTTCTATGACCATACGATGACCCTACGCTTGTCCCTTAATACAAATCCAAGGTAATGACTACCTATTCCTTAATAATAGGGATAGTCTTACCATTGAAAGAACATACGAGAACACGAAAGACTTAATCTAGGGTAGGTACCTCATAGTTACTTGCTCACTCTTCAAAATTACTTTTGCACCTCACAATTTCTAAACTAGGCTTTGTATACACCCATACGAGGGTCATTGCAAATTACTTAAAGGAATTTTTCTAATCACACACTACACATTTCAAAAACAATTTAAGTGAGCTAAGTAACTAAGAGCCCATGGATAACCATGGATATAAAGGGTGCTAACATCTTCCCTTTATATAACCTACCCCCCGAACTCAAGTCTTTTAAAATAGGTCTTTCCTGTTCTTTTATGTCCTTTCCTTATGGATAAATAAAAGTCAGTGGCGACTCTTGCTATCCGCAACATTTATAGAAAGTCAGTTCTCCCACCGTGTTACAGAACTGGAGACTCTGCTGGGAATTTAATAAAAGAGGGGTACCCTTAGGAATTAGATCACTTAAATTGTTTGCCTTGTTTGCTTTATATTACTTTTTGGGCTTTATGTGTGAAAGATCCTAACCCGGATCTAGTGTACCTTAGGTAAATGGAAATAGACCAAGGAAATTGTACGGCGTATACCGATATGGTTGATCTGGTGGCCATAGTTAGTGTGACTTCTCGGTTGGTGCTTATGTTCCTTAAGTAAGTTGAGGATAATATGAGGCTGCCATATGTTGTCAATACACTAACTGACTTTTAGAACCCTAGTCATCCCATCTTGGCCTTTAAAAAAGTAGTGAGATAGCCGGCTTTGGTGAAGACTGAAGTTGGTTGATACTCGATGCTACACTCATTGAGATCCTAAACTTGGAAGGTTTTGGTTGGCAAGTAAGTTGCCTACTGAACAACCACCCTTGGGAAGGATCAATGATATTGAGATCCCTTAGAACCCAGTTACTTTTGTAGGACAGGATGAACCAACTAAACTTCAGGGGAGGGTACTTACCTTTAAACCTCATGCAAGCCTCTAAACCTAGGGCTATGGTGTGACTTGTTTGTGTGTGCCACATGTTTGTGATTGAGCATAACATCATGACATCATGCATCATAAGCATAACATTTTCACTAACCATTTCAAGGACCAAAGGATTTATCTTTGTTCTTTGTTGCAGGTCATGGCTTCTACTCGTAGGAATACTATCCGGATCAACTTTGTAGGGATACCTCCTAAGCTTAAGGAATTGGTCTCTCAAGTTTCTGAAAACTCCCAGTTCATCAAGAGGCATGGTCACCCACTAGATCTAGTCACTACAGGGTTCAATGAAGACATGATGAGTGTCCTATTCCAGTTCTTTGATCCTAAACATCATTGCTTCACATTCCTCGATTATCAGCTGGTTCCTACAATGGAAGAATTCTCCAAACTATTGGGTATACCTATCCTTGATCAAAGACTCTTCACAGGCTTAGAAAAAGAGCCTAAACCTGAAGTTATTGTTGCATCCTTACATCTGAAGAAATCAGACATTGTCCTAGAAACAAGAAGTGGAGTTAAGGGTATCTTTGCTAAGGTATTAATGGAGAAAGCTCAAGTGTTCCTGAAGGCTATGAGTTATGATGCTTTTGAGGAGATCCTGGCCTTATTAATCTATGGGCTAGTGTTGTTCCCTAATCCAGATCAGTTCATAGACATACACGCCATCAACATATTTCTGACTCGCAATCCAGTGCCTACATTACTTGGAGATATCTTACATTCTCTCCATACCCGTACTACGAAGGCACGAGGAACTCTGATGTGTTGCATACCTCTATTGTCTAGGTGGTTTATTTCTCACCTTCCTCGATCAGTGATGAAGAATGAACAAGGGTTAAGGTGGTCCAAGAGGATCATGTCACTTTCTCATTCAGACATTCATTGGTGCTCTAGATCCATGGAGAATGTTACTATCATTGACCATTGTGGGGAATTCCCCAATGTGCCACTCCTTGGCATAAGAGGGGCCATTACTTACAACTCATCTTTAGCTCTACGCCAGTTTGTTTATGCTCGGAGTAATGGTCCTCATGACATGCTTATTCAGGGTATTGTGTTCGACTACGACAACGATCTGCAAGGTTGCCGTCAAAGGTTCATACGAGCTTGGGGTAAAGTGAACAAGGTTGACAGCAAGACTTTGGAACCAAAGTACTCCATTCCTATAGAACCTTATCTCAGATGGATACGAGCACGAGCTCAGACTCTTATGATGTCATATCCTGCTATCCTGCCAGTTACCATGGAGCCTGTTGCTGAAGGAGATACTCCTTATATCATCCTTCATCCAGACATGCCCACTGACATGGAAGAGTTGCAGAGGTCCTGGATCCAGTTGAAGGAACAAAGGGATACTTTTGAGACTCATTTCAAAGCTAGTCAAGAAAGAATCCTGGAGCTGACAAGACAACTTCACGAAGAGAGGAATCTCAACACCTACCTCAATACAAAGAGGAAACGTCCATGGGAGACTTAAAACCCCATCTTTGTATTTATTTCATTTTATTGTAAGCCCAAGAGGAAAACAAGTTTATTGCTTACTAATAAAAGTTTCCTTTCTGGTTGTTTAAAAAAATTCAAATCCTGCGGTCCTTGAAAATATTGCATATGCATCTACATACCATATCATTGCATCACAGGTTTATCATGAACAGGTATCTTATCTTCTCGCTGTTTATTTCAGAAGAAATGGCTCTCGAACAAACTGTTAAGGATCTCCAGGCTCAGAATGCACAATTTCAAGAAATGATCCTGAACTTGTCCAAGGGACAAGATGAGCTGAAGGCACTTCTGACTAAGAAGAAGAAGAAGACTAGAAAATCAGGGGGCCTCATCAACCTGGGTAGAAGATTCAGAGGTCCTGTCGACAAAAGAAGAGGTTGAGGATTTTGAGTCTGAAAATTATGAGAAAGAAGGAGGTAGTCTCCATGATACTGTGGAAGATTCTGATTCTGAGGCGAACTATTATCATGATCCTGCTAGTGAGGAGAAGTACAAGATGTTGGTAGACAGAATGAACGCTATGGAACTACAAAAATCTTATGGGCTTGATTTTGAAGATTTGAGTTTAGTTTCTGGAGTAGTTATACCTATTGGCTTCAAGGTTCCTGTTTTTGTGGTGTATGATGGTGTTTCATGTCCTAAATTGCATTTGAGGTCCTATGTCCGGAGGATTCAACCACATACTGCTGACAAGAAACTGTGGATTCATTTCTTCCAAGAAAGTTTATCTGGAGCTCAATTGGAATGGTATTATCAACTTGAAAGTGTTAATATTCGTGATTGGAATGATCTTACTGAGGCCTTCTATAGGCAATACCAATATAATGTTGATTTAGCACCAACTCGCATGCAGCTCCAAAGCATGTCTATGGGTGCTAAGGAGAGTTTCAAAGAGTATGCCCAGAAATGGAGAGACCTGGCTGACAGAGTTCAACCTCCTCTGACTGACAGGGAGCTGGTGGATATGTTTATGAGTACGTTGAATGGTCCTTTTTATAGTCACCTCATTGGAAGCTCATCATCTGGTTTCACTGAGCTGATAATGATTGGAGAACACGTGGAAAGTGGGATAAGAAGTGGTAAGATACAGGTGAGTGCCTCTTCCTCAAGCACTGCTAAGAAACCCCCTAGTGGAAAGAAGGAGTCTAATGTTGTGTATGGTCAACATAGTCGTAACAGGAGTCACCAATCTGTGGGAGCAGTTCACATCTCCAATCCTGCCCCTACAGCACCAGAGCAATAACAGAACAATCAACAGAAGCCTAGAAGACAATTCAACAAGATCAACATGTCACTGGCCCAAGCCTTGCAACACATATTGAAGGGGGAGCTAATTACTTTAAGGGATCCTCCTCAGAATCCTAATACATCCTCTCCTCGGTACAATCCTAATGCAAGATGTGTATATCATTCTAATAGCCCGGGACAGGACACCAACAACTGCTGGGTGCTGAAAAATAAGATTCAAGACATGATCGAAGCTGGGGAAATTGAATTTGACCCTCCTGGGACCCCAAATGTGATCACTGCTCCTATGCCCAATCATGAGAAGACTGTTAATGTTGTTGATGAAGTTTCTTATGTTTTCTCAGTAACAGATTTGACTACTCCTCTATCCATTATCAAGAAGAAGCTGGTGTAGGCTGGGTTCTTTCCAGGTTGCAAGGAATATTGTTTTTATTGTGCCTATAAACCTGATAGTTGCTGGAAGTTGAAGGATGGTATTCAACGCCTTATGGACAATTACACTATATTGTTTGAGAGGACTCCTTCTGTGGAAAGTATGTGTGAACATCTGACTCAAAACACGAAGCTTGAAGATGTAGCTATGGTTGATAAAGTACCAGTGAAGATTACCTCCAAAGGTCCTGTCAGGATCACCTCTAAAGGTCCTGTCAGGATTACTGCTGAAGGCTCTATGAAGACTGTTGCTGAAGCTAGAATGGCTCCCATGATCATTACCACTCCTGGCCCTATTCCTTATACTTCTGATAAAGCTATAACCTGGAATTATGGATCTGATGTTTATATCCATGGTGTCAAACAAGAACCTTTGACTGATGCACCCGTTACTGATGTTAGTCTTGATGTGGACAACATTGCTGGATCTATTAAGGTCACCAGAAGTGGAAGAATGTTCTCCCCTCAAGATACCTCTAAAAGTGCAGTTACTCCAACTCATACCTCTAATTCTGAGACAAGTACTGACGCTCGGGGCAAAGGTCCTGTGGTGGAACCTGTGCAAGCTGAGTCACCAACTGCTGAAAATCTTTCTAAATAGATGGAAGAAGTACTGAAGATTATTCGCAAGAGTGATTATGATATTGTTGACCAGTTGGGGCATACTCCCTCCAAAATCTCCATGTTATCTTTGTTGCTGTGTTCTGAGGCCCATGCTAAAACCTTAATCAAGTTCTTAAAGGCTGCTCATGTGCCCAATGAAATTTTTGTGGATCAATTTGAGAATTGTGTTGCACATCTGACTAGTGATAATGGTCTGGGTTTTTCTGATGCTGATCTGACTCCTGTCAAGAGAAATCATAACAGAGCTCTGCATATCTCCATTGAATGTAGGGGCATTACTTTGTCTCATGTACTGGTGGACAATGGTTCTTCATTAAATGTGCTCCCTAAAGTAGGCTCTCAAGTCTTCAACTCTACTTTTTATGTGATGGATATTCGTCCTGCGTATTCTTGTTTGCTTGGGCGCCCCTGGATCCATGGGGCAGGTGTTGTGACTTCCATTTTACATCAGAAGTTGAAATATCCGGTGAAAAACAAAATTGTTACTGTCTATGGTGAAGAGGAGTACATGGTTAGCCATGTGAATACTTTCAAATATGTAGAAATGGAGGGTGAAATGGTTGAAACTCCGTGTCAAACATTTGAAGTTGTTCCTTGCTCTGCTCTTGTTCCTCAGTCTGTCCCTGTTTCTGAAAGAGCTCATGTGGTTACTAGAATACCTCCTGCAATGGCCTCCCTCAAATATGCTAAGGTTGTGGTTGAAAAAGGTGGTTGTGCTATTTGGGGTCAACTTCCCAACATCCCTTACAAGTCTGACAAGTTTGGTTTGGGTTTCACTACAGAATCTCAAAAGGTTGTTCGTCGTGCTCGTGTTGTTCGTATCACTAATAAAGGAGTCATAAGAGATCAAATCAATGTTGTGGGTGACTATAATGAAGACTACAACATGGATGGTTGGATCTTTCCTACCATGGGTGATGAGCTCAACAATTGGAAGGCTGAAGACGTTATTCTTATCTCCTTTAGTCAGGAGTAAATACTATTACTGTATTTTGTTTTAAGTTTGTAATTTCGTACAATAAAACCTTTTAAGCCTTGTGTCTTACCCGGGGCACAACGGTATGCTTGTTTCGGGATGTCATTTCATTTGCATACTTCATTCAATAAAATCAATGGACGTTTCTTTTTCGTAAATATTGTGCTCCTTGTTTTTCTTTTATTATTATTTATGTTTTATCAGTTATGTGTTCTTACACACACCCACATCACTAAAATGCAGATCCTTATCCACTCTGGATCCTGTTGATAACAGTTCTACTATTGCCAATTATGATTTCGAGAATCCGATCTATCAAGCTGAAGATGGAAAGGAGGAAGATTGTGAAGTACCTGTAGAGCTTGCTAGGTTGTTACAATAAGAAGAGAAAGTTATACAGCCACATGAAGAGCCAATCGAAGTTGTGAATCTGGGAACTGAGGAAAACAGGAAAGAGGTCAAGATAGGGGCTGAATTAGAAGATGGTGTTAAGAACAGATTAATCCAGATGTTACGTGATTATGTAGAGATCTTTGCTTGGTCGTATGAAGATATGCCAGGGTTGGATACTGACATTGTGGTTCACCGTCTGCCGGTAAAAGAAGACTGTCGTCCTAAGAAGCAAAAGGTTCGTCGCATGCGTCCTGAAATGTCAGAAAAGATTAAAGCAGAGGTGATGAAACAATTTGATGCAGGGTTCTTAGCTGTAACTTCTTATCCTCAATGGGTTGCAAACGTGGTACCAGTACCTAAGAAGGATGGTAAGGTACGCATGTGTGTGGATTACAGGGATTTGAATAATGCCAGTCCTAAAGATGACTTTCCACTTCCACATATTGATGTTTTGGTAGACAACACTGCTCAGCATAAGGTATTCTCTTTCATGGATGGTTTCTCTGGTTATAATCAGATTAAGATGGCACCAGAAGATATGGAGAAGACTACATTTGTTACACAATGGGCATCTTTTGTTATAAGGTGATGCCATTTGGTTTGAAGAACGCTGAGGCAACATATTAGCATGCTATGGTGGCTTTGTTTCATGATATGATTCACCATGAGATAGAGGTATATGTGGATGATATGATAGCCAGGTCCCAGAATGAGGAACAACACCTCGATCATTTGTGCAAGTTGTTTGAGAGGTTGAAGAAGTATAAACTGAGATTGAATCCAAACAAGTGTACTTTCGGAGTTAGGTCTGGTAAACTCCTGGGTTTCATTTTCAGTGGAAAAGGTATTGAAGTAGATCCTACGAAGGTAAAAGCTATACAAGAGATGCTTGCTCCCCGTACTGAAAAGGAAGTTAGAGGTTTCTTGGGACGACTGAATTACATTGCAAGATTTATTTTCCAGCTAACTGCTACCTGTGAGCCAATCTTCAAGTTGTTGAAGAAAGATCAGGTAATGGAATGGAATGATGAGTGTCAGGTAGCCTTTGATGGGATCAAGAAATACCTCCAAGAACCTCCAATTTTGATGCCACCAGTTGATGGAAAACCCTTGATTATGTACTTAACAGTATTAGACAACTCAATAGGGTGTGTGTTGGGGAAACATGATGAGTCTGGTCGAAAAGAGCAGGCAATATACTACCTTAGCAAAACGTTTACCGACTGTGAAACAAGATACTCACTACTCGAGAAAACTTGTTGCGCTTTGGCATGGGCTGCTCACGGACTAAGACAGTATATGTTGACTCATACTACCTTGTTGATTTCAAAGATGGATCCAATCAAGTACATATTCGAGAAGCCTGCTCTCTCCGGACGAATAGCGAGATGGAAAATGATTTTAACAGAATATGATATACAATACATTACTCAGAAGGCCATTAAGGGTAGTGTAGTGGCTCATCATTTGGCTCATCAGGCAGTGGATGATTATCAGTCTATGAATTTTGAGTTCCCGGATGAAGACATTATGATTGTTACTAAAGAACCTGGCCAATATGACGGACCTGAACAGGGATCCCGATGGACTATGGTTTTTGATGGAGCTTCTAATGCGCTTGGTAATGGTGTTGGTGTTGTGATCATTTCTCCTGAAGGTTGTCATACCCCAATTACTGCTAGACTTTGTTTCTATTGTACCAATAACATGGCTGAATATGAAGCATGTATTATGGGAATCAAAGTTGCCATTGAGATGAAGATTCAGTTTCTGGACGTATACGGAGATTCAGCCCTGGTAGTTAGTCAGATTAAAGGAGATTGGGATACCAAGCACACAAATCTCATTCCTTATAGAGAGCATGTGTTGTCTTTGATCCCATATTTTGAAAAGATTACCTTTGGACATATTCCACGAGAAAAGAATCAGTTGGCAGATGCATTAGCCACCATGGCATCTATGTTTGAGATTAGTTGGGATGATGAAGCTCCCAGAATTACTATTGATAGATTTGAGAAGCCTGCATATTGTAATGAGATTGATACTGAAGGAGTAGAGGGAAAGCCTTGGTTCTATGAGGTGAAAAGGTATCTTGAAGCTCAGGAGTTCCCTGAAGGGGCATCTGTCAATGATAAGAAGTTTCTGAGGAGGTTTTCTGCTAAGTTCTTCTTGAGTAATGGAATTATTTACAAGCGCAATCATGATTCGACTTTGCTTCGTTGTGTGGATAAGAAGGAAGCAACAGAGATTATGGAAGACATGCATGATGGGATCTTTGGCACTCATTCTAGTGGTCATACCATGGCAAAGAAGATATTGAGAGCAGGTTACTATTGGTCTACCATGGAAGCTGACTGCTATCAACATTCCAAAACATGTCACAAGTGTCAGATTTATGCTGATAAGGTGCATGTACCTCCAGTTCCGTTGAATGTGTTGACTGCTCCTTGGCCTTTTGCCATGTGGGGCATTGATATGATTGGTGAGATCAAGCCTACTGCTTCCAATGGGCATCGTTTCATCCTTGTTTCCATTGATTACTTTACAAAGTGGGTGGAGGCAGCCTCATTTGCATCTGTTACTAAGAATGTTGTAGCTCGATTCATTAAGAATAATCTCATGTGTAGGTATGGCATCCCTGAAAGGATTATCACAGATAATGGCTCAAATCTGAACAACACTATGATTACTGACCTCTGCATGCAGTTCAAGATTAAGCATCATAATTCTTCTCTGTATCGTCCAAAGATGAATGGTGCAGTAGAAGCTGCTAATAAGAACATCAAGAAGATTCTACAGAAGATGACTGTTACGTATAAGGATTGGCATGAGATGTTACCATTTGCTCTTCATGGTTATCGTACTACAATATGTACTTCAACAGGGGCAACCCTATTCTCCTTAGTCTATGGTATGGAAGCAGTTCTACTCATTGAAGTTCAGATCCCCTCCTTGCAGGAGTTTTGCTGTCATCGCAAGATTGTTTTGTCAAATTTGCCTCGTCCGCTTAGCGAGCAGATGTCCGCTAGGCGAGCAGTTAAAAATATGAAATTTCCCCAACCCGATAGGAGGTCGTTTAGGGAGCAAGGGATCGCTTAGTAAGATCTAGAGATGAGAAAATGTGTTTTTAATACATTAAAATTCATGAAAATTTTTGTTTTATGTTTTAGGAAGGCTGGTGTGTTGTTGATACGGAGTGAGCATGTTTAGAGAGGTTGTATGTGTACTTTGTCAATGTTGAATGTTGTTGTGTGAAACGTTTGAATGAAACACGTATATTTATTTGCGTATGTGAAATTATTTATTCTAAATCCTAGTGGTTTTGGTGTTGATATGGTGGTGTTAGGGGCATGTATTGATAGGTTATATACTTGTTTTGGTGAATATTAAATATGATAATGAGAAATACATGAATAAAGGAATGTGCATATGTTGTCTTTATTGTATGTTGTCGTTGCTAACTTGTCATAGTATATTTTCGTTAAGTCGTTGTAGTATGAACTTGTTATAGTGTGTAGTCATTATGGTATGTTGAGGTAAATGAGTTGTTGTAGTAGAATGTTGTTGCATAGTTGTTATGACACGTTGTGTTGTGGTTATAGTGGCATGATTGAATGGTGCAAAGAAGTGGAGTTGTGTAGTAATATAATAATTTATGTTAGCTAAAATGCATTTAATGGTTGAGTGATGTTGATGTAATGGTGAATATGTAGGTGTTGTTGTTCTTGTTGCATATTGTCGTTGTTGTTGCATGTTGTCGTTGTTGGTGAGGTGATTTTGTTCAGTCACGGTGTAGGATGTGATCACGGTGTAGTGATGTGTATGACTTGGATGTATATATGGTTGATGTGTATGACGTGGATGTATGTGTTGTCGATGTGTTTGTTGTAGATGTGTAGTTGGGTTGTGATTCTTGTCGTGATAAGTGTGGTGTTGTTGTACTTATGAGATATATGTCTTATATTTATATCATTTTCCTCTTTTAATTGATGTAATAATCGCATCCCTTTTGTTTGAATGTTGCCTCTACGTGGGTAACGTGCAAGTGTTCAGGCGTAATTAGAGTTCGTGGTCGGTGAAGTAGAAGTAATTCATGTTAGTGATGTCTGCTCTGATACGTAACATGGGAGTCGGGAACGTCGTTTTATTGCTTTATTTCATTTATTATATTTTGGAACTTGTTGATGTTGTTTTAGAAGTTTTCAAACTATTTTCTATTTCAATGATATCATTAAAGTTCGACTTTTTCGCTGCTTAATTTGAATAATTTTTCGTTTCATGTTGTATCAAATTTTAAGAGCATGTTTTATGTTGGTTGAGAGTAGCACCTTGAATTGAAAATGATGTTTTACTCTGATAGTGTCGTATTTTATTTATTAAAAATGACGGGGGAAATTCGGGGTGTTACACTTTGCATATACCACTAGAATTTCTTGTTATAACTAATAATAAGTTTCAGAAAAAATTATGTTAGCTGAGTTATGACGTCTGCGGAGAGAGCGTGCTTCTTTTTGGAAAATGCTAGATGCTTTTCAGTCTCAATGGTGAGTGCTTGATGTGTTTCAATGTATGTGACTAGTGCCAGTTGCATTTTGGCAAATGTTGGTTGTGTTTCGGTGTCTACGACGAGTGGTCAACATCGATATGTGCATATCAAACTTATAATTCATTTAAATGCTGGTTGATTTTATCATTAACAAAGCAATAAAATCTCACTTCATCACATGCATACAAAAAAAATTATTTCTACATAATTAGGCAAACCATCAATATTAATAAGAATAATTCTCTTTGTTGGTCGCTTTGACAGTTTCTTGGAATATGATGTCAAATCTGAGGAGTTGTGTTTAGTCCGACAAAGATTAATTTAGTTCAGGTAGGAGGGGGCATCATTGTTGATGCTACTACATTGTGCATTACAAATTCATTCGATACAATCAATACATGGTTACATATATTCATAGCCTTGTTGACAATGTTTATTTCTCTTGCTTTAGTGATGATAATGTAATCATTTAATCCAAGTGCAATATTATATGTTTTACACCTTTTTTTTTTAAAAAGATGATTTATTTGATACTTATTTTCTATGTTAGGCCAACTGCACCTGCTTAGATGTTTTTCTCTATTTTGTATAGCCCTATAGATAATGTTTTATTCTTTCTTTCTCTTTCTTATTTAGCACATCAACTGACTCCTAAGTTTTTTCTGACTCAATGGCTTGCGCCATAGGTGACAGAACATGGAATGAAAATCTTTGTTAAACAAGTAGTTAAGAAATTGATTCGGGAAGATTGTTAGAAATGTGTATATAGAGGATTTTGTCCAAGATTGATCAGCACGTCAGCGTGGGATACGTCAATGATATTGGCTTATTAGATATTGTTTTTGTTCATAATCTTGTTTGCTTATTATCATTTCATCTATGTAGAATATTTGTTGCTCATTTTTAACATTATTTCATTGTCATTCATGCAAAGCGCCTATGCTTATGCGTAAAAAAAAAAAGATGAAGTAGCGGTTGGTCAGTAATCTAGAAATGCTTCAATTGAGTTCCATTTGTGGGATAGTGGATATGGGTTAGCTTATGGAATTTGCTGCTGAAATTTAAGCAGACAACCACTCTAACTGATTTTTCAAGAATACTCATTGGGTGGATAGATATGAAATTTTTCCTACTATAGAAAAATATTATTTTCATTTTTTAAGATAATTACATTTTATTTGGTGTATTATTTTCTAATATTGTTATGGATAGTGTAAGTGGGAAGTATGAGACTATACATACGCATATAAAAAAATGTTACACATGTTTGTTTTTAGTTTTCATTTTCCTTCTAATTTTTTATTTGTACTTATATAAACTAATGTGGTAGCTTTTATAGATACACGTGGAAATATAATTTTGCTAAGTAGGAGATATTGTGAATATCATCTCATTAATTTCACCATCTAGTATGGTGGACAACTTACATCTCAAATCAACGCTTCATATGGAGGTCACTTTTGTATTACCCTTTTCTTTAGTCTATGTATTTTATCAACTATCAAATGATTAGAAAATGAATATCTATAACCTGCTATAAAATATTTGGTTTAATGATTTTTTTTAAATGACATTAAAAAATAAATCGAGTTTTTTTACACACGTTTTAAGGTATCTATTTCCTGAATTTTAAGTGGTATTAAAAATAGTTGGTTGTATGAAATATTGTGTAAATGAAATTAAGGATAATATAATTATCAAATATTTTACACTGGTGATAACTAAAATAGGGTGTAATATATCATATTTTTACACCCTATTTTCTTAAAATAGGGAATAAATTTGTTGACATTTAGTAAGTATTATTTATTTTACACTTGTTTTTTATCAAATGGGGTGTAAATTTGTTTGATTTAAATGTATAAATGTAATAGTTTACACCTGTTTTCTCTATAAAAAAAAAGGTGCAATATACCCTCTATTTACACCCATTTTAAAACAGATGTAAGTTCGTCAGACATTTCTCACCCTTTGAATTTACACCCTCTAATAACGGGTGTAAAATGAATAAAAAACGGGTGTAAATTCCTCTTTCTGCACTAGTGGCGTTCGTAGTTCCACCTAACTATGGGTGTAATTTGTATCTTGTTTAAAGCCCGAGATGCAAAGCTAAATAGATATTTGTATATCTTGTTAAAAGCCTAAGATGTGAAGCTAAAAGTTTTGTTGGTTGGAAAGAAAAGACAAATTATCATCTTAAAGAGAGATATCCCACTTATTCACCACAAACATTTTAAGAATATTATCATAAAATGTGTCACTTACATCACTTATATGGATTTAATCAACAAGTGTGCCTCTTGCATCACTTATATGGGAAACAAAATTTAATGTTTGATTTGAATTATGGTGTATAGAAGAGATATCTTCCTATAGAGATTACTTATGTCTCATCTTTGGGGAGAAGTTGAATTATTTGTATCTTGTTCAAAGTCCAAGATGTGAAGCTAAAAGTTTATTTGTATCTTATTCAAAGTCTAAGATGTGAAGCTAAAAGTTTATTTTTATCTTGTTCAATGCCCAAGATGTGAAGCTAAAAGTTTATTTGTATCTTGTTCAAAATCCAAGATGTGAATATAAAAGATTGGTTTGTATCTTGTTCAAAGCCCAAAATGTGAAGCTAAAAAGTTTGAGTATAATCTGAGAGGAGGCTGACTTAACTAAGGGAGTTTTGGATTGATGGTATCTTATATGAAGCCCAAGATGGAGGCTATGACTGCTTTTAAGAAGTTGAGGGTCCTTGTATGAAACTCAAGAGGAGACTAGGATACTTTTAGGAAGTCTAAGGGTCTTTGTATAAAACCCAAAAGAAGGCTAGGATGAAGTTGACTTCATCAAAGGGGAATTAGTGTTTGAACTAAGTTATGATTGAATGGATCCTAATGTTTGAACTGAGTCAAAACAAATGATGAGGTGTTATAAATGTCAATAGAAACTTAATATGAACAAGTATATGATAAATATTTAACAAGTATAAACATGGCTCTTCAAATTGCCCCTTAAAAATAATTTGATCCATGCTCCTCTGGTTTATAACAGAAATAAAATAGTCAGTATCCAACTATAAATTGAAATGTAAGTGAAACATCATTAAGAACATTATATAACTTGGCATTCTGATTCACTGTCAAATTAGTCATTAGTGAAAGTACAAAAGATGTATAAACTTCAAAGTAAACTCATTGAGGCTACAAATAAAGAGTAATGATGCTAAAATAATATGCGAAATAACCAAATCTTACAAACATACACAAATCCCGCCCCATTTCCTTCTCAAAAATCAAATGAAATAGAAAAGAAGAAAAAAGAAATAAAGTAACAGAAAGAGGCAAGAATATGAGATTGCATAATCTCTGTATCACTGTTCATAACTAAAAATAGCAAAAGAAAAAACAACATCAAGACTCAAAAATTTGATAGATGCCCCCTGATGAACTTCTCAATGTTCATCATCCCTGTACAACAAACTAGACCGGAGTAGCAAAACATGTTATAAGTGAACTGCGAGCACTCGTAATGCTCTTGAATTAGGAGAGAGCCTTCAGATCTTTTGTTTGAGAGTCACGTCGAGTATTCCAATAGATATTTTAGGAGTGTAGTGCTCATCAGTATCCACTTCTTCGATTTCCTGGAGTAGGGTTATGCGATATTCAATGTTAATCATAATCAAGAAACACTATTGATTTGACACAGTTTGTAATTATATTAAAACAATTAGGATAAAATGAGTAGCAAAAGGAAAGCGATTTTGACACAATTGCGGACATGACATTGAAAATAAAGCAAATTCAGTCACCTGAACAACATCCTCTCCCCTGACAACTTGCCCAAACACAATAAGCTTCTCATTAAGATCTGGGATCGGTGCAGTTGTAATGAAGAGGTCAAATCCTTTGTTGATGTGTTTGCCCTTGGATGTTCCAAGCATGAACGCTTCGTGTTTCATACTGGTGAATCAACATGATATCCATTAATCAGAAAACTATGCAACTCACTGGTAAATCACCACCAGAATGTCTATATCTCTATATATAAACAGCAAAAACCGGAAGAATAAGAAAACCTTGTAGGTTGCTTTCCTCTTAAGTTCCAATCAGCTGCTCCTGTTCCTTGGCCATCCCCTGCCTGAATCACATAGTGCTTAATTACACGCTGAAAAAGCATCCCTTTGAAGTGCCCTTTTTGACTGCAGACAAATCATAGTTTAGGTTGGAAGCAAACACAACTACAGTCTACAACAGCAAAAAAAAACTAGCCTTAAAACCCACTAAATTGGGTCATCTACTGGACCAAACGACGATATACTGTTTTATCATATATCACATCTTTATTCAACTCATTAATCTTAAGATCTTCCTTAATAGTTTCTTAGAATTTTTTTCTAGGTCTTCATGTCTTTAGTAATTTGATTACTCTCCATATGATCTATTCTCCATACTATATAAAATCTGGTATTCTACATGTCCAAATCACATAAGCCAGATTTCCACCATCTTTTCTGCGATAGAAACTACCTCAACTCTAATATTGTCATTTCTAAGCCTATTATGCTTAGTCTTACCACGCACCAGTGTTATCAATCCCGGTGGATAGCAGCGCTATCCCGAGAGAGCGGACCGGCTCGGAGACTGGCCGCTATGAAATCGCCCATCACGTAGTAAGGAGAAGCAGCCGCTTCTGGGTCACGGGAGCAGAGCAGGTTAAACCCCGCTTTCTGTTTTAAACGATGAAACCCCCAAAATACCTTTAAAAAAATACCTTTTGAGGGTATTCTGCCAATTTGAACTTTCAGCCCTAATATCCAATCTTCTTCTCTCATGTTCGGTTAGTCTTATGTGTTCCATCTTTCTCTTGTGTTTGCATCTGCGCTTTATGTGTTCCCTTCTTCTCTTCAGGTTGGTTGGTCTTTAAGTTCTTCTTTTCTTCTTTTAATCTTCTTCTTCCTCTATTCCTAACGGTAAATTTTCTTTTCTACTTCCTCTATTCCTCATGGTAAAGTTTCTTTTCTTTTTCCTCTATTTTTTTTCTTCAATAAAAATGTAATACTCTATTCCTCTTTTTGCCTAAAAATACAATATGTCTCCTTTTTTTATCTTTCTTAATCCAGCATTCCTCACTGATGTTTTTTTCTGAAGAATTGTTGATGTTGAATTTATTAAAAGTTTTTGATTAAGCATGTGCTTATCATGGGTATTGAGTTATTAGTTTAGTTTTACATTAACTATATGTTTATAGTTATTAATATTGATCATAATAATCAAATAGCAATCATCCCGCTATCCGCTATCCCATTTTTGGGGTCGACCACTCAACATTGTTATCCGCGTTTGATAACTCCACTACACACCCAAGCCCAACGCTACATCCCCATTTTCACTAAGTTTCTTTTATTCTCATATTGGTTATTTACTGTCCAGCACTCCACCTCATACAACATAGTCGGTACTCGCTCTAATAATTGTAAGATGAAATTTTCCCTTCGACTTGGGTGGTATTTTTGTATCCTATAAAACACTTCTGAACAACCTACTAAATATATTGATACCAACAAAGATATTCTAATTACCCAACAAAGATCGAATTTCCACCTATCGTATATCACAGCAATATCTGAAGTTGACAAATTCTTCTACTCCAAGTCTAACCAGACCCAAACAATTCATCTTCCATATTATAAATTTGTAGGAAAAAAAAGTACTTACCATAAGTCAATAAATTCATCAACAGCTTCAGGAGCACTTTCCTTGTACAGTTCTACTATTATTGACCCTTTAGAGGTATTTAAAACCTATAATCATGAAAAAGAAATAAATCATGTAATAGATAAAATTGCATACGAACATTCTAAACTTTGTTGAAGACTTATTTCACAAAAGAATTATTTAAAGAATTGAACTGCAGCAGTATGGAAAATGAAACTCACAGCATATCCAGGTAGTTCAGATTTCTTCGAGTCTGGAAAACTATTTTCACCCTACAAAATTAGATTCACTTCGATAATAACTCTATATGGGAAAACCCAATCACACATGCATAATAGAAGCCCTTAAGATAAAAGGGTATATACACTTTGAAAGCATGTCAGATAACAAGAAAATACAGAAGGGCCGAGGAGTCATGAAAAACCCTTTATATGCAATTAAAGATGTACCTCGTCAGATAATGTCGAGTTATTTTCTAATTGCAATCTTGATCTGAAAACAAGTAAGAAATAAATTGTTAGGTAACAGATAATGACCTATATAAGAAAACAGAAACAATCCTGATGCAAACCAATAATGACCTTATCTGAAACCATACAACTAATGCTTGTTCAATTCAAACTCAACTCAAAAAATATGCTGAAACACAATGAAAAATTGGAAACAATGTGCATATTGCTTAACAAAAAAAACACAAAATCTGCCAGAATTTGAGCATAAACCAAAGAGACGTCAGAGTAAAGCTAAAGGTTCAACTTCAACCACCACAATAGACAGGGATAGTTCAATCAAGATGGCAGTAAAATAAAGCCTCCAAGCAACAAAATAAAACTTTCAGAAATTTCTCTATCCTATAGCAAAATAGCATCGCAAATAATATCAGGTATTCCAGAGCAGCAAGTGTCCATGAAGCTGGTATGAAGCACTGACACCAGACACCAGAAACACGACTCTGGCACTAACACATTGACACCACACTGGTAATAATTTCAAAAAATGAATAAACTAAACATAATCAAAAATGTCGGTGTAAGTTCCAGACACCAAAACTGACACATTTTTTTCGGAGGTGGCAGTGCTACAAAGGTCTAAGTCTAAATACACCGCATATCATTTCTCACACTAAGAAATCTCCTTCACTTCTATAACAAAAAACCCGCAACTAACCTGTTGGACCAATGTCTGTATGTAGCCAAAAGGAAAAACCCAACCAAGACAAGAACCAAAGCATAAAATATAATACTGGCCGCGCTAATGCGAGAAGGTCCCTTCTTCCTTTTGCTTTGCTGTAACAGAGCCTGAGGCTTGATCCTAGCCATTTAGCCTAAAGAGCATCATCATAAACAAAATCAAAGGTTAAAACTCAAAAATTCTACTCAATCAAAAGAAAAACATCATGATCATAACAACAATTAACCAGAAAAACAACCAAAAAAAACTGAATTAATTCAATCCCAATATAATCCAAATCTTAATCAAATCAAAAACCAACAAAAACCCACTACACAAAATTTGAAATTTTCAACATATCTGTTAATCTACAGACTTTTGCTAAAGGAAATTCTTAATCGAGAGAAATCCTACTCATATGATCTAAATTCTAATACAAATTAAGATCCAACAAAATGGGGAGAGTTGAATCCACTAAGATTAGGGCAAAGACATAAACTTGAATAAGAAAGGATTAAGAAAAGGAAAGAAAAATAGACATTAATTAATTATTAGAATCCAAAAATGGAATAAAGCAACTACCGAATTTCCTAGTTTAGGGGTGAAAGAAAACAAGAGAGAAAGAGATGGAACATACGAGATATTTTGCGGTGAAGTGAAGTGGAGTGAATGGATCGTAGAAGAAAGGAAGTTGGGTTTTTACGCAAGAGGGAAATCGACGCGCGTTTGTGCTTCGTTTCAACGATGAAATGGAGAAAATTGGTGTATAATATTGAAATCAAGACTCGGACCAGTTTTCCAATGTTGGGACTTGGGGTCACATTTTATCATTTTCTAAGGATTTATGGCAAGTTTTTTTTTAAAATCATTTTTATAATTTTATATATCTTTATTTAAAAATAAATAATTAACTTAAATAATTTTTAATAAAATATTATTTTAAATATTTCATCTTTTTACTATAAATTGTTTTAGATATCAAAATTTTCAAAAATAAATCACTTAAATTTAAAATTATTTTGAATAATTTTTTATAAAAATTATTTTTGAGATATATCGTTTTAAAAAATTATGTAATTTTGATTATAAGATACAAGTAGGACTTCACCCCATTTGAGGACAAGTGATCTTTGTCTTCAACTAATCTCTAATCGTTTGATATAATTGAACAACAACCACTTTGTGGTGTTGTATCCTACTGTTAGCTCCTAATTTCGACACCTAGTTGATTTCAGGAAGCATTGACTTTAGCATCATGTTTTTTTGGAAGAAATAAAAGGCTTCGACTAAATCAAAGTTGAAGAAATCTGAGTCGGAGATATAGGGAATATAAGGACGTGGACTTAGAATATTTTCTAAGTATAAGAAATGTGTTTCGATTGGGCATTCTTGGGAATGGTAAACGTGCAGTAGTTGACTTCCAATGTACGGGAAAAATGGCATCTAGTCAAGGGAACACAAGTAATCCTAATCCACATACAACTAGGTCGAATCCTCAACCAAGCAGTTCGACTGCTCCAAGCACCAACATCAATCCACAAGATATTCCTAGAAGCGATGCGGTGCCTCCCCCAAATCCTTCGACAGGAGGATCAACAACACCAACCATGGTGTCGGAACCAGTTTCTTCGATGGCAGGAACAGGGGGAATGATATATAGACCTTATAATCAACCATTGTTGGAATACATTGGAGCAAATCCTCAAACTCCACCACCAAACACAACAATGTTTAGGTCTTTCCCTCCCCCAGGGTTTTCACAACCTTTTCCTAGGAACCCAGCCTATGACATGCCAACAACGGTGATGCAAACTCTATGCAACTCGCTTGCGGTATTTTTAGAAAATGTGTTTTCTTCGCCCTTACAAGAATCAGGATTTGGAGTAAACATGGGTCAAAATTGTCTAACCATAGGGTTAGGATATTCTGCTCAGGGTTCTGGCTTGACAAGTGAATCTGCAGCCTATTTAAGGCAACAAATGGATGAAAGCAATATGCAAATGGTATAAACTTTGTCTCAAACCATGGGGGAGGTTTTTCAACCTTTGATTCAAAGTACCACTCAAACCAATCAGTAGTTTGTAATACCTCGTATTTTAGTTAAACGCTTTAGATAATATTAATTAAGATTAATAGGGTTTCAGTGTGCTCTGAGAGTTTTCAATTAAAATAATTAGAGCCACCAATGAACTTAAATTAATTAATTAAGTATTATCTGACTCGGAGGTTTTATTAAATATTTGACTCGAAGACATTTTTGGATACTCTCCAATTTGACTAGTTAGTGTTACTAACTGATAGATAATTGTTATTTTTATAAAAAGAGAGAAAGAAGGGTTTATAAGAAAGAAAGAAGAAGAAAGTTAGGAAGGGAAAAAAAGAAAAGAAGATAAGAGAAGGAAGAAAGGAAGAAAGGAAATGAGAGAAGAAGAGGAAGAAAAACCCTAGAAGAGGAAAAAGCTTGGATCATCACCATTCTTCATCAATCTTCATCATCTTCATCAAACTCCTCTTCATTGTCAAGGTGGGTTCTAGTTAGTACTTTTGTTTTAAAAGTTTTCTTGAGTTTAGGGTTTTAGGTGAATTTGATAAAATTTCTAAACAATGAAATCTAACGGGTAAAATGCTGAAATAATCGGATAGAATAGTCGGGTTACATGTATGTTAAACCTACTATGATTATTTGGATGATCCATAGTGTTCCATTGAGTTTTATGATGAATTTTGGGGTTTTTTCTTCATAAAAACGCGTCCAGGAACTGCTACTGTTCGCTACGGTCCGCGTAGCAAAAACAGGGGATTTTGCCACTGACTGAGTTCGCATAGCGAAGCCAGGTTCGCATAGAAAAGTCCCCTACGCGGGGAAAATATTGCGCCTCTTGTTTTAACCGCAACGTTTGAATCGTAAGTCGGTTTCGGTCCCCGTTCGAAGCGTTGGAAAGTTATGACAACGTACTATCTAATGGTGAGATAAAATATTGAGTTAGAAGTGAAATTAATTAATTTGTGAGATTAATTAATTTATGAGATTTAATTGATTTTAGTATGAATTAAATGTGTGAATTGATTAATTGTGGTATTAATCAATTTGTGGAATATATATTAAATCATGAAGATTGAGTGAAAGTAGAGACAATGAGATTATTGTGGGATTAGTTTAATTGTGATAATTAAATTAAAATGTTATATTATATGTTTGATGATTTATATAATTAAAGGCATCAAGAATGGAGAAAGAATGAGGAAATCTTACCATAAACCAATAGTATGGCCTAGTAATGTAACTAGAAATTGTTAGATGGTATAACTTGTGAGATGTTTAGAACTATCCTAGGTTGATGCAAAACAGTTGGCGCGTATTACACAATGTCCTTCGTAAAGTCTTGAGTAAGTCTTGAGGTGGGTATTACATTGAGTCCCATGGGAAGCATCCGTAAAGGGGTTGAGGTATCGTTGGTGAGGTGATGGTAGTGACTTGAGGTGGGTATTACATTGAGTCTCATGGGAAGTCTTGCTCGAGTAAAGGCTTGAGGTGGGTGTTACACTGAGTCCCATGGGAAGTATGGTTAAAGCTTGAGGTGGGTATTACACTGAGTCCCACTAGAAGCATGGTTTAGGCTTATGGTGGGTATTACACTGAGTCCTACAGGAAGAATGGTTTAGGATTTTGGTGGGTATTACAATGAGTCCCACGGGAAGCATGGTAGTGACTTGTGGTGGGTATTACACTGAGTCCCATGGGAATTCTTTCCCGGTGAAGTCTTGAGTAAGTCTTGAGGTGGGTTATGTTGAGTCCCATAGGAAGCATCCGTAAAGACTTAGGTAGTGACTTGTGGTGAGTATTACACTGAGTCCCGCGGGAAGTCTTGCCGATAACATTTACGATGGGTATTCCATGGAATTCCACGTAAGGTGTTGAGAGCGTGTATGGACTTTTCTATCTTGTCTTGGTTCCTTGTAGAGAAGTGACCAAAGACCCGAGTAGTGGATGGATTCGAACCTTTAGAGTCGAGAGAACTCTAAGATAGGGAACTCACTGAGATGTTGATATTTCACCCCACTACTATTGTTGCTTTTCAGGTTTCTTTTGCAGGTTGATTTACAAGTGGAGCTATGCTCGGGATGTTTCAAGAGAAGCATAGATTTAGTTTCTGCTGTGTATTCTTATCTTTGTACAATAATGGATATTGTATTGATCTTAGTATTTTATTTTAGTATAATTTCCATGTCTTGTACCATAGTGTTATTGTATTTAGAATTGGTCAAGAATGTGAATTGTACTATTAGGAACTTATGATGGTGTCAGTACCAAATAAACTCTTGTATAATGATATTCTAGGTATTTATTATATGAAATGTTACAGTTGGTATCAGAGCAGGTCGTATCCTCGACCTATCCTTGAAACATCATAAATAAATCTTTCTTGCCTCCTAAGTGTGTCTTGCCGACATGATTCTTAATATCATATTATATAGTATTGGGTTTGATCAACCTAATGTTATGTATGTGATAGGTAGAATCATGGTTGTACGACCATGAGGACTCTGAAGTGTTGTCATAACTTATGCTGTGAGAGTAGGCTCAAGCCAAGAGTTAGCAGAGGGAGCTTTGGTCAGCTCAGTTGGAGTCTTCTTAAGAGTTGTTCTTCCTATAACATGGAGTTGGAGATTAATGTGTTGTTCGAGAAATCCTTTGGAATGGGTAGAGTCTGAAAGGTACATATATCTACAGGATGAGTGGTCAGTGTATCAAGGAATACATAAAGTCACTGGTAGATCAATATTGGTCACGGGTATGGACAAGAGTGTTGAGAAATCTCATTCCATGAAAAGGGAAGATGCTTTGTAGAACGTGTGACGTAAGGTTCGGGAGTGAGTTAATTGTTAGTATTTCAGTTCTAAGGTTGCAGTGGCATATTAGATAAACAAAAGTACTTCGAGGAATGTATTCGGATGATACCTCACGGATGGATAAAAGTTACAAATTAAGAATGTTCATTTTCTTTTGGGAACCTAAAGTTGCGGTGAAGCGTGAAGAGAAACACGAGGATGTGATTACATGTTTCAAGTGAGACATGTATACCCCGGGCGAAGAGTGGAAGATTAGAGTTGTATATTCGGTTATGACAGAGGAGACAAGTTTAGAGTAATACATCAGGGCGTTATATTTAGTAAGGGATCATTTCAGAAATGTTGAATTACCCAAGGAATGGTATAAGGTATAATACTGGAGGAAGAATAAGCTTTACTTAGTAACATGAGGTGTATTTGGTATGGACTTGATGAAGTTGTGATAAGTGATAGAGTAAGCACCTTGGATTTGGGATAATTCTAGTAAGATGAATTATGTTATGGTATGAGAGGATTACCGCAGAGCGTGAAGTAACACGATATGGAAACAATATTAACAATACAATATGAGAAAGTGATAACGGGACATATTTCTTGGACGAATGTACAATGGAGTTGTTAAGATGTTGTTGAAACTAAAGTTAAGGAAGTATAATCAATGATGGTTCACCCATTAGGACTCTGGTAGTGTGATTACTATATGTGTGGAATCATTTGTTGATAATTGTTATAACTTTTGGACGTGATTGGAATGAGTTTGGGAGGTTTAGGTAGCAATGAAAACCAGAATTTTGCTTTTGTATTTGAAGTAATCAGATTACCCTCTAGGTAGTACCCGGTTACAAAATTGTCTTTCTAAATCTCTTTTAGTGTCTGGAAGTCCAAGTTTGCACCGAGTAATCAGTTACCCTCCTGGTAGTAACCGGTTACCATTGTTAAGTTTTGAAAACTTGTTTTTCTAAGATTCTTATTTTTGACTTGAGTGCCCGGTCGAAGCGTTCTTGGTACCGATAGAAAGTTGTAGAGACATTTTATGTAATGATTAATAGAGGGTAAGGGAACCCCGGTTAATACGTAAGTAGAGACAACAAGGTTCTTCAGAGGAGTGTTTTACCTCAGTTTTCTAGTGTGAGGGAAAACTTCTATAATTTGTGATTGATTGGAATATTTGGAATTTATCTCTAGAGGGATTAAGAATGCTATTTTATTTTTCTCGCCAAGGAATTAAAGAGAGAGGACAAAGTGGTATGCTAAGAAATGAGATGTTCATTGTTTTGTTTTACCCGATAAGGATTGTGTGTTGGATTTTGTTTATGGACAAACCAAGTGCTAGCTTGTGACTAAAAACCCTTTTTGGTGTCGACATTGTCGTTTTCTACTAGCGTCGTTGTACGGGTGGAGTCGAACCATTCCATTGAGTATTTGTGTTCTGACCGTAACAGAATGGTAGTTCTACTTCGTCACTTGTCTGAAGTATGTCATTGGTTTGTTGTATCTTGTTTTGTATTACCTTGAGTTGTGAGCGGTGGGTGAGTGTTATACATGTTTAGAAACCGCGAGTGAGAATCATCTTGCAAGTTAGTATGGACTAGATTGATAATTTGAAGTTGGATTATTTGTCAACAAAAAGGAACACGTTTAGTTGTGTTCGACCGTTTAGCCTCAGATAGGTAATCGATTGACACATGACTTTTGTGGAGGACTTTAGAGGATCGTACTTTCTGAAATGTAAGTCCGTTTTGGCTTCCATTTGAAGTGTCAGAGGATAAAGTGTTAGACTTTCTTTTGAGCATGATTGCTAGGCAGTAAATGATTTGAATTTTTGGTGTGTCGTCGTTGCAACTACTGAGGACCTAAATTGCGAAGTTATAAGAGACTCATGAAGTGTTAATCTTCCAAGAAGCGTTTTGATATCTGAATTATTGAGTGAATAAGAGATGAACAATTGGTCAGTTCTAGTATCGTTAATTCTTAACATCAGTTATAGACTCTATAAGAGTAATATCAAATATGTGCAGTTGAGTCGTACTTAGAAATATGGATTTTCAAGTTACCTTCTAGGTAAGAGTGAGAGATGAATGTTCCAAAGTTAAGCATGTAAATTGAATTGTTTAAGGAATGAGACCCTTGAGAGAAATGAATTTGAACGAGAAGTTTTGTGTGGTCTTCCAAGGTGAGTATGTGGAATATTGTATGCAATAGGCAAGTGTTATGGAAATTCGCAAGTATACTAAGGATGATTTAAGTTTGGTACTGGTGACTCACTAATGATTGTAAGTTTTGTGACATTACTATGTTCTTATTAATAGAGACCTTGTGTCAACAGAAACCTTGAGTGAATAGAATCCTGTGAAGAGGATTGACATGGAGTATAGTAACCATGGTAGCTTTGTTAAAGCTGAGTTGGATAAATTGTTTCGAGTTTAGAAGGGAATCAGAATTGTATCAGTTATGATTGCAACAATACAACCTCTGTATCTCTGTCATTGGAGAGTTTGGACCGATGTTATTATTGTGTGGTTGACAAATAAGTTGTTTTATCCCTGAATGTCTGCAAGTTTTGTTCCGTTGGTTGGTAAGAACTCCAATAGATAAGTGTGTTCTTCGCAGACTATCAACTATCTGGTATTGTTGGGAATTCTTGGTATCCCCACTGTTGGACCTTGAGAGCATAGTGGAAGGAGACAGATGAAAGAGTTCAGTCGGATTATTAAGAATCAGAAGAGATTTAATATAAGTATAGAGGTAAGAAAATTTTGTTCTAAGTGTGTTGTCTATAGTAAGATACTGAAAGGATGGGGTGTCAGATGTAAATGGTTACAGTGTATGATGTCGGACCAAGTGGAATTGGTACAGAAGTTTTTTTACAACTTTTTAGATGGTTTTAGTAATTGAAGGATTTTAATAAGAGCTTTTGCTGGAAATTTGTGCGTAGATAAGATTTCACTAAGATACCTTGTGGAGTTTTGTCGAGTGTTTGTTGTCCCAAAATCAAGTTGGAGTGTTATGCTTTGTGTTATGAATCAATGGAAGGAATTAGAGTGGTATGCTTCTCTGAAGGAGAGATGAGCCTGAGTGGTTCAGTGTGAAACAACAAATGAATTGCGGAAATGGTAAGTTAGAAGTTAACTTATGTTGGAACAAGCGTATGAGTAAGGATGTGAAGTTTGATTTATTATGAAATAAGGACTTTGAGCCGCGAAGTCAAATTGGAAATTTGAATATGTCAGAATAGGTAGGAAAAGTAAGGATAAGTATGGATCTAAGACAGTGTTGTAAACTGTTGTTGTTGTTGAGTAAAGGAAATTCGAGGATGAATTTCAATTTAAGGAGGGGAGGATGTAATACCCCGTATTTTAGTTAAATGCTCTGGATAATATTAATTAAGATTAATATGGTTCCGGTGTGCTCTGAGAGTTTTCAATTAAAATAATTAGAGCCACCGATGAACTTAAATTAATTAATTAAGTATTATCTGACTCAAAGGTTTTATTAAAAATTTGACTCAGAGACATTTTTGGATACTTGTTGAAAGCATAAATGAGTAAGGGTTTAATTGTCGATCCACAGAGATTGTTTTATGATATTTATATCGTTCTACAATTGCTTAAGTTTTAGACTCAATGGTAACAAAAGGGGTTTTAGTGTTTGTATCGAAAATAGACTTGTTCATTCAAATAAATTCTAAGAGTTAAAAGTATTGGTTTGTAAAAGATTCTTAAAAGCATATGTCAAAGTTAGGGTTTGATAGGTTTATTTGCATATATAGTTTTGATCAAAAGATAAACTCATTTCAACAATGAACACATTCACAATATCCTCTCATAATGTTTATTTCTAACACAAAATGTGAACTTTACCATTTTGATCCATTGATGATTTCTCACTCAATCTATCAAAATGGTAACATTTAGGTTCAATACAAAGTGAACTCCAAAGCCCATAACTATCTCTAGCTTATGGTATTTAGGTGATGAAAACCTAGGTAAAATGTTGGCCATATCTCTCAATCATGAAGCAACACAAAAGAGTTTGTCATAAAAATCAAAGTTTTCATCATATATTCATCATCAAGAGTTT
Source organism: Lathyrus aphaca (assembly GCA_963966055.1). Classification (NCBI taxonomy): domain Eukaryota; kingdom Viridiplantae; phylum Streptophyta; class Magnoliopsida; order Fabales; family Fabaceae; genus Lathyrus; species Lathyrus aphaca. Next base: position 86,329,341 of record OZ014520.1, read on the forward strand.
ATACAAAAGGATCAAGGCCTATACATACAAAAATAGAACCTATCTACCTTCTAACATTGACATACTATGGGTTTAGCTTTCCATTTCCATGGAAGCTTCCAACAAAAGATGAAGATGAAGAAGATGGAGCATTAATGACAATGTCTTGACTTTAAATGCATCCAATCTTCTTAGAATAAAGTGAAAAAGTGTGGACCGGAGAAGTTTGGGTGAACCAAAATTTTTTGGTTGTTATTAATTTGGTGTGTTCTTTGTTTTTCAAAAACCTTTGAACCCATTTTTGAATCATTGGCCTTATAAATTTATCCCTTTCTTTTTAACCATTGCCTCATTATAACATTGAAAAGCCTTTTTGATCTTTGTTTCCTCTATGTTTCCTTGTGAATTTGAAGATACTTGCATGAATTGTTCTGGATGTTAGAAATATTACAAATGAGAGTGATTTGTCCCTTTTTGATATTGATGCTTGACTTAGTTAAGTATTTAGGTGATTCTCTTATGAACATTCCATTGCATTTGTTGGTAGCTTGTCATTTGTGTTTAGAAATTAGTTCATGATTATGTTGTAGTTCTTTGAGAAGCCGGTTGTTACTCGTAAGCAAGACCTTCGGTTTGAACCATTTTGTTTGGTGTGTTTCACTTGTTTAGTTTGTGCTCACTTATTTAAAAAGAATTCACTTTTGTTTGAGGACAAACAAAGAAACAAGTTGGGGAGAGTTGATAAGTGCATATTAGTGTTATTATTTAGTAGATTTTTTGGCACTTTTCAAGGGTTATTTTGATCTCTAATGCTTTTTCCCCTTGGTTTATTATACTTATTCATAGTTTAATTTTAGCATTTTCAAAGCATCATTTATTTAACTTTAGTTTTTGTGATTTTAGGTTACACTGTGGAAATATGAAGCAAATTTCATCAAGACCTTCTTTGGGAAGTTTTGGAAGATTTTGAAGGATCCTTGCTTGCTTCAAGGTCGCTCAGCGAGCTCCCAGCGAGTTTTCCAGAGATATTTTCGCTCAGAGAGGCCTTTTGTCGCTCAGCGAGCTGGTGCTTTTAATGAACTCTCGCTTAGCTAGCAAATCTCGCTCAGCGAGACCTGCGAATTCTGTTTCTTTATAAGCATTTGTTTCATTATTTTCTTAAAAATGTAAATTTGGAGACTTGACCTAAATATTCCTTAAACACTTTTTCACTTTGTTCTAAGAAGATTGGGTGCATTTAAAGTCAAAACATTGTCATTAATGCTCCATCTTCTTCATCTTCATCTTTTGTTGGAAGCTTCCATGGAAATGGAAAGCTAAACCCATAGTATGTCAAGGTTAGAAGGTAGATAGGTTATATTTTTGTATGTATAAGCCTTGATCCTTTTGTATAAACTCTTGATGATGAATATATGATGAAAGCTTTGATTTTTATGACAAACCCTTTTGTGTTGCTTCATGATTGAGAGATATGGCCAACATTTGAGCTAGGTTTTCATCACCCAAATACCATAAGCTAGAGATAGTTATGGGCTTTGGAGTTCTCTTTGTATTGAACCTAAATGTTACTATTTTGATAGATTGAGTGAGAAATCATCAATGGATCAAAATGGTAAAGCTCAAATTTTGTGTTAGAAATAAACATTATGAGAGGATATTGTGAATGTGTTCATTGTTGAAATGAGTTTATCTTTTGATCAAAACTATATATGCAAATAAATTTATCAAACCCTAACTTTGACATATGCTTTTAAGAATCTTTTACAAATCAATACTTTTAACTCTTAGAATTTATTTGAATGAACAAGTCTATTTTCGATACAAACACTAAAACCCCTTTTGTACCATTGAGTCTAAAACTTAAGCAATTGTAGAACGAGATAAATATCATAAAACAATCTATGTGGATCGACAATTAAACCCTTACTCATTTGTGCTTTCAACAAATTTACTTTGTTACCGGGGGACATGCCATCGTCTTTGGGGGGTGCAGGTGGTGCGGGTGCAGGTGCAGATACATATAAGTGCAGGTGTTGGTGTCGATGATGCAGTTGATGATGATGATGATTATGATGATAGCTCGAGTTCCTTTGAGTGATGTCTTCTGGACGGTTTGATGGACCGGTTTATGTTGTTTTAGTGTTTTTCTTTCGTTTATATTATTTCCTTTTTGTTGAGATATTGTGAATTCTGACCATCCGGGCGGATGTGTCTTGTTTTATTGTTGGTTTGAATTGTTTCCCATCCGGGCGGATGGTGTAATTTATCATTTTGGATTAATGAACATTCGGGCGGATGCATTTTGGTTTTAAAATTTTTTTTGTCGTAGTTAACATCCGGGCGGATGCATTGTTTTTATTACTTGGTGTACAAAATTTTTGTGTTTGTCTTATCTTTAAGGTGGAATTTTGTTGGAAGTGAATGCATTTTTGTGATCTAAGCGTGTAGCTTCACCTTCTTGGATGGTGATGATAAAATTCCGTAAGTTGCGCGAGAAAGGTACTTCGTTCGCACCTTTTAGAAAATAACATGTTTACGAACTAGTTGCTTTTCACAATTTATAGTTTACTTCACTTTGCATAAATGTTCATTTGAGAATCAATTAGGACAAAACCACATAGTGAGCGACTTCCATTGTTCACAAATTTTAGCGTGATTGTAATTATTGCGAACTCGTTCGATTCATGCTTGTATCATGCATTCTTTGGTTAATTTTGGAAACTTGCAAATGATCTAGGCATTGCTTAAAATTGAGAAAAACCATCCATTCCTTTAGGCTTTAGTCACCGGTGAGTAGTGCGAGAATTTGTTAGCCGACTTTGAGCCTTCACACAACTAGAATGAATCACAATTGTCGGTAAAAATGTCGAATTATCATCTTTTGGTAATCATTGTCGTGAAATTGAAAAGAAAAATTCAATGAGATTCATTCTAGTTTGTTGTAATTATGTTTACACTTTCACACCCTTGCTTGAACACTTTTTGAGAAGAACATTGTCCAATTTTATAGTATCTTTTAAAGTTGGGGAGAGTTGTTGGTGGAAAAAAAGGATGGATGATATTGGTGCCTCTTGTGAAAAGATAGAAAAAAATTGATGAATGAATGAATTGAGAATTGTATTGCACTCATTGTTAGAGTTGCGTGAAAATGAAAGAAAATATTCATTCGATTAAGAGGAAAACTCTTGAATAGGGGCACCACACAAAAAAATTGAGGAAAAAGAAAAAGAGAAAAAATGTGGATAGGAGAAGTTTTGGGGAACCAAATTTTTTTGGTTGTTATGATTTTGGCGTTTTCTTTGTTTTTCAAAAACCTTTGAACCCATTTTTGAATCATTGGCCTTATAAAATTTATCCCTTTCTTTGTAACCCTTGCCTCATTATAACATTGAAAAGCCCTTTTGATCTTGGTTTCCTCTATGTTTCCTTGTGAATTTGAAGATACTTGCATGAATTATTTCGGATGTTAGCAATATTACAAATGAGAGTGATTTGTCCCTTTTTGATATTGATGCTTGACTTAGTTAAGTATTTAGGTGATTCTCTTATGAACATTCCATTGCATTCGTTGGTAGCTTGTCATTTGTGTTTAGAAATTAGTTCATGATTATGTTGTAGTTCTTTGAGAAGCTGGTTATTACTCGTAAGCAAGATCTTCAGTTTGAACCATATTGTTTGGTGTGTTTCACTTGTTTAGTTTGTGCTCGCTTATTTAAAAAAAATTCACCTTTGTGTGAGGACAAACAAAGAAACAAGTTGGGGAGAGTTGATAAGTGCATATTAGTGTTATTATTTAGTAGATTTTTTGGCACTTTCAAGGGTTATTTTGATCTCTAATGATTTTTCTCTTTGTTTCTTATACTTATTCATATTTAGTTTTAGCATTTTCAAAGCATCATTTATTTAACTTTAGTTTTTGTGATTTTAGGTTACATTGTGGAAATATGAAGCAAATTTCATCAAGACTTTCTTTGAGAAGTTTTGGAAGATTTTGAAGGATCCTTGCTTGCTTCAAGGTCGCTCAGCAAGCTCCCAGCGAATTTTCCAGAGATATTTTCGCTCAGCGAGGCCTTTTGTCGCTCAGCGAGCTAGTGTTTTTCATGAACTCTCACTCAGCGAGACCTGCGAATTCAGTTTTTTTATAAGCATTTGTTTCACTATTTTCTTATAAATGTAACTTTGGAGACTTGACCTAAATATTCCTTAAACACTTTTTGACTTTGTTCTAAGAAGATTGGGTGCATTTAAAGTCAAGATATTGTCATTAATGCTCCATCTTCTTCATCTTCATCTTTTGTTGGAAGCTTCCATGGAAATGGAAAGCTAAACCCATAGTATGTCAAGGTTAGAAGGTAGATAGGTTCTATTTTTGTATGTATAGGCCTTGATCCTTTTATATAAAATCTTGATGATGAATATATGATGAAAGCTTTGATTTTTATGACAAGCCCTTTTGTGTTGCTTCATGATTGAGAGATATGGCCAACATTTGACCTAGGTTTTCATCACCCAAATACCATAAGCGAGAGATAGTTATGGGCTTTGGAGTTCACTTTGTATTGAACCTAAATGTTACCATTTTGATAGATTGAGTGAGAAATCATCAATGGATCAAAATGTTAAAGCTCGCATTTTGTGTTAGAAATAAACATTATGAGAGGATATTGTGAATGTGTTCATTGTTGAAATGAGTTTATCTTTTGATTAAAACTATATATGCAAATAAACCTATCAACCTTTAACTTTGACATATGCTTTTAAGAATCTTTTACAAACCAATACTTTTAACTCTTAGAATTTATTTGAATGAACAAGTCTATTTTCGATACAAACACTAAAACCCCTTGATCTTACCTGATCAGGAGCGCCTTCCAACAATTGGGTGCGAACAACAAATGGATGGAATGGACGGGGTGTACCTGCAAGGCGCACCGATGCCAAAGTTAATAGAGGTACAACAATAGGTAAGTTGGAAGAGTTAAATCAGAATATCTGACATTTTAGTGAAAAGGGTATTTATAGTGAGCCCCCAGCGCTGGGCCAAGGTCCTTCTTTGGGATGGATCAGCTAGGCCCAAGGAAGAACTGCCAAGGAACGCGTAAAGAGCGTGAAGACCTAGCTAAGTGGTCTGGTCCTTGGTCCAACTGCCCCTATCTTTCAGGAGATAATGGGGGACAGTTGGGTGACGTGGCAAGTGAACTGGAAGAACTGTTCTTTGCCCGTTCCGAGTGTGTGCCCGACACGTGGAACGTATGCCCGACCGTTAAGCAACTCCACCCGTCCAACGAGTGTACCTGCCTGAGCGTATGGGCATCTACTCGATGTATTGGGCCGTAGCCCAATATAGTCTGGAGGCCCAGTCCGGAACAGGAGCCCCCCAAGTCAAGTCTCCTGGCCGGAGCGATGGGTTATAAAGTAGTCGGGTGCAAATGCGTCAAAGAAGGTGTCGGGCATATGCCCGTGTCGAACATGGTGTTTGTCAAACCACTGCAAGCGCCGTTGAAGTCGTCGGGCATGTGGCATTCACGGAGGTCGAGGATGTCTCTTTGTAGTCGGGGAGATTTGTAGTCGCTCGACGTCGTTCAGGATTCCCTTAGACTGACGTGTCTCGGCATTAATGGTGTGTCGCTTCGTATCTCGTGCTAGCGCCGACGTAGGGTCTAGGTAATGATTACCTAGCGCGTTCGTCCACGCGCTTTTTTATTATATAAGGGGGTTGATCCACTTCATTTCAACTTTTCGCTCTCACGTTTAACTGGAAGCTTTGAGAAGAAATCTTCCTCCACCCGTCTCCGCCGTCTGCACCACCGCTTTTTGCCCGCGCGCAACCGTCTTCTCCTCGTCTTCATCATGTCAGGTAACAACCACAACCTCTCTTTTTACGTGTTCTTTCGTTTGGTAAGTAGTGAAATGCATGATTTTTCTGTGTAGAGTAAGCAAGGGTTAGGCTCCCCTTCAACGATTTCCAGATGGGGGTCTTCAGGTGGCTCAGATTGGCGCCCTCGCAGCTGCATCCGAACGCCATCGCTTTCGTCCGAGCGTTCGAGCTAGTTTGCCGCTTCCTTGGCATTGGGTGCACTCTGCCCCTCTTCTTCCATATCTTCCACCTACAGCGGTCGGGTGTCCGGGGACGTCACAACTGGGTGTCTCTAAAACAACCAGTGAGGTTATTCAAGACTTACGTCGATTCTGCCCGACTTTTTAAGGGGCGGTGGTATACGGTGAAGTCGCTCACTCGATTTGACCTCAACTCCCTTTATTATTACAAGCGCGACGCCAATGGTGAGGAAAAACTTATGTTGACGATCCCCTTAAGATGGCAGCCCGACCATTTAAACCTATCGACCAGCCACTACCAGGTCAAATTCTCGAGCATGGAGGTTGGGGATAGACTGGCGTACAAGAGGCTGGTGGAGTATGTATAGAGCTTCAGTCTGGCGGTCTGGGTGGACCGGCAAAACAACCCCTATGTCGAAGAGGCCGGGATGCCTATTCACGAAACCTGCCTCATAAACACCAGGGCTTTGCTCGCGTGTGATACGGACGAGGAGGCCGTGGAGTTGTTGCGTAGGTCTTTCTGGCTTATTTTCTTTTCTTGGTCTGGTGCCCGTTTAGCTGATGTTTTACTTGTTTTTGTTTTGCAGGAACTATGCCCGCCCATCGTGAACGAGTGTTAAAGCTGGCGAACTAGGCTGGGCCCCGGACAGGGTCCCAAAAAAGAAAAAGAAAGTGACACCCCGTGTCCAGGAGGTAGCTACTGAGCTCGGGGTAGGCAGTTCTGGTACTCCCAGCCCGGCCACCAACTCCCCTCAAGCCGCTGCTCAACAAACCTCCCCGATACAGATACGGGATAGTCCTTCGGCCTCCACCTCTCCTCTTCTGAAATGGAATCGTCTAGATAGGGATCTTGCCCGGTCTACTGCTGTAGGAGGCAACAAATCTGGTGCTCTTGGGAGTTATCTGCTGCCTCCTTGCTATCTGGAGCGGGACTTCTTTCAGTCTGAGGGTTCTGTCGTGGTGGCGGCGCCTGAGGCGAGGGCCATTCTTAACCAAGATGCGGTCACTAGGCGGAAAGACCTGGCTGGGGATTTAGCAGTCGTCATCCGAGTGATGGAAACCGCCATGGTCCTGTCCGAGACTGTTGTGTCCACAGCTACATTGGAGGATGTCCTTGTGGCTGCTCGAGCTGAGAAGGATAAGCTGTCAAAGGACCTGTCCGACTACAAGGAGGAGCACCAGCTTCAGACAGGGTTGAGGTCGAAGCTAGAGGAGGTGAGTCTCGAGCGGGACACCCTGAAGGCTGAGAAGAAGAGTCTGGAAGATCAAGCCGCCAAGCTCAAGAAGGCGATTGAGGAAAATGTGCTACTCCGTGCCCGAGTTGCACTGCTTGAAGGCACAGTCCGTCCCCGGGACGATGAAACTGAAGAGGAGCTTGCCCTTCGCACCCGGGGCGAATTGGTCGGTCAAATCCGCGAGCTTAACAAGGAATTACTTGTGATGTTCAAGGATGTGTTCGACAATGCTACCGAGCAGCTCAAGGTACTGAACCCGGGGCTTGTGATGGAGGTGTCGGCTCATAACTACTGCGTGGCCGATGGGGAGATTGTGTGTCCTTTTGAAGTTGAGGAGGATTTGGAGGAGGAGAATGATGGCGGTGAGGAGTAGCTCCGGGCGAAGACTTTGTTAGATTTTTTGTTAGACTTTTTGTTGGGCTTGCGCTCGCGGGGAGCCGTCAGCAATGTATACTCGCTATATCGGCTCGTGGGTCCTCTTCCTTCGCGAGGCTAGCGGGGCTTCTCCTCCCTTCGCCTATCTCCGTTGCGACGGGGAACGTTGGGGTCCTCGTGCTTGGGATGGTCGGTCTCCCCGGTGTTGCGACTGCTGCGAGCGTTGTGGTCGACCTGTTTTTCCTCATATCTAATGTAAGCTTGGGCTTTGTGCAGGAGGTTGTTCAGGGTGCGGGGAGGTTCTATCCCGACTGCCCTGCTAAGTTCACTTCCGGGCAGGAGTCCTTTCTCGAGGAGGTATTTCTTCATGTGTTCCGTAGTGTCCACCTCGACAGCCTCTTGGTTGAACCGCTCGATATATGAGCGCAGTGTTTCATTCTTCCTTTGTACTATGGCTTCGAGGGTCGTCTCATTCTTGGGATGGCGTCGGGAGGCTGTAAAATGCCTCGTGAACATGGATTTCATGACCCTTTAGGATGTGATGGACTCTGAGGCCAGACTTTTGTACCAGGCCATGGCTCATTTCCTGAGAGTTGTTGAGAACAGCCTGCACTTGAGATGCCCGGTGATGTCGTTGCGATAGTCGAGCATTGCATTAATGTTGTCGACGTGATCATCGGGGTCAATGGTCCCATCGTAGATGGCCATATTTGGGGGCTTCTCCATGCCCTTGGGGAGTGAAGCCTCCATTATTGCCCGTGAGAGGGGGAAATGTGGGTCTTCTTCGTCGCTCCTCAATGGGGAGAGTTCATCATTACCAGGGCTCTGGTCGTGTCTCGGTGAGGCCCCTGACCGGTCAGTCTCACGGCGCGCCCTCGACATACTTTTGTTGGGTTCGGGGGAGCGTCATCCTCGACGCGGAGGGGAGCGTCCCCGCTTCCTCGCAGCTTCTGGATGTTGCAGCGTCCTTCGTTCTTGCTGAGGTCGGTTCTCCTGTCAGTCAGTCTCCAGGGCTATGATTCTTTCGTGCTGCTGGTAGAGCATGGAGCTGGCCTGATTGAGGGTGTTCACCATAGCAATCATGGTGGCGTCCCCCTCGACGAGCACGGGGATGGGCTGGAACGTGGTGACCAGCAGGTTCTGAGTCTGAGGTTGGTTCCCATTGTTCTTGGGTTCAGTAGACGGGGTGGAGGGATGCTTGTCTCGGGCGTCAGCTTCATGGTAATTCAGATTATCCTCCATCGTGTAGTCAACGAGGGGACGGTTACGGTCGTTGGACTGTTCTCCGGCCATACTGGAAAGATATGGTAGTTTGAGCTTTGATCTTCTGCTGTGGAAGAAGGGGACAACTAGATTCCCACAGACGGCACCACTGATCTTACCTGATCAGGAGGGCCTTCCAGCAATTGGGTGCGAACAACAAATGGATGGAATGGAGGGGGTGTACCTGCAAGGCGCTCTGATGCCAAAGTTAATAGAGGTACAACAATAGGTAAGTTGGAAGAGTTAAATCAGAATACCTGACCCTTTAGTGAAAAGGGGTATTTATAGTGACCCCTAGCGCTGGGCCAATGTCCTTCTTTGAGCTAGATCAGCTAGGCCCAAGGAAGAACTGCCAAGGAACGCGTAAGAAGCGTGAAGACCTAGCTAAGTGGTATGGTCCTTGGTCCAACTGCCCCTATCTTTCAGGAGATAATGGGGGACAGTTGGGTGACGTGGCAAGTGAACTGGCAGAACTGTTCTTTTCCCATTCTGAGTGTGTGTCCGACACGTGGAACGTATGCCTGACCGTTAAGCAACTCCGCCCATCCAACGAGTGTACCTGCCCAAGCGTATGGGCATCTGCTCGACGTATTGGGCCGTAGCCCAATATAGTCTGGAGGCCCAGTCCGGAACACCCCTTTTGTTACCATTGAGTCTAAAACTTAAGCAATTGTAGAACGACATAAATATCATAAAACAATCTCTGTGGATCGACAATTAAACCCTTACTAATTTGTATGTGGTGCGATACGCCCACAAAGCTTCGTCCAATTTTTTAGACCAATCCTTCCGCGATCCCGAAATAGTTTTTTCTAAAATCCTTTTCACTTCTCGATTCGACACTTCAGCTTGCCCGTTAGATTGTGGGTGGTAAGGAGTTGCTACTTTGTGCGATGCACCGTAATGTTTCAAAACATTTTCTAACGGTGCATTACAAAAGTGCGACCCTCCATCACTAATCAACACACGAGGCGTGCCAAAACGGGAAAAAATGTTTTTCTTTAAGAATTTTATCACCGTTTTGCCATCCGCCTTCGGTGAAGCAATCTCTTCCACCCATTTAGAGACATAGTCCACAACAACCAAAATGTATTCATTGGTAAAGGATGGTTGAAATGGGCCGACGAAATCAATGCCCCAATAGTCAAAAACCACAACCTCCTGAATGTTTTGGAGGGGCATTTCATCCATTTTCCCTATTCCACCAGACCTTTGGCACTCATCACAACTCCTCGCATGGAGGTTGGCATCCTTGAAAATTGTCGATCAATAAAATCTCGATTGGAGGATTTTTGTGGCCGTTCTTGATCTGTTAAAGTTCCCTCCATACGGAGAATTATGACAATGCCAAAGTATACTCTTAGCCTCATCGCTAGTCACACACCTCCACAGCAAATCATCCCCACAGACCTTGAACAAATACGGTTCATCCCATACGTAGTATTGGGCATCCGCCAAGAATTTCCTCTTTTGGTTCCAAGTTAGGTCTTTGGGTATCCAACCTGTTGCCTTATGATTAGAAAAATCGGCAAACCAAGGCCTAAATTGCACCATATACAGTTTTTCATCCATAAATTCTTCTCGGATCTCATTTTCTTTCTTGGTGATGTCCACATTGACTAGGTGCGACAAGTGATCCGCCACCAAATTTTCCGATCCCTTCTTATCCTTTATTTCTAAATCAAATTCTTGAAGAAGGAGGATCCAACAGATAAGCCTTTACTTAGAATCCGGTTTGGTGAGCAGAAACTTTATTGCGGCATGGTCGGTGTAAACAACAACCTTTGAACCGATCAAATAAGAACGAAACTTTTCAAGCGCATACACTATCGCTAGCAATTCTTTTTCAGTTGTGGCATAATTCACTTGTGCTTCATTAAGCACTTTGCTAGCGTAGTGTATAGCATGGAAAACTTTTTCTTTTCTTTGCCCAAGTACCGCTCCAATAGCATAACCACTAGCATCACACATGAGTTCAAAATCACAAGTCCAATTAGGTGTTATGATTATTAGAGCGGTAACTAGGTTTTATTTCAAAGTTTGAAATGATAAAAGACAAGGTTCATCAAAGAGAAATACCTGGTCTTTGTTCAACAAGTTGCTAAGTGGCTTGGCCACTTTAGCAAAATCTTTGATAAATCTCCTATAGAACCCCGCATGACCCAAAAAGCTCCGTATTCCTTTCACATTTGTTGGAGGCGGCAACTTTGAGATAACTTCCACCTTCGCCTTGTCTACCTCTAAACCTATTGAAGACACCTTGTGTCCAAGCACAATTCCTTCTTTCACCATAAAATGACATTTTTCCCAATTTAGGACCAAGTTTATCTTCACACACCTCTCAAGCACTTTTTCCAAATTTCTCAAGCACAAATTGAATGGTGCTCCAAACACCGCAAAATCATCCATAAAAACCTCCATTGTATTTTCAATCAAATCGGAAAATATAGATTGGACACACCGTTGGAAAGTTGTCGGCGCATTACACAACCCAAAGGGCATTTTCCTATACGCAAAAATTCCAAACGGACATGTGAATGTCGTCTTCTCGTGGTCCGTCGGGTCAACCGCAATTTGGTTGTAGCCCGAATACCCATCCAAAAAACAATAGAACTCTTTTCCGGATAACCTCTCAAGCATTTGATCCATGAACGATAGTGGGAAATGATCTTTTTTAGTAGTCGTGTTCAAATGCCTATAGTCTATACACATCCGCGATCCCGTCACAACTTTTGTCGGTATGAGCTCATTCTTTTCATTTCTAACAACGGTTATGCCTCCTTTATTTGGTACTACATGAAAGGGACTCACCCAAGGGCTATCAGAAATCGGGTAAATCATCCCCAATCAAGTAGCTTTACTACCTCCTTCCTAACCACCTCTTTCATTGTTGGGTTTAACCGGCGTTGAAGTTGTGCTACCGCTTTGAAGTCATCTTCCATAAGAATCTTGTGCATACAATAAGATGGGCTTATTCCCTTTAAATCGGAAAGAACCCACCCCAAAGCTTCTTGATTTTTCTTGAGCACCTCTACCAAACGAGATTCTTCATCGAAAGACAATTCATTGCTAATAATTACCGGTTTTCTTCCACTATCATCCAAGAAAGCATATTTTAGGTTCGAAGGTAGCACCTTCAACTCAACTTCAACTTTATCATTTTTCTCTCTTGTCAATTCTTCAATGGCCACCTCCCAAGGTTGTAACTCTTTTAAAACTTCCAACTCCTTCAAACACTCTTCAAGCTCACTTTCCTCTTCACTAGTGAGTGTGTTAACTCCTTCACTTAAGGCTAGCTCTAATGGAGTGTCCACATGAATATGTATTGCGACCTCCAAAATAGCCATATCGGAAGCGTCAATTCGGAAGCTATCATGTTTTTCTTTTGAATGCTTCACTGCTTCAAACAAGTTGAAAGTAACTTCTTCATTCAACACCCTCACCTTCATGAGACCATCATCCACATCAATCATCATACATGCCTTTTTCATGAATGGTCGGCCAAGAATCAAAGGAGCATCCTCCTCCTCCTCCATATCAATAACAATAAAATCAACCGGAAAGAAACATTTGTCCATTTTCACCAAAACATCTCTAGCTACCCTAATTTGGTGAGTCGTAGATTTGTCGGCTAGTTATAGAGTCATTCTTATTCCTTTGATTTCAATGTTGCCAAGCCTTTTAACAACTGAGAGAGGGATAAGGTTAATGCTTGAGCCCAAATCAATTATACCATTTGTTGCACCCCAAAATTTGCCCTCACAATACAAGACTTTGTGTTCTAAGAAGGTTCACAAGGTTCACAAGTTCTCCAACACTTGCCTAACCTTGCATGAGGTTCATGAAGTCTACAAGTTACTTCTTGAAGGTTCACAAGTTTCACAAGTTCTTCAACATTTTCAATACCTTTCATGAGGTTCATGAAGTCCACAAGTTACTTCTTGAAGGTTCACAAGGTTCACAAGACTCACAATGATTACAAAGCTCTCCTGAGGTTCATGAGGTCTACAAAACCACTTCATGAAGGTTCACAAGGTTCACAAGCTTCACAATACCTCCCATGAGGTTCACAAGACATCTTATGATGGTTCACAAGGTTCACAAAGTTCACAATTGGTCAAAGAAGTTGACAATTCCCTCAGACAATGCACCTCCTAAGCAGTGCATCCAAAACTAGGGTTTTGACTTTAATCAGGCTAAATGGATTTCCAATACCTCAAGTAAGCTTCATAACATCTTATATGTGTATAAGAAACCCCATGACAAGTTTCAAGACTTTTCTCAAAAGTTTGCTCAGTCAGATGATCAGATAAGTCTAAATCAGTCAATGCAGTTAAAAAGTCAAACTGAGATCAACTGTGGTCAAACCAAAGTCAAACTTCATGATTTTTTGCCAACATCAAGTATATGAAGTAAAATTCATCATTTGATCAAGGGTTGATCATGATTCATCAAGGAGATTCCAGATCATCAATAATCAGGAGTTTCTAAATTAGGGTTTCCTTAGTAAAAGTCAACTGAACTTTGACCAGGCATAACTTTCACATGCTTCATCACCAAGTCTCCATCCAAAGCTCATTTGGAAGGAAATTTAATTCTCTACAACTTTGATGTTGAAGGTTAAGCCCAAAAATGCTTCATTTGAAAGATATGATCTAAGACATTATAGGTCATTTCAAAAGTCAACAAAAAGTCAACAACTTCAAAAGGGCATAACTTGAGATTGGTAAATGATATGGACCTGAAACCAATGGGGTTGTTTATAGGACTCTTCAAGATTTCCAAAAAGTCCAAGAACACCCTCATACCTTTAAAATTGAGGGAGATATGCCTTTGCAAAGTTGGGAAATTTTGTGATGGTTTATGTTGAAAATGGAGGCTTAGAAGTAATTCTTTCCAAATGGGCTTGCTAAGTTGTGACCCAATCCATCTCATAACATTGTGCACGACCCAATTGACCAAAATTCAGCATTTTTATTATTTTTTATTTATTTATTATTGATTTAATTCATAAAAATCATTTTAAATAAATATAAAATATGAAAAACTATTTTTGGGTGAAGATATTGCTTCTAGAAATTCTTAAATGGTGATTGAATTAGAAAGAGAAAGGAATCATATGAAATCTCCAAAGATAGCAAGTCTTCATAGTCAAATATTTGAATTTTACAACATGATCTTTTTCAATATTTTTTGGACCAAATCTTCACACAACCCATCCATGTTTCTGACCTAAATCATTCCCACATATATACTAAGCATAACCCTAGCCCTGGCACACGAAATCCAGCAGCTTCAAGGTAAGTTCAAAAGCACAAAAATTCTTCCAAAAGTGAGAATCGGATTTTGAATTTCAGAGCTTTAGAAGGTAAATTAAGAACATAGACATGTTCTTTGATCATCCATGAAGCAAAATCATCCATCATACGCATCCCATATGCCCCATATTGTTCAACCCGAATCCTCTTTACTCTTGAATGATTTTTTTTCGATTCCAATGATTCCTTGCTTATTATTGAAATTTGTTTACATAATTTTGTTTGTCAATGTTCATAGATGGAATCTGGATGATTTGGTGAAGCTCCATGGCCTAAAACGAAATTCACCATAGTTAGGGTTTTGACCAAGAATTGGGGTTTCGTGATTTACAAAATATAAATGATTTCTAAGATCATGGCTTGACTTGTATGGACCTCTGGAATGTGTTTATGTTTTCAATTTTGTGAAATTGTACGTTTTCATTGCTTGTTGATGTTCATAGGTTTTGCTGGGAAAATATTCTTCGCAGGAAAATTTGTAATAATATTCGCAGGAAAATCCTACGAATTTTGAGGAAGAAGATGACTGGCTTGGCGCGCAGTCCATATTTCAAATTTTGATTTCAAATATTATTTTCATGTTTTGTTTATTATCACAAGCTTGATGCTTGTCCCAGTGGAAGGATGCGTATGCGTTTGATGCAATGGCCAGGGTTCGAATCATGTTGGGGCCATTATTTTTGTTTTATTTTCAGGATAAAATCAAGCATAATATATAATATGTTGTTATCAATCCATGACCAGAAGGGCTCTCCCAGCCAGGTGGTAAAGCGCGCGTATGTACATCCATAAGGTCCTGGGTTCAACACCAACCCAGGCCTTTTATTTTTCATCATTTTCTGGATTTTGCAAGGCAAGGCATAAAACAAACTTTGTTCATTCTTCTATCACCTACGCTTGGCTGGCCTGGTGGTGGATTTTGGAGCTAGCAGGCAGAACGTCCTGGGATCAAACCCAGCCAAGGTAAGTTTCTTTTTCCTATTTTCTGTTTCAGTTATTTAATTAATTTGTTTAACTATTTTCTTATTATCAATTAAAAAAATAAATAATGTATGTATATATTGATTAAATATCTAAAACAATACTCACATTTTTCTTAAATAAAAATTCTAAACTTTTATTTTTCTCAATTGAAGTTATTTATAATTAAATTGTAATATATGTTTATTTATTTTGTATATTAAATCCAAACCCTAAAAATTATTTCTCTAATAAAACCCTAATTTTGTAAAACTCTAAAATTTTTTTTAAAATAAAAAAATCTAATTCTATTTTTTTTAAAGTAATTTTATTTTCTAATTGTTAATGTAGTTATAATGTATGTATATTTGTTTAATATGATTCATGTAAATATTATAAATATAATTATAAATTATTTCTCTCATCTAAAATATAAATATATTTCATATTATTAGAAATTAAAGTTTTTTTGTAAATATACTTATAATTTATTTTTCTCTTTATATATTAAGTAAATATTTTTTAACTTTTGCTTAGAAATAATTGAATTTATAATAATTAAGTTTTGTGGCTATAATATATTTAAAAATAACCTAATAACTTATAAATTAAAATAATTGTTTGTTCATGTTTGTTTTTTAAATATAATCGTTCATATTAAAAATTGTTAATTTCTTATAATATCTTAATTAATTTTGTTTATTATTACTAACCATGTTATTTAATTTGTTTTGTTAATTTACATTGTTATTAATTCATTAATTATTATTTTTATGCTTATTATTTCACTAACTTTATAATTTTTACTATTTCTCAATTTTTTCTTATTTTTATTACTAATTCTTTTTCTTGCTTATTACTAACCCCTTATTATTTATATTTTATTATTTATTGCTTATTTATATTTATTTTGCTATTTAATTATTTTGCTTGGTATTTATTTATTATAATGTTGTAATTGCTTCTTGGATGTAAGTTTGAAATTATTTAATTCTTTTTGTCATGGTTAGTAATTAGGGAGTGTAAAATATGTTTGTTATTTAAAAAAATAAACTTAGATCACTTTTAATCATAAGATAATTAAATTAAACACGTCACACACGTAAGTCGATTTTTAATCGCCGTCTCACTTTCTAAGGTTATCCCTCAGGTTGCCTACGAATAATGGTCAAGTGGGGTGTATAAAGCAAGTCCCTTTCAAAAGAAAATCATCAAAGTCCCTTATGGTTGCCTTTACGGATCGAGTCCCTTCGGAATAAATGATGATAGTCCCTCGTAAATACTTATTACACCCCACAATGGCTTTCAAAATCAGAATGTCCCTCATATGTCCCTTAACATCCAAAGTAAGGACTACCTACTCCTTAATAGTAGGGATAGTCTTACCAAGGAAAGGATAAAGAATAAGAAAGACCTTAAACATTAGGGTAGGTTACTCCTAGGTACTTGCTCACTTCAAAACTTTTTCACACTTAAACAAATTTCCAACAAATTTTCAAACAAGTTTTTTACACATCCATACATGGATTATTTATTAACTATTCTGAAAATTTTCTATTCACACACTACATTTTCAAAAAACAATTTAAAGTGAGCTTAAGTACCTAAGAGCCCATGGATAACCATGGATGAAAAGGATGCTAATACCTTCCCTTTTCATAACCTACCCCCCGGACCCAAAATATTCTCTAAGGTCTTTCCTGTTCTTTTATAACCTTTCCTTATGGATAAAATAAAAGTCGGTGGCGACTCTTGCTATCCGCAACATAACTTAAAGTCAGTTCTCCCACCGTGTTACAGAACTGGCGACTCTGCTGGGGATCTATTTAAGAGGGGTACCCTTAGGAATTAAGATCACTTTGAATTGTTTGCCTTGTTTGTTTTATATTACTTGTTGGGGTGCTCTTATGTGTGAAAGGTCCTAACCCGGATCTAGTGTACCTTAGGTAAATGGCAATAGACCAAGGAAACTGTACGACGTATATCGATACGGTTGATCTGGTGGCCATAGTTAGTGCGACTTCTTGGTTGGTGCTTATATTCCTTAAGTCAAGTTGAGGATAATATTGAGGCTGCCATATGTTGTCAATGCACTAACTAACTTTTAGAACCCTAGTTAACTCATCTTGGCCTTTAGAAAGTAGTGAGGTAACCGGCTTTGGTGCAGACTGAAGTTGGTTGACACTCGATGCTACACTCATTGAGATCTTAAACTTGGAGGGTTTTGGTTGGCAAGTAAGTTGCCTTCTGAACAACCACCCTTGTGAAGGATCAGTGATATTGAGATCCCTTAGAACCCGGTTACTTTTGTAGGACAGGATGAACCATCTAACTTCAGGGGAGGGTACTTACCTTTAAACCTCATGCAAGCCTTTAAACCTAGGGCTATGGTGTGACTTGTTTGTGTGTGCCACATGTTTGTGATTGAGCATAACATCATGACATCATCATGCATCATAAGCATAGCATTTTCACTAACCATTTCAAGGACCAAAGGATTTATCTTTGTTCTTTGTTGCAGGTCATGGCTTCTGCTCGTAGAAACACCATCAGGATCAACTTTGTGGGGATACCTCCCAAGCTTAAAGAGTTGGTTTCTCAAGTGTCTGATCATTCCCAGTTCAACAAGAGACATGGTCACCTATTGGATCTAGTCACTTCAGGGTTCAATGGAGACATGATGAGTGTCCTGTTTCAGTTCTTTGATCCTAAGCACCATTGCTTCACATTCCCCGACTATCAGCTGGTTCCCACCATGGAAGAGTTCTCTAAACTTCTGAGCATACCGGTTCTTGATCAAAGACCCTTCACAGGCTTGGAGAAGGAGCCTAAATCAGAAGTTATTGCTGCAGCTCTACATCTGAAGAAGTCTGACATTGTTCTAGAAACGAGAAGTGGAGTCAAGGGTATTCTTGCCAAGGTATTAATGGATAAAGCTCAAATGTTCTTGAAGGCCATGAGCTATGATGCTTTTGAGGAAATCTTAGCCTTGCTGATATATGGCTTAGTATTGTTCCCCAATCCAGATCAGTTCATAGATGTTCATGCCATCAACATTTTCCTGAGTCACAATCCAGTGCCTACATTGCTTGGAGACATCCTACACTCTCTTCACACCCGTACTACAAAGGCAAGAGGAACTTTGATGTGCTGCATACCTTTGCTTTCTAGGTGGTTTATTTCTCACCTTCCTCGCTCAGTAATGAAGAATGAGCAAGGGTTCAGATGGTCCAAGAGGATCATGTCACTTTCTCACTCAGACATCCATTGGTGCTCCAGATCTATGGAGAACATCACTATCATTGACCGTTGTGGGGAGTTTCCTAATGTGCCACTACTAGGCATAAGAGGAGGCATCACCTACAACCCCTCTCTAGCTTTACGACAGTTTGGTTACGCCCGGAGTGATGGTCCACATGACATGTTGATTCAGGGCATTGTATTTGACTACGACAATGATCTTCAGGGTTACCGTCAGAGATTCATACGAGCTTGGGGAAAGGTAAACATGATTGACAGCAAGACACTGGAGCCTAAGTACACTATTCCTATGGAGACTTATCTCAGATGGGTACGATCTCGTGCTCAGACACTCATGATGCCATATCCTGCCGTCCTACCAGTTACCATGGATCCTGTTGCTGAAGGAGACACAGCTTATACCATCCTTCACCCAGACATGCCTACTGATATGGAAGACTTGCAGAGATCATGGATCCAACTGAAGGAGCAAAGGGATACTTTCGAGGCTCATTACAAAGCAAGCCAAGAAAAGATCCTGGAGCTAACAAAGCTACTTCATGAGGAACGAAACCTCAACTCATACCTCAATACAAAGAGGAAACGTCCATGGGAGACTTAAAACCCCATCTTTTGTACTTATTTCACTTTCATTTTTGTAAGCCTAAAAGGCAAAACAAAGTTATTACTAATAAAAGTTTACTTTCGTGTTTGTCTAAGCAAATTTAAATCCTGCGGTCCTTGAAAACATTGCATATGCATTCCCATATCATTTCATTGCATCACAGGTTTATTTGTGCACAGGTTTCTCATCTTCTCGCTGTTTATTTCAGCAATGGCTCTTGAACAACCAGTTAAGGATCTTCAGGCACAAAATGCACAGTTCCAAGAGCTGATCTTGAACCTATCCAAGGGGCAGGATGAATTGAAGACACTGCTGGCCAAGAAGACTAGGAAGACTAGAAGGTCTGCTGGGTTGCTCAACATGGGAAGAAGGTTCAAAGGTCCTGTCAAGACCAAGGAAGAGGTTGAAGACTATGAATCCGAAGAATCTGAGAAAGAGAGAGGCAGTCTCCACAACACTATGGGGGACTCTGATTCTGAGGCTAACTACTACCATGAGCCTAATGAAGACAAATTCAAGATGCTGGTGGATAGGATGGATGCTATGGAGTTGCAGAAGTCATCTGGGCTGGATTTTGAGGATTTGAGTCTGATATCTGGGGTTGTAATACCCATTGGGTTCAAAGTTCCTACATTTGTTGTCTATGATGGGGTCTCTTGTCCCAAGTTGCATTTGAGGTCGTATGTCAGAAGGATCCAACCCCACACTGCTGATAAAAAGTTGTGGATTCATTTCTTTCAAGAGAGTTTATCTGGAGCTCAGCTGGAGTGGTATTATCAGTTGGAGAGTGTCAATATCAGAGACTGGAATGATCTTGCTGAAGCTTTCTATAAGCAGTACCAATACAATGCTGACTTAGCCCCCACTCGCATGCAGCTTCAGAGCATGTCTATGGGTGCCAAAGAAAGTTTTAAGGAATATGCTCAGAAGTGGAGAGATTTAGCTGGAAGAGTTCAACCCCCTTTGACTGACAGGGAGCTGGTTGATATGTTCATGTGTACGCTGAATGGTCCGTTTTACAGTCATCTCATTGGAAGCTCATCATCTGGCTTCACTGAGTTGATCATGACAGGAGAGCGGGTAGAGAATGGTATCAAGAGTGGAAAGATCCAAGTGGGCACTTCTTCATCAGGTGCTGCAAAGAAGCCTCCCACTGGGAAGAAAGAATCCAATGCTGTTTATGGTCAACCTGATCGTAACAGAAGGCATCAGTCTGTTAGTGCGGTTCATATTTCAAATCCAACTCCTGCAACAACAGAGCAGCCTCAAGGCAACCAACAGAGGGCTAGAAGACAGTTCACGAAGATCAACATGTCAATGGCTCAGGCATTGCAACACTTGTTGAAGGCTGAACTTATTACCCTGAGGGAGGCTCCTCAGAATCCCAATGTTACTTCTCCCAAGTACAATCCCAATGCACGATGTGCATATCATTCAAACTGTCCAGGACATGATACTAATAACTGCTGGGTCTTGAAGAACAAAATTCAAGATATGATTGATGCTGGAGAAATTGAGTTTGATCCACCAGGTACTCCAAATGTGATTACAGCTCCAATGCCAAATCACGAGAAGACTGTCAATGCCATTGAGGAAGATCTGCATATCCATTCAGTTGATGAATTGACCACACCATTGGCCATCATCAGAAAGAAGTTAGTGCAAGCTGGGTTCTTTCCGGGTTGTAGTGAAGATTGTGTTTATTGTGAATATAATCCAGAAAAGTGCTTCAGATTGAAGGACGGAATTCAGCGTCTCATGGATAATTACACCATAGTGTTTGAAAGAAGACCAGCATCTGTAGAAAGTATGGTAGATCATCTGACTCGGGGTAAGAAGATTGAAGAGGTTGACATGGTTGACAAAGTGCCGGTAAGAATCACTTCAAAGGGTCCCATTAAAATCACTCATCAGGGCCCAATCAAGATTACTGCTGAAGGTCCTGTGAAAGTTGTTGCTGAAGCCAGAGTGGCTCCTCTGATCATTACCACTCCTGGTCCTATTCCTTATACATCTGACAAAGCTGTGCCTTGGCACTATGGGTCTGACGTTTACATCCATGGTGTCAAGCAGGAGCCTTTACCCGATGCGCCTGTTGACATTGATAATATTGCTGGATCTAGCAAGATCACTCGTAGTGGAAGAGTCTTCTCTCCTCCAGTTGCTTCTAAGAGTGCAGTTACTCCTGCTGCTACTTCCACCACTGATGTTCGGGGCAAAGGTCCTGTTATTGAGCCCGTATCTACTGATGTGCCAGCTGCTGATGATCTCTCTAAGCAGATGGAAGAAGTATTGAAAATCATTCGCAAGAGTGATTATGACATTGTTGATCAGTTGGGGCATACTCCCTCAAAGATTTCTATGCTCTCCCTATTATTATGTTCTGAGGCTCATGCCAAGTCATTGATTAAGTTTCTGAAGATGGCTCATGTACCCAGTGCAATTTCTGTTGACCAATTTGAGAATTGTGTTGCTCATCTGACCTATGACAATGGGTTAGGATTTTCTGATGCTGATTTGACCCCTGCCAAGAGGGATCATAACAGGGCCTTGCATATTTCAATTGAATGCAGGGGCACTACCCTGTCACATGTACTGATAGACAATGGTTCCTCTTTGAATGTGTTGCCCAAGGAAGTCCTGAATAAGCTGAGTCTTGAAGATACTGTGCTGAAGCCCAGTAATATTGTGGTAAAGGCTTTTGATGGTTCTAGAAGAGTAGTGCATGGGGAAATTGATCTTCCAATCAAGGTTGGTTCTCAGGTGTTTACTGCTACATTCTATGTGATGGATATTCGTCCTTCGTACTCTTGTCTACTTGGACGTCCCTGGATCCATGGGGCAGGAGCTGTGACCTCTACATTGCACCAAAAGTTGAGATATCCGGTGAATGGAAAGGTTGTTACTGTCTATGGAGAAGAAGAATACTTTGTCAGCCATGTAAACACTTTCAAGTATCTGGAAGTGGAGGGTGAATACATTGAGACTCCGTGTCAGTCATTTGAAGTGGTTCCCTGGGTTGTTAATGATTGTGTAGCTCCTCCTGCTGTGAAGAAAGTTCCTGTTGTCACCAGAAAACCTCCAACAATGGCAATGGCCTCCCTCAATGATGCTAGAGCTGTGGTGGATGAAGGTGGTTGTACTATTTGGGGTCAGCTTCCTGATATTCCATACAAGTCTGACAAGTTTGGTTTGGGTTTCACTGCAGAGTCCCAGAAGGCTGTTCGTCGTGCTCGTGCTGCTCGTATCACCAATCAAGGGGTTATCAATGCTGTAGGAGATCAAGATGAAGACTACAACTTGGAGGCATGGATTTTTCCTACTGTGGGTGCTGGACTCAATAATTGGAAAGCTGAAGATGTTATCCCTATCTCCTTTAGTCAGGAGTAAATACTATTACTGTGTTGTTACATTTTAAATTTGTAATTTCTTGAAACAATAAAACTTTTAAGCCATGTGCCTTACCCGGGGCACAATGGTGTGCTTATTACGGGCTGTCATTTCATTTGCATACTTCATTCAATAAAATCAGTGGACGTTTCGTTTTCGTAAATATTGTGTTCCTTGTCTTTCTTTTCTTTTTATTTTTGTTTTATCAGCTATGTGTTCTTACACACACCCACATCACTAAAATGCAGATCCTCATCCACTCTGGATCCTGTTGATAACAGTTCTACTATTGTCAATTATGATTTCGAGAATTCGATCTATCAAACTGAAGACGGAAATGAGGACGATTGTGAAATACCTGTAGAGCTTGCTAGGTTGTTACAACAAGAAGAGAAAGCTATACAGCCACATGAAGAGCCAGTCGAAGTTGTGAATCTGGGAACTGAAGAAAACAGAAAAGAGATCAAGATAGGGGCTGATTTAGAAGACAGTGTCAAGAGCAGGTTAATCCACATGTTACGGGACTATGTGGAGATTTTTGCTTGGTCTTATGAAGATATGCCAGGGTTGGATACAGACATTGTGGTTCACCGTTTGCCAGTGAAAGAAGATTGTCGTCCAAAGAAGCAGAAGGTTCGTCGTATGCGTCCTGAAATGTCAGAAAAGATCAAGGCAGAGGTAATGAAACAGTTCAATGCAGGGTTCTTAGCAGTGACTTCTTATCCTCAGTGGGTTGCAAATGTGGTACCAGTTCCTAAGAAAGATGGTAAGGTACGTATGTGCGTGGACTACAGAGATTTGAACAAGGCTAGCCCTAAAGATGACTTTCCACTCCCTCATATTGATATTCTGGTAGACAATACTGCTCAGCACAAGGTATTCTCTTTTATGGATGGTTTCTCTGGTTACAATCAGATCAAGATGGCACCTGAAGATATGGAGAAGACAACATTTGTGACACAGTGGGGCACCTTTTGCTATAAGGTAATGCCATTTGGTTTGAAGAACGCAGGGGCAACATATCAGCGTGCTATGGTGGCTTTGTTTCATGATATGATTCATCATGAGATAGAGGTATATGTGGATGATATGATAGCCAGGTCTCAGAATGAAGAACAACATCTTGATCATCTGCACAAGTTGTTTGAGAGGTTGAAGAAATACAAGTTGAGATTGAACCCAAACAAGTGTACTTTTGGAGTTAGATCTGGAAAGCTCCTGGGTTTCATTGTCAGTGGAAAAGGTATTGAAGTGGATCCTGCAAAAGTAAAAGCTATACGAGAGATGCCAGCTCCCCGTACTGAGAAGGAGGTTAGAGGTTTCTTGGGACGATTGAACTACATTGCAAGATTTATTTCCCAATTAACTACCATCTGTGAGCCAATCTTCAAGTTGTTGAAGAAAGATCAGGTGATGGAATGGAATGATGAGTGCCAGACTGCCTTTGATGAAATCAAGAGATATTTGCTAGAACCTCCAATTTTGATGCCACCAGTTGATGGAAGACCCTTGATCATGTACTTAACAGTGTTAGACAACTCAATGGGGTGTGTGTTGGGGCAACATGACGAGTCTGGTCGAAAAGAGCAGGCAATATACTACCTTAGCAAAAAGTTTACCGACTGTGAAACAAGATACTCACTGCTCGAGAAAACTTGCTGCGCTTTGGCATGGGCTGCTCGCCGACTAAGACAGTATATGTTGACCCATACTACCTTGTTGATTTCGAAGATGGATCCAATCAAGTACGTATTTGAGAAACCTGCTCTCTCCGGAAGAATTGCAAGATGGCAAATGATCTTAACAGAATATGATATACAGTATACTACTCAGAAGGCCATTAAAGGAAGTGTTGTTGTTGATCATTTGGCTCATCAAGCCGTGGATGATTACCAGTCAATGAGTTTTGATTTCCCTGATGAAGACATTATGCTTATTACCAAAGAACCTGGACAATATGACGGACCTGAACAAGGATCCCGATGGACTATGGTTTTTGATGGTGCTTCCAATGCACTTGGTAATGGTGTTGGTGTTGTGATTAGTTCCCCTGAAGGTTGTCATACCCCGATTACTGCCAGACTTTGTTTCCATTGTACCAATAATATGGCTGAGTATGAGGCGTGTATCTTGGGTATTAAAGCTGCTATTGATATGAAGATTCAGTTCCTTGATGTGTATGGAGATTCAGCCCTGGTAGTCAGTCAGATTAAAGGAGATTGGGATACCAAACATGATAACCTCATTCCTTACAGAGAGCATGTGTTGTCTTTGACCCCATATTTTAAAGAGATTACCTTTGGACATATTCCACGGAGAGAGAATCAATTGGCAGATGCTTTGGCCACCATGGCATCTATGTTTGAGATTAGTTGGGATGATGAAGCTCCCAAGATTACTATTGATAGATTTGAAAAGCCTGCATACTGCAATGAGATTGATACAGAAGGTGCAGAGGAGAAGCCTTGGTTCTATGAAGTGAAAAGATATCTGGAAGTTCAGGAGTTCCCTGAAGGGGCATCTGTCAAAGATAGGAAGTTTCTGAGAAGGTTTTCTGCTAAGTTCTTTCTGAGTAATGGCATTCTGTATAAACGCAATCATGATTCAACTATGCTTCGTTGTGTGGATAAGAAGGAAGCTACAGAAATTATGGAAGAGATGCATGATGGGACCTTTGGCACTCATTCTAGTGGTCATACTATGGCAAAGAAAATATTGAGAGCAGGTTACTACTGGTCTACCATGGAAGCTGATTGCTATCAGCACTCCAGAACTTGTCACAAATGTCAAATCTATGCTGACAAAGTTCATGTACCTCCATCACCACTGAATGTGCTGACTGCTCCTTGGCCTTTTGCCATGTGGGGCATCGATATGATTGGTGAGATCAAGCCTACTGCTTCTAATGGGCATCGTTTCATCCTGGTTGCTATTGATTATTTCACAAAGTGGGTAGAGGCAGCTTCATTTGCATCTGTGACTAAGAATGTTGTGGCTCGATTCATTAAGAATAATCTCATATGTAGGTATGGCATCCCCGAAAGGATTATCACTGACAATGGCTCTAATCTGAACAACACTATGATTACTGATCTCTGCACGCAGTTCAAGATTAAGCATCACAACTCTTCTCCGTATCGTCCGAAGATGAATGGGGCAGTTGAAGCTGCTAATAAGAATATTAAGAAGATCGTACAGAAGATGACTGTTACTTACAAGGATTGGCATGAGATGTTACCATTTGCTCTTCATGGTTATCGTACGACAATATGTACTTCAACAGGGGCAACCCCATTCTCTTTAGTCTATGGTATGGAAGCAGTTCTGCCCATTGAAGTTCAGATCCCTTCCTTGAGAATTATGAAGGATGCAGGCTTGGATGAAGATGAGTGGATTCAGACTCGACTTGACCAGATAAATTTGATTGATGAGAAGAGGTTAGCAGCAGTTTGTCATGGCCAGATGTACCAAAAACGAATGATCAAAGCTTTTAACAAAAAGGTTAAGCCAAAGGTATATCAGGCTGGTGACTTGGTAATCAAGCGTATCATATTACCACAGGGTGATCCTAGGGGCAAATGGACTCCAACATATGAAGGACCATTTGTAGTCAAGACAGTGTTCTCAGGAGGTGCCATGATACTGACTACAATGGATGGTGAAGACTTCCCACAGCCTGTAAACGCAGACATAGTTAAAAAATACTACGCATAAAAAGAGACCCGCTAGGTTGACAGGCCTAGGCAAAAATAAGGGCATCCCAGCAAACCAAAAGGGTTTGAGCAAAAATTAGGGATATATATAAAAAGATGTACACCCGGCAAGTCGAAAACCTGAAAAGGCGGCTTGGGCAAAAAAGGGTATCCCGGTGGATTGAAAACCTGAAAGGGCAATCCAGGCAAAAGTTAGGGATTAAAGCGTATGACTATGTCTCGTTTGGATCACCCATGAAACTGCAACCAGTTGTACTACTTACTCAAGCTCGAACAGATAAAGCTCAATCCAATCATTTCCGTCTCAACAGCAAGAAGATGAGATACTTGAAGGGCAATAGTAGGATTGAAACTCAATAGGATTGTTTCCCACATAGCTGATTCTTTTTGTAAAACTTTATGGCAAAATCCTCTTACTAGGGTTTATGTCTCCTTGTACAAACTTACCCGTGTATGGGTCACTTTTTGATATAAATAAATTCCATCTTTTGAATCCAGATTTACTTTTACCCTATTTACATAAGCGAAACGTCCATTGGTTGTGTTTGAATGTGTGTATGCTCTTGAATATGATTGATGTTTACCAGAAATGCATGTATGCTTTTAATATGATTAATGTTTACTAGAAATGCATGAAAATGCAGTAATAGTATTTACTAAGGACGAACGAGGGAAGGATTTCAACGAAGCTTCGCCGGTTCATCTCTACAAAACAGTTACAAATCCCTCAGTAGGACAAATCCATCTTCATAAAGTCCCATCCCCCCTGGAAGTTATATCCATCTCTTTTATCCTCATACGGATATTCGGGAAAGTACTTTCCAATAAGGGTACGACGAACGAAGACGGGATGTTATACTTATCCTGCTATCAAACGAAGACGAAGGTCATATATACCTTACTATCCCCAACAACGGGAGGTTATATATACCTTGCTATCCCCAGACGGGAGGTTATCTATACCCTGTTATCCCCAGCAGACGGAGGGTTATATATTCTTCAGCAACGAATCGGGATTTATTTTCCCTGGCCAGCAGTTGTTATACGAAGATATCCAGACGCTTCCGGCAGTATCATATCATACATACATCATTTACATCATACCATAGCATACATATCCATAGACATATAGTACATTATCTAAATGCATCATATCATACATGCATGCATAAAGCATAAACTAATGTTATTATACAGAAAGCTACCTTGTTTCAGGTTAATCATCCAACAAACAAACTTATGATCTTTGGGACTGCTTTATTGTAACCTCAGGGTTACTTTATCCTCCTGATGAGTTTCTTTGGGACTGCTTTATTGTCACCTCAGGGTTACTTTATCCTCCTGATAAGCTTCTTATGATTTCAAGACTGCTTTAGGGCTATCCATTGCTCTATCCTCCTGAAATCACATTATTATTTCAAGACTGCTTTAGAGCTATCCATTGCTCTATCCTCCTGAAATCACATTATTATTTCAAGACTGCTTTAGAGCTATCCATTGCTCTATCCTCCTGAAACCAGTACTTCAAGACTGCTTTAGAGCTATCCAGTGCTCTATCCTCCTGGAGTCATATCATTACTTCAAGACTGCTTTAGAGCTATCCATTGCTCTATCCTCCTGGAGTCATATCATTACTTCAAGACTGCTTTAGAGCTATCCATTGCTCTATCCTCCTGGAGTCATATCATTACTTCAAGACTGCTTTAGAGCTATCCATTGCTCTATCCTCCTGGAATCATATCATTACTTCAAGACTGCTTTAGAGTTATCATTATTGATTGCTCTATCCTCCTGAAATCATATTATTTCTTCAAGACTGCTTTAGGGTTATCATTATTGATTGCTCTATCCTCATGAAGACATGCTGTTACATCAGTATTACTCCAGACTCCTGACAGCTATCATTATATTGCTGAAGAACTTTCTCCTAGTGGCATCTTTAAGCCCACTCAATTATATTCAACCAACCATCAATATCACTCTATGCACTGGTGAGTGCAAATTTTTGGGCTTTTGTGTTCAATCCCCTTCAACCTTCCAGGTCACGACTGGCACATATACCAATCTAACCCCTCAGGTTTCAGAAAATTGAACAGGGGCAGCTGTTGCACCCCAAAATTTGCCCTCACAATACAAGACTTTGTGTTCTAAGAAGGTTCACAAGGTTCACAAGTTCTCCAACACTTGCCTAACCTTGCATGAGGTTCATGAAGTCTACAAGTTACTTCTTGAAGGTTCACAAGGTTCACAAGTTCTTCAACATTTTCAATACCTTTCATGAGGTTCATGAAGTCCACAAGTTACTTCTTGAAGGTTCACAAGGTTCACAAGACTCACAATGATTACAAAGCTCTCATGAGGTTCATGAGGTCTACAAAACCACTTCATGAAGGTTCACAAGGTTCACAAGCTTCACAATACCTCCCATGAGGTTCACAAGACATCTTATGATGGTTCACAAGGTTCACAAAGTTCACAATTGGTCAAAGAAGTTGACAATTCCCTCAGACAATGCACCTCCTAAGCAGTGCATCCAAAACTAGGGTTTTGACTTTAATCAGGCTAAATGGATTTCCAATACCTCAAGTAAGCTTCATAACATCTTATATGTGTATAAGAAACCCCATGACAAGTTTCAATACTTTTCTCAAAAGTTTGCTCAGTCAGATGATCAGATAAGTCTAAATCAGTCAATGTAGTTAAAAAGTCAAACTGAGATCAACTGTGGTCAAACCAAAGTCAAACTTCATGATTTTTTGCCAACATCAAGTATATGAAGTAAAATTCATCATTTGATCAAGGGTTGATCATGATTCATCAAGGAGATTCCAGATCATCAATAATCAGGAGTTTCTAAATTAGGGTTTCCTTAGTAAAAGTCAACTGAACTTTGACCAGGCATAACTTTCACATGCTTCATCACCAAGTCTCCATCCAAAGCTCATTTGGAAGGAAATTTAATTCTCTACAACTTTGATGTTGAAGGTTAAGCCCAAAAATGCTTCATTTGAAAGATATGATCTAAGACATTATAGGTCATTTCAAAAGTCAACAAAAAGTCAACAACTTCAAAAGGGCATAACTTGAGATTGGTAAATGATATGGACCTGAAATCAATGGGGTTGTTTAGAGGACTCTTCAAGATTTCCAAAAAGTCCAAGAACACCCTCATACCTTTAAAATTGAGGGAGATATGCCTTTGCAAAGTTGGGAAATTTTGTGATGGTTTATGTTGAAAATGGAGGCTTAGAAGTAATTCTTTCCAAATGGGCTTGCTAAGTTGTGACCCAATCCATCTCATAACATTGTGCACGACCCAATTGACCAAAATTCAGCATTTTTATTATTTTTTATTTATTTTTTATTGATTTAATTCATAAAAATCATTTTAAATAAATATAAAATATGAAAAACTATTTTTGGGTGAAGATATTGCTTCTAGAAATTCTTAAATGGTGATTGAATTAGAAAGAGAAAGGAATCATATGAAATCTCCAAAGATAGCAAGTCTTCATAGTCAAATATTTGAATTTTACAACATGATCTTTTTCAATATTTTTTGGACCAAATCTTCACACAACCCATCCATGTTTCTGACCTAAATCATTCCCACATATATACTAAGCATAACCCTAGCCCTGGCACACGAAATCCAGCAGCTTCAAGGTAAGTTCAAAAGCACAAAAATTCTTCCAAAAGTGAGAATCGGATTTTGAATTTCAGAGCTTTAGAAGGTAAATTAAGAACATAGACATGTTCTTTGATCATCCATGAAGCAAAATCATCCATCATACGCATCCCATATGCCCCATATTGTTCAACCCGAATCCTCTTTACTCTTGAATGATTTTTTTTCGATTCCAATGATTCCTTGCTTATTATTGAAATTTGTTTACATAATTTTGTTTGTCAATGTTCATAGATGGAATCTGGATGATTTGGTGAAGCTCCATGGCCTAAAACGAAATTCACCATAGTTAGGGTTTTGACCAAGAATTGGGGTTTCGTGATTTACAAAATATAAATGATTTCTAAGATCATGGCTTGACTTGTATGGACCTCTGGAATGTGTTTATGTTTTCAATTTTGTGAAATTGTACGTTTTCATTGCTTGTTGATGTTCATAGGTTTTGCTGGGAAAATATTCTTCGCAGGAAAATTTGTAATAATATTCGCAGGAAAATCCTACGAATTTTGAGGAAGAAGATGACTGGCTTGGCGCGCAGTCCATATTTCAAATTTTGATTTCAAATATTATTTTCATGTTTTGTTTATTATCACAAGCTTGATGCTTGTCCCAGTGGAAGGATGCGTATGCGTTTGATGCAATGGCCAGGGTTCGAATCATGTTGGGGCCATTATTTTTGTTTTATTTTCAGGATAAAATCAAGCATAATATATAATATGTTGTTATCAATCCATGACCAGAAGGGCTCTCCCAGCCAGGTGGTAAAGCGCGCGTATGTACATCCATAAGGTCCTGGGTTCAACACCAACCCAGGCCTTTTATTTTTCATCATTTTCTGGATTTTGCAAGGCAAGGCATAAAACAAACTTTGTTCATTCTTCTATCACCTACGCTTGGCTGGCCTGGTGGTGGATTTTGGAGCTAGCAGGCAGAACGTCCTGGGATCAAACCCAGCCAAGGTAAGTTTCTTTTTCCTATTTTCTGTTTCAGTTATTTAATTAATTTGTTTAACTATTTTCTTATTATCAATTAAAAAAATAAATAATGTATGTATATATTGATTAAATATCTAAAACAATACTCACATTTTTCTTAAATAAAAATTCTAAACTTTTATTTTTCTCAATTGAAGTTATTTATAATTAAATTGTAATATATGTTTATTTATTTTGTATATTAAATCCAAACCCTAAAAATTATTTCTCTAATAAAACCCTAATTTTGTAAAACTCTAAAATTTTTTTTAAAATAAAAAAATCTAATTCTATTTTTTTTAAAGTAATTTTATTTTCTAATTGTTAATGTAGTTATAATGTATGTATATTTGTTTAATATGATTCATGTAAATATTATAAATATAATTATAAATTATTTCTCTCATCTAAAATATAAATATATTTCATATTATTAGAAATTAAAGTTTTTTTGTAAATATACTTATAATTTATTTTTCTCTTTATATATTAAGTAAATATTTTTTAACTTTTGCTTAGAAATAATTGAATTTATAATAATTAAGTTTTGTGGCTATAATATATTTAAAAATAACCTAATAACTTATAAATTAAAATAATTGTTTGTTCATGTTTGTTTTTTAAATATAATCGTTCATATTAAAAATTGTTAATTTCTTATAATATCTTAATTAATTTTGTTTATTATTACTAACCATGTTATTTAATTTGTTTTGTTAATTTACATTGTTATTAATTCATTAATTATTATTTTTATGCTTATTATTTCACTAACTTTATAATTTTTACTATTTCTCAATTTTTTCTTATTTTTATTACTAATTCTTTTTCTTGCTTATTACTAACCCCTTATTATTTATATTTTATTATTTATTGCTTATTTATATTTATTTTGCTATTTAATTATTTTGCTTGGTATTTATTTATTATAATGTTGTAATTGCTTCTTGGATGTAAGTTTGAAATTATTTAATTCTTTTTGTCATGGTTAGTAATTAGGGAGTGTAAAATATGTTTGTTATTTAAAAAAATAAACTTAGATCACTTTTAATCATAAGATAATTAAATTAAACACGTCACACACGTAAGTCGATTTTTAATCGCCGTCTCACTTTCTAAGGTTATCCCTCAGGTTGCCTACGAATAATGGTCAAGTGGGGTGTATAAAGCAAGTCCCTTTCAAAAGAAAATCATCAAAGTCCCTTATGGTTGCCTTTACGGATCGAGTCCCTTCGGAATAAATGATGATAGTCCCTCGTAAATACTTATTACACCCCACAATGGCTTTCAAAATCAGAATGTCCCTCATATGTCCCTTAACATCCAAAGTAAGGACTACCTACTCCTTAATAGTAGGGATAGTCTTACCAAGGAAAGGATAAAGAATAAGAAAGACCTTAAACATTAGGGTAGGTTACTCCTAGGTACTTGCTCACTTCAAAACTTTTTCACACTTAAACAAATTTCCAACAAATTTTCAAACAAGTTTTTACACATCCATACATGGATTATTTATTAACTATTCTGAAAATTTTCTATTCACACACTACATTTTCAAAAAACAATTTAAAGTGAGCTTAAGTACCTAAGAGCCCATGGATAACCATGGATGAAAAGGATGCTAATACCTTCCCTTTTCATAACCTACCCCCCGGACCCAAAATATTCTCTAAGGTCTTTCCTGTTCTTTTATAACCTTTCCTTATGGATAAAATAAAAGTCGGTGGCGACTCTTGCTATCCGCAACATAACTTAAAGTCAGTTCTCCCACCGTGTTACACCATTCCCGACAAACATGTTACCAATGGTGACCGACAAAGTCACACGTCCCGGATCGGCTTCTTTCTTAGGAAAAGTGCGTTGGATGATAGCACTACAATTTGCCGCTAGAATAACCATTTCCGGTTCCGTTTACTTCCGTCTCTTTGAGAGAATATCTTTCAAAAACTTGGCATATTTGGGCATTTTCTCAAGTACTTCAGAAAATGGCAAATTAATTTGAAGTTGTTTGAAAATGTCCATAAACCGAGCATATTGCCTCTCATTAGCCCTCTTTGATGGCACATGAGGGTAAGGCATGTTGGTAGGAATTTGTGTCATCACTTATTTTCTCTCCTTCACTCTTTTACTCCCCTATTTTCTTTTCTCATCCCCCACTTGTGTATTTTCAACTACTTCCAAATCATCAAACTCCTTTTCAACTACTTCCACAATTTTTTCCCGTCACAACCTCCTCTTCATCACTGCATTCCTCCACAACACCATCTTTCTTCTCTTTTGGTTGACTCATATCCTTCCCGCTTCTAAGAACAACGACCTTGCAATGCTCCTTCGGATTAACATGAGTGTTTGCGGAAAAAGATGGTCCCGCTTGATTTTCGGCTAGTTGCTTAGCAAGTTGCCCAACTTGATTTTCGAGTTTTTTGATGGCGGCCTCATTACTTTTTTGATTAGCCATGGAGGCTTGCATGAATTGAGTTAAGGTGTCTTCTAACTTTGAACTTCCACCTCATGGTTGTTGGACTTGAGGATTGGGGTTTTGATATGGATTTTGGTGTTAAAAATTGTTGTTGTTGAACCTTGATTGTTGTTAGTAACCTTGGTTGTTCCTTGGATAAGAATTTTTGTATTGTTGAGAGGGACTTTGATAACCTTGATTATTGTTGTTCACATAACTTACTTCTTCAAAAGGAGGACAATAACCGGTAGGATGATCTCCTTGGAACAATTCACACTTTTCCACTTGATGTCTTGATTGGGAGCCTTGAATATCTTTCATTTGTTGTGGAAGCTTGTCCATTTGTTGCGTTAGCAACTCCACTTGTTGAGAAAACACCTTGTTTTGGGAAAGGAGAACATCATTTGTATTTAATTCAAGAACTCCTGGCTTCCTTAGTTAATGACTATGATCATGTTGACTTTGAAGATCATTGAGAGCCATACGGTCAATAATGACTGTAGCCTCATCCGCGGTCTTTGACATGAGAGAACCACCTGCGGTAGCATCTAAAAGTGTCTTTTGTTGCGATTGAAGCCCATTGAGAAAAATGTGGATTTGAGTAAGATCATCAAATCCATGGCCTTTTCATTTTCTCAACATTGATTTGTATCTCTCTCAAGCCTCGTTTAAAGACTCATTGCTTCCTTGATTAAAAACCGCAATTGCCGTCTTTGCTCCCATGAATCAGGATTGAGGAAAATATCTTTCAAGAAATTTCTCTTCCAACAAGTTCCAATCCGTCATCACCCTAGGAGCTTGGTCTAGGTACCACTCCTTTGCCTTCCCCATTAAAGAGTGTGGGAACATTCTTTTGAATAAACCTTCCTCTCCCGCTTCCTCTATTCCCATAGATCCCGCAATCTCATAGAATTTGGTGAGATGGGTATACGGATCTTCACGGTCTATTCGGGTGAATGGATTAGCATAAAGGAGTTGGAGGATTCCGGTCTTCATTTCCGTGTTTCTTCCACCACGGGAAAATTGAGCGGTCCGTCTAGGAATATTGATGGACATCTCCGTATGGACTCCTTCCGCCATGTTACCTTCAAAATTTTCTACCCTCACTTCTTCAATGTGAACAAGTGAAGAAGTAACTTCTTCTTCTCTCCGGTTCCTCTATTCGGCTAGTTTCTTCCTTCTTCGTGTTTTGCTATTGAGCCTTCAAAGTGTTCTTTCAATTTCGGGGTCGAATTGAAATTGCTCCTCGGTAGCTTTGTCACGCATACACTAGAATCTACAAAACTAACAAACCAAGTGAAACACAAGAGTGATAGTAACAAAGTAACAACTAAAACAAGTCAAAACTTAGAAACTATTGATATGCTTTAAATATCAAATAACAATCCCCGGCAACGGCGCCAATTTGTTGAAAGCACAAATGAGTAAGGATTTAATTGTCGATCCACAAAGATTGTTTTATGATATTTATGTCGTTCTACAATTGCTTAAGTTTTAGACTCAATGGTAACAAAAGGGGTTTTAGTGTTTGTATCGAAAATAGACTTGTTCATTCAAATAAATTCTAAGAGTTAAAAGTATTGGTTTGTAAAAGATTCTTAAAAGCATATGTCAAAGTTAGGGTTTGATAGGTTTATTTGCATAAATAGTTTTGATCAAAAGATAAACTCATTTCAACAATGAACACATTCACAATATCCTCTCATAATGTTTATTTCTAACACAAAATGTGAGCTTTACCATTTTGATCCATTGATGATTTCTCACTCAATCTATCAAAATGGTAACATTTAGGTTCAATACAAAGTGAACTCCAAAGCCCATAACTATCTCTAGCTTATGGTATTTGGGTGATGAAAACCTAGCTCAAATGTTGGCCATATCTCTCAATCATGAAGCAACACAAAAGGGTTAGTCATAAAAATCAAAGCTTTCATCATATATTCATCATCAAGAGTTTATACAAAAGGATCAAGGCATATACATACAAAAATAGAACCTATCTACCTTCTAACCTTGACATATTATGGGTTTAGCTTTCCATTTCCATGGAAGCTTCCAACAAAAGATGAAGATGAAGAAGATGGAGCATTAATGACAATGTCTTGACTTTAAATGCACCCAATCTTCTTAGAACAAAGTGAAAAAGTGTTTAAGGAATATTTAGGTCAAATCTCCAAAGTTACATTTTTTTAGAAAATAGTGAAACAAATGCTTATAAAGAAACTGAATTCGCAGGTCTCGCTGAGCGAGATTTGCTTGCTGAGCAAGAGTTCATTAAATGCACCAGCTCGCTGAGCGACAAAAGGCCTCGTTGAGCGAAAATATCTCTGGAAAACTCGCTGGGAGCTCGCTGAGCGACCTTGAAGCAAGCAAGGATCCTTCAAAATCTTCCAAAACTTCCCAAAGAAGGTCTTGATGAAATTTGCTTCATATTTCCACAGTGTAACCTAAAATAACAAAAACTAAAGTTAAATAAATGATGCTTTGAAAATGCTAAAACTAAACTACGAATAAGTATAAGAAACATAGGGGAAAAAGCATTAAAGATTAAAATAACCCTTGAAAAGTGCCAAAAAATCTACTAAATAATAACACTAATATGCACTTATCAATACTCTCAAATTGGACCATTTAGTGTTACTAACTGATAGATAATTGTTATTTTTATAAAAAGAGAGAAAGAATGGTTTATAAGAAAGAAAGGAGAAGAAAGTTAGGAAGGGAAAAAAAAGAAAAGAAAGAAGAGAAGGAAGAAAGGAAATGAGAGAAGAAGAGGAAGAAAAACCCTAGAAGAGGAAGAAGCTTGGATCATCACCATTCTTCATCAATCTTCATCATCTTCATCAAACTCCTCTTCATTTTCAAGGTGGGTTCTAGTTAGTACTTTTGTTTTAGAAGTTTTCTTGAGTTTAGGGTTTTAGGTTAATTTGATAAAATTTCTAAAAAATGAAATCTAACAGATAAAATGCTGAAATAATCGGGTAGGATAGTCGGGTTACATGTATGTTAAACCTACTATGATTGCTTGGATGATCCATAGTGTTCCATTGAGTTTTATGATGAATTTTGGGGGTTTTTCTTCGTAAAAACGCGTCCAGGAATTGCTACTGTTCGCTACGGTTCGCGTAGCGAAAACAGGGGATTTTTCCACTGACTGAGTTCGCATAGCAAAGTCCCCTGCGCAGGGAAAATATTACACCTCTTGTTTTAACCGTAACGTTTGAACCGTAAGTCGGCTTCGGTCCCCGTTCGAAGCGTTGGAAAGCTATGATAACATACTATCCAACAGTGAGATAAAATATCGAGTTAGAAGTGAAATTAATTAATTTGTGAGATTAATTAATTTATGAGATTTAATTGATTTCAATATGAATTAAATGTGTGAATTGATTAATTGTGGTATTAATCGATTTGTGGAATATATAATAAATCATGAAGATTGAGTGAAAGTAGAGACAATGAGATTATTGTGGGATTAGTTTAATTGTGATAATTAAATTAAAATGTTAGATTATATGTTTGATGATTTATATAATTAAAGACATCAAGAATGGAGAAAGAATGAGGAAATATTACCATAAACCAATAATATGGCCTAGTAATGTAATTAGAAATTGTTAGATGGTATAACTTGTGAGATGTTTAGGACTACCCTAGGTTGATGCAAAACCGTTGGCGCATATTACACGGTGTCCTCCGTAAAGCCTTGAGTAAGTCTTGAGGTGGGTATTATATTGAGTCCCACGGGAAGCATCCGTAAAGGCTTGAGGTATCGTTAGTGAGGTGATGGTAGTGACTTGAGGTGGGTATTACATTGAGTCCCACGGGAAGTCTTGCCCGAGTAAAGGCTTGAGGTGGGTATTACAATGAGTCCCACGGGAAGCATGGTTAAGGCTTGAGGTGGGTATTACACTGAGTCTCACGGAAATCATGGTTTAGGCTTGTGGTGGGTATTACACTGAGTCCCATGGGAAGCATGGTTTAGGCTTGTGGTGGGTATTACATTGGGTATTTACTTTTGAAGCCATTTATCTTTACAAGCCTTTATTTTTAAATCAACTTACATTTCAAAGTCATTTATCTTTTCAACAATTTACTGCGTTTTCTTTTACAATTCCAACCTCTTTACATTTTCACCAATTTAGCATTCTTCGCCTTGCCTTTAAATTTCATTTAAACTTCTAGCCTTACCTTTATTTTCCTTTAAAATTCCAAGCCTTGTCTTTACTTTGATTTATTTTAAAAGTATTTGCCCTTTACTTTATCTTTTCTCTAAAACTAAATTTTGAATCTTGTTGAAAGATTCAAGACCTTTTTCCCAAAAACGTGATACATCAAAATCACAATCCCTTTTTACTTAACACATGTCCTAGGATCAATCTGGTCGATCCTGCGAGTAACTGAGGGTATTTTTGGTATCTTCAGAGGACCAACGGTTTACTACCAATTTTGGGGGTAAACAGTAGGTTAATGTAACCATCACCCAAGGTCACATTACAAAGCTTAAAAGTTTGGATAACATTGGTAGATATGCTCTAAACACCAACGAAAGCAGTCATGAGTCATACATTATCAAGAAACGATTATTTCTCAAAATTGAAGATTTTGGAAAAGTAAAGAACATGCGCATTAAGCACAAGTTCCTATTTAGGATATTAATTGGTTGCCTAATCCCAAGAGAAGGAAGCACTGATAAGATCTCTTGGGATCACAACCACTTCATCTGGTTCTTGGAAAACCAAGAGTTGATTAATCTTCATGTTTGCATATTTCATCACATGTGTGAGGCCATTAAAGAAAATACTAAGCACAACAAATGTTCCTTATCCAATGCTTCTTTCTAAATTGTTTCACCAGAGAAGTTTGATTGAAACTTTGATGAATCTTGGTGCTAATGAAGATATAGAAATATCCTCTCAGTTGCTGTATTGGGAAATATGAAAATTATTAGGAAGAAATATTTGATCCTCCCTTCTTCAATCCTTAGGATCAGGAAGGACAACATTGTCGATCAAAGTAATTATAGAATACATAAAGTTGACTAGAAAAGAGATCAAAGTATATTTGACCATTGATGACATTCCTGAAGCTCCTGAAGGTAATGTGAATAAGCCTTTGAGAAAGAGGAAACTTGGTGCTTCTGAATCTGAAAAGATGGTTCGGAAATAACCTATGAGGAAGGATGTACAACTAACATAAGTTCAAAAGGAGGTTCAATAATTGGCCTCTATAATTGACTTAATTTCTACCAAGACTAGGCGTGGAGCCACTAAAAAGATTCCTCAGAAGGCAGCCACTTTCGAACTACCTATCATGAAGAGGAGATTAAGGAATATGGTGCCACTAAATATTGATGACGACGAAGAAGAAGAAGAGGGTGAACAACCTTTAATTAGGAGAATAAAGGTTGTAAACAAGGATACTCTGAACATTCCTACTAAGGATGTTCAAGAATGAGCAAGACTGACTGGTGATGCTCTACTCAATAAGGAAATGGATAAGCCTTATCTTGCTGAAGCTCTTCAGAATAACGCAAAAGCTAAAATATGTCAGATGCTTTGTAAAAATAATTTGAGGATCCTTCTGTTGTTGGTACCTCTAATTTGGAAGAAGAATGTGCTACTCAAACTCATGAGATCACTGAGAAGGAAATACTACATACCTTAGATGTTGCAGATGTTGTGAACACGAGTATTAATATGAACCTTATCTTAGATAATAATTTAAATTCTTCCAATTCTCTACTCACGACTAAATCTACCACACCAACACCACCTGAATCACCAAAATTATTATCCAAAATCACACTTTCATCATAACAACATGTTGTTTCATCTCCTCAATACACTTCTTACTCATATACTATTACTATAACTCAGTTGCTAATGTATTTCTCTCAATAAGAAACTATCCCACAACATATGTTCTAGAGGATTTTCCTAGACATCTAGCTGGCGAATCATCCTGTGATTATAATCAACTAGCTTGTGTGTCTGATTCAGCCCAACCACCACCCATCAATTTTATCCCTGAATCATCCACTAAGGCTTCAGGTGAAAAGTCCTCTAGAGCTAGCTCATATTCTGACTCTAGTTCATTAGAATCGAGTCCTCTCAACATTCAGCCTCTACAATTCATCCATAATAACATTTCACTTTTTGTTGATACTCCTTAGCCAAACCTTATTCATTCGAACATTCATGTTCAATCTAAATCTAAACAAGAACTTCAACATCATCTGTTACCAGTACAAGAAACTCCTAGTCTAACTAGTCCTGAGTCACATCCAGATTCTGTTCAGCCTCACCTTTAGATTACTCCTCAAAATGAGGTTGAACAAGTGACCTTGAACCAACCCTCATTGGATTCCCCAAATAATCAAATTGTACCAGAACCATACCTTCTCCAACATTAGGAACCATTTGACCATAAAAATACACCTTCTAGGGAAGAATATATTTTGTCAGAAACTAACACAATACTTGTACAAAATCCCTTCACACCTCACCCTTCTGCCAACATAAACTTAAACCTCCCACCTTACATAAACAATCAAATGGAAGAGTTTAAAATTGTTATATTTGATAAAATTTAGAATTTGGTTGCTGAGAGACTCATAGTTTTTGATCCCATTGCATATTCAACTAAATAGGACTCTCTCAGAACCTTTATGGACACAGGTCTGCACAATTCGAAGCCTTTCTCTTCTGAGTCTGTAACATATTCTAGTCAAAGGCAAGCTCTCTTGGAAAAAAAGTTGTCTTCGGTTTCTGTCAAGTAGGAAGAAATGGATGTTAAGTTTCCCATTGTTGTTGCAAGATAAGATGAAATGGGTTATGATATGAAGACTATCTTGGAGCTTCTTAGACAAAAACCTTAATCTTTAGGATTTAGGAAACCTTCTTTTCTTGAACATTTTTTTTGACAATTATTTTATTTTTCTTATATAAAAATTTGTTTCTTTAGTATCTTTTTTTTTTTCCTTTTTTTTTGTTGATGACAAAAGGTGGAGTAGATATAGAAGTATTTAAGCATTTGAAATTTGACAGTTATTATCTTGCTTAAATTATGAAGAATTAAATATGTGTTTTAAGTGTTTAAATTTAATTAAATTGGATAGGACTTAGGGGGAGCTTACAAACCTAACCCTATGAACTATTAGACTCAATGGGAGCTTATAAACCTCAGACCCTGCAGTTAACTAGTTAATTAAATTATCAACCACTGTTCTTAAATACTTATGTTTGTCATCATAAAAAGGGGAATATTTTTGGAATAAAATTGGTTTGTCTCATATCCCTTGGGTTTTGATTATAATTAAGTATTAAAGAATAATAAGGTATACTTATGTTTGTTCAAGTGTGCAAGACCATAAACTAAAATTTATATTAAATCCAAGTAATGGTTCTGACTCTGAACATCCAAAGAGAAGCATGAAGATCACATTATGATGTATCAGACGCGTAAGAACTGACTTTGAAGAAGTCATCTCCAAAAGAAGTCATCATTCAGACATCAGAGTATGAAGGAGTCGGCCTCTGAAGAACAAACTTTGGAGAAGTCTGCTTTTGGTGATCAAAACCTGAGTTAGTCAAAGCGCAAGGACCAAGGTGACACTGATAGGTCATTGTTCATCTCTGAACATGCTTTATCACGTGATGACCTAAGCTCTAGGTTCTTCATAGAGTCAGTTGGGATACAATTTCTAATTCCTTTTGTAGCAAAGGATTTTCAAACTAGGTTTCACGTAACCTCATATTTTAGTGAAACATCCTAACATATCCAAAAGTCTCTTTTGAAGCTTCTCAAAGGAATCTACGATTGCATCTTCAACAACTTTTTTTGTCTCATTATTTTAGTAATTAAAATACTTGAAGATTCATACAACATAAGCATACAATAATGCTTACATGATGACCATGCTAAACAACGATTGACAACTAAATGGAAG
Organism: Lathyrus aphaca; assembly: GCA_963966055.1. Taxonomy (NCBI): domain Eukaryota; kingdom Viridiplantae; phylum Streptophyta; class Magnoliopsida; order Fabales; family Fabaceae; genus Lathyrus; species Lathyrus aphaca. The sequence goes on from OZ014520.1 coordinate 86,370,570, forward strand.
CTACTCAGTCAAAGTTTTAACACAAGCTAAACTTATGATTTCTTATCCTTGTATATCTTAGAAATCCCTAAGTTTTAAACGAGTCATATTGTGATGTATTATGTATACACTTCTGATTGTATATCAATTGTATTCATCAAACAATCATTTATCTGCTAGGTAGATTGTTAGAAGTCTCTTACTAAGTGTTTGAGTAAGGATGCCTTTAGCTTGTGTGCTAAAGCAATGAAATCTTGAGCTTATGTGCTTGAGCAAGGAAGTCTCATACTTTTGTTTGTGAGCAAGGAAGTCTTGAACTCGTGTGTTTCAACAAGGAATTATTGAGCTTATGTGCTTGAGCAAGGAAGTCTTATATTTGTGTGTGTGAGCAAGTCTGAGACTTGTGTGTTTGAGCAAGGAAGTATTACACATGTGTGTGTGCACGCAAAGAAGTCTCTTGCTTATGTGCTTGAGCAAATTATAATCTTTTGCGATAATAATGAAAATCTCTCGTAAGTACAAGGGACTGTATTTGTGAAAGGAATCGGGATAACTCTGTATGTTTTTCTTCTTTCTTGCACTTTATATCCGCCGCCTATATCTAACTAACTCAAATTCTATAACATTGTGTTTAGAATCTGACTTAAGAGTTTTAAAAGAAAAAAACAACACAACACAATTCAACTCATCTTCTTGTTTTTTCTCACCTTCAAACTTCTTTAATAATAATACAAACTCTTCTCACACATGTCATAAACATTGTCTCCCATATTTTGTATATTCTCTCTTTCTTTTCACTAAGTACAATTGCATTAACAATATTCGTGTGAATGAAACTTTTAAATTCCTTTTAAATTCAGTTGGATTCGTGAACTTAATATGATTCTAATTTTGAGTTAGATGCTAAAATTATAGTCGATAGTTTTCTATCTTCTAAAAATAATCTCAGAATTTGAAGAAATTATTAATAATTAGTCACTATAGAGAGTTATTATAATTATCTAATGGTTAGTTTATTTAGAGAGAGACAAAGGAAGTTATATTGAACATCTTTTAGACAATGAAATGTTATAATTAATTTTGCTGCCTATAAAAACAATCATTTTATCTTATTAATAAACATTCCTTTCCTCTATTACAAATTATGATATGAGATTTTCCTTAGTCCATGCTTCACTATCATAATTTCATTTTCGATCCCTCCATCCAAAAGCAAAAATCTCCTTAAACGGATCATAAATGAAATGATTCATCTTTACAAACAAGAGTACTGGTCATCCAAATCACAGTGTAGCCACGTGCAACCAGGCTTTGCTTCACCACACTACTCACGTGTCACCATTGCTGTAAATCATTCACCTACTACTACTTTTTACCATACAACAAACATAGAAAAACTCTTTCTCAATTTTCCATTCCCTCAAAACAAAACAAATCTCACTCTTTTTCACCTCTCATAGCAACATCTTCAACAATTACAAAAATTATCTCATGCCAAATCATAAACATGTCTGATCCTTCAACTTCCACCACCCCATTACAACATCCATCAATCCACCCCGACCAACAACACAGCCTACACCTCATCCACAACATCACCACCACCTCACAACCACCACCACCGCAACCACCACCACCTTCCTCCACCAGAGAATACCGCAAAGGTAACTGGACTATCCAAGAAACACTCATCCTCATCACAGCCAAGAAGCTAGACGATGAACGCAGACTGAAAAACCCTTCAACTTCAACAACCCCATCATCCTCATCACAAGACCCAACCCGACCAACAAACACTGCTTGTCTCTCCAGCATTGCAAGTCCTAGCAGCAGCTCCACCAGCAGAAACAGCGGCGAACTGAGATGGAAATGGGTTGAGAATTATTGCTGGAGTCATGGTTGTTTGAGAAGCCAGAATCAATGTAATGATAAATGGGATAACTTGCTTCGTGATTACAAAAAAGTTCGTGATTATGAGTCCAAATCAGAATCATCACCCAACAACAACAACATTAACAAAGATCATTTTCCTTCTTATTGGATTCTCAATAAACAACAACGCAAAGAACAAAATCTTCCTTCTAATATGGTCTTTGAAATTTATCAAGCTATATCTGAAGTTCTTCAAAGAAAACAAACACAAAGAATCACCACTCCACAACAACATCAACAACAACAACATCATCATCAACAACAACAAGGTTTGGTTACATTAGTGTCTTCTTCTCCATTACCAGCACTACCACTTCAAGTTCAAGCACAGCTTCTTCCTCCACCACCACAACCACAACCACAACCACTTCCTCCTCCGCTTCCACTACAACAACCTCCACCACCACCGCATGCCCCGGCAAGCTCCACTACTCCAGCAGTTTCAGGTAATGTAGATTGTAGAGTATAATCATCAATGTGATACTGCTACACAGCTCATCACTCTCTCAGTTTCAAACACTATATTATTTATTTATTTATTTATTTATTAGAACAATTTTTGGATGCTGTGTTGTGTGTGGGTTATTATCGGTCAAACTTGCAGGTTCTGTAAACTCTGCCACAACTAATGGGACCCATTTCTCATCTTTTTATTATTTTTCTCTCTTCATATTATGGTACGTACTATATAATACAATCAGTTCCATGGTATTTAAAATACGGTTGCAATCTGTTAAAGTTTTCTGACCGTTTGATGAAACAGAGATTAATAAGAAGATTCTGGTTCCTGGAGTATTAAGCAAACTAGAAAATTTTGTTTTATTTTTTATTAATTTTTGTTTAAAATATTGAGAAAAGTAATAAAAAATGAAAATAAATGGTTATACAGTACAATCATGCAGACAAGTGTGTGAGAGGGTACCACCTCATGATTGTCGTGGATTTTGTGGGCTATCCAAGAATATAGATTCTCACTTGCTTAATCCCTCTGGGTCTAATCATTAACATAATCCTTAATCCTAACAAAATCTCAAATCTTACTCTAAATTTAGTATTTTATTAAGAATATGTTTGTCCACGTAGCTATATAAGTCATAACCAAACTCATGCAAATTAAATACTCTCATTAATTTCTATTGATTGGGATCGTTTTTTGTTTTTTTTAATCTCATGCTTATTTTAGTATTTATCTATTTATGTTATGTAATGGAACAATCTCATTAAACCAATTTAGTTGAATAGAGACATTGGATGCAAGTCCTTAAATTATTTGATTAAAAAAAAATTCTAAAAGTAAAAGTATTTTAGAAATTCTGTGATTGTGGAACTTTTTATGTTTGTTTGATTGTAGAGAGAACAGACTCATCAGATTCAGAGAAGAGTGAGGAGGAAGAGGATGATGATGATGACGACGGTGGTGGTGGTTCGGAGTCGAAGCGTCGGAAAGTAAAGAACCTTGGTTCAAGCATAATGCGAAGTGCATCAGTGTTGGCACGAGCTTTGAGAAGATGTGAGGAGAAGAAGGAAAAACGACACCGTGAATTGATTGAGCTTGAACAAAGAAGGATTCAAATGGAGGAAGCTCGGAACGAGGTTCACCGGCAAGGTATAGCCACCATTGTCGCCACCGTTAGTAACCTTTCCGGTGCTATTCACTCATTCATTAATTCCGAACACCATGGTCGAAGATAGTTGATATAATATGCTTGGTTATCGATTATTCATTCTTTCACTGTGTTAAAATTCAATTGGAGTTTAGTATATTTGAGTCACTTCACCAATTGATGCATCCATTATTATTCCTTGTATTAATTGTTGATTAAGACATAGTAAAGAGTATTGATATTGTGTATAAAACCAATATAAATTAATTAAATGAATGCATTACATTATGTTTGGTTTTCAAGCAAGAAATCTACTCATTTATTAGGAATCAAAGTTGAAAAATAAAAAAGAGGAAGGATAATTTGGAAATGAAAAATTGGAAATAGCACGGAGTGAAGAGAGAAAGGTGTTGCTGACAAGTGAGACAGAGTCCTCCATTCTGAGTTCTCTCACAAAGGGACAGTCAAAGGGTGTGTCTGAGTCAATAATATTTCTTTTGACCATATAGGACATTAACTAACCCCACCACTATTTTCACTTCTACCTCTCATATACGCCAAAACAATGATAGACTCTTCTCAATGATAAATTGCACTTCCCAAAATGTCCCTAACTCATCGTCCCATCTCTCTCAATCTACAGCTTGCCTTTCCAGACATCTTTAACTCACCAATCCTCCCCTCCCTAGCTACTTGCTTTATCACTGACGCTATATCAATTTATTTCTCCGTTTTACTTTTCAATTCTCACTTCCATTTATAACTACTAATACTGTATTTGTTTTTTGTTTTTTGTTTTGTTTTTAAACCGGCTAAATTATAGGGTTTAAGACATACTCGTGATGAGCAAGTACAAACTAATGTTTGTTTGGTTGTTAATTCTTGAAAATAAATATTTTATTACTTGAGATCGACACATGCTTGATTTAGTATCATATAATGTTTTTTAGTCAATAAAATAATAAGAAAGTGTAAATACAACTTAAATACTATATTGAGGTCTCCTAAGAAGTGTTAGAATCAATTAAAATTTTATAGAATTTGACAATTGAACAATTCACTCATGTTTTATGATGTGTCATTAATTGAAAAAAGATAAGAAAAAGGAACCATTTCAACCTAAAAATGGAATGTCACTTCCAATAATAAGAAAACTCACCACCACCAAAATAGTTAGAACAAAGTTAAATTTTGCGGACCACGTCGTTTTGATTAATAGAATTAATGTTTGTTATGGACTGGTTAGTAAGTTTTATATGCTAAATTGAGGTCAAATCCATTATTCGTCTGGGCATAAGTCCAATTAGAAACTACCGAAGATATGACCGTTGTAAGAAAGAGTCGTTGACGTATAGTCATTGGAGACCTCCCCTCACGCGCTATAACGCCTTTCACGCGGCCAACTGCCCTCTAGATTTATAGGAGACAGTCACGCTCAGTCAAAGGTTACGCGCTCACAATCCACAAACATTTTCCCTTATAAACACCTTTCACCCTTGGAGGGCCAGATATTCAATTCTAGCAACTTTTCCATCTTTCGTGACCAAGATCATTTCTTCTTTTTCACCACGAGATCAAAGCTCATATTCTTTTCGTCTTCATGGCTTTCCAAGTCAACGAGATTGTGAAAGATCCTCCTACCATCGTCATCAGCGATAGAGATAACACAGGCAACCATGAGACTATCCAACTCAATGCCAACCACCACGAAGGGCATCCTCCTTCCCCAACTTCAAACATTCCGAAAGAAGCGTTCGTCACTCACGAGGACCTCGTGTTCGAACCAATCCCCGTCCGTCGGATGCAATGCTGGAACCCAGGCTCTCATCATCGCCCTAAATAAGGCTAACCTCACTCTCTTCTAGCAGAACGAATGCATACAAATGTTCGAGGGCAACCATCGTTCCCCTTCACCATCCAGGAGACGCCGCCGCAGAGGTTCTCGCACACCTCCACGTCACTCTTGATCTCCTCCGTGAAATCGCAAACTGGAAGATTCCAGACGCCTTTCTCCTCCAAGGGATCAGGACAGGCCCAAGGGATCACGTCCAGAAAGGGCCAGAAAACGTACTCGATCTCCTCCCCGAAGGACAAGACGCTCACAGGACGATCGGGATCAGAGCAAGAAATCACAATACGATGAAGATCGTCGTCCCCATCAACGTATCAGGAGTCCTCGTCGGAGCAGATCTCCATATCCTTCGTCTGGAAGCAGGGACGACGAGGATCATTGTGGACCGCTTAGTCGCGAAATCATGGAGACCTGCATCCCATGCGGTCTCGAGAAGCCTCATTCACTAGCCACCTACGACGATACTACCGATCTCGATGATCACATCGAAAATCTCGAGGTCATGCTTCACTGCCACAACGTGGAGGGTGCAATCAAATGTAGGCTTTTTCCTATCACCTTACGAAAGGGCGCGATGTCGTGGTACAAATACCTCCCTGCAGGGTCCATCACATCATGGGGAGTCTTGAAGAACCAGTTCACCAGGCATTTCACAACGTCTAGACATCATCCAAAGTCCGAGGCCATCCTCGAAGGGACCATACATGGCAAAGAAAAACCTTTGCGGGAGTACATCGATATATTCAACAAAGAAGCCGTGGAAGTGCACACTATTGACCGCATGAAGCAGTATATCCTAGAGAAGGGTTTGCGTCCTAACAACGAATTTCGAAGAGTTGCGGGTATCGAACCTCCCCAGTCCCTCGCCGAGCTACTCCAAAAAGCTTAAGCTTATATCTAGTATGAGGAAAAGGAGGCCGCATACAAGACACAGGATTCGAGGAATCAGGAGAATGCAAGACCTCATAAGCAAAAAGACGACAACGAGGTTCCTCGGTGCGAAAAACAAAGAGACGATCGTCCTCACGAGAGCAGAGGGCCAACGGGTCGTTTCTCAGAATATATCCTTCTCACTACTCCCCGCGAGAAAATTCTTAGTGAATGCATCAACACCGAATTCAAACAGGGACGCATTCGTTTCCCCAGACCAACTGCTTTCAAAGCCAATACCGACAAAAGCAAATATTCTTGGTTCCACCGCAGTCACGGGCATGTCACCGAGGATTGCATCCATCTTAAAGACGCGATTGAGATCCTTATTAAAGAGTGGCACCTCAAGAAGTATGTCAAGGACGGAGCTCCTCGATAAGAGGATACAAAAAGAGTCGACGAAGTCTCCGAAGAAGTCGTTCCCATGCAAGTTACCCTGTCAGTCACCAGACCCGAGGATTTCTTCATTCCTTGGCACCTCAGAAGCACAGGATACTTCGCATCACACGGGCCTTGGGAATGCTTCCCATCGTCCATGCTCATCTCGGGTGGAGGATATAACGAGATGTTTGTCGGGTCCGTTCGGAGAAACCTCGAGCATCTGGTCGAATCATCGCCAAATAAACTCTCATCTATCTAGAAAGTCAAGGGGAAATCTCAACCAATCACTTTCTACATGGAGGAACTCCTCGGCGATTCTCCAAACTCTCATATCCCTTTGTTGATACGCGCTAAGATGACAAAGACGGATGTACGCAGGATACTCGTCAACCAGGGAAGCTCGATCAATATCATATACACCTCTCTCTTTCGAACATTGCAACTTGATCAGAGAAACCTGTCCCCATGTTTAGGTTCCGATCTGCAAGGATTCAACAGGGCCACCGCCAAACTCTGGGGTTACGTCGAGCTAATGGTCACATTCGGGGAAGGAAATGCTTCCAAGACAATTAAGACGCATTTCCTGGTGATCGACTTTCCGTCACTTTACAAATTCATTTTGGGGAGGCCAACTTTAGTCGAGCTCCTCGCCGTCCCATCTACGGTCCATCTCAAAATGAAGTATTACACAAAGAAGAGCCACATAGATACTATCAAAATAGACATTAAGGCAACGCGGAGGTGCTTTGAAGCAGCGACCAAAGGCCATACCGTGATAGAGACCGCACCAAAGAGAAATAAGCGTGCAAGAGACGAAAGCTCGATTCTCGCATCCCAGCAGACTCTGAGGACACTATCACTACAGACAAAGCAGCTGTTTTACGTCCTTTGCTTGCAGGGGAGTTTGAAGTCATAACCTTCGGGGACAACCCTGACAGAGGAGTTCGCATCGGCACAGGACTTCCCGACGACGTGAAGGAGCAGTTGAAGCAATGCTTGTGCAACAACGTAAACCTCTTTGCCTAGAGCGCCGCTGGCATGCCCAGTATTTCTCTTGAGATTTCATGCCACGAGCTTTCCATCAACCCATCAACATACGCAATTGCCCATCGTAGGCGCAAGCAGTCCGAAGAAAACACTTTAGCTGCTGAAAAATTAGTTAAGGACCTCTTAGAGGCCAATTTTGTAACTGAGGCCATGTATACAACCTAAAAGTGCTTTTAAGCAAAAGTGTTTCCTATAGTAAACAAAATAAAGCATTTTCTACTAAAAGCGTTGCCTTAAAGTGAAAATGAAAAATACATTAGACAGCGTTTTCAAAAGCGCTGTCTAAAGGGGGACATTAGAAAGCGTTTTTTCCTAAGAAAGCGCTGCCTAAAGATGCGAATAGAAAGTATAAAAGGATAGAAAAAGCGCTGCTAGAGGCCCACTTAAGAAAGCACTTTTTCGGGTAAAACCGCTACTAAAGGCCTACTTTAGAAAGCACTTTTAAAGGTAAAGTGCTGCCTAAAGTAGGCCATTAGCAGCGTTTTCTCATAAAAAAACGATTTTTTTACCTAAGGTAGCGCCACCTTAGGTAGCGTTGTTAAAGGAAAAAAAGTTGTATATTCCCTTATTTAGCATAGTGCTTTAAAATTCGTGTAAATTTAGTTCATGATCATAAGGTGTTTGGAAAATGTTTTAAAAAAGGATCATGTTGAATTTTAGCTAATTTTCTGCTTCTGGTACAATGTTAATCGATTAACCAGTTGTAGTACAAACTGGTTAATAGATTAACTAGTGTTTTTTCAGCGCATGTGTTGTACCCCAAAATTTTCCCTCATATCTTCAAGACAATATGTCTCAAGAGGTCTCCTAATCTTCATAAGATTCTCAATTGCTCAAAGGAACTCAAGGTTTCATCAAACAAAGCCTCATCCTAAGCAATAGATCTCAAATTAGGGTTTTGTGTTTCTCAAAGTAAATTGGACTTCCAAAGTATCAAGTGGACTTCATGGTATCCCATATACTTCAAAATATCCTCATGTCAAGCTTCAAGACTTGCCCTGCAAGTTTGGCTAGTCAGATGCTCAGATAATCAATAATCAGTTAACTTGGGTAAAACGTCAACTGTGGTCAACATATAGTCAAACTTCAAGATTCTTGGTCAACATCAAGATTATTAAGTAATATTCATCATTTGATCAAAGTTTGATCTTGATTCATCAATAAAACCTCAAATTCATCAAAAGGCAAAAGTTACTAAATTAGGGTTTTCTTCAAGAAAAGTCAACTGAACTTTGACCAGACATAACTCTCATATGATTCACCATAAGTTTCCCAACAAAGGCCTATTTTGAAGAAAATTTTATTCTCTAGAATTTTGTGTCTCACAAGCCAAGGTAAAAAAAATGCTTCATTTGGAAGATACTAGCCAAGACATTACAGGTCCTCTAAAAAGTCAACAAAAAGTCATCTTTTTCAAAAGCTCATAACTTGAACATGGAAGATAAAAATGATATGGGACCAAAAGTAATGGGTAGAAGACATCTTAGGCTTTCTTAAAAGTGCAATAACACATTCAAATAATAAAAATTGAGGAAGTTATACATTGTCAAAGTTGAGCAAAATTGAGGGGGTGCATCAAACAAGTAATGGCTAAAACTTGATTTTTTGCCAAATGGGCCCATTCTTTCATGACCCAAACTTGTTTATAAGAGGATCCACAACCTCATGGTCATATTGTTTTCATTTTCTTTATTTATTTTATTTATTTTGGATTTAATTCATTTAAATTCAAATTTTATTAAAATAAATATTAGAAAATCAAATATTTTACATGGTTTTCATTATGGGATCAGATTTGAGAGATACTCTCATCCTAATAATTCCTAATTAATTCTTAGAAAGAATCATATTATTCACACAAAATATCAAAAGATTGAAGATCAAATTTTCAAATAAGGAGAATTTTGAACACCACTTGAATACAAGATCAAATCTCTTGATCCAAGCCCATTTTTTTACCTAATTTCTTTTCTTATATATTCTCATCATGTGCATATCAAAGGACACAAATTCTTGCCTCAAAAACCAAAAAAATATACTTTCAAAAATTGTCAGAAAACGAAGTTTTGCAGCCAAGAATCCTAGCATGACTTGAAAAGATTGTGAACTTGAAGCAATCTGCAGACCAATTTCCATCTTGTTTCAATCTATTCTAAACATTGAAATCGGTTCCCGGGATTCTTCTGAAGCTATCTAGACCACTGCCATCCATCAAATACGTAGAAACACAATACGATCAATTGCATTTTAAGAACATGTACAAGGATTCACCATGGCTAGAGTTCAAAGCTACAAATCAGGGTTTTATTTGTTTTAGCCATAATTGGACGAAACCAATACCACCATCATATTCAGGAGGCGGTTTCCAATCGATTCATGTATTCATATGAAATTTATTTTCATTATTTGTTGAGATTGATTCTTGCAGGTACAACCTATTGTTACGAAACGAAAATTGTAGCCAAAAGCCTGGTTGCATGCGCGAAGAAGATGAAGTCATGGCGCGCTATTTTCTTTTATTTAAAAAATTAAAATCAAACGCTTGTTTTTTTTATAATCATCTAATTAAAAATATTATTAATTTAATTAGGTTTAATTATTAGTTAATCACCATTAGCTTAATAATTAAGATAATTAGATCATTATTTTTCTCAATTAATTTTATTTCACTTAATTTTCAAATAATTAATTAATTAATTAATTTTTATAATTTAAGTTAATTTATTTTAATTCTACAATCAATTAAGTTAGTTAATTTAGTATTCGCCGATTCACCCGACTTTTGACAATTAAATTAAGGTTAATTAATTTATCCTGACTTTGTTTTTCTATTACCCGATTTTTTTTTATTTCGTGCTCATTATTATGTAACTATTTTCGAGGTTGTAACTTTAATTTTTTCGCGCGCTCTTTTACATTCTTTTTCCTATTATTGTAAATGCTTTCGATGATGTAATAGTTTAATTAGGACCTTTTTTTTCCGCATCGATTATTATGTAATTGTCCCAAATCCATGTAATAGCGTAGGATTTTATTTTTCTTCTATTTACTTTCCGCACTACCTTGCATGCTATTATATTAATTGTTGCTAGTAATTAAGATTTGTATGGCAAGACTAATCAACCAACCTTGGATTGCCTAACCTCAAGATAAAATATTTGAATTCAATCACATGCACACTTGCACTTCTAGGATAACCTCTCTTTGTTGCCTTTCGATATAATGGTCATGTCCATCGAACGTGGGGGGGGGGGGGGTTACTTTAGTAAAGACGCTACGATAAAAATCATCAAGTCCCTTCGAATAAAAGATCATAGTCCCTCGATGAAAGTGATGATTAGTCCCTTAGAAATTACTAAAGTATCCTCACAATATTGTCTTCAATGACCATAATGTCCCTACGTCTGTCCCTTCCAAATCAAAGGATAATACTACTTACTAACTGATCGTAAGGACAATTTTATCCCCAAGGAAACGAAAATGACAAGAAAGACCTTACAACTTAGGGTAAGTAATTCTTAAATGCTTGCTCACAACTTTCAAAACAAATGTTTTTCACACCCTACACTCTTCTTCATAATATTTTCAAACAAGTAAACACTTTGTATACATTCATACGAGACTCATTACAAAGTTAAATATTTACGAAATATTTTAATCACACACTACACTCTTTAAAAAAAAGCAAGTAAAAAAGTGAGTTAAGCATTTAAGAGCCCATGGATAACCATGGATACAAAGGGTGCTAACACCTTCCCTTTGTATAAATTACCCCCGAACTCAAAATCTTTTAAAAGGTCTTCCTGTTCTTTTATGCCTTTCCTAATTGGTCAAAATAAAAGTCGATGGCGACTCTTGCTTACCGTAACATATTTTACGACAAAAACTAAAAGTCAGTTCTCCCACCGTGTTACAACATGATTTCAAATTTTTATTGTGTTAACCGATTAACTAAAGTGTTAACCGATTAACATTGTTCCATAAGTGATTTTGGCTCTGTTCTTGGGACTGTTTTGCCTTCTCTTCCCTCCTTTTCCCTTCTCTTCGTATTCTTACCTTGGGAAACATTTTTTAGACTGATTTCTCTTTAATCTCAATGGAATTTAGGTGTAGATTAGAGGAGATAATATTCATTAGTTCAAATCTATCTTTAAGTGAATTATTCAATTCACTTTAGGTGCTTTGAATTAGTGATATATTTTCACACTTGAATCCACCAAGATAAGTGATTGAACTTTAAAGATGAAAGGATATCATAAGTGTGACTCAATTTGGTATTCATCTTTATTTTTATGCGGTATATCGTTAGGATGACGATTACATATTGTTCATCTCGCATGAGTTAACATACATATTATATTGGTTGGCCTCATTTGTTGGGTAATTACTTCGTAAATTACTCGGCGATTGCTTAACATAGACCTAAATGTGTCCCTATCTTGGAATAAAATCCAATTGGATACTTACAATTTCGTGGACCAGACCTTGATTGGTCGCGCCACCCATATGTTGATTACTCTTAGTTGCATTAGATCCACGAATTTTGAAGCTTGATGCGTAGTTGCTTTGGGTATCCCAATCTTCTGTCACGTCTTCATTGAATTTGGGTCTAATTGCATCGGTTAATCACTATAGTGCAAGATACTAAACGAAATCGACGTTGCCTTCTCGGTTTTGGCACTAGGTGCATTGTTACTCTCTTTGTTGTGGATGATTAAGTTCACCATACCATTATTATGTATATATTATTACTACTACTACTACAATATTACTAATTTACTTTCTTCTTGCACCTAATCCTCTTTAATTTCCTTCTTGCTCCCTTCTCCTCTTTATTTCATGATTTATCATCTATTATCATATTTATGTTTATGTCATTATATCTTTATGTTTTGCTTTTATTTTGTCCCTTGAACACCAAAAATACTAAAAAAAGGCTTAAACCTCTAAAAAACTTGTGATCCTGATCTTGGACTATGGTTACTATCCTTTGCATTGGAATTGGAGTGTTAAACATAGATTATAGGACACCTTCCCTTTTCTTTGATCATCATGGAGTTTGTACTTTAGCCTTTATTTGGCCACCTGCTAGCTTATGCTTATGAGGATGAAACTCTTTTGCTTATGCTTGGAAGTATCATCAATTTGGTTAGATCTTTCCTCCTTTATCTCTTTTATTATATTTTTAGGATAGCCTTTTCATCTTCTCCTTTTATTCAATTTTCGAAACCTTCTATCTTTTTCAAAGGATTATTGTTTTAAAAAACCTTCACCACTTTAATAATTCAAACCTTGAATTTTGTCAAGTGACTTTTACTCTTTCTTTTCTTTTAATAAATGTCAATGAACTTAATCATTTTGACTTCAAATTAAAAAAAATAAAAAGAACCAAACCCACTCAAGTTATTTTGTGCCTTTGTGCACTCTTTTATTTTCTTTACAAGTTTAGACTATGAGTCATTTTTTGTCGGGTGCAAGTCTCTCAATCTCCATTATTGTAGTTTGAGTTAATTGAGTATCTTGTCATTTGTGGGGGTTTAGTGGCATACTCGTCGATTTTATCCGAGTTGGCTCCCTCCCCATAATGATGTATGAGTCCATGCCCTCATTCTCATGGTAGATTCGTGAGGCTATCCACTTGAAAATAAAAAATTGTCTTCACTTATTAAAATCAATCAAAACTAACCAATTTTCACTATTTGTACCATGAACTATGAGATTTTGATCTTACATTGCACATTATGGGTACATAGGCATGAGGTGGTAAACCTCTCCAAACACAAAAACATTAAAAATTAATTCTTTTCTCATCCCTCACTTTCATTTAACAAACCATTTTCAAACCAAAAATGTAAATATTTCAAAGGGCTCTTGTAGAGTACCACAAACATGTTGGGTGCTAACACCTTCCCATTTTGTAACCAACCCCCTTACCTTTTCTATGTCTGTTTCTTTAGTTTTTTGCTTTTAGATTCATCTTAGGATTTATCCGCTCTTTTTTCCTTTTCCTTTTGGAATAAAATAAAAGCGCGGTGGCGACTCTGTTTTCTTTGAGTTAAGTTAATCAATAGCTTATACTCACGATTTTTACCGCTACAGAAAAGTTGCATCTCTGTTGGGGACTAATCTCTAAGTGGGATTGACTTACTTTGATTTATTTATTGGTTTGGTTTGATTTGTTTGTTATTGCTTGTTCTGTTTCATTTTAGCGATCCTCTGTGAGTGAGATAGATCCTGTACCAGTATCTGAGTGAAATTATGATAAGATGATGATATATTCGAGGATATACGCATGGAGTAGTCTTATGTGATGTTAATTTGAGAATCACCACTCAGTTAGGCTCCCTTGGATTACTGATGTCATCGCGAGTAGTCGTATCATGACATTTCTTTTTCGACCTCGGGCTTATCATACTGAGGATCGTAGAACCCTTAACCCATCCAGTCTATTTTAGGAACATAGTGCAAAAGTCATCTAGGTGTAGACCTTGGGTGATTGTCACACGATACTACACTCGGACGAGGTCCTCTTAAGGTAATTATCAGTTGGGGAGTAGTCCAACATTCCGATGATATTCGATGGATGGTTGTTAACATTGGGAACTTCTGTTAGAACCCTTTTGGTTTTCTGCAGGTACAATGAAGAAAAAACCTTAGTACATAACTTTGTAGGTTGATGTTCTTATTCCTTGACTCCACGCTCGTGACTCGAAATCTTGACCCGTGTGCTTTGTGTGATATTATTTGTGTTTGTTGCATACATGCACTCATGCATTCATGAGAATTTGTTCTCAATATTTCAAGGGACTTATAAGAACTTTTGCAAATATTTCTGATGTCACTGATTTTGGATATTGGAAGGTGGAATACTCATAAGTACCGTTTCAAGAGTCCTAATTTAAGAGATTTGATAAAGCTCGGAACATTGGTGGTTAATACTGATGATTTCCGGAAATGTTATGGTAGACTTTTGTTCCTTTTGAAGACCGATGTACCAGAGGGAATTCTTAATACCTTGGTTCAATTCTATGATCCGTTGCATCATTGTTTCATCTTTCCTGATTATCAGCTTGTGCCGACCTTAGAGGAGTATTCCTATTGGCTGGATTTGCCGATTCTGGATAAGGTGTTTCTTTTCAATGGTTTAGAGGAGGAGCTTATGCTCAAATTTATTGCTAAGGCCCTTTATCTTAAGGAATACGATCTTAAGGGAAGGTTTGTTCCTAAAGGGGATGTTTGTGGAATCAATGCTAAGTTATTAATGGGGGAAAGCTTTTACTTCTCTTACTATGGGTGATAAAGATGCATTCGAGTCCATTCTCGCTTTATTTCACACCTACCAAGTCTAGTGTCTTCACTGAGAATAGAGAGAAGCAGAGATGGTCTCAAAGCCTTATGTCTCTTACTCATGCGGATACGATTTGGTATTGCTAATATTATGATACTAGAGTGCTTATTGATGGTTGTGGAGAGTTTCCCAATGTTTCTCTTCTTGGTACGCGTGGTGGAATTAGTTACAATCCTATTCTTGCTAGACGACAATTTGGGTATTGCTTGAAGGAGGTACCAAGAAATCTTTCATTATCGAGTTTCTTCTTTCTTAATGATGCTGATCACTTAGAGATGAAGAAAAGGATCGCTCATTCTTGGCATTCTATTCACAAGAAATAGAATGGTCAGTTGGGAAGGACACATTATGCTCATTCCGAGTGTTATATTTAGTGAGTTTAATTTAGAGCTGGCAAGCTTAGGATTCCTTATCCACATGAGGAACATTTGTTTCCTATTTTTCCTTTATCAACTTTTCTTCCTCCTGTTGATGAAAAGGCTGTGCTTCAAGAAGAGTTAGACCAGATGAAGCAAGAGAATGAAGCTTTGTTACTTGAGAAGTCAATTATGCAAAAACAATTGAAAGAGAAAGATGATCTTATTGAGCTACTTGAGCAACGTGTTACAAAGAAGCCGAGAGTGCAAGAGGATTTATTTTCCTCTAGTACTTCATCTGTTATTCCTCCTACTTCTGGTGCATGGAAGGCTGTTGTGTATCAGCATCTGAAGGATAAGGAAGACATGGAGATTCATTACAAGTAAGAGATCAGAAGGATCCGTATGAAGTACCAGCCTGGTTTTAGGGTTTCTTCAGATATGATCTCATAGACTTAGTTTCTTTTCTCTCATGTATTAGGATTGTTGAGACTTGTAATTCAAAGTTGTAATCCTCTCTTTCGATATTAATGAGAATGAGTTTTTAAGTATTTCAAAAATGTTTTTTTAATAAATATTGCAATTTACCTTATAGTCCTTTGAAATCTTTGCATATGCATTTGCATAACATGCATCATGCTTGCATTGGTCTTGCTTCCTGAGAGTTATACAAGGTTCTTATGTGTTTCTTGGTCTTCATCCAATTCATTTGGAAAGCTGACTCACTGTTATGATACTCGGGCTAATCAAAGGAAGATGTTGGAAGCTTCACAACAAGAGAATCGCGAGCTCCGCGAAGAATTGTTAGTTCTTTGATTGGCAGAAATTTTTGTAAAACAAGATTCTTCTTTATGATGTTATGTCTGATGTCTATCAAGTATTTTGCAGGTGTGATTCCTTGTTATGACAAATTGTTATTCTTGATGTCAAACCAGATGTTATGACATCTGTTGACAGAACATTCAGTTCAGATTGTTTGTTTATCAATTGTGCTTTTATCTTTTGTGTGTTTATGATGAGTGATTATCTGCGCAATATTTGGTGGTATGCTAGAGTAGTATATCATGCTTTTGGAAGAATCAAATCTTCCTATTTTGGTTACTATTTGCATTGAAGAGCATTTGAAACCATTTAACATTTATGGAAGAATCAAATCTAACTATTTTCAGTATCCAAGCCCAAACAAGTTTTGTATTATTTATTCTGTTGTAACCCTAATTGAAAATCATGAAGATTGAGAATTATTGAGGAGGCTGCACATTATGGTTTAGGGTTAAAATTGTCTTGTTCATTGTGAGCCATTCCAACATCACCTAGATGTTGGAATTGGAATGATTTTATTGAGTTATATTTTGTCCACTCTAAACTTTTCAGCTTAAGTGTTTGTTCTTGATTGAAGCTTTTAAGCAAGATCAAGTTTTGTTTTGGAAGAGTGTTATTCTATTTCTTTGTAAGGTTTTGGTTAATTATCACAGTGTGTGATTGAGGGGGGATGAAAGAGGGTTCTCTTATCTAAGAAGTTATTAGGTATAAATTGCATAGGGTAGTGATTAAGTGAAAAGTGTAAACTGAATTGTTTAACTCTAAATTGATACTACTGATAGTGGATTTCCTTCCTGGTTTGGTAGCACCCAGAGTAGGTGTGATTACACTGAATTGGGTTAAAAATTACTTGTGTTATTGTTGTTTTACTTTACACCTTATTTACCTTGTCAATGTTCAGATATTAATGTCGTGACATCGTATTCGACATCTCATATCTGATACCAGAATTTCAATTGGTATCAGAGCAGGCATCCTGCTCTGTATCTGGGTGAGATCCAGGGAAATTACTTTCTGGTAATATGGAAATGTAAGGAGGATTTGTGAACAAGCCTCCTATTTTGGATGGAACAAATTATGATTACTAGAAGCCAATAATGGTTTCCTTTTTGAAATCTTTGGACAATAAGGCTTGGAAAGCTATTTTGAAAGGATGAGATCATCCTGTTGTGAAAGACAAAGATGGGAAGGTGTTGTACCCAAAACATTTCCCTCCCATATTCAATATAATTTGTCTCAATAGGTCTCCTAATAGTCACAAGATTCACAATTGCTCAAAAGGATTCAAGGTTTCATCGGACAAAGCCTCCTCATTAGCAATGGATCTTAAATTAGGGTTTTGAGTTTCACAAAGAAAATTGGACTTCTAAAAGCCTCTAGTGGACTTCATGACATCCCACATACCTCAAAGAATCCTCATGTCAAGTTTCAAGGCTTTCCCCATAAGTTTGGTCAGTCAGGTGCTCAAATAATAAAAAATTAGTTAACTTGGTCAAAACGTCAATTGTGGTCAACACAAAGTCAAACTTCAAGATTTTTCGTCAACATCAAGATTATAAGGTGAAATTCATAATTTGATTAAGGGTTGATCATGATTCATCAAGGAAACCTCAGAATCATCACGAATCAGAAGTTACTAAATTAGGGTTTTTGCAGGAAAAATCAATTGTACTTTGACCAGCCATAACTTTCACATACTTCATCAACAATTTCCTATCCAAATATCATTTTGAAGGAAATTAAATTCTCTACAACTTTGTGTCTCACAAGCCAATGCCAAAAATGCTTCATTTGAAAGATATGAGCCAAGACATTACATGTCCTTTTGAAAGTCAACAAAAAGTAAACTTTTTCAAAAGCTCATAACATAAAAAAGGAAGATCAAATGGATATGGGACCAAAAGGAGAATTTATAGGACACGCTAAGATTTCTAAAAAGTCCTAGAACACCTTCATGGGATAAAAATTGAGGGAGTTATGCATTGTTGAAGTTGGGCAATTTTGAGGAGGTGTATGAAGCAAAAAAGGCCAAAACTCAAGTTTCTTCCAAATGGGTCCATATTCTTTCAACCCAAACTCAATTATAAGATCATTCACGACCCATTGAACATATTATATGATTTTTTATATTTATTTTACATTATATTGGATTTAAATCATTTAAAATCAATTTTAATTAAGATAAATAATAAAAAATCAAATATTTGGTCTTAGATCTATTTTGGGATCAAATATTTGATGATTATGATGATTGAGAAGGATCAAATTCGTGCAAAACCAAAAGAGTAAGATTTCATCTAATTTTTGGACAAAAAAAGAAACCATCTTTATTCATCCTCAAGCAATCCAAAATCCATCCACAAAGGCCCATATTTTTGACCTAATTACATCACCTATAAGTATACAACAAGAACAAAGTGCAGGAGGATGAAATTCTGAGCTTTTCAACCTTATTCAAACTTCAAAATTTCAAGAAAAACCTCAAAATCGGTTTCATAATTCCAGTTGGTTTCAAAGGTTTTTGAAGGTTGCAATAGGTTCCTTGAAGCATTCTGAACATGAATGCATCATCACCATCATCAAAACCATGACCAACCATACAAACCGAATCCATTTTTTTCTTCATGTTTTCTTGATTTTTTCGATTCTTCATATTTGTGCATAATAAATTGTTTTTGCTTGTTTAATCTTGTTTATGATGATGTGTAGATGGATTCGGGGCTAATTAATTTGAAGTTTGATGCAAGATTCGAAATATACCATTGTTAGGGTTTTGAAGGTCGAATTTGGGAATTCGACATAGAAGCGATTTTACATGAAATTGATGGATCAATTGGACTTAGAAGACTGCCATTAATTGATTTATGTAATTGGAATAAATTTATTTGGTGTATTATGTTGTTTTTTATTTGCAGGACATGTAGTGACAGACAAAAACCGTCACTACAAGCTTTAGCGGTGGACAAAGTGTCACTATAGCCTAACTGGACAAACCAACAAAGAAGATGACCTTTTGCGCGCGCGTTTTCAGAATTCAAAATCTTGTTTTATTTTATAATAATATTATGTTGGTTCTTTGATGTGCAGGTGTGGATGACCCAGTGGAAAAGCCTTTGTGTTGGGAGGTGGAGGTCCTGGGTTTGAACCAGGCCTTCACCCTTTCATTTTTTCTGCCATTTTCTTACTTCTTTTTTTTCTTTCTTTCTTTTGTTTTTATTATTATTATTATGTTTTCTTAATTAACTTTCTAATTACAATTAACCAATTAACCAACCTCTTAATCATTTTAATCATCTTAATAATTTCATAAAACCTTTAATCATTTTCTTATTTTTTTTTAAATAAAAGTTTAGTTTTTAGGTTTTTACTAATTTTGTAAATTAATTTATAATTAACTTAGTAATTAGGTTTTAATCAATTTTAACTTTAATCCTGATTTTTCTAACCCTAATTTTTTGTAACCCTTTTTTTTTTTAATAAAAAAAACAATTAATTTTTATTAAACCTAAATTTTAATTAATTTCTTTATTTACTTTCGTATTATATTTTTTAGAAAAATTGTATAGGATGTACAATCTTATGTAACTTTATTTTTCTCATTTTTTTTCTTCCGATTATGTAACTGCTTCCTAGTTGTAATAGTTAACTAGGTTTATTTTCCGCACTTTAATTTCTGCAATCCCCTAAAAGACAAATGTACCCCCTCCCCATGATGTAATAGCCTAGGACCTTTACTTTCTGCTTTTAATTTCTGCAAAAAATATAAACTGTGTGGTTAGTAAACCTAGGGTGTGAAACGACTGGTATGCTAAATTAATTGGACTTAGCCCACTAAATTCAAAAGATAAATATCTGAAATTAATATCACACACGTAAGTCGATCGTTATACGATTTCCATCTGCACCTCCTAGGGTATCCTCTCTTAGTTGCCTTACAAAAACATGGTCAAGTCCCTCGAACGTGGGGGTGTCTTAGTAAAGTTGCCTACGGATAAAATCATCAAGTCCATTCAAAAAAGATCATAGTCCCTTCGAATTGCCTACAAACAAATGATCTCGTCCCTCGATGACCCTATAGAAAAATGATGATAGTCCCTTCGAATTACTAAGATATCCCTACAAGGTTGCCTTCTATGACCATAATTAAACATCCAAGGTAAAGACTACTTACTCACTAATAGTAAGGACAATCCTACCCTTAAAGGAAATAAATAACAAGAAAGACCTTACAAATTTAGGGTAAGTAGTTCTTAAGTACTTGCTCACTCTTTTCAAATACTCTTCACACCCCACGTTTATCAAACATTTTCAAAACTAAACACTTTGTATACATCCATACGAGGATCATTGCAAAGTTAAAGACTTATGAAAATATTTTCTAAATACACACTACACCATTTTTCAAACAAAAGTAAAGTGAGCTAAGTAATTAAGAGCCCATGGACGACCATGGATACAAAGGGTGCTAACACCTTTCCTTTGTATAACTTACCCCCCGAACTCAAATTTTTTAAAAAGGTCTTTCCTGTTCTTTTATTCCTTTTCTTTATTAGATAAAATAAAAGTCGGTGGCGACTCTTGCTATCCGCAACATAGTTTTTGGAAACAAAAACGCCTAAGTCAGTTCTCCCACAGTGTTATAGAACTGGCGACTCTGCTGGGGAGTACTAATTAAAAGAGTGGTTACCTTAGGATTAGATTATTATACTTGTTTGATTTGTTTGCTTTATCTTTCCTTGTTGTGGGGTTACTGTGTGAAAGATCCTAACCCGAATCTAGTGTACCTTAGGTAAGTAGCAATAGACCAAGGAAACTGTACGGTGTATAACGATATGGTTGATCTGGTGGCTACAGTTAGTGTGACTTCTTGGTTGGTTCTTATGTTCCTTAAGTCAGATAAGGATAACATGAGTCTGCCATATGTTATCATTAACACTAACTTACTTTTAGAACCCTAATTGACCCATCTTGGCCATTAGAAAGTAGTGAGATAACTGGCTTTGGTGAATTCTAAAGTTGGTTGATACTCGATGCTACACTCATAGGGAGTTTTGGTTGGCAAGTCAGTTGCCATACTGAACAACAACCTTTGAGAAGAATCAGTGATATTGAGATCCCTTAGAACCCGGTTACTATTGCTAGGACAGGTTGAACCAACTAAACTTCAGTGAGGAAGGTACTTACCTATGGACTTCATGCAAGCCTTCAAACCTAGGGCTATTGTGTGATTTGTTTATGTGTTCCACTTGTTTGTGTATGAACATAACATCATAACATCATGACATCATAAGCATAACATTCTCACTAACCATTTCAAGAACCAAAGGATTTATCTTTGTTCTTTGTTGCAGGTTATGGCTTCCACTTGTAGGAACACTATCCGGGTCAACTTTGTAAGGATACCTTCCAAGCTTAAGGAGTTGGTCTCAAAAGTTTCTGAAAGCTCCCAATTCATCAAGAAGCATGGTTATCTACTTGACTTGGTTACCTCAGGGTTTGATGAAGATATGATGAGTGTTTTGTTCCAGTTCTTTGGTCATAAACATCACTGCTTCACATTTCCCAATTATCAGCTGGTGCCCACAATGGAAGAATTCTCCAAACTACTTGGTGTGCCCATTCTTAATCAGAAACCTTTCACAGGCTTAGAGAATGAGCCTACACCTGAAGCCATTGCTGCAGCCTTGCATCTGAAGAAATCAGACATTGTATTGGAAACCAGAAGTGGAGCTAAGGGTATTCTTGCTAAAGTGTTGGTAGAGAAAGCTCATGTGTTCTTGGATTCTATGAGTTATGATTCTTGTGAGGAGATCTTAGACTTATTGAATTATGGCTTGGTATTGTTCTCTAATCCAGACCAATTCATAGATGTGCACGCAATCAACATATTTATGACTCACAATCATGTGCCTACCTTGCTTGGAGATATCTTACACTCTCTTCACACTCGTACTACGAAGGCGCGAGGAACTATGATGTGTTTCATACCTCTACTATAAAGGTGGATTATTTCACACCATCCTCGATCTGTGATGAAGAATGAATAAGGTTTGAGGTTGTGTAAAAGGATAATGTCACTCTCTCATTCAGATATTCACTGGTGTTCCCGATCTATAGAGAATATTATTATCATTGACCGTTGTGGAGAGTTCCCTAATGTGCCACTCCTTAGCATAAGAGGGGGCATTACCTACAATCCTTCTTTAGCACTACGTCAGTTTGGTTATGCTCGGAGTGATGGTACTCTTGATATGATTATTCAAGGTATTATGTTCGATTATGACAATGATCTTCAAGGTTACCATCAAAGGTTTATACATGCTTGGAGCATGATGAACAACATTAACAACAATACTCTGGAACCAAAACACTTCATCCCTATGGAGCCTTACCTTATATGGGTGCGGTCTCGTGCTCAAATTCTTATGATTCCATATCGTGATGTTCTACTGGTGATCGTTGAGCCTATTGTTGAAGGAGATGTTCCTTATACCATTCTTCATCCTGACATGCGTAGTGATCTGGAAGAGCTGCAGAAGTCTTGGATCCAACTGAAGGATCAAAGGGATACCTTTGAGGCTCAGTTCAATGCTAGCAAAGAAAGAGTGTTGATCTGACAAAGCAACTTCACGAAGAGCGGAACCTCAATATATATCTCAATACAAAGAGAAAACATCCATGGGAGACTTGAGTCTCAGATGTTCTTATTTTCTTTACAACTTTTTGTTTTCTTTCATTCTAAGCCCAATGGGAGATTATATTTTAAACTTACTAATAAAAGTTTTATTTTTGTTTTCCTTTAACAAATTTAAATCCTACGTGGTCCTTGAAAACATTGCATATGCATCTACATACCATACCATTGCATAACAGGTTTCCGCGACAAATTTCTTATCTTCTCGTTGTTTATTTTAGTGGAAATGGCTCTCGAACAGACTGTCAAAGATCTCTAAACCCAGAATGCTCAATTTCAAGAAGTGATCCTGAATTTGTCCAAGGGGCATGAAGAGTTGAAAGCCCTCCTCACTAAGGACGCAAAAAAGAAGAATCCTGAAAATAGCAAGGATGATCAGTTGGAACGACTGCAAGCTGAGATGGCAGAGATGAGAATTCAGATGAATGGTCAGGTGGCTCTTATCTAAAACATAGCCCAGGGGCAAAAAGAGCTGAGAGTCTTTGTCAATAAACTTCAAGGTAACGGAGTCGGAAATCTAATCATCAGTTAACCTCTGATGAAACAAACTGACTTGGTTGAAAGGAAGATGAGGGGTGTTACACTTATGAGGATGGAACTCGTTTTATGATGCTTGGAAGTATCATCAAGTTGGTTAGATCTTTCCTCCTTTATCTCTTTTATTTTATTTTTAGGATAGCCTCTTCATCTCATCCCTTTCTTCAATTTTCAAAACCTTCGTTTGTGTTTTCAAAGGATTATTGTTTTAAAAAACCTTCACCACTTTAATAATTCAAACCTTGACTTTTGTCAACTGATTTATATTCTTTCTTTTATTTTAATAAATGTCAATGAACTTAATCATTTTGACCTCAAATTCAAAAAATAAAAAGAACCAAACTCACTCAAGTTGTTTTGTGCCTTTGTGCACTCTTTTGTCAAGTTTAAACTATGAGTCATTTTTTTATTCGGGTGCAAGTCTTTCAATCTCCATGGTTGTAGTTTGATGTTATTGAGTCTCTTATCATTTATGGGGGTTTAGTGGCATACTCGTCAATTTTACCCGAGTTGGCGCCCTCCCCGTAATGATGTATGAGTCCATGCCCTCATTCTCATGGTATATTTGTGAGGCTATCCACTTGAAATTGACAAATTGTCTTTACTTATTAAAATCAATCAAAACCCACAAATTTTCCCTTTTTGTACCACAGACTATGGGGTTTTGATCTTACATTGCACATTGTGGTTACGTAGGCTTGAGGTAGTAAACCTCTCCAAACACAAAAAAATTAAAAATTAATTCTTTTCTCATCCCCTCACTCTCATTTACCAAAAAAATTTCAAACCAAAAGCGTAAATATTTCAACGGGCTCCCGTTGAGTACCACAGACATTTTAGGTGCTAACACCTTCCCATTTTGTAACCAACACCCTTACCATTTATTTGTCTGTTTATTTAGTTTTTTTTCTTTTAGATTCATTTTTGGATTTATTCGCTCTTTTTTCCTTTTCCTTTTGGAATAAAATAGAAGCGCGATGCACTTTGTCTGCATAAATTTGACACTTGTGGCACTTTCGGGCGTATGAACAACAATGTGAATCCATTGTTAACCAGTAATACCCCGATCTCAGTAATTTCTTTGCCATTGCATGTCCTCTGGTATGGGTACCAAAAGATCCTTCGTGGACTTCCTGCATCAACATGCCTGCTTCCTGCTTATCCACACATCTAAGCAAGACCATGTCAAAATTTCTCTTGTACAACACGCCATATGCATTCAAGAAGAAACTTGCAACAAGCCTTCTCAAAGTCTTTTTATCATTGGAAGAAGCCCCATCTAGGTATTCCTTACTCTTCAGGAAACATTTGATGTCATGATACCACGACTTATCGTTAGACACTGCATCAACAACAAACACATATGCTGGTATGTCAAACAGTGATATGTCAATCTTGGGGACATAATTCCAGAACATCACTTTGATTATTGAGGAAAGTGTAACCAACGCATCTGCAAACTCATTCTCGTCATGTGGTATATAATGGAGCTTTACTGTCGTGAAGAACGTCAATAGTCTTCTCGCATAATCCTAGTATGGAATTAAGTGAGGTTGATATATATACCACTTGCCGGTGATCTGGTTAATCACGAGAGCTGAATCTCCAAATATATCGAGGGTCTTCATCCTTAGATTAATTGCCTCCTCTATTCCCATGATACAAGCCTCATATTCCACTTCATTGTTGGTGCACTCAAATGTCAATCTAGAAGCGAAGGGAAAATGAACACCTTCAGGAGTAATAAGAACAACACCAACTCCGTGCCCATTCATGTTGACGGCCCCATCAAACATCATACTCCATTTGGATTCAGGGTTAGGCCCCTCCTCTGGGAGTGGTTCCTCACAGTCTTTAGCTTTAAGGTACATGATGTCCTCATCAGGGAAATCAAAATGCATGGGTTGATAAACCTCCAGAGGTTGCTGTGCAAGATAGTCTGATAGAACACTTCCTTTGATGGCCTTCTGTGAAGTGTATTAAATGTCATATTCAGTCAGCACCATCTGCCAATGGGCAACCCTTCCGGTTAATGCTGGTTTCTCAAAAATATACTTGACAGGATCCATTTTTGAAATCAACAGAGTTGTGTGAGTCAACATATACTGGGTTAGTCGGCAAGCAGCCCATGCCAAAGCACATCAAGTTTTCTCGAGTAGTGAGTATCTCGTCTCACAGTCGGTAAACTTTTTGCTAAGGTAATATATTACATGCTCTTTTAGACTAGACTCATCATGTTGACCGAGAACACAACCCATAGATCCTTCAAGCACTGTTAGGTACATGATGAACGACCTCCCTGGAACCAGAGGCATTAAGATAAGAGGTTCTTGCAAATATTCTTTAACCTTTTTTAAAGCCCTTTGGAAATCGTCATTCCACCTGACCGCTTGTTCTTTTCTTAGCATCTTGAAAATTGGTTCACAAGTGGATGTGAGGTGAGATATGAACCTTTCAATGTAGTTCAATATACCCAAGAAACCACGTACTTATTTTTCTATTTTCAGTGCAAACATCTCTTGTATAGCTTTTACTTTGGCAGGATCAACCTCTATCCCTCTTTGTCTCATGATGAAACCCGGCAATTTCCCGGAACACACTACGAAAGTGAACTTGTTAAGATTCAATATCAAACAAAACTTCCTCAGTCTCTCAAACAACTTTTTGAGATTAACCATATGTTCCTCTTCTTTTCAGAACTTGGCAATCATGTCGTCCACATAACACTCTATCTCTTTGTGAATCATGCTTTGGAATAATGTTACCATAGCCCGTTTATATGTTGCCCCGACGTTCTTCAATCCGAATGGCATCACTTTGTAGCAGAAAGTACCTCAAGGGGTAATGAACGTTGTTTTTTCCATGTCTTTCGGTGCCATCTTTATCTGATTATACCCGGAGAAGCCATCCATGAAAGAAAATACCGAGAACTGAGTAGTGTTATCAACCAATACATCAATGTGAGGTAATGGGTGAAGGAGAGAAAAACACAAGGAAGGGGGGTTGGAATTGGGTTTTATAAAAACAATGACTGTAAAAGACACTTTGATTTATCCTGGTTCGTTTGAACTCAAACTACATCTAGTCCACCCGCCAAGGTGATTTTGCCTCTCTCAACGAGGTCTTAATCCACTATTCAAAAACTATGAATATAATCACTAAGACCTATAGTCAAAGTATTCTTGAGTCTACTGACTACACTAGTCACTCAAGGAAATCACAGAGAGTTTACAATGTTGTAACTGTAATTGCTTCAGAAAGCTATTATCACTAAGTGATAGGTTTTACAGAACTTAAGCACAAAGTAAGAAATTGATTAGAGTTTATGCGCATGTGTGTTACAACACCAATTTCTTCAAGATATCTCCTTTACATAAGCGTTTGAATAGGAGATCCATTGGGAACATCTGATTCCATATTTGGATGATTGTAAATAGCTATAAAGTCCTTCAAAAAATAAAGATTGTGTTCCCAGAGTGTGTTTGAATTTGGCAGCAATGAAAGCTTATGTGATGAGAACTTCCTTCTATCATCAGATCTTTTATAGAAGATGCGCTTGGCTTGAGTACCATTAGAAGATGATAATCAATCTCAGAAACATCCTTTTCCTGAGAACTTCTATCCTGCACATAGAGAACGATTTAGTGCTATAATTTGTTCTTGTAAAATATTTTTATCATCAAAACTATATAAGAGAAGTAGAATCAAAATCTTGTTCTAACAATCTCCCCCCTTTTTGATGATGACAAAATATTTATTTTGATTAAGGACAAAATTTAAAGGATGTGAAAACTCCCTTTAGATGGTGATAAATTCTTTCAGAGTTTTCCATAAGAAGTTCTTTAACTTATGATTTATGAGAATTTCTTCATTTTGTGCTCTTTAAGAATTTCTTCATTTTGTGCTCCCCCTGAGTTGATTACTTATCCTGTTCTTTTAAAACAATTTAAACAGTTTGATAGAGTATTAATATGTTAGAGGCTTAGTTTTGATAAATTGTTATGGATCAAAATCATTTACGTTTCTCCCCCTTTTTGTCATTACTCAAAAAGATGCAAACAGAAAAAATAAGCAGAGTCAAAAGAAAGGATCTTCATTAATCAGATAATTAGATAGAACATTGAACAAAACATTGAAATACCAGAAGAAAAAAAAAAGCAAACAAAAGAAAAACATGAAACAGAATCAGGGTTGGGGGTTAATCCTGGTAACTAAGGCTTCCAGAAGAGACTTGATCTGAGAAGTTGATTCAACTTGTTGTCCAACCATAGATTTGAGTTCAGCATTAGTCTCATCTTGCTTGTCCAACCTCTGCTTGACAATTTCATTTTTTTCTTAAGCTCGTTCAGAGTTTTTAGCACAAAGGATGTTGGAAGTGATTCTTCAATAGTTGCAGCAACTTGAGTGGAGGGTTCCTCAGAAGATTCTTCAACAGAAGGTACTTCAGTAGTTTCTTTGCCCTTGTCTTCAGCAAAAGGAACTATCATCAGCTGAAGTGCAGAAGATGATTCCTTTGGTTTAGATTCTCTCCAAGGCTTATCATCCAGAAGGTGAGTTTTCTTCTTCTCAAGACTAGTTACCACTTCTTTCAGACTTTCATAGAAGTTCTGCTGAGATATGTCATAGCATATATCTTTCAGCTTCTTGGTCTCAGTAGAAAACCACTTTCTGAAGGAAGTCTAAAGAGAATCAGAAGTTGCAGGATCAGGAATTTCTGCCCAAGCAACCTTCAGATCTTCCAGCCTAAGTTTCATTTCTGCTTCGAATGCTAGCAACAATGGACCAACATCTGATTTGGTTGGTTTTGGTTTAGGTATTAGTATGGCAGTTTTGTTTGTGATAGAAGATAGTTTTTGTAGGGCTTCTATATCAATAGATGTTCTAAGGGGATCTTCGGGTTCATTTATACGGGAGGGACTATCTGGAATAGTAATATAAGATGGAGTTTTTGGTGGAGTGGATTCATAAGATGATAGGGAGGCTTCACGAATGGGGGATAGGTCAAAAACAATTCTATGAAAGTCAGAGTGTAGAGGAGGGTTAAAGCCATGTGTTTGTTGAGGATTAGAAGACTGAGTTTCAGAAGCAGCAACAAAATTTGGAAAAACATCAATATCAGACAGAACTTGTTGAAGTTCTGAATGAGTTTCAACAAAGCTTGAGGTGTTCAGATCAAAGGGAGGTGTTGGATCTATTGGCTTGTCAAAATCTTCTAGAGTTTGAGGAGAGTGATGTTCAGATATGTTTGGTGGTGAGATTGTGTTTTCAGGTTGAATATAAGGTGGAGGTGAAGATGGAGGAGGAATTTTAGAAGAGATGGGGCTTAAGGGTGCAAGAATAACAGAGGGAGTGGTATCAGAGGAAGGATTTTTAGATGTGACCAATGTTACCGATTCTACAATAGAAATAAACTCAGATTGAGAAGAAGAAGTACATTTATTTCTGATTTACTTTAGAGCCTTCTGAGAAGTTCCTTTAGAGGTTTTCCTCTTCTTGTTTTTCTTCTGAGAAACTTCTGGTGCAGGTCTTCTGAGTTCTTCAGGATTGAACAGAGGATCAACACCATCCAGCTTGCAAGATTCCAAGTATCTGACCACAACTTCTGGTGGTGTGTCAGCAGAGAACATAGGAAAGTCCTTCAGAGGAATTTTCCTGGTGATGATGACTTCTCTAGAATGTAAAACTGGATCCTTCTTGATGGTTTCTATGAATTTCATCTTCTTCAGATTTTTAGCATTTAGAGGTTTCCCAGCTTCTGCTTCCAAAAGATCAAATTGTTGAGCTTCCATTAGATGATCTACCAATTTGTTTTCAGTTAGAATTTCAGAGATGAGTCTTCCCAGAGGGATCCAATCTCTTTTGGTTTTCTCATCTTCTTTGGTTTCTCTGATGTTGTTCTTCAGATAATTGAAAAGTGAATGATCATGATTGACCTTTTTGTTCTTAGAGATGAAGTACAGCAGAAACTGTTAATCCACATTGATGTAGTATGGGGAATTTGTTGCTTTTCTGTGACTGATGCAACCTAAAATAATTTTTGCCCAAATTCTCAAATGATCCTTCAGATCTTTAAACTTGTTGGATTGTTTCCCATTTGAGAGTATTTCTTTAGAAACGAGTGTAGTATCAGAAAGCTTATCCATCTCATTGCACTTGATCCCATTGCCATCAGATTGTATCAACTTTGCAATGTGTTCTTCAGTAATGATGATACTCTTAACCAGAACGTAAGAAGTTACATGAGAGTTAGAAGCACTTGCAAAGATCCCAAATTATTTGACTAGCTTAGGAAAAACTAGACCCATCAGACGATCAAAATATTTCTCCTAACCTTGAGCCTTTACTGCAGGTGTAATATCAAACCCATTTTCCTTCAAACTGTCAAAGTCAACAAAAAGTTCACAGAGAACTTCTAGCTTTTCTACAAGAGTAAGAAGGGTTCTGACTAGAGAGATATGGAGTTCTTTTGAAGTTTGATCTTGTTGAGTTTGCTGAGCGGAATTAGCTTGATGAATGTTGTGAGATGAAGAGGCCATTGTTTCCAAGATTAGGGTTTGAGCACAGGTGCAGAGAAAAAAAATAGTAACAAGAGGTGAAGAGTGAAAAGTGTTTGTGAGGTGAAAACATACATTTATATAGAATTAATGAGCAGTAAAAGAAACTCACAATTAGTGGAAATCTTTAATGCATAAAACATCATGATTAATTTGCATTTAATAAGTTCTGACAAGGGAGTGGCGTAAAGATTTTGGAATAGTTACCAATGACTTGCGCCTCAATTGTGTCTTTTCAACCCTTCCAGTTTCCCAGAACGTGAACACGTATTCTTCTGCTGAGGAGAACTATCCAAATGCATGTTATGTCCCTCTTCAGAGTATGAACACGTATTCTGATTCTTTAGGATTCCTCAGAGTCTCATTAACACACGTTGATGTTATGATCTGCATGTTATTATTTTAACATAGAAGTCTGAGAAGTAAACAGTCAAATAAAAAAATACTTAAACAAATGTACAGAACTTCTGAGAGTTAAATGCATAAATTTAAACCATTTCATTCTGGGCATAATTCCATATTGAGATTAGTCTGAATGAAATTAAATATATCTTCATCCAGGGGTTTTGTAAGAATATCATCCCATTGGTGATTTGTATCTATAAATTTTAAAAATAGAATCCCCTTTTAAGAATAGTCCCTAATGAAATGATGTTTAACTTCTATGTGTTTAGCTCTAGAGTGTAAGATATAGTTTTTAGAAAGACAGATAGCAGAAGTATTATCACAGAGGATGGGAATGTTACTATCATAGATATTATAGTCCTCAAGCTGGTTTTTCATCCAGAGCATCTGAGTACTGCATCCAGTTGCTGCTATGTATTCAGCCTCAGCAGTTCATAGTGCTATGGTTGATTGTCTTTTGCTGGACCAGGATATTAAATTGTCTCCCAGAAATTGACAACTTCTATAAGTACTATTTCTTTCTGTTCTATCTCCAGCAAAATCAGCGTCACAGTATCCTACGAGTTTGTAATTTTTGGACTTTCTGTAGCATAGACCAAGATTAGTAGTACCTTTCAGATATCTAAAGATTCTCTTAACTGCTGTTAAGTGAGTTTCTCTAGGATCTAATTGGAATCTAGCACATAGACATACACTATACAAAATATCTAGTCTTGAGGCATTTAATAGAGAAGAGAGCCAATCATACATCTGTAGATCTTCTGATCTACTTTCTTTCTTACCTCTTCCTTTTCTAGAATACACGTGGGGTGCATAGGAGTTTTGGAAATCTTACTATCTGACATATCAAATTTTTTCAGAAGTTCCTTTACATATTTGCTTTGATGTATATGCGTTACTTCTGGTGTTTGATTGATTTGTATTCCCAGAAAGAACTTTAATTCTCCCATTAGACTCATTTCAAATTCTGCCTGCATAGACTTAGCAAATTCCTTTCCCAAGGAACTTTTAGTGGAACCAAAAAATAATATCATCTACATATATTTGACAGATTAGAATATCATTTTTAAAGGTTTTATAGAAGAGAGTTGTGACCACTTTCCCTCTGATAAAATTATTTTCTAGAAGAAAATTACTTAGTCTTTCATACCAAGCTTTGGGAGTTTGTTTTAGACCATATAAAGATTTTTTGTTTGTAAACATGTTCTGGAAATTTGTTATTTTCAAAGCCAGGGGGTTGGTGTACATAAACTTCTTCATCAATATAACCATTCAAAAATGAACTCTTGACATCCATATGATAAAGAGTGATGCCATGATTAACAACAAATGAGATTAAGAGTCTAATTGATTCTAACCTTGCGACTGGTGCAAAGGTTTCTGTGTAGTTTATTCCTTCTTGTTGACTATAACCTTGTGCAACCAACCGTGCTTTGTTTGTGACGACTTCACCTTGTTCATTGAGCTTGTTTCTGAATACCCATTTTGTGCCAATAATGTTGAATCCTTTAGGTCTGGGAACTAAATCCCATACGTCGTTTCTGGTGAATTGATTTAGTTCTTCTTGCATTGTAAGTATCCAATCATTTTCTGAAAGAGCTTCTTCTACAGAGGTTGGTTCAATCAGAGATACTAATCCCATTAGAGATTCTTCAGAGTTTCTGAATGAAGACCTTGTTCTGATTGGATCATCCTTCTTTCCCAAAATCTTATCTTCTGGATGATTCAATGTGCTTCTGGATTGTTTCTTCTGAATGGGTTCTTCAGTATTAGTAGAGGTGATTGTCTTATCTTGTTCTATGGCTGGTTGATCTTCAGAGGTTCTGTCTTCAATTATTTGAATTTCTATATCTACAAGAGATTCATTCTGCTTTGGTTTTTCAGAACCAATCTTATCATCAAATCTGACATAGATGGATTCTATCACAATTCGTGTTTCTGTGTTGTATACTCTATATCCTTTCGAACGTTCAGAGTATCCTAACATATAACATTTTTGTGCCTTAGAATCAAACTTGTTCAGAGGATTATTAGTATTCAGAATAAAACAAGTGCATCCAAATGGATGAAAGTAAGAAATGTGGGCTTTCTGTTCTTCCACAATTCATAAGGAGTCTTCTCCAGAATAGGTCTTACAGAGTTTCTATTTTGAATGTAGCATGTTGTATTTACTGCTTCTGCCAAAAAATGTTTAGCCATGTTTGTCTCATTGATCATGGTTTTGGCCATCTCTTGTAATGTTTTATTCTTACGTTCTACAACTCTATTTTGTTATGGAGTTCTAGGGCAAGAGAAATTATGAGATATGCCATTTTCTTTAAAAAATAATTCTAATTTTTTGTATTCAAATTCTCCATCATGATCACTTCTTACCACTGATGGAGGCAAGTTTTACTGGACCAAATAAATCAATGTGTAAAAGTTCTAGTGGTCTAGAGGAAGAGACAACATTTTTAGGTTTAAAAGCAGGTTTAGAAAAAATTCCTTTCTGACATGCTTCACACAGAGCTTCTGATTTGAACTTCAAGTTGGGAAGTCCTCTGACCAAATTGAGTTTGTTAATCTGAGACAATCTTCTCATATTAACATGTCCCAATCTTCTATGCCAGACCCATTTCTCAGTGTCCACAAACATTAGGCATTTTATGTTCCGACTTTTTCAGTTCAGAAAGTTTTATTTTATATATGTTATTCTTTCTCTTTCCACTAAATAGGATTGTCCCATCTTTCTGACTAACAACCTTACATAAATTTTGATTGAAGATTATGCCATGACCATTATCACTTAATTGACTTATGGATAATAGATTATGCATTAATCCTTCTACTAACAAAACATTAGAGATAAAGGGAAGTGTACCATTACCAATAGTTCCAGAGCCAATAATCTTTCCTTTTTTATTACCTCAGAAGCCTACATATCCTCCAGCTTTCAGCTCAAAACTTTGGAACATATGCTTTCTTCCCGTCATGTGTCGTGAGCATCCAGAGTCCAGGTACCAAGATTGGTGTTTCAGTCTGGCTGTCAAAGACATCTGCAACATACACAATTTTATCTTTGGGTACTCATATCTTTCTGGGTCCTTGTTTGTTAGATTTTAGAAATTTCTGATTGAGTTTGAATTTCTCATCAGAACTTGTAGAACAGGATTTCTCACTAGTATATTTCAGATCATGATTATGACCATAGGTGAAATGAGAACTTAAAGGAGTATTAACTTTTATAATCATGTCATCAACTTGTTTAAACTTCAGAGGTTCTTCTCCTTTAGTTTTCACATAACCTATACCTCTTCTACCGTTTCTGCTAACTCCATAGATCATTGAGGCAATTTTTCTTCTATATATGTTTTTAGCTAGAAATTTTTTAAAACTGTAATCATATTGCTTTACTATATTATCAGAACTGGGTAAAATTTCTGATTCAGATTCCTTTTGAGTTCTAAATTTTTCATGAGAAATTTTGCATTTTAAAATACTTTCTTTTAACTCAGAGTTTTCTGACCTTAGTTTTCTAACTTCCTCAGATTCAGATACTAGACTTTGTTTTATGTCTTTGTATTTGAATTGAAGTTTTTGATATTTTTCAAGAATTTCTGAGAGGCTATCTTCTAATTAAGATCTAATAAGTTTAGAGAATAACTCTACTGTGTTAGAATCTAATTCTGATTCTAATGAGTTGACTTCTTCTGGTATCTTTTCCATTAATGCAATGTTGGAATGTTCATCTTTTGAGTCCGAATCTGCTTCAGAAGATTCTGAATCATCCCATGTTTCCATGAGACTTTTCTTCTTATCTCTGTTGAATTTCTTTCTAGGCTTCTCTTTCTGAACATTCACTCTTGTAGTTTCCATGTTCCTTGCATTCATAGCACACTACGTCTTGGCTTATGGGTTTCCTGTGACCAGAGGACGATTATGAATGATTGCTTGATCTTCTGGGATTTCTGAACTTCTTCTGGCGATGTTTCCAGAGTTGTTGAACTCTTCTGGATAAAAGAGATAGTTCGTCTTCTTCTGATGAGCCTCCAGAACTTTCTTTTTCTTATGGCTGCAAAGCCTTAGAATCCAATTTGTTAGATTTAAGAGAAACATATTTACCTTTCTTCTGAGGTTTATCTTCTTCTAGTTCTATCTCATGACTTCTTAGTGAGCTAATCAATTCTTCAAGAGATATCTCATTCAGATTATTTGATAGCTTCAAGGCAGTGACCATGGGTCTCCAAGCCTTTGGCAAGCTTCTAATAATCTTCTTCACATGATCTGCTGTTGAGTAGCCTTTGTCCAGAACTTTTAGTCCAGCAACTAGAATTCGAAACCTTGAAAACATTTTTTCAATTGTTTCATCTTCTTCCATCTTGAAAGCTTCATACTTCTGGATGAGGGCCAGAGCTTTTGTCTCCTTGACTTGAGTGTTTCCTTTGTATGTCATCCTCAGAGAGTCAAACATGTTTTTGGCTGATTCTCTGTTAGTGATCTTTTCATATTCTTTGTAGGAGATATCACTCAGAAGTATGGTTCTGGCCTTGTGATGGTTTCTAAATTCCTTCTTCTGTTGAGCTGACATATTCTTTCTTCCGATCTTATGGCCATCTGCTCAAACAGGATGAATGTATCCATATGTCACCATATCCCAAAGATCTACATCCAGATCCAGAAAGAAACTCTCTAGAACATACTTCCAGTAGTCAAAGTTGTTGCCATTGAACGCTGGCGGTTTTCCATTGATCTTGTCATTTTGATAATCATTGTTGTTGTTGACTGAATCTGCCATTGTGTTTATGTTCTGGATCTTCTATTGACACGGTTAAGTGTATTTCTCAGAACCTAGCACTCTGATGCCAATTGAAGGAGAGAAAAACACAATCAGGGGGGGGGGTTGGAATTGGGTTTTATAAAAATAATGACTGTAAAAGACACTTTGATTTATCCTGGTTCGTTTGAACTCAAACTACATCCAGTCCACCCACCAAGGTGATTTTGCGTCTCTCAACAAGGTCTTAACACTATTAAAAAACTATGAATACAATCACTAAGACCTATAGTCAAAGTCTTCTTGAGTTTACTGACTACACTAGTCACTCAAGGAAATCACAGAGAGTTTACAAAATGTTGTAAATGTAATTGCTTCAGAAAGCTATTATCACTAAGTGATAGTTTTTACAGAACTTAAGCACAAAGTAAGAAATTGATTAGATTTGATGCGCGTGTGTGTGTTGCACCCCAAAATTTGCCCTCACAATACAAGGCTTTGTGTACTAAGAGGTTCATAAGGTTTACAAGACCTTTCATGAGGTTCATAAAGTCTACAAGACACTTTATGAGGTTCACAAGGTTCACAAGACCTTTCATGAGATTCATGAAGTTTACAAGACACTTTATGAGGTTCACAAGGTTCACAATACTTACAAGACCTTTCATGAGGTTCATGAAGTCTACAAGACACTTTATGAGGTTCACAAGGTTCACAAGACCTCCCATGAGGTTCACAAGATTCACAAGACATCTTATGAGGTTCACAAGGTTCACAAATAGTCAAAAGATTTGGCAATTCCCTCAGACAATGCATTCTCCTAAGCAGTGCATCCAAAACTAGGGTTTTGACTTTAATCAGGCTAAATGGACTTCTAAGACTTCAAGTGAGCTTCATAACATCTTATATGTGTCTAAGAATCCCCATGACAAGTTTCAAGACTTTTCTCAAAGGTTTGCTCAGTCAGATGATCAGATAAGTCAAAATCAGTCAAAGTAGTTAAAAAGTCAAACTGAGGTCAACTGTGGTCAAACCAAAGTCAAACTTCATGATTTTTTGCCAACATCAAGTATATGAAGTAAAATTCATCATTTTTGATCAAGAGTTGATCATGATTCATCAAGGAGATTTCAGATCATCAAGAATCAGAGGTTTCTAAATTAGGGTTTTCTTAGGAAAAGTCAACTGAACTTTGACCAGCCATAACTTTCACATGCTTCATCACATTTTTCCCATCCAAAGCTCATTTTGAAGGAAATTGAATTCTCTACAACTTTGTGTCTCACAAGCCAAGCCCAAAAATGCTTCATTTGGAAGGTATGAGCTAAGACATTATAGGTCCTTTTGAAAGTCAACAAAAAGTCAACAACTTCAAAAGGGCATAACTTGAGAATGGTAAATGATATGGACATGAAACCAGTGGGGTTGGTTAGAGGACTCTTAAAGCTTTCCAAAATGTCCAAGAACACCCTCATAGCATTAAAATTGAAGGATGTGTGCCCTTGCAAAGTTGGGAAATTTTTGGTTGGTTTATGAAGAAAATGGAGGTTTAAAACCAATTTTTTCTAAATGGGCTTGCAATATGATGATCCAATCCATACCAATACTTCATGCACGACCTAAATCTCAATTATTCAGATTTTTTATCATTTTATTTTATTTATTTTGATTTTATTCATTTAAAATCATTTTAAATTAAAATAAAATAGAAAAATCAAATATTTAAATGAGATTGTGTTTCTAGAAAGTCATAAAGATTGTTTGGATCAAATTGATATAAGAATTATGGTGATTGGCTTGAAATAGAAAGGTTGAATTCACAAATATTTGAAGTTTAAGACTTAATCTTTTTCAATATTTTTCAATCAAATTTTCCACACAATGATCCATTCTTTTGACCTAAATCCATTGTACTATAAGTATACAACACAAACCTAATGCAAAGACACGAAATTTCTGCCTCAAAAACAACTTTCAAACTTTCAAATTCATCAATTTTTTTTCAAATTCGGATTTTGATATTTTGTGACTTTTCAGGTGAAATAAGAACTTCAATTGTTTCCTTGATCATCACTGAATGCATCCCAACCATTATCATCATCAGAAACAGGCCCATATGCATAAACCGAATCACTTTTGTTCATGTTTTACATTTTTTTCGATTCCATACTTTCATATGTTAATAGTTGATTTTGCTTGCTGATTTGTGTTTGTGTTGATGTATAGAAGCTTTTTGGATAAACTAATTGGAGTTTCATGGCTTAAATCGATAGGTGCCATTGTTAGGGTTTGAGATTCAATTTCGGGATCTTAATGTTTAAAGCATCCAAACGAATTTTAAGAGCATGGCCATCACATATAAACTTCATATAATAAATCTGGGTTGCTAATTTGTGTTGATATTAAGGTTTGCTTGATGTTTCAAAAACCTAGGATTTCTGGTTTATGAACATGCAGGAAATTTCGCAGGAAAAACCATACAAATTTTCGCAGGAAATTCAAATGGAGAAGATGAAGTCTGGGCGCGAAATCCAGAATGAAAATGCTTGCTTATTTTATATTCTATGTGTTGCGTTTATGTTTCACAATGAGCAGGTAGCCCAGCTAGTTTTGATGCGTGTATATTGCTTGAGGGTCCAGGGATCGAATCCTGGTCTCAACAATTTTTCTTATTTTTTCAGTTCAATTATTAAACTTAATATATTATGCAATGTTGTGGATTAACTAACAGGAGCGCCCTCCCGGCTGGATGGAAAGAATGTTTGTGTGTTGTGTAAGGGACCTGGGTTCGAATCTCCCCAGGCCCTTTTGTGTTGTTTTTATTTTTGCTATGATTTTTCCAGGTTATGAACAAAAGGGATTAGTCCCCTTCTTCTAACGCCAGCGCGCGCATGGCCCAGTGGATGAAAGGCTAGTCTTGGAGGTTGCAAGCTTAGGGACTGGGTTCAAATCCCAGCCCAAGCAGGTTTTTATTTTTTCTTCCTTTTCTTTAATTTTTGATTATTTAGTTAATTTTCTATTTTAAACAAATTCAAATACTAAATAGGGTGTTTATATTATTTTAAATTAATTCTTTTTAATTTTAATCCTATAAGAAAAACTTATTTATTTTTTTTGTAAAATTATTAATATTGTAAAATTATTTATATAGTAATTTTATTATTCTAAAAAATATGTATATAAACCCTAATTTTCTAAAACCTAAAATATTTTGTAAAAACCTAATTAATTTTTTATAAATCCTAATAATTTTCATAAAACCCTAATTTTCTTCTATTTATTTAATTCTATTATAATTTTCTATCATGTATATATATTATGTTCATAATTTAATTCTTGTATATAAATATGCTTAAAATTAAAATTCTTAATTTAATTTTGTTAATATAATAATATGACATAAATTGTTTGTATGTAAATAATTTTTAGTATATGTTTAAAAATAATTAAAACTTGTTAATTTAATTTTATAATTATAATTTATTTTCATAACATGTTTATAATTAACTTAATTTTTATAATTTGCATATAACTTAAAATTTTATAATAATTAGTATATAATTGTTTATATTTTATTCTTAAATCTTAAAAAAAATAATTGTTCATTGATCTTTTAATATTTTTGTTTATATTATTAATTATGTTTATTTTCTTATGATATTTATTTATTACTAACCCCATTTAACTTTGTATTATTTTTCTTATTATTATTTCACTAACCCAATTATTATTATTATTTATTATTTTGCTTATTTATTTAATTTGCTTTAATTATTATTATCATGTAATTGTTCCTTTGATGTAATATTTAGTAGTAATGTTTAAATATTTATTTTATGCTATAGTTAGTAAAAATAGGGAGTGTAACATGTTTGTATGTTTAAAATTAATTTAGCTCATTAAATTTAAAGATAAATATTAAAATTGTACACTCACACACGTAAGTCGATCTTTGATCGCCATCTCACTTCCTTAAGGATACCTCTCATGTTGCCTAATCAAAAGGTCAAGTAGGGTGTATAAAGCAAAAGTCCCTCATCTCACATCATCTAGTCCCTTAACAGATAAAAGATCAAGTCCCTTTCGAATGTTGCCTTCGTAATGATCTCGTCCCTTTTGAATAAAGATGATAAGTCCCTTCGAATTGCTTATACACCCCACTGTTGCCTACACTAAATAGATGACCCTTACTTGTCCCTCACATCCAAGGTAATGACTACCTATTCCTTAATAATAGGGATAGTCTTACCATTTAAAGGATTCAAGAACAGAAAGACTTAAACTTTAGGGTAGGTTCCTCATAGTTACTTGCTCACTATTCAAAAACTTTTCAAAACACTTCATAATTTCAAACAATTTTCAAACACAAGTTTTTTACGCATCCGTACATGGATCATTATCAAACTCTTATGAAAATTTCTATTCACACACTTCACATTTTCAAAAACATTTTAAAGTGAGCTAAGTAACTAAGAGCCCATGGATAACCATGGATGTAAATGGTGCTAACACCTTCCCTTTACATAACCTACCCCCCGGACCCAAAAATCTTTTAAAAGGTCTTTCCTGTTCTTTTATGCCTTTCCTTTGGATAAAATAAAAGTCGGTGGCGACTCTTGCTATCCGCAACATTTAACTAAAGTCAGTTCTCCCACCGTGTTACAGTGTGTTATAGCACCAATTTCTTCAAGATATCTCCTTTATATAAGCGTTTGAATAGGAGATCCGTTGGGAACATCTGATGCCATATTTGGATGATTGTAAATAGCCATAAAGTCCTTCCAAAAATAAAGATTATGTTCCTAGCCATTATTCTTGATTCCATCTTAATTATCCTTTATTATGAGAATCAGAATATAATAAATGTCCATCAGAGTGTGTTTGAATTTGGCAGCAATGAAAGCTTATGTGATGAGAACTTCCTTGTATCATCAAATCTTCTATAGAAGATGCGCTTGGCTTGAGTACCATTAGAAGATGCTAATCAATATGAGAAACATCCTTTTCCTGAGAACTTCTATCATGCACATAGAGAAAGATTTAGTTCTATAATTTGTTCTTATAAAATATTGTTATCATCAAAACTATATAAGAGAAGTAGAATCAAAATATTGTTCTAACAATGGGAAGTCGTCTTTCGGACTTTCTCTGTTAAGGTCTCTGTAATCAACACACATCCGGACCTCGTCGTCCTTTTTTGGCATTGGTACAATATTAGCTACCCAGGGTGGATAACTAGTTACGGCAAGGAACCTGGCGTCCCACCACTTCTGATTTTCCTCTTTGATCTTTATGGCCATATCATGACAAGTTCGACGAAGCTTCTGTTTAACCATAGGAAAATACTCCATCAATGGCACCTTGTGCACAACAATGTCGGTACCTAACCATGGAATATCTTGATATGACCAGGAAAAGATATCGGTATATTTATGCAGCATACCAATCAGTTCCTCTTTAACATTGACTTGCAGACTAGCCCCGATCTTAATCTCCTTCTTTTCGTCCTCAGACCCAATGTTGATAACCTCAATTTCCTCCTGATGAGGTTGAATAACCCTTTCCTCTTGTCTCAACAACCTGGCTAATTCTTCAGGGAGTTCACAGTCTTCCTCAAACCCTTCATCAACTTGGTAGATAGGATTGTCGAAGTCATACTCAGTCATAGCAGAAACAATATCAATGGAATCCGGGTGATTAAGTCTGCACAAGTGATGTGCTTATTTTAGAGTTCAGTTTTATGAAAATTAAAATTGCAAATAATGCAAGGTGGCCCTACAAATGGATCCATGCACCTTGGGCAGAGTGTAGGATTTGACAAGCAAATGAAATGAAGAAAACAAGAAAAATTACTCTGGATGGAGAGTAACTTGGATAATATCTTCTGCAAACCAGTTCTTGAATTCTTCTCCGGGGACACACGGACGCACCCAGTTGTCTAGGTCGCAGTCACTGTCAGCATCATCTTGGGCAGTAGCATAAACTTGATTTGGATCAATAACGGCCCGCTCGAGAAGCTTATCAATCCTTTACTCTTGGACATCTCTCCTTGACCTGTTAGATACCCGATCCCGAACTTGTCTCATTTCTTGTCAATTTCCACAACTTTGCCCCAGCCCTGGGAATTACCTGCTTGTACCACCTCCAAAGCTTTCCTGTATGAGGCTATGGAGGTTCCCACCTTTTCAATGCTTTTGCCCCTTGGACTGGGAGAAATTTCGTGAATGTTCACCGTCTTGAAGGCTTGACAAATTGTTTCATGGATTTCTCCGTCCATCTCCACATACTTAAAAGTTGACAGGTGGCTCACAAATATGTATTCTTCTCCGCAAACTGTGACAACCTGCCCATCCACCACATATTTCAACTTTTGGTGAAGCGTGGATGTAACTGCGCCAGCAGCGTGAATCCAGGGCCTACCGAGAAGACAACTATTGGCAGGTTGTATGTTCATTACGTAGAAGGTGCTCTTGAAAATCTGTGACCCAACCTTCACAGGTAGCTCAACCTCCCCCAAATATTGATCTTTTTGAACCGTCGAACA
This sequence comes from Lathyrus aphaca, assembly GCA_963966055.1. Lineage (NCBI taxonomy): Eukaryota > Viridiplantae > Streptophyta > Magnoliopsida > Fabales > Fabaceae > Lathyrus > Lathyrus aphaca. The sequence goes on from OZ014520.1 coordinate 86,412,308, forward strand.
CTTGCACAACCAAGTCACTGGGTCGTAGGACAATCCCTTCAACATATAGCTTCATCAAAGCTTTCTTAGGAAGCACATTTAGAGACGACCCCATATCCACCAACACATGAGATAAAATGGCCCCCTTACACTCCATAATGATGTGTAAGGCTTTGTTATGATTACGACCCTCATAACTCAAATCTCTGTCCGTGAAACCCATCCCAAGGTTGGAGTCCATGTTAGCAACCACGACCTCCAACTAATTCACCGTAATCTCTTAGGGAACATAGTCCATCTGCAAGACCTTCAGCAACGCCTCTCTATGCGCTTGGGAATACATTAGCAAAGACAAAATCGAAATCTTCGATGGAGTATGGTTTAACTATTCCACTACATTGTAGACACTCTTCTTTATGATGCACATGAATTCCTCTACTTCTTTTTCAAAAGTACTCTGAGCTGTGGCAGGAGTCACCACCTCCTCAGTTGCCACCTATTTCCTTTTGCGTGAGCTGCAACCTCAACTTCAGTATTAGTCCTCAGAGTTTGTGGAGCAAAGAGCCGTCCACTTCGGGTAAATCCTCCAACACCTCCCACATTATCAATGATGGAACCAGTCTCTACTTGAGGTTTCTCTTCAACCCTCTGTCCTTACACATACACATCCACGCCGTAATGCCATGAAATAGCCTTCTTATTCTTATAAGGTACAGGACCAGGAACGATGATTGTCACAGGACTCACCTCCTGAGGTACATAGATAATGATAGGTTATAGCCTGGGCGGCACCGGAATGTCAGTAGGCGTGAAGTATATTGTTACTGTTGAAACATCATCGCTTTTGTTGTTCACTTTATCGAACTGCAAGGATTCTTCGTCTATCAAACTCTGAATCCCTATTCTTAATTTGTCACAACCATTAACACAAGCCAAGCAATCTTTACAATCATCACCACACCCGTGGAACACTTGCCTCTTTAATAGACGACTTTTCACAACCATCAATGGTGTCTGAACATCTTTCACTCTAGTAATCAAGTTCAACTCTTTTCCGTCTTCCACGGTGTTCACCCTTGCGCCACCATGATGGTTTGGCATAGGATTATTAGTGACATTTAGAGGTGGGGAGAAGTTTATGGCTCTAGAATCAATCAAGTATTGTACCTTCAATTGCAAAGCTATACACTTCTTGGTCGTTTTCCCGGGAGCATCCGAATGAAATGCGTAAACAGAGTCCTGTCAAGTATATTTTCGAACAATATACCGCTTTGATTCTTATGTGATTGTTCAAGATGAACGGTATACCGCTTTTCAAGCTCATCTACAAACTCAAAGTGACAACTTTGATTCCTTCGCATCCACTTCGTTGGCCCAGATTAATGAAGTTCAAGGTTCCAATGTGGCTCTAGCAAACTCCTTTAACACCCTAAACACAAACTTCATCCACTTTAATTCTCAAGATGAGTGAGATTGTCCATCGACTGTTTATCGTCGTTGTCATTCTTCAAAAAGGGGTCCAAGACCATAGGAGCATGTTGCATGGCATCTCATGTTTATTTGCATTTTTTTTATATTTTCTCTATGATAATAGTTTATGTTTCCGTATGTTGAATTGACTTGTTTATCTTGTTTTATTTGGGATAATGGTTAATCCTTTGCCTTGGTGTGCTTATCCTCTCGTGTTTATTTGCCAACTATTTGTCTTTCATCACTTATTGTATGTTTGTTGATGCTTGACTTTTATTGCAATTTGCTTCCTCAAATAATATTTCTGGCTATCTAGGTCTTGTTTCCTTGTTTTGTTTCTTCTTTTTGATGTTGTCAAAGGGGGAGATATGATAAAATTGTAAGTGGTAAAATTTTGGCGGCACATATTCATAGGGAGCATGGATTTCTCTAAATTGCTCTTTCAATTTCAACAAGTTTTTCCATCATCAAAAAGGGGGAGTTTGTGAGACATAAAGGGTATTTTGAATGATGTCAAAACTTCTGTGCTTTGAAATGTCGTATGGGACTACTATGAAAAGAATGATTTCATTGGAAAAAGGTCTTATAATGTTTTTGACTTAAGTGATTCGACTCAGTGCTCCAAAACAGGTCGACTCATTCTGTTGAACAAGTTTGCGTCGACTCATTGAATGCAACAGGTTGACTCAGTTTGGTTGATTTCTTCATCAAATCTCTCGAGTCGCAACAGGATGGCACAAAGGGAATTTTAGGTCGACTCAAAGCCATGAACATGTTGACTCAAATAATGTTTTAGGTCGACACATTCCTGGAATTAAACCAGGTCGACACATTTGGTCAGACAGGTCGACGAATTCCTTATTGATGCTCCCTTTTTACTTCTCTCTCCTTTTTATTTGTATTTTAGATTTTATCTTTATTTTACTAACCCATATAAATAGCTGTCATATTATTTTTGTGAGAACTAATAAGAAAAGTGAAATAGATACACAAGTGCTCTCTTCATCTTCTCCTTCTTTGGATTCATCAACAATTACCCACAACAATTTTTGTTGATCAAATTGAAAATCAAGGTGATAACGTTCAAACGTGAGATCGTCATTTCATTTTGGGTTGAGAGGTTTGTGGGTTTTTCTTGGAAAAACCTAGAGGGTTTTGTCCTCCAAGATCTTAGGGATTTGGGGGGTTTTGCACGCATCGTTCATTCGTAGATTCAGCTGAGTGAGGAGGATTGAAGATCAAGGTGATCGTTCATTCATATCACGGTAACCGGAGGATTTCAAAGATCCTTGTGGGATCACAAGCATCGAAGCAAAGAGGTCATGCTCAAAGTTTGGAGAATTGTTAACTCTTGCAAGAAGGGAGCAATTAATCAGAGTTTTTCTCGATGCACGTGAAGGACTTGGTTCATCTCGAATCAAGGGGCAAGAAGAGTTATTGCAACAATCGCAATTTGGATTGGTTTATTGTTCCAATTTTCTTCTTGTATTAACATTGCAATATTAATAAAAGATCCCAATTCGGTTTGTGAATTAGGGGCAGAGTACCCCTAGCGAGGACGGTGGGGGAACTTCCTAAACAAATCTCGTGTGTTCTTAGTCGTTTTCATTCGATAATGTACTATTTGAAGTTGTATTGCGTGAAAAATTCTGTTATAGATTAGTGGGTGCCTACTAAGTGTTTGTAAAATTGTTGCTATCATATTTGGATAGCAACTTGATAAAAATTCTGCACTACACTAATTGTCAAAATACACTTGTGTGTGTGTGCACACCAAGTATTTGATAAAATTTCAAACCACACAACTTCTTACTATTTGTTTCTATTTCTCATCCAAATTCATTGTTGATAGTGGATTACTCAATTGTGTTGAATTTAAGTGATCAATTATCATTGTATTAATTCATCTATTCATCTTTTATATCTCATTTGGTTTTTTGAACGCATATCTGATCACCGATGACTTGATTTTATTTAGACGTGAATTTTTCGGAGAAACTTCCGCAAAGTATTTTCAATTAATTTTTGAAAAGTTAATTTTTAAAAAGGGATATACTCAACCCCCCTTCTAGATATGTACCATCGTCTAACATTATCTCTTTCACATGATCTGTGAATGAGTATCCTTTGTCCAAAACCTTTAATCCAACAACCATAATTTGAAACCTTGAGAACATTTTCTCAATTGTTTCATCTTCTTCCATTTTGAACGCTTCATACTTCTGGATGAGTTCCAGAGCTTTAGTCTCCTTGACTTGAGTGTTGCCTTCATGCGTCATTCTTAGAGAGTCATATGTTTGGAAGATTCTTTGTTTGTGATCATCTCATATTCTGTGTGTGAGATGGCACTCAAAATAATTGTTCTCACCTTGTGATGATTTCTGAAATCTTTATTTTGTTAAGCTATCATATTTCTACTTTCTATCTTCTGACTGTTGTCTCCAACTGGATAAGTGTAACCATCAGTCACCATATCCTAAAGATCTCCACCATGAGCCAGAAAGAAACTTTCCATATCATCTTTCCAGTAGTCAAAGTTCTCACCATCAAACATTGGGGGTTTTGCCATTGATCTTGTCATTCTGGTTGTCGTTGTTGTTCTGAATTTGTTCTACCATAATGTTTTTCTGTAGGATTTTTTCTGATACGGTTAAATGTTAACACCCAGAACCAGGCGCTCTGATGCCAATTGAAGGAACGTAAAACACAAGAAAGGGGGTCTGAATTGGGTTTTTCAAAAAATTAAAGCAAAAGACACGATTAGTTTATCCTGGTTCGTTTGAAATCAAACTACTCCAGTCCACCCGTCAAGGTGATTTTGCCTCTCTCACACGAGGTATTAATCCACTATTAAAGATTTGAATACAACACAAAGACCTACTGTAATTGTCTTCTTGAGTATACTGACTAACACTTTAGTCTTACAAGGAAAATCAAATATAATAGAATACAAGTGTGTATAATTTTGCTTCTAATAAGCTTTTATCACTACTGTGATGTTTTTACACAAGTTAATACGAATAGGACTTCAGGATGTTAAAACTGTTTGTATATGCGCGCGAGTGTAGTAGTCCTTTTTCTTTTAAAATAATCCTTTATATAGATGAGGAAGTATTGATCTGTTGGAGAAACAAATGGATATTTTGGAGGATGTTAAAGATGTTTCCAAAAATAGTGATCCTTGTCTGATATGTCATTAAGTTTTGATACTCATATAATGAAGGATAATACTTGAGATCAGAGTTTACTTCTTATGAGAATATCAGAGTCTTATCAAAAGTGAAGCTGGTGCTAAGAGCGTGATAATTCTTTGGATCTTCTATATCAGAACTTCATGATTTTCCTTTGTTTGGTTCTTCTATGTTCGATCACCAGAACTTCTATTTTAAGTATTTGAAAATTCTCGCTTTACATCAGAACTTCCTGTTCATCAAAATAAAAACTTTATAGGGCATATTTGTTCTTTAAATTAATCATGGTATTTGTTCTCATCAATTTTTTTTAAGAATTTATAATCAATTGTTGTTCTAACAATGACTTCCTTGATGTAATTAAAGAAAATCAGAGACTTGATGTGAAGCTAGTGAACTTAATGCATGTGAGAAGAGATGATCCTGATAGTGATTTTAAAGTGGATAATATTGGTGTGTTGAGATTCCGGGGCAAAATTTGTGTGTCAGATAACATTGACTTAAGGAAAGCAATTTTGGAAGAGAGTCACTAGAGTTGCTTGAGTATTAATCCTAGAGCTACGAAGATGTTTCAAGACTTGAAGAGGTTATTTTGGTGGTCTGGTATGAAAAAAGACATAGCTCAGTTTGTTTATGCTTGTTTGATGTGTCAGAAGTCAAAAATGGAGCATCAAAACGCCCTCGGAGTTAATGCAACTATTGGAGATTCCAGAATGAAAATGGGACAGTATAACTATGGACTTTGTTACTAGTTTGTCGAATACGGCGAGAGGCTTTGATGCTATCTGGGTAGTTGTGGATCAACTTACGAAATCCGCACATTTTATACCAATTACTATGAGTTTTCCATTGACAAAGCTGGAAGAGATCTATATCAAAATAATTTTGAAGTTACATGGTGTCAGTCGAGTATAGTGTCAGATAGGGATCTGAGGTTTACTTCAGAATTTTGGAAGAGCTTGCAGGAAGCTTTGGGGACGCCTCTGTGTTGGTATGAGACAGATGAGAAGGTCGTGTTGGGCCTCAAATTGTGCAACAGACTACTAAGATAATTTAGATGACCCGTGAGAAGATGAAAGCGTCTCAAAGTAGACAGAAGAGTTATCATGATAATCGGAGAAAAGAATTAGAATTCAGTGAAGGTGACCGTGTGTTTCTGAGAGTCAACCTGATGACAGGTGTTGGACGTGCATTGAAATCTAAGAAATTGGATCCTAAGTTCATTGGACCGTATCAGATCTTGCAAAAGGTGGGTACCGTAGCATACAGGGTGGCATTATCGCCAGAGCTTTCAAACTTGCATGACGTGTTTCATGTGTCACAACTTCGGAAGTATGTGTCTGATCCATCTCATGTTATTCAGAGGGATGAGGTGTAGATTAGAGATAACCTTACTGTAGAAGTGATACCGATAAAGATCGTGGATTGTAAGATGAAACAACATAGAGGAAAAGAGATTCCATTGGTGAGAATAGCTTGGGGAGGAGCTGCTGGATGGAGTGTGACCTGAAAGTTGGAAAGCAAGATGCGAGAGTCGTATCTAGAATTATTTCCATCAGGTACATTTTTAAGGAGGAAAATAATTTAAGTGGGGGAGAGTTGTAACACCCTATTTTAAATTATTTAATCGTTGATGTTATTTTGTTTGTTTGGCCTTATTTAGGGTGAGTAGAGTTGAGCATGTAGGCTCGATATCCTTAACAGAATGGGAAATTAAAGAGACCGGGCTAATAATATAATATTGAGTAGTGAGAGGGTATATTTATTAATAATAGTATAAAGTATATTATTATTATTAATTAAAATCTAAATTTAAGTAGTAATTGGTTAGTGGGAGGAAAATAGAGAAACAAAGACTTAATCAAGGTTTAGGAGCAGATTTAGTCATAACGATAATTTTTACTTGGAGAGTGTTAGGGAAGGAAGAACCAGAGGAAGGGCTAAGGCGTTCTCCATCATAAATTTTTGGGTTCATAATAGATGTTAATACCATGAAAGGGTAGTGAGGATTCCTTCCCCTCTTAGAATTTCATGTTATGTTTGAATCTGAATATCTATCTAGTTGTATGTGTATTATTGCTGTGAATTTGTTGATGTTGGTGTTGAACGGATCTGAAATATGTACGATTATGATGTTTGAACTATGTGTTGTTGTTGCTGCATAATTGTGTTTGTAGATCTGGTTTTGTTGCAGGTCGAGGGTAACAAATTTAGATCTAGAAACTCCAATTGGATTAGTAATGATAGATGGAAATGATAAACAAGGAATTATAAGTCTTAAAATCAATGTATAGATGAATTTAGGACAGGTTTGAGTGTTATAAGTGTAATATAAGTGAGAAAATTTGTATTGATGTGAAAAACAAGAATTCTGAGATTCCTCTGTCCATACGTGTATGGGTCAAGGAAATACACATATGGCTAGGATGTTACATGGGTATTCTGCGTAATAAGCCGAGTCTGGCATGACCATCTGGCCTTACGCGTAAGGGAAGGCATTACACATAAGGGGTTGTGAGCATGAAGGGACAATACACGTTTGATACGCAAGGCTGATGGGCGAGCGAGCTGGGCAATACACGTATGGCCCTGGTCTGTACACGTATGATCAGCGTGCATGCAAAATTTTACTATTTTCATGATTTCTTTCCCGACTTCGCGTACGATGCAATTTCTTTTGGTTTGAGAGGTTGGGACATGTGTTAGGACTTAGTGAAACTAGAAATGGTAGTGGAATTAATTAATATTGGAATTCAGGTGGATTAATTAGATAACTAGATAATTAATGCCATGTGAGGCATTTTCTCTTGATTGTGTATGCTTTGTTGAATGGATTGGACAAGTGTGGTAATACTATGGTATATTATGGGGAGTATGTATCTCATGAGTGATCATTAGGATCTTGGAGATGTATAATTGATATTATACATGTTTTGTATGCATATTTGTTGTCATGCATTCATGATGTGTCTAGTGGAGATGAATCATTGCTCAGTAGGAGTGTATGTGATTCATCTGAACTCCAATATGGAGTGTAATGGAGATAAATAATTTCCAAGTGGGGTGTATGTGATTTATCCAGATTCTATTATGAATTGGGTTCGATTGAATGAACCATATGGTGTATTGGTACACATGTATTGTGTCAGTTGTTGAGTCACATTGCATTATTATATGTTTGATGAAGTATGATTAAAAGTGACAAGTGTGTCGTGATGACTTATTGGCTATGTGTGATTACTACTGTTAACATGTATTACACATTGTTAATTATTGAATGTAATTCTCACTCCTTTGTTTGTTTGTTTGTTGTGTATGTGCTTCTTGGGAAGTACAAATAATCTAGGTACTCGAGTGTGCATGGAGTGCGTGTTGCCTAATCGAGTCTTAGAAGTCGCTTTGATACATAACACGGGATTTTGGAGAATTTTTATTATTTGTTATTCTTTATTTGTTTGTTATGCATCATTCTTTATTTTGAAGATATTGTGGACCACAAATTTATGTGGATTTTTGATGTTGTTGGCAAATTTCCGTAATTTGAATAAAATATTTATTTCCATTGTTTTAATTAATTTATGAGAAAAGGAGTTTTGTTTTTGGCTTTATGATGTGACATTCCATTGTGTTTGGTTTTAAAACTTTGATTATGTTAATTAATAAGTATTTGTCGTATATGGAAAATAGGGTGTTACAATCAACGCATAAAGTGCCTTTTCCTGCACGGGAGCATTAAAATCTACCATAGTCTTTATAAAAAAGTGACCTACCAAATTCAAATAAAAAACAATACAAATCAAGATCCAAATCAAAATGCACAACCACCACCACCAACTACTAAAAAACCATATCCAGATCCAAACACTTCAAAGATTGGGAAATAGAGTTTAAAAAAACACAAAAACCCTAACAAAAAACAGAAGCAAACACTAACCAAATTCACGGATGCGAGAGTCCTTAGGATCCATAATGGTGTCAAACAACGGCGCCAATTCAACATTGAGGTTTAATTAATTTATGTGATTTTGATTTACAGATTATGATTGTTTTGAAATTAGGGTTGAAGTTGGGGAATTTTCCAGAAATAGTTTTAAGCGTCGACTTTTCCGACGCTAACTCCATCACAATAGTTGGTCAAATGTGTCACATATATTTTTAATAGACTTTTACTAACGGAGTAGACGGAAGGGACAAATTTGCATCACTTTGAAAATTAAGGGATCAATTTGGCAAGAAAAAAAGATAAGGGACCAAAGTGAACCATGACCTATAGTTAAGGGACCAAAAAAGTTATTTTGCCTTAAATTTATGCTTCGATTTGGTTTGCGCTTCTTGTTAAAAAGGAGTTCTCATTTTTTCATTTGGTGAATGTTTTCATTTTTCAGATTCGTCTTCACCACCTTAACAAAGCGCATACTTTGGCTATGACACATATGTTTTGTGTTGCTATGAAAAAAAATACAAGAAGTATGAATCTATTGTGTAAACTTTATTCACCTTGTACTTATTTTTCATAGCTTTATAAACTAGATGAACTTCATAATTTGTTCCAGTTCCACAATTAGTTTCAAAAAAGGTGTGTTCTTGAAACATTTGTTGTATGTTGTTGCTGATTAATATTCTCATAACTTCATAATTTGTTATTATTGTTGTTGTTGTTGTTGTTTATATATCTTGCGTTCTTGAACCTTATTTATTTTTTATTTTGTTGTATGTTGTTATGTTGTTAATAAATGTTGTTGTTATCATTAATGTTACAAAACAAGAACAAAACATTTCTAAGTCACAAGAAATTCTGCTACATGTTGCATAGTAGATGAAGTTGATTTTATTATATGTTATGTAGATTAATTATTTCACTAACCCTTCACTAAAAATACATTTCATTTAAATTAACATAGAAACTTATAGTCTGAAAAATTAAGTTGTATTTGAAAACTAACTTATATCAATCAAAATTTTCCGAATTACATTCGTCTTATCGTTCATCTCACGTTGTTTAACATATAGAATGTGGTTCAATGACATAATTCCTTCATTACATCTATATCATTTCTTATAATTTAATTTGAACAACAACAATTTATTGATATTATTCAAATTAAACTAGAATATAAATAATCGATGTCATGAAGGACTTAGAGCATTGAACCATATTCTATATGTTAAAGAGCGAGAAATTAATGATGAGACATGTGCAATTTGGAAAAGAATGGTTTGTTTAAGTTGGTTTTCAAGAATCGTTTAATTTTCAAATTATATATTTCTTTGTCAATTTGAATGATTGTATTTCGTTAGTGAGGATTATGGAAAAAAAAGCCATCTACATATTGTATAATAAAATCTGGATACTTTCAACAATAGTTATATATTTGATCCATGGAGAAATGTTGTTTACGTTCCAAATAAATTGCTGCATGTGGGTTTCGAAATGAGTACCTAAATGTATATATCACAACGGTTGATACAAGTTAAAGTTGTGATAGGTAGTACACATCCCACATTATTATTACAGTCTGACGGCCATGATGGAAAGCACCAGACATACAATCACCCTTACCTCACAACGGTTCGTTAGATGTTGTCTTATCCCTTTTCCAATAATTGTGATATGGATTTTTTTATAGTAGTGTGTGTATTGCACTAGATACACCATACTCTATGAGCATAAATAATAAGTACCAAAATGATTGAAATATTCATCACTAGATCACTATCAAGTAGGTCTATGGATATCTTAAAAGGACATGGTGTTCCTTTTTTTGAGAGTATAAGGGAATAATCAATGTAAAGGAGTTACAATGATGTTATTCCAAAATTTATGAACTAAATATTCATATCACATTATAAATTAAATGTTATGCTTGGAAGACGACTATATTAGTTAAAAAAGGCTTCAAACAATTGTCGTTTCTAGTACAAAGGTTAAATATATGATTTGAATTATTTTTCTAATTCTTGGGAAGAAAGTTGTGTTTCTTGTATTGCAGATTCTGTTGATCTCATTCATGAGGATAATGGGTTAATCTTGCAAGTTCATAAAACTAGATCTCACTAGCGATCCTTGTATATATATATATATATTGACACTTCAATTTATTTCGATAGAAGATCAAAAGTTGAAATTTGAAGAGGTGTATATTACCAACATAGAAAAGAGTTACTTATACCCTAATAAAGTATTATACTCAGATAATGCTTGATGCATGCAATGAGCATATATATGTTAAGTTAATATCTGATTGACTCGCGTGCTAGTGAGAGATTGTTGGAGTAAGCCCTAATAACCAATCAATATAAGCTGTATATGTTTTTGTATCATGACCTTGATATATATATATATATATATATATATATATATATATATATATATATATATATATATATATATATATATATATATTATATTGTCCCTCCTGGGATTTTCATCCTAGTACAAACGCGAAAGTGGCGTGGAAAAGGTACAGTCTCCAGCCAGGCATTTTTATCCCGAATGAATGGGAAAGGTAATGCTGCACAAACCTAAGAGAGAAGGAAATGACAAGGTCATGCGAACCAAAGATCTGGGTTCGGGAGTCGGTTACGACCTGGGAAGGTATTAGCACCCCGAATTGTCTGCCATACCCGACGGGATCCACGCTTGTTAGTTTGTTTCAAAGGGTGATAAATAAAATGATGATGAACAAAAGAACTGCTAACTGGAATGGAAGTGAGAAAGGGAACTGGAGAAGAGAACGAAAAGGGAAAATGTAGGGAAAATAAAGAATGTGCTCGAACGGGCCCTACCCCGCTGCCTACGTACCTCATCGGGTAAATGAGGATCAGAGTCGACGTAGTTCGCCTAACTAAGGTGAAAACTATTTATTTGTGTTTTTTATGGCTTGGAACTACTTATGTCTATGCTCAGGTATTGCAGGCTCATCTGGTACGAGTGCATTTACCGTCTTGCAAATGAGATAAGTCGTCGCAAGTTCGCGTTAAGAATGAGTGAGGTGAGAAAAGAATTCCCGAAGGAAAAGACGAGTGTTGTTTGTTTACTGTCTTTTAAAGAAGTGTTTTCTGAGATTGTTGTTTGTGAACCTTCTCATACTAAGACTTGTTCATCGTGGTAGATGCCTAACACCTCGCCCTGAAATGGGACGTGTATAAGTAACCCATGGCAAAGGCTCATGGCGTACGAGAAGATCAACCTTTATTAGGTGTTTTTTACTTTTCTTTGAGATGAGAAAGAAAGCAAAGTGAACCAAAGGTAAAAGTCTAAGGGAAAACTAATAATCCTAGTGTTGTCATACATGGATGAACCAAGGTTAGTGTCGTTTTCTAATCCTAAAAGGAAAAAGGAAAAGAATCGGGAACTAGAAATCAACTTACTTCCTAAGGAAGCTAAGTCATTTCCAAAGGGGATTATCATGAAGTTATGTAAACTAAACGCAAAATGTTCAAGCAAAGACACTTTGAAAGCGTAAAATTTTTTAAAAGGAAAAGGTTGTGTGAACTTAGCTCCACCTCCCTACAAAACAAATGTTAGTAGGATAAACATGATAAAAGGAGTGAGGTAAACATGTACCAAACAAATCCTAATACATCTAGGACCTAATCTAGACTCAATCCTAAGTTTAAGGGACCTACAAACCATGCAAAGCAAAACATCCAACAACTACTACAGCTCCTATAACACAAACAGCTACTAAATGCAATGCAAAATGCAACCAGCTTATTACAGCTAACAATTAGCATGCAAAATAGGTGTAAAAAGTCAAAACAGCATGAATTCAACATGTTTTTACAGCTCCTGCTTCAAAATGAAGCTATGAAAACAAGGCAGATTTGGATCATTTTTCTTGTATACACAAAAACAATGATTTTAATGCAATCAAGTAATGCAAGAATTATGCAAGATAATGCCATGACATGCAATGGATTATTAACAATGGAATGCAACATCAATATGCAATTAAGTGATGCAAACTACATGAGTTATTTGGAGTTTTTTACATTATGCAATTTCCATCTATGCACATGATCAAACCAAAATGTGAATGGCTTCATGATGCAATGTAAAAATCAGAGGTGTACACATTTATTTTTATGCTATGAAGATGCTAAATTATACAAACAATGGTCACAAAGTGTTATGCACATATTATGCAACATTTATGCACAAAAACATAAACTAACAAAACGCATGTCGAAAGCTACCAAAATTACAGAATCATGCACCTAAAGTGATCCTAAAAATTACCTAAAATCAAGATCTATCAAGCTATGAAGATTAAAGGATGAACAATGCACCAACATGCAATGAAACAAGCTATTTTTCCAAAATGGAACAGCGTTAACCGGTTAACGCTCTGGGTTAACCAGTTAACGGCTTAAAAAACTCAAATACAGGGGCAAAAATCAACGTATTAACCGGTTAACCCAGGGCGTTAACCGATTAACACTGAACAAAATGCTGAAATTCAATTAGGAAAATCACTTTTAGCCACTGACCTACTTCTAAAAGCTCCTAATACATTCATGAACATGCTATCACAAAAATTATACTCAAACCTAGTCCTATAACACCTATTATCACCAAGAACTAGCTATGATTCTAGCTACTAACAAGTAAAACGAACAAATCGCAAGAAAATTATAAAATGATTAAAATGCAAGCAACGATAAAACGATCAAAGAATGCCATACAGAGAGATGAAGTGAATTAAATTAAAAGCGAAGAAATAGTCTCAGATTCACCAAGCTACAAAATGGAGGCTTGCTTTGGTGATTGTTGCGAGTTGATTGTTGCACAAATGAAGAGAATACCAGAGGTTTCAAACTTTGATCCGCAAGAATGCAAAATAAATGCAATCCATTCGAAACGCTTCCAATTGGTGAAATAAACACCATATCCGTGTCGAATCTTCGATTAACCACTGAATTGGTGAAGATGATGGAGGCTAAGCTTCTGATTTATCGAGTTTCGATGTGAAACTTGAAGGACCATGATGAAGATGAAGCTTTGGTGAATGGTTGAAGATGAGAGAAAATTGACAGCAAAAATGAGAGAGATGAAGTGAAATTTGGAAAATGAAGTTGAAGTTGTGAGGTTTTGAGTGAATTCAAGTTATATAGAAGTTAGGATTGGAGTTAGGCTTAGGTATAGAGCTAGCTTGGCCCTTAGGTTTGGAGAATGAGGTTAGGACTTAGGCTTGGAGTTAGTTAAAGTTGGTTAGAGTTTCTAGAATATTCCTTGGAATATTCCTTGGAAGAGTGTGGAAGAGTCTAGAAAGTGGTAGAAATCCAAGGCAAAATGGAGTGGAAAAATGAAGTGTAAAGCAAAAAGGAAAAAAAGTGGAGGTAATTGTGGGAAAACCAACCATAATTTGAAATTCCTCCATAAATTTCACCCCCGTTAACCGGTTAATCCCAGGCGTTAACCGGTTAACGGATGAAAAATGTGAATTTTTCTATCCTTTAATGGGTCAACTTGGAAATGCGCTTGGTTATTTTTGTGATATTATTCCTACTTCTTAAGCTCCAAAGATTGACAAGTATCACTCGATCACATGCATCATACGCATGCCAGTAATGATGATTTATTTATTATTTTTGTTTTGAATGCAATGTAATATGGATAGATATGCAGGATGACGGAGTATAAACCACTTAAGATTGGCAATAAAATAAGAGGGCAAATTTTAGGGTATTACAGCTGCCCCTATTCAATCATCTGTAGACCTGAATGGATGATAGCGATGGCTTTCAGACTTTCAAGGTATGGAGTGATTGAATACTCGAATAAACCGGAAACTTTGTACTCTGTGGGAAATGAAACAACTCAACCTTTCCAAGGGATCAGTGATACGAGACCCAACCAAAGGTGGACTCAAACAAATATACGAAACCAAGCTGAAGGTGGAGTCGTAAACGTAAGACTAAGCTGAAGGTAGACTTACACAGATTCGAGAAGAAGCCGAAGGTGAACTCGTAAAAGTAAGACCAAGCCGAAGGTGGACTTACAAATAATGAGACTAAGCCGAAGGTGGAGTCGTAAACGTAAGACTAAGCCAAAGGTAGACTAACACAGATTCGAGAACAAGCCGAAGGTGAACTCAAAAAAGTAAGACCAAGCCGAATGTGGACTTACAAATAATGAGACTAAGCCAAAGGTAGACTCAAACAAAGATAAGAAACCAAGCCGAAAGTGGAGTCGTAAACGTAAGACCAAGCCGAAGGTAGACTTACGAAGATTCGAGAACAAGCCGAAGGTGGACTCGAAAAAGTAAGACCAAGTAGAAGGTGGAATTACAAATAATGAGACTAAGCCGAAGGTAGACTCAAACAAAGATACGAAACCAAGCCGAAGGTGGAGTCGTAAACGTAATACTATGCCGAAGGTAGACTTACAAAAATTCGAGAACAAGCCGAAGGTGGACTCGAAAAAGTAAGACCAAGTCGAAGGTGGACTTACAAATATTGAGACTAAGACGAAGGTAGACTCAAACAAAGATACGAAGCCAAGCCGAAGGTGGAGTCGTAAACGTAAGACTAAGCCGAAGGTAGACTTACAAAAGATTCGAGAACAAGCCGAAGGTGGACTCAAGAAAGTAAGACCAATCCGAAGGTGGACTTACAAATATTAAGACTAAGTCGAAGGAAGACTCAAACAAAGATACAAAACCAAGCCGAAGGTGGAGTTGTAAACGTAAGACTAAGCCGAAGGTAGACTTATGAAGATTCGAGAACAAGCCGAAGGTGGAATCAAAAAAGTAAGACCAAGCTGAAGGTGGACTTACAAATATTGAGACTAAGCCGAAGGTAGACTCAAACAAAGATATGAAACCAAACCGAAGGTGGAGTCGTAAATGTAAGACTAAGTTGAAAGTAGACTTACGAAGATTCGAGAACAAGTCGAAGGTGAACTTACAAATATTTTCATGAAGGACAATTCTGCAGGAGACAACAAGTTTCTAAGGGCAAGATTAACAAATCCCTGATCCCTTGATTATAATTGAAATTCTGTCTGGTAGTGTATTGGGGTATCCTCTGTGGGGATACTTTGGCCTGATTGAATAACCAATATTTCGGGCTTGTGCAAGGTACCAAAACTGGTTTATGCTTCATATACATATGTTTGAATTTTTTCATGGCGTAATGCTCCATAATGATGGAAATGCTACACTTTTTGAGGATGCAAATGTAATGATGATTACTAAATGCAAATGCAAAGACAATCTCCTAATGAGGAGATAACAAGTATCCTTGATGATTTGCTGGGAAGGAACAATTGCTGAATTGATTGGGATGAATCCCTGTGGGAAATCCGACTCTGTGGGGATGGTGTTAATGAATCATCGGCTCTTAACTTCTCCCCTTACGAAAAATAAATTGGACTTTGAGATTGGAGAGCCAATACCCTGTTGGGGATGAACCTGATCTGAGAGGTACGCTACCCGCCGAACTCCGTTGGGAAAGTGATACTTTTCTGACCAAACTAGGGGAATCAGATGTGTTGGTACTCCGCTGAAGAAGAAAACTGTTGGAGAATCCTTCAGATACACAATCTTTTTCATGGGGAAGAGATGCAAATGAGGATTGGACTTTATTTGGCGAACCGCTGGGGAAAATGGCGAATACTGCCGGGCATGGAAGAGAACTTTCAGGCTCTTCTATATCTTCACCTCTGCTGGGGAATGAGGCACCTCCATGTATTGTTAGACATAAGAAACCTCTGGTGGGGAATACTTCTCTGTTGAAGGAGGGAAACTCTCTGCTTGGGGAGAACATCATCAGCCTTTTGTTGTAATGCTGGGGACAATTTCAATCTCTATCTCTACTAGGGATGACGGAGAACTCCGCTGGGGATTTTTCATGCTGGAAGTAAGAGTTCTGATCACCTCCTGCTAGGAGTGAGAGGTAGGATGTGTCTCATGCTAGGGATGAGAAGTGGAAGGGGTCCCTCACTAGGGATAAGAGATCATGATACCCTCCTATTCAAGATCTGCTGAGGATGAGGCTTCTGGAAGCTCTGTGCTAGCGATGGCTTTGTTGGCAACGCCTGTACCTGCATGTTAATGAACACAACTAACAATACCTACGAAATGAGAGTTAGTTTGGCCTGCATGCCCGAGTTTATGGTCTGAATTACCATCCCAGTCACCCAACACATCAGATGTGTGTCAAATGTTTTTTACTCTCTTTAACACGGTGGGAGAACTGACTTTAGTTATGTTGCGGATAGCAAGAGTCGCCACCGACTTTTATTTTATCCAAAGGAAAGGCATAAAAGAACAGGAAAGACCTTTAAAAGATTTTTGGGTCCGGGGGGTTGGTTATGTAAAGGGAAGGTGTTAGCACCCTTTACATCCATGGTTATCCATGGGCTCTTAGTTACTTAGCTCACTTTGAATTGTTTTTGAAAAGGTGAAGTGTGTGAATAAAAATTTTCATAAGAGTTTGATAATGATCCATGTACGGATGCGTAAAAAACTTGTGTTTGAAAATTGTTTGAAATTTATGAAGTATTTGAGAAGTTTTTGAATAGTGAGCAAGTAACTATGAGGAACCTACCCTAAAGTTTAAGTCTTTCTGTTCTTGAATCCTTTAAATGGTAAGACTATCCCTATTATTAAGGAATAGGTAGTCATTACCTTGGATGTGTGGGACAAGTAAGGGACATCTGTTTAATGTAGGCAACTGTAGGGTGTATTAAGCATTTTGAAGGGACTGTCATCATTATTCGAGAGGGACAAGATCATATTGAAAGGCAACCATTATGGGACTTGATCTTTGATTATGAAGGGACTAGATGACTTTTCTTTTAAGGGACTTTGCTTTATACACCCTACTTGACCTTTTTGAATAGGCAACATTGAGAGGCAACCCTAGAAAGTGAGATGGCGATCAAAGATCGACTTACGTGTGTGAGTGTTTAATTTCAAATATTTATCTTATAATTTAAATGATCTAAATTCAATTTTAAATATCATACATGTTTACACTCCCTATTTACTAACCATAGCATAAAAATAAATAATTTAAATATTACAAAAAATTACATCCAGGAACAATTACAACAATGATAAATAAACAATTTAAATAAATAAAGCAAAAGATATAATAATAGTAAAAATTGGGTTAGTGAAAATAATAATAATAATCACAATTTTTTAAAAAAATAAAGGGGGTTAGTAAAAATCATGTAATAACAATAATAATAAAAATAAACAAATATATTATAATAAACAAAATTTTAATGGTTAGTAGAAAAATTATAAACAATTATATCAATTATTATAAACAAATTAAATAAATTATGAACACATTATGAAAAATAAATTATAATTAAAAATTAAATTAGCAATTTTTAAACATATAATAGAAATTATTTACATATATATTTAATTATAAACAATGAGAAAATATTTTCATAAATAAATTGAACATTTTAATTTCTACACATATTTATATACAAAATTTTAAGTTTATAAACAATTTATGTATTTAAGAAAAAGTTAGATTAATAGTAATAGATGAAAAAGAAATTAGGGTTTAATTTTATTTACAAAATAATTTATTAACTAAATAATTATATATATGTACATATTAACAAATAAATAAAAAACCTATAAAGAAATAAAAGGTGATAATTTTGATTTTGAAAAAAAATAATATAAGTTTTTTCTAAAAAAAAAAATGATTTACATATATTTTTAGAAATTTATTAAGATTAATTTTAGAAAAGATAATATAAGAAATAATAAAGAAACAAAATTAAAAGAAAACAAAAAAATCAAAAAAACAGGACCTGGGATTTGAACCCAGGTCCTTTACCTGAATAACTAAGGACATAACCACTGGGCTGCGCTGCACCTGGTGCAAGAAGAATGAGCTCAAATTTGTTTTGTTCTTTAAACCTGAAAAATAAAATAAAAAATAGAAAGAAAACAAAAGGCCTGGGGGATTCGAACCCAGGACCTTACACACAAACACACAAGTACATGACCATTCCAGCTAGATGAGCGAACCTGATAACAAACCAACTACAATTGATAATATATTATATTCAATGAATAAAAGAGAAAAACTCAAAAACATTGTCACAGCCAGGATTCGAACCCTTGCCCTTCAACCAAACACACGCTAGCCTTACCACTGGGACAAGCGTTGGCTTGTGATATTAAACAGATAATAAAACATAAAATATTTAAAGTAAAATTCAAATTTCCAGAACGCGCGCAGGACCTTCTTCTTCCTCCAGACCTGCAAAATTACCTGCGAAAATTGTTACGAGTTTTCTTGCGAATTTAGTTTCGCAGGTTTTCCTATGTTTCTTCATTCATCACCAAATCTGTAAAATTTTGACAAATTGAATACACCATTTGGATCCTCAGGTTATATAACATTCAATCATTCCATTAGAATCTATTTAAATTATGTAAATCATAAAACCCCAATTTGGAGCTTAGAACCCTAGCTATGGCCGATTGTAATATAGGGCATGAAGCTTCACGAAAACTATCCAGAAAGCATCTATGGATCATCACAAACACAAATCAGGCATTAAATTCAAACAACAATGGTTAATTATATGAAAACGAAAAAATTCAAAAGGAGGAGAAAACGTGATTCGGTTTATGCTTTTCATGGCACTATGAATGATTATGATGGTTGCTACATGATCAATGAATCATCAGGAAGCTATTGCAATCTTTAAATTGTCCTGAAAGTACCTATAACTTGGAAACCGAAATCAAGTTTTGGTGTGATTTTTTAAAGTTTGGAGACAAGGTGAGAGGCTGCCAAAATCCTGTCTTGTGCTAGGTTTGTGTTAAGTACTTATAGGAGGATCAATTTAGGTCAAAAAGTTGGATAGTTGTGTAGAAGATTTGATTCAAAAAGATTCACAATGATAAGCTTTGAAATTTCAATATTTTTGCATCAACACTTTCTATTTCAAGCCAATCAATGTTATCCTTGTATCAATTTGTTCCATGCTGAATTCATGACTTTCTAGAACCAAAAATAAAATTAAATCTTCATATTTAATATTTTATTTAAATTTAAAATGATTTTAAGTATAAAAAATCATAATAAATTAATTAAATAAAATAAAAATTATGAAAATATCATAGAATTTTCGTGCATGATGTCATGGATTGCTTTGGGTCATTAAAAGTTCAGCCCATTTAACAAAATTTGGTTTTAAACCTCCATTTGCTTCATAAACTTCCCTAAAATTTCCCAACTTTGCAAGGGCACATATCCTTCAATTTTAATGGTATGAGGGTGTTCTTGGACATTTTGGAAAGCTTAAAGAGTCCTCTAACCAACCCCACTGGTTTCATGTCCATATCATTTACCAATCTCAAGTTATGCCCTTTTGAAATTGTTGACTTTTTGTTGACTTTCAAAAGGACCTATAATGTCTTAGCTCATACCTTCCAAATGAAGCATTTTTGGGCTTGGCTTGTGAGACACAAAGTTGTATAGAATTCAATTTCCTTCAAAATGAGCTTTGAGTGGAGACTTGGTGATGAAGTATGTGAAAGTTATGGCTAGTCAAAGTTCAGTTAACTTTTACTAATAAAACCCTAATTTAGAAACTCCTGATTCTTGATGATCTGAAATCTCCTTGATGAATCATGATCAAACCTTGATCAAATGATGAATTTTACTTCATATACTTGATGTTGGCAAAAAATCATGAAGTTTGACTTTGGTTTGACCACAGTTGACCTCAGTTTGACTTTTTAACTGCTTTGACTGATTTTGACTTATCTGATCATTTGACTGAGCAAACTTTTGAGAAAAAGTCTTGAAACTTGTCATGGGGGTTCTTACACACATATAAGATGTTATGAAGCTCACTTGAAGTCTTGGAAGTCCATTTAGCCTGATTAAAGTCAAAACCCTAGTTTTGGATGCCCTGCTTAGGAGGTGCATTGTCTGAGGGAATTGTCAACTCTTCTGACTATTTGTGAACTTTGTGAACCTTGTGAACCATCATAAAATGTCTTGTGAACCTCATGGGAGGTATTGTGAACCTTGTGAACCTTGTGAACCTCATAAAGTGACTTGTAGACTTCATGAACCTCATGAAAGGTCTTGTAAGCATTGTGAATCTTGTGAACCTTGTGAACCTCATAAAGTAACTTGTAGACTTCATGAACCTCATGAAAGGTCTTGTAAGTGTTATGAATCTTGTGAACCTTGTGAACCTTCTTAGCACACAAAGTCTTGTATTGTGAGGGCAAATTTGGGGTGCAACAGCTGCCCCTGTTCAATTTTCTGAAACCTGAGGGGTTAGATTGGTATGTTTGCCAGTCGTGACCTGGAAGGGTGAAGGGGATTGAACACAAAAGCCCAAAAATTTGCACTCACCAGTGCATTGAGTGATACGGGTGACTAGTTGAATATGCTTGAGTGGGCTTAAAGATGCCACTTGGAGAAAAGTTCTTCAGATACATTTCTTGGAGGATAAAGCGGTCCAAAATATGGAGGTATAATGATAGCTTTCAGGAGGATAAAGCAGTCCTGATGGATGATATGCTTTCAGGAGGATAAAGCAATCCTGCGGTAATGATGATAACTTTCAGGAGGGTGAAGCAATCCTGATACAGTGATAAGCTTTCAGGAGGATGAAGCAATCCTGAGGTAAGAGAAGCTGTCAGGAGGATAAAGCAGTCCTGAGGTAATAATAAGCTGTCAGGAGGATAAAGCGGTCCTGAGGTAACAATATGATTTCATGAGGATAAAGCAATCCTGAGGTAATAATGTGATTTCAGGAGGATAGAGCAATCCTGAGGTACAAGAAGCTGTCAGGAGGATAAAGCAGTCCTGAGGTAATAATAAGCTTTCAGGAGGATGAAGCAATCCTGAGGTATTGATGAGCTATCAGGAGGATGAAGCAATCCTGAGGTACAAGAAGCTGTCAGGAGGATAAAGCAGTCCTGAGGTAACAATATGATTTCAGGAGGATAAAGCAATCCTGAGGTAATAATAAGCTGTCAGGAGGATAAAGCGGTCCTGAGGTAACAATATGATTTCAGAAGGATAAAGCAATCCTGAGGTAATAATGTGATTTCAGGAGGATAGAGCAATCTTGATGGATGATAGCTTTCAGGAGGATGGAACAATCCTGAGGTAATAATAAGCTTTCAGGAGGATAAAGCAATCCTGATGTAATGATGTGCTTTCAGGAGGATAAAGCAGTCCTGATGTAATAATATGCTTTCAGGAGGATAAAGCAGTCCTGAGGGAGTGATAATTTGCAGGAGGATAAAGCAGTCCTGATAGTCACAAGTTGTTGATGAAGTCTGTCTGCTGGAGAATTAACCTGAAATCAAGGTAGCATTCTATATGGTAGTATTAGCTTATGTATTATGTATGCATGTATGATATGATGCATTTAAGTGATGTATTATGTATCTATAGATATGTATGTTATGGTATGATGCAAATGATGTATGTATGATATGATGCTGCCTGAAGCGTATGGATATCTTCATATAACAACTGCTGGCCTGGGAAAATAAATCCCGATTCGTTGCTGAAGAATATGAGGAACTTGTTCCCGTCTTGTTTTATACATAACCTTCCGTCTGCTGGGGATAGTAAGGTATAGATAACCTCCCGTCTGCTAGGGATAGTAGGGTATATATAACCTCCCGTCTGCTGGGGATAGTAGGGTATATATAACCTCCGTCTTCGTTCGTCGTACTCTTATTGGAAAGTAAATTCCCGAATATCCGTATGAGGATAAAAGAGATGGATATAAATTCCAGGGGAGATGAGACTTTATGAAGATGGATTCGTCCTACTGAGGGTTTGTAACTGTCTTGTAAAGATGAACCGGCGAAGCTTCGTTGAAATCCTTCCCTCGTTCGTCCTTAGTAAATACTATTACTGCATTTTCATGCATTTCTGGTAAACATCAATCATATTAAGCATACATGCATTTCTGGTAAACATCAATCATATTCAAAAGCATACATACATTCAAACACAACCAATGGACGTTTCGCTTATGTAAATATGGTAAAAGTAAATCAGGATTCAAAAATGGATTTTTATTTATATCAAAGAGTGACCCATACATGGGTAAATTTGTACAAGGAGACATAAACCCTAGTAAGAGGATTTTGTCATAAAGTTTTATAAAACAAAGAAAATCAGCTATGTGGGAAATAATCCTATTGAGTTTCAATTCTACTATTGCCATTATCTTCAAGTATCTCATCTTCTGCTGTTGAGACGGAAACGATTAGATTGAGCTTTATCTGTTCAAACTTGAGTAAGTATCACAACTGGTTGCAGTTTCATGGGTGATCCAAATGAGACATAGTCATACGCTTTAATCCCTAACTTTTGCCTGGATTGCCCTTTCAGGTTTTCAATCCACCAGGATACCCTTTTTTGCCCAAGCCGCCTTTTCAGGTTTTCGACTTGCCGGGTGTACATCTTTTTATATATATCCCTAATTTTTGCCCAAACCCTTTTGGTTTTCCGGGATGCCCTTATTTTTGTCTAGGCCTGTCAACCTAGCGGGTCTCTTTTCATGCGTAGTATTTTTTAACTATGTCTGCGTTTACAGGCTGCGGGAAGTCTTCACCATCCATAGTAGTAAGTATCATGGCACCTCCTGAGAACACTGTCTTGACCACAAATGGTCCTTCATATGTTGGAGTCCACTTGCCCCTAGGATCACCCTGTGGTAATATGATACGCTTGATTACCAAGTCACCAGCCTGATATACCTTTGGCTTAACCTTCTTGTTAAAAGCTTTGATCATCCGTTTCTGGTACATCTGGCCATGACAAACTACTGCTAGCCTCTTCTCATCAATCAAATTTATCTGGTCAAGTCGAGTCTGAATCCACTCATCTTCATCCAAGCCTGCATCTTTCATAATTCTTAAGGAGGGGATCTGAACTTCAATGGGCAGAACTGCTTCCATACCATAAACCAAGGAGAATGGGGTTGCCCCTGTTGAAGTACGTATTGTGGTACGATAACCATGAAGAGCAAATGGTAACATCTCATGCCAATCCTTGTAAGTAACAGTCATCTTCTGTACAATCTTCTTAATGTTCTTATTAGTAGCTTCAACTGCCCCATTCATCTTTGGACGATACGGAGAAGAGTTGTGGTGCTTAATCTTGAACTGCGTGCAGAGATCAGTAATCATAGTGTTGTTCAGATTAGAGCCATTGTCAGTAATAATCCTTTCAGGGATGCCATACCTACATATGAGATTATTCTTAATGAATCGAGCCACAACATTCTTGGTAACAGATGCAAATGAAGCTGCCTCTACCCACTTTGTGAAGTAATCAATAACAACCAGGATGAAACGATGCCCATTAGAAGCAGTTGGCTTGATCTCGCCAATCATATCAATGCCCCACATGGCAAAGGGCCAAGGAGCAGTCAACACATTCAATGGTGATGGAGGTATATGGACTTTATCAGCATAAATTTGACATTTGTGACATGTTCTGGAGTGTTCATAGCAATCAGCTTCCATGGTAGACCAATAGTAACCTGCTCTCAATATCTTCTTTGCCATAGTATGTCCACTAGAATGAGTGCCAAAGATCCCATCATGCATATCTTCCATAATCTCAATTGCTTCCTTCTTATCCACACAACGAAGCAACGTTGAATCATGATTGCGTTTGTACAGAATTCCATTACTCAAAAAGAACTTAGCAGAAAACCTTCTCAGAAACTTCCTATCTTTGACAGATGCCTCTTCAGGGAACTCCTGAGCTTCAAGATATCTTTTCACCTCATAGAACCAAGGCTTTTCCTCTTCTTCTTCAGTGCCAATCTCGTTGCAGTATGCAGGCTTTTCAAATCTATCAATAGTAATCTTGGGAGCTTCATCATCCCAGCTGATCTCAAACATGGATGCCATGGTGGCTAAAGCATCTGCCAACTGATTCTCTCTCCGTGGAATATGTCCAAAGGTAATCTCTTTAAAATGTGGGATCAGAGACAACACATGCTCTCTGTAAGGAATGAGGTTATCATGCTTGGTATCCCCATCTCCTTTAATCTGACTTACTACCAGGGCTGAATCTCCATACACGTCAAGGAACTGAATCTTCATATCAATAACAGCTTTAATACCCAGGATACATGCCTCATATTCAGCCATGTTATTGGTACAATAGAAACAAAGTCTGGCAGTAATCGGGGTATGACAACCTTCAGGGGAACTAATCACAACACCAACATCATTACCAAGTGCATTAGAGGCACCATCAAAAACCATAGTCCATCGGGATCCTTGTTCAGGTCCGTCATATTGTCCAGGTTCTTTGGTAATAATCATAATGTTTTCATCGGGGAACTCAAAACTCATTGACTGGTAATCATCCACTGCTTGATGAGCCAAATGATCAGCAACAACACTTCCCTTAATGGCCTTCTGAGTAGTATACTGTATATCATATTCTGTCAAGATCATTTGCCATCTTGCAATTCTTCCGGAGAGAGCAGGTTTCTCAAATATGTACTTGATTGGATCCATCTTTGAAATCAACAGGGTAGTATGGGTCAACATATACTGTCTTAGTCTGCGAGCGGCCCATGCCAAAGCGCAACAAGTTTTTTCGAGCAGTGAGTATCTTGTTTCACAGTCGGTAAACTTTTTGCTAAGGTAGTATATTGCCTGCTCTTTTCGACCAGACTCGTCATGTTGCCCCAACACACACCCCATTGAGTTGTCTAACACTGTTAAGTACATAATCAAGGGTCTTCCATCAACTAGTGGCACCAAAATTGGAGGTTCTAGCAGATATCTCTTGATTTCATCAAAGGCAGTCTGGCATTCATCATTCCATTCCATCACCTGATCTTTCTTCAACAACTTGAAAATTGGCTCACAGATGGTAGTCAATTGGGATATAAATCTTGCAATGTAATTCAATCGCCCCAAGAAACCCCTAACCTCCTTCTCAGTACGGGGAGCTGGCATCTCTCGTATAGCTTTCACTTTTGCAGGATCCACTTCAATACCTTTTCCACTGACAATGAAACCCAGGAGTTTATCAGACCTAACTCCAAAAGTACACTTGTTTGGGTTCAATCTCAACTTGTATTTCTTTAACCTCTCAAACAACTTATGCAGATGATCAAGATGTTGTTCTTCATTTTGGGACCTGGCTATCATATCATCCACATATACCTCTATCTCATGATGAATCATATCATGAAACAAAGCCACCATAGCACGCTGATATGTTGCCCCTGCATTCTTCAAACCAAATGGCATCACCATATAACAAAAAGTGCCCCACTGTGTAACAAAGGTTGTCTTCTCCATATCTTCAGGTGCCATCTTGATCTGATTGTAACCAGAGAAACCGTCCATAAAAGAGAATACCTTATGCTGAGCAGTGTTGTCTACCAGAACATCAATATGAGGAAGTGGGAAGTCATCTTTGGGGCTGGCCTTGTTCAAATCCCTGTAGTCTACACACATACGTACCTTACCATCTTTCTTAGGAACTGGTACCACATTTGCAACCCACTGAGGATAAGAAGTCACAGCTAAGAACCCTGCATTGAACTGTTTCATTACCTCTGCTTTGATCTTCTCTGACATTTCAGGACGCATACGACGAACCTTTTGCTTCTTTGACAATCTTCTTTTACTGGTAAACAGTGAACCACAATGTCTATATCCAACCCTGGAATATCTTCATAAGACCAAGCAAAGATCTCCACATAGTCACGTAACATCTGGATCAATCTGCTCTTGACACTATCCTCTAAATCAGCCCCTATCTTGACCTCTTTCCTGTTTTCTTCAGTTCCCAGATTCACAACTTCGACTGGCTCTTCATGTGGCTGTATGGCTTTCTCTTCTTGTTGTAACAACCTAGCAAGCTCTACAGGTACTTCACAATCGTCCTCATTTCCGTCTTCAGTTTGATAGATCGGATTCTCGAAATTATAATTGGCAATAGTAGAACTGTTATCAACAGGATCCAGAGTGGATGAGGATCTGCATTTTAGTGATGTGGGTGTGTGTAAGAACACATAGCTGATAAAGCAAAAATAAAAGAAAAGAAAGACAAGGAACACAATATTTACTAAAACGAAACGTCCACTGATTTTTATTGAATGAGGTATGCAAATGAAATGACACCCCGTAACAAGCACACCATTGTGCCCCGGGTAAGGCACAAGGCTTGAGAGTTTTAATTGTTCAAGAAATTACAAACTTAAAAAGCAACAACACAGTAATAGTATTTACTCCTGACTAAAGGAGATAGGGATAACATCTTCAGCTTTCCAATTATTGAGTCCAACACCTACAGTAGGAAAAATCCAAGCATCCAAGTTGTATCCTTCATCATAGTCTCCCACAGCATTGATCTGATCTTTCATAACCCCTTGATTGGTGATACGAACAACACGAGCACGACGAACAGCCTTCTGGGACTCTGCAGTGAAACCCAAACCAAACTTGTCAGACTTGTATGGGATATCAGGAAGCTGACCCCAAATAGTACAACCACCTTCATCCACCACAGCTCTAGCATCTTTAAGGGAGGCCATTGTTGGAGGTACTCTGGTAACCACAGGAACTTTCTTGACAACCGGAGGAGCTACATAATCATTAACAATCCAAAGGACCACTTCAAATGTCTGACACGGAGTTTCAACATATTCACCTTCCATTTCCAGATACTTGAAGGTGTTTACATGGCTGACAAAATATTCTTCCTCTCCATAGACAGTAACAACCTTTCCTTCTACCGGATATCTCAGCTTCTGATGTAATGTAGAGGTTACAGCACCTGCCCGATGGATCTAGGGACGACCAAGCAAACAAGAGTATGAAGGACGAATATCCATCACATAAAATGTAGCATTGAAAACCTGAGAACCAACTTTGATTGGGAGATCAATTTCTCCATGCACCACTCTTCTAGAACCATCAAAAGCCTTCACCACTATATTACTGGGTTTCAGCACAGCATCTTCAGGACTCAGCTTATTCAGGACTTCTTTGGGCAACACATTCAGAGAGGAACCATTGTCTATCAATACATGGGACAGGGTAGTGCCCCTGCATTCAATTGAAATATGCAGAGCCCTGTTATGATCCCTCTTGGCAGGGGTCAAATCAGCATCAGAAAATCCCAACCCATTATCATAGGTCAGGTGGGCAACACAATTCTCAAACTGGTCAATAGAAATTGCATTGCGTACATGAGCAGTCTTCAGAAACTTGATCAAGGCCTTGGCATGAGCCTCAGAACATAGCAACAAGGACAACATAGAAATGTTTGAGGGAGTATGCCCCAACTGATCAACAATGTCATAATCACTCTTGCGAATGATTTTCAATACTTCCTCCATCTACTTAGAGAGGTCATCAGCAGCTGGCGCATCAGCAGGTATAGGCTCAATAACAGGACCTTTGCCCCGAGCATCAGTGGTGGAGGTAGCAGCAGGAGTAACTGCATTCTTGGAAGTCACTGGAGGAGAGAATACTCTTCCGCTTCGTGTGATTTTACTAGATCCCGCAATATTATCAACATCAACAGGCACATCAGCTAAGGGCTCCTGCTTAACACCATGAATGTAAACATCAGACCCATAGTGCCAAGGCACAGCTTTATCAGATGTATACGGAATAGGACCAGGAGTAGTAATGATCAGAGGAGCCACTCTGGCTTCAGCAACAACTTTCACAGGGCCTTCAGCAGTAATCCTGATTGGACCCTGATGGGTGATTTTAATAGGTCCCTTTGAAGTGATTCTCATCGGCACTTTGTCAACCATATCAACCTCTTCAATCTTCCTACCTTGAGTAATATGATCCACCATACTTTCTACAGACGATGGAGTCCTCTCAAACACTATAGTATACTTATCCATGAGACGCTGAATTCCATCTCTCAATCTCCAGCAACTATCCGGCTTATAGGTACAATACAAACAATCTTCACGACAACCTGGAAAGAGCCCAGCCTGTACTAACTTTTTCTTGATAACAGATAATGGTGTGGTCAACTCCGCAACTAAATAGACATGTAGATCTTCATCAATGGCATTGACAGTCTTCTCGTGATTTGGCATTGGAGCAGTAATCACATTTGGAGTACCCGGAGGGTCAAACTCAATCTCTCCAGCCTCAATCATATCTTGAATTTTGTTCTTCAAGACCCAGCAGTTATTAGTATCATGACCCTGACAGTTTGAGTGATATGCACATCGTGCATTGGGGTTGTACCTGGGAGAGGTAACATTAGGTTTTTGAGGAGCCTCTTTCAAAGTAATAAGTTCAGCCTTCAACAAGTGTTCCAATGCCTGAGCCATTGACATGTTGATCTTAGTGAACTGCCTTCTAGCTCTCTGTTGGTTGCCCTGTGGCTGCTCTATTGTTGCAGGAGTTGGATTTGAAATATGAACTGCACTAACAGACTGATGCCTTCTATTACGATCAGGTTGACCATAAACAGCATTGGATTCTTTCTTCCCGGTGGGAGGCTTCTTTGCAGCACCGGATGAAGAAGCACCCACTTGGATCTTGCCATTCTTTATACCATTTTCCACTCGCTCTCCTGTCATGATCAACTCAGTGAAGCCAGATGATGAGCTTCCAATGAGATGACTGTAAAACGGACCATTCTGCGTACACATGAACATATCAACCAATTCCCTGTCAGTCAAAGGGGGTTGAACTCAACCAGCTAAATCTCTCCACTTTTGAGCATACTCCTTAAAACTTTCTTTGGAACCCATAGACATGCTCTGAAGCGGCATGCGAGTTGGGGCTAAATCAGCATTGTATTGATACTGCTTATAGAAAGCCTCAGCAAGATCATTCCACTCCCTGATGTTGACACTCTCCAATTGATAATACCACTCCAATTGAGCTTCAGATAAGCTCTCTTGGAAAAAATGGATACACAACTTCTTGTCAGCAGTGTGAGGTTGAATTCTTCTGACATAAGACCTCAGATGCAGCTTGGGACAAGAGACCCCATCATAAACAACAAAGGTAGGAACCTTGAAACCAATGGGTATGACTACCCCAGATATCAGACTCAAATCTTCAAAATCCAGCCCGGAAGATTTCTGCAACTCCATAGCATCCATTCTATCCACCAGCATCTTGAATTTGTCTTCATTAGGATCATGGTAATAATTAGCCTCAGAATCAGAGTCCTCCATAGTGTTGTGGAGACTGCCTCCCTCTTTCTCAGATTCCTCAGATTCATAGTCTTCAACCTGTTCTTTGGTCTTGACAGGACCTCTGAACCTTCTTCCCATGTTGATCAGGCCACCTGACCTTCTAGCCTTCTTAGTCTTCTTGGCTAGCAGTGTCTTCAACTCATCCTGCCCCTTGGACAAGTTCAGGATCAGCTCTTGGAACTGTGCATTTTGTGCCTGGAGATCCTTAACTGTTTGTTCAAGAGCCATTGCTGAAATAAACAGCGAGAAGATGAGAAACCTGTGCACAATTATAAACCTGTGATGTAATGAAATGATATGTGAATGCATATGCAATGTTTTCAAGGACCACAAGATTTAAATTTGCTTAAACAAACAGGAAGGTAAAGTTTTATTAGTAATAAATTTGTTTTGCCTCTTGGGCTTACAGAAAATGAAAATGAAATAAGTACAAAAGATGGGGTTTTAAGTCTCCCATGGACGTTTCCTCTTTGTATTGAGGTATGAGTTGAGATTCCGCTCCTCGTGAAGTTGCTTTGTTAGTTCCAGGATTCTTTCTTGGCTTGCTTTGTAATGAGCCTCAAAAGTATCCCTTTGCTCCTTCAATTGGATCCAGGATCTCTGTAAGTCTTCCATGTCAGTAGGCATGTCTGGGTGAAGGATGGTATAAGCAGTGTCTCCTTCAGCAACAGGTTCCATGGTAACTGGCAGGATGGCAGGATATGGCATCATGAGAGTCTGAGCACGAGATCGTACCCATCTGAGATAAGCTTCCATAGGAATAGTGTACTTAGGCTCCAGTGTCTTGCTGTCAACCTTGTTTACTTTTCCCCAGGCTCGTATGAATCTCTGACGGTAACCTTGCAGATCGTTGTCGTAATCAAACACAATGCCCTGAATCAACATGTCATGTGGACCATCACTCCGAGCATAACCAAACTGTCGTAAAGCTAGTGAGGGGTTGTAGGTGATGCCTCCTCTTATGCCTAGAAGTGGCACATTAGGAAACTCCCCACAACGGTCAATGATGGTGACATTCTCCATAGATCTGGAGCACCAATGAATATCTGAATGCGAGAGTGACATGATCCTCTTGGACCATCTGAACCCTTGCTCATTCTTCATTACTGAGCGAGGAAGGTGAGAAATAAACCACCTAGAAAGCAAAGGTATGCAGCACATCAAAGTTCCTCTTGCCCTTGTAGTACGAGTATGAAGAGAATGCAGGATGTCTCCAAGCAATGTAGGCACTGGGTTGTGACTCAGGAATATGTTGATGGCATGAACGTCTATGAACTGGTATGGATTGTGGAACAACACTAAGCCATAAATCAACAAGGCTAAGATCTCCTCAAAAGCATCATAACTCATAGCCTTCAGGAACACTTGAGCTTTCTCCATCAATACCTTAGCAAGAATACCCTTGACTCCACTCCTTGTTTCTAGGACAATGTCTGATTTCTTCAAATGTAATGTTGCAGCAATGACTTCAGGTTTAGGCTCTTTCTCTAAGCCTGTGAAGGGTTTCTGATCAAGAATAGGTATACCTAGAAGCTTGGAGAACTCTTCCATGGTAGGAACCAGCTGATAGTCAGGGAATGTAAAGCAATGGTGCTTAGGGTCAAAGAACTGAAACAAAACACTCATCATGTCTTCATTGAACCCTGAGATGACTAGATCCAATAGGTGGCCATGTCTCTTGATGAACTGGGAATGATCAGACACTTGAGAAACCAACTCTTTAAGCTTAGCAGGTATGCCCACAAAGTTGACCCTGATGGTGTTTCTACGAGCAGAAGCCATGACCTGCAACAAAGAACAAAGATAAATCCTTTGGTCCTTGAAATGGTTAGTGAAAATGATATGCTTATGATGCATGATGATGTCATGATGTTATGTTCAATCACAAACATGTGGCACACACAGACAAGTCACACCATAGCCCTAGGTTTAAAGGCTTGCATGAGGTTCAAAGGTAAGTACCCTCCCCTGAAGTTAGATGGTTCATCCTGTCCTACAAAAGTAACCAGGTTCTAAGGGATCTCAATATCATTGATCCTTCACAAGGGTGGTTGTTCAGAAGGCAACTTACTTGCCAACCAAAACCCTCCAAGTTTAGAATCTCAATGAGCGTAGTATCGAGTGTCAACCAACTTCAGTCTGCACCAAAGCCGGTTACCTCACTACTTTCTAAAGGCCAAGATGAGTTAACTAAGGTTCTAAAAGTTAGTTAGTGCATTGACAACATATGGCAGCCTCATATTATCCTCAACTTGACTTAAGGAACATAAGCACCAACCAAGAAGTCACACTAACTATGGCCACCAGATCAACCGTATCGATATACGTCGTACAGTTTCCTTGGTCTATTGCCATTTACCTAAGGCACACTAGATCCGGGTTAGGATCTTTCACACATAAGAGCACCCCAACAAGATAATATAAAGCAAACAAGGCAAACAATTTAAAGTGATCTAATTCCTAAGGGTACCCCTCTTTAATATTAATTCCCCAGTAGAGTCACCAGTTCTGTAACACGGTGGGAGAACTGACTTTAGTTAAATGTTGCGGATAGCAAGAGTCGCCACCGACTTTTATTTTATCCAAAGGAAAGGCATAAAAGAACAGGAAAGACCTTTAAAAGATTTTTGGGTCCGGGGGGTAGGTTATGTAAAGGGAAGGTGTTAGCACCCTTTACATCCATGGTTATCCATGGGCTCTTAGTTACTTAGCTCACTTTGAATTGTTTTTGAAAAGGTGAAGTGTGTGAATAAAAATTTTCATAAGAGTTTGATAATGATCCATGTACGGATGCGTAAAAAACTTGTGTTTGAAAATTGTTTGAAATTTATGAAGTATTTGAGAAGTTTTTGAATAGTGAGCAAGTAACTATGAGGAACCTACCCTAAAGTTTAAGTCTTTCTGTTCTTGAATCCTTTAAATGGTAAGACTATCCCTATTATTAAGGAATAGGTAGTCATTACCTTGGATGTGTGGGACAAGTAAGGGACATCTGTTTAATGTAGGCAACTGTAGGGTGTATTAAGCATTTTGAAGGGACTGTCATCATTATTCGAGAGGGATAAGATCATATTGAAAGGCAACCATTATGGGACTTGATCTTTGATTATGAAGGGACTAGATGACTTTTCTTTTAAGGGACTTTGCTTTATACACCCTACTTGACCTTTTTGAATAGGCAACATTGAGAGGCAACCCTAGAAAGTGAGATGGCGATCAAAGATCGACTTACGTGTGTGAGTGTTTAATTTCAAATATTTATCTTATAATTTAAATGATCTAAATTCAATTTTAAATATCATACATGTTTACACTCCCTATTTACTAACCATAGCATAAAAATAAATAATTTAAATATTACAAAAAATTACATCCAGGAACAATTACAACAATGATAAATAAACAATTTAAATAAATAAAGCAAAAGATATAATAATAGTAAAAATTGGGTTAGTGAAAATAATAATAATAATCACAATTTTTTAAAAAAATAAAGGGGGTTAGTAAAAATCATGTAATAACAATAATAATAAAAATAAACAAATATATTATAATAAACAAAATTTTAATGGTTAGTAGAAAAATTATAAACAATTATATCAATTATTATAAACAAATTAAATAAATTATGAACACATTATGAAAAATAAATTATAATTAAAAATTAAATTAGCAATTTTTAAACATATAATAGAAATTATTTACATATATATTTAATTATAAACAATGAGAAAATATTTTCATAAATAAATTGAACATTTTAATTTCTACACATATTTATATACAAAATTTTAAGTTTATAAACAATTTATGTATTTAAGAAAAAGTTAGATTAATAGTAATAGATGAAAAAGAAATTAGGGTTTAATTTTATTTACAAAATAATTTATTAACTAAATAATTATATATATGTACATATTAACAAATAAATAAAAAACCTATAAAGAAATAAAAGGTGATAATTTTGATTTTGAAAAAAAATAATATAAGTTTTTTCTAAAAAAAAAAATGATTTACATATATTTTTAGAAATTTATTAAGATTAATTTTAGAAAAGATAATATAAGAAATAATAAAGAAACAAAATTAAAAGAAAACAAAAAAATCAAAAAAACAGGACCTGGGATTTGAACCCAGGTCCTTTACCTGAATAACTAAGGACATAACCACTGGGCTGCGCTGCACCTGGTGCAAGAAGAATGAGCTCAAATTTGTTTTGTTCTTTAAACCTGAAAAATAAAATAAAAAATAGAAAGAAAACAAAAGGCCTGGGGGATTCGAACCCAGGACCTTACACACAAACACACAAGTACATGACCATTCCAGCTAGATGAGCGAACCTGATAACAAACCAACTACAATTGATAATATATTATATTCAATGAATAAAAGAGAAAAACTCAAAAACATTGTCACAGCCAGGATTCGAACCCTTGCCCTTCAACCAAACACACGCTAGCCTTACCACTGGGACAAGCGTTGGCTTGTGATATTAAACAGATAATAAAACATAAAATATTTAAAGTAAAATTCAAATTTCCAGAACGCGCGCAGGACCTTCTTCTTCCTCCAGACCTGCAAAATTACCTGCGAAAATTGTTACGAGTTTTCTTGCGAATTTAGTTTCGCAGGTTTTCCTATGTTTCTTCATTCATCACCAAATATGTAAAATTTTGACAAATTGAATACACCATTTGGATCCTCAGGTTATATAACATTCAATCATTCCATTAGAATCTATTTAAATTATGTAAATCATAAAACCCCAATTTGGAGCTTAGAACCCTAGCTATGG
The DNA here is from genome assembly GCA_963966055.1 of Lathyrus aphaca. Classification (NCBI taxonomy): domain Eukaryota; kingdom Viridiplantae; phylum Streptophyta; class Magnoliopsida; order Fabales; family Fabaceae; genus Lathyrus; species Lathyrus aphaca. The sequence goes on from OZ014520.1 coordinate 86,446,953, forward strand.
CCGATTGTAATATAGGGCATGAAGCTTCACGAAAACTATCCAGAAAGCATCTATGGATCATCACAAACACAAATCAGGCATTAAATTCAAACAACAATGGTTAATTATATGAAAACGAAAAAATTCAAAAGGAGGAGAAAACGTGATTCGGTTTATGCTTTTCATGGCACTATGAATGATTATGATGGTTGCTACATGATCAATGAATCATCAGGAAGCTATTGCAATCTTTAAATTGTCCTGAAAGTACCTATAACTTGGAAACCGAAATCAAGTTTTGGTGTGATTTTTTAAAGTTTGGAGACAAGGTGAGAGGCTGCCAAAATCCTGTCTTGTGCTAGGTTTGTGTTAAGTACTTATAGGAGGATCAATTTAGGTCAAAAAGTTGGATAGTTGTGTAGAAGATTTGATTCAAAAAGATTCACAATGATAAGCTTTGAAATTTCAATATTTTTGCATCAACACTTTCTATTTCAAGCCAATCAATGTTATCCTTGTATCAATTTGTTCCATGCTGAATTCATGACTTTTTAGAACCAAAAATAAAATTAAATTTCATATTTAATATTTTATTTAAATTTAAAATGATTTTAAGTATAAAAAATCATAATAAATTAATTAAATAAAATAAAAATTATGAAAATATCATAGAATTTTCGTGCATGATGTCATGGATTGCTTTGGGTCATTAAAAGTTCAGCCCATTTAACAAAATTTGGTTTTAAACCTCCATTTGCTTCATAAACTTCCCTAAAATTTCCCAACTTTGCAAGGGCACATATCCTTCAATTTTAATGGTATGAGGGTGTTCTTGGACATTTTGGTAAGCTTAAAGAGTCCTCTAACCAACCCCACTGGTTTCATGTACATATCATTTACCAATCTCAAGTTATGCCCTTTTGAAATTGTTGACTTTTTGTTGACTTTCAAAAGGACCTATAATGTCTTAGCTCATACCTTCCAAATGAAGCATTTTTGGGCTTGGCTTGTGAGACACAAAGTTGTAGAGAATTCAATTTCCTTCAAAATTAGCTTTGAGTGGAGACTTGGTGATGAAGTATGTGAAAGTTATGGCTGGTCAAAGTTCAGTTGACTTTTACTGATAAAACCCTAATTTAGAAACTCCTGATTCTTGATGATCTGAAATCTCCTTGATGAATCATGATCAACCCTTGATCAAATGATGAATTTTACTTCATATAATTGATGTTGGCAAAAAATCATGAAGTTTGACTTTGGTTTGACCACAGTTGACCTCAGTTTGACTTTTTAACTGCTTTGACTGATTTTGACTTATCTGATCATTTGACTGAGCAAACTTTTGAGAAAAGTCTTGAAACTTGTCATGGGGGTTCTTACACACATATAAGATGTTATGAATCTCACTTGAAGTCTTGGAAGTCCATTTATCCTGATTAAAGTCAAAACCCTAGTTTTGGATGCCCTGCTTAGGAGGTGCATTGTCTGAGGGAATTGTCAACTCTTCTGACTATTTGTGAACTTTGTGAACCTTGTGAACCATCATAAAATGTCTTGTGAACCTCATGGGAGGTATTGTGAACCTTGTGAACCTTGTGAACCTCATAAAGTGACTTGTAGACTTCATGAACCTCATGAAAGGTCTTGTAAGCATTGTGAATCTTGTGAACCTTGTGAACCTCATAAAGTAACTTGTAGACTTCATGAACCTCATGAAAGGTCTTGTAAGTGTTATGAATCTTGTGAACCTTGTGAACCTTCTTAGCACACAAAGTCTTGTATTGTGAGGGCAAATTTTGAGGTGCAACACTCTCCTGCATGGGTCATAAGGAATTCATGCATTCGCAATGCAATATTTATCATAATTTGTTAGACGTTTTTGCAATCGATCAATGGTAGATGAAAAAAACAACATATGAAAACAAGGATGAATCGGTGACCGTTAGAAGCAGGTGGCTTAATCTTTCCAATCATATCAATGCCCCACATGGCGAAGGGCCAAGGTGAAGACATGATACTCAGCGGGTTTGGAGGTACATGGACCTTGTTAGCATAGATTTGGCACTTGTGGCATTTGCGGGAGTACTTACAGTAATCAGATTCCATGGTGATCCAATAATACCATAATCTGAGTAATTTCTTTGCCATAGCATGCCCTCCAACATAGGTACTGAAGGAGCCTTCGTGAACTTCTTGCATCAACAGGTCTGCTTCGTGTCTATCCACGCATCTGAGCAGGACCATGTCGAAGTTCCATTTATTGAGCACATCATCCTGGCTTAAGAAGAACCTGTTTGTCAACCTTCTAAGGGTCTTCTTGTCTTTGCTTGATGTCCCTGACGGATATTCCTGAGACTTTAGAAATTGCTTGATGTCGTAATACCAGGATTTGTTATCCTCAGTACCGTCAACTGCGAATACATATGTCGGGCTTTCGAGACGAGAGACATCGATTCGAGGCACATAATTATTTTGATGAACCTTTATCATGGAAGACATGGTTACCAATGCATCAACAAATTGGTTCTCGTTTCGAGGTATATAGTGCAGCTTGACTTTCATGAATAAAGTTAACAACCTTCTGGTATAGTCCCGGTAAGGAGTCAAATGAGGTTGATGGACCAGTCATTTGTCGTTAACTTGGTTGATGACCAAAGCTGAATCATCGAAGATCTCGAGGTTCTTGATTCTCAAATTGATTGCTTCCTCGATCCCCACTATGTAGGCTTCATACTCTGCATCATTGTTAGTGCATTCGAATGTCAGTCGGGCAGTGAAAGGCATATGGATTCCTTTCAGCAAGATAATGATAGCACCAACTCCACTACCGTTCATGTTAACGGCCCCGTCAAACATCAGAATCCATTTGGATTCGGGGTCTGGCCCCTTCTCTGGGAGGGGTTCTTCACAGTCCTTCGACTTGAGGAACATGATGTTCTCATCAGGAAACTCGAACCTCATCGGTTTGTAATCTTCAATTGGCCGCTGGGTCAGATAATCCGATAATACACTTCCCTTGATGGCTTTTTGCGAAGTATATTGGATGTCGTATTCTGTCAAAATCATTTGCCACCGAGCTACTCTTCTGGTTAGAGTTGGCTTTTCGAAGATGTACTTAATGGGGTCCATCTTGGAAATCAATAGAGTGGTATGAGTCAGCATGTACTATCTTAGTCGGCGAGCAGCCCATGCCAAAGCGCAACAAGTTTCTCGAGCAGTGAGTAACGGGTCTCACAGTCGGTAAACTTTTTTTCTCAGGTAATAGATTGCATGCTCTTTTCGACCAGTCTCTTCCTGCTGGCCCAGTATGCAACCCATTGATCCTTCGAGTATTGTGAGGTACATGATTAAGGGTCTCCCTGACCCTGGAGGCATGAGAATCAGAGGTTCTTCCAAGTACTCCTTGATTCGATCGAAAGCTTGTTGGCAGTCATCATTCCATTTGATGGTCTGATTCTTCGTCGAAAGTTTGAAAATAGGCTCACACGTGGCTGTTAGATGAGATATGAACCGTGTAATATAGTTCAACCTCCCTAAGAAGCCCCGTACATGTTTCTCGGTTTTTGGCTCAGGCATCTCCTGTATTACTTTTACTTTTGTAGGGTCGACCTCGATCCCCCTTTCATTGACGATAAAGGTCAATAGCTTTCCAGAACGCACCCCGAATGTGCATTTGTTTGGGTTTAACCTCAATCTGAATTTCTGGAGCCTGTCAAATAACTTGGCTAGGTTGACTAGATGTTCTTCTTCTGTTTGTGAGTTCGCGATCATGTCATCGACATTGACCTCAATCTCACGATGAATCATGTCATGGAATAGAGTTACCATTTCATGTTGGTATGTAGCTCCAACATTTTTCAAACTAAACGGCATGAACTTGTAACAGAAGATTCCCCATGGGGTAATAAAGGTTGTCTTCTCCATGTCATCTGGCGACATTTTGATTTGATTGTATCCCGAAAAGCCATCCATGAAGGAAAACAAAGAGAATTGGGAAGTATTGTCAACTAGCACATCAATATGTGGCAACGGGAAGTCATCTTTGGGGCTCACCCGATTCAGGTCCCGATAATCTACGCACATTCTGACTTTACCATCCTTTTTAGGGACTGGCACGATGTTCGCAACCCATGGAGGATAACTCGTCAGCCAGGAATCAAACGTCAAACTACTTTTGAACCTCTTCCTTGATTTTAATAGCCATGTCAGGTCGAGTTCGTCTCAGTTTCTTCTTTATCGGCGGGCGGTCTTATCTGAGTTGCAGCTTGTGCATTACGATATTGATGTCCAACCCGGGCATGTCCTGGTAAGACCAGGCGAAGACGTCGACATATTCTTGGATCATGGAGATCAATCGGCTACTGATAGGTTCTTCTAACTTAGCCCCGATCTTTTCTGTCTTCCCCAGAACCCAGGATTACCACCTCAACGGCTTCCTCATGCGGCTGAATCACCTTCTCCTCTTACTTGAGCAATCTGGCTAGTTCTTCGGACAGTTCACAATCTTCTTCACCTTCCTCGTCGACTAGGTATATCGGATTGTCGAAGTTATACTGAGCCATATCAAGGTCGTCACTGATGAGACCCAATGAGGAGCATCTGCATGAATGATGATTCATGCTAGATTTTAGAAGAAGTGAGAGAAGTGGAAAAACATTGCCATTTATTTTTTTTTCAAAACAAAATATGAAAGACAAGGAACACATGAATAAATGCAAAAATATCCACTTTATTAATGATTATGATATTGCAACATGAACAAGGAACCCTTACAATGAGCTGTTATGTCCCGGGCAAGGCATAGAGCTTATATACAAGAGAATAGAAAGATAAAATCATTACTCTTCTAGTTGATTGACGGAGATGAGCGCTTCAACCGACCAATTGTTAAGTTGCATTCCTGGGACACATGGCCTTATCCACTCATCCAGTTCGCAATCACTATCAACTGTTTCTTCCTGCACCACAAAAATGTTGCCATGATCAAACCATACCTCACTATTGAAGGTAATTGGGCCTTTCCGACCTCTAGCACTTTGCCCTGATGTTGACTGACCATGTTGGTAGCCAACCCCAAACATATCCTTCTTCTCTGGGACCTCGATCATCTTACCCCAACCCTCATTTGCGCCTGACTCCACAACTTTTAGGGCTTTCTTGTAGGAGGCTATGGATGCTCCTTTCTTTGTATCCTCTAATAAGGCAGCTGACAATGATGTACTTACAGGCTTGATGGGCTCGAAGGCTTGGCACAGAGTTTTGACAATTTCCCCATCCATCTCTACGTACTTGAACGAGGCCAAGTGGATGATGAAGATATCTTCTTCCCCACACACCGTCACAATCTGTCCTTCCCAGACAAATTTAAGCTTTTGGTGAAAGGTAGAAGACACTGCGCCTACTGCGTGTATCCAAGGTTGTCCTAACAAACAGCTGTAGGTCGGCTGGATATCCATAACGTAAAAAGTAGTATTGAATATTTGGGGTCCTATCTTTACTGGAAGTTCCACCTCTCCAAATACTGAACTTTTCGAGCCCTCGAACGCTCGGACGACCAAATCACTTGGCCTAAGCACAACCGCATCATAATCCAATTTGATCAATGCTTTCTTAGGAAGTGCATTCAAGGATGACCCCGTGTCTACAAGAACATGAGAGAGCACAACTCCTTTACATTCCATGGAAATATGTAGAGCGTGATTGTGGTTGCGCCCCTCAGTTGTCAGGTCCATATCCATAAATCTCAAACCATGGCTGGCATTTACACTTGACATTACCGTCTCTAGCTGATTTTCGGATATATCGTGCGGTACGCATGCATTGTTCAAGATCTTCAATAGAGCCTTCCGGTGCGAGTCTGAACACATCAATAGGGATAAGATCAAAATCTTAGAAGGAGTCTGATGTAAGTGATCAACAATCTTGTAATCACTTTTCTTGATTATCCTCAGAAATTCTTCTGCTTCCTTGTCAAATGTGATGTCAGGCTCTGGAGTTGGCACTGGAGCATCACTGGTCATGGGCTGTTTTCCCCTGGCCTTGGCTTGAGCCCCTGCATTGTATTTGGTGGTAACATATTGTTTCTCAATGTCTCTGGTGCAAACAGTCTGCCACTCCTAGTGAATCCTCCGACCCCAACATTCTCAACTTGGTGCGGAGATGAAGTGGATGTGGCCATGTTCTGCTTCTGACCATTGTAATAAACCTCTCTCCCATAGTTCCACGAGATGGCTTTATCACTCTAGTATGGAATTGGTCCAGAAGTAGTAATGGTTACCGATGCCACCATTGCTGGTGCAGATACTTGTGCTGGATTATAGTAAATCGTAACAGTTGATAATTCGTCCTCTTTCACAATCTTATCAAATTGTATACTTCCTTCATCCATCATTCTCTGTATTCCCGATCTTAATCGGTCACAACCATCGATGGAATTGAAACAGTCTGAACAACCTTCTTCACAACCTGGAAATATGTCCTTCTTAACCAGGCAAGCCTTTACAGCCAACAATGAAGTCTTCAGGGCATTGACGTCAGATACCAGATTCAAACATTCCCCACTATCTAAAACTCCTATGGTTCTTCCATGATCAGGCATGAGGTTATGTAGCATATTCGAGGTTGGAGTGAAGTTGATCGCCTTGGAGTCTATCAGATCCTGCACCTTGTGTTTAAGGGCTTTACAATTTTCAGTGATGTGGCCTGGAGCTCCGGAGTGAAACTTGCAACGAGCATTAACATCATAGCCCTAAGGAATCTGCCCCGGCTGCGGAGGCCGAAAAGTTCTCAACTGAATCATTTTTAGTTGAAGGAAATTTTGTAGGAGTTGAGAATAGGACATTGGTGGAACCTCGAAATCTCTCTCAGCCATCCTAGGCCTTGACTGATATCCCTGTCGGGGCCCTCTTTGATGTTGTTGAGGCTGCTGAACTTGTTCCTGATTAGTAGGAGCAGAAATAATGATGGGAGCTTCCCAGTGACAAGCATTATGATTCCCCCTTCTATTCTGAGTATATACGGCCCCAACCTTTCCTTCCATTCACTTCATAAAAGGCTTTTTGACCCCGGAGGTTGACGCTCCACTGCTCTGAATCTTTCCTTATTTCATCCAACTCTCGATTCTCACGCTCGTTAAGATGATATCGAAAAACCACTGGAGGAACAACCTGCCATCCTTTCCATGAAATTCCCTGGGAGGATATCCATGAAGAGGTCAACCATTTCCCTTTCCAGCAAAGGGGGTTGAACTCTGGCTGCAACCTCGCGCCACCTCTGCGCATAGTCTTTGTAACTTTCAGAGTTCTTTTGTGACAGGCTCTATAGTTGAGTCTGGTTGGGATCCATGTCGATGTTGTATTGGTATTGCTTGAGGAAAGCCTCCCCAATCTCCTTCCAATTATGAACAAAGTTCTTCTCCAGTTTTATGTACCACTCCAGTGAGCCCCCAGACAGGCTGTCTTGGAAGTAGTACATCCAAAGCTTCTCGCCTTTGGTATGGGCAGAGATCTTGCGATAAAAGGCATGCAAGTAGGTCTTAGGGAAAGAATATTCGTTGTACTTGTCGAAAACTGGAGGTCTGAACTTTGGAGGGATGACCACCCCTGAAACCAAGCCCATGTCAGAAACGTCGATATCGAGAGTGTCTTTGCATTCCAAGGCCCTCACTTTCTCAGCCAGCATTTGGAAGTCTTGATTGTTAGCTCCAGTACCAAATCCCATATCCTCGTTGACCAGGGTAAACTAATCTTCGTGACAGTCCTGTACGAGGACAGGAGTAGGGCCACCAGCCTCTGTAGTTAGAGGTCTATCCCCTCTGTTGTTGATTGGGTTACCTTGAGCATCCAAGGTGACCACCAGAGGATCTGTTTGTGGGAGGTTAAGCCTTTGCATAGCATCTCTCATCTCTTGCTGCCCCAGAGCTACCCCCTGCATCATTGTCATGAACTCTCCCATCCGGGTGCGAAGTTCGTTCAGCTCGGTTTGTATTGTATCCATGACTTGCCTTTGATTACGGCAAGTAGCGTACCGATGTGAAGGGATATCGTGCCTGAGAAGACGAGTCTTTGAGGCTCTCGCAATCTTTCCTGAAAATGCATATAAGTTAAGAACCCTAGATAACCTGCAAAAGAAAAAAATGCAAATGACATGAATGCATGCAATGTTGTGTTCTTTTCATTCTCAAGGTTTTTTACATTCACGTTCCGGTATTTTAAGAATTCAGATATCCTTTTCAGATTTAGGGAAGAAGATCCCGCATGACGTTCAGATAAGATGATATTCATGGAGAATTGGTGCTTAGTACCCCGTGTCAGTGCAAGAGATAACAACCAGAGATTCACACCCAATCAAGCATATCATAAATTGAGATCTGAAGATAACAACGTCCCTGAAGGGTGCTAATTCATACATCAAGAGAATAGCAAAGTAAAGTAAATAGGAATCCCACAACATGCCTGTGGGTAATCCGGATACAAGAATGCGAGACTAAACCCTAGGAAGCTCCATGTCTTGCAGCCTCCAGCTAAGACGCTTGACGGCTTGGAACAACTGGGATATGTCCGGATGATTCGGCTCCTAGATGAGCTTCTGAATAAGAAGATCCCTTAGATCAAAGGAAGCATGCAGTTCATTGATCTGTAGTAGGAATACCTCCTCCTTTTCTTTGCTAGGGCTCAGCTCAATCTTGACTTTCTTGACGTCAGCCCGAAGCTTCATTTCTTCTACTTCCTTCTGGACGTCTTCAGTTGCTTGTTGACTCTTTGCCATCTTCCGAAGGTAGTCTCTCTTTTGCTCATGGGATTTCTGAAGTAGCTCTACCTGCTCATCCAGAGTCTCCTGAAGGCCTTTGATCTTCAGCTTGTACTCGATCTCTACCTCCTTCTGCTTTCTCAGATTATCTTCCCACTTCTCTTTCCAGAGGGTCACAACTTCGTTGGTTTCGTCCAGAGCTTTCTTATCCTTCTGGCGATGACTCGCCCTCTGGGTTTCAGCCAACATTCTCTTCTTGAAGTAGAGCTCTCGTTCTTCGAAGTCCTACTGCCTGAGCCTGACTATCTCTTTAGCTTGATCAGCTCTCTCCTCTAGCTTCTGGTTCTGAATCATCAGCTTTTGGCAAGAATTGTTGGCCTCTTGATTTTATCCTATGAGTTGTTGGACTAAAGCCTCCAACTTCTGGTAGTCCTCAATTGGCACAGTAAATGGAGGTGGGACTGGTGTGGAGAAAGGGATTAGGGACACTTGAGCTTTTTCCCTTATTCAGGCTTCGAATTCGGGGAACATTTGATTGTTGCTCTTGCCCAAGCGCTCTATACCCTTCCGTTTGACCAGTTTCCAAGCACGTGCAGCTTCTCGGACCAATGGAAGGTTATCCTTCACAAGGAAGTAGAAGGTCTGAACTAGCTCTAATTCTCTGGGAACAGTCTTGAGTGCATATCCCAACTGTCTTCTCAGGAGAATGGGGTTGTAATTGATGTCCCCAGTTACTCCTAAGAGTGGAACATTGGGATAACCCCCACAGCTAGAAATAAGATCTTTCCCTTTTAACTTCAAAGTGAACCACCTGTCGTCCTTGGAAGACAACCTGCTGAGCTTCTGGGCCCAGATCACCTTAGGGTCAGTGAAAGCTTCAATAATGGGTAGGTGCCTCATAAACCATCTGTAGAATAGAGAAGCACAACACCTAACCAAACCACCCAGCTTCTTCTCGTTCTTGTAATGCACTGAGTAGTATAGATCACCCAGGAGAGTGGACACAGGATTCTTATGCATGAACAAATGAATGGCATTGATATCCATGAATTTATCAATATCAGCGAAGAGGATGATCCCATATATGGACAATGCTAGGATAGCACAAACTGAATCCCATCGGTTAACCATAGCAAGTTCTCCAGCTCATCTCACCAAGAACTCAAAAGGAAAGCCCAACACCCCAGCTTTGGTAGCAATCAGGTTATCAGATACCTCTGATGGGCTCAAATAAAGAGCTTTGTCAATGTCAAGATGAGTTGGTATGGTCATCTCTGAGTTGAAGGGAATCTGATCTTTGAGTGGCACCCCCAAAATCTCAGCATACTCTTCTAGTAGAGGACCCAACTGGAAGTCAGGAAATGTGAAGCATCTGAGTTGTGGATCATAGTACTGCAACAAAGTATGAATGGAACTCCTTTTGGAACTATCCAGGTTGACTACCAGATCCAGAATGTCACCATAGCTCTTTTTGAAGTGTCCAATATGACCCTGGGTAATAAGAGACACCATCTGATTAAGCAAATCCACTTTGGTATCAAAGAACTTGTAGAACAGATTCCTCTTTCGGACACCTTCCATTTCTGAAGCAGAAGTATGACCGGGAACCGAGAGTAGTATGAACCCTAATAATGGAAAAGAACACAAATGGTTAATGATGTCATGATGCTTATGCGATGCAAGGCATGTGATCAGTGACATGTTTGTGATGTGCAGATCAAGATAACCCAGTGTCTGTGCAAGGTCACAATCACAACATCAATTCTCTGAACAGAAATCCCGAATCCAAGGAACCAAAGAACCAGATCACAATACTGAACAATACTGGCAAAATAGGTATGTTGGAAGTTTTAGGGTTCCTGCAAACCTGTAAACCCCATCCATCTCACGGGTGTAATACCCGGGTCAACATCACGGACTCTCAAAGCCGAATAGCAATAATACGTTCACCATTTCCGAGAAATGGCTCATGACCAAATCAGGGAATCGATTTGGCATTATGTACTACTCAGGGAGGTCTCTGCTGAGTCCAAGGAAACAATCATCCCTCATAAGTCCCCAACTTCAAGAAATGAATCGAGAAAAAATAGTACATTCATCCCGAAGGGTACAATACTATCGTCATACAAATAGTTTGCCTTAACTGGATTCCTTTGAGAGAATCAGGCCATCCTATGCGAGTTCCCAGTGGGCCCTCAGATGCGAGTGGGTTTGCCAACAAATGTGGTTTGCCACTGTCATCACTAGAGAGGGTTGTTTCCATTAAGGTCCTCAATAATCGATCACCAGATGCACATAACTATCAAGGTGGTACCCTGAAGTGGAGTAATCCCCACACAGAATAGTTCCGAGACGGTCACAATCTAGGTGTGGAACACATCACCACTCATCAAGGTGAGATACCATGGGAGTACAATGTATGTCCACGCTAATCCTATGGTGCACTCAAGTCGGGTAGTTGACTTATCTCACAGTAACTCCCACCCACAGAAAAAATGCAAACCAGCACAGTCCAGTATATATGATGCATGGAAAATAAATACTGAAATCGGTAAATAAATGTTGTAAAGTAAAAAACTGTAAATAAAACAGTAAATAAACACGCAGCACCACACAAATAAACACCCAAAGAAACAAAAACAAACAGGCTCTAGGATTGACTCTCAAGGGAAACCAGAGATTCTGGGTTCCGTCTCCCCAGTAGAGTCGCCAGCTGTCGCTCCCGGGATTTTCATCCTAGTACAAACACGAAAGTGGCATGGAAAAGGTAGAGTCGCCAGCTAGATATTTTTATCCTGAATGAATGGGAAAGGTAATGCTGCACAAACCTAAGAGAGAAGGAAAGGACAAGGTCATGCGAACCAAAGATCTGGGTTCAGGAGTCGGTTACGACCTGGGAAGGTATTGGCACCCCAGATCGTCCGTCGTACCCGACGGGATCCACACTTGTTAGTTTGTTTCAAAGGGTGAGAAATAAGATCCTGCTGAACAAAAGAACTGCTAAATGGAATGGAAGTGAGAAAGGAAACTGGAGAAGAGAACGAAAAGGGAAAACATAGGGAAAATAATGAATGTGCTCGAACATGCCCTACCCCGCTGCCTACGTACCTCATCGAAAAAATGAGGATCAAAGTCGACGTAGTTCGCCTAACTAAGGCGGAAACTATTTATTTGTGTTTTTTATGGCTTGGAACTGCTTATGTCTATGCTCAGGCGTTGTAGGCTCGTCTGGTACGAATGCGTTTACCGTCTTGCAAATGAGACAAGTCGTCGCAAGTTCGCGTTGAGAGTTTGTGAGGTGAGAAAAGAATTCCCGAAGGAAAATACAAGTGTTGTTTGTTTACTGTCTTTAAAGAAGTGTTTTCTGAGATTGTTGTTTGTGAACCTTCTCATACTAAGACTAGTTCATCGTGGTAGATGCCTTAAAATGGGACGTGTATAAGTAACCCACGACAAAGTCTCATGGCATATGATAAGATCAACCTTTATTAGGTGTTTTTTACTTTTCTTTGAGATGAGAAAGAAAGCAAAGCGAACCAAAGGTAAAAGTCTAAGGGAAGACTAATAATCCCAATGTTGTCATACATGGATGAACCTAGGTTAGTGCGGTTTTCTAATCCTAAAAGGAAAAAGGAAAAAGAAACGGGAACTAGCAATCGACTTACTTCCTAAGGAAGCTAAGTCATTTCCAAAGGGGATTAGCATGAAGTTATGTAAACTAAACGCAAAATGATAAAGCAAAGACACTTTGAAAGCGTAAAGAATTTTAAAAGGAAAAGGTTGTGTGAACTTACCTCCACCTCCTTACAAAACAAATGTTGGTAGGATAAACATGATAAAAAGAGTGGAGTAAACATGTTCCAAACAAATCCTAATACATTTAGGACCTAATCTAGACTCAATCCTAAGTCTAAGGGACCTACAAACCATGCAAAGCAAAAAATCCAGCAGCTACTACATCTCCTATAGCACAAACAACTACTAAATGCAATGCAAAATGCAACCAGCTTATTACAGCTAACAATCAACATGCAAAATAGGTGTAAAAAGTCAAAACAACATGAATGCAACATGTTTTTACAGCTCCTGCTCAAAAATGCAGCTATGAAAACAAGGCAGATTTGGATCATTTTTCTTTTATGCACAAAAACAATGATTTTAATGCAATCAAGTAATGCAAGAATTATGCAAGATAATGCCATGACATCCAATGAATTATTAACAATGGAATACAACATCAATATGCAATTAAGTGATGCAAACTACATGAGTTATTTGGAGTTTTTTACATTATACAATTTCCATCTATGCACATGATCAAACCAAAATGTGAATGGCTTCATGATGCAATGTAAAAGTCAGATGTGTACACATTTATTTTTATGCTATGAAGGATGCTAAATTATGCAAACAATGGTCACAAAGTGTTATACACATATTATGCAACATTTATGCACAAAAACATAAACTAATGAAACGCATGTCGAAAGCTACCAAAATTACAGAATCATGCACCTAAAGTGATACTAAAAATTACCTAAAATCAAGATCTATCAAGCTATGAAGATTAAAGGATGAAAAATGCACCAACATGCACTGAAACAAACTGTTTTTCCAAAATGGAACAGAGTTAACTGGTTAACGCCCTGGGTTAACCGGTTAACGACTTACAAAACTCAAATCCAGGGGCAAAAATCAACGTGTTAACCGGTTAACCCAGGACGTTAATCGGTTAACACTGAACAAAATGCTGAAAATCAATTAGGAAAAACACTATTAGCCACCGACCTACTTCTAAAAGCTCCTAATACATTCATGAACATGCTAGCACGAAAATTCTACTCAAACCTAGTCCTCTAACACCTATTAGCACCAAGAACTAGCTATGATTCTAGCTACTAATAAGAAAAATGAACAAATCACAAGCAAACCGTAAAATCAAAACACAAGCAACGATAAAACGATCAAAGAATGACATACGAGGAGATGAAGTGAATTAAATTACAAGCGAAGAAACGGTATCAGATTCACCAACCTACAAAGCGAAAACTTGCTTTGGTGATTGTTGCGAGTTGATTGAGGCACAAATAAAGAGAATACTTGAGGCTTCAAACTTGGATCCGCAAGAATGCAAAATAAATACAATCAATCCGAAACGCTTCTGATTGGTGAAATAAACACCGTAACCGTGTCGAATCTTCGATTAACCACTGAATTTTTGAAAATGATGGAGGCCAAGCTTCCGATCTATCGAGTTTCGATGTGAAACTTGAAGGATCGTGATGAAGATCAAGCTTTGGTGAATGGTTGAAGATGAGAGAAAATTGGGAGCAAAAATGAGAGAGATAAAGTGAAATTTGGAAAATGAAGTTGAAGTTGTGAGGTTTGGAGTGAATTCAAGTTATATAGAAGTTAGGATTGTAGTTAGGCTTAGGTATGGAGCTAGATTGGCCCTTAGGTTTGGAGAATGAGGTTAGGACTTAGGCTTGGAGTTAGTTAAAGTTGATTAGGGTTTCTAGAATATTCCTTGGAATATTCCTTGGAAGAGTGTGGAAGAGTTTAGAAAGTGGTAGAAATCCAAGGCAAAATGGAGTGGAAAAATGAAGTGTAAAACAAAAAGGAAAAAAGTGGATGGAATTGTGGGAAAACCAACCATAATTTGAAATTCCTTCACAAATTTCGCCCCCGTTAACCGGTTAACCCCAGACGTTAACCGGTTAATGGATGAAAAATGTGAATTTTTCTCTCCTTTAATGGGTCAACTTGGAAATGAGCTGTGTTATTTTTGTGATATTATTCCTCCTTCTTAAGCTCCAAAGATTGACAAGTATCACTCGATCATATGCATCATACGCATGCCGATGATGATGAATTATTTATTATTTTTCTTTTGAATGCAATGCAATATGGACGAATATGCAGGATCACGAAGCATAAACCACTTGAGGTTGACAATAAAATAAGAGGGCAAATTTTAGGGTATTACATATATGTATATATTCATATATATTAGGCATTGTATTTATTGTGTTACTTGTATATGACATAATATAGTACTTAGAATAATTAGTCTATTTAATGATATATTAAGTATGACTTAATTGTGAGACTTCATTAAACATAAGGACGTTATTCTTGAATTATCCATAGTCAAGCTTTATTGTCAAATAGGATAACAGTAATGCATATAGACTATTATGTGGGTAGACTGATGATTATATCACACAAGTCATGGATATGAGATATCAAGTCTTCACGTATGTATAAATATTTGGAGTAATATTTATGTCGGATCGATCCACCATGAGAATACTACATAACTTGTTATGTAAGTGTCATAGGTTATTATCATAGTAAAAGTGATGTATACCACCATTCGACCTGAAATCACTATGGACTCTAGATATGGAGTCGAGTACTTTATTTTCAATCAAACGTTATCTTTAACAGGATAACCATAAAGATAGTTTATGAGTACTTTACAAATCATGCTGAGGGACTTGAGTGACCTAGATGTGAATTGCCCCTCCTACATATACTAGTGTAATATATGTGGCCCCTTGATAGAGTATGACTGTAAAATGCATGACCGTGATCAAATAAGTCGATATGAGATATTTATTTGTTGTTATCAAGTATACTCAGGGATTAAAGAATAAAATATTAGACTATACAAAGGTGACACATTTTATGTGTTATGTTCAATATAGATATAATGGTAAAATGATAATTGCACATATAATCATTATCACATAAAAGTTATGTCAGATCACACAACATTCTCGTCACTTGGGTAGCAGTGATGTGTTGCTAGATACTACTCGTTATTTAGAATATTAAGTATGTAATTTAATATTATTACCAACGTTACAAGAATCTATAGGGTCACGCTCATAGAATACTGATAGTGGAATTGACAATTAAATTAAATAAGATTTAATTTAATTATGTGTTAATAATATTTAAATTATTTAATATATTTGCACATATATAATTTATTTGATTAAATTAAATTAAATAAATAAGAATTGACATTTGATTAAATTAAATATGTTTTAATTTATTCGATCATCGGGATTGTTGCGTTAAGAGGATCAAAATTTAAAAAAACCCTATTAACTCCTAACAATGGTATCATAGCCTAGTTCTAATTAAATCATTAAATCCAAATTTCATTATATGTTGATGTAATAACCACATATGTTTTTTGTGTTTTCAAATACATTAGCTATGTTTCGATCAAATTCATACTGATTTTAAATCAACATATTTCAATGTGCTATGTTGGATTTAAAATATGGTAATCACGATTAATCTGATGTAATTTAAATTAAACTATATGGATTTAATTCCGGCTATCTAACCAAAAGGAGTCCAACCCATTTAATTTACATTTTGTTCACTTTCTGCAACTTGGATGTTCACGTTTGAGAAACCTTGTCGTAAGATGCAACATGTGTGCGTGTTCAGTATATTTGATATTGTAATTCTCGTTTGTTGGCTATTAAATTGCAAAAAGTATGTTGAAATATATGAATATTTGTCACTAAACATATACAAGTGGTCTTTTCTTATCTCAAAACAAATATACAAAGGAAATTATAAAACTAGCTGGGATATCCTCTTGCAAGGCATCACCTAAACTAGTCGACACCTAGACAACACTCAATATATCTTCTGAAGATCCATATCATAACCCAACAAAATATTAGTCTTCAAAAAATAATTGTAAATAGATTAATCACATAAAATACACCTTCAAAAAATAATTGTAAATAGATTAATCACATAAAATACACCGGCGAATATAATATTAAGAAAACATTAATGGTTTCAGTTTTGAAAACTGAAACAATACTTTAGTTGGTTGATTTAATATTGTACCTATAAAATTATTTAGTAATATAATAATATGAAGTATTAAAATATTTTTCGGTTGGGAAGGAACATACATTCTTTAGTAAAAAAAAATTTCATCATAAAAAAACAAGTTTTTCATTTCATTGGCCAAAATCACCGTCCTTTTTATGTCTCCTCCTTTTCATTATTTGATTCATTATAACTCAGCTTTTCCAATTATCATTTTTATTTCTTAACCATAAAAAGATGGAATAAAAAGAAGCAAATACGTAGTAACAAATTGCAGCCCTTGGTATGGTATACACAATACAATGCTACAAACTGACACTCATTCGTACAACAAACAACTGATCCATCCATAATAAACATAAAACAACAGCACATAGTCCAAACTAGAAAACTAGAGCATTATTAACATTATACAAGAAACAACTGTAGCTATAGCTATTGCTATAGCTATAGATTATAATATTGATTATTAAACACGAGTGGCAGGAACACCCTTGTGCATAGGATCACCAGTAGTTCCTCCTCCTACACCATAGTCAGTGTCACGATATCCTGGACCATATCTGCTGTTATACAAACCTGCATGGATCAGCAACAAGTACAACAATTGGGTGAATGTCAGTATTATTATGAAAGCTTCCACCATCTTCAACCTCCACCCTCTATGTCCTCCTATGTGTATCTCCTTGCATGCCAACCTATTCACAACAAACACATCATATCACGTGTGAGTATCGTATCTGATGTCTGTGTCATGTCAGTGTTTCAAAATATTGAAGGTTTAGTAATATACCCCATGGCTAGAGCAGTAACAGCCCAAGCAACAACTGATGTAGCTCCAGCAGATGCTAAACTGTCACTCCTCCATGCTCTGATGTGATTTCCACCTATAAATTTCGACACAATACCAAGCACAGAAGCTAACATTGCAAAGATCAAGAAGAACGTGGTAGCACCATTTCCACCAAAACCTGAAACAAACAACCATTAAAACAAAACAAATTCAAATCAACCTACTACTGTTTATGCGTTTTCTCTGAACTTACTTGGGTGATAAGTTTGGCCATTGATGAGCCTATTGAGACACCAACTAGCAAAACCAAGAACAATCAAGTACATGAGCAAGTTCAGAAACAGCAACGGAGCTAAAACATTTCTCCCCACAGAAGCCATACTTTTCAGAAGCTTGTAGAATCTTTCTCTCTTTATCTGCTTTTGCACCGATTTAAACTTTACAGTATTTTTGTTTTGTGAGCTTGAGTGTGACATTGTGAAGCTATAAATAGAGATTTCGAAAGATGGTTTGAACTTTGGAGACACGTGCCAGTTAACAAGGTCTAGCATGTGTGCTTTCTTGTACAGGTGGTAGGACACTTGTCATTTGTTGTCACAAATTGCTGTCTTTTTGGAATATTATATTATATCTCAAAGTTTAATAAAACGGTGTCTTATAATAATCAACCAATGCTTCGTTACTAGTACTTTGCACTTGCAACATTGTTATCGATCGGTGGGTTGTACTTCAATTATCTTCACTATTTGGAATCATTTTTATTATTTCATGTTAAATGTAATATTCTCATGGTTTTGGTATGTGGACAAGAGGAAGAATAGGATGTCTATTGGTTGAACACTTGTATAGATGTTCTGTTTCAGAGAGATACTATACTTATCCATTTGGACTAATATAATAATGAGAATTCGGATTCTTATGTTTTGAGGTGTCGTTCACCGTTTCATAGATGATAATGATAGTGAGAAGAGAACACAAACATTCACTTTTATTTCTAAGTTTTTAAGTTTTTTATGTTTAAATGTGTTCCATCAAAAAAACATCACTTTATTTGGAAAAATAAATAACATCACTTAATGATTATAAAATGTAGTTATTTATTTATTTATTTATAGAGTTAATTTTAATTTATTTTAAAAGTTGCATTTTATAATAGGAGAATAAATGATCCTGAACTGAGATAAATTTAATTCAATGATGTTATTTAAGAGAATTTTTTATTTTATTCTATGGTCTCTCAGATATCATGTGCGTTTTTATTTTTATCTTTACTGTTTTCGCTGATGTATCTCCGAATGCACCATTTTTTATTTAAACATTGATTTGTTTCGGGGATATACCAGCAGAACTTTTCCTCAAATGTAATTGCGGAACATATTTTGATATATTTTGCGCGCACACCCTTCTCCTCCCTCATTCTTCACTTTTCATATTCTTCAAACTCTCAAAATCTCTCACAACTCTCTAAAAAATAATTTTTCACAAAAGTCAATTTTTGTCGCACGAGTTCAAGACTAAGCATCTACTACAACGATCAACAAACTCCTAACCATTGTATTGTTGGGTTACACAGAGCATGTTGCCCCACATGTCTGGCGTGGAGAGGTAACATAACTCAAATTTTTGCATATGCATCTGCAGAAGTGTAACACCCCAAAATTGTCCCTCTCATTTCATGTCATATAGCATAGCATATAACATACATATCATTGCATCTTTACATAGAAAATGAAGCATAACATTCACGGTTAAAAGCATAGGGCATGTGATCATTGATCTATCAATATGTGATTCTTCAAAACCAAAGATGAGATCCAAGTTGTATTTTAACAAGCCACAAAGGGGTCCTCATATATTGTACGAGCTCAAACTTTTGCTCAAGTCTCTAGAAAGGGGGTTGTCTCATCAGGAATTTCATCAGTGCCTATTCTCCTATACAAGGAACCCAAATTAGGGTTTTGTCTCAAAGCAAGTTATCTTCATGCCTTTGATAAATTATTGCGATCAAAGGCTTTTATATGTCATAAATGGTCTAGGGTTACAATTTGGCTCAAATAATCATTGAGAAAGTCAGGCAATGACTCAGTTGCTTGTGAAACGAGGAAAAGTCAATAATGTAGAAGAAAAGTCAACCAGGGGGTTTTCAAAGGTTCTAATCATGTCTCTCAACTTCATGGAATTTTATTTGGTTAGTAAATAGCATGAATGATCTCAAGTGTCAAGAATCAAGAGTTTGTGGAAAGTTTCTAAAAATGGAATTTGACTTGTAATGAGAAATTTCTATTTTTGGCAATTTGTGCATTAACTTCAACTCCACTTTCCTTCATCAAAGAAGCTTCAAATGAAATTTTATCCAACATGAAAGTTGTAGATTTGATTTTCCCTTTCCAAAAAGTATAATATCATCTTCATAGATTTTTTTATAACTCAAGATATGATTTTCGGAAGTTTGAGGTCATTTTTAGGGTTTTTTTTTGTTGCATATTTGCCAACTTATCATTGGTCCACCATTTCTCTTCATATTTTTGTGGCAAATTTTTATTCTATAATTTGTTCCTACACTTTAGTAAGTCCACTTTCCTTTTTTCCATGACCAAAAACCACATGTATTATATATTATATTTTGTTGTAGTCTTAGTGGAAAATTTGTACAAAATGAAAGGCAATGTGATATAAAAGAGGCAAGGTAGTCAGTACACTGAGGTAGGCACACGCGTCCCTTCATGATATCCTTTCACAAAAAGAGATCATTCTTTTCATGCACACACACTCACGATTTTTTCACCATAATGGAAAGGAGGATCAAGTAAGATTGCACTACAATGCAACTCCATGCCTCACCAATCACATGACTCATCATCAACATATCATCACCATAATCATCATCAATCTCATTATCCAATACAACAACAACACAATGCTAAGTTCCACCATAAAGGAGATGAAGCCTCACCACACTTGAACAAACTCAAGAGTTGTACACATCATGCTCCCATATGATTGTATCAAGCACCGTCTCCAATTAATCACCACGCCTTTTCCTTATTATAAAAGACCACCTCATTGAAAATCGCAGGGACCTTTTTCATGGCTCACATTTCAAAACAAACTCAGATCTAAAGCTTCAATCTATAGTTCTCACTGCACGAAATTCTCTTGATTCTTTTTAGGTCACGTTGTGCTTCCATCATCATCATTGGTCTCAGTTGAATATCATCACAATGGAGTTTGATGATCAAGCATACTTGCGGATTCCTTCATTTTGCATCAATACCAAGCATTTAAGCCTTTATTTGGCCAAGATACAAGCTCTAGAAGATAAAGGAACCTATGGATTTCTAAAAAAACTCACTGCATCTCCATATTCAAGTTTGGTCGCTCAACTTGGATGCTTTAAATTTGCCATGATAATGATTGTTTTGCTTTAATTTTGTTTGATTTGAAGTCTGTGAAGTGTGTATGATCCATTAAAGCCATAGATCTTGTGTTTTCAGTTTTGAAGTTCAAACTTCTCTCCTTCGATTCTCTGTGTGTGATGTGTTTTAGCGAAATTTTTTATTGTATATTTGTGATCCTTGATGTATGAGCTTTGTTTTGATGTGTTCATTTGGCGTTTTTGGAAAATTTTGGTCTGATTCTACCGGTGGTTGGTCGGAGAAGACGACCGGAGTCTTCTCCGGTCGGTGACCTCCGTTGATGCTCATGAGTTAGGATTTCATCCTCAGATAATTTGTGGACCGTCCGTTTCCTTTCATCTGATGGCTAGCAGCGCACCAGCATATTAATGAGGCACAAGCCTCTCACGCGCCATTGGTGTTTATTTTATTTTTTCATTAATTAATTGATGACCTTTGGATGTGAATACTAGGGAATGACTGAATCTGAAGCGTTGGATATTGAGACTTTCGTTGTGTTGACTGGGTGTTGGTCCATTTGATTCATCCTAGGGTCAGGAGAGAGTCAACATTTTTTTGACTCTGACTTTCTTTTGAGGGATCTTTGAGTTTAGTTTGGTAATTTTTATGTCATATTTGATCTTTGTTTGACTTTATTTCATTATATGAACTTCTTGATGCATCATTTGTTTGTGCTTTGCTTACTTGCATTAGAAGACACTTGTGTCATCATGTTAGGATTGTTGACATCATTTTAGGCATTCATAGGATTTGTATGAAGGATGTGCTTACTTGTTAGCTGGCATTGATGTATGTTTTCCAAGTATGAATCATATGAACCCTAAATGACCTAATTTCATATCATCTCTCAATATAACTTCTTAATGTGCCATCCATTCCTCAAATGTGATTACTTGTGCATCTTATGTGCACCTTAACATGCTGATACACCTCTAAATTTGGTTTATATTCATCTCATATCATGCTTGTATGCTTGTCTCATCTCATTAAGTGACATTGTTTCATGAACATATACTTGCATCCTCATCTCATTTCATCCTCATTTCATCTCCTATGGTTACATACCATAACATATGACTTGTATGATATTTCATTGACATAATGTGTCATTCTTAAAGGTGTTTAGCTTCTGACTTTGATCTTAGTTTTTGCATTTTGACTTGTTTGCCTTACTTGATCACCTCATTTCATTTCATTCCTTCTTTGGTGCCTTGTAGGTTGTTTATGGGACTTGTCTCATTTTCTTTTGCTTGAGTTTACATGACTAACTTTAGGAGTCATATAGAACTTGTAGGTTATGAATTTTTTGATCTTTAAGACTTAGAGCATTATTATTTCATGTCTTATGCTTGTTTGAGTTTTATTTGAACTTATGTGAATATTTCTAACTTTGTAGGGGCATTGGTAAGTTTGAGAGGTGTGGATGTTGCTTCCACATCTCAACTTCTTCTTTAACCTCTTTTAAGTTTTCATACTTGTGTTTGAGATATGCTTATTCCATCCTTGCTTAATTCTTCATCATTCCCCTTTAGAAACAACCTAACTTCTTTAGAGAAATATGTTGTCTTCTAAATTCTTCTTCTCCTCTTCTTCTTCTTCTTCTTCTTCTTCTTCTTCTTTCTTTTCTTTCCTTCTTCTTCATTAGGATAAAAATCAAACCACAATAACCTAGGCTTCCCATGCATGATAACTCTTATGATTATTAGTCCCCCATTAGACGTTTACCTTTGGTTCTCTTTGCTCTCTCTCTCTCTCTCCCTCTCTCTCTCTCTCCTCATCTCAAAACAACAACTTCAAGTCACCTAATAAAGGATAAGTCTTCTCATGTGCCAAGGGAATTTGACATGGGGTACTTGCACACATCCCATATGAGGATGAGATGTAGGGTACCTATCATGATGAATAAGTCTTAGCATAAGGAAGCTTCACAAACAAAAAGCTAAACAACACTTCTTAATCAAAAACCACAAAAACACTTAATAAAGTTCAATAAGCTAGTGTGTTTGAGCCTTCATCTTAGGGACTAGATTTGAGGATATCCTCTATATTTAGGTGTGCTTCTTATCCATTCCATTTCGGGATGATGTAAGAAGTACACATCCCGTTGAGTAAGACTCATATACACTCTCCTATGCAAACCTCAGAAAAGCTCCTAAAAATTACTGAACAAACAATAATCGTCTTTCCTTCGGGAATTCTTCTCTCATCTCATTCACTCCTAACGTAAAAACTTGCTCTTACTTGTCTTTCTGCGGGACGGTAACACACTCGTGCTAGACGAACCTGCAACACCTGAGCATTGACATAAGCAGTTCACGCTTTAAAAAACACAAAAAGTTTTCCTCCCTAGTTAGGGGAACTACATCGTCTCTGTTCCACATTTCCCGATGAGGTACGTAGGCAGTGGGGTAGGGCTCATTCGAGCACTCTTTTATTTTCCCTACATTTTCCCCCTCAATTTTCTTTTCTTATCTAGTTCCAGTCTCTGTTTTTGCAGCAGCTTCATTCTCACCTCTTTGAAACAGTTTCTAGCAAATGTGGATCCCGTCGGGTACGACAAACAATTTAGGGTGTTAATACCTTCTCAGTTCGTAATCGACTCTCGAACCCAGTTTCTTTGGTTCGCAAGACCTTGTTCTTTCCTTCTCTTCGGTTTGTGTAACATTACCTTTCCCATTCATTCAAGATAAAATGCATGGCTGACGACTCTACCTTTTCCGCGTCACTTTCGCATTTGTACAAGCATGAAGATCCAGGGAGCGACAAGAAGGTTTCAACATAAACAAAAAAATTGGTGCGTCCGGACATGTGTTAGCAAAAACAGGAAGCATATTTAAAAATATAGTAGGTGACTGAGAGTATTATAGGATGGATTGAGAAATTATTTTATTTAATATGCATTAGTACAAAAATTGAAATAAGATTAAATAATTACATCTTCTTTACTAAAATAGAGCGTAAAAAATTAATTTGGTGGCACTTTTATGTCAATTTATATTTTAGTGCATAAAAAGACAATACTATTTTTGAAAATGGCAGTAAAAAGAAAATTCATTGGCAATTTATATTTTAGTCTCTCTCTCTCTCTCTCTCTCTCTATATATATATATATATATATATATATATATATATATATATATATATATATATATATATATATATATATATATATATCAATTTATATTTTTAGAGAGAGACAATATATATATATATATATATATATATATATATATATATATATATATATATATATATATATATATATATATATATATATAATAATGAAATATCGGTAAATCTCAATTTTGTTGAAAGGGGCACTACTATAAATAATATAATTTATATAAATTTATTTACTTCAACCAATAAAATCATATGAGTAAGGGTCTGTTTGTTTTGTTATTTTAAATGAATTTTATTGTATAATATAATTTTATGGAAACAAAATTTTTACAAAGAAACTTTTCATAAAAATTTGGTTTAATTAGTGATTCTTAAAATGTCATTTTAGATATTTCATCATTTTATTGAAAAAAAATGGATTTCAAAATTTCACTTAATTTTGAAGCTATTTCAAATAGTTATTCATAAAAATCATTTTTGAAAATTTTTTTCTTCAAAAATTGCAATTTCAACTATATTTTGATCTTTAATAATGTATATTTATGTTGCACAATGTCAAAATTAGTCTTGCAATTTAGAAATAATGAATATAGGAAAACTTGTAATATTTTGAAAAACGATTTTACAAAATCCATTTTTGAAAATACAAAGAAAAAAAACCATTTTTTTAAAAACTAAAACAAACAAGCCCTAAATGATAGGAACACCACATTTAAAATTAAAAAAGAAAATACTATTGCTCCCTCGGTTATTCTAGCAATGGAGATAAAAGATTTTGATCAACTCCATTTGAATGTCAGTGACTACATTTAAGCGTATTTTATTGTATTTTCAGTTTTCTATTTATAATATGTTCCCTCAATTTATTTGGCAACCTAGAGAAAAAGGTTTTGATGAACCCATTTGAATCTCAAAAACATCATTTTGGCGCATTTTATTATTGTTTTTTTTATTTATGAACTATTCTATCTAGGTTCTTTTGGCAACCGAGGAGAAAATGTGGGAAAAAACAAACAAACCATATAGAAAAAGAGGAACACAATCACAACACAAAAAAATAACATAGAAATTCAAAACCCGGAGAAAAAACAATGATTGCTGTCAATAGACGACCATATAATAACACTGTGTGAAAATTGTTACAACACATAATATATGTGAATGCTACATTTTGAAAGATGTCAAAACTAGGATAGTGCATCGTTATGTATATTGAGCATTATCTCCCTATTCTAGATGAACATTTTAGTATTAGGAAGCATTAAAATGGTTTGGAAAAGGAGTTTGCATCATACATGCATTGAAAACTTGATTTTTGGCAAAACATTTTGCATAGACCGACACATGCAAAAGTAGGTCAACCTATAGAAGTCTCCACTTCAGTATAGGTCGACACATAGTTATCTTAGGTCGGCTCCCATGCATTAATAATAAAGCATGTAACTACTACCTTCCGGTCGCCTCACTTAGGTCAACACAAGTTCGACACAAGACCTTCACAAGCCGACCTATCACCTTCATAGGTCGACCTGAATACCTTGATAGTTATTGCTTTACTGACAATGACGCCATCAATGTAAATATTTGGGCTTCTTCTTTCATTAATTGTTGCAACTCTCTAAACAACAACAATCCAACTCCTTCCTCTTCTAGAGTAGAAAACCTCACCGACTTACGAAAATAATTAATATGAACATAGTTATAATCTAACTAGTTCATACCTAGGATTAGATCCATCCTAGTCAACGACAGACACACCAAATCAACATAAAAGTCTCTATCAAAGATAGACATCAGACAACTCAAACACGCTAGAGAAGTAGTCACTGATCCCTTAGCCAGAATCTCTACGACCATTTCTCCTTTCATCTCAGACAACTTAAGACCCAACTTCTTAATACAATCAGTAGTAATAAAACAATAGGTAGCTCCCGTGTCAATAATAGTAATTAAAGGAATACTATTAATGAAACACGAGCCTCTCACAAGCTTGTCCTCATTAGCTGCTTGAGTCCCAGCTAAAGCGAACACTTTCCCTCCAGACTTTGCTTTCTTCGGCTTCTAGCACTAGCTACCAATATGCCCTTCTTCACCACAGTTAAAACAGATAATCTCTTTGTGCGGGCAATCAGATATCGCATGCCCAACTTTTCCATAACAAAAACAATGCTTCACCTCAGTAGTGCACACATTACTCTTGTATCCCGGTTTCCCACACTTAAAACAAAAAATACCAGCAACAACATCTCCCTCACTAGTTCTCTGACCTAGAGCAACTTTCTGCTTACCCTTGCCAATTGGATCATCATAAGGCTTGTCGCGGTTCTGCTGATTCTTACCTCTCCAATCAATAACAATCTTGTAATGAGAATTGTTATCTTCCTCGAAGATTCTGTAACTGTCCACCAGATCAGCAAAAACACGAATCTTCTGATACCCCACAACCTTCTTAATCTCGGAGAACAACTCGTTCTCAAACTTGATGCACTTCAAAAACTCATCAGTCGTTGCATCATGGTGAGTATAAAACTTTGACAACTCAATGAGCTTCACATCATAATCCTTCACATGCATATTTCCCTGCTTCAGCGCAATAAATTCAATCTCTTTATTACCACGCACATCTTCAGAGTAATACTTCCTCATAAACTCCCTACGAAAAACAACCCAAGTGATCTCTCCAACCTCTCTCTGGTTTCCAATCACTAGTCATTAGCTTCAACTGCCAATATATGAGTTCCATAACGAACCTTCTATGCTGGAGTGCAATCCATCACACAAAAATTCCTCTCAATTTCTTCCAACCAAACCAATGTAGCATCAAGGTCATACTTTCCCTTGAAGGTAGGCGGCTTCTCCCTTTGAAAAGTCGCGAAAGTACGAGACTCATCATTCCCGCCAGCATTCAGCAAGTTTTGCGTAGCCTGAGCCATTGCTTGCATTGCAGTAGTCATTACATCATCGTTTCTTCCAGCCATCTCAACTTAACACTACAACACAACAAAAGTTAGAACCACATAACAATACTCGATTGTTAGACAACTACGACTCGACAACTTGGTCAGATAGACCAAGCTGCTCTGATACCACTAATGTAACACCCCATTTCTACCCGACTTTAATAGTTAAATCAGAGTTATAAAATTTCATCAACAAACATGGGATAGCACATTTCTTTTTCAACTTTAAAACCAAATAACAATTTCATTAATATAATAACTTTGAAAAAAACACAGCGGATCAACAAGTTTCAAATTTAATTCAGCTTCAAATAAATCAACATCAAAATGATCTCAACTTGGTTCTTCAACATAAAACAACTTAAAACTAATTCATAAACTTAAAAAAAATTCACAAAGACAAAACATGCGTTCATCCCCCCGAAGTGCTACTTATCAGAGCGACAAACACCAACTCGAAGCTACTAAGTACTGGACTCTTTGTTACCTGCACATTACCAACAGAGGCAACATTCAAACAGAAGGGGTGAGATATCGAATAACATAAACAGAATACGATAATCAATATGTAAACAAGATAATCATATAATCACACCTCTTCACACAACAAGCAACCTCAACATACAACTTACATCCAACAAACAACATAATCATTATGCAACTCGATACGACTCAACTTATATGCATGTGGTACCATTTGGAGTAAAAATCTCAACTTAAAACATTGCCAGGTTATCGAGGCATTATCAACTTATTTGCCAATCCAGGTCAACTTGAATCGAGCATACGCTCCAACTTGAAATATGCACATGTATGCAACTATGAATGACATACAACAACAACAACGACATAATAAACAACTTAACAACTTGAACAACTCAGCAACATGAATCAACATTGGTCACAGGATCTACAACATATTAATCTTCCCAAAAATCGGGACAACACAACTTATATCAACTTCAACGTGAAAACGACAAAATTTACAGTTAAATCAACTAGATTACTAATTTAATTATTTTAAACTCTCAAATCTACTATAAACAACTTATTTTATCTATACTTTAAGTCTAAGATCAATCCAACTTGAAACGGATGCGAAAACAGGTCGAATCGCCAAAAACCGCATTTTTCCACACTTGCCCTGCCCATACGCATATAGCCTCCTTGGTACGCGTATTGGCCCTAAGTTATACGCGTATGGTCTGCGTAATAGGGATTGTTATGCGTATGGCCTTGTCTATTACGCGTAACACCAGATCTGTTACGCAAATGACCAGAATGCCTCAAAATCCAACTCTGCTACGATTTCTCACACTTTCTTCATTCTGTTCAATCTTAATTGGGTTTCTACATTGATTTTACTCTCAAAAACTCATGCATCTATTCATATATCAAATTCTATAATCGATTTTACAAACCCTAACTCCTTTTACATGAATTCTGCAACATAAACCAGTTCAATAACAACACATACAATTTCACAACACATAAAACAACAGTAATTATCACAACATGAACAACAGAATTCATCATGAAATGTCAACAAGAAATCGTCCACAAGATTCATACAAATCACAACAACGAAATTATATGAAAATCCCAACCTACACACAATCATCTAGTCCAGGTTATGGAATTCGTACCCCACCCTTACCTTGGATTGAAGGCAGCTCAAATTCACCGCAAAAATTCCCGCCAAAATCTTCAACCTAGCCTCTTCTTGATCTCCCTCTAAGACTTGTTCTTCCTTCTCTTACAAATTTTGATTATTCTATCTAATTAGGTTTCTTTTTGTCTAATCCTACTAAAGTACATTAATCAACCTAATTAATAACGGGCCTAAAACAACACCCCCCAACTTTACTACTCTTACACCATAAGCTATCCCAACTGAATATTATCTCATTAACACTTATTTTATTCGACTTAATTAATCTGACTTATTCGACTTAAACAACCCTAACCACAAATTACCCTGTAACATAAAATCAACTTAAACAGCTTAAACGACTTAACGACACAAACGACAAAATAACACTTAACAACCTAAAATTGCAAAACACACGCACTAATATATAATTAAATTAATTAATTAAATACAGGTGTTACACATGTTAATGGGATATCCTGAAGGAGTTAAAGCTTATAGGCTATGGTGCCTAGAGCCAGGTCACATGAGGTGTATCACCAATCGAGATGTAGTTCTCAATGAAGCTAAGATGACTTTGAAGAAAACTGACGATGTTGTCGAAGAGCTGCAACAGGGAGAACTTCACGTTGAGGTGGGGCATAATGATGCTGAATTGCATGACCTAGATGAAGTCGAAAAAGAAGCAGAAATTGCTGTCGAAGATAAGGAGACTGATAATGACTACCTGCTGGCAAGAGACATGTCAAAAAGAGTCATCAAGCCACCTCAGAGACTTGGGTATGCAGATCTAATAGCTTATGCCTTAATCTCTGCAAGTGAAGTTCTAGACAAAAAACCTAGAGACTATAAGGAAGTTATGAGGAGTCGAAATAAGACTGTATTGCTGAAAGCCATGGATGATGAGATGAAATCTCTTCATGATAACAATACTTGGGAACTGATCAAAAAACCTACTGGAGCCAGGTTAGTCAGCTGTAAATGGATTTTCAAAGTTAAGGTAATCGAATGAGTGACGTCAAAGAGATATAAGGCAAAGTTTATTGCAAGGGGTTTCACTCAGAAAGAAGGTGTCGAGTTTAATGATGTGTTCTCTCCTGTTGTGAAGCACAGGTCCATTTGAATGTTGCTTGCCATGGTGGCACAGTTTGACCTTGAACTGGAACATATGGATGTGAAGACTGCGTTCTTGTATGGTGATCTTGATGAGGCAACCTAAAGGGTATGTAGAAGAGGGGAAAGAAGAGCATGAGTGCAAACTGAAGAGATCTTTATATGGGTTGAAACAATCTCCTCGACAGTGGAATAAGAGATTCGACAAGTTCATGACACGCATAAGTTTCATCAGAAGTCATTTCGACCACTGTGTTTACTTCAGATTTCGACTTGGTAATTCATTTGTTATTTTGTTGCTTTATGTGGATGATATTCTAATAGCAAGCAGCAATGTCGAATATGTAATAAAGGTGAAGGTTGAACTCAATAAGGAGTTCGATATGAAGGATATGGGAGTTGCGTCTAGGATTCTTGGGATTGACATCCGAAGAGAGAGAAATCAATCGAGATTATACTTATCTCAATAGGCATACTTGAAGATGATTCTTGATAAGTTTGGTATATCGAATTCAAAGCATGTCGTGACTCCAACAAACCCTCATTTCAAGCTGAGTATAGATCAATGTCCCAATACTGATGTCGAAAGAGATTATTGGAATAACATTCCATATGCTAATATAGTAGGTTCTTTGATGTATGTTATGGTCTGTACTAGACCCAACATAGCATATGTAGTAAGCCTTGTAAGCAGGTACATATCGAATCCTGGAAAGGCTCACTGGAAAGCATTGCAGTGGATTCTAAGGTACATAAATGGGTCTCTGAATAGAGTCCTAATTTATGGTGGAGCCTTGGGTGAAGATAGTAAAGCAACAATCGAAGGATATGTTGACTCTGATTATGAAGGTTGTATGGATTCCAGAAAATCTATTTCTGGATATGTTTTCACAATGTTTGGAACAACAATTTGTTGGAAAAAAACACTTCAGAAGGTTGTTGCCTTATCAACCACTGAAGTGGAATATATCGCCCCTAACTGAAGCTGTAAAGGAAGCATTGTGGCTTGAAGGTTTTGCAATGGAGCTGAAACTTCAAGGTCGAAGTATCACTGCTAAATGTGATAGTCAAAGTGCAATACACATGTCGAAGAACTTAGTCTACCATTAGCGAACGAAGCACATTGATGTGAGGCTGCATTTCGTCAGAGGGGTAATCGAGCATGGAGAAGTCCAAGTGCTGAAGGTTTCGACAGATCATAATGTTGCTGATATGATCACCAAGATGTTGCCCAGTTGCAAGTTTTTTCACTGTATGCAGTTGATAAAGATGCATGAAGAAAGCTAGTTTGTTTCTTGTTGGTATAAGGTGTGTTCTAAGGTGGAGATTTGTGGAATATTGGAACAAACCCTTGTACGAATATCATATCGTCGAAGTCTGCTCAAATGTTATTTAATTGAGCCTTGTGTTTGGATCCAATTTTTTAAGTTAGCTTGTACCCTAAGTTAGCTTGTAATGGGTAATTGTTAAAAAGCCCATTAGGTTAGTATGTTAGTTTTATTATAAAAATCATACTAGTCTCTCATATTTTGTATAAGGGAAAATAGGAAGATAAAACCCTAATTCAAAAGTGATAGAGGTTATTTGTTATTCTTGTATACTTGTAATCTTATTTTAAGAGAAATGAAATAATAGTATTTTATCATCAATCCGTATTGTTATTTTTGGTAACCCTAAACCCTAACCATTGCGGGTTTCCTAACTAATCACAAAGAAACCTATTATACTTTGTTTATAAGTTATCCAATTCACAACTCTCTCTCTCTCTCTCTATATATATATATATATATATATATATATATATATATATATATATATATATATATATATATATATATATAAAGACATTGGAATAAAACAGAGACAATAGTTGTTTTAAAATGCAAAATATTATTTTGATTATATCACCCAGCCTAGAACAAACTGAGTCAATTAAGGGAACTCCATGGCCCCTTGGCTACAACAACAAAAGTAAGTTACACATTATTTTATCCAATTCTTATTCATTGTTGATGTGGCTTTTTAATCACTTTCCTTCACTAAAGCAAAACTACTTGTTTTTAGCAGTTGGTTTGCTTGCCTTTCCCTATACACAGCAAATATCAAAAGCATTATTATGGTAACTGATCACATATTATATAGTAACTTATTCATGAAAAAGAGGTAAGATAGATAGATACCTTTTTCTTATTTGATTCTTGAGGCTTCTGTTGAGTTTTCTTTGAAGCTGATTTGGAAGGCTGACCCTTTTGGGCACCATCACTAGTTTCTTTCTTGGCCTGCCCAAAAAGTTGGGTGCCAATGGGTTTATCAGCCTTCATGGATACCATGTTGTACTAAATAGTATATCTTTAAGCAAATTAAAGAGACTCTATATTGTTGTTAAATATCTTTAATTACATGTATGTTCTGAAATTTGCCTTATATAGGAGTCTAAGTTAAGCCACTAGGCACGAATACTTACAACTTGCTTTAGTGGAGAGGAGATAAGAATAGCATAATTGACAAGTTTATGCAAGTATGCAACACTTTTGAATCAAATACTTATATTTATCGCCATATGTTTTATCGGCATATGTTTCCGTGTATTTTTAATTGTGGTTCAAGATTGTGGCATTTGTGTTGTGAAATTAATTTTATAATTGTTTTAGCTCACGTTATTAAGAGAAAGAAAAATTAATGGTCATATTAATAAATAAATTTAATTATAATTGTTTGACAGATTTAATGATGAGATTAATTATTATGTATTGTTATTGTAAAAAAATTTACACCTTCAATCTATTACAACCTTTTATAATTATTAATTTAAATATAATTAAAATAAAAATCAAACATAATTTTGGATCTGACGTTATCATTTACTGACAGTGTAAAACTGTTTTACATTATCAGCGCATTCCAATTATATATATATATATATATATATATATATATATATATATATATATATATATATATATATATATATATATATATATATATAAAAGATAGAACCTATGATTTTAATTTTTTTTTAATTTTTAATTCAACTAATTCAGATCAGTTGAGAGAGACTTAAGGTCTCAAGTTTTTTTTTTCTATCAACTAAATATAAAATGCAGATGGAGCCGAGTCCTCAATTTAAAAATACACATTTATTTTTATATATTTTCTATTTTAAATTTTTCGTATCTTTTTTTAGTATTTTAACCAAATGGCTCAAGAGTTTGTTTCTTTCATCCATACGTTAGAGATTTTAACGTGTCATCTTCCCCAATTATACCTGTTATCCTCCATACTTTCAAATTGACAAAATTGTTCAGGATTGAAAATTGAATAAAATTTTGGTTATAAAATTTTTATAGGCAGAAATAAAATTTTCGGTATAAACAAATTTTTTTGATAGTGTATTGTCAATTTTAGATATACCAAAATTTTTGAAATTTCTGGTAAGTTATCATTAATTTCAAAAATTTGAAATTTACTTTCTAATATAAGAGATTTCAACAAAAGTAAATTTTCGATAGTGTTATTTATTTGAATTTTTAAAAATTCAGGATTTTGCCGACAATTTTTGAATGTCTGTGATTGCACTGACAGTTTTGTGTGGTCCAAAGTAAATGCAAAGTTGTATAAATAGGGGGTAACTTGTTGTTTGATAAAAACATCTAAAAAATGTCGCTTCCTCAATTTTAGATTAAGGCAAAAGTGTACTTCAACGAAGTTTCACCTCTCGTAGAGTTCTGACTTTTGGATGACACCACATTTCTTGACGACTTGACGTCTAAGTTGAATGCATTGTTTTTTGATACCGAAATACAACCTTATTGAGTTGAAAACTGATGAAGATGTGAAATATATGTGGAGATCATTTCTTCGTAAGTTAATAAAGGGGATGATCGAGTTAGATGCTAAGATTTCAAAGTTTGCCGATGACATAATTAAGAAGATGAAATGTCTAGAATCATCTGGTAGTGTCTAGGTTTCTTATTTGTTATAGTTTTTAAGTTATGTTTAAGTTTTGTAATTTATTGTCAAGTGTTAGTTTTTGTTGATGTTGCATCAATGGGAGATCAAAAATATTATCTACTATAAAGTTATGATGAAGATGATATACAAATAATACATAATATACAAAAGATGTCTAAATAGGCCTCCCACGGGCTATATGTGTAACCCGAGAGAATTCAGTATAAATGTACCAAACACATGACGTTATCCATAATAACTGCAGTCATCTGGAAGCGCTACTAGTTATCGTCATCAATTGTAGGAGGTGGCGGAGGCACGTCATCGACAAATATCCCAGTATCATAAGGCCTAACATCACCAGTATCCTTAACATGTGGGATGATGCGTGAGTGTGATACAATGAGATACTACTCTAAGTAACCATCCACACTACGAGGGGTGTTGAACTGTAATTGCTCGATCTCTAATGGCACGACCAGAGTTGAAGAAGTTACTCTGAAACCACCAATCAATGCTCGCAGATGGTATATCTGGAACTAGTCGTGAGATACTCTGAATAAATATTATTGCAGACACCTCTCAAGCAAGTGTCTAACAATCATGGTCTCCCATTGCATATAACCTGAATATAATAAACACTCATCAAACTTACGGTGGACTTTATGATCAGTGAATGGTGTCTAGATGACATCATTTATAGTCATATCATCAACAACCACCTCAACAATAACCATCTCATCAACAACCACCTCATACTCAACAGCAGCACCTGGATGGACCATGTTATCTCTGGGATGCTCAACTGGTTGTATCGGTCAACGTCAAGTGTTATGAGGTGCGTAGAAATAACCTTGCTCAGTGTTGCACCCTAAATTTTTCCCTAAGTTTTCTTTGCATTGTCATCTGCATCTTGCATACAAACAAGATCACACAGGTTAATCGGTTATTCTCGGGTTAGGTTAAATTTATGCCTCGCAGGGGATCACCATTGTCTTTAATTACTTTATTTGTTTATGTTTACTAACCATTCATCAAAATCAAAAAAATAATATTTTGTTTCCTTTTGCTAACCTATTTCAGGAAGAGGAACCATTGAAAATACCAAAAATAACAGTCCTGCAGCTCGAGCGAAATTTCACAGAAAAAGTCGAAGTTGATCCGCAAATAATTCAAATTTTTATCTGATCAAGGATCTCCCAAGTTAATTGATTCATTCAAAGGATTTCCAAGGTTCGTGTGTTTATTTCTTCGACGCACAACAAGAATCGGGCCGAAACAACCAAGCAACCATGTTTGAATAAAAAATTCAAATTTCAGCTTGGTTAACCGGTTAACCAAATGGTTAACCGGTTAACCAGTGCGAAATTTGATTTTTTTATTCAAATTCAACACCCTTAGATCATTGATTTAATTGGAATATTCTAGATCCATTGGTTTCTGATTTCTCTACATCACTTTGATCATTTCCTACCATAAACCCTTATTAATCACCACTCTTTTCCATTTCCCACCAAAATTCCAATTACCAAACCTAAATTCAAATTACCAAAGCAAGCTCCATTACCTAAGGCCTTTAAATAGGACCACGATTTCATTCATTCCACAAGCTTTTGATAGCCACAAAACCTCTTGCAAAATACTCCCCCAACACCAAAATTCTCAAAAGCTCACTTTCTTTCTTTTGAAGTTATAAAGAATTCACATTGAATTCTTGATTAACTTGAGCTAAACCTTCATTCTGTCATTCTTTTGTTCATCAATTTCAGTAGATATAAGCTTGTGTTGGTCCAATTTGAAGAAGTGACTTTGGTAATTCCTCTCACTCCATAAACCCATATTCACCATCAACATTCAAGATGTAGATCCTTTGGTGCCTTTGTTTCTAGATCCTTTGGATCTTTATTTGTTGTTTGATTGCAGGGATTCCACTATATTTTGGTTTTAAAATTCGTGCAAATTCAGATCATGATCATCCAATGTTTGAGAAAAGGTTTCAAAATGGATCATGCTGAATTTTCTGCATTTTTCAGCTTCTGGTACAGCGTTAACCGGTTAACCATCTTCAAAACAGCGCAAATTATTCAAAATCTGCATGCGTTAACCGGTTAACACAAGACAAAATGGTGTTTTTGGCTTGTTTCAAGCCCCTTTTTGGTTCCTCTTTCTTCTTCTTCTTCCTCCTTTTTATTTTTACCTTGGGAAGCACTTTTGGGAGTGATTTCTCCTTAATTTCAATGAACTTTGGGTGTAGATTAGAGTCGTTAATGTTCATTAATTCAAAACTACCTTTAAGTGGATTATTCAATTCATTTAAGGTACTTTGCATTAGAGATACATTTTCATGCTTGAATCCACCAAGAAGAGTGATTGAACTTAAGGATGGAAGAATACCATAAGTGCGGCTCAATTTGGTATTCACCTTTAGTTTTGTGCGGTATCGCGTCCGGAGAACGATTTACATATCGTTTATCTCGCATGCATTAGCACTAACATTATGCACCTTAATTGGTGGTGGCCGGCCTCATTTGTAGGGTAATTACTTCGTAAATTACTCGGCGATTGCTTAACATAGACCTAAATGTGTCCCGACTTCAGAATAAAAATCTAATTGGGTACTTGCACTTTCGTGGACCGGATCTCTTATTGATCGCGTAATCCCAAAGTGGTTAATCATATTGCATTGAGAATCAAAACTTATGAATGTTTGATGCGTATGTGCTTTGGGTCTCTCAATCGCCTTTCAAATTTCATTGAATTCGGTTCGGTTTGCCTTGATTAATCGCTATAGTGTAAGATGTTAAGCGGATCCGGTTGCCTTTCGGTTTTGGTTACTTTTTTTTTTGGTTGTGGTTGATTAAGTTCACTATACCATTATTATGTAAATATTATTATACTATTACTACTATTAATATTTTAGATTCTTGCACTTTAATTTCTTTTGTTACTAACATTTAATTTCTTGCACTTTTATTGCTTTTATTCTATTTTGCTTTATTCATCCATATCATGTTTATTATTTGTTCTTATTATTTTGATGTTGATTTTCCTTTTATCCATTTGGACACAAAAACATTAATAAAGGATTAAACTTCTAAAAGACTTGTGACTTTAATTTGTGGACTTTTGGTTACTATCCTTGGCATTGGAATGTAGATTTTGGACTTAGATTTTAGGATCCATTCCCCTTGCTTTGATCTTCATGAAGTTGGATTTAGCCTTTATTAGGCCATTTGCTAGCTTATAAGGATGAAACTCTTATGCTCATAATTTGGAATGTCATCAAGTTTGGTTAGATCTTTCTTCCCTTATCTTTTTATTTTCTTTTTTTTAGGATAGTCCCTTCATGTCCTCCCATTCTTTAATTTTCAAAACCTTCTCCCTTTTTCAAAGGATTCCTTCTTTTTAAATCATCACATCTTTAATAAACAAAAACCTTGACTTTTGTCAAGTGGCTTTTACTCTTTTTCTTTTCTTTTAAAATCAATGAATCTAATCATGTTGATCTGAATTCAAAAAAATAAAAAGAATCAAACTCATTCAATTTGTTTTGTGCCTTTGTGCACTTTTGTTTATTTTCTTTTAAAGAGTGCCGATTATGAGTCATTATTCTTTAGTCGGGTGCAAGTCTCTCAATATCCATGGTTGTAGTTTGATGTAATTGAGTCTCTTGTCATTTGTAGGGGTTTAGTGGCATACTTGTTGATTTTATCCGAGTTGGCGCCCTCCCCATAATGATGTATGAGTCCATTCCTTCATTCTCATTGTAGATTAGTTTGGCTATCCACTTGAAGATGACAAATTCTCTTCACTTAATAAAATGAATCATAACCCACCCTTTTCACTATTTGTACCACGAATTACGGGGTTTTGATCTTGCATTGCACTTTGTGGGTACGTAGGCATGAGGTGGTAAACCTCTCCAAACACAAAAATATAAAAAAATAGTTCTTTTCTCATCTCTCCACTCACATTTTACAAACCATTTTCAAACCAAAAGCAGTAAATTTTTCAAAGGGCTCCCGTGGAGTACCACAGACATTTTGGGTGCGTAAAACCTTCACATTGTGTAACCTATCCCCTTACATGTTTCTCTGTTGTGTTTCTTTAGCTTTTTGCTTTTAGATTCATTAGGATTTATTCGCTCTTTTTTCCTTTTCCTCCTGGAATAAAATAAAAGCGTGGTGGCGACTCTGTTTACTTTGAGTTAAGTTAATCAATAACTTACACTCATGTGTTTTACCGCTACACTCAGCCAATTGTTTCTGGTGTGAATCAATTGGAACCACTCGTCAAGCCCTTATTTGGAAAGACTCAACCTTAGTGGTCATAACCTGGTTTTCTGCTCTATCTTCCGCTCTTCCTGCAATAGTATCGTCCCTGTCTCATTATTTCACTATAAAAGAAGGGAAAATAAATAAAAAATTATTAACAATCGAAATTTTCATAACTTATGGTAAAAAACATAATATTTATAACTACCTAAAATTATGAAAATTTCAGTAAAAAGACACAATTTTTATAACTACAAGAAATTTATGAATTTCCTGTATAAAACAAAGTTTTAATAACTACTGGAAATTTTGAAATTTCCAAGAATTTCCAGATGATTTTGTACTGGAAATTTTGAAATTTCAGGTTAAAATATTTTCATTAATATTGGAAAATTTGAATTTTTTGTACAAAATTACAGAAATTTAATAATTTACGGTAAAAAACATACTAATTTTAAAATTTTCGGTAGAAGAAATAAAATTTTAGGTACCTCCCCAATGAAATCAAATTCGCACGTGGATCCTGTAAATTTCATAAATGAGTGAATTTTTTTATTGAGGCATTGTTGTCTTTTCATACGCAATGGAGAGATGTCAGGTTCAAGTGGAGCTATCAAGTAACATCCTCCAAAAGAGGGCCTCTTATCCACCATTAATGGTAGTTGTAATTTGAAACCACAGACACTAATCGACTAATTAATTAATTGTATATGACTACTTTATTCCTTGATCTAAGTGTGATATGATATGCTTATGTTTTAATATATTTGAATTACTACTAAATATTTTTTTCAAATAAATAATATTTTTAAATGAAATATCCCAATAATTAATTTTCTCCATTATTATCCAAAATACTCTTTCAAATTAAAAAAATGAAGTTAAAAAGAGATGCCACTAGTATTGGCGCATGCATTGAAAATTACACATATGCGTTATGCACTCTAGTGCATACAATACTCATGCATCATTTCCTTTGGTGTATGAATTGTAGGCCTCACGCACTAAGCACCACTCCATCTGTCGCCATAGTGTAATGATTTTTTTTTTTAAAATTAAAGTTATAATTAATTATAAAAATTTGGAAAAAAAAAGAAATACTATTACTAAATTTTAAATAGAATTACAAGGAAAATAATTTTGAAAACATATTTTAATGACACGCTTGATGATAACGACCATCAGTTCTACAACTCGTTGGTGCCTATCACCATTAAGGCTGCATATGATTCCCCCGAGGTTGTTGTTGTCTCCTAGAATTCACCTTAGGTGTTTAGTTCCTCCCATGATTCATCTGAGGTGTTTGGTGCGAGGTCCTTGAAATATTAGTGTTATCAATCAAATCTTGCATCTCTTGTCAATTACATATGTTGCCATAATTGAGTTCGATGTCCATGTTGTCATAATTGGGTCGTTCTAGTTGGGTTTCGGGTGGGTGGTCTTGTTGATTCGTTTTTGAAACAAAGCAATGGTTGTTGTGGTGTTTGAAAGGCATGTGTTGGTTGGGTGCTTTGGCGATGTGATGTTTGGGTGATTTGGTGGTGTGATGTTTGGGTTACATTGGTTATGCGCTATTGTAGGATGTGGTGGTATCATATCTCTCATTGGTGCTATGGTAAGATGTGGTGGCGACATATGTTTTTTGGTGGTATGGGTCATGTTCTTGGTTTTGTGTTTTTGTGTGTGTGTGTGTGACATGAATTCATCGTGGGTTTGGGTATGCAGTTTGGTAATCATGTTCGCTTGGTTATTGGGTGTATTTGGTTTGGTAATGTTGTGGGGTTAGTTGTTTGGTGTAGGTAGATTGATAATTTAGTTTGGTTGGTTGTTAGGTGTTGGTGCGTTGGTAATCATGTTAGGCGCAAGACGACGAAGATCATAGGCGTGAGTCAATCAAATACCTAAGCTCAGACATAAACTGGGTTGTTGTAACCAATCTATAACAATGCATATAATTTCAAGTTGGTTTAGATTCGTCCAACATGTTAGGTTTGTTTACGACCCATTGAAGATGGTGTTTCCACTAACGACACACATCCTTAACGAAGTATCACAAATTAGTAAAATTCCACTAGGCATCGACTCTATGTTGATGCCATTGTCCCAAACATGTCGCGTGATTTGGGATTTGTTATTTCATGCTGAATTGCAATTTGACATAACCACTATGGTGCATCTCCATAGTAGTGAACATGATGGCCACTATTTTAGTAGTCCAAACTACACATCTTTGGGGTTAATCTCATGGTCGAGACCCATATATGGCCTCCTGATAAACTGTAGCGGGAAAATATATTATTAGATTAGTAAATTATTAATATTAAAACTGAAATTTTGTTCCTTAGGGGGCAGATGTCGAACGCAATGTCATATACAACTAGTTCGATAAGATAAACCAGAATCACTACAATTAACACAAATTTAATGGTACAAGATGATGGAGAAGAAAAGAAATAAAGAAAAAATAATCGGTAACCTAGTTTGATATAATAACACCTACGTTTTGAGGGTTGACTACCAATCTATGAAAGAAAATCCATTATTATAGTTTAGTACAATTAGTCTTATATGAACCAACAAACCATATGTTATTCAATGCCTTTTCCTAAAACTACTCAATGAATTTCTATTTAGGAATCCCTTAAATATAAGATACCCCATTACTTCCTCTCAATCACTAAAACCTAGTAATCAATTTCAATTCACAATTTTGAATGTTGATTTACAGCTCAACCAGAAAAACTCACAACTATGCCAAGTTATTGAAACATAGTGTGGTGTACAACAACAATAACAAGGAATCAAATAAACTTTATGGATTTAATATCTTCAATGTAATTATTTCTTTCCAATTTAGGCTTTGATCTCATTATATAGAAAAGTATTATGGGATTTTATCCTTGGATCTTTGATTTAATTTCGTCCAGAATCTTTGTACAATCTGTTGGATAAGATTTATTCCATAAATATCTTCAACAGAAAGATATGATTTGGTTTGTTTCAAATTTAAATTTAAATATGATTTGATCTTCATAGTTGTCCAACAATTCAGATAATTATATTTCTAAATGAATGCAATAAAATCTAACTAAGTCTTCAACAAAAAATTCATCCAAAAACACAATAATCTAGCCTATTTGAGTAAGGCCTAGAAGTCATTTCCACATGTTGTGACATCTCGTCCAACATGTGTCCGTTCTGTACCAGAAAAATTTCTTTAAGTAGGTAGGCAAACTTGAACACTTCTCCATGTTATTGTTATGAAAAATACAACAAATCCATAAGGAACACCAATCTCTCCATTTGAAAAATTATGACAAAATAACTCTTTAAGATAGATAACACTTATTCAATCAGAACAAGTAACATTCAACAGGAGACTATCAGAGTATACTTTTTCATCAGTAGTAGCATTCATCGAAGTTGTAGCACAACAACGGAAAATCAGTAGCATTCATCAGAGATGCATGCCACAGAAAACAATGCTCCAAAATCAATCAAATAGACATGCAATCATTCACAACTTAGTCATGCATGGCACTCAATTAGCTCATAGTTAGTTGCATAAATTCCTACCAACTTACAATTATCGACATGAAAACATTCAAATCCTTAGTCATGCATAACAAAAACAGTTAGTAGTTAATACCATGATATAATAAAAATACTAATAACATAAAAGCTCACTCCAAAAAAGCCAGATGTCTTTCCCGATGATCCAACATGTGATCACAACAACACCATACTACTCCTCCTTTTTTCCATAATTTGGAAAAGGGTTTGTGCATCAAAATAGAACCCTAGAGGCCAATCATGAATAGATTAGTATGTTAGTACATTCATAGTCAAAACATGAGTAGAACAATCAGAACATCACCAAGAGAGGCACAATCATTAGATTTTTTTATCGTGCGTAGTTTAAAGAATTTATAGAGCTTTTACATATCCAATATAGAAATAAAATATTCCAAAATAAAAGGGCCAAACTAACAAAGAAAGAACACTTAGAAGAGAAGGATTTTCACACTCCATGCATTATTGAATCTATGAAGTTATCTCAGTCTTCATCTGACTCAAAACCACTTGTTTCCATCAAATTTTCAACAACAACTTCTATCTTTCTTATCTTCTTAGGATTCAAAATTGTGATCATTATCTTATTAGTAATAGATGTTCCATCAAAAGGTTTAACAATGGTGATGTTATTCCAAAGAACTCCATCTTCCTAGGACTTTTTTAACTAAGACTCCAACATGTATATTACCAACATCCTTAAGAACCTAAATTTCTTTAATAGGTACACTCCCACTAGATTGCTTAGACGGATTATTAGAATTCTGATTCATGTTGTGAGGAATATCTTGAATGATCTAAGAGTAGGATAAGGCAAGATGTCTGTGTTTCTTGCTTCTAACAAAAACTAGTTATACCACACTTGATATGAAAGAATTTTCCTTATTTTTCATGCCAACATGGTTTTAGGGGAGAGAAACACTTTTTCTCTTTTGGTGAAACTCCCTAGCATAGATTGATATAGTCCCTTACAAATGAAAATACCAATGGCACACCTTAGTTCTTCAAATTTATTTACATCCAAGGCTTTAGAGAAAATGTCTCAGTTTAATGTCATGAAATTTTCTCCCACATTATACTTCTTCGACATTTTCTTCGTCCAAAATAATTACTTACCACTGCTCCCTGCATGAGTGTATTCATCCTTATTAGAAGATAAGGTTACACTATTTTACCCCTTATAGACTTAAAATATTATAGTGTTGACAAGAAGGAAGCATCAATCATATGTACTCTTATTATCATCTACATTATCACTAGTGTAACTTATTAGGAGGTTATCCATGTATATAACATAGGCTCCATCCTCCAACCGTTGTGCCACTTCTTCAAATGTGAAGACTTATTTTGACAGCTTCCTTTCAAGGCCTATACTTGTGTGATACAAACACATCCCCTTCAACATTCTTTCCTCATTATTTTTTAGAATCTCTTTGCCATCCAACCTTTTTTATATGTTGAACACAATCACCAAGGCATTTGCTTCAACATCTAACTCTGATTTGAGCATTCTAATTTCTTCACATTCACGAAGAACAACATGCTCATTCTTCCTCTGAGCTGGGAATTCAGTTGCCACTATGTTAATCAAGATGCCTGCACATCTTGGAAAACATCTTCCTTGGCTTTTTTGATGACATTCGTGTGCATTTGGTTACTCTGTAAGAGTTGAGTGCAACTT
Organism: Lathyrus aphaca; assembly: GCA_963966055.1. Taxonomy (NCBI): domain Eukaryota; kingdom Viridiplantae; phylum Streptophyta; class Magnoliopsida; order Fabales; family Fabaceae; genus Lathyrus; species Lathyrus aphaca. Next base: position 86,490,084 of record OZ014520.1, read on the forward strand.
CTTCCAGCAGACAAACATTGGGAATCACCTGTATAGCCCTTCATTTTCTTTAATTTAAAATAAAAAGGTAGATAACATATTATACCATGCTTAACTCAAACTCATTCAACATTTTTTGAACAAAATGCATTGTCATCCTTTTCAACATAGTGCCTATCATTAGATCCTCAAAGTCTCTCATGTTTACACCCTCTATATTATTGATATCAATAGGATCATCCAGACTGACATCCTGTAGCACCCTTAACCCTAAGATTTTCCATCAGCATCATTGCATACAAACAAGATCACACACTGGTTCATCTATCATTTTCAGCTGCAGGTTTATCCCTCACACGGGATCACCATTGCTTTTGTTTGCCTTTTATTTGTTTATGCTTACTAACATCTAATAAAAATACAAAATATTTTTTTTTCTTTTATTAACATTTTCAGGGGAAGAACAGGCTAAATATACCAAAAATAGAAGTCCAACAACTCGAATTAATTTCACTGATAAAAAGTCGAAGTTGATCCGCAATCATTTCAATTTATCTAATCAAGGATTCCTCAAGTTTTAATTGGTTCATTCAAGGAATTTCAAGGTTCATGTGTTTATTTCCATGCCTTCTTTGACAAGCAAAAGAATCGAGCCGAAACAATAATAATGTAATCAAAAGAAAAGTAAAATTCAAATTTTGGCTTGGTTAATCGATTAAACTAGGCGAAATTTTCAAAATTGGTTTAATTCCAGCATCATCTCAGCCCTTGATCTCACTTGGAATATTCAAGACTACATCATTTTAATTCCCTACATCACTTTGATCATTCCTCATCATATACCTTCCCTAATCACCATTCTTTTATGAATTTCCCTCCAATTTTAAATCCCAAGCCTAATTTTGATTATCCAAGCCTAATTCCATTCCACCAAATTTCCATACCTAAACTCTTTAAATAAAGGCCTCTTTTCATTCATTTTCTCAAGCTTTAGAGAGCCACAAAACCCCTTGCAAAATATCTCCTCAAACCACAAAATTCACCAAAGCTCATTCTCTTTTTTTTAAAGTTATCAAGTATTTGCATTGAATTTTTGATTAACTTTAAGCTAAACCTTCATCCTTTTCATTTTTCTTCATCATTTTCTGTAGAACAAGCTTTCTTGTGAAATAATTTAGAGTTTGTTCTCGGTAATTCATCTCACCATTGTTATACTTTCATCATCATCATCATCATCATCATCCAAGATGTAGATCCTTGTTGCTCCTTGATGTTGATCTTTTGGATCATATATTGTTGTTTGATTGAATGGTTCTATTGTATTTTTCACTTTAAAATTCGTGCTAATTCAGTTCATGATCATAAGGTGTTTGAAAAATGTTTTGAAAGTTGATCTTGCTGAATTTTGGCCAATTTTCTGCCTCTAGTTCAATGTTAATAAATTAACCAGTTGCAGTACAAAGTGTTAATCGATTAACATTGATCCAGAGATTAACCAAAGTGTTAATCGATTAACATTGATCCAGAGATGGTTTTTGACTCTATTTTGGGGTTGTTTTGCTTCCTTTTCCCCATTTTCCCATCTCTTCTTATTTTTACCTTGGGAGACATTTTTTGGGAATGATTTCTCTTTAATTTCAATGGACTTTGGGTGTAGATTAGAGGAGATAATATTCATTAGTTCAAATCGATCTTTAAGTAAATTATTTAATTCACTTTAGGTGCTTTGAATTAGTGATATATTTTCATACTTGAATCCACCAAAATGAGTGATTGAACTTAAAGATGAAAGAATACCATAAATGTAACTCAATTTGGTATTCATCTTTATTTTCGTGCGACATTGCTTTTGGAGACAATTTACACATTGTTCATCTCGTATGTATTAGCACACACATTATATTGGCCGACCTCATTTGTAGGGTATTTACTCTGTAAATTACTCGACGATTTCTTAACATAGACCTAAATGTATCCCTATTTCAAAACAAAAAACCAATTGGATACTTGCACTTTTATGGACCGGACCTAAATTGGTCGCGCCACCCCAATGTTGGTTAATCATTTGCATTAGATCCACGACTTTTGAAGCTTGATGCATAGTTACTTTGGGTATCTTAATCTTCTTTCAAGTCTTCATGGGATTTGGGTCTAATTACATCGGTTAATCACTATAGTGTATGATACTAAGCGGAATCAGTTACCTTTTCGGTTTTGGCACTATGTGTCTTGTTACTCTTTTGGTTGTGGATGATTAAGTTCACCATACCATTATTTTGTACATATTATTATTACTACTACTATATTACTATTTTACTTTCCTTCTTGCACCCTATCCTCTTTAATTTCCTTCTTTCTCCCTTATCTCTTTTACTTTTATTATGTTTTATCATCCATTAGCATGTTTATATTTATGTTACTTTTGTTTTTTGCTTTTCTTTTCCTTTGTCCTTTGGACACCAAAAATATTAATAAAGGATTAAACCACTAAAAATTTGTGATCCTAATCTTGGACTATGGTTACTATCCTTTTGCTTTGATCATCATGGAGTTGGTACTTTAACCTTTATTTTGTCATTTTCTAGATTATGCTTATAAGGATGGAACTCTTGTGATTATGCTTGGAATTATCATCAAGTTTGGTTATATCTTTCCTCCTTTATCTCTTATTTTTTTTAGGATAGCCTCTTCATCTCTTCCCCTTCTTCAATTTTTAAAACTCCTCTCTTTTTCAAAGGATTCTTGTTTTAAAACCTTCACCATTTTAATAATTTAAACCTTGAAATTTTTTCATGTGGCTTTTACTTCCTATTTTATTTTAATAAATGTCAACGAAATTAATAATTTTCACTTCAATTCAAAAATAAAAAGAACTTAACTCATTCAAGTTATTTTGTTCCTTTGTGTACCCGACTATAAAAAGGTACACAAAGGCACAAAACAACTTGAATGAATTTGGTTCTTTTTATTTTTGAATTGAAGTCAAAATGATTAAGTTCATTGACATTTATTTAAGAAAAGAATAAGTAAAAGCCACTTGACAAAAATTCAAGGTTTTGTTTACTAAAGAGGTGAAGGTTTTTAAAACTAGAATCCTTTGAAAAAGAGAGGAGGTTTTTAAAATTGAAGATGGAGAGGACATGAAGAGGCTATCCTAAAATAAAAATAAAAGAGATAAAGGAGGAAAGATCTAACCAACACTATGATACTTCCAAGCATAAGCACAAGAGTTTCATCCCTATAAGCATAAGCTAGCAAATGTTCAAATAAAGGCTAAAGTACCAACTCCATGATTATCAAAGAAAAGGGAAGGTGTCCTAGAATCTAAGTCCAAAACATCAATTCCAATGCAAAGGATAGTAACCATAGTCCACGATCAAGATCAAAAGTTTTTTTAGAGGTTTAATCTGTTATTAATATTTTTGTATCCAAATGGACAAAGGAAAAAACACAATATATAAACATAAACATAAACATGTTAATGAATGATAAAACATATTAATAATAAAGGAGATAAGGGAGGAAAAAGGGAATTAAAGAGGATAAGGTGAAAGAGGAAAATTAAAATAGTAATATAGTAGTAGTAATAATAATAATAATAATAATAATAATAATAATAATAATAATAATAATATATACATAATGTCATACCCCCAAATTTTACCCGTAATTTCATATCATGTATCCATCTCATCATTATCATACATATGGTTTGGCAAGAGAATGTCATGGAGGATTTTGCTCGAGTTTAAGTGTTGTGTTTGGTTTTTCTACTTGATTCTAAATTTCTTTTTGACATGTTAAAATTTTGGATCAAGTTGATGGCACTTTTGGTAATAGTTCACATTTTCGTACATTTGAGCCAAACTATTTGTGCGCCTTTCTTATAGTCTAATGTTACTATTTACAATGATTTTTGATTTCTTATGAATCATTTGTATCTTTAGGACTAGTGAAGTTTGTGATAAATATTTTGCTCTTGAGATTTCAATTTAAGAGTTTTGGTTTGATTTTCACCATCCAGGGAGATTTTCCATTAACCACCATTTTCATTCACTTTCATTCTTAAATGCACACTTCAAATTAAAACATATTCATGAACATTCATTTTAATAACCATTCACATACATCCATATTCATAATACATATACCATTCATGGGCATTTAGTGTTACATACATAATTAGGAATTTATTTTAAACCAGTGCTTAAGTACACAAAATTTCGAAAAACAATTATGGTTACATCCTTCTATTATCGGAATAACTCCATATTTTCTTCGACTCCAAGTATTCATGTCATGTTTTGAAGCCAATTTCCCAATTTTGTGCTATTCTCTCCATCCTCATGGCAAGTCCATCCATCTCCACATGAAAATTGAAAAAGAATAAGTTAGCATTCACATTTTATTGAAACATACATATTCACATTCATATCATCATAATTCAACCTTATCATAATGCAACCTTATCATAAGCATACACAAATTCATCATTCAATGATACATAAGATTCAAACATGTCAAAATTTGTCACATTCATCATGATCTATCAAAGTTCACACATTCATTCATCATATTCAATTTTAGTTCAATTCAAAGTTTCATTCATCAATCTAAAATCATGCATATTTCATAATTATCTTATTCAAGTTTCAAACATAATTCATACAATTTCCAACACATATCAATCCAAGCATAATCAGATTCAAAGTTCATGTTCCAATATCATTCAATTTTATTCATCATAATAACCATGTTGCACCATTCATCAAAATAATAAATAATCATATTACATATTCATACATTGCATATCATCAATCTAATTTATTCCCAAAAATTATAACATTCATGTCATAACCATAGAGTAATTCAAACATCATAATCATGTTCAAACACCCAACTAATTCATATACATTTCTAGTTCATTCATGTTGTATCATACATATGCCTAATGTCACAAAGGTTTCAAGGAAAAACATAATTTCACAAGGTACAGAGCAAGGAAGTCAGTAGGGACCACCACAGTGTTTCACATCAGGGCATTTTTCAGAAAAAAAACAACAATATCACAGACCTACTATAACATCCATGGTACAGACCACTACCTCCATCATGCACAATTTCAGAGTTTGTTCCCCTATCTCAAAACACCCTTCATCAACAAGTAATGTAGTACATTTATTTCAAAATTCACACACCATAAAACCCTAATTTGTGTCCTATATATAATGCTACTATTCACATAAAAAAACTCAGTAGTCATCACAAGAACCCTAGCCACAAAAAACATCAGAAAAAATCAGCAACCAAAAATCATAAATAGTTTTGAAAAGAAAAACCTAGCCGCAAAGAACCCTAGAAACAAAAAAACCCTAATCACAAACCTTAATCAGAACATCAACCACTATAACAAAAATCATCACATAGCTACCATCAACATCAACAAGAAAATTCAACAAAAACAACATACAAGGAACCATTCGAAAATTCAGAAGAAAAAAGAACCAAACCTCACATTTGTAAACACCCCAAATTTTCCCTCACCTTTTCTCACACCATGGCTTGTGATCTTTCATTTTTTTGCATTAGCATAAGCATATCATATCCCACTGCATAGTTCATTTCATCTGCATCTAGGATTTGTGATCTGAGCAATCCAAGAAGTGATCTGAGCCATCCTAATGGTCTTGAAGCTTTCCAAGAGGGTCCATGTGTGTTCCATGATCATAATATGCTCCCCAAAGTTTATAAAAGTCAAGGGATCACAAAGCATGGCAAAGGCATAGAGGCAGACTGAAGATTTCCTGCACATATGACCTAAAATTAGGGTTTTGTTTTCAGAGGCCTTAATCCCAATTTTTTTTGGTCATTCTTGTTTCTAATGGTCTCAATATGTTATAAGGATCATGTGTACCAACTTTGATGAAGAAATTCACTGTGGAAGTCATTTGATCATTGGGTAACTTCTTGAGCAAGTAAAGTCAAAATCAGGGCATCTGAGGCCTCCATCAAGGGTACCAAAGGGTCATCATCATCATTTTGAGTCTCTATGATCTTTATTTGATCATTGAAGTGGTTGGAAGTTCACAAAGTTGAAGAATTTTCAGCCAAATGCAAACTTGCTATTTTTGGAAATGACTTGTAATGGGAAACTTTCTATTTTAGGAAAGATATTCAACCTATTCTTTCATGACCAAAAATGACTCAAATGAAAAATCCTTGGGCATGAAAGTTGTAGATTATGTCTTCCCATTTTCAAAAAGTACAAGAATATGTCTTTATTCATCCTAGAACTCAAGATATGTCCTTTCAAAGTTGGCAAAAATCCTATAATTTTCAAGTGTGCACCAAAGAGGGAATTTTGCAAATTCACTTGCCAAGCCATTTCATGACCTCTAATCAACTTCTAAACATTATACCAACATAATGCAACACATTTTGATCAAGATTGCATAAAAATATCACAAGTTTCTATGCCTTGCACTTCAAGAAATTCCAAAGAGGGAAAATTGCATAAACCATGAGAACACTTGATCAAGGCCATCCAGTTGCATTCTATTGATCCAAAGGCCATCCTTGATGCAAGCTAAGCCAAGACACCCCTTGAAACAACTTTGACTCGTACCATGCCTCAAGTATACATCCATTGACATTTTTGCAACTTGGCTCATACCAATCACAATATGCCACCACCCACTTTCTGATCAATCCTATTGGCTTATACTAACCCTAAGGACCTCATTTCATAACACACACAAGCCTGAAACAAGCCAAGCTCAGAAATCCCAAAATTTTCCATAACACTTCCTCTCTTCGAATCTTTCAACACAACCACTCAAACTCAAAACTTCCTTCACCATTCAATCACTCATGTCATAAGGAACACAAACCACCCTTCATTTTTCCCTAAAAGCCTCTAAATCAAAAACACGATTTCTCACCTCTCAGAACTAAAACTTACAAAGGAGGCCATTTAAACCCTTGCAAAGCTTCTCAATAGCATCAGGGAACTCAAAGGGGTTGGAATGCACAAGGGAGGAGCTCTGAAAGTCCATATTTACAGTTCATCATCTCAGGTAGTCATCAAGAACATTTTTTCCAGAAATCTTCTTTTAAGTTATAGAATGATTATATATGTCTCTCAAATCATAGTGATATGATTTGTTTTGAAAATGGTTGAGAAACCAGGATGTATTGGTCTTCTGAAACTTTGCCCGTGAAAACTATTTTTGTTTGTTTCCTTTGATTGATGCAATAAACATTTTATTTTTTGATGGATTTGTGTTCAGTGATGTTAGATGGTTGATTCTGGAGCTTTAGAGGGTTTGGGGTAACTTAGGGAAGAAGATAGGTTGAAAGGCTCGCCGGAGAAGATGATCGGAGCTTGCTCCGGTCACCTGAAAGTGTTTAGGGTTAGGATTAGGGTTAATCTTGCCAGTTTGAATGTCAGCCATAGGATCTTGTTTAGCGCGTGTTTGTAGGGTCCAGATTGATTCACTTAAACCCTAATTCAGTTTAATTAAAATAATTAGGTTTAATTAATTAATTAACTCACTTTAAATGATGGCCATTAGATTGTGTGCGCAGTCAACCAAAACATCCCCAATTTGAATCCCAGCCTTCAGATCAGCATACTTCCATTTTATTTTTCATTTTATTCCATTTTCTTTCCATAATTATTTAAAATAGCAAAAGACTTTCAAAAAATCTCATTTCTTGAATTTTTGTTTCAAATATTTTTATTAAGCTAGAAACATTTTTTATTTTAATTTTTGCATTAAAAAAGTATTTTAAAAACATTTAAATGTTTTATTTAATTAATTAATTGAGTTTAATTAATTAAATATGCATTTAAGTTTCTAAAAATCACCAAAAAAATCACAAAGCAGACTTAAACATTTAGAAACATTTTCAAACTCACCATACAAATTTATTTTTAGGTTTGATCACATTTTCACAATTTTCTTTGAATTAGGGTTCATAAATTCCACATTTTTTAACCCTAACTTGAAAATTTCATTTCTGCCTAACCATGATGAGTTTGAACTTGATTCTTTTTGCATTGTTTCTCATATTTAATCTAGCTTCTAGATTATTTATATCATATTTTTACCTTGCATTTTCAATTTGATTTGCATTTTTCCTTAAGAATCACCCAAAAACCCTAGTTAACTTAGAAATTCCTTAACTTTGCCTAGGTTAAGCTTCTGACTTTCTCCTTTGGGGTGTGATATTATATGGGATTAGGGTTTGTTTGAGTTCAATTTCAAATTTTTATCATGAAGTATGCTTCTATTTTGGTCATATGCATCATGCTTGTTCATAAAACCCTTATTTTGCATCCCCATTTGCATTCTTCTTTGCATATCATGAACTTGTGAACTTGTCATGCCATTCCATTATTTTGTATGTCATCTTATACATCTTAGGAAATGTTTGAAATATTGCTCGATCATTGTTGCATCATTTTGGTATGCTTTGCATCCATTACATTTCATGAACATCCATGTGTTTTCATGCTTCTAAACATGCTTCTATTGCATCTCATCCTTGTATGATCATTCATATGCATATTGGTTGACTTTGCATCATCTCATAACACATTTGCATTGCATAATCACTTATGGTTTTGGACTTTGCATCCTTATTCATCTCATTCCTTTGTGCTTTATGTCTTATGCATTCATACTAACATTTCAGGTACTTTTGGTAAGTTATCTAGGAGGTGGATTTGCCTTCATCTCCCACCTCTTCTTTCCTTTGCATTTGCATCCTTAATTTGTCTTTGGAGTGAACATGCTTCACTTGTATTTCTCTTGCTCCTTTCTTCTCTCCTAAGTTACTTATCTTCTTCAGGAAGTAAGTAACTTATTCTTCTTCCTCCTTCTCTTTTCATCTGCTTTTTCCATGGTGGCCTTCTTGAAGATATTTTCCCTTAAGCCTCACAAACCATAGGATATCCAAGCATGATAATTTTTAGGGTTGTGTATAGTCCCCCCTATTATTTTACCTTTGGTTCTCCTTGAGTCTCTCCTCTCATCTCAATAATCAGAGGCTAAACTCTTAAAGCTTTAGGACTTTGAGTTAGGGTTATGCCTGCATCCTTATCTTAGGATGGAGTGTATAACATTAATCCTTAGTGTTAAACCTTTAATTTTTTTACACCTCTCAATCAAAACACATTAATAATCACTAAGACTTTATCTTGTAACTTGGGCCTTACATTAGGGTTCTATGTCTTCCTTATAGTTAAGAGGGACTAACCCTAGTGTTTAATGGACAAGTCCCCCTCAAGTTGTCTTACAAACCATAAAATTCACTTCTTAATTTTACCCTTTAATTAAAATCCATTTAATAAAGGCTTGTTATATAATTATTTTAATCCCTAACCCTGGATTAAGTTGAGGTATCTTCCTCAGCTTATGTGTTCTCATCTATCATCCTTCTATTAGGATGGTGTAATGAGTTCACTAATCTGTGATTAGAGATTAAACTTATTACTTGACACTAAACAAAAAACAAAAACATGTTAATAATTACAAGTAGCTTAATGATCTTAATCCTACATCATCATGGTAATTAAGTTGAGATGTTTATCTCACACTTAAGTATGCTCATTATCCCTAATCAGGGAGGATATAATGAGTTTGCAAACCCTTGATTTAGGCTTAAGCTCATTAACTTATGCAAAACACCAAAAACAATAAAAAACTGAAAACACAAAAACAAACAATAAACGTCTCCTCCGGGATTCTTTTCTCATCACATTCACTTTATAAACGAGAACTCGCTTCTTCCATCTAATGCAAGATAGTTAGCACTCGAGCCAGACGAGTCATACACTTGAGCATAGACAAGTAAGCAGTTCACAGTCAATCATTTTTAGTCTCTTTGAGTCGAACTACAGTGTTCTGACTTCCTCATTGCACGAGAGGATACGTAGGCATAACTTAACAGTTATCGAACAAAAGTCTCTGTGTCTCCCCCCTCTTTCAGTCTTCTTTTTAAGCCTCAGTTCCTGAGCAATTCACACCTTTTGCACGTGCACCTGTACTTTCTTCCCCTAGCTTTTGCACACAAATAACACATACACCTACCCCTTTTAAACACAATCAAGTAAGCGTGGATCCCGTCGAGTACGGCGGACGATCTGGGTGCTAATACCTTCCCAGGTCGTAACCAACCCCCTTTCTCATTTTCTCTGGTTCGCAACCGTCCTATCCATCTCTTTCCAGGTTTATGCAGCATTACCTTTCCCTCGGGATATAAATGCCTAGTTGGCGACTCTATTCAACCTCAACCCTTTCTCTTCGCCGACGGTTCGCATTTGCACTGGGATGAGAATCCGTGGAGCGACAACTTAGCGACTCTGCTGGGGAAACCTTTGCAATCAGGGATTCTGGTTCTTTTCGTGGGTTTCTCCTAGCGCTTGTTTGATTTGTGTTTATGGGGGTGTTATGTGCTATGTGTGCTTTTTGTTTATTGCTTTATTTATTTATTTCTGTACAACTTTATTTATCGCTTTCATTTACTGTTTTTATGCATTTCATATTATTATCATCATATCATGTGCTGGATTTGTTGGTCTGTATTGGTGGGAGGGGTATCTCAGTGAGAAAGGTTCCACACCGGGAGCTTGAGTGACACATAGGATTAGAGTGGATTCATATTCTTTCCCATTCCATTTCGGTCTGGTGCGGGAATATGAAAACATAGTTTAGACGTGGGTTTCTTCTTGAGAACTCTGTGCTACAGATTTCCTGTAGTGCTAGGGCTATCTGGGAAGCTTGCTAAGTCTAGATGACATTTTTAGATGACCTTCAGCATCTAAGGTGAATTATAGGAGGATTCTTTATGATTAGGGTAAACATTGTACCTCCGGGTTAGAAGTGTTTACACTTCTCATAATAAATCTGAATCTAAGGATCCTTGTTCTAGAACAATACCTGTGAGTGGGTTGGGATGTTTACAGGTTTGCAGGAACCCTTGGCCTTAACATACCCTATTACTGGATTTTGTTTTAGGTTAGACTACTTTGGACTGATCTTATGAAACCCTGGACTTGTGACTCTTTATTTAAGTCCCCACCTTGTTACTGGTTCTCTAGCCTTCATCTAGATTTCTGAACACTCATGGACCCTATCAAAGCAAATGACAAAATCCAGCACCTGATCACAAACCCCTGCATAACATTCTACATACACAATTTTGCATCATTTAACATTTGTCTATTTGTTTTACAGGGTATCCACATCTTCTTTGGTTTGGTTTTGACTATTCTTCTGCTCAACCATCTTCATCAGTTATCTTCATCAGAGATCTTCTTCAGCTGATATCTCCTTCAGTTGTCTTCATCAGTTATTTCCATCAGTTATCTTCATCAGCACCCATTATCAGTATGGATTCATCCAGGAAGAGCAACATCACTTACCATTTCTTTGAGCCCTCTCTAGCAGGCATCAGACAGATTCAGGCACTTATCACTCCTGGTCATGTCCTTTTATTCAGGGAACATTATGGTGGTATTATGGACATGATCATAGACTTGGATACATCATAGAGGAGCATGATTCACACTTGCCTTCAGTTTTATGACCCTCCTCTCAGATTTTTCACTTTCCCAGACTTTCAGATGAGTCCTTTGTTGGAAGAGTTTTCCATGTTGTTGGGTGTCCCCATCAGAAGAGGAATCCCTTTCAACCCTGAGATGACTGTTCCTAGGAATGCAGATATAGCTAAGGCTCTGCACTTGGAAGACACCATCATTGATCAGCATATGACCACCAAGGCTGGAATCCCAGGCCTCCATTTGGACTTCTTGATCACTCAGGCCACCAGTCATGCTGCAGCAGGGAAATGGGAAATTGTTTGTGCTCTCCTGGCTCTTATTGTATATGGAATCGTCTTGTTTGCAGACGAGCCTAAGTTTGTAAGAAAGAATGTTATCCATATCTTCCTGCTGAAGAATCCATTTCCTACCTTGCTAGGGGAATTCTACTACTCAGTGCATCAGAGAAGTGAGAAACAGAGGGGAAGACTAGTCAGATGTTGTGCACCTCTCTTATACTGTTGGTTATTGAGTCACCTGCCAAAGACAGAAGCTTTCCTGAATCCTCATTAGTCAAGAAATTGGGCTAAGAGAATGATTGCTCTCACTTCAGAAGACATCAGGTGGTGTACTCAAAGCACCAATGGCAGGGACATGATTACAAGCTGTGGGCAGTATCCCAATGTACCTCTTATTGGAGTTAAGGGTTGCATCAACTACAATCCTTTGCTTTTCAAAAGGCAGCTAGGGTATGCCTTAGTATATCCACCAAGAGAGCAGGATTTAGCAGAGACCCTTTACTGTGATGTTCAGAATAATCATGCCATCATCCGACAAGACACCTGGGCTTGGGATAACATACAGACAAAAGGGACTGCTATTCTTGGCAAGTGCAACAACATAGCTTCAGCTCAGTACATTGATTGGTCTCGCATCAGAGGACAAATCACCCGCATGTCATTCACCCTGGAAGATGTGCCAGGGCCATCATCAGTAGAGCCCATAGCTACAGTGAGTTTGTAGGAATTTGATAAGCTGAAAGAGAGGAATAGCCAGCTCTCTGAAGCTCTGAAGAAGACCCTTTGGGAAAGGAATGATGGTCGTCTGGATATTGAGAGGTTAGAGAAGCTCCAGATTGAGTATATGACCAAGATAGAAAAGACATAGGACTTTATCAAAAAAGCCCGAGCAGGGGAGTTGGTATTGAAGAATGCTTGCAAAGAAGCTAAGATTCAGAAAGCCAAAGCTGAGCATTACCTAGAGGAGAGTCAGGCTAGATGGATCAGGATCACTGAATCTCGTTTGCAAGAAAATCAGAAGACACGGGCTAAGATTGAGCAGTTGGAATCTAATGAGAAGAAGAGTCAGGAAGCCTTGTTAGCAGCACATAAGGAAATCTCCGAGTTGAAACTCTGGGCGGGGTTGAAGAGATCAAAAGACCAAGACAAGTACCAGAAGTTTACAAGTGCCATTGCCACCAGGAACCTTCTTATCAGGACCATCATAGAGCATCCAGTTGGACCAGTGACTGATGCTCTCCTAAAGGAAGTCAAGGAGGATGACTTTGGGCTGGATGTTTGATTCCTTTGTACTTGTACTTTATTTTTTGTTGTACTTTATTTCTCATGATGATTTTGTTGTATTTCTTGACTTAATTGTATTTCGACCCACCATGGGGACGTGTTGTAATCATAAACTATGTATTTTGACCTTTTGTAATGTATGGTTTATGTATTACTTGGATTTTTTTATGGGCTTTGTTTCCCTTCAACATCTTCATTCCCCGAGGTCCGGAAGGTCAAAACCAAAGAACCAAACCGGATACCCTTGGAAGAAAAATAGACATACTGCATTGCATACTAACCTTATTCTTTGTTTTTTAGGTATTTTTGTTGTTGTTTTCTCACTTTGTTGTTGTTTTAGGAAACATTGCTCGTAGGAGGGTTATCCCCATCAACAGAGTTCATCGGTATCCAACCAGAAACAACCTTCCGAGCTTACAGATGGACCAAGTTCAACAAGATCTGACTGACGTGAGAACTCAGATGGCTAATGAGAGAACTGAGATGAGGGCTCAAATGAACCAGTTCATGGAAGTGATGACTGGGTTTGCTCAGAGACAAGAAAGATTAAGAGAGTTAGTCGAGCGGCAAACTCCAGAAGAGAATCATCCAGGCACAGGAGGTACTAGCAACAATGATCACGGGCAGCCACGAACAGATCCGCCAGAGTTTGGGCCTCACCTCAATCCTGAATCTAATGTTATCAGAAATATCCAAGGAAACACTTGAGGTCGTGCCTTGCAAGAGGACCCTCAAGAAGAACAGTTTACAGTAATTGGTGCTGGGGATGGAGCATATGATCGTCGTCTGGACGAAATAGCGGAGAAGCTGAGATCTTTGGAGTCCCAAAACTCTTTGGGATTTGATGTAATAGACATGGGTCTAGTTGAGGGAGTCAAGATTCCTCACAAATTCAAGCCACCTTGCTTTGAGAAATATAATGGTACCTCTTGTCCACATACTCACCTGCAGTCCTTTCTGGGGAGACTGAAAGCTCATACCATGGACGAAAAATTGTGGATGTTCTACTTCGAAGACAGTTTGACCGGGGCATCCCATGAATGGTATTCTCACTTGTCCAGAGCAACAGTCAGAAACTGGAAGGATTTGGCCGAAGCTTTCATACGCCAGTATCAATATAACTTGGACATGGCTCCCAACAGGACTCTCCTAATGGGTATGTCTCAGTCTTCAAGAGAAAGCTTCAGGGAATATGCCCAAAGGTGGAGACAGCTCGATGCTGCTGTCCAGCCTCCGATGTCGAAAAGATAAATGGCCGACATGTTTATGAACACGTTGCAAGGAACTTACATTGACAGACTTGCTGCTTTCTCTTCCACTAGCTTTGCTGATGTAGTTATAGATGGTGAGAGAATTGAGAGTCTTTTGAAGATGGGCAAAATTTCAAACAACGGTGCTAGTTCCAGCAATGCCAGGAAACCCTTCTCGGGACCTCGAAGGACAGGTGAGACCAACTCAGTACACATGGGCAGAGGTATGCCTCAATACATGCCAAGATCAGTAACTGCTGTCACCATTCCAGCTCCAGCACCTCAACAACAGTATCCTCCACAGCCACAACACTTCCCACAACAACAACAATTTCCTCCGCAACAGAGATCTTACAACAATAACAATCAGCAACAACGTCCGTTTCAATAAAGGACTTCACAAATCAACAAGGTTATCGATCCCATTCCGATGCCCTATGCTGCCTTACTTCCACAATTATTAAAGCTCAACCTGATCGAATTGAGGACTCTGGCCCCACCAGATCCCTAGAATCTCCCAAGAAACTATGATATCAACGCCAGGTGTGCCTTCCACTCCAATGCACCTGGCCATACAATAGAGAAGTGCAGAGCCTTACACATGAAGGTTCAAGATTTGATTAATTCTAAGGTAGTCAACTTTGCACCCCCTCCAAATGTTACCAAGAATCCTATGCCTAGCCATGGTGGGCCTAGAATAAATGCCATTGAGGAGGATCAACCAGTGAACCCCAAATTGATGGTGTTGCATGTATTAAAACACCTCTGGCCGAGGTTAAAGCCCAGCTTTTGAAATACCAAGTGTTCCCGGGTTGTGAGGCCCATTGCGAAGCTTGCAAGATTTCTATCAACGGTTGTGCAATTTTGAAGACTGGTATCAACAATCTTATCAAAGAAGGCATTTTACAGATCACTTCAACAGTTCTAGCTCCTAAAATATCAACAACCATTCCTCCTACAACACCAACACACATCATTCCATCAGATGTAACAGATATCACTCCTACAACTTCAACAACAATCATTCTAACAGATTCTTCTACAATATCAACAATCATCCCTTCTTCAACTTCAACGGACATCAGTTCAACACATCCTTCTACAACAACAACAACCATCAATGAAGACATTTCCACAGTTACCATTTACTATGATCCGACAACAATCCACGTTCCAGATTCTTTCAACAACTCACATCAACATCTCCACCAACATCAGCAACCTTCATCACCAGCACCATCTCCAGTCAGACCTCTTGTCACAATTTATTATGAACCTCAGACTGTCTCAACTCCTTCTTCCGTAGCAATCAGTCCGGTTACTATCACGGTACCAGGACCAGATCCATATGACAGCAGCAGTGCCGTGCCTTGGCACTATGGCTCAGATTTATATTGCGACAGAAAGAAAGTCACTCTTGACACTTCTACACCACAGATTGATAATGTGGGGGGAGGCGGAGGCTTCACTTGAAGCAGACATCTCTTTGCCTCACAATTCCCAATAACTAATGCTGAAGTAGAAGCTGCTGCCAAGGCTAAGGGCAAGAGTGTGGTGCCTGAAGAACCTATTTCCAAGGAAGCTCGGAAGACATCCTTTAACCAGGATGTAGACGAGTTCATGAGAATAATCAAGAAGAGTGACTATAAGGTTATTGACCAGCTCCATCAGACACCCTCCAAAATCTCTATTCTATCATTGCTAATGTGTTCCGAAGCTCACAGGAATGCACTTCTCAAAGTCCTCCACGCAGCTTACGTGCCAGAAGAGATTACAGTTAATCAGCTAGAAACAGTGGTTTCTAATTTCAATACTAGTCATGGACTAGGGTTCACTGATGCTGATCTAACTACGAAGGGCCGTAACCATAATAAGGCTTTACATATCACCTTGGAGTGTAAAGGTGCTGTTCTTTCTCACGTCTTGGTTGACACTGGGTCCTCATTCAATGTTCTTCCGAAGAAAGCCTTGGTCAAGATCGAATATGATGGTCTTGCACTGCATCCAAGTAACCTGGTTGTGAGACCCTTTGACGGTTCTAAAAGATCGGTTCTTGGGGAAATTGAGCTGCCTGTGGTGATTGGCCCACAGATCTTCAAAATTATCTTCTACGTGATGGACATTCATCCTGCCTATAGTTGTTTATTGGGTCGGCCATGGATTCATGTCGCTGGCGCCGTAACGTCGACCCTTCACTAGAAGTTAAAATACGAATGGGAAGGCCAAGTCATCACAATCTGTGGGGAGGATGATATCTTCGTTAGTCATCTAGCTACTTACAAGTATATTAAGATGGACAGAGAGATCCATGAGACAATGAGCCTAGGGTTTGAGGCCCTCAATGTCAATGAAGCAACAACTGAAGTGTCTGGTACTTCGATCTCTTCTTATAAGCAAGCTCAGGAGGTTTTTGAAGAAGGGAATGCCCAGGGCTGGGGCAAGCTGCTGCAAGTTCAGATCTTGGAAGATAAGTTCGGGTTGGGTTACAAACCATCCCGACAGGTCCAAGAGGAGGTTGCTAAAGCTCCCAAGTTTATCAGTGGGGGTATGCTGACCCTAGATGCAATCAACAATGTGGAAAACGAGGCTGAAAGTGACTTCAACCTGGAAGGCTGGATTCGTCCAAGGGTCCCAGGCCAGCAAGTCCTCAACTGGTTTTCCCAGGAAATTATAAGGATTACTTCTGCAGAGTAATTATTATTTCCTATTTAAGCATGCATCAAGTCCTGCATCTTGCCCAAGGTATCAGGACTCATTTTGTAATAGGGTCATATTTGTATTTTGTTCAAATGAATGATTAATGAACAATGGACATCTTTTGCAAACGATCATTTTTTCGCTCACTGTCTTTCATTTTTGTTATTTTTGCACAAAACAATAAATGGCAATATTTTTCTCAAATAAGTAACTTCATTCACTTTTTCCTAAACAAGATAAAATCAATCACTAAAATGAACAAATCTCAACCCTTGCAAAGATAATCCTCCAGATTGCACCGACAACGACACTACTATGACCTCGTATGACTTCGACAATCCGATTAATCAAGCAAATGAAGGGGTTGATGAAGACTATGATTTTCCTGAAGAGTTGGCCAGGTTGTTGAGACAAGAGGAAAAGGTGATTGCTCATCATCAGGAGGAGGTTGAAACCGTCAATCTTGGTACCAAGGAAGATGTGAAAGATGTGAAGATCGGGGCCAGTCTGCAAGCTCCAATGAAAGAACAATCATCAGTATGCTTCGAGAATATGTCGACGTCTTTGCTTGGTCTTATCAAGATATGCCAGGTCTGGATACAGACATCGTCATGCACAGGTTGCCATTGAAAGAAGATTTCCCGCCAGTTAAACAGAAATTACGCCGTACTCGCCCAGATATGGCCATGAAAATCAAAGAAGAAGTACAAAAGCAGTGGGATGCCGGTTTTCTTGCTGTAACTAGTTACCCGCCATGGGTTGCTAACATTGTACCCGTACCTAAGAAGGATGGCAAGGTGCGTATGTGTGTCGATTACCGGGATTTGAACAGAGCAAGCCCGAAAGATGATTTTCCATTACCTCACATTGATATATTGGTGGATAACATAGCTCAATTCTCGGTATTTTCTTTCATGGACAGATTTTTGGGATATAATTAGATTAAGATGTCACCTGAAGACATGGAGAAGACAACTTTCATCACACCCTGGGGCACATTCTGCTACAAAGTAATGTCGTTTGGTCTGAAGAACGCTGGTGCAACATATCAACGGGCTATGGTAACATTATTCCACGATATGATCCATAAAGAAATCGAGTGCTATGTGGATGATATGATTGCCAAGTCCCTCACAGAGGAAGTGCATTTGGTAAATCTGTTGAAGCTATTCAAGCATCTGAGAAAGTATCAGTTAAGGTTGAACCCCAACAAATGGACATTCGGGGTACGTTCCGGTAAGCTGCTGGGTTTTATTGTAAGTGGAAAAGGAATTGAGGTTGATCCCGACAAAGTGAAAGTCATTCAGGAGATGCCTACACCTAAGAATGAGAAAGAAGTTCGAGGGTTCCTAGGTAGATTGAACTACATCTCAAGGTTCATATCTCATCTCACTGCAACCTGCGAACCCTTGTTCAAGTTGTTAAGAAAAGAGCAAACAATCAGGTGGAACGATGATTGTCAGAGAGCTTTTGACAAGATCAAAGAATATCTGCAAGAACCTCTAATTCTCATGCCTCCAATTGAAGGAAGACCTCTAATCATGTATCTGACAGTATTAGAAGAGTCGATGGGGTGTGTGTTGGGCCCGCATGACGAGTCTGGTCGAAAAGAGTATGCAATATACTACCTAAGCAAAAAGTTTACCGACTGTGAACAATGTTATTCACTTTTCGAGAAAACTTGATGTGCTTTAGCGTGGGCTGCTCGCCGACTAAGACAATATATGTTGACTCATACTACCTTATTGATCTCAAAGATGGATCCAGTCAAGTACATATTTGAGAAGCCAACACTTACCTGAAGGGTTGCTAGGTGGCAAATGATTTTAACAGAATATGACATTCAGTACACCTCTAAAAAGGCCATCAAAGGCAGTGTATTGTCTGACTATCTGGCTGAGCAACCCATTGATGATTACCAGCCTATGAGATTTGACTTCCTTGACGAAGACATCATGTTCTTAAAAGCAAAAGATTTTGAAGAGCCAGTTCATACTGAAGGGCCTGACCCAGAAGAAACATGGACTATGATGTTTGACGGGGAAATTAATTGAAACGGCCGTGGAGTTGGTGCAGTACTTATCACACCCAAGGGAGTCCATATTCCTTTCTTAGCAAAACGCACCTTTTCTTGCACTAACAACGAAGCAGAATACGAAGCTTGTATCATGGGTTTTGAGGAAGCCATTGACCTCAGGATCAAAACCTTGAATGTGTTCGGAGATTCAACTTTGGTAATCAACCAGACCAATGGCAAGTGGTACACTCATCAGGAGCATCTGATTCCCTAACGTGACTATACGAGGATATTGTTGACCTTCTTCACAACAGTTAATCTTGAATACATCCCTCGAGATGAGAATACGTTTGTAGACGCTTTGGCTACCATTTAATCCATGATCAAAGTACAGACTGCTAATTATGTGCCTCGGATTTTGGTAACCAGACTGGACAGACCGACATATGATTCTTTGTGGACATTGTCACCGATAACAAGCCTTGGTACCATGATATCAAATGCTTCTTGGAGAATCAGACATACCCACCTGGGGCATCATCGAATGATAAGAAGACATTAAGAAGGATGGCCGGCAGTTTCTTCCTCAATACTGATGGTTCTTTGTATAAGCGAATCTTCGACATGGTCTTGCTCAGATGTGTCGACAAGAAGGAAGAAGACCTACTGATGCACGAAGTGCATGAAGGTTTTTTCGGTACCCATGCCGGAGGACATGCGATGGAAAAGAAACTATTAAGATCGGGTTACTATTGGATCACAATGGATACAAACTGTTGTGCTTATGCCAGAAAATGCCACAAATGCCAGATCTACGCAGATAAAGTGAATGTACCTCTGAATCCTTTGAATGTAATGTCTTCACCTTGGCCCTTCGCCATGTGGGGCATTGATATGATTGGAAATATTGAACCGACTGCTTCAAATGGTCACAAATTCATCCTGGTAGCCATTGATTACTTCACCAAATGGGTCGAAGCAGCTTCATATGCAAATGTTACCAGGCAAGTGGTAGCTCGATTTCTGAAAAGGGATATCATCTGTTGATATGGAGTTCTCGAGCGAATCATTACTGATAATGGTTCCAATTTGAACAACAAGATGATGGCATAACTTTGCCGGGATTTCAAGATTCGACATCACAATTCTTCTCCTTACAGGCCAAAGATGAACGACGCTGTTGAGGCTGCTAACAAGAATATCAATAAGATTGTGCAGAAGATGGTAGTCACCTACAAAGACTGGCACGGAATGCTACCATTTGCCTTGCATGGGTACCGAACCTCTATCAAAACATCTATTGGGGAAACACCTTATCAGCTTGTGTATGGTATGAAATTTGTCCTACATGTTGAAGTTGAATTACCCTCCTTACGGGTAATGATGGATGTGAAACTGGACGAAGCAGAATGGGTCTGGTCTCGGTACAATCAACTGAACCTGATTGAAGAGAAAATATTAGCTGCCATTTGTCATGGGCAATTGTATCAGAAGCGAATGAAGAAAACCTTCAATCAGAAAGTCAGACCTCGGGAATACCAAATGGGAGAGCTTGTTCTGAAAAGACTTCTTCCTACTTATACAGACCACAAGGGCAAATGGACACCAAACTACGAGGGCCCATTCATAGTAAAGAAAGTTTTCTCTGGTGGAGCGCTGATGCTCACTACTATGGATGGAGAGGAATTCCTATCTCCTATGAATTCAGATGCAATTAAAAAATACTTCGCATAAAATGACCCGCTGGACACAAAAACAAAATGTAAGTCCATACAAAAATAGGGCATCCCGGCGAGTCAAAAACAGAATAAAAGACTCGGGCAAAAATAAGGGAAAAACTAAAAAAAATGTACACCTGCTGAGTTGAAAAGCCACATCGGACAGCTCAGGAAAAAATGGGTATCCCGGTGGATTGAAAACCCGAAAGGGCGATCCACGCAAAATCAGGGAATAAGCGAACAACTGCATTATGAATTCGTCTGTATCACTCACAACATGGCATGCTTCGAAAGGATAAAGCGTCAGTCAGAACCAACCTTCTTCAGAGAGCAAGATAAGAAGAACGCCAAGGTCATACGGGTCATAACAAAGGAGGCTCACCGAAGAGTCAACTTCAAACATTGCCAACACTCTTATTTTCTCAATTTACATCAATCTCATTCTTTCAGGGGATTCGCTTCTTTGACTGTACTTGCCTATTCAGGGCACACACATCAATAAAATCAGAATATTCAGTCACACCTTGTTTCTTTGTTTTTACCTCCTGTTTTTGTTTGCAAAATGTCCAGAATTCGTAATACAACATTTGCATGAAAGCATATAGGCCATTTCTTTTTAAATGCTTGTAGGAAATATGATTTCTTAAGCAAATCTAACTCCTATGACGAAATCCGGTGGAGGATATCTTGGGACACTTGTGCGTTTCCTTTGTTTTAACAGGTTGCAGGTACTCAAGGAAGACAATCTTTCACAGGATGGGGCATATCAGTCATTTTCCCCAGCCAAGCCAGCAATCACATCACCAGCAGGACTCTTTGACAAGAAGTATTTACTCGCGAAATTTTTATCCCACCAGAGGATCCCTCGAGGAATTCATCAATCCCCAAGCAGGATCTCCCGAGCGATGCCTGACGGCTTTTCCCCAACAAAGTAGTCAGGAACTTTCTATTCCCCGTCAGAGCTGCCATTTTCTCCCCAGTAGAGCAATTCCTGAAATACTGCCCCAACAGAGCTGCTAAAACTTCCTCATCCCCAGTGGAGTTCTCCCTCCGGACAGATAAACCAGAGATCTCTCTCCCCACAGGATCCGGATCTCGGATCGGTTGTCTCATTTGCATAATCGTAGCATTCACATCATTTTTCCCCAAACTAAGCGTAGCATTCCATCTAATACAGAGCATTAAGGAAAAAATCAAACATTTGCATGATCATAAGCCATGTTCGAGCCCATCACCTGCAAATATCAATATCACTTCATCAACAATATATAAAACTCATATCCCCTGCAGATAAAAGACAAGACATCCCCTTTGCACTCTCAAGTACAAATGCTTGTTCATATTTATACATGTTCTTTTCGACACTCGTCCGTGTCATCTTTCCCAGGGAAGTCGCCATAATCCCTTTGGTATTCGTCCGTATCTTACTTATACAGAATTCTCAAACACTTGTTCATAACTTGTACATATTCTTTTTTGACACTCGCCCGTGTCATGCTTCCCCAGCAAGTCAAACACTCGTCTGTGTCCCTTGCTCAATCCCTTTTTGACACTCATCCGTGTCTTGCACATACTTCACCAATAGATCAATACTTGTACATACTTATATAGAAGTCTTTGATACTCGTCCGTATCTTGTATATATCACCTCCTCAGCAAATCAACACTCGTTCGTGTTCTTTGCTCAGTTGATTTACTCGTCTGTATCATCATTTTTCAAGCACGTGGTTTATTTACTTTCTAGCCTGATGGCCGTCCCCATCAGTGCTTTTCTCACTTCTTCAAATCCCCAGAGAGTCTTATTTCTTTACCTGATGGTCGTCCCCGTCTTGGTCTTTTCTCTTTTTGATGATCGTCCTTCATCACTTTACCCGATGGCCGTCCCCGTCGCGGTTTCTTTATTCCCCAACATGATGGTCGTCCCTGTCATTGCTTTACTTACCGTTTTACCCCCAGCAGTCGTCCTCTGCTCGATGGTCGTCCTCCATCGATTTCACTTAATAAACATATTATACTATCTTTTACAATTTATATCCCTTTTCTTCTTCTCCCCAGTGAGTGCAAATTTCGGACTGTCTTTGGTATTCAACCACAAGTTATCTTGTTTGTCTGTTAAGCCAGGCGCTTACATCCTGCACAGCTAACTCATGCTTGAATAGGGGCAGATGTAAACACCCCAAATTTGCCCTCACGTTTTCTCACACCATGGCTTGTGATCTTTCATTTTTTTTTTTGCATTAGCAAAAGCATATCATATCCCACTGCATAGTTCATTTCATCTGCATCTAGGGTTTGTGATCTGAGCAATCCAAGAAGTGATCTGAGCCATCCCAATGGTCTTGAAGCTTGCCAAGAGGGTCCATGTATGTTCCATGATCATAATATGCTCCCCAAAGTTCATAAATGTCAAGGGATCATAAAGCATGGAAAAGGCATAGAGGCTGTCACTCCCACTAAATGAAGCAGGGTCAAATAGGGTACAGACGCGAACGGTCGGCGAAAGGAGGATGTGAGAACACACAGCCGTGAACTCACTGGAGAATGAATAGAGTCTCCAGCTAGGCATTTTCATCCCGGAGGAAAGGCAATGCTGCATAGGCCTAGAAAGATATGGATAAGACGGTTGCGAACCAGAGAGGCTGAGAAAGGGGGTTGGTTACAACCTGGGAAGGTATTAGCACCCAGATTGTCCGCCGTACTCGACGGGATCCACGCTTAAAAGATTTGTGTTTTAAAAGGGGTAGTGTCTGTGCAATCTGTGTATAAAGAGCTGGAAAAGGATGTTCAGGTGTCAGTGTATATGAAGTGAAGTGTATAAGAGAAATGTCAGTGTATGGAAAAGAATGAAATGCTCATGATAATGAGGCTAAGAGAAAGATGGTGGAAGGAGGGGGAATATACAGAGACTTTTGTTCGATAACTGTTAAGTTATGCCTACGTATCCTCTCGTGCAATGAGGAAGTCAGAACACCGTAGTTCGACCCAAAGAGACTGAAAGATGAATTGACTTGTGAACTGCTTACTTGCCTATGCTCAAGTGTATGATCTGTCTGGCACAGATGCAAACTGTCTTGCATGAGACGGAAGAAGCAAGTTCTCGTTTATGAGTGAATGAGATGAGAAAAGAATCCCGGAGGAGACGATTATTGTTTTTGAGTTTTCAGTCTTTTATTGCCTTTTTTGAAGTTTTTCATAAGTTAATGAGCTTAAGCCTAAACCAATGGGTTTAGTAAACTCATCACATCTTCCCTCTGATTAGGGGTAATGAGAATACCTTAAGTGTGAAGTCAGCTTCTCACACTTAATCACTTTTGATGTAGGATTAAGATCATTAACCTACTTGTGATTATTTAGATGTTTTTGTGGTTTTTGTTTAGTGTTAAGTAATGAGGTTAAGCCATAATCAAGGATTAAACAGACTCATTACACCATCCTAATAGAAGGATAATAGATGAGAATGTTTAAGCTGAGGAAAGCTCCTCAACTTAATCCATGATTAGGGATTAAACTCATGACAAAACAAACCTTTGATTAAGTGGATTTTAGTTAATGGTAGGGTGATGAAGTGATTTTTAGGGTTTGTAAGACAACTTGAGGGGGACTTGTCCATTAACACTAGGGTTAGTCCTTCTTAACCAATTAAGGAAGAATTAGAACCCTAATGCAAGGCCCAAGTTACAAGTGTGATGTCTTGATGATTATTAAGTGAATTGATTAAGAGATTTAAACACATTAAGGGTTTAACACTTAGGATTAAAGTTATACACTCCATCCTAATAGAAGGATGCATGCATAAGCTTAATCTTAAAGCCTTAAAGCCTTTAGGGTTTAGTCCCTGATTATGAGATGAGAAAGAGAAGACTCAATGAGACACAAAGGTAAAACTAAGTGGGGGACTAATCAAAACCCTAATCATGGTCATGCTTGGTTGTTCCTAAGGTTTGTGAGGTTTAACAAGAGGAGATCTTCAATGGAACCACCAGGAAGCAGATGAAAGGATCAGAAGAAGCAAAGTAACTTGCTTCATTCAAGAAGTCAAGTCACTTGAGGAAAGAAAGTAGGATGAAGAAGAATGAGCAAGCTCAATCTCAAACACAAACATAAATGCAGCAAGGATGCATGAAAAGAGATGAAGAGAAATTATGAGAAGTGAAGGCAAATTCACTTCTCAATGTCACTTACCACCTGAAAGGTTAGAAAAGAAATGCAATGCAATGCAAAATATGATGAAATGACATGATGAGAAACAAAACCAGAAGCATTTACATGATGCTAATGATGCTATGAGATGCTACAAACATGAGGCAGCACATGGAAATGATCATACAAGCTCATGAATGCAAATGAAGCAAGTTAAGAACCATGAACATACATGAAAAGTTATGAAGTGCACATGGCATGCAACATGGCAAATACATGATGCAGTGATCAAACATGATTTCAATATGTCTTATGATGTCAAATGAATCAAATGGATGCTTGAAATGTCATGGCAAGTCATGTTATGCAAGAGAATGCAAGATGGATGCATATGGGAACCCAAATTAGGGTTTATGAACAATACATCAAACAAAAACCAAAATCAGAAGCAAACAACATTATAAAAAATTGAAAATGCATTCAAAGGACCCCTAATCCTATACTAAACCACTTCCCAAAGGAGAAGTTTCAACTCCTAACCAAGTTCAAGTTATGATTTTCTTAAGATTTCTAGGGTTTTAGGGTTCCTTAACAAGAAAATTACCAAACAAATGGAAAATGAAAGATCAAATCATGGCCATTTAAACTCACAAACTACATGCTAAACACAATGCAATGCAAAAAGAATCAAGGTCCAACTCTTCATGGATAGGCAGAAATGATTTTTGGAACTTTGGATCAAAATAATGCATCAAAATGATTTTAATTCAATGAAAAATTCTCAAAATGCATCAAGATCAAAAAATAAATTTGGTTTGAAGGTTGGACAATGTTTCTAAATGTCTTAAAACATTTCATGAATTTTTTGGTGATTTTTAAATACCTAAAAGTATTTTTAATAAATTAATTTTCATTAATCAATTAAAAATAAACTCTTAAATATTTAAAAATACTTTTTTAATGTAAAAAAAAGAAAATAAAAATATTTTTGTGTTTTAAAAATTAATGAAACTCTTGACAAAAAGTTTCATAATTTTTAAAGCAATTTTGCTATTTTAAATAAATTGTATAAAACAAATGAGAAAAATTGAAAAGAAAATTAAATAAATGAGAAGTCAACTGAATGGAGGGCTGGGATGGATCCTGGGAGAAGGGGGATTGACTGCGCGCGCAGATCAAAGGCCCATATTCAAACTTGGTTTAAACAGGATTATGATTTAATTAATTATGGTTTAGGGTTTAATGATGAATCTCAGCCACACACACGCGCGACAAGTCAACTTTTTCAACGCATCTAACGCTCCAGATTCAAATGCTCATTAATAACCTGATTAAACCCTAATGATTTTCAGGTGGCCGGAGAAGACCTCCGGTCGTCTTCTCCGGTGGGAACCCCACCTGAAAATCCCTAAAATCCTCAAAACACAACTAAAATGAAATCCAAGAACACTGGAATGATCCCCATAACCCACTGAATCAAAACCCCATCACAAACATCATTTATATTCCCTCAAACTCACGAATCGAAACAAAACATTTTTTAGGTCAGGGAGTTTCAGAACACAATTAAACTCTTATTTCTTCACCATTTTCAAAACTAAAGACATCAGAACAATCAGTGAATCATGAAGAACAACTTAAGAACTTAAAAAATGATTTCTGGAAAAAATGTTCTTGAGCTACCTGAGTTTTGAAGCTTTCACTCTTGCAACTTTCTGTCCCCTTCCTTTGATGAAAACCAACCCTTGTGACCCCTTGATGATGTTTGGATGCTTAAACGAAGTTTATGTTGGCTGGTTAAGGAGTTTGAATAGCTTCTGCTCAGGCTCAGGTGAAAATGGTGTTTGTGATTCAGGCTGTTTTAGGCAAAGGTGAAGGGTTCTTTATGACCAGGATGATGAATGGAGAAGGTTTATGAAGTTTGTTCAGGTGTTTGTGAGCTGTGGAATGAGATTCGAAAGTTCTGGCTTTGGGGGTGAAAAATGGGGAAGCTCAGTTCTTGCTTGGTTCAGGCTTATGTCTTGCTGGTTTTGGCTCAGTGAAGCAAGGTGAGTTGATTAGTGGAATTGTTTTTTGTGTTTGTGAGCTGTGTAGAGAGATTCGAAGAGAAATGCTTGAGGGAGTGAGTTTGTGAATGTGATGTTCTTGTGTGTTTCAGCCTGGCTTGATAAGTGAAATGGCTAGCATTTGATTCACATAAAAAACTCCCATTGGTCAGATGATGTGACTTGGCCTTTATTGATTGGTAAGGTGCCTTTTGCAAAATGTCAACTTTGGTGTAAGGAAAGCATGGGTTGAGCCCTAGGCTAGTACAAGTGTGTGGGCTGGCGCAGCATGGTGTGTGAGGGATGCTAGAATGGTTCAGCAGCCAAGGCAACAAGTGGGTGAGGTGTGATGATGTTTTTTTTTTTTGCAAGTTGTTCACTTTTGGTTCATATGAAACTTTCTTGTCCCACAAGCCATAAAACATGAGGAAATCTTGGTCCAATCTGAACTTTAGGACTCACATGATGCTTGTGTGATGGTTAGACATGAATTAGAAGTTACAAATGCCTTGGTACAAAGTTTTTGCAAGTTTCTCATTTGAGGCATATCTTGAAAACTAGTGATTTTTGCCAACTTTGACACATCATAACTTTTGATCCAAAATGAATTAGATCATGTTCTTGTACTTTTTGAAAAGGGAAAGATCTAATCTACAACTTTCATGACCAAAGTTTTTCCATTTGAAGCATTTTTGGATCAAAAAGCAAGGGTTGAAAAAGTGGCATAAAATGACATTTCATGAAAAGTCAACCATGCCCTAAAAAGTCAACTTTGCTAAAACTTGTAATTCTTGAATTTTGTGAACTTCAAACCTCTTCCATGATCAAATAAAGATCATATACACTCAAAATGATGAAGATCACCCCTTGGTTGGGTCATTGGGGGCCTCAGATGCCCTGATTTTGCACTGCCTTGTCCAGAAAGTCAACCTTTGATCAGATGACTTCCCCATGGAATTTCTTCATGAAAATTGATATGCATACTCCCTATACCATATGGAGACCAATGGAAACAAGAATGACCAAAAAAATTGGAGTTATGGCCTCTGAAACCAAAACCCTAATTTTAGGTCAACTGTGCAGTTAAACCTGGCTCTGCCTCCCTACCAATCCCAGTTCTTGTGATTCCTTGGCATTTTTTACTTTGAGGGGGTGTAATATGATATAAGAACACACATGGATCCCTTTGAAGTGATTGATGGCCTTTGGAGTGGCTCAGAAAGCTCCTGGATTGCTCAGATCACAAACCCTAGGTGCAGATGACTTTGAATCTATGCAGTGAATCAAAAATGTAATATGAGATGGTATGCTTGTGTTTATGCATATGGAATGATCACAAGCCATGGTGTGAATGGGTGAGGGCAAATTTGGGGTGTTTACAGCTGCCCCTATTCAAACATGAGTTAGTTGTGCAGGATGTAAGCAACGGCTTAACAGGCAAACAAGATAACTTGTGGTTGAATACCAAAGACAGTCCAAAATTTGCACTCACAGAATGAAGAAGAAAAGGGATATAGATTGTAAAAGAAAATAAAGTATATTGTAAAGTGTGGGCGACGGAGGACGACCGTCGAGCAGAGGACGACTGCCGGGTAAAGAGCAATGACGGGGACGGCCGACATGCTGGGGATAAAAGGTAAAGCCAAGACGAGTACGGCCAACTAGCTGGGAAAATAAGATATCACGATGGGGACGGCCATCAAGTAAAGCTACAAGATTCTCTGGGGATCGCATGAAACATGACGGGGACGGCCACCAAGTTCATAAAGTAAAGTAACCGACGATGGGGACGGCCATCGGGCTAAAAAGAAAAGGGACCACGACGGGGACGGCCGTCGGGTTAAAGAATAAATGAAATAAACAGATGATGAGGTACGGTCATCAAAGGTGAAGGACGATCACCTAGCAGGGGACGGCTGCTCTGTCGGGTTAAGATGAGGGACGGTCATCTAGGGTGGAGGACGACCACCTGGCAGGGTACGGCTGCCGAAGATATCGCGACATAGGACGACTGCCGGATAAAAGGTCAATGATGGGGACGGCCATCGGATGAGCATGATGGGGGACGACCATCAAGAGGTGGAGGACGACCACCTAGCAGGGGACGGCTGCTCTCAAGGTTTATCATGACATAGGACGAATGCCAGATAACCAAAATCAACAATGGGGACGACCATTGGATAAAGTGATGAAGGACGATCATCAAAAGGTGGAGGACGACCACCTAGCAGGGGACGGCTGCCAAAAATCAACGATGGGGACGGCCATCGGATGAGCATGATGGAGGACGACCATCAAGAGGTGGAGGACGACCACCTAGCAGGGTACGGCTGCTCTCAGGGTTTATCATGACACAGGACGAGTGTCAGATAAGGAGGAAAACTGCTTTGCTGGGGAATAGTAAACACGGACGAGTGTTTACATCCAAGAAATAAAAGGTATAAGTGTTTAGAGGTTTGTGTATAGATTAAAGATGCGGACGAGCATCCTTAAGACTACGATACGGACGAGTATCGGGTAGAAACAAATACTGACACGTGTTCAGAGATGATGATACGGACGAGTATCAACGGGTTAACAAAGAACACGGACGAGTGTTGAATCTGAGGGGACTTTTCTGGGGAATAGTAGACACAGACGAGTATCTATATTCAAGAAGACATAAGTGTTTGACACGGTGTATGGATTAAAGATGCGGACGAGCATCCTTAAGACTATGATACGGACGAGTATCATGTAGAAACAAACGCTTGACACATGTTCTGAGATGATGATACGGACGAGTACCAACTGGTTAACAAAGAACACGGGCGAGTGTTGAATCTGCGGGAATATAAATGGTGTATACAAGATACAGACGAGTATCTGTATAAGTGTAACATGAGTAGTGAGCATGAGTATTTAACTGCTGGGGAGAGTGACACGGACGAGTGTCAAGAGGGGAGAGTGTAGTATAAACAAGTATCTGATATATAAAGTATAGATGACTGTGCTGGGGATATGACACGGACGAGTGTCAAAGGATTGTATATGTAAGTATATGTGAGTGCAAAGGGGATGTCTTTGGCTTTCTGCTGGGGAAATGACACGGACGGGTGTCAGGAAGTATATACTGGTGTTTGTGAATGTGAGGCAACTGCTTTGCTGGGGACTCTGGTGGGGATTTAGGGAAAGTATTCTGTATATTGACGGATTGTCAATATTCACAAGTGTTGATTCAAAACATGGCTCATGAATATGCTTCATGTTTGATTTCTGCCGTAATGCTCCGTATTAGACGGAATGCTACGCTTTGCGGGTGAATATGATGCGAATGCCATGATTATGCAAAGATACCAATCCGGGATTCGGATCCCGTTGCCACGAAGATCTCTGACTGATCTGTTTGAAGCGGACATCCCAGCTGGGGATGAGATCATTGGCAGATCTGATGAGGCGTGTCTGCTTGGGGGGATAGGTCACTGATAGACCCATCCTAGTAAATTGGAGGACCCAGCTGGGGTTTGTAGAAGCTTTCTTTACTCTGTTGTGACTCCTTCATGTGTTGCTCTTCCGGTTAGAGGCTGAAACTCTGTGGGGAGATGGTTCCCTGGCTTTTGTATTTGGCCGAGGAAGGATGATTGGCAACTCGGCTGGGGAGAGAGAGAAAATCACTGGAAGATCTCCCTAGAAATTCTGTTGAGGTAACTTCTTGACCCAGCCGGGGATATGGGTACCTTCTGTGATGCCTGGCAACTCTGATGGGGAGAGGTAGCAAGTGGCAACTCGGCTAGGGAGAAGGTACTTCGGGTGCTGAGTGTCGATTTGTCAGCTTGCTAGGATGAAGCTTGCATGCCCCAAGTTGCATTCTGGATACCTGCAATCCTGCAAAGATATAGAAACGCACAAATGATCCTGAGGTATCCCTTACTGGATTCCGTCATAGGAGTTTAGATACTTTTGAGAGTAAGTATATTCTCTGCAAGCATGCATTTTTACTTTTTTTTTTTTTGAAGAAAAACATTCGTACTTATGCAATCAGTTTTTTAGAGACATCAGACATTCTTTGCAAATAAAACGTACGGGACGGAACATGACTGAAAAATCTGATTTTATTAATTTATGCGCCCTGAATTGGCGAAATACAGTCAAAGAAACAAATCTCCTAAAATGAAGAGATTGTTACAAATTGAGAAACAAAGTGCTGGTGATGTTGACGACGCTTTCAAAGGAGCTTCCTCTTTCGCTATGACTCGTATGACTTTTGACATTCTTCTCGTCTTGCTTTCTGGAGAAGGTTTATTCTGATTGAAGCTTGACCCTTTGGAGGCTTACCAAGTTGCGGGTAATACAGACGAATTCAGAATGCAGTTGTTCGCTTATTCCCTTATTTTGCATGGATCGCCCTTTCGGGTTTTCAATCCATCGGGATACCCATTTTTGCCTGAGTTGTCCAATGCGGCTTTTCAACTCAGCGGGTGTACACATTTTTTTGTTTATTTTCCCTTATTTTTGCCCGAGTCTTTTATTCTGTTTTTGACTCGCCGGGATGCCCTATTTTTTCCTGGACTTACATTCTGTTTTTATGTCCAGCGGGTCATTTTTATGCGAAGTATTTTTTAACTGCATCTGAATTCACAGGGGACGGGAAATCTTCACCATCCATGGTGCTGAGCATCAGTGCTCCACCAGAGAAAACTTTCTTTACCACGAATGGTCCTTCATAGTTTGGGGTCCACTTGCCCCTGTGGTCTGTATGAGGAGGGAGAATTCTCTTCAACACAAGGTCTCCTATTTGGTACTCTCGGTGCCTGACTTTCTGATCGAAGGCTTTCTTCATTCTTTTCTGGTATAGCTGGCCATGACAAATCGCAGCCAATCTTTTCTCTTCAATCAGACTCAGTTGTTCGTATCGGGATCGGACCCATTCTGCTTCGTTCAGCTTAACATCCATCAATACCCGTAGAGAGGGTAATTCAACTTCAACAGGTAAGACTGCTTCCATACCATACACAAGCTGATACGGTGTTGCTCCAGTGGATGTTCTGATTGACGTGCGATACCCATGTAAGGCAAACGGTAGCATTTCATGCCAGTCTTTGTATGTGACTACCATCTTCTGCACAATCTTCTTGATATTCTTGTTTGCCGCCTCAACAGCGCCATTCATCTTTGGCCTGTAAGGAGAAGAATTGTGGTGTTGGATTTTGAAGTCCCGGCATAACTCAGCCATCATCTTGTTGTTTAAGTTGGAACCATTATCATTAATGATTCGCTCGGGAACTCCATATCGACAGATGATATCTCTCTTCAGAAATCTGGCTACCACTTGTCTTGTAACGTTTGCATATGAGGCTGCTTCAACCCACTTGGTGAAATAATCAATGGCGACCAAGATGAATCTATGGCCATTTGAAGCAGTTGGCTCAATCTTGCCGATCATATCAATGCCCCACATGGCAAAGGGCCATGGTGAAGACATTATGTTCAAAGGATTGGGAGGCACATGCACCTTATCTGCATAGATCTGGCATTTGTGACACTTTCTGGCATAAGCACAACAGTCTGCATCCATTGTGATCCAGTAATAACCTGATCTTAACAACTTTTTAGCCATGGCATGCCCTCCTGCATGGGTGCCAAAAGATCCTTCGTGCACCTCGTGCATCAACAAGTCTGCTTCTGTCTTATCAACACATCTGAGGAGTACCATATCAAAGTTCCTTTTGTATAAAGACCCATCAGTGTTCAGAAAGAAACTACCAGCAAGCCTTCTCAAAGTCTTCTTGTCATTGGAAGATGCCCCGGGCGGGTATGTTTGATCCTCCAAGAAGCACTTAATGTCATGGAACCAAGGCTTATCATCTTTGTCAACATCTGCTGCAAATACATATGCTGGTCTATCAAGTCTGGACACTGAAATCTGAGGTACAAAGTTAGCAGCTTGAACTTTGATCATGGATGAAATGGTAGCAAGAGCATCTGCAAACTGATTCTCGTCCCGAGGGATATACTCAAGCTTGACTGTTGTGAAGAAAGTCAATAACCTTCTTGTATAATCCCTGTAAGGTATCAGATGATCCTGGTGGGTGTACCATTTTCCGTTGGTTTGATTAACTACCAGAGCTGAATCTCCGAATACGGTCAATGTCTTGATCCTGAGGTCAATGGCTTCCTCAAGACCCATAATGCAAGCTTCGTATTCAGCTTCGTTGTTAGTGCAGTTGAAAGTGAGTTTTGCCGAGAAAGGCATGTGAACCCCGTTAGGTGTAATGAGTACTGCACCAACACCACGACCATTCATGTTAACAGCCCCATCAAACATCATAGTCCATTCCTCTTCCGGGTCAGGCCCTTCAGTGTGAACAGGCTCTTCATGATCTTTTGTTTTAATGAACATGATGTCTTCATCAGGGAAGTCAAATCTCATAGGCTGGTAGTCATCAATAGGTTGCTCAGCAAGATATTCAGATAGTATACTGCCTTTGATGGCTTTCTGAGATGTGTACTGAATGTCATATTCTGTGAGAATCATCTGCCATCTTGCAACCCGTCCGGTAAGAGCTGGCTTCTCGAAAATGTACTTAACTGGGTCCATTTTTGAGATCAATAAAGTAGTGTGGGTCAACATATACTGTCTCAGTCGGCGAGCAGCCCACGCTAAAGCACAGCAAGTTTTCTCGAGCAGTGAATAACGTTGTTCACAGTCGGTAAACTTTTTGCTTAGGTAGTATATTGCATACTCTTTTCGACCAGACTCGTCATGCTGGCCCAGCACACACCCCATTGACTCTTCTAATACTGTCAAGTACATTATCAGAGGTCTTCCTTCGACTAGAGGCATAAGGATTGGTGGTTCTTGCAAATACTCTTTGATCTTGTCAAAAGCCTTCTGGCAGTCTTCATTCCACCTGACCGTTTGTTCTTTTCTTAATAGCTTGAACAAAGGTTCACAGGTTGCTGTAAGGTGAGATATGAACCGTGAAATGTAGTTCAATCGACCTAAGAACCCTCGAACTTCTTTCTCAGTTTTCGGTGCAGGCATTTCTTGAATGGCTTTGACTTTATCAGGGTCAACTTCAATTCCTTTCTCGCTTACAATAAATCCCAACAACTTACCGGATCGCACCCCGAATGTGCACTTGTTGGGGTTTAACTTCAATTGGTATTTCCTCAGACGCTTGAATAATTTCAACAGATTTACCAAGTGGTCCTCTTCCGTAAGGGACTTGGCGATCATGTCATCCACATAACATTCAATTTCTTTATGGATCATGTCGTGGAATAATGTCACCATAGCCCGTTGATATGTTGCACCAGCATTCTTCAATCCGAATGGCATCACCTTGTAACAGAACGTGCCCCAAGGTGTGATGAATGTTGTCTTCTCCATGTCTTCAAGTGACATTTGGATCTGATTGTATCCTGAGAATCCGTCCATGAAGGAGAATACCGAGAACTGAGCCGTGTTATCCACCAATACATCAATGTGAGGTAATGGAAAGTCATCTTTCGGGCTGGCTCTGTTCAGATCCCGGTAGTCAACACACATCCTTACTTTGCCTTCTTTCTTAGGCACAGGTACTATATTAGCAACCCACGGTGGATAGCTAGTTACAGCAAGGAACCCGGCGTCCCATTGCTTTTGTATCTCTTCCTTGATCTTCATTGCCATGTCTGGGCGAGTACGGCGCAACTTCTGTTTAACCGGCGGGCATTCCTCCCTTAAAGGTAGCTTGTGCACAACAATATCGGTGTCCAACCCTGGCATATCTTGATAAGACCAAGCAAACACATCCACATATTCTTGAAGCAGATCGATCATCTGTCTCTTCACCGAGTTTTGTAAGCAGGCCCCGATTTTAACTTCTTTCACGTCTTCATCGGTACCAAGATTGATCACTTCAACCTCCTCCTGGTGAGGAGTAATAACCTTTTCCTCTTGTCTCAACAACCTGGCTAGCTCTTCAGGAAGCTCATATTCTTCTTCAACCCCTTCATCAGTTTGATTGATCGGATTGTCAAAGTCATACGAAGTCGTAGCCGTGTTGTTGTCGGTGCTGACTGGAAGGCACTCTCTGCAAGCGTTCAGTTTGTTCATTTTAGTGATTGATTTTAATCTTGTTTAAAAAAGTGAAATAAAGTTATCATTTTGAAAACATCGCCATTTATTTTTTGTACAAAAAGAAAAATGGAAAAACAGTGAGCGGAAAAGAAAAGGACTCATTTGCAAAAAAGATGTCTGATATTTCATTGATTAATCTTGTTTGCACAAAAAGTACAGATGGCCCGATTACAAAATGAGTCTTGTCATCTTGGGCAAGATGCAAGACTTTGATGCATTCTATAAAAATACAGGAAATAATAATTACTCTGCATGAGTAACCCTTATAATTTCCTGGGAAGACCAGTTTGAGATACCGCTCCCCGGGATCTTTGGACGAATCCAATTTTCCAGATTGCGTTCTTCTTCCAGCTCGTCTTCCAAATTGTTGATAGCATCAGGGGTGAGCATCCCCCACTGACAAAACCGGGCTTCTCAGCAGCCTCTGCTTGATTTTGTTGAGTTGGTCTGTAACCCAACCCAAATTTGTCTTTCTTCTCTTCCACAGATAAAACCTTGCCCCAGCCTTGGGCAGTTCCTTCTTCAACAACCTTCCGGGCTTGTTGGTAAGATGACATGGAGATTCCAGATACAGCAGATGCTTCATTAACATTCAGGGCCTCAAACCCTTGGCTCATTGTTTCATGGATCTCCCCATCCATCTCAATATACTTATAAGTAGCCAGATGGCTAACAAATATATCCTCCTCCCCACAGATAGTAACGACTTGGCCTTCCCACTCAAATTTTAACTTCTGGTGAAGGGTAGACGTTACTGCGCCAGCGGCATGAATCCATGGTCTACCCAACAAACAGCTGTAGGCAGGCTGAATGTCCATCACGTAGAAGATCGTTTTAAAAGTTTGTGGGCCAATCGTTACAGGCAGCTCAATTTCTCCCAGAACCGATCTCTTAGAACCATCAAAGGCTCTTACTACCAGGTTACTGGGACGCAATGCTAATCCTTCATACTCTAGCTTCACCAGGGCCTTTTTCGGTAAGACATTAAGGGATGACCCTGTGTCTACCAGCACATGGGAAAGGACTGCACCTTTACATTCCATGGTGATGTGCAAGGCCTTGTTATGGTTGCGGCCTTCCGTAGTCAAGTCAGTATTGGTGAACCCTAGCCCATTGCTAGCAGTAACATTTCCAACCACGGTTTCCAACTGATTGACGGTGATCTCTTCAGGCACGTAAGCTGCGTGCAGGACTTTGAGTAGTGCATTCCGATGGGCTTCAGAGCACATAAGCAGTGATAGGATAGAGATCTTGGATGGCGTCTGGTGAAGCTGATCCACTATTTTGTAATCACTCTTTTTGATGATTCTCATGAACTCATCAACTTCTTGATCGAATGGTGTTTTCAAAGCTTCCTTAACAACTTGATCTTCCTGCACCGGGGTCTTTCCTTTTGCCTTGGCAGCAGCTTCTGCTTCGGCAGTGGGTCTATGAATTTGTGGAGCAAAGGGACGTCCGCTTCGAGTGAAGCCTCCGCCTCCTCCCACATTGTCTATCTGTGGTGCAGGTGTTGATGGTTCAAGGGTGATTTTCTTTCCTTCGCAGTATATGTCAGAGCCGTAGTGCCAAGGGATGGCCCTATTGCTTTCATAAGGTACTGGTCCAGGCACCGTGACAGTGACTGGACTGATGACAGCTGCAGAAGGGACTGTGATAGTCTGTGGATCGTAATAAATTGTGACTGGTGCTCTGATGGGAGCAACACTTTCTGAGTTGTAGGCAGAGTTGTTTTCAGGATCATAAAATATTGTGACAGTTGAGACATCTTCATGATTTGTTGCTGATGTTGTAGGAGATATTGTCGGAAGGATGGACGTTGTTGTTGTAGGAGATTCAAAATGGAATGATGCTGAAGTTGTAAAAGGAACATTTGTTGATATCTGGTCAGTGGAAATGACAGATGAAGTACTAGTTGATGAAACTGAAGAGTTGTCGGGAACAATGGTTGTTGCAGTTGTAGGAGATACAGGAATTGTTGCTGATGAGATTGCTGGATTTGTTGGAAATGATGTGGTGATTTGAAGTTGGCCACTCTGAATGAGATCATCTATGCCATTCCTCAGGTTATCGCACCCATTTACTGAAATATTGCAGTAAGCACACCCTAACTCACACCCCGGGAACATTTGACATTCGAGGAGTTGAGCCTTAATCTCCACCAACGGTGTCCGAATCTGACCTACGCTGATTATTAAATAAGACGGCTTGTCTTCTTCAATAGCGTTGATTCTGGGACCACCGTGGTTTGGCATGGGGTTCTTATTGACATTGGGTGGTGGTGCGAAATTCAGGGCCTTAGAGTCTACCAGGTCTTGTACCTTCATGTGCAAGGCTCTGCACTTTTCTGTACTATGGCCAGGTGCATTTGAATGAAAAGCACATCTGGCGTTGGAGTCATAATTCCTGGGTAGACTGTTGGGATCTGGAGGTGCCAATGTCCTTAGCTCAACCAGGTTGAGTTTCAGGAGTTGTGGCAGCAATGTAGCATATGGCATAGGGATCGGATCGATCACCCTATTGGCTTGAGAAGGCCTCTGCTGGAATGGCCTTTGCTGGTTATTGTTGTTGGTGTTGCTGTTGTTGTAATTTCTCGGAGGATACTGAGCTTGTTGATGGTACTGAGGTTGTTGCTGATAGTTTTGCTGCGGAGGTTGATAGGCTGGTTGAAGGTGAGCTGGAGCGGGAATGGTGACTGCTGCTACGGACCTATGAACAAATTGGGGCCTGCCCCTGTTGGTGTGGATGGCATTGGTCTCACCAGTCCTTCTTGGGCCCGCAAAAGGCTTCTTTGCATTACTGGATGAGCTTGCACCGTTGTCTGGGATCTTACCCATCTTCAATAGTCTTTCAATTCTCTCCCCGGCTATGACTACATCTGCAAAGCTGGTAGATGAGAAGGCAGCTATCCTATCAATGTAAGTCCCTTGAAGGGTGTTCATAAACATATCAGCCATCTCCCTTTCTGACATAGGTGGCTGGACAGCAGCAGCAAGCTGTCTCCATCTTTGAGCATACTCTCGGAAGCTCTCTCTAGATGACTGTGACATTCCCATTAGGAGGGTCCTGTTGGGTGCCATATCCAGATTATACTGATACTGTCTGATGAAGGCCTCTGCCAGGTCCTTCCAGCATCTAATAGTTGCTCTTGTCAGATGGGAATACCATTCCCTCGAAGCTCCAGTCAAGCTATCCTCAAAATAGAACATCCACAGCTTCTCGTCCATGGTATAGGCCTTTAGCCTCCCGAGAAAAGATTGTAGATGGGTCCGGGGACAGGAAGTCCCATTATACTTCTCAAAGCATGGTGGCTTAAACTTGTGGGGAATCCTGACCCCGTCTACCAAGCCCATATCCATAACATCAAAACCCAAAGAGTTTTGAGACTCCAAGGATCTTAACTTCTCGGCTATCTCATCCAACCTTCTATCATAAGCTTCCTCCCCAGCTCCCATCACTGTGAACTGGTCTTCCTGGGGGTCTTCTTGCAGTACCCTCCCTGCTGTGGCAGTCCCTTGTATGTTGACAGGGATGTTGATCTCCGGATGCTGGTGGGGTCCAAAGACTGGGGGATTGACATGAGGTTGGACTCTTTCATTGTTGCTGGTCCCAGCAGTCCCTGGCTGATGATCTTCCTGATTCCTCCCTTCTACCAGTGCTCTGAGCCTCTCCTGGCTTTGAGCCATGTTGTTCATTACCTCCATGAATTGCGTCATCTGATTCCGCATTTCCAACCTCTCGTTGGTCATCTGATTTCTGACCTCTGTAAGGTCCTGCTGCATTTGATCCATCAGTATGCCCGAAAGATTGTTACGGGTGGGGTATCTGTGTGGTCGATTGAGTGGAAACCCTCGTCGTCGAGCAATAATTCCTGAGATCACAACAGAGTTAGTACCAAATAAACAGAAACCTACAAAACAAGGTAAAAGGTTAGTATGCAATGCAGTGTGTCTATTTGTTCTCAAGGTATCCGGCTTGGCACTTGGTTTTGACCCTTCCAGACCCTTGAAGATGCTTGTGATGTTGCTCGACGAAAACTCAGATGAAACAAACCAACACATATATATATTACAAGAAAGTAAAATAATACAACTTGTTCTTTTTACAACACAAGCCCTCTGAGGGGTCAAAATACATCATAAGAAAATAAAAGTACAAAGAATGAAAACTACAATAAATAAAAAGGTCAAACACCAAGGCCAAATTCATCCTCCTGAACTTCCTTGAGAAGTGCTTCAGTCACAGGATCAGCTGGACGCTCCGTAAGGTTCCTGATGAGAAGATTCCTTGTAGTAACAGCTGCAGTTAGCTTCCTGTGCTGGCTTTGGTCCTTTGACCTCTTCACTCCAGCTCTGATCTTTAGCTCTGATATCTCCCTCTGGGCTGCTGCCAGGGCTTCTTGTTGCTCTTTTGCACTAGCTTCCATCTGTTCCATCTTATCCTGAGTCCTTTTGTCCTCTTGAGTACGAGCTTCGGTGATCCTGACCCACCTAGCCTGACTCTCCTTCAAATACAAATCAGTCCGGGCTTTCTGGAACTGAGCTTCCTTGCAGGCATTCTTCAAGATCTGCTCTCCAGCCCTAGACTTCTTAATGTAATCTTCAGACTTCTCAATTCTAGCCAGATGCTCCACCTTCAACTTCTCCAACCTCTCAATGTCCAGTCTGCCATCACTCCTCTCCTAGAGGGTCTTCTGTAGGGCCTGAGTCAGCTTCTCATTCCTCTCTTTCAATTTCTCAAACTCCTCTAAGCTGACAGTTGCGGGAGGTGGTGCTGTGGAAGGCCCAGGCATATCTTCAATAGTGAAAGGCAATCCAGAAATTTGAGCCCTAGTATGTGACCACTCATAGTACTGGGCAGAGGCTACATTGTTGCACTTCCCCAGGATGGTTACCCCCTTAGTCTGCACATTGTCCCAGGCCCAGGCTGCTTGCCTGACAACAGCCAGATTAGGCTTGATTTCAACATAAAGGGTTTCAGTCAAATCCTGTGCTCTAGGAGGGTGGACTAATGCATAGCCCAGTTGTCTTTTGAAAAGCAGAGGATTGTAATTGATGAAACCCTTCACTCCAATTAGAGGCACATTAGGAAATTGCCCATAGCTTGTAATGATGTCTCTGCCCTTGGTGCTCTGAGTGCACCATCTGATGTCATCTGAGGTTAGAGCAACAAGCCTTCTAGCCCAGTTCTTCTGCTGGCGCGGGTTCAGGAATGCATCAGTCTTTGGCAAATGTCTGAGTAGCCAAGTATAGAACAAAGGTGCACAACATCTTACTAATCTCCCCCTTTGCTTTTCATTCCTTTGATGGACAGAGTAGTAAAGATCTCCCAGCAAGGTGGGCACTGGGTTTCTCAGGATGAAAAGGTGGATTGCACTCTTGCTAACAAACCTAGGCTCATCTGCAAAAAGAATGACCCCATATATGCTAAGGGCCAACAGAGCACAGACTGCCTTCCACTCCCCTAGGGAGGCCTTCAGACTAGCCTGAGAAATCAAGAAATCCAGATGAAAACCAGAGATTCCAGCTTTAGATGTCAAATTCTGCCCAATCAGAACTGGTTCCAGGTGTAATGCTTTTGCTATCTCCTCATTACTTGGGAAAACCATCTCAGGGTTGAAAGGGATTCCACCCCTGATGGGCACACCAACCAATGATGAGTATTCCTCCAACAATGGTCCCAACTGAAAATTCTGAAATGTGAAACACCTTAGAGGAGGATCATAGAACTGCAAGCAGGTGTGTATCAAGCTCCTTTGTGAAGGGTCCAAATCCAATACCATATCAAGGATTCCTCCATAATGTTCTCTGAAATATGGTATGTGGTCTGGAGTAATCAGGGTCTGAATCCTCCTGATGCTGGCTAGCTCAGGCTCAAAGAAGTGATAGGAGATATTGCTCTTCTTAGGTGCCATGTTGATGAAGAATAGGTGTTGATGATGATGACTGAGGATAACACTGCAGATGGATCACTGGTAGGCTGCAGGTGACTGAAGCAGGTGACTGATAGCTGAAGCAAGTGTTGATGAAGACAAGTCTAAGCTGATGATGGGGTCAAAACCAAGCCAAAATGATAGGATGGATACCCTGAAAAACAAATAAACACATGTCAAAATGATGCAATGAGGATGTATGCAAATGATATGCAAGGGTTTGTGACTGAGCTGGATCTGATCAAATGCTCTGATATAGATCCAAGTATGTTCAAGAGTCCCAGATGGAGGTCTATAAGTCCAGTAACCAAGGTGGGGGACTCAAATAAAGAGCCACATGTCCAGGGTTTAGAATCACAAGAACTGTTCCAACATGGAGTATTCTTAACCAAAACAAAGTAACAGGGTATGCTGAAGTCAAGGGTACCTGCAAACCTGTAAACAGCCCAACCCCCTCACAGGTGGTGTTCTAAAACAAGGATCCTCAGACTCGGATCAGTTATGAGAAGTGTAAACACTTCTAACCCGGAGGTACAGTGTTTACAATAACCATAAAAGTTCCTCCTCTAATTCACCTCAGTTTCTGAAGGTCAATACTAAAAGGTCATCCAGACTTGGCAGGCTTCCCAGATAGCCCTAGCATTGCA
This sequence comes from Lathyrus aphaca, assembly GCA_963966055.1. NCBI lineage: Eukaryota > Viridiplantae > Streptophyta > Magnoliopsida > Fabales > Fabaceae > Lathyrus > Lathyrus aphaca. The sequence continues at coordinate 86,531,741 of OZ014520.1, forward strand.
GGAAATCTGCAACACAGAGTTCTCAAGAAGAAACCCATATCTGAACCGTGTTTCATATTCCCGCACCAGACCGAGATGGAATGGGAAAGAATATGATTCACTCTAGCCTAGGTGTCACTCAGGTCCCAGGTATAAGACCTTAACTCTCAATGGAACACCCACCCACCAAAGCAAACAAACAGATCCAGCCAGCAGCACAGTATGACAATATGATATAATGCAAAGCTATAAAGAAAGCAGTAATCAACTGTACATAAAGCAAAAATAAATACAAATATACAAACACAAATAAGCACATAACACCCCAGTAAACACAAATCAATCAAGCGCTAGGAGGAACCCACAAAAAGAACCAGAAGCCCTGGTTGCAGTATAAGGGTCCCCAGCAGAGTCGCCAAGCTGTCGCTCCCACTAAATGAAGCAGGGTCAAATAGGGTACAGACGCGAACGGTCGGCGAAAGGAGGATGTGAGAACACACAGCCGTGAACTCACTGGAGAATGAATAGAGTCGCCAGCTAGGCATTTTCATCCCGGAGGAAAGGAAATGCTGCATAGGCCTAGAAAGATATGGATAAGACGGTTGCGAACCAGAGAGGCTGAGAAAGGGGGTTGGTTACAACCTGGGAAGGTATTAGCACCCAGATTGTCCGCCGTACTCGACGGGATCCACGCTTAAAAGATTTGTGTTTTAAAAGGGGTAGTGTCTGTGCAATCTGTGTATAAAGAGCTGGAAAAGGATGTTCAGGTGTCAGTGTATATGAAGTGAAGTGTATAAGAGAAATGTCAGTGTATGGAAAAGAATGAAATGCTCATGATAATGAGGCTAAGAGAAAGATGGTGGAAGGAGGGGGAATATACAGAGACTTTTGTTCGATAACTGTTAAGTTATGCCTACGTATCCTCTCGTGCAATGAGGAAGTCAGAACACCGTAGTTCGACCCAAAGAGACTGAAAGATGAATTGACTTGTGAACTGCTTACTTGCCTATGCTCAAGTGTATGATCTGTCTGGCACAGATGCAAACTGTCTTGCATGAGACGGAAGAAGCAAGTTCTCGTTTATGAGTGAATGAGATGAGAAAAGAATCCCGGAGGAGACGATTATTGTTTTTGAGTTTTCAGTCTTTTATTGCCTTTTTTGAAGTTTTTCATAAGTTAATGAGCTTAAGCCTAAACCAATGGGTTTAGTAAACTCATCACATCTTCCCTCTGATTAGGGGTAATGAGAATACCTTAAGTGTGAAGTCAGCTTCTCACACTTAATCACTTTTGATGTAGGATTAAGATCATTAACCTACTTGTGATTATTTAGATGTTTTTGTGGTTTTTGTTTAGTGTTAAGTAATGAGGTTAAGCCATAATCAAGGATTAAACAGACTCATTACACCATCCTAATAGAAGGATAATAGATGAGAATGTTTAAGCTGAGGAAAGCTCCTCAACTTAATCCATGATTAGGGATTAAACTCATGACAAAACAAACCTTTGATTAAGTGGATTTTAGTTAATGGTAGGGTGATGAAGTGATTTTTAGGGTTTGTAAGACAACTTGAGGGGGACTTGTCCATTAACACTAGGGTTAGTCCTTCTTAACCAATTAAGGAAGAATTAGAACCCTAATGCAAGGCCCAAGTTACAAGTGTGATGTCTTGATGATTATTAAGTGAATTGATTAAGAGATTTAAACACATTAAGGGTTTAACACTTAGGATTAAAGTTATACACTCCATCCTAATAGAAGGATGCAGGCATAAGCTTAATCTTAAAGCCTTAAAGCCTTTAGGGTTTAGTCCCTGATTATGAGATGAGAAAGAGAAGACTCAATGAGACACAAAGGTAAAACTAAGTGGGGGACTAATCAAAACCCTAATCATGGTCATGCTTGGTTGTTCCTAAGGTTTGTGAGGTTTAACAAGAGGAGATCTTCAATGGAACCACCAGGAAGCAGATGAAAGGATCAGAAGAAGCAAAGTAACTTGCTTCATTCAAGAAGTCAAGTCACTTGAGGAAAGAAAGTAGGATGAAGAAGAATGAGCAAGCTCAATCTCAAACACAAACATAAATGCAGCAAGGATGCATGAAAAGAGATGAAGAGAAATTATGAGAAGTGAAGGCAAATTCACTTCTCAATGTCACTTACCACCTGAAAGGTTAGAAAAGAAATGCAATGCAATGCAAAATATGATGAAATGACATGATGAGAAACAAAACCAGAAGCATTTACATGATGCTAATGATGCTATGAGATGCTACAAACATGAGGCAGCACATGGAAATGATCATACAAGCTCATGAATGCAAATGAAGCAAGTTAAGAACCATGAACATACATGAAAAGTTATGAAGTGCACATGGCATACAACATGGCAAATACATGATGCAGTGATCAAACATGATTTCAATATGTCTTATGATGTCAAATGAATCAAATGGATGCTTGAAATGTCATGGCAAGTCATGTTATGCAAGAGAATGCAAGATGGATGCATATGGGAACCCAAATTAGGGTTTATGAACAATACATCAAACAAAAACCAAAATCAGAAGCAAACAACATTATAAAAAATTGAAAATGCATTCAAAGGACCCCTAATCCTATACTAAACCACTGCCCAAAGGAGAAGTTTCAACTCCTAACCAAGTTCAAGTTATGATTTTCTTAAGATTTCTAGGGTTTTAGGGTTCCTTAACAAGAAAATTACCAAACAAATGGAAAATGAAAGATCAAATCATGGCCATTTAAACTCACAAACTACATGCTAAACACAATGCAATGCAAAAAGAATCAAGGTCCAACTCTTCATGGATAGGCAGAAATGATTTTTGGAACTTTGGATCAAAATAATGCATCAAAATGATTTTAATTCAATGAAAAATTCTCAAAATGCATCAAGATCAAAAAATAAATTTGGTTTGAAGGTTGGACAATGTTTCTAAATGTCTTAAAACATTTCATGAATTTTTTGGTGATTTTTAAATACCTAAAAGTATTTTTAATAAATTAATTTTCATTAATCAATTAAAAATAAACTCTTAAATATTTAAAAATACTTTTTTAATGTAAAAAAAAGAAAATAAAAATATTTTTGTGTTTTAAAAATTAATGAAACTCTTGACAAAAAGTTTCATAATTTTTAAAGCAATTTTGCTATTTTAAATAAATTGTATAAAACAAATGAGAAAAATTGAAAAGAAAATTAAATAAATGAGAAGTCAACTGAATGGAGGGCTGGGATGGATCCTGGGAGAAGGGGGATTGACTGCGCGCGCAGATCAAAGGCCCATATTCAAACTTGGTTTAAACAGGATTATGATTTAATTAATTATGGTTTAGGGTTTAATGATGAATCTCAGCCACACACACGCGCGGCAAGTCAACTTTTTCAACGCATCTAACGCTCCAGATTCAAATGCTCATTAATAACCTGATTAAACCCTAATGATTTTCAGGTGGCCGGAGAAGACCTCCGGTCGTCTTCTCCGGTGGGAACCCCACCTGAAAATCCCTAAAATCCTCAAAACACAACTAAAATGAAATCCAAGAACACTGGAATGATCCCCATAACCCACTGAATCAAAACCCCATCACAAACATCATTTATATTCCCTCAAACTCACGAATCGAAACAAAACATTTTTTAGGTCAGGGAGTTTCAGAACACAATTAAACTCTTATTTCTTCACCATTTTCAAAACTAAAGACATCAGAACAATCAGTGAATCATGAAGAACAACTTAAGAACTTAAAAAATGATTTCTGGAAAAAATGTTCTTGAGCTACCTGAGTTTCGAAGCTTTCACTCTTGCAACTTTCTGTCCCCTTCCTTTGATGAAAACCAACCCTTGTGACCCCTTGATGATGTTTGGATGCTTAAATGAAGTTTATGTTGGCTGGTTAAGGAGTTTGAATAGCTTCTGCTCAGGCTCAGGTGAAAATGGTGTTTGTGATTCAGGCTATTTTAGGCAAAGGTGAAGGGTTCTTTATGATCAGGATGATGAATGGAGAAGGTTTATGAAGTTTGTTCAGGTGTTTGTGAGCTGTGGAATGAGATTCGAAAGTTCTGGCTTTGGGGGTGAAAAATGGGGAAGCTCAGTTCTTGCTTGGTTCAGGCTTATGTCTTGCTGGTTTTGGCTCAGTGAAGCAAGGTGAGTTGATTAGTGGAATTGTTTTTTGTGTTTGTGAGCTGTGTAGAGAGATTCGAAGAGAAATGCTTGAGGGAGTGAGTTTGTGAATGTGATGTTCTTGTGTGTTTCAGCCTGGCTTGATAAGTGAAATGGCTAGCATTTGATTCACATAAAAAACTCCCATTGGTCAGATGATGTGACTTGGCCTTTATTGATTGGTAAGGTGCCTTTTGCAAAATGTCAACTTTGGTGTAAGGAAAGCATGGGTTGAGCCCTAGGCTAGTACAAGTGTGTGGGCTGGCGCAGCATGGCGTGTGAGGGATGCTAGAATGGTTCAGCAGCCAAGGCAACAAGTGGGTGAGGTGTGATGATGTTTTTTTTTTTTTTGCAAGTTGTTCACTTTTGGTTCATATGAAACTTTCTTGTCCCACAAGCCATAAAACATGAGGAAATCTTGGTCCAATCTGAACTTTAGGACTCACATGATGCTTGTGTGATGGTTAGACATGAATTAGAAGTTACAAATGCCTTGGTACAAAGTTTTTGCAAGTTTCTCATTTGAGGCATATCTTGAAAAATAGTGATTTTTGCCAACCTTGACACATCATAACTTTTGATCCAAAATGAATTAGATCATGTTCTTGTACTTTTTGAAAAGGGAAAGATCTAATCTACAACTTTCATGACCAAAGTTTTTCCATTTGAAGCATTTTTGGATCAAAAAGCAAGGGTTGAAAAAGTGGCATAAAATGACATTTCATGAAAAGTCAACCATGCCCTAAAAAGTCAACTTTGCTAAAACTTGTAATTCTTGAATTTTGTGAACTTCAAACCTCTTCCATGATCAAATAAAGATCATATACACTCAAAATGATGAAGATCACCCCTTGGTTGGGTCATTGGGGGCCTCAGATGCCCTGATTTTGCACTGCCTTGTCCAGAAAGTCAACCTTTGATCAGATGACTTCCCCATGGAATTTCTTCATGAAAATTGATATGCATACTCCCTATACCATATGGAGACCAATGGAAACAAGAATGACCAAAAAAATTGGAGTTATGGCCTCTGAAACCAAAACCCTAATTTTAGGTCAACTGTGCAGTTAAACCTGGCTCTGCCTCCCTACCAATCCCAGTTCTTGTGATTCCTTGGCATTTTTGACTTTGAGGGGGTGTAATATGATATAAGAACACACATGGATCCCTTTGAAGTGATTGATGGCCTTTGGAGTGGCTCAGAAAGCTCCTGGATTGCTCAGATCACAAACCCTAGGTGCAGATGACTTTGAATCTATGCAGTGAATCAAAAATGTAATATGAGATGGTATGCTTGTGTTTATGCATATGGAATGATCACAAGCCATGGTGTGAATGGGTGAGGGCAAATTTGGGGTGTTTACAGAGGCAGACTGAAGATTTCCTGCACAGATGACCTAAAATTAGGGTTTTGGTTTCAGAGGCCTTAATCCCAATTGTTTTGGTCATTCTTGTTTCTAATGGTCTCAATATGTTATAAGGATCGTGTGTACCAAATTTGATGAAGAAATTCACTGTGGAAGTCATCTGATCATTGGGTAACTTCTTGAGCAAGTAAAGTCAAAATCTGGGCATCTGAGGCCTCCATCAAGGGTACCAAAGGGTCATCATCATCATTTTGAGTCTCTATGATCTTTATTTGATCATTTAAGTGGTTGGAAGTTCACAAAGTTGAAGAATTTTGAGCCAAATGCAAACTTGCTACTTTTGGAAATGACTTGTTATGGGAAACTTTCCATTTTGGGAAAGATATTCAACCTATTCTTTCATGACCAACAATGCCTCAAATGAAAAATCCTTGGGCATGAAAGTTGTAGATTATGTTTTCCCATTTTCAAAAAGTGCAAGAACAAGTCTTGATTCATCCTATAACTCAAGATATGGCCTTTCAAAGTTGGCAAAAATCCTATAATTTTCAAGTGTGCACCAAAGAGGGAATTTTTAAAATTCACTTGCCAAGCCATTTCATGACCTCTAATCAACTTCTAAACATCATAACAACATAATGCAACACATTTTGATCAAGATTGCACAAAAAATCACAAGTTTCTATGCCTTGCACTTCAAGAAATTCCAAAGAGGGAAAATTGCATAAACCATGAGAACACTTGATCAAGGCCATCCAGTTGCATTCTATTGATACAAAGGCCATCCTTGATGCAAGATGAGGCCAAGACACCCCTTGAAACAACTCTGACTCGTGCCATGCCTCAGGTACACATCCATTAACATTTTTGCAACTTGGCCCATACCAATCACACTATGCCACCACCCACTTTTTGATCAATCCTATTGGCTTATACTAACCCTAAGGACCTCATTTCATAACACACACAAGCCTGAAACAAGCCAAGCTCAGAAATCCCAAAATTTTCCATAACACTTCCTCTCTTCGAATCTCTCAACACAGCCACTCAAACTCAAAACTTCCTTCACCATTCAATCACTCATGTCATAAAGAACACAAACCACCCTTCATTTTGCCCTAAAAGCCTCTGAATCAAAAACACGATTTCTCACCTCTCAGAACTGAAACTAACAAAGGAGGCCATTTAAACCCTTGCAAAGCTTGTCAATAGCATCAGGGAACTCAAAGGAGTTGGATTGCACAAGGGAGGAGCTCTGAAAGTCCATATTTGCAGTTCATCATCTCAGGTAGTCATCAAGAACTTTTTTTCCCATAAATCTTCTTTTAAGTTATAGAATGATTTTATATGTCTCTTTGATCATGGTGATATGATTTGTTTTGAAAATGGTTGAGAAACCAGGATGTATTGGTCTTCTGAAACTTTGCCCATGAAAGATATTTTTTTTTGTTTCCTTTGATTGATGCAATATAAATGTTATTTGTTGATGGATTTGTGTTCAGTGATGTTAGATGGTTGATTATGGAGCTTTAGAGGGTTTGGGGTAGCCTAGGGAAGAAGATAGGTTGAAAGGCTCGTCGGAGAAGATGACTGGAGCTTGCTCCGGTCACCTGAAAGAGTTTAGGGTTAGGATTAGGGTTAATCTTGCCAGTTTGAATGCCAGCCATAAGATCTTTTTTAGCGCGTGTTTGTAGGGTCCAGATTGATTCACTTAAACCCTAATTCAGTTTAATTAAAATAATTAAGTTTAATTAATTAATTAACTCATTTTAAATGCTGGCCATTAGATTGCGCGCGCACTCAACCAAATCATCTCCAGTTTGAATCCCAGCCTTTAGATCATCATACTTCCATTTTATTTCATTTTATTCCATTTTCTTTCCATAATTATTTAAAATAGCAAAAGACTTTCAAAAAATCTCATTTCTTGTATTTTTGTTTCAAATATTTTTCTTAAGCTAAAAACATTTTGATTTTAATTTTTGCATTAAAAAAGTATTTTTAAAACATTTAAATGTTTTATTTAATTAATTAATTGACTTTAATTAATTAAATATGCATTTAAGTTTCTAAAAATCACCAAAAAAATCACGAAACATTCTTAAACATTTAGAAACATTTTCAAACTCACCATACAAATTTCTTTTTAGGTTTGATCACATTTTCACAATTTTCTTTGAATTAGGGTTCATAAATTCCACATTTTTTAACCCTAACTTGAAAAATTCATTTCTAACCATGATGAGTTTGAACTTGATTCTTTTTGCATTGTTTCTCATATTGCATCTAGTTTCTAGATTATTTATCTCATATTTCTATCTTGCATTTTCAATTTGATTTGCATTTTTCCTTAAGAATCACCCAAAAACCCTAGTTAACTTAGAAATTCCTTAACTTTGCCTAGGTTAAGCTTCTGACTTTCTCCTTTGGGGTGTGATCTTATATGGGATTAGGGTTTGTTTGAGTTCAATTTCAATTTTTTATCATGATGTATGCTTCTGTTTTGGTCATATGCATCATGCTTGTTCATAAAACCCTAATTTTGCATCTCAATTTGCATTCTTCTTTGCATATCATGAACTTATGAACTTGTCATGCCATTCCATTATTTTTTATGTCATCTTAGACATCTTAGAACATGTTTGAAACATTAGTTGATCATTGTTGCATCATTTTGGTATGTTTTGCATCCATTACATTTCATGAACATCCATATGTTTTCATGCTTCTAAACATGCTTCCATTGCATCTCATCCTTGTATGATCATTCATATGTATCTTGTATGACTTTGCATCATCTCATAACACATTTGCATTGCATAATCACTTATGGTTTTGGACTTTGCATCCTTATTCATCTCATTCCTTTGTGCTTTATGTCTTATGCATTCATACTAACATTTCAGGTACTTTTGGTAAGTTATATGGGAGGTGGATTTGCCTTCACCTCCCACCTCTTCTTTCCTTTGCATTTGCATCCTTCATTTGTATTTCGAGTGAACATGCTTCACTTGTGTTTCTCTTGCTCCTTTCTTCTCTCCTAAGTTACTTATCTTCTTCAGGAAGTAAGTAACTTATTCTTCTTCCTCCTTCTCTTTTCATCTGCTTTTTCCATGGTGGCCTTCTTGAAGATCTTTTCTCTTAAGCCTCACAAACCATAGGATATCCAAGCATGATAATTTTTAGGGTTGTGTATAGTCTCACCTATTATTTTACCTTTGAGTCTCCTTGAGTCTCTCCTCTCATCTCAATAATCAGAGGCTAAACTCTTAATGCTTTAGGACTTTGAATTAGGGTTATGCCTGCATCCTTATCTTAGGATGGAGTATATAACATTAATCCTTAGTGTTAAGCCTTTAATTTGTTTACACCTCTCAATCAAAACACATTAATAATCACTAAAAATTTATCTTGTAACTTGGGCCTTACATTAGGGTTCTATCTCTTCCTTATGGTTAAGAGGGACTAACCCTAGTGTTTAATGGACAAGTCCCCCTCAAGTTGTCTTACAAACCATAAAATCCACTTCTTAATTTTACCCTTTAATTAAAATCCATTTAATAAAGGCTTGTTATATAATGAATTTAATCCCTAACCCTGGATTAAGTTGAGGTATCTTCCTCAGCTTAAGTGTTCTCATCTATCATCCTTCTATTAGGATGGTGTAATGAGTTCACTAATCTGTGATAAGAGATTAAACTCATTACTTAACACTAAACAAAAAAACAAAAACATCTTAATAATTACAAGTAGGTTAATGATCTTAATCCTACATCATCATGATAATTAAGTTGAGATGTTTATCTCACACTTAAGTATGCTCATTATCCCTAATCAGGGAGGATATAATGACTTTGCAAACCCTTGATTTAGGCTTAAGCTCATTAACTTATGCAAAACACATAAAAAAAAAAAATGAAAACACAAAAACAAACAATAAACGTCTCCTTTGGGATTCTTTTCTCATCACATTCACTCTATAAACGAGAACTCGATTCTTCTGTCTAATGCAAGACAATTAGCACTCGAGCCAGACGAGTCATACACTTGAGCATAGACAAGTAAGCAGTTCACAGTCAATCATTTTCAGTCACTTTGAGTCGAACTACGGTGTTCTGACTTCCTCATTGCACAAGAGGATACGTAGGTATAACTTAACATTTATCGAACAAAAGTCTATGTGTCTCCCCCCTCTTTCAGTCTTCTTTTTAAGCCTCGATTCCTGAGCAATTCACACCTTTTGCACTAACACTTGCACTTTCTTCCCCTAGCTTTTGCACACAGATAACACATACACCTACCCTTTTTAAAAAAAATCAAGTAAATGTGGATCCCGTCGAGTACGACGGACGATTTGGGTGCTAATACCTTCCCAGGTCGTAACCAACCCCCTTTCTCAGTTTCTCTGGTTCACAACCGTCTTATCTATCTCTTTCCAGGTTTATGCAGTATTACTTTTCCCTCAGGATAAAAATGCCTAGCTGGCGACTCTATTCAACCTCAACCCTTTCTCTTCACCGACGGTTCGCGTTTGCACCAGGATGAGAATCCGGGGAGCGACAACATTCACTCGTATCAAGTTTCAACAACAACAACAACAACAAAGAAGACGAAAAGTAGAGGAAGGGGAGCAGGGTCGGTCCTGACTTCTTAGAGGTCCTAGGAAAATAATAAAAATTAAATCATAATAAAATACTTAACAACTAATCTTATTTTTTGTTTTTGGTTTAATTTTTCTCTTTTATTTTAGAGGTGGCGGTGGTTATCGCCAAAGGTGGTGGCAATGCAGTACAATGGCATTACGATGCCTGGTGTGTGGGAGGAAAAAGTTCGTCAATGAAGAGTTAAAAGGGAGATAGATACGTGAAAATGTATTGAGAAAGGAAATGTGAATTTTATATTGGAATCGATGCAATCAAATTAGATTCAATGTATTGAGTTAGAGAGTTAAATCAAAACAGTTGTTGAAGAACCACTTTCACAAATGATAATGAATTATATTTAATCTGATAATAAAATTCATCACAATCACACAAATTTTTTTCCAATTAAGTTTCTCCATTACTTTGACATGTTTATCAAATTTCTCTAGTCTTTGTCTCTTTAATAATTTATCTAAACATTAAATATATGAAGCACATCTGACTAGATGATACCACTTTCATTCTTTTCAAGGGTTATCTCAAACAAATCAGAGTCTTGTTTGAATTTTAAAAATATTGGTTTCTAATATAAAGAAAATAAATTTAAAAATATTTTATATATTTAAATTATAAATAATATTAAACAAAATAGTTCTAAGTATTTTGATAGAGCTTCAAAATTTTAAGAAATAACAATAAAATCCTCAAGATTTTATTGATATATAAACATAATAGAAATTAAAGTAGTTAAACAAATTATAAAATCATACAAATATTACATCAAATTGGATTAAATCTAATTAAATTGTTAAAAAACTTAATTTTAATAAATTAATTTATTATTATAAAATTATATTTAATATTTTTTTTATAAAATAAAGATTTACATATTTCCACTAGGCCAGCGCTGCAAAGTTCAAAATTACCAGCAATTACAATATTTATTATATAACTAATATTTAAACCATTCTCCCGATTTAGAGTTTAAGGCCCCCGGTTTCATTTTAGGCTGTGGGTCTGGTTGTCCTGGTCCAAGCTCGGCCCTGAAGGGGAGTAGTGGAAGTCTCAAATGACACAGAAAAGAAGAAAAGTCTAAAGCAGAGTACCTGAGAGCCTTCACAGATTCGTTCTTCAATGGGTAGTTTTGATTTCTATTTTCTCACTTTCTTGGCATTTTGAACCTTTGGCCTCGATCTGGTTTTGGCTTGGATTTAGTCTTGGCACTCTAAGTAGATTTCCGAAATTCCATTTGTGTTTGTTTGTGCTTCATTCTCATGTTCGATTTGTTGAGGTTTTGACGTAAGGGTTTTATTTGGGATTGAATTGAATCTGTGAGTTTGATGTCGTTTCAGAGAAATCTGGTTTATATTTGAAAAATGGGAGATATTTTAGGCGGGGTTCGTTTTGTGTTTGTTGCGTTTGGGGGTGGTTCCACTGGAGAAGACGGTGGAGGCCGCTGTAGGCCACCGTCTTCTCCGACCAATTTTAGGTTTCCGGTGACTTATTCATAGAGAGTGAAAGAGACGACGAGAGTGAGAGAAAGGATATTGAGAGGGAGACAGAGACGTAAATGAGAGAATGGTGAGAATATAGAGAGGTTGCATTAAAAAAAACGTTGAGAGAATTTAGGAGAGAGTGAGAGAAACGTTTCTCTAGGTTTGGTTTTTTAATTCTTTTTATTTAATTTACATTCAATGTTGATGTATGGATTTTTCCCTATACATGCGTGTAGCCGGCTTGTGTTTACTAATATCATGGTTGTCTCATTCTACCGGTGACAGGTGTCACCGATCTATGTTTTTGTTTTTTCTTTTATTTATTTTAGCTGTCACCGGTCTATGTTTTTGTTTTTTATTTTATTTATTTTAGTTAAAATTGTTTTTCTTTTAATATTTAGTATTAGGTTTAATTTCTTCTTCTTATCATTTTTATTTAGTATATTTTTTTAAAAAATATTTTACTAAATGTTTTATTTAAGAATCAACTTTATTTATTTTTAGTTAGTTTAGTAAAATATTCAAAAAAATTTTTTTTTATGTTTTATTTAAGAATAACCTTTATTTACTTTTAGTTAGTTTATTAAAATATTAAAAAAAAAATATTTTATTTAAGAATCAAATTTATTTTATTTTAGTTAGTTTAGAGAAAAACAACATTTTCTTTATCATCATAGTCATTTGTTAAATCTCTTATTTTATTTATTTAGTTAACTTATTTTGGTTTAGTTTTTTATTATTTTGTTCTAAGGGAAAATCTTAAATAAAAATATATTTTCTTTATCCATATATCTAACTTTATTAAACATTTTATTCTTTTTTTACTAATCTATTTAGATTTAGTTTTTTTAGATATCTAATTTTAACTTAATTAATATTTTCTTGTTTTTATTTTATTTTATTCTAAAAAACTCTAAAATATCTAAATTTTGTTTAGTCTCTTTTCTTTTAGGAAGTTAGTTTTAGATCGTTTAGTTTAGGCTAGATCCCATTAGTGTGAGAAGTTTAGATTTAGATTTATCTCTTAGTGTGAGTTTTTTTAATTTAATCTTTCGATGTTTTGGTTGTATGCACACTATGTTTATATTTATTTTATTTCGCATCATGACCATATACTTGTTAAGATAAAATTGAAGCGCACACCACATTGACTTTAATTTTCAAGATAATAAACTCTTGTCCAACGCCAAGTAGAATTCACATACACTTCACTCACACACATAAGTCGGTCGTTCTACGATCACCATCTGCACAGTCTTTACCCTTCACAGCTTTCCAACTTAACCAAATTGACACACCACACTTGTCTTCCACCTCCGCATTCTCGATCCATATATCGAGCCATAGCCCGGTTGCTAAGCCTTTTATCTTGCATTTCCATTTACTTCATTCAATCCATTTTTGCAAGTAGCAACCTATGCCTTAGACTTAGGAGCTTGCACCCTCATTTATTTACTTTCTTTTTTTGCATCTCAATCCAAAAGGGAAAGAACTCTTGCAGTTGACTTAATGTCATAGGAAGTTTATCCATCCCTAGTTACCCTTTTGACCTTAGCCATTAGGACTTTTTACTTTACAACTTTTTGTGACTTTGCTAAAGTCATGTGAGTGTTTTCCATAACACTTACCTTCCCCCACGAACCTTGAGAGTAACCAATTGTTCGTTAATCCTTAGGAGAACTACGAGTGCTCTAATTTTATACCCGATACGTAGGCACCAATGCGATGTTGTCTAAAAATAAAACCTTAGGTTCTCTTAGTTTTAGCAAGCAATAAATAACAAAAAACACAAATATTTTCAAGAGGTTCTCGTAGGATATTGCGGATGCTTAGGATACTAACACATTCCCTAGGTATAACCAACCCCAAAACTAGATTCTCCTCAATTAGGGTTTTTACGATCTTTTTCCCTTTTCCCTTTGGATTAAATTAAAGTCGGTGGTGAATATTTTTATAATTGCGATTCAAGCTCATTCGATATCTTGGTATCTGATTCTCACCACGACACACAATAATGGTATGGTGAACTTACTCATCCATAACCAAAAGAGTAATAAGGCATTTAATGCAAAAGACTGAATAGGAAACCGATTCCACTTAGTATCTTACACTATAGTGATTAACCAATGCGATTAGAACAAAATTTGATGAAGACTTGAAAGAAGATTGGGATACCCAAAGCAACTACGCATCAAGCTTCAAAAGATGAGGATTTAACGCAAATAATTAACCAACATTGGGATGACACGACCAACATGAGATCCGGTCCACGAAAGTGCAAGTATCCAATTAGATTTTTATTCCGAAGTAAGGACACATTTAGGTATATGTTAAGCAATCACCGAGTAATTTATGGAGTAATTACCCTACAAATGAGGCCAACCAATATAATGTGTGTGCTAATACACGCGAGATGAACAATGTGTAAATTGTCATCCAAACGCAATGTTGCATGAAAATAAAGATGAATACCAAATTGAGTTACACTTATGGTATTCTTTCATCTTTAAGTTCAATAACTCATTTTGGTGGATTCAAGGTATGAAAATATATCGTTAATTCAAAGCACCTAAAGTGAATTAAATAAATCACTTATAGATTGATTTTCACTAATGAACATTAACTCCTCTAATCTACACCCAAAATCCATTGAATTTAAAGAGAAATCAGTCCCAAAAATGTCTCCCAAGGTAAAAATAAGAAGAAGGGGAAGAAGGGGAAAATGAGGCAAAATAGTCCCAAAAAAAAACCAAAACTGCCTCTGGATCAGTGTTAATCGATTAACCATTTGGTAAATCGGTTAACACGTTGAAATTTTCAAATCTGCACAAATTTACACTGGTTAACTGATTAACCAATTTGTACTGCAACTGGTTAATCGGTTAACATTGAACCAGAGGTAGAAAATTGGCCAAAATTCAGCATGATCTTCTTTTAAAATAATTTTCAAACACCTTATGATCATTAACTGAATTAGCACGAATGTTAAAGTAAAAAATATAATGGAATCCCTGTAATCAAATAATAATTTATGATCCAAAGGATCAACAATTAAGAGACAAAAGATCTACATCTTGAATGATGGTGATGAAGATGTAACAATGGAGGAAGATGAATTACCAAGAACAAACTTCAAATTACTCCACAAGCCAGCTTGATATAGTGAAATTGATGAAGAAAAATGAAAAGGATGAAGGTTTAGCTCAAAGTTAATCAAGAACTAAATGAAAATTCTTGATAATTTTAAAAAGAAGAAATTGAGGTTTTGGTGAATTTTGTAGTTTGAGTAGATATTTTGCAAGGGTTTTTTTGGATCTCTAAAGCTTGAAAGAAATTTAGCAAGGTGAATTTGGATATCAAAAGCTTGATAAACGAGTGAAATGAGTGTGCTATTTAAAGACTTTAGGTTTGGGAAATTGGTGGAATGGAACTTACTTTGGAAAATCAAAATTAGGCTTGGATTTCAATTTTAGAGGGAAATTCATAAAAAAAGTGGTGATTAATGAAGGTATATGGTGGGAAATGATCAAAGTGATGTAGAGAAATGTAGAGAAATAAAAGTGAAGTGGTCTAGAATATTTCAAGTGAGATCAAGGACTAGGATGATGGTGAATTTGAACAATTTATTCAAATTTCACACTGGTTAATCGATTAACACTTTGGTTAATCGATTAACCAAGTCAAAATATGAATATTTTGTTCTTTTTTGATTGCTTTGTTGTTTCGGATCGATTCTTTTGCTTGTCGAAGAAGGCATGGAGATAAACACATGAGCCTTGAAATTCCTTGAATAAATCAATTAAGACTTGAGGAATCCTTAGTCAGATAAATTTGAATTATATGCATATCAACTTTGAATATTTACTAGCGAAATTCATTTGAGCCGTGGGACTGCTATTTTTGGCATTTTTAACATGTTCTTCCCCTGAAAATGTTATAAAAGAAGACAAAATATATTTTGGATTTTGATTAGATGTTAGTAAATATAAACAAATAAAAGGCACACAAAAGCAATGGTGATCCCCTATGAGGCATAAAACTGCAACCAAAAAGGACCGAGGAACTAGTGTGTGATTTTGTTTGTATGCAAATAATGCGAATGTAAAACAAAATCTTAGGGTCAAAAATTAGGGTGTTACAGTTGCCCCTATTTATGTTTCTTCAATTTGGAGATATGAATATTGACATCTTCGTTTCTACAAGATGGGGAAGACTTAAATATAGAAAACCCAATTTTTGGGCCTAAGAGACCACCATTCAATGATATGAATATGATATGATATGTAACCCAAGATCTTTATGGGGGAGAAAACAACCACCAGAGGAAAGGATAAACTTGGAGACACAAGAGGAGAATCCCGCTGGAGAAAACACTAGACAACAAGAGAGTTTACTAGGAAAATAAATCACTGGATAACCGACTCAACTTAGGGAATGATTGTGTATAAAACACAACCAAAAAGACTCAACAGGGAAGGGTAAAACATCACTAGAGAAAACATCAGTCAAACAAATTATTCAAATCTATAAAGAATGGAGAGAAACTAAGTTGGGAACAAGATTATCTACTACCAATCACTGGGTAGAGATAAGATTAAAAGGAGATTAAAATCACCTGCTACCTGTCACTAGGTAGATGAAAAGCAAAAAGATTAGGAACAAAATTATTGGCTACCAGTCACTGGGTAGATAAACCGAGATATATGTGACAAATAACATTACCGACTACCAACAAGGGTAGGATAACCAAGATATATGTGAGAAAAAACATTACCAACTACCAACAAGGGTAGGGGAACCAACATATATGAGGAACAATATTACCGACTACCAACAAGGGTAGGTGAACCAAGATATATGAGGAACAACATTACCGACTACCAACAAGGATATGCGAACCAAGATATATGAGGAACAACTTTACCGACTACCAACAAGGATAGGAGAACCAAGATATATGATATTATCTACTACCTGTCATTGGGTAGAAAATATGCAAATAATAAATCTCAACAACCAATCACTGGGTAGGAGCAAAGCAAAAAGCTTGAAAAGAAGGAATACCGATTATTACTGAGTAATAGAAACAAAGGTAACCAACTAAAAAGGGAGAAATATTATCTATTACTTGTCACTAGGTAAAAAATGTAGATAATAGAATCGAAAGGAAAGATTACCCATTACTATACAAGTGATAGCGTAATTCTAAACTAATATGCTCAAAAGGAGGATCAAAGTTCAATCCAAGAATGAATTGGAGAGAAATAATCAAACAAGACTCATCCCGAGGAGGAAATATCTCTATTAGGGAAAATTCCATCAAGATGATAAACTAGGGAGCAAACTGAATTAAAATCATCCACGAGGAACAAACTCAGTAGGGACTTAGAAAGGATAAACACTTTCTACTTAAGGGTCAACACTTTAATTTTGAGAGGAGACAACACACACACACTCAATGGGGAAATCCACACCAAAGAGTGGGGAACAAATGATATTAAAGAATGTGAAAATGCAAACAGATGAAGATATGCATACAATATATATATGAATATGCGTATGAATATGCTGACAAAACAGACATAAAGATAAGCAACAAGTGGCATAAACACTACAACAATCAGATACTCGGCTAATCCCAAAGCAACAATGCTAGGAATCCTGCTAGAGATTCAACTAGGAAAATCCTACACGGTGTAACCCGGTGAACTGACTTTAGTTAAATGTTGCGGATAGCAAGAGTCGCCACCGACTTTTATTTTATCCAAAGGAAAGGCATAAAAGAACAGGAAAGACCTTAGAGAATTATTTTGGGTCCGGGGGGTAGGTTATGAAAAGGGAAGGTGTTAGCACCCTTTTCATCCATGGTTATCCATGGGCTCTTAGGTACTTAAGCTCACTTTTGAATTGTTTTGAAAGTGTAGTGTGTGAATAAGAATTTTCAGAATAGTTAGTAAATAATCCATGTAAGGATGTGTTAAAAACATGTTTGAAAATTTGTTTGAGAATTGTTTAAGTGTGAAGAAAGTTTTGAAATGAGCTTAAGTACTTAAAAGTAACTTACCCTAATGTTTAAAGGTCTTTCTTGTTTTTTATTCTTTCCTTTAGTAAGACTATCCCTACTATAATGGAGTAGGTAGTCCTTACTTTGGATATTAAGGGACATGTAAGGGGCAATTTGGTCTTTGAAGGCCATGGTGGGGTGTAATAAGCATATTAAGGGACTATCATCATTTTTTCCGAAGGGACTCGATTCGTATAGGCAACATAAGGGACTTTGATGATTTTTATTCGAGGGACTTGCTTTTATACACCCCACTTAACCATTATTCGTAGGCAACAAGAGAGATATCCTTAGAAAGTGAGACGGCGATTTAAAATCGACTTACGTGTGTGAAGTGTTTAAATTAATTATCTTTATTAGAAATTTTCTAAATTGATTTTAAATATCATACATGTTATCACTCCCTAATTACTAACCACAATACATAAATAAAATAAATTATTACAAATTTTTACATCAAGGAACAATTACAAAATTATAATAATGAGCAAAAATAAATAATAAGCAAATAATAATTTAACAATAAATAAATAAAAGGGGTTAGTCATAATAAGATAATAATAATAATAATTAGAAATAATAAACAAGGTTAGAAATATAAAATAATAATGATATGGTTAGTAATAAAAATTAATTAAGAGGTTAATAATAAGCAAAAATTAATAACAATATAATTAGCAATAGTAATAGAAACCAAGAAATTAATATGCACAACCAAATATTTTCTAATTCACATACTAATTATTAAATCATTTTTTAAATAAATTATAATTACAAAATCTTAATCATTATAAATATATATTTACAATTTATATACATATTATAAGAAAAAGATGAATTTTTAAATAGCATATTAAAATTCAATTTCTATTAGTCATTATATTCACAAATTATTTTTAATCATATAATTATCCTAAATTAAATTATTTTGACTTATAATTATATTTACAAAAATTTACTATATTAAGAATTATATACATAATAATTATAATAAGAATTAGAAAGTAAATTATTAAGAAAAAATAGAATTAGGTTTTGAAATATAAATTAGGGTTTGTTAGAAAAATATTTTTTAGGGTTTTTTAAAAAAAAAATAGGTTTATATATATATCAAAATTTATTTTAACAATCATATAATATTATTTTAATTAATATAAACTATACAAAAATAAAATTTTAAATAAAAAAAACAAGAGTTTTATTTTTTCTAGAAAATTATTTTAAGATTTATTAAACTATATAATATATACATATTTTATAATTAAATTAATTAAATTAAGTGTAAGACAAGAAAATAAGAGAAAAAGAAAGAAAAGGAACCTGATGGGATTTGATCCCAGGACCCCTTGCTTGCAGGTAACAACAAGAACCACCAGGCCAGCCAGGCGCAGGTGATATAAAATTGAATCCAGTTTGTTTTGTTCTTTGTTTTGAGGAATCCAGAAAAATAACAAAAAAAAACAAAAGGCCTGGGGTGGGTTTCGTACCCAGGACCTTATATTCACAAGACACACGCACTTCCGCTGGGCTGGGAGAGCCAATCCTATCAGCTTGTTGACTTTGATTCATTATATTTTATGCCTTTCATGATCCTGAAAAATAAACAAAAAAAATGACACAAAGCCAGATTCGAACCCTGGCCCTATATCCAAACACGCGCATGATTTACCACTGGACCAAGCAGTCATCTTGTAATACAAAACAGAAAGAATATATTATATTTTATAATCAAATTTCAAAAATATAAATTCGCGCCAAACAGTCTTTATCTTCAACCTTGAGACTTTCGAATTTTGCTACGAAATCTTCCATGAAATTTCCTGCGAATTTGAAACCCTAACAAAACCTGCGAAACTCAAAGGGCAACAAAACCATACAATTTTTCAAAATTGAAAGTGCAAACATGTTCCAGAGATCAATTAGAATCCAGCCATGGTCTCAAAAATTATTTATGTTCATTAAATCAATAAACCCTAATTGGAGGTCATGAACCCTAATATGGCATCTCACGAATTAGGCTCTGTTTCTTGAGTTTTCCTGCCCAGAATCAATCCACACAACATCACAAACAATATTAAACAGTCCAAATTCATTTAAATGCAATAAATTATGGTAATCGAAAAAGAAATTTCAAGCATGAACATGGCTTCGGGTTTAGCAAATGTGCATGAATTGGATGCATTTGATGGATGTTTCATGATCAGAGAAGTCCCATGAAGCTTGCTATGAACTTATTTTACCTTCAAAGGCCTCAAATCCAAGAATCCGAATATCACTTGTGGAGAGATTTTTTGTGTTTTTGTTCTTACCTTTTGGCTGCTCCCATTCGTCCCTCTGCATTAGGTTTATGTTATGTATATATATGGGATTGATTTAGGTCAGAAAAACCATTTGGTTGTGTGAAGATTTGATCCAAAAAAGATTCATAAAGATCATTGTGTAATTTTCAAATATTTGATCATAATGCCTTACTATTTTGGGAGGGATCTTATAATTTCCTTCTCTTTTGACTCCAATCATCATTTATGATTTTCTAGATCCAATCACAAAAATATTCTCTCATGTTTAATATTTTTTTCAAATTTAAAATGATTTAAAATGTAATAAATCATAGTAAATTAATAAAATAAAATAAAAAATATGAGAATATCATGAAAATTTCGTGCATGGCATCATGAAGTGGATTGGGTCACAAATTGAATGGCCCATTTGAAAAGAAATGATTTTGAACCTCCCTTTTCAACATAAACCATCACAAAATTGTCCAACTTTGCAAAGGCACATCTCCCTCAATTTTAAAGGTATGAGGGTGTTCTTGGACTTTTTGGAAAGCTTGAAGAGTCCTCTAAACAACCCCATTGGTTTCAGGTCCATATCATTTACCAATCTCAAGTTATGCCCTTTTGAAGTTGTTGACTTTTTGTTGACTTTTGAAATGACCTATAATGTCTTAGATCATATCTTTCAAATGAAGCATTTTTGGGCTTAACCTTCAACATCAAAGTTGTAGAGAATTAAATTTCCTTCAAAATGAGCTTTGGATGGAGACTTGGTGATGAAGTATGTGAAAGTTATGCCTGGTCAAAGTTCAGTTGACTTTTACTGAGGAAACCCTAATTTAGAAACTCCTGATTATTGATGATCTGGAATCTCCTTGATGAATCATGATCAACCCTTGATCAAATGATGAATTTTACTTTATATACTTGATGTTGGCAAAAAATCATGAAGTTTGACTTTGGTTTGACCAAAGTTGACCTCAGTTTGACTTTTTAACTGCATTGACTGATTTTGACTTAACTGATCATCTGACTGAGCAAACTTCTGAGAAAAGTCTTGAAACTTGTCATGGGGGTTCTTACACACATATAAGATGTTATGAAGCTCACTTGAAGTCTTGGAAGTCCATTTAGCCTGATTAAAGTCAAAACCCTAGTTTTGGATGCACTGCTTAGGAGGTGCATTGTCTGAGGGAATTATCAACTCTTATGACCAATTGTGAACTTTGTGAGCCTTGTGAACCATCATAAAATGTCTTGTGATACTCATGAGAGGTATTGTGAAGCTTGTGAACCTTGTGAACCTTCATAAAGTAACTTGTAGACTTTATGAACTTCATGAAAGATTATGCCAGTGTTGGAGAACTTGTGAACCTTGTGAACCTTCATAGAACACAAAGTCTTGTATTGTGAGGGCAAATTTTGGGGTGCAACAGCTGCCCCTGTTCAATTTTCTGAAACCTGAGGGGTTAGATTGGTATGTTTGCCAGTTATAACCTGGAAGGTTGAAGGGGATTGAACACAAAAGCCCAAAAATTTGCACTCACCAGTGCATAGAATGATATTGATGGTTGGTTGAACATGATTGAGTGGGCTTAAAGATGCCACTAGGGAAAAGTTCTTCAGTAGTATAATGAGAACTGTCAGGAGTCTGGAGCAATATTGATGTAGCAGCATGTCTTCATGAGGATAGAGCAATGGAAAGCTCTAAAACAGTCTTGAAGTAATGATTTCAGGAGGATGGAGCCATCAATAATGACAACTACAATGCAGTCTTGAAATAATAATGTGATATGTCTTCAGGAGGATAGAGCAATCAATAATGATAACTCTAATGCAGTCTTGAAGTAATGATTTCAGGAGGATGGAGCCATCAATAATGACAACTACAATGCAGTCTTGAAATAATAATGTGATATGTCTTCAGGAGGATAGAGCAATCAATAATGATAACTCTAATGCAGTCTTGAAGTACTGATTTCAGGAGGATGGAGACATCAATAATGACAACTCCAATGCAGTATTGAAATAATAATGTGATATGTCTTCAGGAGGATAGAGCAATCAATAATGATAACTCTAATGCAGTCTTGAAGTAATGATTTCAGGAGGATAGAGCCATCAATAATGATAACTCTAAAGCAGTCTTGAAATAATAATGTGATTTCTTCAGGAGGATAGAGCAATCAATAATGATAACTCTAATGCAGTCTTGAAATAATGATGTGATATGTCTTCAGGAGGATAGAGCAATCAATAATGATAACTCTAATGCAGTCTTGAAATAATGATGTGATATGTCTTCAGGAGGATAGAGCAATCAATAATGATAACTCTAATGCAGTCTTGAAGTACTGATTTCAGGAGGATGGAGACATCAATAATGACAACTCCAATGCAGTCTTGAAATAATGATGTGATATGTCTTCAGGAGGATAGAGCAATCAATAATGATAACTCTAATGCAGTCTTGAAGTACTGATTTCAGGAGGATGGAGACATCAATAATGACAACTCCAATGCAGTCTTGAAATAATGATGTGATATGTCTTCAGGAGGATAGAGCAATCAATAATGATAACTCTAATGCAGTCTTGAAGTACTGATTTCAGGAGGATGGAGACATCAATAATGACAACTCCAATGCAGTCTTGAAATAATAATGTGATATGTCTTCAGGAGGATAGAGCAATCAATAATGATAACTCTAATGCAGTCTTGAAGTACTGATTTCAGGAGGATGGAGACATCAATAATGACAACTCCAATGCAGTCTTGAAATAATGAGAGGCTTATCAGGAGGATAAAGTAACCCTGAGGTTACAATAATGCAGTCCCAAAGATCATAAATTTGTTTGTTGGATAATTAACCTGAAAACAAAGTAGCATTCTGTATAATAATATTAGTTTATGCTTTATGTATGCATGTATGATATGATGCACTTAGGTAATGTACTATATGTCTATGGATATGTATGCTATGGTATGATGTATATGATGTATGTATGATATGATACTGCCGGGAGCGTCTGGATATCTTCGTATAACAACTGCTGGCTAGGGAAAATAAATCCCGATTCATTGTTGAAGAATATATAACCCTCCGTCTGCTGGGGATAACAGGATATAGATATAACCTCCCGTTGTTGGGGATGGTAAGGTATATACAACCTCCCGTTGTTGGGGATAGTAGGATATAGATAACCTCCCGTATGCTGGGAACATAACCTTCGTCTTCGTTTGATAGTAGGATAAGTATAACATCCCGTCTTCGTTCGTCGTACCCTTATTGGAAAGTAATTTCCCGAATATCCGTATGAGGATAAAAGAGATGGATATAAATTCCAGGGGAAATAAGACTTTATGAAGATGGATTCGTCCTACTGAGGGATTTGTAACTTTCTTGTAAAGGTGAACCGGCGAAGCTTCGTTGAAATCCTTCCCTCGTTCGTCCTTAGTAAATACTATTACTGCATTTTCATGCATTTCTGGTAAACATTAATCATATTAAGTATACATGCATTTCTGGTAAACATCAATCATATTCAAAAGCATACATACATTCAAACACAACCAATGGACGTTTCGCTTATGTAAATAGGGTAAAAGTAAATCTGGATTCAAAAGATGGAATTTATTTATATCAAAAGTGACCCATACACGGGTAAGTTTGTACAAGGAGACATAGATCCTAGTAAGAGGATTTTGTCATAAAGTTTTACAAAAAGAATCAGCTATGTGGGAAATAATCCTATTGAGTTTCAATTCTACTATTGCCACTCAAGTATCTCATCTTCTTGCTGTTGAGACGGAAACGATTGGATTGAGCTTTATCTGTTCGAGCTTGAATAAGTAGTATAATGTTTGCAGTTTCATGAGTGATCCAAACGAGACATAGTCATACGCTTTAATCCCTAACTTTTGCCTGGATTGCCCTTTCAGGTTTTCAATCCACCGGGATACCCTTTTTTGCCCAAGCCGCCTTTTCAGGTTTTCGACTTGCCGGGTGTACATCTTTTTATATATATCCCTAATTTTTGCCCAAACCCTTTTGGTTTGCCGGGATGCCCTTATTTTTGCCTAGGCCTGTCAACCTAGCGGGTCTCTTTTTTATGCGTAGTATTTTTTAACTATGTCTGCGTTTACAGGCTGAGGGAAGTCCTCCCCATCCATTGTAGTCAGTATCATGGCACCTCCTGAGAACACTGTCTTGACTACAAATGGTCCTTCATATGTTGGAGTCCACTTGCCCCTAGGATCACCCTGTGGTAATATGATACGCTTGATTACCAAGTCACCAGCCTGATATACCTTTGGCTTAACCTTCTTGTTAAAAGCTTTGATCATCCGCTTTTGGTACATCTGGCCATGACAAACTGCTGCTAACCTCTTCTCATCCTTCAAATTTATCTGGTCAAGTCGTGTCTGAATCCACTCATCTTCATTCAAGCCTGCATCCTTCATAATTCTCAAGGAGGGGATCTGAACTTCAATGGGCAGAACTGCTTCCATACCATAGACCAAAGAGAATGGGGTTGCCCCTGTTGAAGTACGTATTGTGGTACGATAACCATGAAGAGCAAATGGTAACATCTCATGCCAATCCTTGTAAGTAACAGTCATCTTCTGTACAATCTTCTTAATGTTCTTATTAGCAGCTTCAACTGCCCCATTCATCTTTGGACGATACGGAGAGGAGTTATGATGCTTAATCTTGAACTGCGTGCAGAGGTCAGTAATCATAGTGTTATTCAGATTAGAACCATTGTCAGTAATAATCCTCTCAGGGATGCCATACCTACATATGAGATTATTCTTAATGAACCGAGCCACAACATTCTTAGTTACAGATGCATATGAAGCTGCCTCTACCCATTTTGTAAAATAATCAATAGCCACCAGGATGAAACGATGCCCATTAGAAGCAGTAGGCTTGATTTCACCAATCATATCAATGCCCCACATGGCAAAGGGCCAAGGAGCAGTCAACACATTCAATGGTGATGGAGGTACATGAACTTTATCAGCATAGATTTGACATTTGTGACAAGTTCTGGAGTGTTGATAGCAATCAGCTTCCATGGTAGACCAATAGTAACCTGCTCTCAATATCTTCTTTGCCATAGTATGACCACTAGAATGAGTGCCAAAGGTCCCATCGTGCATCTCTTCCATAATCTCAGTTGCTTCCTTCTTATCCACACAACGAAGCATAGTTGAATCATGATTGCGCTTGTACAGAATCCCATTACTCAAAAAGAACTTAGCAGCAAACCTCCTCAAGAACTTCCTATCTTTGACAGATGCCCCTTCAGGGAACTCCTGAGCTTCGAGATATCTTTTTACTTCATAAAACCAAGGCTTCTCCTTTGTCCCTTCTGTGTCAATCTCATTGCAGTATGCAGGCTTCTCAAATCTATCAATGGTAATCTTGGGAGCTTCATCATCCCAACTGATCTCAAACATAGATGCCATGGTGGCCAATGCATCTGCCAACTGATTCTCTCTTCGTGGAATATGTCCAAAGGTAATCTCTTTGAAATGTGGGATCAAAGACAACACATGTTCTCTGTAAGGAATGAGATTATCATGCTTGGTATCCCAATCTCCTTTAATCTGACTCACCACCAGGGCTGAATCTCCATACACATCAAGGAACTGAATCTTCATATCAATAGCAACTTGAATACCCATGATACATGCCTCATACTCAGCTATGTTATTGGTACAATAGAAACAAAGTCTGGCAGTAATCGGGGTATGACAACCTTCAGGGGAACTAATCACAACACCAACACCATTACCATGTGCATTAGAGGCACCATCAAAAACCATAGTCCATCGGGATCCTTGTTCAGGTCCGTCATATTGTCCAGGTTCTTTGGTAATAATCATGATGTCTTCATCAGGGAACTCAAAATTCATTGACTGATAATCATCCACTGCTTGATGAGCCAAATGATCAGCAACAACACTCCCCTTTATGGCCTTCTGAGTAGTATACTGTATATCATATTCTGTCAAAATCATTTGCCATCTTGCAATTCTTCCGGAGAGAGCTGGTTTCTCAAATATGTACTTGATTGGATCCATCTTTGAAATTAACAAGGTAGTATGGGTCAACATATACTGTCTTAGTCGGCGAGCAGCCCATGCCAAAGCGCAGCAAGTTTTCTCGAGCAGTGAGTATCTTGTTTCACAGTCGGTAAACTTTTTGCTAAGGTAGTATATTGCCTGCTCTTTTCGACCAGACTCGTCATGTTGCCCCAACACACACCCCATTGAGTTGTCTAGCACTGTTAAGTACATAATCAAGGGTCTTCCATCAACTGGTGGCATCAAAATTGGTGGTTCCAGCAGATATCTCTTGATTTCATCAAAGGCAGTCTGGCACTCATCATTCCATTCCATCACCTGATCCTTCTTCAACAACTTGAAAATTGGCTCACAGATAGAAGTTAATTGGGAAATAAATCTTGCAATGTAGTTCAATCGTCCCAAGAAACCTCTAACCTCCTTCTCAGTACGGGGAGCTGGCATCTCTCGTATAGCTTTCACTTTTGCAGGATCCACTTCAATACCTTTTCCACTGACAATAAAACCTAGAAGCTTTCCAGATCTAACTCCAAAAGTACACTTGTTTGGATTCAATCTCAACTTGTATTTCTTCAACCTCTCAAACAACTTGTGCAGATGATCAAGATGTTGCTCTTCATTCTGAGATCTAGCTATCATATCATCCACATATACCTCTATCTCATGATGAATCATATCATGAAACAAAGCTACCATAGCACGCTGATATGTTGCCCCTGCATTCTTCAAACCAAATGGCATTACCTTATAGCAAAAGGTGCCCCACTGTGTCACAAATGTTGTCTTCTCCATATCTTCAGGTGCCATCTTGATTTGATTGTAACCAGAGAAACCATCCATAAAAGAGAATACCTTATGCTGAGCAGTGTTGTCTACCAGAATATCAATATGAGGAAGTGGAAAGTCATCTTTGGGGCTAGCTTTGTTCAAATCTCTGTAGTCCACACACATACGCACCTTACCATCTTTCTTAGGAACTGGTACCACATTTGCAACCCACTGAGGATAAGAAGTTACTGCTAAGAACCCTGCATTGAACTGTTTCATTACCTCTGCCTTAATCTTTTCTGACATTTCAGGACGCATACGACGAACCTTCTGTTTCTTTGGACGACAATCTTCTTTCACTGGCAAACGATGAACCACAATGTCTGTATCCAACCCTGGCATATCTTCATAAGACCAAGCAAAGATCTCCACATAGTCACGTAACATCTGAATCAACCTGCTCTTGACACTGTCCTCTAAATCAGCCCCTACCTTGACCTCTTTTCTGTCTTCCTCAGTTCCCAGATTCACAACTTCGACTGGCTCTTCATGTGGTTGTATAGCTTTCTCTTCTTGTTGCAACAACCTAGCAAGCTCTACAGGTATTTCACAATCGTCCTCATTTCCGTCTTCAGTTTGATAGATCGGATTCTCGAAATTGTAATTGGCAATAGTAGAACTGTTATCAACAGGATCCAGAGTGGATGAGGATCTGCATTTTAGTGATGTGGGTGTGTGTAAGAACACATAGCTGATAAAGCAAAAATAAAGAAAAGAAAGACAAGGAACACAATATTTACTAAAACGAAACGTCCACTGATTTTATTGAATGAAGTATGCAAATGAAATGACAACCCGTAACAAGCACACCATTGTGCCCCGGGTAAGGCACATGGCTTGAAAGTTTTAATTGTTCAGAAATTACAAATTTAAAAACATAACGCAGTAATAGTATTTACTCCTGACTAAAGGAGATAGGGGTAACATCTTCAGCTTTCCAATTATTGAGTCCAGCACCCACAGTAGGAAAAATCCATGCATCCAGATTGTAGTCTTCATCTTGATCTCCCACAGCATTAATCACCCCTTGATTGGTGATACGAGCAGCACGAGCACGACGAACAGCCTTCTGGGACTCTGCAGTGAAACCCAAACCAAACTTGTCAGACTTGTATGGAATATCAGGAAGCTGACCCCAAATAGTACAACCACCTTCTTTCACTACAGCTTTTGCATCATTGAGGGAGGCCATTGCCATTGTTGGAGGGTTTCTGATGACCACAGGAACTTTCTTCACAGCAGGAGGAGTCACACAATCATTACCAACCCAAGGAACCACTTCAAATGACTGACACGGAGTTTCAATGTATTCACCTTCTACTTCCAGATACTTGAAAGTGTTTACATGGCTGACAAAGTATTCTTCTTCTCCGAAGACAGTAACAACCTTTCCATTCACCGGATATCTCAACTTTTGATGTAATGTGGAGGTCACAGCACCTGCCCCATGGATCCAGGGACGACCAAGCAGACATGAGTACGAAGGACGAATATCCATCACATAGAATGTAGCAGTAAACATCTGAGAGCCAACCTTGATTGGAAGATCAATTTCCCCATGCACTACCCTTCTAGAACCATCAAAAGCCTTTACCACAATATTACTGGGCTTCAACACAGTATCTTCAGGACTCAGCTTATTCAGGACTTCCTTAGGCAATACATTCAAAGAGGAGCCATTATCTATCAGCACATGAGACAGGGTAGTGCCCCTGCATTCAATTGAAATATGCAAGGCCCTGTTATGATCCCTCTTGGCAGGGGTCAAATCAGCATCAGAAAATCCTAACCCATTGTCGTAGGTCAGGTGGGCAACACAGTTTTCAAATTGGTCCACAGAAATTGCACTAGGTACATGAGCCATCTTTAGAAACTTGATCAATGACTTGGCATGAGCCTCAGAACATAATAACAGGGAGAGCATAGAAATCTTTGAGGGAGTATGCCCCAACTGATCCACAATGTCATAATCACTCTTGCGAATGATTTTCAATACTTCTTCCATTTGCTTAGAGAGGTCATCAGCAGCTGGAACATCAGTAGATACAGGCTCAATTACAGGACCTTTGCCCCGAGCATCAGTGGTGGAAGTAACAGCAGGAGTAGCTGTATTCTTTGAAGTATCTGGAGGAGAGAAGACTCTTCCACTACGAGTGATCTTGCTAGATCCAGCAATATTATCAATGTCAGCAGGCATATCAGGTAAAGGCTCCTGCTTGACACCATGGATGTAAACATCAGACCCATAGTGCCAAGGCACAGCTTTGTCAGATGTATAAGGAATAGGACCAGGAGTGGTAATAATCAGAGGAGCCACTCTGGCTTCAGCAACGACCTTCACAGGACCTTCAACAGTAATCTTGATTGGACCCTGATGAGAGATCTTGATGGGCTTCCTTGCAGTGATTCTTACTGGTACTTTGTCAACCATATCAACCTCTTCAATCTTCTTACCCTGAGTCAGACGATCTACCATTTCTTCTACAGATGCTGGTCTTTTTTCAAACACTATAGTATACTTATCCATGAGACGTTGAATTCCATCTCTCAGAATGAAGCAACTATCCGGTTTATAGGTACAATACAGACAATCTTCACGACAACCTGGAAAGATCCCAGCTTGTACTAACCTCTTTTTGATAACAGACAACGGTGTGCTCAACTCCATAACTGAATAGACATGCAGATCTTCATCAATATCTTCATCAATGGCATTGACAGTCTTCTCGTGATTTGGCATTGGAGCCGTAATCACATTTGGAGTACCTGGTGGATCAAATTCAATTTCTCCAGCATCAATCATATCCTGAATTTTGTTCTTCAAGACCCAGCAGTTATTAGTATCATGTCCTGGACAGTTTGAATGATATGCACATCGTGCATTGGGATTGTACTTGGGAGAAGTAACATTGGGATTCTGAGGAGCCTCCCTCAAAGTAATGAGTTCAGCTTTCAACAAGTGTTGCAATGCCTGAGCCATTGACATGTTGATTCTCGTGAACTGTCTTCTAGTCTTTGGTTGGTGTCCCTGAGGCTGCTCTGTTGTTGCAGGAGTTGGATTTGAAATATGCACTGCACTAACAGACTGATGCCTTTTATTACGATCAGGGTGACCATAAACAGCATTGGATTCCTTCTTTCCAGTGGGAGGCTTCTTTGCAGCACCTGATGAAGAAGTGCCCACTTGGATCTTACCATTCTTGATACCATTCTCTACTCGTTCTCCTGTCATAATCAACTCAGTGAAGCCAGATGATGAGCTTCCAATGAGATGACTGTAAAACGGACCATTCAGCGTACACATGAACATGTCAACCAATTCCCTGTCAGTCAAGGGGGGTTGAACTCTTCCAGCCAAGTCTCTCCATTTCTGAGCATACTCCTTAAAACTTTCTTTAGCACCCATAGACATGCTCTGAAGCTGCATGCGAGTGGGGGCTAAGTCAGCATTGTATTGATACTGCTTATAGAAAGCTTCAGCAAGATCATTCCAATCTCTGATGTTGACACTCTCTAACTGATAATACCACTCCAGCTGAGCTCCAGATAAGCTCTCTTGGAAAAAGTGGATCCACAACTTCTTGTCAGCAGTGTGAGGTTGAATTCTTCTGACATAAGACCTCAAATGCAACTTGGGACAGGAGACCCCATCATACACAACAAAGGTAGGAACCTTGAAACCAATGGGTATAACAACCCCAGATATCAAACTCAAATCCTCAAAATCCAGCCCAGATGATTTCTGCAATTCCATGGCATCCATTCTATCCATTAACCTCTTGAACTTGTCTTCATTAGGCTCATGGTAGTAATTAGCCTCAGAATCAGAGTCCCCCATAGTGTTGTGGAGACTGCCTCCCTCTTTCTCAGATTCCTCAGATTCATAGTCTTCAATCTGTTCCTTAGTCTTGACAGGACCCTTGAATCTTCTTCCCATGTTGAGCAACCCAGCAGACCTTCTAGTCTTCTTAGTCTTCTTGGCCAGCAGTGCCTTCAATTCATCTTGCCCCTTGGACAGGTTCAAGATCAGCTCTTGGAACTGTGCATTCTGTGCCTGGAGATCCTTAACTGATTGCTCAAGTGCCATTGCTGAAATAAACAGCGAGAAGATGAGAAACCTGTGCACAATTATAAACCTGTGATGCAATGAAATGATATGGGAATGCATATGCAATGTTTTCAAGGACCGCAGGATTTTAAATTTGTTTAAACAACCAGAAAGTAAACTTTTATTAGTGATAAATTTGTTTTGCCTTTTAGGCGTACAAAAATGAAAATGAAATAAGTACAAAAGATGGGGTTTTAAGTCTCCCATGGACGTTTCCTCTTTGTATTGAGGTATGAGTTGAGGTTTCGTTCCTCGTGAAGTTGCTTTGTTAGCTCTAGGATTCTTGCTTGGCTTGCTTTGTAATGAGCCTCGAACGTATCCCTTTGCTCCTTCAGTTGGATCCATGATCTCTGCAAGTCTTCCTTATCAGTAGGCATGTCTGGGTGAAGGATGGTATAAGCTGTGTCTCCTTCAGCAACAGGCTCCATGGTAACTGGTAGGATGGCAGGATATGGCATCATGAGTGTCTGAGCACGAGATCGTACCCATCTGAGATAAGCCTCCATAGGAATAGTGTACTTAGGCTCCAGTGTCTTGCTGTCAATCCTGTTTACCTTCCCCCAAGCTCGTATGAATCTCTGACGGTAACCCTGAAGATCGTTGTCGTAATCAAACACAATGCCCTGAATCAACATGTCATGTGGACCATCACTTCGGGCGTAACCAAACTGTCGTAAAGCTAAACAGGGGTTGTAGGTGATGCCTCCTCTTATGCCTAGAAGTGGCACATTAGGAAACTCCCCACAACGGTCAATGATGGTAACATTCTCCATAGATCTGGAGCACCAATGGATGTCTGAGTGAGATAGTGACATGATCCTCTTGGACCATCTGAACCCTTGCTCATTCTTCATTACTGAGCGAGGAAGGTGAGAAATAAACCACCTAGAGAGTAAAGGTATGCAGCACATCAAAGTTCCTCTTGCCCTTGTAGTACGGGTGTGAAGAGAATGTAGGATGTCTCCAAGCAATGTAGGCACTGGATTGTGACTCAGGAAAATGTTGATGGCATGAACGTCTATGAACTGATCTGGATTGGGGAACAATACTAAGCCATATATCAGCAAGGCTAAGATCTCCTCAAAAGCATCATGGCTCATGGCCTTCAAGAACATTTGAGCTTTATCCACTAATACCTTGGCAAGAATACCTTTGACTCCACTTCTCGTCTCTAGAACAATGTCAGACTTCTTCAGATGTAGAGCTGCAGCAATAACCTCTGGTTTAAGTTCCTTCTCCAAACCTGTGAATGGTTTCTGATCAAGAACAGGGATACCCAGAAGTTTAGAGAACTCCTCCATGGTTGGAACCAGCTGATAATCAGGGAATGTAAAGCAATGGTGCTTAGGGTCAAAGAACTGAAATAGGACACTCATCATGTCTTCACTGAATCCTGAAGTGACTAGGTCCAATAGGTGACCATGTCTCTTGTTGAATCGGGAGTGATCAGACACTTGAGAAACCAACTCTTTAAGCTTGGGAGGTATCCCCACAAAGTTGATCCTGATGGTGTTTCTACGAGCAGAAGCCATGACCTGCAACAAAGAACAAAGATAAATCCTTTGGTCCTTGAAATGGTTAGGGAAAATGATATGCTCATGATGCATGATGATGTCATGATGTTATGTTCAATCACAAACATGTGGCACACACAAACAAGTCACACCATAGCCCTAGGTTTAAAGACTTGCATGAGGTTTAAGGTAAGTACCCTCCCCTGAAGTTAGATGGTTCATCCTGTCCTATAAAGTAACCAGGTTCTAAGGGATCTCAATATCATTGATCCTTCACAAGGGTGGTTGTTCAGAAGGCAACTTACTTGCCAACCAAAACCCTCCAAGTTTAAGATCTCAATGAGCGTAGCATCGAGTGTCAACCAACTTCAGTCTGCACCAAAGCCGGCTACCTCACTACTTTCTAAAGGCCAAGATGAGTTAACTAGGGTTCTAAAAGTCAGTTAATGCATTGACAACATATGGTGGCCTCAATATTATCCTCAACTTGACTTAAGGAATACAAGCACCAACCAAGAAGTCGCACTAACTATGGCCACCAGATCAACCGTGTCGATATACGTCGCACAGTTTCCTTGGTCTATTGCCATTTACCTAAGGTACACTAGATCCGGGTTAGGACCTTTCCCACATAAGAGCCCAACAATTAAAGTAAAGCAAACAAGGCAAACAATTTAAAGTGATCTTATTTCCTAAGGGTACCCCTCTTAAATAGGTCCCCAGCAGAGTCGCCAGTTCTGTAACCCGGTGAACTGACTTTAGTTAAATGTTGCGGATAGCAAGAGTCGCCACCGACTTTTATTTTATCCAAAGGAAAGGCATAAAAGAACAGGAAAGACCTTAGAGAATTATTTTGGGTCCGGGGGGTAGGTTATGAAAAGGGAAGGTGTTAGCACCCTTTTCATCCATGGTTATCCATGGGCTCTTAGGTACTTAAGCTCACTTTTGAATTGTTTTGAAAGTGTAGTGTGTGAATAAGAATTTTCAGAATAGTTAGTAAATAATCCATGTAAGGATGTGTTAAAAACATGTTTGAAAATTTGTTTGAGAATTGTTTAAGTGTGAAGAAAGTTTTGAAATGAGCTTAAGTACTTAAAAGTAACTTACCCTAATGTTTAAAGGTCTTTCTTGTTTTTTATTCTTTCCTTTAGTAAGACTATCCCTACTATAATGGAGTAGGTAGTCCTTACTTTGGATATTAAGGGACATGTAAGGGGCAATTTGGTCTTTGAAGGCCATGGTGGGGTGTAATAAGCATATTAAGGGACTATCATCATTTTTTCCGAAGGGACTCGATTCGTATAGGCAACATAAGGGACTTTGATGATTTTTATTCGAGGGACTTGCTTTTATACACCCCACTTAACCATTATTCGTAGGCAACAAGAGAGATATCCTTAGAAAGTGAGACGGCGATTTAAAATCGACTTACGTGTGTGAAGTGTTTAAATTAATTATCTTTATTAGAAATTTTCTAAATTGATTTTAAATATCATACATGTTATCACTCCCTAATTACTAACCACAATACATAAATAAAATAAATTATTACAAATTTTTACATCAAGGAACAATTACAAAATTATAATAATGAGCAAAAATAAATAATAAGCAAATAATAATTTAACAATAAATAAATAAAAGGGGTTAGTCATAATAAGATAATAATAATAATAATTAGAAATAATAAACAAGGTTAGAAATATAAAATAATAATGATATGGTTAGTAATAAAAATTAATTAAGAGGTTAATAATAAGCAAAAATTAATAACAATATAATTAGCAATAGTAATAGAAACCAAGAAATTAATATGCACAACCAAATATTTTCTAATTCACATACTAATTATTAAATCATTTTTTAAATAAATTATAATTACAAAATCTTAATCATTATAAATATATATTTACAATTTATATACATATTATAAGAAAAAGATGAATTTTTAAATAGCATATTAAAATTCAATTTCTATTAGTCATTATATTCACAAATTATTTTTAATCATATAATTATCCTAAATTAAATTATTTTGACTTATAATTATATTTACAAAAATTTACTATATTAAGAATTATATACATAATAATTATAATAAGAATTAGAAAGTAAATTATTAAGAAAAAATAGAATTAGGTTTTGAAATATAAATTAGGGTTTGTTAGAAAAATATTTTTTAGGGTTTTTTAAAAAAAAAATAGGTTTATATATATATCAAAATTTATTTTAACAATCATATAATATTATTTTAATTAATATAAACTATACAAAAATAAAATTTTAAATAAAAAAAACAAGAGTTTTATTTTTTCTAGAAAATTATTTTAAGATTTATTAAACTATATAATATATACATATTTTATAATTAAATTAATTAAATTAAGTGTAAGACAAGAAAATAAGAGAAAAAGAAAGAAAAGGAACCTGATGGGATTTGATCCCAGGACCCCTTGCTTGCAGGTAACAACAAGAACCACCAGGCCAGCCAGGCGCAGGTGATATAAAATTGAATCCAGTTTGTTTTGTTCTTTGTTTTGAGGAATCCAGAAAAATAACAAAAAAAAACAAAAGGCCTGGGGTGGGTTTCGTACCCAGGACCTTATATTCACAAGACACACGCACTTCCGCTGGGCTGGGAGAGCCAATCCTATCAGCTTGTTGACTTTGATTCATTATATTTTATGCCTTTCATGATCCTGAAAAATAAACAAAAAAAATGACACAAAGCCAGATTCGAACCCTGGCCCTATATCCAAACACGCGCATGATTTACCACTGGACCAAGCAGTCATCTTGTAATACAAAACAGAAAGAATATATTATATTTTATAATCAAATTTCAAAAATATAAATTCGCGCCAAACAGTCTTTATCTTCAACCTTGAGACTTTCGAATTTTGCTACGAAATCTTCCATGAAATTTCCTGCGAATTTGAAACCCTAACAAAACCTGCGAAACTCAAAGGGCAACAAAACCATACAATTTTTCAAAATTGAAAGTGCAAACATGTTCCAGAGATCAATTAGAATCCAGCCATGGTCTCAAAAATTATTTATGTTCATTAAATCAATAAACCCTAATTGGAGGTCATGAACCCTAATATGGCATCTCACGAATTAGGCTCTGTTTCTTGAGTTTTCCTGCCCAGAATCAATCCACACAACATCACAAACAATATTAAACAGTCCAAATTCATTTAAATGCAATAAATTATGGTAATCGAAAAAGAAATTTCAAGCATGAACATGGCTTCGGGTTTAGCAAATGTGCATGAATTGGATGCATTTGATGGATGTTTCATGATCAGAGAAGTCCCATGAAGCTTGCTATGAACTTATTTTACCTTCAAAGGCCTCAAATCCAAGAATCCGAATATCACTTGTGGAGAGATTTTTTGTGTTTTTGTTCTTACCTTTTGGCTGCTCCCATTCGTCCCTCTGCATTAGGTTTATGTTATGTATATATATGGGATTGATTTAGGTCAGAAAAACCATTTGGTTGTGTGAAGATTTGATCCAAAAAAGATTCATAAAGATCATTGTGTAATTTTCAAATATTTGATCATAATGCCTTACTATTTTGGGAGGGATCTTATAATTTCCTTCTCTTTTGACTCCAATCATCATTTATGATTTTCTAGATCCAATCACAAAAATATTCTCTCATGTTTAATATTTTTTTCAAATTTAAAATGATTTAAAATGTAATAAATCATAGTAAATTAATAAAATAAAATAAAAAATATGAGAATATCATGAAAATTTCGTGCATGGCATCATGAAGTGGATTGGGTCACAAATTGAATGGCCCATTTGAAAAGAAATGATTTTGAACCTCCCTTTTCAACATAAACCATCACAAAATTGTCCAACTTTGCAAAGGCACATCTCCCTCAATTTTAAAGGTATGAGGGTGTTCTTGGACTTTTTGGAAAGCTTGAAGAGTCCTCTAAACAACCCCATTGGTTTCAGGTCCATATCATTTACCAATCTCAAGTTATGCCCTTTTGAAGTTGTTGACTTTTTGTTGACTTTTGAAATGACCTATAATGTCTTAGATCATATCTTTCAAATGAAGCATTTTTGGGCTTAACCTTCAACATCAAAGTTGTAGAGAATTAAATTTCCTTCAAAATGAGCTTTGGATGGAGACTTGGTGATGAAGTATGTGAAAGTTATGCCTGGTCAAAGTTCAGTTGACTTTTACTGAGGAAACCCTAATTTAGAAACTCCTGATTATTGATGATCTGGAATCTCCTTGATGAATCATGATCAACCCTTGATCAAATGATGAATTTTACTTTATATACTTGATGTTGGCAAAAAATCATGAAGTTTGACTTTGGTTTGACCAAAGTTGACCTCAGTTTGACTTTTTAACTGCATTGACTGATTTTGACTTAACTGATCATCTGACTGAGCAAACTTCTGAGAAAAGTCTTGAAACTTGTCATGGGGGTTCTTACACACATATAAGATGTTATGAAGCTCACTTGAAGTCTTGGAAGTCCATTTAGCCTGATTAAAGTCAAAACCCTAGTTTTGGATGCACTGCTTAGGAGGTGCATTGTCTGAGGGAATTATCAACTCTTATGACCAATTGTGAACTTTGTGAGCCTTGTGAACCATCATAAAATGTCTTGTGATACTCATGAGAGGTATTGTGAAGCTTGTGAACCTTGTGAACCTTCATAAAGTAACTTGTAGACTTTATGAACTTCATGAAAGATTATGCCAGTGTTGGAGAACTTGTGAACCTTGTGAACCTTCATAGAACACAAAGTCTTGTATTGTGAGGGCAAATTTTGGGGTGCAACACACGGGATAAACAAAATCCATCAAAGGAATAAAATCCTACTACAAGGCACAACTCATGTGGGGGAAATACCAGCAACACAAAACCTTCAAAACTCTTTGGGGAAAAGAGGGGAATATCTCTGTTAAACTATGATGAGGATAAGTATCCGTACACCTCTGTTGGGGAATAGATAATGGTCTAACAGTGGTGCAAATAAAGCAAAACCTACTAGGATGACAAACATCAAGCATCAATTCTGCAAAGGAATACCATAATGTTGAGGAGAAGTAATAATCAGCTGGGAATAGGGAAACATTTCCACAAATCCTTGTTTAGAACAAAGACACTCCTGCTAGGAAATAAGATCTGAGCACATCTTTCAATAAACATCAGCCTTTGAGAGAAGTAATCAATATATTTCATCTCATCTATTTGGGAAAAGGGTGCAAAACCTGTTGAGGATTAAAATGAGCCTGCTGGAAACCATCACATGCAGATCTACTAGAGATACGAGAGAAAGACCTCTAGGGATAATTCATCACTGAAAATTTTGGACTTTCCAACCCATGTAGGGATACAAGAAGTTTAACATCATAGTCGAAGTACAATTGCAAGGGATTTTAAATTAATACCCACCACCAGGTAAAAGAAAACCTATCAAATAACTGATATATCAATACTTCTGCTAGGGGATACAACGAAATCAAACCGAGGAACAAAACTCGGCTAAAGATTCCCTTTCATATACTTGGCTTCTCAAGTCAAGATAATTTGCTGAGGGAGAGATCATAAACTCAGTTGGAGATTCCTGTGACAGGAACATTGCTTCTTAAGTAGAGGATAATCTACTGAGGAAGAGATTAGAAACTCAGCTGGGGATATTCATGCAGCAAACAATCCTCGATCCTACTTGCTATTGGAAAAGAAAAACATCAATAATATCAAAATGCCATGACTGCTCAAAGATCGTGTTTGGAGCTATCTAGATCAAACCCTACTTTGGGAGAGGCAAGTTAACACATCAAGACTTTGTCGTCTATGGAATAACTATTTACATTCTTTTCTTATTCATAAATCAAAAGAAAAATGTTTTTATAATATTCAAAAATTCACTTTATTAAATTTGTTTCAAAAATTACCATAAAATATAAATGAATTTTTGTAAACAGAAACAGCATAAAGAATTGCAAACAATTGGATAAAATCCCAAATTTCATTGATAGAATGGTAGTCAGCAAATGACATGACTCCATGGATCATTACAAGTTTAAAAAATGTTAAATACATGGAAAAGGCTACATTGAAATACAATGATCACTATTCTCCTTATCAACTTTGAACTCCACTATTCCTGGAACTTCGGTCAAGGATGAGTGAATAAGAATCTTTGATGGGTAATTCTACTGAAGAATATAATCCAAAATCCTCGGTTGTTTCAAGTGATCCAATCTGATCTGATGCAGTTACTTGCCAAAATCCCCAACTTTTGCCTAGATTACCCTTGCGGGTTTTCAGTCTACTGAGATGATTATTTATGTTTATGTCTCTAACTTTTGCTTGGACCGCCCTTTTGGGTTTTTAATCCACCGAGACACTCATTTTTGCCTAAACCTCCCTTTCGCGTTTTCAAATTAGCTAGTTGCTCTTTTATTCTTTTAGGCGAAGTATTTCTTGATTACATCAACATTCATAGGACGAGTGATCTCCTTACCATCCATAGTTGTAAGAATCAATGAACCTCCAGAGAAGGCTTTCTTAAAATATATGGGACATCATAATTTAGAGTCTACTCGCCCCTAGAATAAGTAATGAAATACTAGATCTTTTTGAGCACGAGGCCGCCTTCTCTGAATACACGAGGTTTGACCTTCTTGTCAAAATATTTCTTCATTTTTTGCTGGTACAAATGACCATGGCATAAAGTTGTTATCCTCTTTTCCTCAATCAAATTCAACTGATCAAATCTAATTTTACACCATTCAGCCTCAGTCAACTTGGCTTCCATCAGAAATCTCAATGATGGGATCTCGACTTCGATGGAGAGCACTACTTCTATACCATAAAAAAGTGAGAAATGGGTTGCCTTTATTGAAGTACAGACGTATGTAAGATACCCATGCAAAGTAAAAAGGAGCATCTCATGCTAGTCCTTATATGTCACCATCATCTTCTGGATGATCTTCTTGATATTCTTATTCGCAGCTTCAACGACCCTATTCATCTTCAGTCTATAAGAGAAGAATTATGGTGTTGAGTCTTCAATTCTTCATAAAGCTCTTTCATTATCTTATTATTCAAGTTCGAACCATTATCACTAATGATTCTATTCAGAACACCATTGTCGCTCCCAATAAATGAGACTGGCTCAGATACGGTATAAATCGATTCATAATGATCAATTTTTGAGAAACATAATTAGTTAAACAGCATGAATCAATTCATAATGGGATGAATCGATTCATTTTGCGAAATCCAGGAACCATTCAACAGAATGAATCGATTCATGCTAGAATGAATCGATTCATTATGCTGTTTTTTTTCAAAAATTCATGATCAAACTCATTCCTTAGGCTGTGTTAAGTGCTCTAACTCTCCAGATTTCATCCTCTACCCACCCCAAACATGAATCAATCACAAGATCACATTTACACTGCATCAACAACAAGATTAGAGCAAAATCAAGAAAACTGCAAAAACTTCAGAACATGCATACACACTCATTTCTCAACCGTTTTCAGTGTTTCAAAGCTTAACATGATCAGTGAAACAAACTCTATCATCCTATAACAAGAGATTGCATTTCTGAAAAAAATGTTCTTGATGATACCTGAACCGGAGCTTTGAACTTTGGAGCTTTCTGGCCTCAAACTTGGTGCAATCCCTCTCCTTTGAACACCCTGATGATGTAATGAAGCTTGGAGAGCTTTGAGAATGGCTGGTTATGGCTGTTTTGCTCTGGTGTAGCAGAAATGGAGGGCCTTTTGTGAGATGTTTCAAGTTGTTTCAGGGGATGATTCTTGTTCAAAGGGTGATTTGTGACTTGTTGGTGAAAGAAAAAGTGAAGTTTTATGGCTGTGTGAAGAAAAATTCAGAGAAGAAGTTTGGGACAGATTTTGTGCAAGTTGGATTGTGTCTTGTTTCAATGCCAAATGAGCTGCTATATCACTCCCATAAAGTTTGAGTAGGCCGTGGAACAGGTTAGTAGAGACTGCTGGTCACTATTCCAAAAGCATGGGAGAAAATGCAAAAAGTCAAGGTTTGGTGTACTTGAGGCATGGGCTGTGGCAGAGAATATTTCTGTGTTTGGATTGCCTCAGCTGAGTTTGAGGATGACCCTTGGAAGGTTTATGAAGGACTGCAACACTTGGATTGCAAGTTTGAAGTGTCTTTGCATTTTGGCAACTTGTGACATTTTGTGACTTTTGGCCATGAACATGTGACATCTCTTAAGAAATATGCAGCAAAATGCATCACATAATGTTGTTATGACACTTTGATAATGATTAGAGACCAAACAAAACCAAAGGAAACCTTCTTGCAAGACTTCCCTCTTTGTGATTTTCATGAAAAATGGCTTATGATACTTGGACATCAAGGCATGAAAAATGAGAAATTTCTTGGGCCAATCTGAATTTTAGGCATTTCATTGTGTTTGTATGAAGATTAGAAGTCATTTTGAAGTCAATAGAATGCTTGGCATGTGAAATTGCAAGTTTCCCTCTTTGTGCAAAAGTGAAATTTCAATGATTTTTTCCAACTTTGCAAAGCCATAACTTTTGATCCAAAATGAATTAGAAAAAGTTCTTGTACTTTTTGAAAAGGGAATGATCCAATCTACAACTTTCATGACCAAAGTTTTCTCATTTGAAGCATTTTTGGATCAAAAAGAGAAGGTTGAAAAACTTTCCCAAAATGGCAAGTTTTCAATACAAGTCACTTTCCCAAAAAGGCAACTTTGCAAATGGCTTGAAATTCTTCAATTTTGTGAACTTCTAACATCTTCTATGACCAAATAAAGATCATAAAAATTCAAAATGATGGAGAAACACCCTTTGGTTGGGTCATTGGGGTCCTCAGATGCCCTGATTTTGCACTGATTTGCTCAAGAAGTCATCCCTTGATCAGATGCCTTCCTCATGGAGTTTCTTCATGAAAATTGATATGCATGATCCTTATAACATATAGAGACCAATAGAAACAAGAATGACCAAAAAATTTGGAGTTATGGCCTTTGAAACCAAAACCCTAATTCTAGGTCATCTGTGTAGTTAAACCTGGCTCTGCTTCCATGCCATTCTCAGTTCTTGTGATTCTTTGACATTCTTGACTTTGAGGGGATATAATATGATGCTTGAACATACATGGACCCCTTTGAAGTGATTGATGACCTTTGGAGTGGCTCAAGAAGCTCTTGGATTGCTCAGATCACAAACCCTAGATGCAGATGACTTTGAAACAATGCAATGAATCAAAAATGTGGTATGAGATGCTATGATTGAACTTATGCATATGAAATGATCACAAGCTATGGTGTGAATGGGTGAGGGAAAATTTGGGGTGTTTACAGCTGCCCCTATTCAAACATGAGTTAGCTGTGCAGGATGTAAGCGACGGCTTATCAGGCAAACAAGATAACTTGTGGTTGAATACCAAAGACAGTCCAAAATTTGTACTCACAGAATGAAGAAGAAAAGGGATATAGATTGTAAAAGGAAAATAAAGTATAATTATAAAGTGTGAGCGACGGAGG
Source organism: Lathyrus aphaca (assembly GCA_963966055.1). NCBI lineage: Eukaryota > Viridiplantae > Streptophyta > Magnoliopsida > Fabales > Fabaceae > Lathyrus > Lathyrus aphaca. Next base: position 86,573,848 of record OZ014520.1, read on the forward strand.
ACGACCGCCGAGCAGAGGACGACTGCTGGGGAAAGAGCAATGACGGGGACGACCGACACTCTGGGGATATAAGAGATTATGATGGGGACGACCATCAAGTAAAGCTGTAAGATTCTCTGGGGAGTATGTAAAAGGTAAATGATGAGGTACGGTCATCAGGTTCATAAATTAATGCAAACAACGATGGGGACGGCCATCGGGCTAGACTGATGAAGGACGATCATCAGGAAAAGGAAAAGGGACCACGACGGGGACGGCCATCGGGTTAAAGAATAAATGAAATAATGATGAGGGACGGTCATCAAAGGTGAAGGACGATCACCTGGCAGGGGACGGCTGCTCTGTTGGGGATAAGATGAGGGACGGTTATCTAAAGTGAAGGACGATCACCTGGCAGGGTACGGCTGCCGAAAGTATCGCGACATAGGACGAATGCCGGATAACAGGTCAACGATGGGGACGACCATCGGATGAGCATGATGAAGGACGATCATCAAGAGGTGAAGGACGATCACCTAGCAGGGGACGGCTACTCTCAAGGTTTATCATGATATAGGACGAATGTCAGATAGCAAGATCAACGATGGGGACGACCATCAGATAAAATGATGAAGGACGATCATCAAAAGGTGAAGGACGATCACCTAGCAGGGGACGGCTGCTAAATATCACGACACAGGACGAATGTCGGATAAAAGGTCAACGATGGGGACGGCCATCGGATGAGCATGATGAAGGACGATCATCAAGAGGTGAAGGACGATCACCTAGCAGGGTACGGCTGCTCTCAGGGTTTATCATGACATAGGACGAATGTCAGATAGAAAAGAAATTTTGCTTTGCTGGCGACCTACTGGGGAATAGTAAACACGGACGAGTGTTTATATCCAAGAAAATAAAAGGTATAAGTGTTTTGACGTTGTGTATAGATTAAAGACGCGGACGAGCATCCCTAAGACTACGATACGGACGAGTATCGGGTAGAAACAAATACTGACACATGTTCAGAGATGATGATACGGACGAGTATCAACTGGTTAAAAAGGAACACAGACAAGTGTTGATTCTGAGGAGACTCTTCTGGGGGAAAATAGACACAGACGAGTGTCTAAATTCAAGAAGACAAGAGTGTTTAACACAGTGTATGGATTAAAGATGTGGACGAGCATCCCTAAGACTATGATACGGACGAGTATCAGGTAGAAACAAACGCTTGACGCATGCTCTGAGATGATGATACTGATGAGTACCAATGGGTTAACAAAGAACACGGACGAGTGTCGAATCTGAGGGGTTCTGAGTGGTGTATACAAGATACGGACGAGTATTTGTATAAGTGAAATAAGAGTAATAAGTATGGGTGGTGTATAGACGGGTATTTATCCTACTGGGGAGAGTGACACGGACGCGTGTCAAAAGGAGAAAAGTATAGTATAAACAAGTGTAAAGTGTTTAGATAATTATGCTGGGGAACGTGACACGGACGGATGTCAAGAAGGTTATATATATAAGTATCTGTGAGTGCAAAGGGGACGCTTTGGCTTTCTACTGGGGATATGACACAGACGGGTGTCAGGAAGGATATATATCTGTAAGAGAAGTGTCTGTTTGTAAAGAACGCCCGGGCGACTTTACTGGGGGATGATGACACAGACGGGTGCCACAAGGAGTATGTACTGGTGTTTGGTGAGTGTAAGGCAACTGCTTTAGCTTTAGCTCTCTGCTGGGGAATCTGGGGGAGCATATTGTTGATGGATTGTCATTATTCACAAGTGTTTGATTCAGAACATGGCTTATGATTATGCAATATGTTTGGTTTTTGCCGTAATGCTCTGTATTAAACGGAATGCTACGCTCTGTGGGGAATATGATGCGAATGATATGATTATGCAGGGATACTGATCCGGGATTCGGATCCCGTTGCTGCAAAGATCCCTGGTTGATCTTCTTGAAGTAGACATCCCAGCTGGGGATGAGATCATTGGTAGATCTAACGCATATGATTCTTCTTGGGGAAATGGGTCAATGATAGACCTATTCCAGTAAATGAAGAACCCAACTGGGGTCTGTAGAAGCCTTCGTCACTCTGTTGTGATTCCTTCGCGTGCTGTTCTTCCGGGTAGAGGTTGACACTCCGTGGGGAGATGGTTCCCTGGCTTTTGTATTGGGCTGAGGAGGAAGAATGAATGGCAACTCGGCTGGGGAGAAATAACAAGTGGCAACTCAGCTGGGGAGAAAACACTCCGGGTGCTGAGTTGGATAATGATTTGCCAGCTTGTTGGAGTGAAGTTTACATGCCCCACGTTGCGTTTTGAACACCTGCAATCCTGCAAAGACAGAGAAACGCACAAGTAATCCCGAGGTATCCCTTACCGGATTCCGTCGTAGGAGTTCAGACACTCCCGGGAGTAAATATATTTCCTGCAAGCACGTACTTTAGAAGCATCTGTATTTATGCAATCAGTATCTTAAAGACATCGGACATTTTGCAAATGAAAATAAAATGTACGAGATGAGACATGACTGAAAATCTGATTTTATTAATTCATATGCCCTGAATTGGCAAGATACAGTCGAAGAAACATATCCCCTAAAATGAGGAGATTGTTACAAATTGAGAAACAAAATATTGGCAATGTTGACGGTGCTTCAAGGAGCTTCCCTTTTGCTATGACTCGTATGACGTTTGACGTTCTTCTCGTCTTGCTTTCTGAAGGAAGCTGATTCTGAAAGAGGCTTGATCCTTTCGAAGCTTACCAAGTTGTAAGTGATACAGACGAATTCAGAATGCAGCTGTTCGCTTATTCCCTTATTTTGCATGGATCGCCCTTTCGGGTTTTCGATCCATCGGGATACCCATTTTTGCCTGAGTTGTCCAATGCGGCTTTTCAACTCAGCGGGTGTACACATTTTTTTTGTTTATTTTCCCTTATTTTTGCCCGAGTCTTTTATTCTGTTTTTGACTCGCCGGGATGCTCTATTTTTGCCTGGACTTATATTCTGTTTTTATGTCCAGCGGGTCATTTTAGGCGAAGTATTTTTTAACTGCATCTGAATTCATAGGGGACGGGAAGTCTTCACCATCCATAGTGCTGAGCATCAGTGCTCCACCAGAGAAAACTTTCTTTACTACGAATGGTCCTTCATAGTTCGGAGTCCACTTGCCCCTGCGGTCTGTATGAGGAGGGAGAAGTCTTTTCAGCACAAGATCTCCTACTTGGTATTCTCGGAGCCTGACTTTCTGATCGAAGGCTTTCTTCATTCTTTTCTGATATAACTGCCCATGGCAGATTGCAGCCAATCTTTTCTCTTCAATCAGACTCAGTTGTTCGTATCGGGATCGGACCCACTCTGCTTCGTTCAGCTTAACATCCATCAGTACCCGTAGGGAGGGTAGTTCAACTTCAACTGGTAGGACTGCCTCCATACCATACACAAGCTGATACGGCGTTGCCCCAGTGGATGTTCTGATTGACGTGCGGTACCCATGTAGGGCAAACGGTAGCATTTCATGCCAGTCTTTGTAGGTGACTACCATATTCTGCACAATCTTCTTGATATTCTTATTAGCTGCCTCCACAGCGCCGTTCATCTTTGGCCTGTAAGGAGAAGAATTGTGGTGTTGGATCTTGAAGTCCCGGCATAGCTCTGCCATCATTTTGTTATTTAAGTTGGAACCATTGTCAGTAATGATTCGCTCGGGAACTCCATATCGACAGATGATATCTCTCTTCAGAAATCGGGCTACCACTTGCCTTGTAACATTTGCATAGGACGCTGCTTCAACCCACTTGGTGAAATAGTCAATGGCAACCAGGATGAATCTGTGGCCGTTTGAAGCAGTTGGCACAATCTTGCCAATCATGTCAATGCCCCACATGGCAAAGGGCCAGGGAGAAGACATCACATTTAGAGGATTGGGAGGTACATGCACTTTATCCGCATAGATCTGGCATTTATGGCATTTTCTGGCGTAGGCACAACAGTCGGCGTCCATTGTGATCCAGTAATATCCTGATCTTAGCAACTTTTTAGCCATTGCATGTCCTCCAGCATGGGTACCAAAGGATCCTTCGTGCACCTCGTGCATCAACAAGTCTGCTTCTGTTTTATCAACGCATCTGAGGAGTACCATATCAAAGTTTCTCTTGTACAGGGAACCATCGGTATTCAGGAAGAAACTACCAGCAAGTCTTCTTAAAGTCTTCTTGTCATTGGAAGATGCCCCAGGTGGGTATGTTTGATCCTCCAAGAAGCATTTAATGTCATGGAACCAAGGCTTATCATCTTTGACAACATCTGCTGCAAATACATATGCTTGTCTGTCAAGTCTGGACACTGAAATTCGAGGCACAAAGTTGGCAGCTTGAACCTTGATCATGGATGAAATGGTAGCCAGAGCATCTGCAAACTGATTCTCGTCCCGAGGGATATACTCAAGCTTGACCGTTGTAAAGAAAGTCAATAACCTCCTCGTATAATCCCTGTAAGGTATCAGATGATCCTGGTGTGTGTACCATTTGTCGTTGGTTTGATTAATCACCAGAGCTGAATCTCCGAATACCGTCAAAGTCTTGATCCTGAGGTCAATGGCTTCCTCAAGACCCATAATACAAGCTTCGTATTCAGCTTCTTTGTTAGTGCAGTTGAAGGTGAGCTTTTCCGAGAAAGGCATGTGAGCTCCCTTAGGTGTAATGAGTACTGCACCAACACCACGACCATTCATATTGACAGCCCCATCAAACATCATAGTCCACTCTTCTTCCGGGTCAGGCCTTTCAGTGTGAACAGGCTCCTCATGATCTTTTGCTTTAATGAACATGATGTCTTCATCAGGGAAGTCAAATCTCATAGGCTGGTAATCATCAATGGGTTGCTCAGCAAGATAATCAGACAATACACTGCCCTTGATGGCTTTCTGAGATGTGTATTGAATATCGTATTCTGTGAGGATCATTTGCCATCTTGCAACCCGTCCGGTAAGTGCTGGCTTCTCAAAAATGTACTTAACTGGGTCCATCTTGGAGATCAATAAAGTAGTGTGGGTCAACATATACTGCCTTAGTCGGCGAGCAGCCCATGCTAAAGCACAACAAGTTTTCTCGAGCAGTGAATAACGTTGTTCACAGTCGGTAAACTTTTTGCTTAGGTAGTATATTGCATACTCTTTTCGACCAGACTCGTCATGCTGGCCCAACACACACCCCATTGACTCTTCTAATACTGTCAAGTACATTATCAGAGGTCTTCCTTCAACTGGAGGCATAAGGATTGGAGGCTCTTGTAAGTATTCCTTGATTTTCTCAAATGCCCTTTGGCAGTCTTCGTTCCACCTGATTGTTTGTTCCTTTCTTAACAGCTTAAACAAAGGCTCACAGGTTGCTGTAAGGTGAGATATGAACCGTGAAATGTAGTTCAATCTACCTAGAAACCCTCGAACTTCTTTTTCTGTCTTCGGTGCAGGCATTTCTTGAATGGCTTTGACTTTATCAGGGTCAACTTCAATCCCTTTCTCACTTACGATAAATCCCAGCAGCTTACCCGATCGCACCCCGAATGTGCACTTGTTGGGGTTCAGCTTCAGTTGGTACTTCCTCAGACGCTTGAATAGCTTCAGCAGATTTACCAGGTGGTCTTCTTCTATGAGGGACTTGGCAATCATGTCATCCACATAACATTCGTTTTCTTTATGGATCATGTCGTGGAATAATGTCACCATAGCCCGTTGATAAGTTGCACCAGCATTCTTCAGTCCGAATGGCATCACCTTATAATAGAACGTGCCCCAGGGTGTGATGAAAGTTGTCTTCTCCATGTCTTCAGGTGACATCTTGATCTGATTATATCCTGAAAATCCGTCCATGAAGGAGAATACCGAGAACTGAGCCGTATTATCAACCAATACATCAATGTGAGGTAAAGGGAAGTCATCTTTTGGGCTGGCTCTGTTCAGATCCCGGTAATCCACACACATTCTCACCTTTCCGTCCTTCTTAGGCACGGGTACAATATTAGCAACCCACGGCGGATAGCTAGTCACAGCAAGGAACCCGGCGTCCCACTGCTTTTGCACCTCTTCCTTGATCTTCATTGCCATGTCTGGGCGAGTACGGCGTAGTTTGTGTTTCACTGGTGGGCAGTCTTCTTTTAAAGGCAGCTTGTGCATGACGATATCGGTGTCCAACCCTGGAATATCCTGATAAGACCAAGCAAACACATCCACAGACTCTCGAAGCATATCAATCAGTTGCTCTTTCACTGAATCTTGTAGGCAGGCCCCGATCTTAACCTCTTTCACGTCTTCATTCGTACCAAGATTAATCGTTTCAACCTCCTCCTGATGAGGAGTGATAACCTTCTCCTCTTGCCTTAACAACCTGGCTAGCTCTTCAGGAAGCTCATAATCTTCTTCAACCCCTTCATCAGCTTGATTGATTGGATTGTCAAAGTCATACGAAGTCATAGCTGTGTTGTTGTCGGTGCAGTCTGGAAGGCACTTTCTGCAAGGGTTTAGATTGTTCATTTTAGTGATTGATTTTAATCTTGTTTAGGAAAAGTGAAATGAAGTTTATCATTTTGAAAACATTGCCATTTTATTTTTTGTACAAAAAGAAAGATGAAAAACAGTGAGCAGAAAAGAAAAAGACTCATTTGCAAAAGATGTCCGATATTCATTGATTGATCTATTTGCACAAAATTACAAGATGGCCCAATTACAAAATGAGTCTTGTCATCTTGGGCAAGATGCAAGACTTGATGCATGCTCAAAAATACAGGAAATAATAATTACTCTGCAGGAGTAACCCTTATAATTTCCTGGGAAGACCAGTTTGAGATACGGCTCCCCGGGATCCTTGGACGTATCCAGCTCTCCAGGTTGCGCTCATCTTCCGACTCATCTTCCAAGTTGTTTACTGCATCTGGGGTGAGCATCCCCCCACTAACAAAACTGGGCTTCTTAGCAGCCTCTGATTGATCTTGTTGAGTTGTTTTGTAACCCAACCCAAATCTGTCCTCCTTCTTCTCTATAGACAACAGCTTGCCCCAGCCTTGGGCAGTCCCTTCTTCAACAACCTTCCTGGCTTGCTGATAAGATGTCATGGAAGTCCCAAGTACAACAGATGCTTCATTAATGTTCAGGGCTTCAAATCCCTGGCTCATGGTTTCATGGATCTCTCCATCCATCTCAATATATTTGTATGTAGCCAGGTGGCTAACAAAAATATCTTCTTCACCACAGATGGTGATGATCTGACCCTCCCACTCGAATTTCAGCTTCTGGTGAAGGGTAGACGTAACTGCGCCAGCGGCATGGATCCAAGGTCTACCCAACAAACAGCTGTAGGCCGGCTGAATATCCATCACGTAGAAGGTAATTTTAAAAGTCTGCGGGCCGATCATCACAGGCAGATCAATCTCACCTAGCACTGATCTCTTAGAGCCATCAAATGCCCTCACTACCAAATTACTTGGACGCAATGCCAAGCCATCATACTCCAGCTTCACCAAGGCTTTCTTTGGTAAAACATTGAGTGAAGACCCAGTGTCTACCAGTACATGTGATAGAACAGCACCCTTGCATTCAAGAGTGATGTGTAAAGCCTTGTTGTGGTTACACCCCTCAGTTGTTAAATCAGCATTGGTAAAACCCAATCCATGGCTGGTATTGACATTTGCTACCACGGTCTCCAGCTGATTAACGGTGATCTCCTCTAGCACATATGCTGCGTGCAAGACTTTTAGTAATGCATTCCGGTGAGCTTCGGAACATATCAGCAGGGATAAAATGGAGATTTTTGAGGGAGTTTGGTGAAGCTGATGCACCACCTTGTAATCACTCTTCTTTATAATTCTCATAAACTCGTCTACATCTTGTTCAAAAGATGTCTTATGTGTTTCCTTGAGAATGGGTTCTTCAGATATTACACTCTTCCCCTTTGCTTTGGCAGCAGCTTCTGCTTCGGCATTAGGTCTTTGTGATTGCGAGGAAAAAAGGCGTTCGCTTCTGGTGAAGCCTCCGCCTCCCCCGACATTATCAATATGTGGAGAAGAGGTTGAAGAGTCAAGAGTGATTTTCTCCCCATTGCAGTAAAGGTCAGAGCCATAATGCCAAGGGATGGCATTACTGCTTTCATATGGAACCGGTCCAGGTACCGTGATGGTAACCGGACTGACTGCAGTAGAGGAGGGTGTTGAAATAGTGTGTGGATCATAGTAGATGGTGACCGGTGTCCTGGCAGGAGATGCCACTGTTTGTTGTTGAAGATTATTGTTTGGAGGAACATATGACGGATCATAATAAATGGTGACTGCTGAAATATCTGTTGTCGTTGTAGGAGATTCTGAATAAAGGGGTGTTGATGTTGTAGAAGGAATGTTTGTTGATGTTTGATTTGTTGATATGCTGGACAGAGCCGTTGTTGATAGTGCTGATGAATTGTTTGGAATGACTGTTGTTGCAGTTGTAGAAGACTCGGGGATTGTTGTCAAAGAGATTGCTAGATTTGAAGGTGTTGATGTTGTGATTTGAAGTAGGCCACTCTGGATAAGACCATTTATGCCGCTTCTCAAGTTATCACACCCATTTACCGAAATGTTGCAATAACCGCACCCGAGCTCACACCCGGGGAATATCTGGAATTCAAGGAGTTGAGCTTTAATCTCTACCAGGGGTGTCCGAATCTGCCCAACACTGGTTATTAAGAAAGACGGCTTATCTTCCTCAATAGCATTAATTCTCGGTCCTCCGTGGTTAGGCATGGGATTCTTGTTAACATTTGGCGGGGGTGCAAAGTTTAGAGCTTTAGAATCTACCAAGTCTTGTACTTTCATTTGTAGAGCCCTACATTTCTCTGTATTGTGGCCAGGTGCATTGGAGTGAAAAGCACATCTGTCGTTGGCGTCATAATTTCTTGGTAGACTGGAAGGATCTGGTGGTGCCAACGTCCTTAACTCAACCAAGTTGAGCTTCAGGAGCTGTGGCAATAAAGCGGCATAAGGCATAGGGATTGGATCAATTACCCTATTGGCCTGAGATGGTCTCTGCTGAAAAGGTCTTTGTTGATTGTTGCTATTGTTGTTGTTGTAGTTTCTCTGAGGCGGATATTGAACTTGTTGCTGGTAGTGGGGTTGTTGTTGTGGTTGATATGCTGGTTGCTGAGGAATTGGAGCGGGAATAGTGACAGCTGCCACTGACCTATGAACATACTGTGGTCTGCCCCTATTGATCTGAATAGCATTAGTCTCACCGGTTCTTCTTGGCCCCACAAAAGGCTTTCTGGGGTTGCTGGACGAGCTCGCACCGTTATCAGAAATTTTGCCCATCTTTAATAGGCTCTCAATCCTTTCTCCAGCTATGACTACGTCAGCGAAGCTGGTGGAAGAAAAGGCAGCTAGCTTGTCAATGTATGTCCCTTGAAGGGTGTTCATAAACATGTCGACCATTTCCCTTTCCGACATGGGTGGCTGGACAGCAGCAGCAAGCTGTCTCCACCTCTGGGCGTATTCCCGGAAGCTTTCCCTGGATGATTGAGACATTCCCATCAGGAGGGTCCTGTTAGGAGCCATATCCAAGTTGTACTGGTACTGTCTGATGAAGGCCTCAGCTAGGTCCTTCCAGCATCTGATGGTTGCTCTAGTCAAATGGGAGTACCATTCCCTTGAAGCTCCAGTTAAACTGTCTTCGAAATAAAACATCCACAGTTTTTCGTCCATGGTGTATGCCTTCAGCCTCCCCAGAAAGGATTGCAAATGGGTTCGTGGACAGGAATTTCCGTTGTACTTCTCGAAGCACGGAGGTTTAAATTTGTGGGGAATCCTTACCCCATCCACTAAACCCAGGTCCATGACATCAAAGCCCAGAGAATTTTGAGACTCCAGGGATCTCAATTTTTCAGCAATTTCATCTAGCCTTCTGTCATAGGCTTCATCCCCAGCTCCCATCACAGTGAATTGATCCTCTTGGGGGTCTTCTTGTAATACTCTGCCTGTAGTAGCATTCCCTTGTACATTAGCAGGAATGTTGATCTCTGGATGAAGATGAGGCCCATACACTGGAGGATTAACATGAGGCTGAACCCTCTCATTGTTGCTCGTTCCTCCAGTCCCTAAATGGGGTTCCTCCTGGGTCTGCCTTTCTACCAATGCCCTTAATCTTTATTGGCTTTGAGCCAAGCCATTCATCACCTCCATGAACTGGGTCATCTGGTTTCTCATTTCTAGCCTCTCGTTGGCCATTTGAGTTCTGACCTCTGTAAGGTCCTGCTGTACTTGGTCCATTTGTATACCCGGAAGGTTGCTGCGAGTGGGATATCTGTGCGGACGGTTGAGAGGGAACACCCGTCGTCGAGCAATAGTTCCTGAACCACAACAGAGTTAGTAACAAACAAAACAAAAACCTACAAAACAAAACAAAAGTTAGTATGCAATGCAGTATGCTTATTTGTTTCCAAGGTATCCGGCTTGGCATTTGGTTTTGACCTTTCCAGACCCCTGAAGAAGATGCTTTGATGTTGCTTGGGAGAAAGAGATTCAAATGAAACAAACTAATGAATGTATTACAAATGGTGAATCATACATAGTTTGTTTTTTACAATACACGCCCCTGAGGGGTCAAAAATACAACATAAAAAAGTACATGTAATGAAAGCAACAACAAGCAAAAAGTCAGACACCAAGACCAAACTCATCCTCCCTAACTTCCTTCAGAAGTGCTTCAGTCACAAGGTCAGCTGGATGCTCTGTGAGGTTCCTGATAAGAAGATTCCTGGTGGTGATAGCAGTGGTTAGCTTCTTATGTCTGCCCTGGTCCTTTGACCTCTTTACACCAGCCCTAAGCTTCAATTCTGAGATTTCCCTCTGGGCTGCTAGCAGAGCCTCCTGTTGCTCCTTTGCACTGGCCTCCAACTGCTCAATCATGTCCTGAGTTCTCTTATCCTCCTGAGTGCGAGCTTCAGTGATCCTGACCCACCTAGCTTGACTTTCTTTCAGATAGAGGTCAGTCCTAGCCTTCTGATACTGGGCCTCTTTACAGGCATTCTTCAAAATCTGCTCTCCAGCCCTGGACTTCTTGATGTAGTCCTCTGACTTCTCAATCCTGGATAGATGCTCCACCTTAAGCTTTTCTAACCTTTCAATGTCCAGACGACCATCACTCCTCTCCCAGAGGGTTCTCTTCAGGGCTTCAGACAAATTCTCATTCCTCTCTTTTAGCTTCTCAAACTCCTTCAGGCTGACAGTGGCTGGAGGTGGTGTTGTGGATGGTCCAGGTGCATCCTCAATGGTGAAGGGCATCCCAAAAGTTTGAGCCCTGGCATGGGACCACTCATAATACTGTGCTGAGGCCACATTGTTGCATCTCCCAAGAATGGTTACCCCTTTGGTCTGAATATTGTCCCAAGCCCAGGATGCTTGCCTGACAACAGCTAGATTAGGCTTAATCTCACAATAAAGGGTCTCAGCTAGATCTTGCACTCTAGGAGGGTGGACCAATGCATAGCCCAACTGTCTTTTGAATAGCAGAGGGTTGTAGTTGATGCAACCCTTCACTCCTATCAGAGGTACATTGGGAAACTGCCCACAACTAGTAATGATGTCCCTACCCTTGGTGCTCTGGGTGCACCACCTGATGTCATCTGAGGTCAAAGCAACAAGTCTCCTAGCCCAATTCTTCCGTTGGTGAGGATTCAAGAATGCATCAGTCTTGGGCAAGTGTTTGAGCAGCCAGGTATGGAACAGGGGAGCACAGCATCTCACCAACCTTCCTCTTTGCTTTTCATTCCTTTGGTGAACAGAGTAGTAGAAATCTCCCAGTAAGGTGGGTACTGGGTTCCTCAGAATGAAAAGATGAATGGCATTTTTGCTAATAAACTTAGGCTCATCTGCAAATAATATAACCCCATATATGCTGAGGGCTAACAATGCACAAACTGCCTTCCATTCTCCCAAGGAGGCCTTCAGGATAGCCTGGGAAGTCAAGAAATCCAAGTGTAGACCAGAGATTCCAGCCTTTGCTGTCATGTTCTGCTCAATCAGTATAGGTTCCAGATACAGTGCTTTTTCCACTTCTTCATTACTGGGAAAAGCCATCTCAGGGTTGAAGGGGACACCACCCCTGACAGGTATACCAATCAGTGATGAATACTCTTCCAACAAGGGTCCCAACTGAAAATTCTGGAAGGTGAAGCATCTCAAAGGAGGATCATAGAACTGTAGGCAAGTGTGAATCAAACTCCTCTGAGAAGGGTCCAAATCCATAACCACATCAAGGATGCCTCCATAATGTTCTCTGAATAGTGGTATATGGTCTGGAGTAATAAGGGCCTGGACCTTCCTGATGCCAGTCAGCTCAGGCTCAAAGAAATGATATGAGATGTTGCTCTTCTTGGGTGCCATGTCTGCTGATGAAGTGCTGAGACAGATGCTGATGATGGAGACTAACACTGGAGATGGGCCACTGACAGGCTGATACTGGTGATGCAGGTGACTAAAGCAGGCAGCTGATGAAGGTAGCTGAAGCAGATAGCTGGTGAGCAAGGGCCTATGCAGATGAAGGGGTCAAAACCAAGCCGAATGTAATATGGATACCCTGAAAAACAAATAAACAAATGTTAAATGATGCAATGATGATGTATGCAAATGATGTGCAAGGGTTTGGTGATCAAGCTGGATCTGATTAACTGCCTTGACATAAGTCCATGTATGTCTAAGAAGTCCAGATGGAGGTTCATAAGTCCAGTAACCAAGGTGGGGGACTCAAATAAAGAGTCACATATCCAGGGTTAAATCACAAGAGATGTCCAAAGTGAAGCATTCTCAAACACAATAAGTATCAGGGTATGCTGAGGCCAAGGGTACCTGCAAACCTGTAAACAGCCCAACCCCCTCACAGGTGATGTTCTAAAACAAGGATCCTCAGACTTGGATCAGTTATGAGAAGTGTAAACACTTCTAACCCGGAGGTACAGTGTTTACAATAACCATAAAAGATCCTCCTCTAATTCGCCTCAGTTTCTGAAGGTCATAATAAAGGTCATTCAGACTTAGCAGGCTTCCCAGATAGCCCTAGCACTACAGGAGATCTGTAGCACAGAGTTCTCAAGAAGAAACCCATATCTGAACCGTGTTTCATATTCCCGCACCAGACCGAAATGGAATGGGAAAGAACATGAACCACTCTAGCCTAGGTGTCACTCAGGTCCCAGGTATAGGACCTTAAACTCTCAATAGAACCCCACCCACCAAGACAGAAAACAGATCCAGCCAGATAACAGTATGACAGTATGATGTATATAAAGCTGTAAAGAAAGCAATAAATAACTGTACAATAAAGCAGTAAATAAAGCAAATATACAAACACAAATAGCACATAACACCCCAGTAAACACAAATCAAACAAGCGTTAGGAGGAACCCACAAAAAGAACCAGAAGCCCTGGTTACAGTATAAGGTCTCCCCAGCAGAGTCGCCAAGCTGTCGCTCCCAATAAATGAGACTGGCTCAGATACGGTACAGACGCGAACGGTCGGCGAAAGGATGAAATGAGAACACACAGGAGTGAACTCAAGGGAAGGAAAAGAGTCGCCAGCTAGGCATTTTTATCCCGAAGGAAGGGTAATGCTGCATAAACCTAAGGAAAGATATGGATAAGACGGTTGCGAACCAGAGAGACTGAGAAAGGGGGTTGGTTACAACCTGGGAAGGTATTAGCACCCAGATTGTCCGTCGTACTCGACGGGATCCACGCTTAAAAGATTTGTGTTTTAAAGGGGTAGTGTCAGTGCAATTTGTGTATCAAAGCTGGAAAAAATGTAAGTGTCAGTGTAAAAGAATGTGAAGTGTGTAAATGAAGTGTCAGTGTAAGAAATGAATGAAGTGCTCAAGATAATGAGGCTAAGAAAATAATGCTGGAAAGAGGGGGAATATACAGAGACTTTTGTTCGACAACTGTTAAGTTATGCCTACGTATCCTCTCGTGCAATGAGGAAGTCAGAACACCGTAGTTCGACCCAAAGAGACTGAAAGATAAATTGACTTGTGAACTGCTTACTTGTCTATGCTCAAGTGTATGACCTGTCTGGCTCAGGTGCAAACTGTCTTGCATTAGACGGAAGAAGCAAGTTCTCGTTTATGAGTGAATGAGATGAGAAAAGAATCCCGGAGGAGACGATTATTGTTTGTTTTTGTGTTTTCAGTCTTTTATTGCTTTTTGAAATTTGTCATAAGAAAATGAGCTTAAGCCTAAACCAAAGGTTAGTAAACTCATCACATCTTCCCTCTGATTAGGGGTAATGAGAATACCTTAAGTGTGAAGTCAGCATCTCACACTTAATCACCCTGATGCAGGATTAAGATCATTAACCTACTTGTGATTATTTAGATGTTTTTGTTGTTTTTGTTTAGTGTTGAGTAATGAGATTAAGCCATAATCAGGGATTAAACAGACTCATTACACCATCCTAATAGAAGGATAATAGATGAGAATGTTTAAGCTGAGGAAAGCTCCTCAACATAATCCATGATTAGGGATTAAACTCATGACAAAACAAAGCCTTTATCAAATGGATTTTAGTTAATGATAATATGAAGAAGTGAGTTTTATGATTGGTAAGACAACTTGAGGGGGACTTGTCCATTAACACTAGGGTTAGTCCTTCTTAACCAATTAAGGAAGAATTAGAACCCTAATGCAAGGCCCAAGTTACAAGCTTGATGTCTTGATGATTATTAAGTGAATTGATTAAAGGATTTAAACACATTAAGGGTTTAACACTTAGGATTAAAGTTATACACTCCATCCTAATAGAAGGATGCAGGCATAAGCTTAATCACAAAGCCTTAAAGCCTTTAGGGTTTAGTCCCTGATTATGAGGTGAGAAGAGAAGACTCAAAGAAAACTCAAAGGAAAGAGTCTAAGGGGGACTAAACAATCCTAAAATGTTATCATGCTTGGAAGTCCTAGGGTTTGTGAGGCTTAAGAGGAGAAATCTTCAAGGAAGCCACCAAGGAGAAGCAAGATAGAAAAAGGATAAGATGAGAAGAGAAAAGAGGGAAGAGAGGCACAAGTGAGCAAGCTCACTCAAAGACAAGTAAAAATGCAGCAAGGATGTAAAATGACAAGATGAGAAGAGGTAGGAGGTGAAGGCAAATTCACCTCCCAAACAAACTTACCATTAACCTGAAAAGTTAGTAAAAGATGCATAAGGGAAGAAATGGGATGAAACAATGCATATGGATGGGAAAAGGCCAAAGTAAGAATCATACACATGATGAAAATGATGCTAAGAGGTGATGCAAACACATATCAAGAGTTGTGGATGATCATACAAGGATGAGGATGCAAATGAAGCATGCTTTGAACCATGAAAGTTCAAGAAAGTTTATGAAATGATATGAATGCATAACATGGAAAATGAAAGATGCAATGATAAAACATGATTTAAATATGTCCTAAGATGTCTTATATGTCATGAGGATGCACAAAATGTCATGGCAAGTTCATGTATGCAAGCAAATGAAAGAAGGATGCAAAGGAAGGCAAGAATTAGGGTTTATGAACAACATGCAACACAAAATCAAAAATCAGAAGCAAATGACATGATAAAAAATTGAAAATGCAATCAAGGATACCCTAAACCTATACAAGTTCACTGCCCAAAGGAGGGGATCTAACTCTTAACCTAGTGAAAGTTATGAATTTCCTAAGATTACTAGGGTTTTGGGGTGCCTCACAAAGAAAAATACCAAACAAATAGAAAATGCAAGATCAAATCAAACCAATTTTATCCTATAAACTAAATGCTATGGAGGATGCAATGCAAGAAGAACCATCATCAAACTCTCAAGGGTTGGGCAGAATGGATTTTTTCAAATCAGAATCAAAATATTGCTTTTAAACAAATTTAATTCCAATGAAAATTGTCAAAACAGGTGAAGAACCAAAAAGAAATTTGTTTTGAGAGTTTGATAATGTTCCTAAATGTTTTAAAATGCAATGTGAATTTTTTTGTGATTTTTAAATACTTAAATGTATTTTTAATTAATTAATTTTCATTAACTAATTAAAAATAAACATTTAAATAATTTAAAAATAATTTTTAATGCAAAAAATAAAAATAAAAATATTTTTGGGTTCTGAAAATTAATGAAATGTTTGACAAAAAATTTCAGAATTTTTCAAAGTGTTTGCTATTTTTTAAAATTCATGCAAATAAAATACAAACAAAATGAATTAAAATTGGTTAACAGAAGAATGAATCGATTCATGCTTAGATGAATCGATTCATAATGATCAATTTTTGAGAAACATAATTAGTTAAACAGCATGAATCAATTCATAATGGGATGAATCGATTCATTTTGCGAAATCCAGGAACCATTCAACAGAATGAATCGATTCATGCTAGAATGAATCGATTCATTATGCTGTTTTTTTTCAAAAATTCATGATCAAACTCATTCCTTAGGCTGTGTTAAGTGCTCTAACTCTCCAGATTTCATCCTCTACCCACCCCAAACATGAATCAATCACAAGATCACATTTACACTGCATCAACAACAAGATTAGAGCAAAATCAAGAAAACTGCAAAAACTTCAGAACATGCATACACACTCATTTCTCAACCGTTTTCAGTGTTTCAAAGCTTAACATGATCAGTGAAACAAACTCTATCATCCTATAACAAGAGATTGCATTTCTGAAAAAAATGTTCTTGATGATACCTGAACCGGAGCTTTGAACTTTGGAGCTTTCTGGCCTCAAACTTGGTGCAATCCCTCTCCTTTGAACACCCTGATGATGTAATGAAGCTTGGAGAGCTTTGAGAATGGCTGGTTATGGCTGTTTTGCTCTGGTGTAGCATAAATGGAGGGCCTTTTGTGAGATGTTTCAAGTTGTTTCAGGGGATGATTCTTGTTCAAAGGGTGATTTGTGACTTGTTGGTGAAAGAAAAAGTGAAGTTTTATGGCTGTGTGAAGAAAAATTCAGAGAAGAAGTTTGGGACAGATTTTGTGCAAGTTGGATTGTGTCTTGTTTCAATGCCAAATGAGCTGCTATATCACTCCCATAAAGTTTGAGTAGGCCGTGGAACAGGTTAGTAGAGACTGCTGGTCACTATTCCAAAAGCATGGGAGAAAATGCAAAAAGTCAAGGTTTGGTGTACTTGAGGCATGGGCTGTGGCAGAGAATATTTCTGTGTTTGGATTGCCTCAGCTGAGTTTGAGGATGACCCTTGGAAGGTTTATGAAGGACTGCAACACTTGGATTGCAAGTTTGAAGTGTCTTTGCATTTTGGCAACTTGTGACATTTTGTGACTTTTGGCCATGAACATGTGACATCTCTTAAGAAATATGCAGCAAAATGCATCACATAATGTTGTTATGACACTTTGATAATGATTAGAGACCAAACAAAACCAAAGGAAACCTTCTTGCAAGACTTCCCTCTTTGTGATTTTCATGAAAAATGGCTTATGATACTTGGACATCAAGGCATGAAAAATGAGAAATTTCTTGGGCCAATCTGAATTTTAGGCATTTCATTGTGTTTGTATGAAGATTAGAAGTCATTTTGAAGTCAATAGAATGCTTGGCATGTGAAATTGCAAGTTTCCCTCTTTGTGCAAAAGTGAAATTTCAATGATTTTTTCCAACTTTGCAAAGCCATAACTTTTGATCCAAAATGAATTAGAAAAAGTTCTTGTACTTTTTGAAAAGGGAATGATCCAATCTACAACTTTTATGACCAAAGTTTTCTCATTTGAAGCATTTTTGAATCAAAAAGAGAAGGTTGAAAAACTTTCCCAAAATGGCAAGTTTTCAATACAAGTCACTTTCCCAAAAAGGCAACTTTGCAAATGGCTTGAAATTCTTCAATTTTGTGAACTTCTAACATCTTCTATGACCAAATAAAGATCATACACATTCAAAATGATGGAGAAACACCCTTTGGTTGGGTCATTGGGGTCCTCAGATGCCCTGATTTTGCACTGACTTGCTCAAGAAGTCATCCCTTGATCAGATGCCTTCCTCATGGAGTTTCTTCATGAAAATTGATATGCATGATCCTTATAACATATAGAGACCAATAAAAACAAGAATGACCAAAAAGTTTGGAGTTATGGCCTTTGAAACCAAAACCCTAATTCTAGGTCATCTGTGCAGTTAAACCTGGCTCTGCTTCCATGCCATTCTCAGTTCTTGTGATTCTTTGACATTCTTGACTTTGAGGGGATATAATATGATTCTTGAACATACATGGACCCCTTTGAAGTGATTGATGACCTTTGGAGTGGCTCAAGAAGCTCTTGGATTGCTCAGATCACAAACCCTAGATGCAGATGACTTTGAAACAATGCAATGAATCAAAAATGTGGTATGAGATGCTATGATTGAACTTATGCATATGAAATGATCACAAGCTATGGTGTGAATGGGTGAGGGAAAATTTGGGGTGTTTACAACCATATTTGCAGATAATATGATTCTTGATAAACCGAACCACAACTTGCTTGGTCACATTAGCATATGATGCCGCTTCTACTCATTTGGTGAAGTAATAAATAGCTACAAGGATAAAATGATGTTCATTCAAAGCCTTGGGTTAAATCATGCCAATCATATCGATTCCCCACATAGATAAGGCCATTGGAAAGAAATAACATTGAGATGAGTTGGTGGCACGTGAATTTTATCAACATAAACTTGACACTTATGGAACTTATTCACATATTTGCAACATTCAGATTCCATTGTCAGCCAATAGTTACCGGCTCTCAACATCTTTTTATCCATTTCATGCCCATTAGCATGTGTACCAAAAGATCCTTCATGAATTTCTTTCACTAAAATTTCTGCTTCGTGTCTATCCACACATCTGAGCAAGACCATGTCAAAATTTCTCTTATAAGGCACATTCCCATTCAAGAATACATTACCTGTTAATCTCCTCAAAGTCTTCTTATCTTTACTCGATGCCCCAAGTGGGTATTTCTGACTCTGGAGAAAGTATTTAATATCATAATACCAAGGCTTGTCATCATGGACCTCTTCAACTGTGAACACGTGAACTAGTATCTCAAGATGCATCCCACTAATCATAGGAACTTCATTCTATTGATTCACCTTTATCATAGAATTTATGGTTGCCAAAACATCTTTCATCTAATTTTCATCGCGAGGCACATAATGGAACTCAACTTTAGTGAAGAAAGTCGATATCCTTCTAGCATAATATCTATATGGAATCAAGTGAGGTTGATGGGTTATCCATTTTCCCTTGATTTGATTAATCACCAAGGTTGAATCTCCATACACATCAAGATTCTTGATCTTCAAATCAATAGCTTCTTCAAGACCCATAATATAGGCTTCATACTTAGCTTCATTATTAGTACATGGGAAAGTCAATATTGCGGCGAAAGGAATAAGAGAACCGTGGGGAGTAATAATCATTGCCCTAATTCCTTTTCCACGTGAATTTACAACTCCATCAAAAACTAGAGCCCATCGAGATCCAGGCTCAGGCCCTTCCTCAA
The DNA here is from genome assembly GCA_963966055.1 of Lathyrus aphaca. Lineage (NCBI taxonomy): Eukaryota > Viridiplantae > Streptophyta > Magnoliopsida > Fabales > Fabaceae > Lathyrus > Lathyrus aphaca. The sequence continues at coordinate 86,593,382 of OZ014520.1, forward strand.
TCAAAGGCTCATCACAATCTTTCATTTTCATATACATCACATCCTCATCCGGGAAATCAAACTTGATAGACTGGTAATCATCAATCGGTTGATGTGCCAAATGATCAGCCAAAATACTTCCTTTTACAACATTTGCCAACGAGAAATCCTCTTAGTTAAAGTTGGCTTTTCAAATATATACTTGATCAGATCCATTTTGGATATCAACCAAGTTGTATGATTCAGCATATACTAGCAAAGACGCTTTACGGCCCAAGCTAAGGCACAACAAGTTTTCTCGAGCATGGAATATCGAGACTCACAATCAATGAATTTCTTACTCAAATAGTAGATATTATATTCTTTTCTACCAGATTCATCTTGCTGACCAAGCACATAACCCATGGAATCTTCCAACAAAGTCAAGTACATAATCAACGGTCTACCTTCCACCTAAGGAGACAAAATAGGAGGTTCAAGAAAATACTTTTTGATACTTTCAAAAGCTTTTTGACAATCATCGGTCCATACACAAACTTGGTCTTTTCGAAGCAACTTGAAGATCATAGCACATGTGGCAGTCATGTGAGAGATAAACCTCGAAATATAGTTCAAATGACCTAATAATCCTCTTACTTGCTTTTCAGTTCTTGGTGTAGGCATTTTCCGAGTAGCTTTCACTTTATCAGGATCAACTTCAATGCCTCTTTGGCTGACAATGAAACCCAACAACTTTCTAGAATGAACAACAAAAGTGCACTTGTTCGGATTCAAACAAAGCTTAAACTTCCTTAATCTTTGAAAAAACTTCAACAAATGTTGCACATGATGTTTCTTAGTCCCCGACTTGGTGATCGTATCATCAACATATACCTCAATTTCCTTGTGCAGCATGTCATGGAAAAGAGTAGCCATAGCTCTTTGGTACATTGCACCAACATTCTTCAATCCAAAGGGCATCACTCTAGCAGAATGTTCCCCATGATATGATAAATGTTGTCTTTTCCATGTCCTCATGTGCCATCTTTATCTAATTGTAACCGTAAAATCCATCCATAAAGGAGAACATATTAAACTTAGTCATATTATCTACTAACACATCAATGTGTGGTAATGGAAAATCATCTTTTGGACTGGATTTATTCAAATCTCTATAATCAACACACATTCGGAATTTTCCGTCTTTCTTTGGAACAAGCACAATATTGGCCACCCCTTGAGGATAATAAGATGTAACAAGGAAACATGCATAAATATGCTTTTGAACCTCTTCTTTAATCTTTACTGCCATATCAGGATGAGTTCTTCTCAAATTTTGCTTCACAAGTGGGCATTCAGGCTTCAGCGGCAATCTGTGCTCCACAATATTAGTATCAAAACCTAGCATGTCTTGATAAGACCAAGAAAACACATCCATATATTCTCTAAGAAGCTCTATCAACCTCTTTTTAACATCAGAACAAAGCAATTTCCCAATCTTGACTTCTTTCTTGTCATCTTCAGAATCCAAGTTGATCATCTCTAATAACTCTTCATGAGGCTGAATAACCCTTTCCTCTTGCTCAAGCAACCGAGAAATCTCATCAGGAATCTCTTTAACTTCCTCTTCTTCAGGTTCAATCACAGGGAATTCAAAGTTTGGAGTGGGCATATGAACATTGTTTTCAATGGGTATAACAATCAATCTTCACAATGATTTATTTTGATTTTAGAGTATGAACAAAAGTGCAAACATCATGCAAGTAAAAAGTGATTATTATTGTTTCAGTTTTTTATGTTACCATTTTTCAGAATAAAGAAAAAAGGAAAAAATATATAAGGAATAAACAAAATAACATTTTATTGATGATGATAAAAGTTTGAAACAAAGCCCGACAAACATCAATTTCACCTTAGGCATAATGAAAGGATTTTTGAAAGAAAATAAAACAAATTAGTTTGAAGCATGAACAATAGAAGGAACATCAATAAAAATCCAGTTCTGGCTAATCACTTTCTGCGTGACAAAGTTAGGTATTTCTCATCTTCATCATCTTCAATGATGGCAGCAGTTAAATGATCATTGATGTTGATAAACCCAATGCTTCAGAATCTTTCCTAAATACTCTTTGGTTCATTGGCAATCAATCATGGTGCAAAACCGAGAACGACTCCCTCTTTGTTACCAGCAACATCAATAACTCATCACCAACCATCATATCGACCAGTTTCAAGCACACACAAAGCATACTTAAAAGAAGACATAAGGATGACATCCTTCTTAACAACATCATCAGCAACAAAAAGAGATGGGAATGGAGTTCTGACGTCTTAATCAACATCAATATGGGGAAAATATGACAAATTGTTCACTAGTATAGCCTGCTCACCGCCGATAATTAGCAATTTCCCATTTTCCACAAACTTCAACATATGGTGAAGAGTAGAGATCATAGCCCTTGCCTCATGAATCCAGGGTCTTCCAAGGAGACAACTATAAGCTAGATGTATATCCATTACTTGGAAAAAAAATTGGAATACAAACGTTCCAATTAGAATAGGGAGATCAAACCATCAAAAAACTTCACAACACTCCCATTATATCTCATGGGAGCATATGGGTACACAAGCCTAGACAAAGTCAATTTTGGCATCACATTCAGGGATGATCCGATATCAACCAGCACATTAGATATAGTGTCATCCTGACAATTCACTAAATTATGCAAAGCCAAATTATGGTTCCTTCCTTCTTCAGGCAAGTCGTCATCATAGAAACTATCGAACTGATTAACAATCACATAAGCTTGTTCAAGAATCTTCTGTAAAGACTACCTATGAGCCTCAGAACACATTAAGAGTGACAAAACAAATATCTTGGATGGAATATGCAACAATTGCTCAACAATGTTGTACTCACTCTTCTTTATCAATTTCAAAACCTCATCATCACTAACTTTTTGGTTAGAATCATCAAATTGGTCTGACTGGGTGATATCATCTTATATCTGAACTTGTTTACACGCACTTGTATATTTTGTTCTCTTTGGAGGATCTGAAGTAGAGACTCTACCACTTCGAGTAATCCTAGTCACATCAGCAATGCTAACCACAGACTTTGGAGAAGTAATAGGAACTTCCTTACCATTTTCTAACATCGTATCATTATATTTGTACGGAACAACTTTATCAGACTTATATGGCATTGGACCAAGTAAATTGATCACCAAAGGAGTAACAATAGACTTGCGACTATCAAAAGAAATAACCACTTGCTTATGAATATTAAAATGAAGCAAAATGACATTCAATTAATTCTAGTACTCATCTCTTTTTGTTTTTACTTCAATCAATTTCTCATCCATCATCTTCTGCAAGTCCCTTTTAACAATCACGTAACCACGAGGATTCACCGAATAAATGCAACAAGTAGCATAATCACGATGAATGTCGTGATACTCACTTAAGAAAGCATATATCTCAACTAGAGATCTTTGTATCCAGTGGACATCATAAATCTTGAACAAACCAAGACAACCATTAACCATGTTCACAGATGCTTTACCATGGTTAGGCAACAAATTTGTCTTAATGTTTGGATTAACGTCATTGAAAGACAAGATGCTAATCCTTGTCAACTTCTGCACTTCATACTTCAATAGATAATAATTCTCAATATTATGCCCTGGGGCACCTTGATAAAAAACACAGTAAGCTTCTGACTTATACCACAATGGCATAACCTATGGAACCAGAGGTGGAAAACATGTTTGAACAAGATTCTTTTCAATCGATGATGGAAATAACTCTGCACACGACATCAAAATGGCATCAAAGTCTGGCTTTGCACGATTCTATTGAGTATCATTCTATTGAACATGAAGATGTTGAATATGAGGCTGATGACAAACTTCTGGACCACGGGGTCTTCTATACCCCTCACAGACACAACATTAGTCTCACCTTCTTTCTTATTACCAAAACCAAATCTCTTAGAACTTGAACCAAAATTGTTTTCTTTACTCAGTCGTCCCTCACTGACACCTTATTTTAGCCGCATCCCCATATTCACCATTTTAGTGAAATCACTTGGAGCGCTTGCAATCATCTTCTCATAATAGAAATAACCTAAAGTCTTCAAAAATATCCCCGTCATCTCTTTCTCTTCTAATAGAGGATTAATCTGAGCTACAAGCTCGCGCCATCTCTGTGTGTATTCTTTGAATGTTCCTTTGTCTTTCTGAGACATAACACGAAGCTGACCTATGTCTGGTGCCATATCAATAGTATACTTCTAATGTCTCATAAAAGCCTCTCCCAAATCATTGAAATACTTGATTTGGTTGATATCCAAACCCATATACCATCTTAGTGCTGCACCAGTCAAGCTGTCCTGGAAGTAATGAATCAGAAGCTGATTATTATCTGCCTGAGTAAACATCTTCCTATAATACATAGTCAAGTAACTCAAAGGACAAGAATTTCCTTTGTACTTCTCAAACTTAGGCAGTTTGAACTTGTAAGGAATCTTGACATTAGGAACCAAACAAAGCTCATAAGCATCTTTCCCAAATAACTCATTACTTCTCAAAGCTTTAACTTCTTTCTAAATTTCATCTAATCGGCCTTGAAAATCATCAAGCCTTTCATTTAAACTAGCACCCTCACTAGGCTCAACATGGTAAGTCACTTCATCTAGATGCAGAGTAGTATGAATCACATGCGGTGTCGTAGTCATCACAGGCTGAATAGGAGAAAACAAAGGAATCTCAAGAGAAGGAGGATGATAACCCTCAAAAAATGAAATTAATCGGCATACCCCACGGGGTACTAGTAGGCATATGATAACAAGGAGAATTTTCAGTTTCCACTGGAATGGATGCAGTGACAATCTCATAGATGGCCGTCCACTGAACCGGAGAATGAGGAGGAGGGGTGGCTGATTCTGAGCAGTCACCAGACTTTCCATCATAGCAGTTAACATTTCCATATTATCCTTAAGAGTTGTGACTTCTTTGTGGAGCTTGCAATTCTCTTGTTGTAGAGTTTCCAACATTTTTTTTTATTAGCCCGAGTACCATAACGATGAGTTAGCTTGCCAAGGGAACTGGATGAAGACCAATAAACACACAAGAGCCCTGAATTCTCAGGAAGCAAGACCAATGCAAGCATGATGCATGCTATACAAATTATAATGCAAATATTTCAAAGGACTATAAGGTAAATTGCAATATTTATAAAAGGATAACACATTTTGAAATACTGAAAAACTCATTCTCATTAATATCAAAGAGAGGATTACAACTTTGAAGTATACGTCTCAATAATCATAATACATGAAAGAAAATAAAACTAATCCCATGGGATCATATCTGATGAAATCCCAAAACTAGGCTGATACTTTAAAAAAATTCTTCTGATCTCTTTCTTGTATTGGATCTCCATGTCTTCCTTATCCTTCACAAGTTGATCCATAATAACTTTCTATTCACCAGAAGCAGGAGGAATAAAATATGAAGTACTAGAGGAAAATAAATCCTCTTGTACTCTCTATCTTTTTGTGAGACATTACACAAGTAGTTCAATGAGATCATCTTTCTCTTTCAATTGCTCTTGCATAACTGACTTCTCAAGTAACCAAACTTCTTTCTCTCGCTTCATTTGGTTTAACTCTTCTTGAAGCACAACCTTCTCATCAATGGGAGGAAGAAAAAATGACAAAGGAAATATGGGAAATAAAGGTTCCTCATGTGGATAAGGCATCTTGAGCTTGCAAGCTCTAGATCGAACCCACTGAATATAACACTCAGAATAAGCAAGGTGTTGTCTTCCCAATTGAACCTTTTCCTTCTTATGAACAAAATGCCAAGAATGAAAGATCATTTTCTTCATTTCTAAATGATCTGCATCATTAAGAAAGAAGAAACTTGATAATGAAATATTGCTTGGTACATCCTTCAAGCAATACCCAAATTGTCGTCTAGTATGAATAGGGTTGTAACTAATTCCACCATGCGTACCAAGAAGAGGTACATTGTGAAACACTCCACAACCATCAATAAGCACTCCAGTATCATAATATGAGTAATACCAATTCATATTCGCATGAGTAAGAGACATAAGCCTTTAAGAACATCTTCGCTTCTCTTTGTTCTCAGTGAAGATGCTAGGCTTTGGTAGGTACGAAATAAACCACCTATACAGAAGAGGCACATAACAAATGATCTCTCCATAACCTTTGGAAGTCCTATGGTGAATGGAATGATACATATCTCCAATCAAAGTAGGCACAAGATTTCTCTTCAAGAAAATATAAATAGCATGCTCGTCAATAACACCATATAGATTAGGAAACAACACAATGCCGTAGATGAGAAAAGCGAAAATGGCCTCAAATGCATCTCTATTACCCAAGGTTAGAGAAGTAGAAGCTTTCCCCCTTAAGAACTTAGCATTGATTCCACGAACATCCCCTTTAGGAACAAACCTTCCCTTAAGATCGGATTTCATAAGACAAAGGGCTTTGGAAATAAATTTGGTTGTAATCTCCTCTTCTAAACCATTGCTCCTTGTCAAAAATCGACAAACCCATCCAATAGGAATACTCCTCTAAGGTCGACACAAACTGAATCGGGAAAGTGAAACAATGATGCAACAGATCATAAAAATGAACCAAGGTATGAAGAATTCTCTCTGGTACATCGGTCTTTATAATGAACAAAAGTCTATCATAACATTTCCGAAAATCATCAGTATTATCCACCAAAGTTCCGATCTTTCTCAAATCTCCTAAATTAGGACTCTTGAAATGGTACTTCTGAGTGTTCCTCCTTTCGACATTCAAAACCAAAGGCAATTGAAATATTTTCAGAAGTGCTTATAAGCCCCTTGAAATCTTGAGAACAATGCACATGAATACATGAGTGCATATATGCAACAAACACACACAAGATCATACAAAGCACACGAGTCATGGTTCCGAGTCACGAGCATGGAGTCAAGGGATAAGAACAACAACCCACAAAGGTATGTACTAAGGTTGTTTTCTTCATTGTACCTGCAAAAAACCAAAAGGGTTCTAACAGAGGTTCTCGGAGTTAGAAGCCATCCTTCGGATATCATCGGTACATTGAACTACTCCCCGACTAATAATTTCCTCAAGAGGACCTCGTCCGAGTGTAGTATCGCGTGGCAACCATCCTAGGTCTACACCTAGATAGCTTCCGTACTACGTTCCTAAAATGGCTTGGATGGGTTAAGGGTTCTACTGTCCTCGACATGATCAGCTTCAGGTAGGAAAAGTAATGCCATGATATTATTACTCGCCATGACATCAATAATCCAAGAAAGCCTAACTAAGTGGTGATTCTCGAATTGACATCACATAGGACTACTCCATGCGTATCACCTCTAATATATTATCATAAGCTCACTCATATCTGGGTACATGACACATAGGATCACCAAACCGAAACAAAACAAGAAATAATAAACAAATCAAACCAAAGCAATAAATAAATCAAAGTAGGTTGAACCCACTTAGAGATTACTCCCCAACAGAGTCGCCAGTTTTCTGTAGCGGGGAAAATAGAGTCGCCACCGTGCTTTTATTTTATTCCAAAAAGAAAAAGGAAAAAAGAGCGAATAATTCCTAAAAAGGAATCTAAAAGCAAAAAAGCAAAAGAAACAAAACGAGAAAGGGTAAAGGGGTTGGTTACAAAAATGGGAAGGTATTAGCACCCAAAATATCAATGGTTCTCCACGGGAGCCCTTTGAAAAATTTATTGCTTTTGGTTTGAAAATGGTTTGTTTGATGAGAGTAGGTGGATGAGAAACGAATTAAGTTTTATTGTTTTTGTGTTTGGAGAGGTTTACCACCTCATGCATACGTACCCACAATGTGCAATGTAAGATCAAAACCCCATAGTTTGTGGTATAGATAATGAAAATTGGTTGGTTTTGATTGATTTTATTAAGTGAAAATAAATTGTCACTTTCAAGTTGATAGCCTCACAAATCTACCATGAGAATGAGGGCATGGACTTATACATCATTATGGGGAGGACGCCAACTAGGATAAAACCGACGAGTATGCCACTAAACCCCCATGAATGACAAGAGACTCAATTACATCAACTACAACCATGGAGATTTAGAGACTTGTACCCGACTAGAAAAATGACTCATAGTCTAAACTTGCAAAGAAAACAAAAAAAAGGTGCATAAAGTCACAAAACAACATGAATTAGTTTGGTTATTTTTATTTTTGAATTGAAGTCAAAATGATTAAGTTTGTTGACATTTTTTTATTAAAGAGGTGAATGTTTTTAAAAGATGAATCCTTTGAAAAAGAGAGGAGGTTTTGAAAATTGAAGAAGGGGAGGAGATGAAGAGACTATTCTAAAAAGAAAATAAAAGAGATAAAGAAGGAAAGATCTAACCAACTCGATGATACTTCCAAGCATAAGCACAATAGTTCCATCCTTATAAGCATAAGCTAGCAAATTGCCAAATAAAGGCTAAAGTACCAACTCCATAATGATCAAAGCAAAGGGAAGGTGTCCTAGAATCTAAGTCCAAAACACTAATTCCAATACAAATGATAGTAACCATAGTCCAAGATCAAGATCAAAAGTGTTTTAGATGTTTAATCCCTTATTAATATTTTTGTATCCAAATGGACAAAGGAAAAACCACAAGAATATATAAACATGATAATGAATGATAAAGCATAATAAAAAATAAAGGAGATAAGGGAGAAAGAATGGAATTAAAGAGGATAAGGTGCAAGAGGAAAATTAAAATAGTAATATAGTAGTAATAGTAATAATAATATATACATAATAATGGTATGGTGAATTTAATCATCCACAACCAAAAGAGTAACAAGGCATTTAATGCCAAAAACCGAAAAGGAAACCGATTTCGCTTAGTATCTTACACTTTAGTGATTAACCGATGCGATTAGACCTAAATTCGATGAAGACTTGAAAGAAGATTGGGATACCCAAAGCAACTACACATCAACATTCAAAAGGAATGGATCTAACGCAAATAATTAACCAACATTAGGATAACGCGACCAACATGAGGTATGGTCCACGAAAGTGCAAGTATCCAATTGGAATTTTATTCCGAAGTATGGACACATTTAGGTCTATGTTAAGCAATCGCTGAGTAATTTACAGAGTAATTACCCTACAAATGAGGCCGACCAAAACCAATTAAGGTTAACAATGTTAGTGCTAATACATGTGAGATAAATGATATGTAAATTTCCATCCACATGCAATGCCATACAAGAATAAATATAAATGCTAAATTGAGTTACACTTATGGTATTCTTTCATTTTCAAGTTCAATCACTCATTTTGGTGGATTCAATATATGAAAATATATCACTAATTCAAAGCACCTAATGTGAATTAAATAACTCACTTATAGTTCGATTTGAACTAATGAACATTAACTACTCTAATCCTTACCTAAAGTCCATTGAATTTAAATAGAAATCAGTCCAAAAAATGTCTCCAAAGGTAAAAATAAGAAGATAGGGGAAAAGGGGGAAAATGAGGTAAAACATACCCAAAAACAGCCTCTGGATCAGTGTTAATCGATTAACCATTTGGTTAATCGATTAACACGTTGAAATTTTCAAATCAGCTCCAATTTACACTGGTTAACCAATTAACGTTTGTACTTCAACTGGTTAATTGGTTAATATTGAACTAGAGGCAATACAATTGTCTAAAATTCAGCATGATCTTCTTTTAAAACAATTTTCAAACACCTTATGATCATGAATTTAATTAGCACAAATTTTAAAGTGAAAAATACAGTGGAATCCCTGCAATCAAACAATAATTTATGATCCAAAAGATCAATAATCAAGAGCACCAAAGATCTACATCTTGAATGATGGTGATGAAGGTGTAACAATGGAGGAAGATGAATTACCAAGAACAAACTTCAAATTACTCCACAAGCAAGCTTGATCTACTGAAATTGATGAAGAAAAATGAAAAGGATGAATGTTTAGCTCAAAGTTAATTAAGAATTCAATACAAATTCTTGATAACTTTCAAAAGAAGAAACTGAGCTTTTGATGAATTTTGTGGTTTGAGGAGATATTTTGCAAGGGTTTTTTTGGCTCTCTAAAGCTTGAAAGAAATTTTAGCAAGGTTAATTTGGATATCAAAAGCTAGAGAAATGAGTGAAATGAGGGTGCTATTTAAAGAGTTTAGGTATGTGAATTTGGTGGAATGGAACTTGCTTTGGAAAATCAAAATTAGACTTGGAATTCAAATTTGGAGGAAAATTCATAAAAGAATGGTGATTAGTGAAGCTATATGGTGGGAAATGATCAAAGTGATGTATAAGAATAAAAGTGAAGTGGTCTAGAATATTGCAAGTGAGATCAAGGGCTAGGATGATGCTGAATTTGAACAAATTATTCAAATTCGCACTAGTTAATCGATTAACCAAGTCAAAATTTGAATATTTTGTTCTCTTTTGATTGATTTGTTGTTTCGGCTCGATTATTTTTCTTGTCGAAGAAGGCATGGAGATAAACACGCGAACCTTGAAATTACTTGAATAAATCAATTAAATCTTAAGGAATCTTTAATCAGATAAATTTGAATTATTTGCAGATCAACTTCGACTTTTTATCAGTTAAATTCATTCGAGTTGTGGAACTGCTATTTTTGGTATTTTTATCATGTTCTTCGCCTAAAAATGTTAGTAAAAGAAAACAAAATATTTTTTGGATTTTGATTAAATTTTAGTAAATATAAACACATAAAAGGCACACAAAAGTAATGGTGATCCCCTATTAGGCATAAACTTGCAACCAAAAAGGACCGAGGAACCAATGCTTGATCTTGTTTGTATGCAAATGATTCGAATTTAAAATACAATATTAGGGGAAAAATTAGGGTGTTACACATACCTTTGTGGGTTGGTTATTATCCCTTGACTCCATAATGGTGAACTGAACCTTTGAACATGTGTGCTTTGTGTGATCTTGTTTGTGGTTGTTACATCCATGCATTCATCATAAACATCATCACAAACATTTTCAAGGAACATAATTCATATTATTGCAAATATGGAAAAACAAAATATCCCATTTGTCAAGGTTTTTAATGGCCGTGTTCTCAATGTTGCCCATGTTTGATATAATCGAGTTATTTCTCTAAAAATGGAAGTGAGAACGTTGCATGTTATCGTATTCTTTGCATACATTTGCATTAATTCAAGTTTTCCGTGGAACTTATTCTAGTTGTCTCCTTCTTCAGTTGTCTGTCATCCGTCAGGCTATTTCCTCAACACAAATACGAAACTAGAGTTGCTGTCAGATTAAGAATGGAAAACCAAGAATAGTACAACATGGAAATCGTAATGGAAATCAATGAGTTGAAGTCCAGTATGACCAGGCTCACTAAAATGATGTAAGTCCTGATTGTTAGAGGTGAACCACATCAAAGGATTGTGATTTCTGAAGTCTTAACTATTATTGTTGACCCTCCACTAATTCAGCAACCAGCTTCTACTTGGCCAAAATTTAGGTTACCTCCAGATTACGTGTCAATCCTTGCAACTACTCGTATGGTTTCTCCATCTGTTTTTCCTATCTTTTTAACTCCATTTCCCATTGAACCTCAACCTGTTATGCACAATACTGCTCAAGCTACTTATGAGAACTCTCCTTTCATGACCATGTTGCTGGTCCATAATTTAAAAGTCAAGGTGAACCTGGATACATTAATTAAGTTAGAGAATAATGTTTAACTCTTGAGAAGAGAGTAAGGGGTTTAGAAGGCAAAGATGTCTTTGGTGCTGAAGCAATATACATGTGTTTGGTTTCTGACTTAGTTATGCCTGATAAGTTCAAAATTCCTGAGTTTGAGAAATCAAGGGGCATACTTGTTCTAAAATCCATTTGTTGTATTTCCGCAAAATGGCTGCACATGCCAAGAACGACAAACTTCTTATTCACTATTTCCAAGACAGTTTGAATGGTGCTTCAATGAAATGGTACATGGGACTTGAGAAGAACCATATCCAGAGCTGGAAGGATTTATCTGATGCTTTCGTAAAGCAGTATAAATACAATTTGGACATGGAACCTGACCACCGTCAACTTCAAAACATGTCTCAAAAAGAGAAATAATCATTCAAATAGTACACTCAACGCTGGAGAGAGCTAGCTGCTCAAGTGGAGCCACCTTTGGCCGATAAAGAATTAACTGGTTTGTTCATGGACACTCTGCAACCATTCTTTTAGGAGAAGATGGTAAGAAGTATATCATTTGGTTTTGCTGACCTAGTCACTGTTGGGGAAAGACTAGAAGAAGGTAAGATTACCAATGTTGAAGCTTTTAATGCTGCAAGAAATAGTCATAGGAACTTTCAAAAGAAAAAATATGGTGATGCTTATGTTGTTTCAAATGAAAGGAAACCTTATCGCAAGCAACAACGATATGTTCAACCATATGTAGTTGGAGTTGCTCTTGTTGTCAAGCTCAAGCTCCTCGTCCTGCTGTTGGACAAGGTCAATATCACAATAGGATAGGTTATGATTCTATATCGATGACCTACACTGAGATTGTATCCTTTTTTGATTAAAAATGGTTAGATTACTACTATGCATCTGCCTCCTATTCCAGATCCTCTTGTATACTACAAGATAGATCTTCACTGTGAGTTCCATCAAGGTGGAACTAGGCATGAATTGGAACATGTCTTTGCATTGAAGGATAGAGTGAAAGAGCTTATCAGAAACAACATCCTTTCCTTTAAGGATACTAATCCTAATGTTGTCAACAAACCTCTGCCAGTTCATGGGAAGTGAATCTTCCAGACAACTTCAACAAGTCAGAATTTCAGACAGGACAATTCATCCTTGTCGTTGATGGATCACTAGGTCGTTGTTTCTTTCTGTTTGCAATTTTTCTTCCATTGTATTGGTTGTTTTCTTTTAAACTTTGTGTGTACTTTCATGTTGATTTTAATGAAGTGAACATTGCAATGTTTTGATTCATTTATTATTTGCATCTTTATGCTTTATGTTTCTTATTCATTTTTCTTTATCAAGATTTTATTTATACAATGATTGGAGGGAGGATGATAAAAAGAAAATACCTGAATTGTTATTGGTATGCTTTCAATTGAAACTTGGCTAATGATGTACATGCATTGTTTCAACTCCTAAACAGTGGAAAAATAAGGATGTTAATCCCTTGTCAACCCTTTGGAGCCTTGAAGTTGGAGTTTCTTTCTATACGAAAAAACCTGCAATCTTAACTTTGGGATAGTTAGTTCTCAATTAATTCGAATGTGCATTCAAATACAAGAAAACCATTCAAGTCACCTTTCAATAAAGGTTGCAATCTCAAGCTTTTCTTCGCACACATCAAAGAAGTATCAAATATGCCTTTCAATTCAAAAGTCAATAATGGTTCACCATAATCATTAAGCCAGGCAATCACTATCTTTCAATAAAATGATATTGAAAAAAAATGAATAAAAAAAGAGAAAAGCCCGCTAAGTCAAAACCAATGAAGGACACTTAGGCAAAAATTGGGGCATCTCGCTGACTATAAGTTCAAATGATACAGTTCAGGAAAAAGTTAAGGATAATAAAATAAATATCAATCAAGAGGTCACCAAAATCCTCAACAAAGACAAGATGAGTCGACCAAAGTCCTCACCAGAAATAACAAAAGGAGAGGTGATTGTTATCTCAAAATCCTTAGGCTTATGAACCTTTTTCACCCGTGCAATCCTAAATCTCTTGGAACTTGAATGTGTAGGTTGAATTAATTGAATGTAGGAATGTAGATCATCATGAAGATTGGGTCGGGTACAAATAAACTTTGAGCATATATCCCTTGCTTCAAAACATGTGAACCAGACCACGTTACAACCTTCAAAAGACCTAATTGAATCTAGGTTTCTTTTGAAAAGTATACTACAACAAGGTTGCGTAAACTGATTCCCAAATTTGTTGCCTATCATTTGTTTCTTACTTTTGTTTTTGTCTCAATCGCCGTGTTTTGACAAGTGTTTCATTTACTTTACATCAATAATTTCATTCCAAAAATTATTTTTGATTTCAAAATTTGCATGAACTTTTCATTAAAATTACCATGTTTGTACACACATTTTTTATTTGTAGACAAACTTTCCTCATCAAAGGAATTTTCAAATGGTTGAGAAGCTTGGTCAGTGATCTTATCAGGGGCAAGTTCCTTCCAGATCCTATGGTTCAAGATTTTATTGCTCAGTGCAAGCTATTCTCGGATTTGGTTAACCAGCAGATCTCTTTCAAGTTTCATATTGGGTTTAGACTTCTCAACAATCATTTCAAGAGTTGAATCCATGATCAATATTTCTCGGCAGTATTCATAAATGAAGCCTTTTTCAATTTACCCCAATCAGTCATTGAATCTAGGGGCAACTTTCTTCAATAATCCCCAAGTAGTTTTTCATGCCTTTTCTCGAAAGATCATCAACTTGATAACAATTTACCGGTGTGATAGAAATATGTGTAAGGGCGACATCTCTAATCCACAAGCATAATGGAAGTGATCTCAGTGTTGAGGAATTAGTCTTTCAATATTTTTTACTCCCCAAAAGAGTATAAACTTGTTGGTTTCCACTCCCTAAAAGAGTATAAACTTGTTGATTTTCACTCCCCAAAAGAGTATAAACTTGTTGATTTTCACTCCCTAAACGATTATAAACTTGTTGATTTCCACTCTAGAAAGAGTCTAAACTTGTTGTCAGCCAGGGTGTTTTAGTCCCCATTTTCGCATACATTTGAATGTAAAAGTGTTTTAGTCCTCATTTGCAACAGAGTTTAAGTCCCCATTTTAGTATACATTTTTCATGCAAGATTAGTCATCATTTGCATTGCAAGGGTGTTTTAGTCCCCATTTTCGTATACATTTTCATACAAGAGTGTTTTAGTCCTCATATGCATATTCCAAGTTCCTGTTGTTTCAAAAATATTACCTTGTGATCAAAGTCCAACTTATTTGACACCTACCTTTGTGTCCATTTGATGTTTGTCCAGATATACCTTGTTATGATGTTTCTCCATAACCTTTTCTTCACCCACCTGATGTTTTTTCTCAGATATTACACCTTTTATCTAATGCCATTCTCGAATGTCCCTAGTGAAGTCATCAATTCTTCTTATGTACTTTCCAGGACTTTTCTCACTTCATTCAATGCCACTCTTGGATGTTTTGATTTTCTTTGTCCAATACCATTCTTGGACATCTTTGCCTCAGTTGAGCCATGTTATTGTCACCAACATGTGGTGTGTTGCTTTTCCCCATCATAGCTTTATTTCCTTTCTTCCTTAGCATTTATTTTGTTTCTTATGTCGATCTTTTACCCATAAATTTCTATGCTTTCATATCATTTCATGTCATTTCATATCATTTTATAGCCTCTTATGACCAAAAATTGGGTTTTCTATATTCCAGTCTCTTCCATCTTGTCGAAACAAAGATTTCAATCTTCATATCTATGAATTGAAGAAACTTAAATAGGGGAAGTTGTAGCACCCTAATTTTTTAGCCTAAGATTTTCCATCGGCATCATTGCATACAAACAAGATCACGCATTGGTTTTTCTATCCTTTTCGTTCGCAGTTTTATGCCTCACAGGGGATCACCAATGCTTTTGTTTTCCTTTTATTTGTTTATGCTCACTATTAATCAAAATCCAAAAACATTTTGTTTTCTTTTATTAACAATTTAAGGGGAAGAACAAGTAAAAAATACCAAAAATAGCAGTGCCACAACGTGAATGAATTCCACTGATAAGAAGTCGAAGTTGATCCGCAATCATGTTAATTTATCTGATCAAGGATTCCTCAAGTTTTAATTGGTTTATTCAAGGAATTCCAAGGTTTGTGTGTTTATTTTCATGCCTTCTTTTCCATCAATTTCCATACCTAAACTATTTAAATAGAAGCCTCTTTTCATTCATTTTCACAAGTTTATAGAGCCAAAAAAACCCTTGCAAAATATCTCCTCAAACAATAAAATTCACCAAAGCTCATTTTCTTCTTTTGAAAGTTATCAAGAATTTTCATTGAATTCTTGATTAGCTTTGAGCTAAACCTTCATCCTTTTCATTTTTTTCATCAATTTCAGTAGATCAAGCTTGCTTGTGAAGTAATTTGGAGTTTGTTCTTGGTAATTCATCTCACCGTTGTTATACCTTCATCATTATCATCCATGATATAGATCCTTGTTGCTCCTTGTTTTTTTATCCTTTGGATCATATATTGTTGTTTGATTGCAGGGTTCTATTGTATTTTTCACTTTAAAATTCGTACAAATTCAATTCATGATCATAAGGTGTTTGGAAAATGTTCTGAAAGAGGTTCATGCTGAATTTTGGCCAATTATCTGCCTCTGGTTCAGAGTTAATCGATTAACCAGTTGCAGTACAAACTGGTTAATCGGTTAACCAGTGTATTTTTGCGCAAGATTTTGATTTTTTGTTGTGTTAACCAATTAACCAAATTGTTAATCGATTAACACTGATCCAAAGATAGTTTTTGGCTCTATTTTGGGACTATTTTGCTTCCTTTTTCCCCCTCTCCCCTCTCTTCTTATTTTTACCTTGGGAGACATTTTTTGGGACTGATTTCTCTTTTAATTTCAATGGACTTTGGGTGTAGATTAGAGAAGATAATATTCATTAGTTCAAATAGATCTTTAAGTGAATTATTTAATTCACTTTAGGTACTTTGAATTAGTGATATATTTTCATACTTGAATCCACCAAAATGAGTGATTGAACTTAAATATGAAAGAATGCCATAAGTGTAACTCAATTTGGTATTCATCTTTATTTTCATAGGACATTGCATTTGGATGACGATTTACAAATTGTTCATCTCGCATGTAAAAGCACACACATTATATTGGTCGACCTCATTTGTAGGGTGATTACTTCGTAAATTACTTGGCGATTTCTTAATATAGACCTAAATGTGTCCCTATTTTGGAATAAAAATCCAATCGGATACTTGCACTTTCATGGACCGAACCTAAATTGGTCGCGCCACCCCAATGTTGGTTAATTATTTGCATTAGATCCACAACGTTTGAAGCTTGATGCGTAGTTGCTTTGGGTATCCCAATCTTCTTTTAAGTCTTCATCGAATTTGGGTCTAATTGCATCGGTTAATCACTATACTGTAAGATACTAAGCGCAATCGGTTGCCTTATCGGTTTTGGCACTAAGTGCCTTGTTACTCTTTTGGTTGTGGATGATTAAGTTCACCATACCATTATTACGTGCATATTACTATTACTACTACTACTACTACTACTACTACTACTACTACTACTACTACTATATTACTATTTTATTTTCCTTCTTGCACCCTATCCTCTTTAATTTCCTTCTTGATCTCTTATCTCTTTTACTTTTATTATGCTTTATCATCCATTATCATGTTTATGTTACTTTTATTTTGTGTTTTTTTTTTCTTTGTCCTTTGAACACCAAAAAATATTAATAAATAATTAAACCTCTAAAAAACTTGTGATCCTAATCTTGGACTATGGTCACTATCCTTTGCATTGGAATTGGAGTTTTAACTTAGATTCTAGGACATTTTCCCTTTGCTTTGATCATCATGGAGTTGGTACTTTAGCCTTTATTTGGTCATTTGCTAGCTTATGCTTCTAAGAATGGAACTCTTGTGCTTATGCTTGAAATTATCATCAACTTTGGTTAGATCTTTCCTCCTTTATCTCTTTTATTTTATTTTTTAAGATAGCCTCTTCATCTCTTCCCCTTCTTCAATTTTCAAAACTCCTCTCTTTTTCAAAGGATTCTTGTTTTAAAACTTTCACCATTTTAATAATTCAAACCTTGACTTTTTGTCAAGTGGCTTTTACTTCGTCTTTTCTTTTAATAAATGTCAATGAACATATATCATTTTGACATCAATTCAAAAATAAAAATAACTAAACTCATTCAAGTTGTTTTGTGCCTTTGTGCACCTATTTTGTTTTCATTACAAGTTTAGACTATGACTCATTTTTTCTAGTCGGGTACAAGTCTCTCAATCTCCATGGTTGTTGTTTGATGTAATTGAGTTTCTTCTCATTCGTGGGGGTTTAGTGGCATAATCGTCGATTTTATCCGAGTTGGCGCCCTCCCCATAATGATGTATGAATCCATTCCTTCATTCTCATGGTAGATTTGTGAGACTATCCACTTGAATATTACAAATTGTCTTATTAAAATCAATCAAAACCAACCAATTTTCACTATTTGTACCACGAACTACGGGGTTTTGATCTTACATTGCACTTTGTGGGTACGTAGGCATGACATGGAAGTCTCGTTAAACACAAAAAACATTAAAAATTAATTCTTTTCTCATCCCTCACTCTCATTTAACAAACCATTTTCAAATCAAAAGCAGCCAACTTTTCAAATGGATCTCGTGGAGTACTACGTACATTTTGGATGCTAATACCTTCTCATTTTGTAACTAACCCCCTTACCCGTTCTCTGCTTGTTTCCTTTAGCTTTTGCTTTTAATTTCATTTTTGGATTTATTCGCTCTTTTTTTCCTTTTCCTTTTGGAATAAAATAAAAGCGCGGTGGCGACTCTGTTTACCTTGAGTTAAGTTAATCAATAACTTACACTCACGATTTTTACCGCTACACATCCACATTCAATTCTCTATTGAAGAAGGCACTTTTCACATTTAACTAATAAAATTTTAGCTTCATAATGCATGATAGTCTTGGAATCAGCTTGATGGCTCCAAGATTGGAAAAAGGATCATAGAAACCTCCATCCACAAGTTCAAAAGGAATTAACCAAAGTTTAGAAGGAATTAACCAAAGTTCAGAAGGAGCATATATTCATAAGAGAAAATGATGAAATATCTACAATAAAATTTTAAGAATAACTATTATGATTTGTGATGGGAACTTGGATAATTTGTGTAAGGTTAAGGCTTTGTTGCGCGATTTTTAGTTAGCGCCTGGCGTGTGGGTGAATTTGAATAAAAGTGAAGTGTATGGTTTCAACAATCAGAATGAGGGGTTAACTATTGTGTCAAACCTTCTTGTGTGTTCCGTTGGTTCTTTTCCTTTTAAAAAACTAAAATTTAAGAGTATATTCCCTCAATGTGAGGAGTTATCGCTTTAACAAAGTAAATTTGTGGCCTCTGCTGCAGCTAAGAGTGGATGCTAGAAAATGAGAAACTAAGTTCTATTTATAGTGTACAATTACCTTGAAAATAACGTAGCACTTTCAGTGTTTGTGTGGAGAGATTTTATCTGGTCATGACCACTTCCTCCAACTGTCCATGACTGGATGAGTTTTGGGAAGATGGCATCCGCCGTGTGTGCAAGTAGTGGAAGACGTGGTCTTGTGACCGTTGAAACGTGGGGGAAACCCTACACGTCATGGCTTCCCCATGGTCAATGCCATGTGGAACGCCATGTGTATTTTCCACCGAAAATCTCTTATTCTTGCTCTTTTCGCTTCATTTCTTCACAAAAGGCTTTATTTAGACAGTGTACCTGAAAACAAGACAAAACACAAGCATAATGCAAGAAAATAACAGTTAAACAACAATAAACATATGTAATCCGAGCCAAATACGCAGTGTGTTTCAGTGTTATCAAATAAATACATAGATTGATGTAGTTTTTCGAGTCTTTGTTTTTAACTCGTGATTGATTTTGTTGTGTCTATTGTAATTGAGTTGGAGCACCCCTAATATCTCTCCTAATACAAATTTGCTTATAAAAAAAAATCAAATTTTCATTTAAAACTTTAATAAAAAGAAAATTTTAATTTAATTTTTACATAAAATTATTTTACATATAAAAACCATTTTAAAAAAAACAGCTATGATAAAATCTAAATAATACCAACTCTCATAAGAGAAAATTTACTTTTTAAATTCAAGTTGAATTCAATTAAGTTATTTTAGAAGATACACTTTTATTTTTTTAATCGATTTTTTATTAATAAGATTAACACTTTGAATTCAATTAAGTTATTTCATAATTTCATTGAAATGGTCATGAGAATCTTATCTTATACAGTTACATATTATATACAGTACTAACAGAGAGTGTATAACTCATGTCATGGGGAATGTTCATATTGTTATAAGACAAGTGCACAATTCTGTCATTGCCTCCTTGAAATTTGATTTTCGCTGGATTAATCATATACTTATTTGAACTTTTTGAACAATCTATCATAACAATATTTTATTTATAATGCCAAGCTGGCAAGGTGTTACATGGTATACGGATGGAGCAAAAGAAGCAACTGGTACATATTACAGTACAGATTACAGACTATAATACTATTGATAAATTTCACGAAACATGCACCATAACAGCATTCTTATGGATTTTTCAAATAAATATATAAGTCCAACAACTATTTTTATAAGTCTTCTAAACTTCACTTGATACCTTCTGCTTACTGCTGCTAGCCTGAAAAAATTTTCAATAGATTATTTAATCTATACCACAAACAAACTAAACATGGTACTGTAATATAGAAGAATTTGTTCATATTATGCATATATATGTAGTTATGTACCTTCTTCTTAGGCTGAGGTTTCTGCTCAGTTTTCTTTGGTGCTGTTGCAGCTTTGGAGGATCTAGTTTTGGGAGTGGTTGCACTAGTTTTGGCAGCAGGCTCTTTCTTAACCTGCCCTGATGGTTGAGAGATATTAGATTTATCAGTAGGTTTCTCAGCTTTGAGTGATGCCATTTTACACACTACTACTCTTTTGTTTGTTAGCTTAAGGTTGATAATAGAACTATACAAGTTGTTTCTATTTATAGATTTTTTTTAGCATTATGCTATGTCATCAATTTGCCAGTAAATGGAATAAACTTAATTGTATATTTGTGGAGAGATGCTGCAGGATATGATACTTTACCTAAATAAAGCATATTTTTCTGATATTTTTATATTATATTCTACTGCATGTTGAGGCCTAATTGCATCATATGCTGAAAATCTGAAGCCCTCTTGAAGACTGGAATTTTCTTGTCCTGACTCCTACCAACTAGATATTTATTTTCTTCTTTGAATAATATTTATAAGCTTCAATTTATGGATTTTTGTTCTCTTTGTTACAGATTACTACAAAGATTCAGGCAGCAAAATAAAAAGAAATGATGCATTTCATTGGAGAAATATATATGTTTAGAGACTGGTATTTTTTTTCTCTTTTTAAACCACAGGTAAATTAAGTATGTAATTGTTTGTGAGTATTTTTGGTCTAAGAAAATTAAATTAAAATCAGAAACACAAATAAATGTTTAAATTGTGGGACGGCAAACTTTTGGATTATGCATAATCCATAACTTATGCGTTTGACGAGGATTTGGAAAATTTCTCTGATTGAATTTGAGTATGAAGGTCTAAATTGATAAAATACATTTGAATTGCGAGCAAAGTAAATGAATGCAGTAAAACTGAGAGTTAAGTTTAAAGAGAAGAAAAATAGAAGTTTTGAAATGTAAATATGGTTTGAAAATATAATGTAAAGTGAATGTATTTAAAAAAAAAAAAAAGCTTATGATAAATTTGTGGAAAATAATAAAAGAAAAGTTAAAGAAAATGGAATGTAAACTTGAAGTGTGGATTGTTTCTAATTAAGAGTATGGTGCCTTAGAATTGAACTATCCAACATATTGCTAGGTTGTGAAAGTGATGCCTAGAAAACATAGTATATGGATTTTTTGATCAATAAGAAAACTATAAAGTGAGAAAAAAGAGAATGATGACAATTCAAAGTGGTATAAAACTCTAAATTCTTGATTCAATTACACATTAGAAAACAATGTTTACAATTGAATCTTAACTACACTACTTTCTCCTTCTATCAGGATTGTTGAGAAGTGAAGACAATTTTGTTATTTCTAAGAAAAACTAAAAGTCTAGCTTTCAGCTAACGTACTAAACAATTAGGTTAAAATACTGACCCAATTCAACATGCTAATAACCTAGCATATTTCGAAAACTACACTAATTGTTGGACTTCGATAGAGTTTGCTACAACTCTAGCTTATAACCCATAAGCTACAAATATCCACCTTGCAACAAACTATGAACCTCAAATCCAACTATCTGTCATCATGCAGTTTTATCAGCTGCATACAATGGAAAAACTTGCAACTTGGTAATTTCTTAGTGATCATATCAACAACATTACCATCAGTCAAAACTTCCAGCACTTGGACTTCACCACGCTCGATTATCTCTGGCGAAATTGAGCCTCACATCGATGTGTTTGGTTCATTCATGATAGGTTGAATTCTTCGACATGTGTATTGCACTTTGGCTATCACATTTAATAATGATTGTTTGACATTGAAATTTCAACTCAGCAAAACCTTCAAATCACAATGCTTCTTTCACAACTTCAGTGAGAGCAATAAATTCAGCTTCAATGATTGATAAGGCAACAACCTTTGAAGTGTTGTTTTTCAACTGATTGTTGTGGCAAACATAGTAAATGATATTCATAAATAGATTTTCTAGAATCCATACAATCAGCATAATAAGTGTAACACCCCGAATTCAATTAAATTATTTAATTAATTGGATTTAGTTTTGTTCAATTTAATTATTGAAATTAATTTATATGCTTTTATTTGGATAATTAGTGAATATATATGTCTTGGTGGTATTGAGGAGAGTTAAGGGAATGATAGAAATTAACGAGATTAATTTTGATTAATTTAATTTGGAAGGAATGATTAAAAATAATGGTATTGGAAGGAAATTTAGATTTAAAATAAAAATAAGAATTTTGTAGAAAAATAAGAGAAATAACAAAATTTGGTGGAAAATTGAGTTCTTAGAATTAAAAATTAAAATTAAAGAAATTAGAGTTAGTAAAAGGGGAGTAAGGTTAATATAGGGAATATGAGAGTAAATTGGGGGTAAAGGAGGATTAGCACAATAAAACGGAATTATGTTTTAGAATAGAAAATGTGAGAGTTGAAATTTTTTACAGTACATGAAAACACTTTGGAAATTTAGAGGCTAGAGACAAATTTAGAAAGAGTAAGAACAAGGGTTTTTGGAAAGAAAATCACCATATCCAAAGCTTAGAGAATGTTGGGAAACTAAGTAAGAAGGAGATTACTCTATTATTGATGTATATTGTATGCAGGGTAGAGAGAGATTTTCAACCTCCTCTAGAAACATTGTGAATAAATCTGGGATGAAAAATGATAGGCAAAAAAGGACACTTATTGTTACTCATGGTAAGCTCTCTAAAGATGAATAAGCAGCGGAGTATATTGTGGCTAGAAGTAGTTGCACTCAATTATTGTGGAGTAACCAAATACTCAAAGATGTGACACAAGATCTCATGACATTATACTTTGACAACTAGAAAATGTGCTTAATTTTTCAAAAGACCATATTTTCTGTTTTTGCTTTCGCGCGTCAAACGTATCTCCAAATTTGTAATTTCCTCTACAAAGTTATGGAGTCCATCTGGTAGTATGTTTGGAATAAGGAAATGGCTGAGTAATTATAGCATTCCAAAGAAGACATCAAAGACAAGACATGGAAAAGATGTTGTAGTGACAAAAGCTCATCATGTTTTTATGAAAGGCATGGAGATTAGAGGAAAGGTTGATTGTAATCAGGGTGGTGTTTCTTCTCTCGTCAAGCCTAAGGATGCTTAAGGTAAAATCTTTATAACGGTTATCTTGTGTGATACTACTATTATTGATGTGCTAGACAACTTGTCTGACATCGAAAACTGAGTTTCAAACTCAAAAGAAGAATGAAAAAGGTGCCCCTGTTAATTCTGAAGTGAATGATGTTGTGAATAAGGTGAGTAACAAACTTGAGGATAATGTTGATGATTTTTTTTGTCTGTGAAAATAATGATTTTTATGTTAAGTATGATCATATGAATAAGGATGAGTTTATAAGTGAAGATATTAATGACGTTGAGGTTATCAATGATGACTTTGCTAATGAGATTTTTACTATTAAGAAATCCCCGAGAAAAGGAAAGAAGAATTCTTCCAATAGTGTCTAGCATGATTTAGAGGAACTTGTCCCCCATATATTACATGACATTGTTGATAATGTAAAGATTAATGAGCATGCAGTAAAGGGTGTTATAAATGTTAAAATGTCTTTTGAAGTAAAAAAAAGATTCCCAAGAACTCTCTGTAACACCCTATTTCTATCCGGTAATTAATCATAAAATCATAGTATAAAATTCGATAACACAAAAATGGAATGATACATTTTCAATTTAAATAACAACATGAAATCACCCAATTAGTCTTTAAAAGAAAATACTTCATTACTACGCAACGAGTTCATAATATTCAACTTAAAATATCACAACTTGTTTTCAACATCGAAACAACTTAAATCATCAAATCTTTAACGAAAGCGACTAAAATTCAACAACATATTAAAATCCAACATCAAAAGAAAACATGTGTTATCCACCGAGTTCTACGTATCAGAGCGACAACACTGACTCGAATATACTAAGGTACTTCGCTCTACTCTAGATTACCTGCACGTTACCAATAGAGGGAAATATTCAAACAGAAGGGGTGAGATATCGAAAGATATAAATAGAAGTATGATAATCAATACATTAGACTAGAATCATACAATTTACCACTATCCAACAACAACAAAACAACAGTCAACAAAAAACTCATAATATGCAACTTAAATGCGACTCAACTATGCGTATGCATGTGGTACCATTGGAGTAGAACTCCCAACTTAGAAAATGCCAATTTATCGAGGCAACGACAAGGCATAAGCCTTCAACTTCAAATTATATTTCTTTGCCAATCCAGGTCAACGTGGTTGAGCATTAGCTCAAACTTAGAAAAATGCAATGTATGCGATGCGACTCATCTCCAATATCAGAACAACAACAATAATAATTATATAGCAACACAACAACAATATACTATCCCAACATAGCAACAACAACATACTACAACAACTTAATAACAAATACCTACTATCGCAACTTATCGACAACAACGAATCAACATTGGTCGTAGGCCTATCACTTAACGACAACAACGAATCAACATTGGCCATAGGCCTACAACTTAACAACAACAACAAATCAACATTGTCATCTGACTTACAACTCGAATATGCCCAATAAATCGGGACAAATCAACTTATTCAACGGTACCATTAAATTCCATGTATTCTACTAAATTCTAACAAAATAAACCAACCAAAATCACATACTAGTTTATACAAACTACCCTAACAAATTGAAACTAATTCTGGACAGCTAAGTTCTTACGCTTAAGTTAACTTACTCAACTAAATCGATATTGTTTTACACCATGTTATTTCTACTAACATGTTTCACTAATTCTGTGAAATTCTAGCTTACTGATATATACACTGTTCTGCTACAATTTATGTTGTCATCAAAATTCAATTCTGATATAATATACCAGTACCTAATAATTTCTTGTTTTCTGCTTTCTGCTAAAAGTTCACTATTGCTATTTCTAAATTCTACCATATTATATTTATTCATATATAATATACTACCTACTAATTAATCCAACTAATTATTCTAATTAATTAATTCATCTAACCATTAAATATATGACTAAGGATACTATGCACATAAAACAACAAAGTGGCCCCCACCCTAAAACATGGTGGCCTGCGCTACCTTCTTTGGCCCTCACCACAACAACATGGTGGCTGACGCCACATTTTAGGTGGCTCTCACCACCAAACAGGTGGCTTGAACCACCCTTTATCATTCCATGTGGCTTCTGCCACATCCCCAAGTGGTTGCGCTACTTCTCATGTGTGGGTGGCCCCGTCACCAAGTTTTCCAGTTTTTCTTCTATTTTACGGTTTCCATTATTCCTTTCCGTTTTTGTTTTCGGTATTGTTCTCGACTACATATTACACATAATTTCAACTCAATCCCCCCATATTCAATACCAGTTCTGGTTCACAAGAATCAATTTCCACATAAACGGTTCATCAACATAAAACTAACATCGCATAGTTTTTCCATAAAACAATAACAAATCATCAACATAAATCAACACCACACGGTATAAAATTATATAATTCTCAATCCTACATATCAATTATTGTATTCCCGGTTATAAAATTTGAATCCCACCCTTACTTTGGATTGAAGGTAGCACGAATTTCTCGATCGAATCTGAAACTTGGCTTGACCGCAACCCTCATATTCTCTCTTCTCCAACCCTTGTGCCTCTAAACCTGGTTTCCACTACTTGCTAAAACTACGTGACCTAACTGCTTTTTCTCCACTATACTATTTTGATCACTTAATTAAATAATGAGTCTACTAATTATCTTAATGGGCCTACTACACAATACCACCAACTTTGTTATTTCTCACACACAACTTAACCCAATCAAATTAATTAATATTCTAAGAAAATCAATATTATTTCTAATATTAATTTCTCCCGGCTAAATTGACTATTTACCCGGTTATCAACTTATCAGCTCAAACAACTTATTCAACGCATTCAACAAATATTCGGAAAATACTCAATAATATTTAATTAAAATATTTAATTAAATACGGGTGTTACACTCTCCATTTGTTCTTTTTCATTCTGACGAAAGTACAATCAAATGGAATTGTGTTTATAATAGGAGAATGGCTCTTGATAAACTATATGTTGAAGCACTAAAGTAAAATGAAATTATGGAACTTCCTATAGTGATGCTTAGTTGTTGAAGATAATGTTGAATGTTGGTCTTTGTTATCCTAAGTTAGTGAAGGAATTTGTTGTTAAATTTCCTATTAGTTTCCTCTCTTTAAGTTGTGATGTAAAGAACGATGATGTGGCTCATGGGTTGCTGAATTTCATTTACAAATTATTTTCTTGGAAACGTGTCATTTACATTAGTGTTCCTAATGTTCTTGCTATTGATTAATATGGTTTTGTTATAATGATGAGTTTGAAATCATATGCAATCTGCTACTGGATCACTGTTGTATGACCCTATATGAAGTAATATTCTCAAAGGCTTTAATTTGTAAGAGAAATAGTGTCTTCTTATAAAAAATTAATAAAAATTAAAAATAAAGCATGTGTAGTCTCCCAAATTGCTAAAGCTTCTTCATTTCAATATGTGGTTGTTGCTTCTTCTATTTTGGTGCTAATTTATGGTATGTGTCCTTGTGTTCTTATTCTATCGTACTTCTTCCCTTTCTGGGTAGAATTTTTCAATTACTCGTTAACCAATTTGAGGCAATTAGGGGAAAATAATGATATGATGATATGCAATAACTGATTATTGAAGCTACTGCATTCATGAACAATCTCCATCAATGGAGTCTGATGTGAGAAGAAGAAGAAGAAGCTGTTGTAACTGAATTCTGTTACAACAGTTAGAAGAAACGGTTGAGAAGAAGAATGCAGAGCTAGCAATGTGATGAAAATGAAATTTTATCTTATTCAAGTGATAAAGTATTACATGCTATATATACATTAAGGAATCCATCAATAATGAACTATACACTTGTCACTAAGATACAAAAATACAATACTTTATACATGGTAGAATACAGTATGCTGATATCCCCCCTCAAGTTGGACTGTGGATGCTACAAAGTCCCAACTTGTCCAAGATGCTAGCAAGAGTAGGGAGATGCAGAGGTTTTGTAAACATGTCAGCTAATTGATTAGTGGTGGAGATAGGAAGTAAGTGCAGGAGCTTAGACTGAATTTTATCTCTAATTACATGACAGTCTAACTCGATATGTTTGCTTCTTTCATGGAAAGCTGGATTATGAGCTAAGGAAATGGCAGATTTGCTATCACAAAATACAGCAGCAGGCTGAGGGAGATGAATTTTCAAATCTTGTAAGATGTACTTCAACCCTTTCAATTCACAAGAAAGAGAAGTTAGTGCTCTATATTCAGCTTCAGTGGAAGATCTGGATACAATTTTCTGCTTTTTAGATTTCCAACAAATGAGGGAAGAACCAAGCAAGACACAAAAGCCTGTAATAGATTTTCGAGTGTCTGGGCATCTTGCCTAGTAAGAATCAGCAAAGGCAGAGAGTTTGAGCTGGCTGGAGGCAGGATAGAACAATCCTTTAGCAGGCACTAATTTGAGATATCTAAGGACTTTTATTGCAGCCTGATAGTGAGGGGTGATTGGCTTTGAAACATATTGGCTGAGGTGTTGAACAACATAGACAATGTCTGGTCTTGAATTAGTGAGTTAGATGAGTCTCCCAATAAGTCTTCTAAAGATAGAAGGGTCTTCTAGGGGTTGACCTTCATGAATAGACAGTTTGACAGTTGGGTCAAATGGAACTGAGGTTGGTTTTGAGGCTAACATACCACTGTCCTCAAGAAGCTCTAAGGTGTATTTTCTTTGATTAAGAAAAATACCAGTTGTACTTCTAGCAATCTCAAATCCAAGGAAAAATCTCTATTGACCATGATCTTTGATCTTAAGAGAATGATGAAGCAGCTTTTTGACTTGTGAGATCTCATTCATAGATGTGCCTGCTAGAACTATATCATCAACATATACCAATAGTGCAATGAAGTTGGTACTGGTAGACTTAACATAGAGAGAATGATCTGCTTGAGATTGTTGGTAACCAATAGGGAGAAGAAATGAAGACAACTTGGAATACCACTGCCTGATTGCCTACTTCAAACCATACAAGGACTTATGTAGCTTACAAACCTTAGAAGAGTTAGAAGATTGAAGACCAGGAGGAAGGGTCATGTACACTTCTTCATGGAGATCACCATGCAAAAAGGCATTATTGACATCCAGTTGCTCCAAATGCCATCCTTTTATAGCTGCTATAGACACCTTCACAGTCACAGTAGTGAGTTTTGCCACTGGTGAAAAGGTATCAAAGTAGTCTATTCCTTCTAATTGGGTATATCATTTGGCAACTAGCCTAGCCTTGTGTCTCTCAATAGAACCATCTGCTTTGTACTTGACCTTGTAGACCCATCTACATCTAATAGGATTTTTTCCTGCAGGAAGATCAACTACCTCCCAGGTATTATTAGTTGCAAGAGCTTGTAGCTCAACATCCATGGCATGTTTCCAACAATCAAAATTCATGGCTTGGTTATAAGTCTTAGTTTCAATGTTAGAAGATATGGAGCAACACAAATGTTTGTATGCTGGAGAACAATTATGATAAGAGATGACAGATGATAAAGGATGTGCAGTATTAGAATGAGTATTATGAGATGTAACAGAGTTATGAGATGCAAGATAGCAGTGATAATCTGTCAAATAGCTAGGTGGATGAGATATTCTAGTGGATTGTCTAACAGGGATAGGACTGGTGGTAGAATCTAAAGAAGTATTAGATAGATGGGAAAAGTCATTATTTGTTGAGGGTGAAGATGTACTAGTAGGTAGGGGAGGGGAATAATTGTTGGTTAAAGGTGATGTGGGGGCCTCATGGGTGATAGGATTGTGAGATAAAGGCTGAGCATTATCAGGAGAGATGTTCTCATATGAGGACTGAGTAGGTATAACTGATGGGATTGATGTACTTTCAGATCTGCTAGAATCAAGGGATATGGAAATGTTTGTGGTACTGGTAGAGGCTGGCAGTATAGGTAGGTCTGCATAAAAGCTATCAGCAAGGTTATTACACACAATCCTATCAGTAGATGGGGGGAGGTTTTTGAAGGGAAAGTTATTTTCATAGAAGATAACATTTCTTGAAACAAAGACTTGATGACTCTGCAAATCATAAAGAATATACCCTTTAGTTCCATCTTTGAATCCAAGGAAAATAGATTTTCTAGCTCTAGGTGAAAATTTTGTTCTATGTGCTTGTAAGGTAGTGGCATAGCTGAGACAACCAAAAACTTTGAGATGAATTAAAGAGGGTGATTGAGAATATAACATTTCATAAGGGAATTTTGAATGTAGAAGAAGTGATGGTATTCTATTTATAACATGAACAACATGTTGAATAGAAAAATTCCACATGGTGATAGGAATATTAGAATGAAAATACAGGGATCTTGCCACATTCAAGATGTGTTGATGTTTTCTCTCAACCACCCCATTTTGTTGGGGTGTTTCAACACAAGTGGTTTGATGCAGTATACCTTTGGAAAGCAAAAAAGAAGTTAGAGCCAGAAATTCAGTGCCATTGTCAGATCTAAGGCATTTAAGAGTGGTTTTGAATTGATTTTCAATGTAGGCAATAAACCGAATTAGATTATTTTTGGTTTGATCTTTTGTTTTTAAAAATATCACCCAAGTATATCTACTATAATCCTCTACAAGAGTAAGAAAGTATTTGTGACCTAACATTGATATTGTGGAATATGGACCCTAAACATCAGCATGTAGAATAGAAAAAGGAGAAGGAGAAGTAGATACACTATTTGGAAAAGGAAGTTTCCTTTGCTTGCCAAAATGGCATGAATAACAAGGAATATTATTTGCTTTACATGGTATGAAAGGAAAAGACTGAGATACAAATTTCATGCCAGTATTAGAAATGTGTCCTAGCCTTCAATGCCATAAATTGCAAGAATCAATAGAGCTAGAACTAAAAACTGAGGATTGATTGACAACATGCAGGACATACAAGCCTCTTTGGAGCTTAGTTGTACCAATCATTGCCTGAGAATGGTTATGCATAATGTTGCATACATCAGCTCCAAAATGAACATAACAATCATTAATATGTGAAAGTTTGGAAATTGAAATGAGGTTAACATGAAAGCTAGGAATAAAGAGAACATTATACAGGGTTAAGGAGGGTGAAAGTATCACATTACCAGACATAGAGGCAATGATGGATGAACCATCAGGTAGGTTAACAGTAATAGGAACAATGTTTTTGATATTAACAAATGCATGAATGTCATGTGAAATGTGATCTGTTGCTCCAGTATCTAAAATCTATAGAGTGGGGGGCTTACCATTGGTAACAAATGTATGTGATGTCATGGCTAGAGGAGATGTGGAGACAGAATTGGCTTGGGATTGAAGTGTTGATTGTTGAAGCAATGCCAGGATATTGTTGTACTGCTCTTGAGTAAAAACACATGGTGAGGCTGTTGAATCTGACTGAGGAGAATCACACACAACATTGATTGTTGCAGCTGACTGATTATTGTTGTGAGGTGATTGGCCTTTGCTTTTGTGCTTGAAACCTGGTGGATATCCATGTTTGAGAAAACATGTTTCCACTGTGTGATTAGTTCTACCACAATGTGTACAAACACGATTGTGCCCTCTAGTAGAACCTTGATATTTGCCTTTGAAGGAATTGGATCCAGGTTTCTATTGGGAGATGCCATAACTAGCCTGAACTTGACACACATAATTCAACTCTTCAGGATTGGATGAGGCCTGAGCCATAGCAGAAACTGAACTATTGAGCTCGCATTCTTGTTGAATGATGAAAGAAAAAGCTTTATCCAGATTAGGCAATGGATTCATCATCATTATTTATGACTTAGAATAGGCAAACTTTTCATTCAAACCCTTAAGAAATCGAATAACCTGATCTTGAGTGCGATGTTGCTTAGCAGAAACAACAGCTCCACAAGAGCAAGGAATAGCACAAGAACACTCAATAATCGATCTATAATTGTCAAGTTCATCCCACAACACCTTCAATTGTGTAAAGTAATTAGAAACATCACTGTTACCTTGGCGCAACTTGTAAATTTCTTCTTGAAGATCAGAGATGCAGAATATATCGCTATGCGAAAAACGAGTTTCAAGATTCTTCCAAACACCTGCAGCACTATCTATCCAAAGGACCGATTTGGCAATGGAATCAGATATAGAACGATGAATCCAAGAAAGTACCATCATGTTGCATCGAATCCATGGCGAATACAGAGGATCAGAGACCGGTGGCTTGGTGAGAGATCCATCGATGAACTTTTCCTTGTTTTTCGAGATCAAGGCAATGTGCATAGATCGTGACCAACTATGATAGTTATTGTCATCAAGGAGAGGAGAAACAAGCACTATTGCAGTATTTTCGTTTGGGTGGAGGTAAAACGGATTCGTCGAATTCGTTGAAAAATCAAGAAATTGCTGGTAAGCCATTGTTGAAGGCAATGCAGATCTTGAAGAAAAAAGGAAAGCTTACACAGAAAAGCAAAAGGAGAAGAATCAACAATGGCTACCAGAGTTGTATTAGCTCTGATACCATATTGAAGCTACTGCATTCATGAACAATCTCCATCAATGGAGTTTGATGTGAGAAGAAGAAGAAGAAGTTGTTGTAACTGAATTATGTTACAACAGTTAGAAGAAACAGTTGAGAAGAAGAATGCAGAGCTAGCAATGTGATGAAAATGAAATCTTATCTTATTCAAGTGATAAAGGATTACATGATATATATACATTAAGGAATCCACCAATAATGAACTATACACTTATCACTAAGATACAAAAATACAATACTTTATACATGGTAGAATACAGTATGCTGATACTGATGTTGCTTTGATCTGGTGATCATAAGAAATTGTATGTTGTTGTTATATGTAAAATCATGC
This sequence comes from Lathyrus aphaca, assembly GCA_963966055.1. NCBI lineage: Eukaryota > Viridiplantae > Streptophyta > Magnoliopsida > Fabales > Fabaceae > Lathyrus > Lathyrus aphaca. Next base: position 86,625,953 of record OZ014520.1, read on the forward strand.
TTATGGTTTTTATTTGGTTAACATGTTTTTGGTTTTGATGCACTATGAAAAGATGTTACAGAAATGTCTTGAGGAATGTATGGAAGAATGTGCATAATATATTTCCTATTGACAAGATCTGCTGCTAGTTTGACGGTTTCTATGAGGTTTTTATGCTCTGGCTCATGTTGGTTGTTTCTATGTTGGTTGTTTGATTTTGGTTTTTATCGTTGGTCCTTTTTGAGGTAAATAGGGGGATAAAATACACACTTCTCTTTACGAATATTGTTTGTGTACTATCTACAGAGGGTTGTTTGAAGAAGTGATAAATTTGTTCTATGCCTAAAAAATAGGCATATGGATATATTTTTATTACATTTGGATTGACTTATTTTATGGGCAAAATGGTAAGAAATATGTTGTAAAAGTTGTTAAGCCCGCCATGGCTCTTTTAATTCTTTGTTTGATTCCAGAAGTTATTATAAGACTTGCTTTAGGTCTATTCAATCCAAGACTCTCCTGAAGTTACTTTTAAAATTATGTAAGAAAAATTGTGTAAGCAACTTGTTGAGCAAGGTGTCAAGCACATGTTGTGTGACTTTATTACGTGTGTGCTACCCAAATTGGGTTTTGATTCACTTCGTATTTTATTCATGATTTGTTTTGGTTTTAGTTTTCCACAATTCTACTGAAGTTGAGAAGTATTTTAATTCAAATCAGTTTGCAAAATATTTTACTATCGTATATTTGTTTGGAAAATATTTTACTTGAATATGGTTTAAAGAATAGTTTTGGATTTGCATTTATTACAAGATTTATATTTGCACTTAATGAGAAGACCTCCAATAACTATTAAAGATGGATTGTAATGCATTCTTGTTTTGAAAAGATATTATGTTCTAAATCCTTTAATTAAGAGATTGGAATTCCTATTTATGTCAAGTAACGAGAGTATTAGATATATTTATTGAAGATTCATAATTCTTTATTCATGAAAAACAAGATGTTAAGCATAATGTCCCAGACATTCTGCCTCAACATGTCAACAGTTGTTTGCTTGGAGTGTAATATATATATATATATATATATATATATATATATATATATATATATATATATATATATATATATATATATATATATATATATATATATATTACTTTAAATTTTTGTTTCCTTTTCTTTTATATAAGAGATTTAAGTGTGTTGGCATGTGTTTTGATTTGGAAAAAAATGTACTTCTAGCAAGATAGCATTTGGTGTTCTTATTTGTTTAAGATTTATATCAATTAAGGATCTCAATCATCATAATGGAGATTTGATTGATAATGAGAATTTTTTAGAAGGTTTTGTTCATACTCAAAATATTTGTAAGGCGGGATATATAGTCAGATATGAATACGATCATAAGAACAGAAGTAATTGAATCAAAAAGAAGATACGAACAGCAACCACAACTCGGGTTACCACACACTACATCGATCTTCACATCAATATTTTCAAGATCAAGAATCAGCTTGTTGAACATATCTAACTGCTCAGTCAACCCTTTGTCTTTACTCATCTTGAATAAATACAAGGCTTGCTTCAGGTAGAGTCGATTCACCAACGATTTGGTCATGTATAAACCTTCAAGTTTCAACTATAACCCTGACGTCGTCGCCTCCTTTGTTACCTGTCAAAGAACCTTATCACCAAGGCTCAATAATATTACGTTGTGTGCTTTCTCAATCATGGTCGTCTTTTCAGTTGCCGTCAATGCAACATTCATGATCGTCTCTCCTTTCAATGCTTCCATACAACCCTGCTGAACAAGTAGGGCTTTCATCTTCAAGCGCCACAAACCGAAATCGTTCACACCGATGAACTTTTCAATCTCATACTATGTTGAAGGCATCTTTTCCACGCTCACCACACCAATTTTATGTGAATTGGATACCTTAGAAACAAAGTATAATTGGTTCCTTGATCAGTTAGGAAACCCACAAGGGTTAGGGTTTAGGGTAACCACGGATAAAAGGATCGGCTATAAACTGTTATTCTTTCCTTTCTCTTGAAACAAGATTACAAGTATATCAGAATAACAAATAACCTCTCTCACTTTTGAATTAGGGTTTTATCTTCCTATTTTCCCTTATACAAAATATGAGAGACTAGTATGTTATTTATAATAAAACTAACACACTAACCTAATGGGCTTTTTAACAATTACTCATTACAAGCTAACTTATAATACAAGCTAACTTAAACAATTGGATCCATAACACAAGGCCCAATTTAACAACAGCATGTGAGCAAACTTCAACGACATGCTAAACCTAGAGTTCTTTCCAATATCTCACACATACTTTTCTTCCCGTACTTTTTTGTGAGCGGACTTTGACGACATGTTAAACCTAGAGTTCGTTCCAATATCTCACACATACTTTTTTGCCCGTATTTATCCTGACTCAATGTATGAAAATTGAAATCTCTATGACTAGATGAAATGGTCACCAGGAATCAAATGAGATGCAGATGAATGAATGGTTACAGATGAATAGGGGTGGGGAAAATTTAAGGTATGACACAATTACAAGTCTCATAATATGAGATTTAGATCCATACTAAAATGGAATTAGAATGAAGAAGAAGATGAAAGAGATTGTTTCCAAGAACACTCAAAATATATTTAAAATCCTTTTCAAAATGAGACAACAAGTGTATTGTGAAATTTTAAGTCAATAGTGGAGGTGTGGGTTTTCAAACATTGTGAAAGGTTTTGAGTGAAAAAGCTTATGTGTGTTGAAAATCTAACACAAAAATGAATGAAAAGGGTGTAGGATTGTTCATTGTGCAACGAAAGTAAGTTTTATAATTATTGTATCCATAAAGAATGGTGTTTTGAAAAGACCATTCAACAATTTTCAAGATCTTAAGGAGAGAAAGGTATTATATTTGTTGTGATACTTGAAAGTAAATATCATGAAATAAATAACAAAAAGCAAAATGGAGATTTTGGTGCTAACAGCATGAAAACTACTTAGGAGTAGATTTTGTCATTACGTATTTATTATGCACACCCATAGGCCCCTAATATTTGTTGAAAGTATAATTCATCATGTCATATTTGATTTAGATTAAATTTGATTTAGTTTTAAATCTAGATTTGATTTAGTTCCAAAATATATATTTTGAGCTTTTATAGTTTTGGGCTTTTGGTTTGAGGTGCAAGCAAACCTAATTCTATAAATAAGGAGTATCCCTCTTGTAATCAAATAACTCCAACACATTGTAATTCACGGTTTGCAGTTGCCAGTGAATAGAAAGAAAAATGTCACAGTTTGTGGGTAGCAAAACTTTCTCTCCAAATTCTCTGAGAACCCTAATTCTTTTCTACTTCATATTTTCTTCTTCTTTGTTTATTTTTCCACAAGAACCTTTCTTGTTCATAAAGAAAAGGTCGGAATTCTCATAAGTTTTGAGTTAATTCCAACATCTGCTATCTAGAGCTCCGGTTTCAACGTTCTATGGGAAGAAAAAGTGATGGCAATGAATCATCTGAATTGACACTTTCCAGCAAGCCTTCCAATTATCAAGAAAGCTAATTATGAGAATTGGTGCAAGCAGATTAAAGTTGTTTTCTATTATCAAGATTTATGGGATCTTGTGAAAGAATGAGTAACAACGCTTGCAGAGAACGCAACGGATCAAGAAAAACCTACGCACAAAGAATTTAAGAAGAAAGATTATAAAGCTCTTTTTATAATCCATCAATGTGTTGATCCATATAACTTTGAGAAAGTTAGTGATGTTGAATTTGCAAAAGAAGCATGGGAGATTCTTGAAAAGTCTTTTGGAGGTGCAGAGAAGGTGAAAGAAGTGAGGTTATAAACTCACAAAAGGGCTTATGAATTGCTTCAGATAGAAGACAATGAAAGCATTACAGATTTCTTCACAAAAGTTACAAAACTTATGAATCAAATCAAAGTATGTGGAGAAGTGTTGACGACGAAAGTAGTTGTCTCAGATTTTGAGATCGTTGGGTCCAAAGTTCGACCACGTGGTAATAGCCATGGAAGAGTCGAAAGATTTTTCGAATGTGACTGTAACACGGTGGGAGAACTAACTTTTAGTTTTTTGTCGCAAAATATGTTGCGGTTAGCAAGAGTCGCCACCGACTTTTATTTCATCCAATTAGGAAAGGCATAAAAGAATAGGAAAGACCTTTTAAAAGATTCTGAGTTCGCGTAGGTAAGTTATACAAAGGGAATGTGTTAGCACCTTTTGTATCCATGGTTATCCATGGGCTCTTAAATGCTTAGCTCACTTTTTACTTGCTTTGTTTGGAAAGTGTAGTGTGTGATTAAAATATTTTTGTAAATATTTAACTTTGTAATGATTCTCGTATGAATGTATACAAAGTTTTCACTTGTTTGAAAGTATTTTGAAAAAGAGTGGGGGGTGTAAAAAGCATTTGTTTTGAAAGTTGTGAGCAAGCATTTAAAAGTTACTTACCCTAAGTTGTAAGGTCTTTCTTGTCATTTTCCTTTCTTTAGGGATAAATTGTCCTTAGTATTAGTTAGTAAGTAGTCTTATCCTTGAATTTGGAGGGACAAGCGTATGGTCATTGAATGGTCATAGAAAGCAACATGTAGAGATACCTTAATGACTCGAAGGGACTATCATCATTTTCGTAGGGACAAGATCATTTATTTGAAGGGACAATGAGGGACTATGAACTTTTATTCGAAAAGGCAACTGTGAGGATTTATTTCTTTAGGAAACAAGTTAAGGTATCCCAGCGTTCGAGGGACTTGACCATTTATTGTAAGGCAACAAGAGAGATTACCCTAAAGTTGTAAATGTGCAAGTGTATTCAGTTCAGTTATTTTAATCTTGGAAATTAAGGTTATATAACGGTTGATTTTAGTCTTGCCATACAATCATATTAAGCATGCATCTAACAATTTATAATGTGTGGAAAAAAACCCTAATTACTATTACAAGGCTTTGGGACAGATACATAATAATAAAAAACTCTTGTAGAAAATATAAAGTGCGGAAAGTAAACCTAACTATTACAAGGCTTTAGTAGTTACATTATTTGAGAAAACAAATCAGGCGAGAAAAATAAATCTAAATATTACAAATTCATGCAACCTATACAATCATTCTAAGAAATAAAATCGGGAATAAAAGATAAAGAAGACAGAATTTTCGGGTATTCGTTTTATGAAATCGATTAATTGATTTAATGATTGATTTTTTTAGAAAAAATAAATGATTGATTAATTAAAGAAATTAATTTGATTAATAAATCAAATTTAATTTAATTATATATAAAAAAATATTTTTTTTGGATATTTTATGATTTTATGAAAAAAGATTATTACATTTCTTATTTTTTTTATTGGTTAAAAAAAATATATTGAATGAAATAATTTAAAATAAAATAAAATAAAGAAATTAACAAAAAGGAATAAGAGGAGGAAAAGAAAATAAGAAAAAATTGATCAAAAAGAAAGGGGGCGCTAGGAATTATCCTTTGAGTTCATCGGTGCCCTCAATTTGGTCTGAAAATTCTTGTAGAAAGAGATATGAAGCTTGGCTTCTCTTATGCCCTAACAATGGCAACCTACAGTTCCTGCGCGAAAGGTTGCAAACAATGGATCTAAACAATCCTAAACATGATATTAAGCATGAATATGAATAAGAAATAGATTAAAACATCATGTAATGCAAGATTCAAAAATTGGAAAAGAAGCAAAACGACCATGGTTCATATAGCACTATTCATGATGCTCCAACCTTCAATGATGATATGAATGATCTCCTGGGATGTTGTAGAGTGTATTTGAACGTATGGAAGTGACTGAAACTTGCTGCAAATTGTTTTATAGTTTGCCCTAGTTTTCACACTTTTTTGGAACTTTTCTTATGGTTTTTAGAGCATGGATTTTCGTCCCTATGGTTTGTGGAGGTCATGAGTTTATATAAGGGATCATTTTAGGTCAAAAACTCCATGGGCTTGGGTCAAGTTGATTCACTTTTGAATGGCATTGAAAACTTTCTATTTTGGTGCATATCTTGCTATCATGACTTTCTCCTCTTGTATGCACGAATTTGGGATCATATATTATGGAGATATCTTCAATATTTGATCCTAAAATAGACCTAATATCAAATCTTTTGATTTTTCAATATTTATTTTGATTAAAATTGAGTTTAAATGAATTAAATCCAATAAAATATAAAATAAATAAAGAAAAGAAAAATATATGACTTAGTGGTCGTGGACCAACTTAGGATTAAGTTTGGATTGTGAAAAGATGGGCCAATTTGGCAAAAACTCAAGTTTTGGTCATTATTTGCTTTATGCACCTCCTCAATTTTGCTTAACTTTAACAATGCACAACTTTCTCAATTTTTATCACATGAATGTGCTCTTGGACTTTTTAGAAAGCTTAAAGTGTCATTTAAACACTCCTTTTGGTCCCATGTCAATTTGATCTTCCATTTTCAAGTTATGAGCTTTTGAAAAAATTGACTTTTTAGAGGACCTGTAATGTCTTGGCCCATATCTCTCAAATGAAGCATTTCTGGCCTTGGCCTTACAGAGACAAAGTTGTATAGAATTGGATTTCCTTCAAGATAGGATTTAGTTGGGAAATTTATAATGAAGTATGTGAAAGATAGGTCTGGTCAAAGTTTTGTTGACTTTCTCCTTAAGAAACCCTAATTTAGCAACTTTTGCCTTGTGATGAATTTGAGGTTTTCTTGATGAATCATGATCAACCCTTGATCAAATGATGAATCTTACTTCACAATCTTGATATTGATCAAAAAAATTGAAGTTTGACTGTATGTTGACCACAATTAACTTTTTACCCAAGTTAACTAATTATTGATTATCTGAGCATTTGACTGACCAAACTTGTAGGGCAAGTTTTGAAACTTGACATGAGGATCCTTTGATGTATATGGGATACCATGAAGTCCACTTGAGGCTTTGGAAGTCCAATTTACTTTGAGAAAAACAAAACCCTAATTTGAGATATATTTCTTAGGAGGAGGCTCTATCTGATGAAACCTTGAGTTCCTTTGAGAAATTGAGAATCTTATGAACATTAGAAAACCTCTTGAGACATATTGTATTGAAGATATGAGGGAAAATTTTGGGGTACAACAGTGACTAAATAAGAGCTTCGAGGGACACTTGAATATCATGAACAAAGAATGGTTGAAAGAGCAGTAGGCAAGTCGAAGAATGATGTGGCTCTGTAGGCTCAATCAGCGAGAGATAAGAAAGGCAAACAAAAGGTGTTCAACAAAAAGAAGGCAGAGGTGGCTACAACAATTTTACTGGTCGAAATCAGCAGGAAGGAGGCTGGTCGAATCAAAGAAACCCTGGAACCAAGGCAACCAAAGAAGTGGTGTTGCAGGTATAGGAAGAGGTGGTGGTCAAAAGCCAGACAAGAGTCACGTTCAGTGTTTCAATTGTCAGAATGTGGTCACTATTTTAGTGTTTATCCAGAACCGCAAAATAATCATGATTATGATGCTAAGCTGGTAAAGCATGAAGAAGAAGAAATCTTGCTGATGTTCACAACAAGAGATGAAGAGAGATTCCAAGATCAATGGTACTTGGACTCAGGATGCTTATCACACATGACTGATAGGAAAGATTGGTTTGTCAACATAAAGCCCTCAATGAAGAACACAGTGAAATTCGCAAATGACAATACTCTAGCAACTGAAGGTATTGGTGATGTTCTAATTAAGAGGAAGGATGGCAAGAGGTTAGTAATTTCCAATGTTTTATACATACTATGCATGAAAAGCAATTTGCTCAGTATAGGGCATTTGGTCAAAAAGAACTACAAGGTGTCAGCCGAAGACAATGTGATGAGAGTCGTCGACGCAAGTGGTAGGTTGATCTTGAACGCTTCAATGTCTCATAATAGAACCTTCAAGATCGAACTAAATGTAATGGAGCATAAGTGCCTTGCAAGTGCAGCTAGAAAATATGAATGGTTATGGCACTATAGACTTGGTCATCTCAATTTCAAAGACATCATAGATTTGAAGAGAAGAAATATGGTTTTAGGATTTCCAAAAATCGTCATTCCAAACGAAGTGTGTGAAGAATGTGTTCAGTCAAAACAACACAAGAATAACTTCAGCAAGGATGTAGGAAACAGGTCAAAGGAAATTCTTGAAGTCATATACTCGGATATATGTGGCTCTATCCAGGTGGATTTGATCGGAGGTAATAAATACTTTGTCAGTTTCATAGATGATTTCAGTCGAAAAGTATGGACTTACCTGATCAAGAAGAAAAGTGAAGTCATCGAGGTATTTTCCATATTTAACTCTATGGTTGAAAGAAAAAGTGGTCGAAAGCTTAAGATTTTAAGAATTGATGGTGGTAGAGAATATGTGTCGAAAGACTTCGATGCATTATGGGGGAAAGAAGGGATTGTGCATGAGGTGGTGCCACCCTACACTACACAATAGAATGGAATTGTAGAAAGGAAGAATCGAACCATCATGAATATGGTAAGAAGTATGTTGAATGGAAATCATCTACCCAAAGAACTATGGAGAGAAGCTGTGTCGACTGATACGTATATTTTAAACAGGTGTCTGACGAAGAAGCTAGAAAGAGTTACGTTATAAAAGTGTTGGTTTGGTGTCAAACCTAGCTTGAGTCATCTGAAGGTGTTTGGATCTGTAACACATAGACATGTGACAGATCAGTTGAGAAGAAAGCTTGATGATAACTCTAGTCAAATGATTCTGATAGGATATCATTCGACTGGAGGTTACAAGTTTTTCGACCCAGTGAACAAGCAAGTAGTGATCATCATGGACGTGATCATAGATGAGCTTAAAGAATGGGATTGGACTGAAAATGTTAAGAAAGATTTAGTTAGAATCTTGTATGACGAACTAGCTAGTGAAGTCGAAAGAGATGTTCGACAAGAAGAAGTTAGAGGTGAAGAAGGCCCAAGCAGACCTCAAAGAACAAGACACATGCCTGCAAGGTTGCAAGACTGTGTGATTACATCAAATGATGTGGTCAATAAAGAAGGTGAGATGGTAAACTATGCTTTCTATGCAGATGTCGAACCTATCAATGCAGTTGAGGATTTGAAAGATTCGAGGTGGGTAAAAGCAATGAATAAGGAGATGAAGTCTATCGAAATCAACAACACTTAGTCACTTGTCAAATTTCCTCAAGGTAAGAAGGAAATTGATGTGAAGTGGGTATACAAGGTGAAGTTGAATCCCATAGGGGAGGTGAATCGACACAAGGCGAGACTTGTGACAAAAGGATTTCTTCAGAAGGAAGGAATTGACTTCAATACAATATTTGCACATGTTTCTAGGATCAAAACAATCAGACTGGTTGTTGGTCTAGTAAATATGAACAATTGGCACATATTCCAAATGGAAGTGAAATGTACATTCCTCAATGGCCTCTAAGACAAAGAAGTTTATATGGCACAACCATTTGGGTTTGTGAAACAAGGCGAAGAAAGAAAGGTGTACAGGCTGCACAAAGCCTTATATGGACTTAAGAAAGCTCCAAGAGCTTGGAATAAGAAAATAAATGTCTTTCTAAGGAAGAAGGAATTTGTGAAGTGAACAATTGAGAATGGAGTATATGTAAGAAGAAGAAATGGTGAATTTATTATACTATGTCTATATGTCAATGATCTGTTGATAACAGGAAGTTGCTAGAAGGAGATCGAAGATTTCAAACATAACCTGAGCGAGGAATTTGAAATGTCAGACTTGGAAAATATCTCATATTTCCTTGGCATCGAATTCTACAAGAGTGGTAGAGGTTTGATGATGCACCAAAGAAGATATGAAGGTGAAATACTAAAGAGATTCGAGATGCAAGATTGCAACCCAACTTCGACTCCAATTGAGCCCATATTGCAATTATCGAAAGACTCAAATGAATATGATGTCGACCCAACCCAAAATAGAAGACTTATTGGGTCACTTATATAACTTTGTCACACAAGGCCTGACTTAGCATATAGTGTTGGTATGGTGAGTAGATTCATGCAAAGGCCAAAGGTATCACACCTAGAAGCGACAAAGAGGATACTGAGGTATCTGAAAGGAACTATCGACTATGGCATTTTGTTTCCTACATCTGATGAAGGAAAAGAATGCAAGTTAGTAGGATACACTAATTCAAGTTGGTGTAGTGATGTTGAGGATCAAAAATCCACAGCTGGATATGTGTTTATGTTAGGTGGTGCACCAGTTTCTTGGATTTCGAGAAAGGAGCGAGTAGTGGCATTGTCATCATGCGAAGTAGAGTACATATATGCTTCTCTTTGTGCATGTTAAGTAACATGGATGGTGAATATGGTCGAAGAGATTACCGCGAAGAGTCATTGAGAAATCACCATGAAGATCGACAACATGTCAGCTATCAATTTTCCAAAGAATCTGATAGCGCATGGTCAAAGAAAGCATATCGAAATGAGGTTCCATCATCTTCGAGAGCAAGTAGCAGACGGGAAGATGAACTTGGAACACTGCAGAACTAGGAATCAGATTGCAGATATAATGACGAAGGAAGTGCAGTTCAAAGTATTTAGAAGAGTGAGAGCTATGATGAATGTAGATAGCTTAGACACAATGAATTAGGTGGTGTGTTGAAAGTATAATTCATTATGTTATATTTGATTTATATTATATTTGATTTAGTTTTAAATCTAGATTTGATTTAGTTCCAAAATAAATATTTTGGGATTTTATAGTTTTGGGCTTTTAGTTTGAGGTGCAAGAAAACCTAATTCTATAAATAGGGAGTATCCCTCGTGTAATCAAATAATTCCAACACATTGTAATTCACGGTTTGAAGTTGCAAGTGAATAGAAAAAAATCCCACAGTTTGTGGGTAGCAAAACTTTCTCTCCAGATTCTCTTAGAATCCTAATTCTTTTCTACTTCTTTGTTAATTGTTCCGCAAGAACCTTTCTTGTTCATAAAGAATGGGTCTGAATTCTCATAGGTTTTGAGTTAATTCCAACAATATTCTCCTTTACTCACATAATATTATTACCCCTTCTTGCTCTTATTTGTATATCCTTTCGTATCAAAGTCTTGAGATCAATGCATTACTTGATAACCGATATCGTATTCTGTAAGCAAACACATAGCATTAAGTTCCAACAGTTACAAAACAACAAGACTCCACAGTACATGCGGATATTGAACCTAACCTTATCTATAAGTATTAGAATTCAATAGATTGTTATCTTGGATCTAGTAATGACAAACACTTTATGATGTTAAGTCACGCTGTGAAAAAAAGTTTTATGTTATGAAATTATGTTCTTGAGACTGATGTTGGACACAATGTTGGAATAACTGGTCCTACTTATTAAACTAGTAAAACAACAATATAACATCAGCTATCCTATAATGCAGAAAGCAAAAAATAATACAAGAGATTAGTAACCAAGATTGGTGAAATCACACATACGTCTAGGGGAGACTCCATCCAAGTAAGGAAATTCACTACTTCAAATTAGTATAATTGGTTTTATAAGAGCATCAACCCTGTGATGTTAAATGTCTCTTCCTAATCCTAGTGACTTTCTATTTATGACTCCCCCTAAATATGATAACCCCTTTCACTTTATCTCAATCACTAACACCCAGTGATCAACTTCAATTAAAACTCTATTGATTGTTGAGTTTACAACTCAACTAAGACAAACCAACAACTATGCCAAGTTAATGAAACATAAAGTGGTGTACATAAATAGATTCAACACTAGTATACCATTAGCATAGAATACAAGAAATAAAGACTCATAAATCCTAGGAACTTAAAACTTTATCTAGTGCATAATACTCTTGTCAAAACATGAGAATTAATTCTGTTGATATAACAATGTATTATGGTATTTTTCTCCTTAGATATCTGAATTAAATCCGTCCAAATAATAGTTGAATTAATTGGACTTGATTTGCTCTATAAATCCCTCCAACAAAATATATTATTTGTTATATTTCAAATTCAAACTTAAATATGATTTGATCTTTAATAGCTTTCAAACAAATCACACAAACATTGCCAAATAATATGCAACAAATCTGATTGAGATTTGATCAGAAATATCACATCAAACAACATCCATCATGGCCTGTTGTCGCTCCTGGGATTTCCATCCTAGTACAAATACGAAAGTGGCGCAGAAGAGGTAGAGTCGCTAGCCAGGCGTTTTTATCCCGAATGAATGGGAAAGGTAATGTTGCACAAACCTAAGAGAAAAGGAAAAGACAAGGTCCTGCGAACCAAAGAACTGGGTTCGGGAGTTGGTTACAAACTGGGAAGGTATTAGCACCCCAGACCGTCCGTCGTACCCGACGGGATCCACGCTTGTTAGTCTGTTTCAAAGGGTAAGGAATAAAACTGCTGCAGAATAAAAATCGCTACTAGAACTAGAAGGAGAGATGGAATTGGAAAAAGAGAACGAAAAGAATGAATGAGGAAAATGTAGGGAAAATAAAGAATATGCTTGAATGGGCCCTACCCCACTGCCTATATATCTCATGAGATATGAGAATCAGAGTCGACATAGTTCGCCTAACTAAGGCGAAAACTTTGTTTGTGTTTTTTATTAACTGAACTGCTTATGCATATGCTTAGGTGTTGCAGGCTCGCCTTGAACGAGTGTGTTTACCGTCTTGCAAAGAGACAAGTCGAAGAGAGTTCTTTCGTTAAGAGTGAATGAGATGAGAAAAGAATTCCTGCACGAAAGACGTGTGTTGTTTGTTTGCTGTCTTTTAGAAGAAGTGTTTTTGATTGTGTTATTTATGAAACGTCCTCATGCTAAGACTTGTTCATCATGATAGATATCCTACACCTCATCCCGAGATGGAATGCATGCAAATACCCCATGGCAAAGTCTCCTAGCGCGTGAGAAATCTCAACCTTTATTAGGTATTTTATTTTTATTTTGAGATGAGAAAGAAGGACTCAAATCGAGAAAGGAAAAAACTAGGGTAAACTAAGACTCACCCTATGTTATTTATTCAATGGATATCCTAGAGTTAGTGTGGTTTTCTAATCCTAAAAGGAAGATAATTGAAGAACAAGTTCCAACTCACTTCAAAGGATGAAGATGAGATTAGAACTCAAATGGGATGGAAGGAAAGTGAAATGTCAAAGAATCATAATGATGCTTTTCACAATCACATAAGAGAAAGCTTTTAAAAGAGAAGGGAGAAGAGGTATGAGTATGGATAAGCATCCACATACTCACTTACTTACCATATCCCCTACACAAAAGGTAGCAAAACAATGCACAAGTAAAGAAATAAAGAGAGAAGAATAAAGAAAGGTTTAAGGCTAAAGGACCCTACCAAACGGATAAAGATCCGTAGCCACGTAAGTGCTCCTAATAAAAGCACAAGAGCACCTGGGATTAATAAGCAAACAAGTTAGTAATGCATTAATGTTAACAAAATAAAATGCATTAAACTCTTTTTGTGGAATTCCTCCTTTTGGTGTACCTTGCATACATGAACCAACCATATTAAAAATAACAAGGAGGTAAGTGTATTAAAGTGAACTTAAACCATAAGCTCTACCTACATTTGAGGTACCTTATCTAAGGTAAAGGACTTGAAAGAAAGGGATAAACACAATTCACATTATAACTATGAAGTTAAACTAAACTACTTTGAATTTAGAAGTAAACTTGCAAAATGCAACATCCAAATGAAGCAAACATTGGTGTGGGACATGTAAATTAATAAAAGTCAGAAGTGAATGGATTTTTGAATGTGTAAAACACCATGTTCATAACCTATCATGACTAGAGAAAACTAAACTTAGTTCACTAAAGCAATACAAAGTGGTTAGAAGTGAAACTAGCTCCTAAGGATGCATAACTTGAAAAGTAGGTAAAGGATGAACAAGAGAAGTGTAAACAACTATGTAAATGACAAGTTACAGTAGCTACATGATGTGTATTACTTGTTTGAAGTCAATTAAAGCACCACACAAACTTTTGAGCAAAACTAGGTATGCATTTGTTAAATGAAGCACAATGAAGTCATCTTAGTTCTACTATGTCACATGAGTGCAAGTAAGCAAATACATACAACCTAAGTCTATTTTAGATATTAGAGAACAAATTAAAGTTAAGTTGAGATTATTAAAAATCATTTATAGGTCAATGACATTTTATTTCTTAATGAACAAGCGAACACACTAAACGTTAACCTAATTGTACTTCTGAAAGCTTATACAAGTTAGTATGCATGAACAAATTTAAATGGCATGTAAAATTGCTAATTTTAGTCTAAAGTCAGTATAAAATGATTAATGAATGATGTGAAATAAAAATGGTATGAAATGATCATGTAATTGTGTTATGAGTCATGGAAATTAATGCATCATATACACAAAGAAAGCACAAGGAAAGTAGTCAACTTAAAGTCAGCAAAAACAAATAATGGATGACTTGTAATCCTATTTTTACGACCTATAAGTGACCTATAATCATCACCTAAACTGGCCTCAAATTATTCCAAACAAATGGCATAAATGTCTCCTTACAATTTCATGTACAAGCTAAAGAATTCTAAATAAGACCTATAATCCAAATGGAAAAGAAAATATATGAGAGATGAGAAAAATTGTGAAACCTGGAACTATGATTCACAAGACCGGAAATGAACCACACACAAAAGCGTTGCATCAAAAGATCAATTAATATGCACAAAATGGTCACACAACACTCAAAGGACTAATTTACAAGTCACTCTAATTACCAATTCCAATGGCCATGAAGAAAGGACCTAAAAATTACCTAAAAAATTTACAATTCTCTTTAAGATGTATGAAATTATTTTACCAAATATCATGAAAAAAATCAGATTGAAACTAGTTCAATTAAAATGTTTTTGGTGTCTTAGTTAAGAAGGAAACATAAAAAAGGGCATGGAAAGAAAATACCTCAAAAAATAGTAAATTAAAAAAAAACTGAAAATAAAATTTTTAAAAATTTTATTTGAGGTATTTTTAAGTTCCATGAATTTTTTCATAATTTTTATGGGCTTTTAACATTTAAAAAAAAAACAGTTTTCAAAAGTGTATGAAAAAGAAATATTAATTTTGAGGAAATGGAGTGGGGTGCATATAAAGTAAAAATCTAGTTCAAATGCTAATGGGCCAAGACAAGGAGAGTGTGGGTAGCGACAGAAAATGGGCCCATAGCGCTGAGAACTGATGGTCTATGTGGTGTGGCTTCGGTCTATATTTTTTACTCTTTCCAGAGCCGTTTGATCGCAGTGGTCCATGATGATAGAAATGTAAACAGATCCGATGGCTATCACAACGCAAGCCTATGGTATTGTTGTATGCTCACACGCGCAAGATCATTTCCCATTTTCCTCTATGTTTTTCCAAACCATGATACTTACAGTAAAGAACAAAGAAAAAAGTAAAAGTGACGTGATGAAAATATGAGACATGTGCATGCATGTGCTTCATTTAATAGGTGGCGTTTTTTAATTGGCATGCATGCAACATTAACAAATAGTAAGGTGACATGTGTCTAACCCCATGCAAAACCAGTTCGCTGGAGAAGACTTTCGGTCGTCTTCTCTGGCAAGTGCACCACCGGTCAGAATATTTTTTTTTCTCATAAAATTCGCATGAGCATATCATTTTGCTCGATTTTTCGCGTAGGTTTCAAATACGGACTCAGTTTTTTCATATCATGCACGGATGATTCGGAATGCGTTGAACAACTTCAAGATCACAAAAATAAAAAATCACAATTATCCTCATTTGAACTACCAAGCAATGCATATATCATCATAGGACTTCAATTTCAGCATCCTCCTTTGATACTAACAACATACTAAGACATAAATTAAAATTCAAGAAAGCTTCACCAACCTTTAATAGAGTCTTGTGAAACCTTGTGCAACAACCTCTATTAACCTTTGTTTTCTTCACCAAATAGCTTCTAGATCTCCAAGAAAGCTTCACCAATGCTTGAATTTGCTTAAATCGAAAATTGATGTTGAAGTTGGTGAAATTGGTGGACGAAAATGGAGGCACTACAACTTCATTTCCTTGCTTGCAATGGCTTCCATGAAGTGTGTAGATGAAGATTATAGAGAGAGATTGAAGATTGGTGGCTTCAAGAGAGAGTTTTCAAGGAAAATGCCTAAAAAAAAGCAAAAATGGTGAAAATGAGAGAATGAGAGAAAAAAAATGAGAGTGTGCTCCCCAAAATTCTGTTATGATGAAATTTATATGGCGAGTTAATGTTTAACCACTATAGTTAATGGTTAGAACTATGGTTAGTTTAAAGGATTGTGAAAAACAAATGAATTTTAAGTTGAAAATGCAATGTTCAAGTATGGTACACCCACACTTCTTATGGTGAGGAAGTGATGATAATGAATCATGATGGAGTAGTATATGTGAATTCAAGTAAATCAATGCATAACAATTCAATAAAACCTCCATGATAAGTAACAAAAATGCAATAAAAAATATGACTTTTAATGATGAAATTATTTCAAAATAATGGATAAAATAAAGTGATTTTGGATGCTAATGATCAAGGATGAATGATATAACAAGTTTGTAATTGGAATCAAATTCAAAAAATGCTTCTAAGGTGGTAAAAAATGACAAAACTCAAAATAGCCAAATCTGCCCCCCATGGGCGTGCTGTCCAGGCCCTGGCCTTAGGGAAAAAATCAGTTTTTCGGTCCCCTCTTTGACCCACTATAACTCTTGATCCTTTGGTCAAATGAAAACTCTTTCAACATAAAGGTTGAAGAGGAGACGAAACTGAACAACTTTGAAGTTCAACACAATTTCAATTGAAACTTTCTTGATGGAGAAAAATAGCTTGACATCTGGCACGCTGTAACACCCCAAATTTTCCCTCTTCTTTTTAAGCATCATCATCATACGATAGTCTTCATAAGCATATCATATTCTTGGCATCTTAGCATGGAAAGATGAGGCATAACATTCTCATGACCTAACATTAGGCATATGATCATCTGTGGAGGGATTTGAGGCACCTCAAGCTATAACAAGGGGCCCAATGGATTTGATCAAGTCCTATGAGGATTATACATTGTATTCACAAGCTTAATATCATTCACAAAATCCCAGAAGGTTGGAGGATCATCAGGAAATTCAGGCTAGGGCAAAGCTCCTACACAATGATCCCAAATTAGGGTTTGAGTTTCAAGCATGAAAACTTTGTGACTTTGGCCATTTCATTTGGGTAAAGTCTCTCATATGTTAAGAGGATCCTAGGGATGAAATTTGGTGAGAAAATTCCTTGTGGAAGTCAGATATTTCTTCAGTTGCTTGTAAATGAAGAAATTTGTCAACTGTGCATTCTAGAAGTCAACTGTGAAATTTCAAAAGGTCCACTTGTTTTTCAAGAAAAGGGATGTTCTTATAACCTTAGAAGAGGTTTGGCAAAGTCAAAGATCAAGAATCAAGAGGTTTTGAGGTGTTTTGCAGTTTTGGCATATGTTTGGTCATGAAAATTGTCATTTTTAGTAACCTTTTGCCCTAATTTTCAAGTGTACATAACTTGGTGAAAAAAGCTTCAAATGGATTTCCATCAAACATGAAATTTGAAGATTAAAGTCTCCCATTTTTAAAAATTACAAGAGCATTTTCATAGCCCTCATGGTTTGGGAGATATGCCCTTCGAAAGTTGCCTAAATTTTAGGGCATGGCATGAAATTCAAGCTTCCT
The DNA here is from genome assembly GCA_963966055.1 of Lathyrus aphaca. Classification (NCBI taxonomy): domain Eukaryota; kingdom Viridiplantae; phylum Streptophyta; class Magnoliopsida; order Fabales; family Fabaceae; genus Lathyrus; species Lathyrus aphaca. The sequence continues at coordinate 86,643,711 of OZ014520.1, forward strand.
CCAAATGCAAGAACTTGTGAAACTCATTTTTAAGTTATTTCATGAACCAAATAGGGTCACATACTTACAAATCATTGCATAAAGTTGGTTTTGCTCCAAAAATATTACCAATTTCGTGCAAGAGGTGAAGTATACCACACAAAAGGCAAAAATGCATGATCATGAGAAATGCATGACCCTCACATCCAAGGGCCAAGATGCTTTCAGTTTTGAACCAAGGGATGGATTGTGATTGAACATGTGCAAGGAAAGAGAAGGATGCACGAGCAAATCACCACTTCATACCACTCTTGCATTTTATGCAAATTGATCCCTCTCACACTCCTCATGCCACTACTCAATGCAAACCCTAATCAGCATAATATCTACATCATATATAAATCATTTATGGCAAGAATGCAGCCTCATGCTCTCTTGCATTTCCATTCGAAATTCTCTCCTCAAGCACTCTCTTCACAAACTCTTCACGTATTCTTCTTCCTTGAACCTAAAGGATCACTTTGCTCATACTCATTCAAGCTGAAACTTCATATTTCAAGAGTTGCCATTCAAGTGCAGTTGCTATCAAACCTCGAGATCTAGGAGCATTCAAGGCTTCTTTTGCATTTATTTTGCAATAAGAAGTTAAAATGAGTAAATCTGCAGCTGGAGGGATCTTATCTTGGTGATTTGAAGGATCTGCAAGTTCAGGTATGCACTGATATTCATGGATCTGGAAATGAAATTAAACGTATGCATTGTGTTGTGCTTGTTGTACTGATTGATAACGAGAAAATGTATCGATTATATTGCTATGTTTCATTAACGTTTTATCGCATAATCATCGTTTTAACACCCGATTCCTCGAGTTTTCCTTACCATTTTGTAGGTACATCGTATACGGAGCTAAATCATGAGCCAAGAGCAAAAGGAACCAAAACAACCATAAAAAGATGAAGAAATGAAGAAACCTGCAAAACCTGCATATTTTGTTGCACTCACGGTCGTCACCTAGGTGTCACGACCGTGACACCCCAAAAGAAGCAATCACGACCGTGATGACCTTGTCACGACCGTGACACTTAAAATTCAAGGGACACGAACGTGATGCCCTTGTCACGACCGTGACAAGGGAAAAATAGGTTATTTGACCCAGACTTGGTCACAAGGCTACGTGCATGTGAAACTGCTACTTTCCAGCTGACCCTGTATCCACGTTCCTGGATTTCCTCAACTACTCCTACGAGGCCATGCAACAAGTTCAGCTACCAAGCCCATTAAATCTTCTATAAATAGCATAATTCATTTGAACAATTGACAGAGCATTATTTTATCAATTTCCCGCGGAAGCTCTGCCGATTTATTTTACAACCTTACTTTTGTTTCAGCATTATTTTCAGTATTCTATTTTTATTGTATCCAAACCCAACCTATAACAATTTCCAACATCAGGAAATTGTTATAAAAATTATTTGTTTCAAAGCCTTCAGAATTTCTGTTTTATTTTCGATTTCCGTCAATTACTCCGAGCTTTCCGGTCTGTGGAAGAAGGAGTCTGCCATTTTATTGTTAACCAGGTTTATTTTAATTTACAATTTTATATTTATGTTATTTATTTATTTTTCTGCCATGAATATTTTGTTTATTGTTTCTCTGCCTCTGTCTGGTTCAACAAGAATGAGTAGCTAATTACCTTAGGGCGGTATGTAATTAAAACAAACTAAATCGGTAAAATCAACTATAGGCTTAAAATAATTAATAGCTTAGTATTCTGGTTGATACTTTTTATTTAAAATCGACCTTTTTGTTACGAGAGTAAGGAAAGTGTATTAGGTTAGGTCAAGACCACGAGAGTGTGAGATTTTAACCAGATAGCTAAAGTTAGGCATTTAAATTAAACACAGCGAGAGCGCTTTAAAATAAATTAGGATTACTAAGTTTCCAAAAATTATCTCTAAACACTTATGGGCTAGCGAGAGCAGGCATATGGCTTTAGGGATAAGATCTGAGATAAGACCACGAGAGTGTGAGTTAAGGGTATTTAAACTGGTAACCTCTACAGAATAGATTAAGTGAACACCTTTATAAGCCTAGGTTAGATTGACCCGCCTAAGTTAGCATAATTACATACCGACCGCCTTAGTATTATTTTATTAAAACTTAAATTTAATTTCCGATTTTAATCTTTAAAAACAACAAAAAATCGTGACAACCCTTCGCCTTAGCTAAACTAGAAGTTCATCTAGCACTAAGTAACCATAGAGTCCCTGTGAATCGATAATCTTAAATATTACTTCGATAGGTTGTGCACTTGCAGTTAAGATACCGCTAGACACATAATTAGACACGTCTTTAGCCCATCAAGTTTTTGGCGCCATTGCCGGGGACCTTAATTTAGTTACTAGTGCACTTTAGGTAGCATTGTCTAGACTAAGGTAACAACTATTTTCTTTTCTTAATCTAAATTTCCGAGTGTATGCCAAGTACTCGCTCTAAAGGAGAAGACTTGCAACCTCTAATCCCAGAATCGGAACGCTTCTTACACGTAAGAAGACGGATATTCGATTACGAACAAAATTTCAATATTCCAGATCTTTAATTAGATCCACCTAAACCAGTCGTAACATCAAAGGACGCAGAGATGGCTGAAGAACAGAATCACCCACTTAAGTATTACGCTAGTCCTTCGCAAGTTGAACCGCATTCAAGCATTGCCGCACCGGCTATCAACCGAAACGATTTCGAACTAAAACCTTCGTTGATATCAGCCGTGCAACAAAATCAATTCGCCGGAAATCCTACCGAGGATCCGAACCTTCATCTTTCGATCTTTGTGCAATACGCAGATACCGTAAAAGCCAATGGAGTTACCCAAGAAGCTATTAGACTACGTTTGTTTCCTTTTTCACTTCGAGACAGAGCAAGAGCCTAGCTTCAATCTCTGCCTTCGAACTCAGTAACTACGTGGGAGGAACTGAAGAGAGTTTTCTTGACCAGATATTTTCCACCTAGCAAGACAGCTATGCTGAGAGCTCAGATCAACGGATTTAAGCAAAGGGAAAGCGAATCACTATTCGAAGCTTGGGAACGCTATAAGGATTTGCTGAGACTTTGTCCACATCACGGATTAGTAGAATGGATGGTCATCCATACCTTCTATAATGGACTCTTGTACAATACAAGAATGACAATTGACGCTGCCGCGGGCGGTGCATTGATGGACAAAGAATATAATGATGCTTATGCACTTATCGAAAGTATGGCTCAAAACCATTACCAATGGGGAAGCGAGAGAGTCGCAATTGAGAAACCAACAAAAGGAGGTATGTACGAAGTGAGTAGTATGGACCAAGTCAATGCAAAGTTTGACCAACTAAGCCAAAAGATCGACAACTTGGCCATAACACCAACAGCCACCGTGGCTGCAGTAACACCTAACTGTGAGTTATGTGGAGTTCCAGGACACGAAGTTTCTGATTGTCAACTATTGACAGGAATTCCCACTGATCAAGTGAATTATGCTCAAGGAAACCCATACTCAAACACATACAACCCAGGTTGGAAGAATCATCCGAACTTCTCCTATAAGAATAACAATGCTTTATACGCACCAGGCCAAGCACCAGCTACACCACCAGGATATCAAAAGACTGCTCCTAATGTCCCTAGAAAATCGAACCTTGAGTTGATGATGGAGAACTTTATAGCTAACCAATCTCAAACGAATAAGGACTTCTTAAACCAAAACATTCACACTAGTGAGCAGATTAAGCAATTAGTAAGCAAAGTAGATGCATTAGCTACACATAACAAAATGCTTGAAACAGTACCCTCAGAGATTAACCAATTCCAAGACGACGGGTCAGTTTAAGAAATTTGTCGAACTTCTGAAACAGTTGAATATTACTATTCCGTTTACAGAAGCTATCACCCAAATACCCTCGTATGCTAAGTTTTTAAAGGAAATCTTATCCAATAAGAAAAAGATAGAGGATAACGGAACAGTTACACTTACTGCTGAGTGTAGCGCCATAATTCAGAATAATATGCCTCCTAAGCTAAAAGATCCAGGAAGTTTCTCTATACCCTGTGTAATAGGAAAATTCGTCATTGCCAAAGCTCTATGCGATTTAGGAGCCAGTATCAGTGTTATGCCCTTAACGATTTGCAAAAGGCTAGACATGGGAGACCTAAGACCAACTAAAATGTCTGTTCAACTAGCCGATCGCTCTGTTAAATATCCTGTAGGCATACTAGAAAACTTCCCAGTACGTATAGGACAATTCTACATCCCTACTGATTTCATAATCATGGACATCTTTGAAGACTCCACTACACCTATCATACTAGGAAGACCATTCTTAGCTACCGCCGGAGCTATAATAGACGTAAAAAGAGGAAAGCTAACCTTTGAAGTAGGTGAAGAGAAAGTTGAATTTATTTTAACACAATTCTTACAATCACCAGCTATAGAGGATACCTGCTATCTGTTGGACGTAATTGACGAATGTGTAAGAGAAATGGAATTGAAAGAAACTACCTATTCTGAAATTATGAAAATTCAAATCCCTCCAATTTTCGAAGATGATAATTGGCGTAAACCATATCAGGATGATAGTCTAAGCGAAAGTTTAGCACTTACACCGGATCCCATGCCAAGTAAAGATAAACCTACATTAGGATTAAAAACTTTACCTAACAACCTAAGATACGAATTCTTAGACATTGAATGTAAAAGACCAGTTATAATAAATTCCAGCTTAGGAACTATCGAAACAAAGAAACTTTTAGATGTCTTGAAGAAATATCCAACTGCATTAGGATATAACATATCTGATCTCAAAGGAATATGCCCTTCAGTCTGTATGCATCGTATTCTGCTAGAAGAAGATTGCAGAACCTCCAGAGAATCTCAAAGAAGAATTAACCCAATCCTTAGCACTGTAGTAAAAGAGGAAGTTAAGAAACTACTAGATGTCGGAATAATATATCCAATCTCTGATAGTGAATGGGTTAGTCCAGTACATGTAGTGCCAAAGAAAGGAGGTATCACTGTTGTGAAAAACGCTCAAGGCGAATCGATATCGCAAAGAGTAGTGACGGGACATAGAGTGTGCATCGATTACCGTAAACTAAACAAAGCCACTCGAAAAGATCATTTCCCACTACCTTTTATAGATCAAATGCTAGAACGATTAGCCAAGCATTCTTACTTCTGTTATCTTGACGGTTACTCAGGATTTTTCCAAATCCCTATCCATCCAGATGATCAAGAGAAGACTACATTCACATGCCCATATGGAACGTTCGCTTATAGACGAATGCCCTTTGGATTATGCAACGCTCCTGCAACCTTTCAAAGATGTATGATGTCAATCTTCGTAGATTTTATAGACAACATCATGGAAGTGTTCATGGACGACTTCTCTGTATGCGGGCAAAGTTTTGAAGGATGCCTATCAAATTTAGAAATGGTGTTAGAAAGATGTGTAAAAGTAAACCTCGTGCTTAACTGGGAGAAATGTCATTTTATGGTCAGAGAAGGAATCGTATTAGGCCACGTCATATCCGACAAGGGAATTGAAGTAGATAAAGCTAAGATAGAAGTCATAAAAGATCTTCAACCCCCTAAAACCATTCGAGAAATACGAAGCTTTTTAGGACACGCCGGTTTCTACCGACGATTCATCAAAGATTTCTCGAAAATCACTAAACCTCTTACTGGTTTATTAATGAAAGATGCTGAGTTCATATTCAATGAAGATTGTCTTAAAGCATTCGAAACTCTAAAAACAGCCCTCATCACCGCACCAATCATGCAACCCCCTGACTGGAGATTACCTTTCGAAATCATGTGCGATGCGAGTGACTATGCTGTAGGCGCAGTTCTAGGCCAGAGGAAGGAAAAGAAACTTCATGCGATTTACTATGCCAGTAGAACCTTAGATTCTGCTCAGATGAACTACGCCACTACTGAAAAAGAACTGTTAGCAGTTGTCTTTGCGCTTGACAAATTCCGTTCTTACCTAGTAGGAGCGAAAATAATCGTTTACACAGACCATGCTGCTATCCGATATCTATTAACTAAGAAAGATGCTAAACCGAGACTCTTGAGATGGATTTTACTCTTACAAGAGTTTGATCTCGAAATAAAAGATAAGAAAGGTACTGAAAACGTCGTAGCGGACCATTTATCTAGAATAGAAGGTATTAAACCTGAACAAGTGCCGATTAACGATGATTTTCCGTATGAACAGCTGATAGCACAAATAGGAAGCGACCCAGTTCAGTTAGACTTAAATGAACCAGAACCCGTGGAAACAATCCAGACAACTGTAGGACTGCCATGGAACGCTGACATTGTCAACTACCTAGCTGCAGGAGCTCTTCCACCTGATCTAACCTATCAGCAGAAAAAGAAATTCTTTCACAATCTCAAACATTACTATTGGGATGAACCATTATTGTTCAAGAGAGGACCCGATGGAATCTTTCGTCGATGTATTCCCGAAGAAGAAATAGAAGATGTCATTGCTCAATGCCATTCATCTCCTTATGGTGGACATGCAAGCACTTCCAAGACTTGTGCAAAAATCTTGCAAGCCGGCCTATTCTGGCCTAATCTATGGAAGGATGTCCACATCGTTGTTATAAATTGCGATCGGTGTCAACGCACCGGCAATATTTCAAGAAGAGATGAAATGCCTCAAAAAGGAATATTAGAAGTAGAAATCTTTGACGTCTGGGGAATAGATTTCATGGGACCATTCCCATCATCTTTCGGTAACAATTACATACTCGTAGCTGTTGATTATGTCTCAAAATGGATTGAAGCTATAGCTTCTCCTACAAACGACACACGAGTAGTAATAAAGCTTTTCAAAAATATAATCTTTCCCAGATTTGGTGTGCCTAGACTCGCCATAAGTGACGGTGGCTCGCACTTCATTTCAAAAATCTTTGACAAATTACTATCTAAGTATGGAGTAAGACACCGTGTGGCAACACCATATCATCCACAAACAAGTGGACAAGTCGAAGTCTCAAACAGAGAAATCAAACAAATCTTAGAAAAGACTGTCGCCATATCTCGGAAAGATTGGTCATCTAAACTTAATGAAGCTTTATGGGCTTATAGGACCGCTTACAAGACACCCATAGGTACTACACCTTTCAAACTAGTTTATGGAAAATCTTGTCACCTCCCGGTAGAACTAGAACACAAAGCTTATTGGGCGATCAAAACTCTCAATATAAACTATAATGCTGCAGGAGAAAAGCGTATCCTAGACATTAACGAATTAGAAGAATTAAGGCTAGATGCTTATGAGAATGCTAAGATATATAAAGAAAGAACTAAGCGATGGCATGATAAACGCCTATCTAGGAAAGAATTTAGTGTGGGAGACGTTGTACTCATTTTTAATTCAAGACTTAGGCTCTTTCTTGGAAAATTAAAATCCAGATGGTCAGGACCCTTTGAAATAAATAAAGTGTTCCCGAGTGGAGCAATAGAAATTAAGGGTAGGAATAGTGAACCATTCATAGTAAACGGACAACGTTTAAAACATTATCATAAAGTTGAAAATAGAGATTATGCAAATAGTCTAAGGCTTTTAGAGTTGTCCACTAATTCCCCTGATTAATCTACACCTAAGCATTACGTCAGGCTTTTGACGATAAAAACAGCGCTTAGTGGGAGGTAACCCATTTACTCATTTAATCATTTAATTATTTAAATCATTTTTATCATTCTATTATTTTTGTCATTTATCGTTTTATTATTCATTTGTTCTGTCATTTTATAGTTTTATTTCAATCTTATTATTATTGCCTTTAATTTATGCATTTTATTTTATTATTTTTTTCCTTATTTTAATTTTAAATCACTTTTACAGATTTTCTAAAAGTCTTTTCCACTTTCCTTCTCCCCCTGATTTGTTTCCTCCATATTTGCACTGACTATGGCTAACCAACCGATAAACCATATGGAAACCAAATTTAGAGGTAGGAACCAAAGAATGAAATTTGAAGAGTTATCACAGAGGCCAATGGATTTGACCCTGTACCCGGATGATCTGACTATGGAAACCCTAGGTATACATGATAGCATCCTGTACTTGTTTAACCGAATTGGATGGGAGAATGCACTGATTCAACATAAGTTTGTGACTTACCGCGAGCTCACCCTTGAGTTCCTTAGCTCCTTAGTTTACCTACCCGAGCGCGGTTTTGGGTTCAGGAAGGGATTTATCAGTTTCCGCCTATTTGGAATAGAATATGACTTTAACCATAAAGAACTAGCTGACTTATTAGGATTCCCTAGTGGACCCTTTGCTTTTACTACCACACAGGTAGAATTGATGGACGTTGAGCTGGATTTCTTTTGGGGAACTTTAACCGGAAACTACCACCCTGAACCAAATAGCATGAACAATGATGAGATACATAACCCTGCTCTCCGTTACTTCCATAAGATCCTTGCCCACACCTTCTTTGGAAAAGAAGAAAACATTACCGGAGTATCTAAAGATGAGATATTCATTATGTCATGTTTCACTAATGGACAGCCTGTCAATGGTGTGCCTTTCATGATGCAAACCTTCACCAGAATCCAAGAAGAACCTGAATTACCTATATTAGTAGGAGGTCTTGTAACCATGATTGTTGATGCCTTAGGACTTAGATACCAATTGCACAGATGCAACCGTTTAGGCACCATCCGTCCTATGAATCTTAACTTTTGCTTTAATCGCCATATCATAAGGAATTTAGGCAATCCACCTTTCAAGTACCTAATCCGGAATGAGGTAGTAACCCTGTTCACACTACCAAACCATGCTAGAGTAAGTGTTCACAATAAGGATAACTGGCTTTATGAGTTAACCCTACCTGACTATCCATCTACTCCTGAAATACCTCAGTCTTACAAGATAAAAGATGATATAATGATTGATGTCAAAAGTGACCCTGAGACACCTCCTGGTTACCATGACATTGACCACACTGACGAAGTGATTGAAACCCCTGAAGTGAATCAAGTAGATTATGCTAACAACTTACAGAATATCATGAACACTCTTTAAGCTTACCAAACTGACATAAATACTGTTAAGGATGAGATTAAGAGCATGCGATTGGACATTATAGGTCTGACTGACATAACCTGTGAACAATTCTATCACCTGAACTCCGCAATCGAAGATTTGAAGAAACACTTTTGAAAATGCTATAGTCATCTAGTTTATTTTACTTATTGTTTTCGTTTCTAGTTAGTTTTACTTTTTGCAAACAATTTCATACCGTATTTTCATTAATGTAATTTCATTTCAATTACCATATGCAATGCACTTCTAGTTCCCAAATTTTTCCATTTTAATCAATTTATATATTTTCATTCTATGTACTGTTATGCTTGAATTTATTCATATTCTATAAAAATATCTCGTGTGATGCAAATTTACAAGTTCTATGTTGAAATTATTTATTATATGGTGTTTATATTTAATATGAGTGAGAAGTGATCAAAAAATTATAATATAAAGTATATGAAGCGTGAGAGATAATGCTTTCTGGAAATTATTCAAGGAATTCACCCCTCACGGTCGTCACACCCCCCTAACGATCGTGACGTGCTAATTTAGCGTGTCACGACCGTCATCTCCTTGTCACGACCGTGACAACCCTAAATATAGAATTCGTGAGAACCAGAACTGTTTCTTTTCGAAACCTCTTCTTCTTCTTCCTCCATAACTTTCAAAACCACCCATTATCTCCCCCAACTTCCGTAACCTCCCATTACCAAATTAAAACTCATTAACCTCTCCATTATCACCACACCTATCACATTCTCACCTTCCAATATTTATCTGAACCATTATTTCTCTCATTTTATCACTTTTTCACAAAAATCCCAAATCCTCATCTCTCACTCTAGTTCTTGCATGCAATGGATGCTATACAATTCAGAGAGGGTGAGAATGGAGAAAACTAGAGAGAAAGATTGGTCTGATTCCAGAACCGCGGTGCAACCCACACGTTATATCGACACTGTCTGTTTGAGGGAACTCGGAATGCTTACCAGTGTCAAGAGCCTGCTTCAAAAAGTCGGTCTGTGGGATCTTTGCAGTCATCCCCAGCCCACATTCGAGCTTCTGACATTGGAATTCCTTAGCTCATTCCATTACATCACTCCTACCGGTTCTCAGAGCCAACTTACCGGTTTCGCTAAATTCAGATTGCATGGCCAGGAGTTCGAACTCTCGCAAAACAGGATAGCCGACTTGCTAGGCTTCGATCACGGGAATGAAGCTCACCTCCGCGTGCCGGATAATTTCAGTGAAACAGCTTTCACTTTATGGAACGACATAACCAACACCCGTGCCTCAGCCTTTCAGAGCCTTAATGCTACACACATCCACAACCCGGCAATCCGATATTTTCACCGAATCATTTGCAACACCATCTTTGCTCGAGAGAGTAACCATAAGCTCAACTCCAAGGAGCTTATATTCTTGTACTGCGCTCTAAATGACGAGCCAATCAACGCTGCCCCGTTCATGCTATCTCACATCCAGGCCATTGCGCAAAGAGGCTCAACCCCATTTTTCATTGGCGGCATTGTCACCACCCTCGCCATTCAGTTGGGGCTTGGTGACTTGGTCGTAAATCAGCCTTTCAAAGAAGCCGAGTTCCTCACCAAGAACTATTGCAGGTCCGCACACTTGATTGCGCAGAGAGAGGATGGCAGGTATAGCCCTGTTATCCACGGCACTATTTATCACCACATCATTTTGCCGTCCCGTGACCGCATCGATCCATCTAGCCGAGCCAACTGGCTCTTTGTTTTATCGGATGCTGCCGGCCACGCCCCCATTCATGATGATCAGGCCGATCCTCCAGCGGACGAGATGCAGGACGCGATGGATGCAGCTGAGCCTGTCCAGGACATTCCAGAGACATCTATCCGACAACCTCCTGCACAGGATTATACACTTGAGGAAGTCCTCCGTGCGATTCATCAGCAGAACCAGATGAACGCCGCACTGGAGCGAAGGTAGAAGGAGCAGTATGATGCTTTACTCCGCACTATTGCAACAAACCAGGAAGCTACTGATACAAAGCTCGGAGAAATTTTCAGCGAGCTAGAGGCCTTACGCATTGACATCACTGCCGTTACCGGTACCGGTTCTGATCCTGGAGCGACTCCGACCAGACGCTCCCGCACCAGAAGCCGAGGCCGCGGTCATCAGCAGCCTTAGTTTTAGTTTTTGCTTATGCTTGTTTTTCATTTTCATAGTTTGTATTGTACCTTTACCGCTATTATATCACAACATTGGGGACAATGTCTGATATAGTGTGGGAGAGGTACCTTTCATTTTCCGCATTTTCCCTTTTCGCACTTTTTCAATTCCGTTGTATTTTCCTTTTCGTAAGTTAATGAAACGAGCGATTTTTTGTGCTATTTTCTTTAGTTTCGAATTTTCCCCGTTTATTTAGCCATACCAAAAAAAATCCTTAATTATTCGCATTACCCGACTTGCCTACGAAATCATAATTAGGAAGCTGAGAACGATTCAACAAGATCAATACAGTCTTGACACCTTAGACTTCCCACTTAAGCGATTCCGTTCCGATTATCGTTACGAGTACACCTTAAGTTTCAATTCAAAAGTAACCCCTAGTAGTTTATACTAGCAGCCAACACCGTCTGAACACAAACCACGTGGGGAGCCGATGAATATAAGCGTTTGATGCCTAATCAATAATGATCCTTCATATCTCGATGCAAATGAAAAAGAAATTGCACCAAAGTACACGGTCGCATATAAGAAACGAGAAATATGAGAACGAGTCCATTGCGGGTTGGTTCAGAGGTACTGGTTCTGAACTTGGTAGGGCGTGCTACGGCTCGATCCCCCACAACCTCCAAATCGGATAATGTATGTAGGGTTACCGCACTCGTGTACCAGACCCCGTGCTTAAAAAGGATCAAAGTCGCTAACCGGCTACTCCACTACGTGCGTGCAAAGGCAAAGGGCTTAATGTGATTGCGCTAGAATGAAACCGGGCGAAATAAGATCGAAAAACTCTAGGTGAAATCGTAAAGCGATTGCCGATTGTTTCGTTTAACGGGAAGTCGACGACTTAGCTTGTTGCTTGTGTCATTAGTATATCGTTAGTGTTTTATCATTACCGGTTTATCCGACAAAACGATCCCTCGTACGGTTTGTTATGTGTGTGCGTCGATAAAAACTTGTCCGACGATTTTCAACCGACTATTTGCTTGAGGACAAGCAAAGGTTTAAGTTTGGGGAAGTTTGATAACGAGAAAATGTATCGATTATATTGCTATGTTTCATTAACGTTTTATCGCATAATCATCGTTTTAACACCCGATTCCTCGAGTTTTCCTTACCATTTTGCAGGTACATCATATACGGAGCTAAATCATGAGCCAAGAGAAAAAGGAACCAAAACAACCATAAAAAGATGAAGAAATGAAGAAACCTGCAAAACCTGCATATTTTGTTGCACTCACGGTCGTCACCTAGGTGTCACGACCGTGACACCCCAAAAGAAGAAATCACGACCGTGATGACCTTGTCACGACCGTGACACTTAAAATTCAAGGGACACGAACGTGATGCCCTTGTCACGACCGTGACAAGGGAAAAATAGGTTATTTGACCCAGACTTGGTCACAAGGCTACGTGCATGTGAAACTGCTACTTTCCAGCTGACCCTGTATCCACGTTCCTGGATTTCCTCAACTACTCCTACAAGGCCCATGCAACAAGTTCAGCTACCAAGCCCATTAAATCTTCTATAAATAGCATAATTCATTTGAACAATTGACAGAGCATTATTTTATCAATTTCCTACGGAAGCTCTGCCGATTTATTTTACAACCTTACTTTTGTTTCAGCATTATTTTCAGTATTCTATTTTTATTGTATCCAAACCCAACCTATAACAATTTCCAACATCAGGAAATTGTTATAAAAATTATTTGTTTCAAAGCCTTCAGAATTTCTGTTTTATTTTCGATTTCCGCCAATTACTCCGAGCTTTTCGGTCTGTGGAAGAAGGAGTCTGCCATTTTATTGTTAACCAGGTTTATTTTAATTTACAATTTTATATTTATGTTATTTATTTATTTTTCTGCCATGAATATTTTGTTTATTGTTTCTCTGCCTCTGTCTGGTTCAACAAGAATGAGTAGCTAATTACCTTAGGGCGGTATGTAATTAAAACAAACTAAATCGGTAAAATCAACTATAGGCTTAAAATAATTAATAGCTTAGTATTCTGGCTGATACTTTTTTATTTAAAATCGACCTTTTTGTTACGAGAGTAAGGCAAGTGTATTAGGTTAGGTCAAGACCACGAGAGTGTGAGATTTTAACCAGATAGCTAAAGTTAGGCATTTAAATTAAACACAGCGAGAGCGCTTTAAAATAAATTAGGATTACTAAGTTTCCAAAAATTATCTCTAAACACTTATGGGCTAGAGAGAGCAGGCATAGGGCTTTAGGGATAAGATCTGAGATAAGACCACGAGAGTGTGAGTTAAGGGTATTTAAACTAGTAACCTCTACAGAATAGATTAAGTGAACACCTTTATAAGCCTAGGTTAGATTGACCCGCCTAAGTTAACATAATTACATACCGACCGCCTTAGTATTATTTTATTAAAACTTAAATTTAATTTCCGCTTTTAATCTTTAAAAACAACAAAAAATCGTGACAACCCTTCGCCTTAGCTAAACTAGAAGTTCATCTAGCACTAAGTAACCATAGAGTCCATGTGGATCGATAATCTTAAATATTACTTCGATAGGCTGTGCACTTGCAGTTAAGATACCGCTAGACACATAATTAGACACGTCTTTAGCCCATCACTGATGATTCTGTGATGATTGGTTTGGAAAATGATCATGAAATAAGCTTGATATGGTGATTTGAAGTTTGTTACATAAACCTGTTTGTCTTCGATCTGGAGTGTTCTTTGATCTTTTGTAAATTTCATGAGCATATTTGGATTCAGCACTCTTTAATGATTTGATCTGGATAGTTTGATTGATTTTTGTGCAAGTTTGTTCATCATGTTGAATTTTCCGGTGCCGAAGCTAGGGCTCCGGTCACCGAATTCTGGAACCAGTTGAATGAAGAAGATGAAATCGTAGCCATGCGTTTTTTGATCTGAGTGAATGATATCATGCCAGCACATTAAAAAAAACCTGCTCCCTCTCACGTGCCTTTTAAATTTTGTTTAATTGTTTTTATTTGCCAGCGCATGGTAGTGTGTGTACACCTTGATCTGAGCCCTTCCTTTAGTTGACCTAGGGTTTTGACTTTGAATCTGGTGCGTTGTTTGTGTTTACCTTGAGATAATTGATGTGTGCCTTTGGATTGGATTACCTCATGGTGACTTGACCTCACCCTGACCAGTGGATTAAATGACTGAAATTTGTTTGACTGTCCATGGACCTTGGATGGTGTGGACTTTTCTTTTTGACTTTTGTTTGCAACCATTGGATTGACATACTATCATCTAAGTTGACTGACCACTGAGTGGGCCTTCCTTGCTTTTCGCACCCCCTGTCCTTGCAAGCCCAATATAAATGAACTGGAATCTCTTGCTATACGCACCCCCTGGCCTTATTCCTTTATTTTCATTTCTTTTTATTTTCATTTTATTTTCAGTTTTCTTTTTAATTTAAAAAAAATAGTTTTAGGTCTCCAAAAATTATAAAAAAAATTCATGAGTGTGTCTTTTAGTTTTCTCTAATTTTTGGTATTTTTATTTTTTATTTATTTTTAATTGGCACGTGGAAATTAATTGTTGCTTTTAATTAATTGATTTTATTCCATTTTGAAGCATGATGACTTGTTCATTTTCTATCTTGGTCATTATTTTGAATTTTTAGATGGTTCTTTTTGCTCTGGATTCATGATGAGATGTAGTTTATTGATGATTTTTGTTCTGATTTTTAGAATATTTATTAATTGATTTTGGACTCTAACTTGTGCATGAAGCTTTCTAACCCTAATCCATGTTTGAACCCTCATTTGAATGACTAAGCTTCTGAATTTGATCCCCTCCTTTTGGCATGTTAATATGGTATGATTGAAGATCACTTGTGCAAGTTTGTGGAATTTATGGTTGGTTACTTGAATTGATTTGAATTTTGGTTCTTCACTTGTCCCTTTTTGCTTCTTTTGAGTCTTATGTTCACTCCTTAGCTTAGAAGGGCACTTGTGCCAATTTCTTCAAGTTGTTGAGAGCCTTATTAGGATATTGGTACCTCTGGTCTTGAGTTGGTGTTTGTACCTTTGTAAATTTTTGTGTTTGGTTGCCATTGAAGTTCATTCACTTTTATGTATATCCACCTCACTTCCTTTGCTTCTTTCTTCTCATGATGTAAATACTTAATTATGTGCCCTTCTTCTCTTCATCTCATGTGATCCTTAGGAACTTTCTTAACATGTTAGGGTTCTGGTTTGGCACTTTGTGATGTTGCTTTGACTATTTTGCTTTGCATCTTCTCATGTTTACTTTGTTTTGTCATAGTAATTCCTATTGCTTCATGTTGAGTTGTATAATCCTCTTCTCATTCTTGTGATTTGAGTTTGCATTTGGCATTTGTGCTTATGACTTCACTTCTGGTTGTCTGACTTTAGTTTGACATTATGTTCGTTTTGTATTGCATTTATGCTTGTGTCACTAACCATTTCAGGGGCTTTGGTAAGTGAGAGGTGTGGATGTGATTCCCACATCTCCAATTCTTATCTCTTCTTTTTTCTTCACTAATTCTAATCTTGTGTTTGTTGGGCTTAGGCCTTACTTCCTCCCTCTTCTCCTTTCCTTCTTCTTCTTTTTCTTCTTTTCTTTCCTTCTTTTTCATTAGGATAGAATTCAAACCTCACTAACCTAGGAATACCATGCATGACAACAATTAGGATTCTTTAGTCTCCCCATTAGATTTTACCTTTGAGATCCTTTTGGTGCTCTCTCTTCTCATCTTCAAACTTAACTTTAAATCACTTTAATAAATGATGATTCTTCTCATGTGACACGAGACTTTGCTATGAGATACTTGCACGCGTTCCGTTTCGGGGCGAGGTGTAGGATATCCCTCGTGGTGGATAGGTCTTAGCATGAGATTACCTCACAAAGAAAAGCATAAAAAAACCCTTCTTAACCAAAAATCACAAAAAACACTTAATAAATGTCAGTAGGTCAGTGTGTCTGAGCCTTCACTTGTGGGACTAGATTTGGGGATTTCCTCCATAGATAGGTGTGCCTCTTGCGCATTCCATTTCGGGATGATGTGAGACGTACACATCCCTGTAAACACCCCAAATTTTCCCTCACCCATTCACACCATGGCTTGTGATCATTCTCATATGCATAAGTTCAATCATAGCATCTCATATTGCATTTTTTATTCATTGCATTACTTCAAAGTCATCTGCATCTAGGGTTTGTGATCTGAGCAATCCAAGAGCTTCTTGAGCCACTCTAAAGGCCATCAACCACTTCAAAGGGGTCCATGTGTGTTCAAGCATCATATTACATCCTCTCAAAGTCAAAAATGCCAAAGAATCACAAGAACTGGGATTGGTATGGAAGCAGAGCCAGGCTAGACTGCACAGATGACCTAAAATTAGGGTTTTGGTTTCAGAGGCCATAACTTCAATTTTTTTTGGTCATTCTTGTTTCTATTGGTCTCTATATGGTATAGGGAGTATGCATATCAATTTTCATGAAGAAACTCCATGGGGAAGTCATCTGATCAAGAGTTGACTTTTCAAGCAAGTTAATGCAAAATCAGGGCATCTGAGGCCCCAATGACCCAACCAAGGGGTGAACTTCATCATTTTGAGTGTATATGATCTTTATTTGATCATGGAAGAAGTTTAAAGTTCACAAAATTCAAGTATTACAAGTTTTTGCAAAGTTGACTTTTTGAGGCAAGTTTGACTTTTAAGGAATTTGTCATTTTAGGCAACTTTTCAATCCTTACTTTTCGATCCAAAAAATGCTTCAAATGGAAAAACTTTGGTCAGGAAAGTTGTAGAATAGATCATTCCCTTTTCAAAAAGTACAAGAACATGACCTAATTCATTTTGGATCAAAAGTTATGGTGCATCAAAGTTGGCAAAAATCACTAAATTTCAAGTTATGCACCAAATGGAAAACTTGCAAATTCATGTACCAAGCACTCCATTGACTTCAAAATGACTTCAAAACTTCATCACATGATCACACATGACCTAAAAATCAGATTGGGCCAAGAGTTTCTCATAATGTTTGGCCTTTGAGAGCAAGATATTTTCATGAAGATCAAAAGCAAGCAAGTTGCAAAAGCCATCATATCCTTTCATCCACTTGCTAGCTACATTGCTGAACCATCCTAGCCTTTCCCTCACACCATGCTGCGCAGCCCACACCCTTTGTACTTGGCTAGAACATGACCCATGCTTCTCTTACACAAAGTTGACAAATTTGCAAAAGTAGCCATACCTATCACAAAAGGACATGTCATGTCATCTGACCAATAGGATTAGTTTATACAAACAAATGGCAAGCCAAACAACATAACACACAAGCCTGAAACCAGCAAGAACATAACTTTCTCATTTTCACTCTCAAAAGCAAAAGCTTTCGAAACTCAGAAAACAAGCTACAAACTCACAAACAAACTTCATAGAACTCATCACCACATCCTTCTGATCATTTCCCTGCCTTCATTCATCCTTGAAACCTCACATAAGCCAAACACGATTCTCACCTGAGCTTGAACAGAACTTGTTCAATCTCCCAAACCAGCCAGCACAAACTCCTTCTAAGCATTCAGACATCATCAAGGGACCAAAAGGAGTGGATTGCATAAAGAGGGGAGGTCAGAAAGCTGCAAAGTTGAAAGCTTCAAAACTCAGGTAGCTCAAGAACTTTTTTTCCAGAAATGATTTTTAAAGTTCCTAAGTTGTTTTTTGTAGTTCATTGATCACTCTGATGTCTTTGGTTTTGAAAATGGTGGAGAGATGAGAGTTTAATCTATTTCTGAAACTTTTTGCCCTAGGATTTGTTTGCTTCGATTCTCTCTGATTATGAGTGATAAATGATGTTTAAGTGAGGGGTTTGATTCGTTTTAGGGTGGGGAAGATTCCTGGATAGTTGGTTTTCATTTTCATAGCGTGTAGAATGATTTAGCATTTGAGCTCGCCGGAGAAGATGACCGGAACCACTGTTCCGGTCATCTGAAAGTCATTAGGGCAAGATTAGGGCTTAATCACTTAATTAGCCAAGTTTGAATTCCAACCGTGGGATCTGGCGCCAAGTCAAACGCGCGCGCAGCAAGTTTAAATGAGGGCCCTTGGATCTGATTACTTTTCTTTTTCAGCTTTAATTTCCTTTTATTTTCATATTAATTCATTTGTTTTCTATATTTTATTAAAAATAGTAAAACCAATTTAAAAATTCTGAAATTTTTTATACAAGTTGTTATTTAATTTCAGAACACAAAAATATTTTTATTTTCATTTTTTGCATTAAAAAAGTATTTTTAAATATTTAAAAGTTTATTTTTAATTAATTAATGAAAATCAATTAATTAAAAATACTTTTAGGTATTTAAAAATCACCAAAAAATTCATGAAACCTTTAAAAACATTTAGAAACATTGTCCAACCCTCAAACCAAATTTCTTTTTTGATCTTGATGCATTTTGAGAATTTTTCATGGAATTAAAATCATTTTGATGCATTATTTTGATCCAAGCTTCCAAAAATCATTTATGCCTAACCCTAAAGAGTTGGACTTTGGTTCTTTTTGCATTGTGTTTATCATATCATGTAGTTTGTAGGATTAAATGGTCATGATTTGATCTTTCATTTTCCATTTGTTTGGCATTTTTCTTGTTAAGGAACCCTAAAACCCTAGAAAACTTAGGAAAATCATAACTTGAATTAGGTTAAGAGTTGGAACCTCTCCTTTGGGCAGTGAGTTAGTATAGGGTTAGGGATCCTTTGATGGCATTTTCAATTTTTTATCTTAGTGTTTGCTTCTGATTTTGGTTTGTGTTTGATGTTTTGATCATAAACCCTAATTTGGGCTTCCATATGCATCCATCTTGCATTTGCATTCATACCTTGACTTGCTGTTGCACCCCAAAATTTGCCCTCACAATACAAAAATTTGTGTTCTATGAAGGTTCACAAGGTTCACAAACTTTTCAAACATTTACAAGACCTTTCATGAGGTTCATGAAGTCTACAAGTCACTTCTTGAAGGTTCACAAGGTTCACAAGCTTTCCAATGCTTTCAAGACCTTTCATGAGGTTCATGAAGTCTACAAGTTACTTTATGAAGGTTCACAAGGTTCACAAGTTTCACAATGCTTTCAATACCTTTCATGAGGTTCATGAAGTCTATAAGTTACTTTATGAAGGTTCACAAGGTTCACAAGCTTCTCAACATTTAAAAGACCTTTCATGAGGTTCATGAAGTATACAAGTTACTCCTTGAAGGTTCACAAGGTTCACAAGATTCACAAGGTTCACAAGGTTCACAATTGGCCATAAAAGTTGACAATTCCCTCAGACAATGCACCTCCTAAGCAGTGCATCCAAAACTAGGGTTTTGACTTTAATCAGGCTAAATGAATTTCCAAGGCTTCAAGTGGGCTTCATAACATCTTATATGTGTGTAAGAACCCCCATTTCAAGTTTCAAGACTTTTCTCAAAAGTTTTCTCAGTCAGATGATCAGATAAGTCAAAATCAGTCAAAGCAGTTAAAAAGTCAAACTGAGGTCAACTGTGGTCAAACCAAAGTCAAACTTCATGATTTTTTGCCAACATCAAGTATATGAAGTAAAATTCATCATTTGATCAAGGGTTGATCATGATTCATCAAGGAGATTCTAGATCATCAAGAATCAGGAGTTTCTAAATTAGGGTTTCCTTAGTAAAAGTCAACTGAACGTTGACCAGTCATAACTTTCACATGCTTCATCACCAAGTCTCCAATCAAAGCTCATTTTGAAGGAAATTGAATTCTCTACAACTTTGATCTTGAAAGTCAAGCCCAAAAATGCTTCATTTGGAAGATATAAGCTAAGACATTATAGGTCATTTCAAAAGTCAACAAAAAGTCAACAACTTCAAAAGGGCATAACTTGAGATTGGTAAATGATATGGACATGAAACCAGTGGGGTTGTTTAGAGGACTCTTCAAGCTTTCCAAAATGTCCAAGAACACCCTCATACCTTTAAAATTGAGGGAGATATGCCCTTGCAAAGTTGGGAAATTTTGTGATGGTTTATGTTGAAAATGGAGGTTTAAAACCACTTCTTCCCAAATGGGCTTGTCAAATTGTGATCCAATCCATACCATATCATCATGCACGAACCAATTGATAAAAAATCAGAATTTTTATTTTTTTATTTTTATTTATTTTGATTTAATTCATAAAAAATCATTTTAAATAAATATAAAATATGAAAATATATTATTTGATAAAGATTGAGCTTCTAGAATCTCTTCAATGCTGATTTGAATCAAAAGGGAAGGAAATCATGAGATTGGTACAAAAATAGCAAGCCTTCATGAACAAATATTTGGATTTTAAACCATGATCTTTTTCAATCTTCAAATATCAAAATCTCCACACAACAATTGAATTTTCTTAACCTAATTCATCCACATATAAGTACCGAACTCATTGACATTGCCCATTGACGAATTTGCAGCCTCTAAGTGTAAGTTCCAAACATCAAAAATTCTCCAAAAAACTCATATTCGGATTTTGAGTTCCAAAGCATTTGAAGGTAAACTAAGAGCATAGACATGTTCCTTGATCATCCATGAAGCAAAACCAATGCCCATATGCATCCCATACATGCCATGATGCTTAACCCGAGCTCACTTTAACCTTGAATATATTTTTTTTTCGATTCCATTGATTTGTTGCTTTTCATTGAATTTTGTTTACATAATCTTGTTTGTGACATTGTATAGATTGTTTCTGGACCAATGGATTGAAGCTTCCTTGCCTAAAATAGATTCGGCCATAGTTAGGGTTTTGACCTTCAAGATGGGGTCTTTTGATTCACTAAACCTAAATGAATTCTAAGAACATAGGAATGTTCTATGAATCACAAGGATCATAAAACATTAACTAATTTAATGAATCGATGCTGTTTTGTGGGTGTTTGGATTTCGCAGGTTTGAACAATGAAGAACATGTAGCAAAATTCGCAGGAAAACTCGTGGCTAATTTCGTAGGTAAAAACGCAGGTACAAGGAAGAAGAAGACCTCCTCCCGCGCGTTTGAGAATTCAAATATTAATGAAAATATTTTATGTATTATTGTTGGTTTGTTTGTCACACGCGCGCTTGTGTCTCAGTGGTAAGGCTGGTAGGCATGTTGGGTGATGGCATGAGTTCGAATCTGGCTTGTACCACTATTTTTTCTATTTTTCAGGATAACAAGGAGATTTAATATATTATGTTGTGTTATCACCATATTACCAGAAGGGCTCTCCCAGCCAGGCGGTCAAGCATGTGTATGTACATTCATGAGGTCCTGGGTTCAACACCACCCCAGGCCTTTTTGTTTTCTTTATTTTTCTGGATTTTCCAAGACAAAGCACAAAAGCAATTACTCTCTTCTCTCTTTCATCTGCGCACGTGGTGGCCTGGTGGAAGGTTTTGTTGCTGGTAAATAGAGCATCCTGGGATCAAATCCCAGCCAGGTAAGTCTTGTATTTTTTTTTTATCATTTTATTTTGTTTTGCTTAATTGTTGTTTAATTATTATTTATCATATATTAATCTATAATTAAGTAATTTCATGATAGTATGTAATTCTAAAATATATATTTTTCTTCAAAAAAAATTATCTCTTTTTATGTAATAAAATTATAATATAGGTATATATAGTTTTGTATATTATATTATAAATTCTAAAAATATTTTCTAACAAAACCCTAATCTTAAAAAACCCTAGTTTATTTTTCTAAATATTCATTAAAAAACCTAATTGTTATTTTCTAATTCTTAGTTATCATGTCTATATTTATTTAATATAATTTTTGTAAGTGTAATAATTAATAAAAATTAAATTTTGTAAATATGATTAATTTTTGTGAGTATGATATTTAAAACCTATTTTCTTCATATAATGTATAAATATCTTAATAAATAATTGTTAGTATATGTTTAGAAACAATTAAATTTGTAATGATTAAAATTTATAATTATATTATGTTTTAAAAATTTTTATGTTATAATAATTATTTAGTTATTCTTATTTTTAAATAAATGTTTATATATTAAAATTTAATTTTGTGTTTATTATTCTTATCATGTTATTATAATATTTTTATTAATTCTATTTATTTTAATTATTGTTATTATTATTAACCATATTATTACTAACTTTTGCTTATTATAATTTTACTAACCTTTATTTAATTTTTTTACTAACCCTTATTATTTCTTATTTATTTATTTTTCACCTATTTATATTTTTGCTTCTATATTTATTTTGCTATTTATTTTTAATTTGCTTATTATTATAATTATGTAATTGCTTCTTGGTGTAATTTTGTAAATATTAAATTTATTTAATTTTATGCTATGGTTAGTAATTTAGGGAGTGCAAATATGTATTCTATTTAAAAATTAATTTAGATCACTTTAATCATAAGATAATTAATATTGAACACTCACACACGTAAGTCGATTTTTAATCGCCATCTCACATTCCAAAGGTTATCCCTCAATGTTGCCTACTAATAAGGTCAAGTGGGGTGTATAAAGCAAGTCCTTTAAAAGAAAAAATCATCAAGTCCCTAATGGTTGCCTTCAAAGATCAAGTCCCTTTTCGAATAATGATGATAGTCCCTCCTAAATGCTTAATACACCCCACAGTTGCCTTCATAAAAACAGATATCCCTCACATGTCCCTTACATCCAAGGTAATGACTACCTACTCCTTAATAGTAGGGATAGTCTTACCAATTAAAGGATAAAGAACAAGAAAGATTTAAAACTTTAGGGTAGGTTCCTCTTATGTGCTTGCTCACTCCATTCAAAACTTTTCAAACTTCCCACAATTTCAAACAAATTTTCAAAAACAAGTTTTTACGCATCCGTACATGGATCATTATTAACTATTATAAAAAATTTTCTATTCACACACTACACTTTCAAAAACAATTCAAAAGTGAGCTAAGTAACTAAGAGCCCATGGATAACCATGGATGTAAAGGGTGCTAACACCTTCCCTTTACATAACCTACCCCCCGGACCCAAAAATATCTCTTAAGGTCTTTCCTGTTCTTTTATATCCTTTCCTGTTGGATAAAATAAAAGTCGGTGGCGACTCTTGCTATCCGCAACATAACTTAAAGTCAGTTCTCCCACCGTGTTACAGAACTGGCGACTCTACTGGGGACTTAATTTAAGAGGGGTACCCTTAGGAATTAGATCACTTTAAAATTGTTTGCCTTGTTTGCTTTATATTTACTTGTTGGGTGCTCTTGTGTGTGAAAGATCCTAACCCGGATCTAGTGTACCTTAGGTAAATGGCAATAGACCAAGGAAACTGTACGACGTATATCGATACGGTTGATCTGGTGGCCATAGTTAGTGTGACTTCTTGGTTGGTGCTTATGTTCCTTAAGTCAAGTTGAGGATAATATGAGGCTGCCATATGTTGTCAATGCACTAACTAACTTTTAGAACCCTAGTTAACTCATCTTGGCCTTTAGAAAGTAGTGAGGTAACCGGCTTTGGTGCAGACTGAAGTTGGTTGACACTCGATACTACACTCGTTGAGATCTTAAACTTGGAGGGTTTTGGTTGGCAAGTAAGTTGCCTACTGAACAACCACCCTTGTGAAGGATCAATGATATTGAGATCCCTTAGAACCTGGTTACTTTTGTAGGACAGGATGAACCAACTAACTTCAGGGGAGGGTACTTACCTTTGAACCTCATGCAAGCCTTTAAACCTAGGGCTACTGTGTGACTTGCTTGTGTGTGCCACATGTTTGTGATTGGACATAACATCATGACATCATCATGCATCATGAGCATATCATTTTCCCTAACCATTTCAAGGACCAAAGGATTTATCTTTGTTCTTTGTTGCAGGTCATGGCTTCAGCTCGTAGAAACACCATCAGGATCAACTTTGTAGGGATACCTCCCAAGCTTAAAGAGTTGGTTTCTCAAGTGTCTGATCATTCCCAGTTCATCAAGAGACATGGTCACCTATTGGATCTAGTCACTTCAGGGTTCAATGAAGACATGATGAGTGTCCTGTTTCAGTTCTTTGATCCTAAGCACCATTGCTTCATATTCCCCGACTATCAGCTGGTTCCAACCATGGAAGAGTTCTCTAAACTTCTGGGCATACCTACTCTTGATCAGAAACCATTCACAGGCTTGGAGAAAGAGCCTAAACCTGAGGTTATTGCTGCAGCTCTACATCTGAGGAAGTCTGACATTGTTCTAGAAACGAGAAGCGGAGTTAAGGGTATTCTTGCCAAGGTATTAATGGATAAAGCTCAAATGTTCTTGAAGGCCATGAGCTATGATGCTTTTGAGGAGATCTTAGCCTTGCTGATATATGGCTTAGTATTGTTCCCCAATCCAGATCAGTTCATAGACGTTCATGCCATCAACATTTTCCTGAGTCACAATCCAGTGCCTACATTGCTCGGAGATATCCTACATTCTCTTCACACCCGTACTACAAGGGTAAGAGGAACTTTGATGTGCTGCATACCTTTGCTTTCTAGGTGGTTTATTTCTCACCTTCCTCGCTCAGTAATGAAGAATGATCAAGGGTTCAGATGGTCCAAGAGGATCATGTCACTTTCTCACTCAGATATCCATTGGTGCTCCAGATCTATGGAGAATGTCACCATCATTGATCGTTGTGGGGAGTTTCCTAATGTGCCACTTCTAGGCATAAGAGGAGGCATCACCTACAACCCCTCTCTAGCTCTACGACAGTTTGGTTATGCTCGGAGTGATGGTCCTCATGACATGTTGATTCAGGGCATTGTGTTTGACTACGACAACGATCTTCAGGGTTACCGTCAGAGATTCATACGAGCTTGGGGAAAAGTAAACAGGGTTGACAGCAAGACACTGGAGCCTAAGTACACTATTCCTATGGAAGCTTATCTCAGATGGGTACGATCTCGTGCTCAGACTCTCATGATGCCATATCCTGCCGTCCTACCAGTTACCATGGAACCTGTTGCTGAAGGAGACACTGCTTATACCATCCTTCACCCAGACATGCCTACTGATATGGAAGACTTGCAGAGATCATGGATCCAACTGAAGGAGCAAAGGGATACTTTCGAGGCTCATTACAAAGCAAGCCAAGAAAGAGTCCTAGAGCTAACAAAGCAACTTCACGAAGAACGGAACCTCAATTCATACCTCAACACAAAGAGGAAACGTCCATGGGAGACTTAAAACCCCACCTTTTGTACTTATTTCATTTCATTTTTTGTAAGCCTAAAAGGCAAAACAAATTTATTACTAATAAAAAGTTACTTTCTTGTTTGTTTAAGAAAATTTAAATCCTGCGGTCCTTGAAAACATTGCATATGCATTCCCATATCATTTCATTACATCACAGGTTTATAATTGTGCACAGGTTTCTCATCTTCTCGCTGTTTATTTCAGCAATGGCTCTTGAACAATCAGTTAAGGATCTTCAGGCACAGAATGCACAGTTCCAAGAGCTGATCCTGAACCTATCCAAGGGGCAGGATGAATTGAAGACACTGCTGGCCAAGAAGACTAAGAAGACCAGAAAGTCAGGTGGCCTGCTCAACATGGGAAGAAGGTTCAAGGGTCCTGTCAAGACCAAGGAGCAAGTTGAAGACTATGAATCTGAGGAATCTGAGAAAGAGGTAGACAGTCTCCACCACACTATGGGGGACTCTGATTCTGAGACTAATTACTATCATGAGCCTAATGAAGACAAATTCAAGATGCTGGTGGATAGGATGGATGCCATGGAGTTGCAGAAATCATCTGGGCTGGATTTTGAGGATTTGAGTATGATATCTGGGGTTGTGATACCCATTGGTTTCAAGGTTCCTACCTTTGTTGTTTATGATGGGGTCTCTTGTCCCAAGCTGCATCTGAGGTCTTATGTCAGAAGGATCCAACCTCACACTGCTGACAAGAAGTTGTGGATCCACTTTTTTCAAGAGAGCTTATCTGGAGCTCAGTTGGAGTGGTATTATCAGTTGGAGAGTGTCAACATCAGAGACTGGAATGATCTTGCTGAAGCTTTCTATAAGCAGTACCAATATAATACTGACTTAGCCCCCACTCGCATGCAACTTCAGAGCATGTCTATGGGTGCCAAAGAAAGTTTTAAAGAGTATGCTCAGAAGTGGAGAGACTTAGCTGGAAGAGTTCAACCCCCTTTGACTGACAGGGAATTGGTTGACATGTTCATGTGTACGCTGAATGGTCCGTTTTACAGTCATCTCATTGGAAGCTCATCATCTGGCTTCACTAAGTTGATCATGACAGGAGAGCGAGTAGAGAATGGTATAAAGAATGGCAAGATCCATGTGGGTACTTCTTCCTCAGGTGCTGCAAAGAAGCCTCCCACTGGGAAGAAAGAATCCAATGCTGTTTATGGTCAGCCTGATCGTAATAGAAGGCATCAGTCTGTTAGTGAAGTTCACATCTCAAATCCAACTCCTGCAACAACAGAGCAGCCACAGGGCAACCAACAGAGGGCTAGAAGACAGTTCACGAAGATCAACATGTCAATGGTTCAGGCATTGCAACATTTGTTGAAGGCTGAACTTATTACTTTGAAAGAGGCTCCTCAGAATCCCAATGTTACCTCTCCCAGGTACAATCCCAATGCACGATGTGCATATCATTCAAACTGTCCGGGTCATGATACTAATAACTGCTGGATCTTGAAGAACAAAATTCAAGATATGATTGATGCTGGATAAATTGAGTTTGATCCTCCAGGTACTCCAAATGTGATTACAGCACCAATGCCAAATCACGAGAAGACTGTCAATGCCATTGATGAAGATCTACATGTCTATTCAGTAATGGAGTTGACCACACCATTGTCTGTTATCAAAAAGAGGTTAGTACAAGTTGGGATCTTTCCAGGTTGTCGTGAAGATTGTTTGTATTGTACCTATAAGCCGGATAGTTGCTTCATATTGAGAGATGGAATTCAACATCTCATGGATAAGTATACTATAGTGTTTGAGAGGACTCCATCGTCTGTAGAAAGTATGGTGGATCATCTGACTCAGGGTAGGAAGATTGAAGAGGTTGATATGGTTGACAAAGTACCGGTAAGAATCACTTCAAAGAGACCTGTTAAAATCACTCATCAGGGTCCAATCAAGATCACTGCTGAAGGCCCTGTGAAAGTTGTTGCTGAAGCCAGAGTGGCTCCTCTGATCATTACTACTCCTGGTCCTATTCCTTATACATCTGACAAAGCTGTGCCTTGGCACTATGGGTCTGATGTTTACATCCATGGTGTTAAGCAGGAGCCTTTACCTGATGTGCCTGCTGACATTGATAATATTGCTGGATCCAGCAAGATCACT
This sequence comes from Lathyrus aphaca, assembly GCA_963966055.1. Taxonomy (NCBI): domain Eukaryota; kingdom Viridiplantae; phylum Streptophyta; class Magnoliopsida; order Fabales; family Fabaceae; genus Lathyrus; species Lathyrus aphaca. Next base: position 86,671,340 of record OZ014520.1, read on the forward strand.
CGTAGTGGAAAAGTCTTCTCTCATCCAGTTGCTTCTAAAAATGCAGTTACTCCTGCTGCTACTTCTACCACTGATGCTCGGGGCAAAGGTCCTGTTATTGAGCCTGTATCTCTTGATGTGCCAGCTGCTGATGATCTCTCCAAGCAGATGGAAGAAGTATTGAAAATCATTCGCAAGAGTGATTATGACATTGTGGATCAACTGGGGCATACTCCCTCAAAGATTTCTATGTTGTCCTTGTTGTTGTGTTCTGAGGCTCATGCCAAGTCCTTGATCAAGTTTCTGAAGACTGCACATGTACCCAATGCTATTTCTGTTGACCAGTTTGAGAATTGTGTTGCCCACCTTACCTATGATAATGGGTTAGGATTTTCTGATGCTGATTTGACCCCTGCCAAGAGGGATCATAACAGGGCCTTGCATATTTCAATTGAATGCAGGGGCACTACCCTGTCACATGTGCTGATAGACAATGGTTCCTCTTTGAATGTGTTGCCTAAAGAAGTCCTGAATAAGTTGAGTCCTGAAGATGCTATGCTGAAACCCAGTAATATTGTGGTAAAGGCTTTTGATGGTTCTAGAAGAGTAGTGCATGGGGAAATTGATCTTCCAATCAAAGTTGGCTCTCAGGTGTTTACTGCTACATTTTATGTGATGGATATTCGTCCTTCATACTCTTGTCTGCTTGGTCGTCCCTGGATCCATGGGGCAGGTGCTGTAACCTCTACATTACACCAAAAGTTGAGATATCCGGTGGATGGAAAGGTTGTTACTGTCTATGGAGAAGAAGAATACTTTGTAAGCCATGTAAATACCTTCAAGTATCTGGAAATGGAAGGTGAATACATTGAGACTCCGTGTCAGACATTTGAAGTGGTTCCCTGGGTCGTTAATGATTATGTAGCTCCTCCTGCTGTGAAGAAAGTTTCTGTGGTCACCAGAAAACCTCCAACAATGGCAATGGCCTCCCTCAATGATGCTAGAGCTGTGGTGGATGAAGGTGGTTGTACTATTTGGGGTCAGCTTCCTGATATTCCATACAAGTCTGACAAGTTTGGTTTGGGTTTCACTGCAGAGTCCCAGAAGGCTGTTCGTCGTGCTCGTGTTGTTCGTATCACCAATCAAGGGGTTGTGAAAGATCAGATCAATGCTGTAGGAGACTATGATGACGACTACAACTTGGATGCTTGGATTTTTCCTACTGTGGGTGCTGGACTCAATAATTGGAAAGCTGGAGATGTTATCCCTATCTCCTGTAGTCAGGAGTAAATACTATTACTGTGTTGTTGCTTTTAAGTTTGTAATTTCTTGAACAATAAAACTTTCAAGCCATGTGCCTTACCCGGGGCACAATGGTGTGCTTGTTACGGACTGTCATTTCATTTGCATACTTCATTCAATAAAATCAGTGGACGTTTCGTTTTCGTAAATATTGTGTTCCTTGTCTTTCTTTTTCTTTTATTTTTGTTTTATCAGCTATGTGTTCTTACACACACCCACATCACTAAAATGCAGATCCTCATCCACTCTGGATCCTGTTGATAACAGTTCTACTATTGCCAATTATAATTTCGAGAATCCGATCTATCAAACTGAAGACGGAAATGAGGACGATTGTGAAATACCTGTAGAGCTTGCTAGGTTGTTACAACAAGAAGAGAAAGCTATACAGCCACATGAAGAGCCAGTCGAAGTTGTGAATCTGGGAACTGAAGAAAACAGAAAAGAGGTCAAGATAGGGGCTGATTTAGAGGACAGTGTCAAGAGCAGGATGATTCAGATGTTACGTGACTATGTGGAGATCTTTGCTTGGTCTTATGAAGATATGCCAGGGTTGGATACAGACATTGTGGTTCACCGTTTACCAGTGAAGGAAGATTGTCGTCCAAAGAAGCAGAAGGTTCGTCGTATGCGTCCTGAAATGTCAGAAAAGATCAAGGCAGAGGTAATGAAACAGTTCAATGCAGGGTTCTTAGCAGTGACTTCTTATCCTCAGTGGGTTGCAAATGTGGTGCCAGTTCCTAAGAAAGATGGTAAGGTACGTATGTGTGTAGACTACAGAGATTTGAACAAAGCTAGCCCCAAAGATGACTTTCCACTTCCTCATATTGATATTCTGGTAGACAACACTGCTCAGCATAAGGTATTCTCTTTTATGGATGGTTTCTCTGGTTACAATCAAATCAAGATGGCACCTGAAGATATGGAGAAGACAACATTTGTGACACAGTGGGGCACTTTTTGCTATAAGGTGATGCCATTTGGTTTGAAGAATGCATGGGCAACATATCAGCGTGCTATGGTGGCTTTGTTTCATGATATGATTCATCATGAGATAGAGGTATATGTGGATGATATGATAGCCAGATCTCAGAATGAAGAGCAACATCTTGATCATCTGCACAAGTTGTTTGAGAGGTTGAAGAAATACAAGTTGAGATTGAATCCAAACAAGTGTACTTTTGGAGTTAGATCTGGAAAGCTCCTGGGTTTCATTGTCAGTGGAAAAGGTATTGAAGTGGATCCTGCAAAAGTGAAAGCTATACGAGAGATGCCAGCTCCCCGTACTGAGAAGGAGGTTAGAGGTTTCTTGGGACGGTTGAATTACATTGCAAGATTTATTTCCCAGTTAACTACCATCTGTGAGCCAATCTTCAAGTTGTTGAAGAAAGATCAGGTGATGGAATGGAATGATGAGTGCCAGACTGCCTTTGATGAAATCAAGAGATATCTGCTAGAACCTCCAATTTTGATGCCACCAGTTGATGGAAGACCCTTGATTATGTACTTAACAGTGTTAGACAACTCAATGGGGTGTGTGTTGGGGCAACATGACGAGTCTGGTCGAAAAGAGCAGGCAATATACTACCTTAGCAAAAATTTTACCGACTGTGAAACAAGATACTCACTGCTCGAGAAAACTTGTTGCGCTTTGGCATGGGCTGCTCGCCGACTAAGACAGTATATGTTGACCCATACTACCTTGTTGATTTCGAAGATGGATCCAATCAAGTACATATTTGAGAAACCTGCTCTCTCCGGAAGAATTGCAAGATGGCAAATGATCTTGACAGAATATGATATACAGTATACTACTCAGAAGGCCATTAAGGGAAGTGTTGTTGAATATCATTTGGCTCATCAAGCAGTAGATGATTACCAGTCAATGAGTTTTGAGTTCCCTGATGAAGACATTATGATTATTACCAAAGAACCTGGACAATATGACGGACCTGAACAAGGATCCCGATGGACTATGGTTTTTGATGGTGCCTCTAATGCACTTGGTAATGGTGTTGGTGTTGTGATTAGTTCCCCTGAAGGTTGTCATACCCCAATTACTGCCAGACTTTGTTTCTATTGTACCAATAACATGGCTGAGTATGAGGCATGTATCCTGGGTATTAAAGTTTCTATTGATATGAAGATTCAGTTCCTTGACGTGTATGGAGATTCAGCCCTGGTAGTCAGTCAGATCAAAGGAGATTGGGATACCAAGCATGATAATCTCATTCCTTACAGAGAGCATGTGTTGTCTTTGATCCCACATTTCAAAGAGATTACCTTTGGACATATTCCACGAAGAGAGAATCAGTTGGCAGATGCATTGGCCACCATGGCATCTATGTTTGAGATCAGCTGGGATGATGAAGCTCCCAAGATTACTATTGATAGATTTGAAAAACCTGCATACTGCAATGAGATTGACACTGAAGGGGCAGAGGAGAAGCCTTGTATCTATGAAGTGAAAAGATATCTTGAAGCTCAGGAGTTTCCTGAAGGGGCATCCGTCAAAGATAGGAAGTTTCTGAGGAGGTTTTCTGCCAAGTTCCTTTTGAGTAACGGGATTCTATACAAGCGCAATCATGATTCAACTATGCTCCGTTGTGTGGATAAGAAGGAAGCTACAAAAATTATGGAAGAGATGCATGATGGGACCTTTGGCACTCATTCTAGTGGTCATACCATGGCAAAGAAGATATTGAGAGCAGGTTACTATTGGTCTACCATGGAAGCTGATTGCTATCAACACTCTAGAACGTGTCACAAATGTCAAATTTATGCTGATAAAGTCCATGTACCTCCATCACCATTGAATGTGTTGACTGCTCCTTGGCCCTTTGCCATGTGGGGCATTGATATGATTGGTGAGATCAAGCCTACTGCTTCTAATGGGCATCGTTTCATCCTGGTTGCTATTGATTACTTCACGAAGTGGGTAGAGGCAGCTTCATTTGCATCTGTTACCAAGAATGTTGTGGCTCGGTTCATTAAGAATAATCTCATATGTAGGTATGGCATCCCTGAAAGGATTATCACTGACAATGGCTCTAATCTGAACAACACTATGATTACTGATCTCTGCACACAGTTCAAGATTAAGCATCACAACTCTTCTCCGTATCGTCCAAAGATGAATGGGGCAGTTGAAGCTGCTAATAAGAACATTAAGAAGATTGTACAAAAGATGACTGTTACTTACAAGGATTGGCATGAGATGTTACCACTTTCTCTTCATGGTTATCGTACTATAATACGTACTTCAACAGGGGCAACCCCATTCTCCTTAGTCTACGGTATGGAAGCAGTTCTGCCCATTGAAGTTCAGATTCCCTCCTTGAGAATTATGAAGGATGCAGGCTTGGATGAAGATGAGTGGATTCAGACTCGACTTGACCAGATAAATTTGATTGATGAGAAGAGGTTAGCAGCAGTTTGTCATGGCCAGATGTACCAGAAGCGAATGATCAAAGCTTTTAACAAGAAGGTTAAGCCAAAGGTATATCAAGCGTATCATATTACCACAGGGTGATCCTAGGGGCAAGTGGACTCCAACATATGAAGGACCATTTGTAGTCAAGACAGTGTTCTCAGGAGGTGCCATGATACTTACTACAATGGATGGTGAAGACTTCCCACAGCCTGTAAACGCAGACATAGTTAAAAAATACTACGCATAAAAAGAGACCCGCTAGGTTGACAGGCCTAGGCAAAAATAAGGGCATCCCGGCAAACCAAAAGGGTTTGGGCAAAAATTAGGGATATATATAAAAAAAGATGTACACCCGGCAAGTCGAAAACCTGAAAAGGCGGCTTGGGCAAAAAAGGGTATCCCGGTGGATTGAAAACCTGAAAGGGCAATCCAGGCAAAAGTTAGGGATTAAAGCGTATGACTATGTCTCGTTTGGATCACCCATGAAACTGCAACCAGTTGTGTTACTTACTCAAGTTCGAACAGATAAAGCTCAATCCAATCATTTCCGTCTCAACAGCAGAAGATGAGATACTTGAAGATAATGGCAATAGTAGAATTGAAACTCAATAGGATTATTTCCCACATAGCTGATTTTCCTTGTTTGTAAAAAATTTATGACAAAATCCTCTTACTAGGGTTTATGTCTCCTTGTATAAACTTGCCCATGTGTGGGTCACTTTTGATATAAATAAATTCCATCTTTTGAATCCAGATTTACTTTTACCCTATTTACCTAAGCGAAACGTCCATTGGTTGTGTTTGAATGTATGTATGCTTTTGAATATGATTGATGTTTACCAGAAATGCATGTATGCTTTTAATATGATTAATGTTTACCAGAAATGCATGAAAATGCAGTAATAGTATTTACTAAGGACGAACGGGGGAAGGATTTCAACGAAGCTTCACCAGGTTCATCTTTACAAAAACAGTTACAAACCCTCAGTAGGACAAATCCATCTTCAAAAGGTCTCATCTCCCCTGGAATTTATATCCATCTCTTTTATCCTCATACGGATATACGGGAATTTACTTTCCAATAAGAGTACGACGAACGAAGACGGGAGGTTATATTTACCCTACTATCAAACGAAGACGAAGGTTATATATATACCTTACTATCCCCAGCATACGGGAGGTTATATATACCTTACTATCCCCAGCAGACGGGAGGTTATATATACCTTGCTATCCCCAGCATACGGGAGGTTATGTATAATATATTATCAAACAAGACGGGAACGAGTTCCTCATATTCTTCAACAATGAATCGGGATTTATTTTCCCTGGCCAGCAGTTGTTGTACGAAGATATCCAGACGCTTCAGGCAGCATCATATCATACATACATCATCATACCATATCATACATATCCATAGATACATAATACATTACTCAGGTGCATCATATCATACATACATACATAATGCATAAACTAATATTATTATACAAATGCTACCTGGTTTCAGGTTATTTATCCAGTAAACAATACTTATGACTATCAGGACTGCTTTATCCTCCTGAAAATTTATCATCTCTCAAGACTGCTTCATCCTCTTGGGAACATATTACTACATCAGGATTGCTCCATCCTCCTGATAGCTTATCACTACACCAGGATTGCTTCATCCTCCTGATAGCTTATCATTATCTCAGGACTGCTCCATCCTCCTGACAGCTATTATCATTACTTCAGGACTGCTTTATCCTCCTGAAAACTCCTATTACATCAGGATTGCTCCATCCTCCTGAAAGCACATCATTACATCAGGATTGCTTCATCCTCCTGAAAGCATATTATCAATACCTCAGGATTGCTTCATCCTCCTGACAGCTTCTCATACATCAGGACTGCTTTATCCTCCTGAAAACTCCTATTACATCAGGATTGCTTCATCCTCCTGAAAATCCCTAGTACATCAGGATTGCTTCATCCTCCTGGAAGCATAATTATCAATCAATACTGCTTCATCCTCTTGGAAGTATATTATTACCTCAGGGTTGCTTTATCCCCCTAACAGCTTTTTTACCTCAGGATTGCTTTATCCTCCTGACAGCTATCATTGTACCTCCATATTTTGGACTGCTTCATCCTCCAAGAAATGTATCTGAAGAGTTTTCCTCCAAGTGGCATCTTTAAGCCCACTCAATCATATTCGACTAGCCATCTGTATCACTTCATGCACTGGTGAGTGCAAATTTTTGGGCTTTTGTGTTCAATCCCCTTCAACCTTCCAGGTCACGACTGGCAAACATACCAATCTAACCCCTCAGGTTTCAGAAAATTGAACAGGGGCAGCTGTTGCACCCCAAAATTTGCCCTCACAATACAAAACTTTGTGTTCTATGAAGGTTCACAAGGTTCACAAACTTTTCAAACATTTACAAGACCTTTCATGAGGTTCATGAAGTCTACAAGTCACTTCTTGAAGGTTCACAAGGTTCACAAGCTTTCCAATGCTTTCAAGACCTTTCATGAGGTTCATGAAGTCTACAAGTTACTTTATGAAGGTTCACAAGGTTCACAAGTTTCACAATGCTTTCAATACCTTTCATGAGGTTCATGAAGTCTATAAGTTACTTTATGAAGGTTCACAAGGTTCACAAGCTTCTCAACATTTAAAAGACCTTTCATGAGGTTCATGAAGTATACAAGTTACTCCTTGAAGGTTCACAAGGTTCACAAGATTCACAAGGTTCACAAGGTTCACAATTGGCCATAAAAGTTGACAATTCCCTCAGACAATGCACCTCCTAAGCAGTGCATCCAAAACTAGGGTTTTGACTTTAATCAGGCTAAATGAATTTCCAAGGCTTCAAGTGGGCTTCATAACATCTTATATGTGTGTAAGAACCCCCATTTCAAGTTTCACGACTTTTCTCAAAAGTTTTCTCAGTCAGATGATCAGATAAGTCAAAATCAGTCAAAGCAGTTAAAAAGTCAAACTGAGGTCAACTGTGGTCAAACCAAAGTCAAACTTCATGATTTTTTGCCAACATCAAGTATATGAAGTAAAATTCATCATTTGATCAAGGGTTGATCATGATTCATCAAGGAGATTCTAGATCATCAAGAATCAGGAGTTTCTAAATTAGGGTTTCCTTAGTAAAAGTCAACTGAACTTTGACCAGTCATAACTTTCACATGCTTCATCACCAAGTCTCCAATCAAAGCTCATTTTGAAGGAAATTGAATTCTCTACAACTTTGATCTTGAAAGTCAAGCCCAAAAATGCTTCATTTGGAAGATATAAGCTAAGACATTATAGGTCATTTCAAAAGTCAACAAAAAGTCAACAACTTCAAAAGGGCATAACTTGAGATTGGTAAATGATATGGACATGAAACCAGTGGGGTTGTTTAGAGGACTCTTCAAGCTTTCCAAAATGTCCAAGAACACCCTCATACCTTTAAAATTGAGGGAGATATGCCCTTGCAAAGTTGGGAAATTTTGTGATGGTTTATGTTGAAAATGGAGGTTTAAAACCACTTATTCCCAAATGGGCTTGTCAAATTGTGATCCAATCCATACCATATCATCATGCACGAACCAATTGATAAAAAATCAGAATTTTTATTATTTTATTTTTATTTATTTTGATTTAATTCATAAAAAATCATTTTAAATAAATATAAAATATGAAAATATATTATTTGATAAAGATTGAGCTTCTAGAATCTCTTCAATGCTGATTTGAATCAAAAGGGAAGGAAATCATGAGATTGGTACAAAAATAGCAAGCCTTCATGAACAAATATTTGGATTTTAAACCATGATCTTTTTCAATCTTCAAATATCAAAATCTCCACACAACAATTGAATTTTCTTAACCTAATTCATCCACATATAAGTACTGAACTCATTGACATTGCCCATTGACGAATTTGCAGCCTCTAAGTGTAAGTTCCAAACATCAAAAATTCTCCAAAAAACTCATATTCGGATTTTGAGTTCCAAAGCATTTGAAGGTAAACTAAGAGCATAGACATGTTCCTTGATCATCCATGAAGCAAAACCAATGCCCATATGCATCCCATACATGCCATGATGCTTAACCCGAGCTCACTTTAACCTTGAATATATTTTTTTTTCGATTCCATTGATTTGTTGCTTTTCATTGAATTTTGTTTACATAATCTTGTTTGTGACATTGTATAGATTGTTTCTGGACCAATGGATTGAAGCTTCCTTGCCTAAAATAGATTCGGCCATAGTTAGGGTTTTGACCTTCAAGATGGGGTCTTTTGATTCACTAAACCTAAATGAATTCTAAGAACATAGGAATGTTCTATGAATCACAAGGATCATAAAACATTAACTAATTTAATGAATCGATGTTGTTTTGTGGGTGTTTGGATTTCGCAGGTTTGAACAATGAAGAACATGTAGCAAAATTCGCAGGAAAACTCGTGGCTAATTTCGTAGGTAAAAACGCAGGTACAAGGAAGAAGAAGACCTCCTCCCGCGCGTTTGAGAATTCAAATATTAATGAAAATATTTTATGTATTATTGTTGGTTTGTTTGTCACACGCGCGCTTGTGTCTCAGTGGTAAGGCTGGTAGGCATGTTGGGTGATGGCATGAGTTCGAATCTGGCTTGTACCACTATTTTTTCTATTTTTCAGGATAACAAGGAGATTTAATATATTATGTTGTGTTATCACCATATTACCAGAAGGGCTCTCCCAGCCAGGCGGTCAAGCATGCGTATGTACATTCATGAGGTCCTGGGTTCAACACCACCCCAGGCCTTTTTGTTTTCTTTATTTTTCTGGATTTTCCAAGACAAAGCACAAAAGCAATTACTCTCTTCTCTCTTTCATCTGCGCACGTGGTGGCCTGGTGGAAGGTTTTGTTGCTGGTAAATAGAGCATCCTGGGATCAAATCCCAGCCAGGTAAGTCTTGTATTTTTTTTTATCATTTTATTTTGTTTTGCTTAATTGTTGTTTAATTATTATTTATCATATATTAATCTATAATTAAGTAATTTCATGATAGTATGTAATTCTAAAATATATATTTTTCTTCAAAAAAAATTATCTCTTTTTATGTAATAAAATTATAATATAGGTATATATAGTTTTGTATATTATATTATAAATTCTAAAAATATTTTCTAACAAAACCCTAATCTTAAAAAACCCTAGTTTATTTTTCTAAATATTCATTAAAAAACCTAATTGTTATTTTCTAATTCTTAGTTATCATGTCTATATTTATTTAATATAATTTTTGTAAGTGTAATAATTAATAAAAATTAAATTTTGTAAATATGATTAATTTTTGTGAGTATGATATTTAAAACCTATTTTCTTCATATAATGTATAAATATCTTAATAAATAATTGTTAGTATATGTTTAGAAACAATTAAATTTGTAATGATTAAAATTTATAATTATATTATGTTTTAAAAATTTTTATGTTATAATAATTATTTAGTTATTCTTATTTTTAAATAAATGTTTATATATTAAAATTTAATTTTGTGTTTATTATTCTTATCATGTTATTATAATATTTTTATTAATTCTATTTATTTTAATTATTGTTATTATTATTAACCATATTATTACTAACTTTTGCTTATTATAATTTTACTAACCTTTATTTAATTTTTTTACTAACCCTTATTATTGCTTATTTATTTATTTTTCACCTATTTATATTTTTGCTTCTATATTTATTTTGCTATTTATTTTTAATTTGCTTATTATTATAATTATGTAATTGCTTCTTGGTGTAATTTTGTAAATATTAAATTTATTTAATTTTATGCTATGGTTAGTAATTTAGGGAGTGCAAATATGTATTCTATTTAAAAATTAATTTAGATCACTTTAATCATAAGATAATTAATATTGAACACTCACACACGTAAGTCGATTTTTAATCGCCATCTCACATTCCTAAGGTTATCCCTCAATGTTGCCTACTAATAAGGTCAAGTGGGGTGTATAAAGCAAGTCCTTTAAAAGAAAAAATCATCAAGTCCCTAATGGTTGCCTTCAAAGATCAAGTCCCTTTTTCGAATAATGATGATAGTCCCTCCTAAATGCTTAATACACCCCACAGTTGCCTTCATAAAAACAGATGTCCCTCACATGTCCCTTACATCCAAGGTAATGACTACCTACTCCTTAATAGTAGGGATAGTCTTACCAATTAAAGGATAAAGAACAAGAAAGATTTAAAACTTTAGGGTAGGTTCCTCTTATGTGCTTGCTCACTCCATTCAAAACTTTTCAAACTTCCCACAATTTCAAACAAATTTTCAAAAACAAGTTTTTACGCATCCGTACATGGATCATTATTAACTATTATAAAAAATTTTCTATTCACACACTACACTTTCAAAAACAATTCAAAAGTGAGCTAAGTAACTAAGAGCCCATGGATAACCATGGATGTAAAGGGTGCTAACACCTTCCCTTTACATAACCTACCCCCCGGACCCAAAAATATCTCTTAAGGTCTTTCCTGTTCTTTTATATCCTTTCCTGTTGGATAAAATAAAAGTCGGTGGCGACTCTTGCTATCCGCAACATAACTTAAAGTCAGTTCTCCCACCGTGTTACACTTGCCATGACATTTTATGCCTCCATGTGATTCATTTAACATCATAAGACATATTGAAAGCATGTTTGATCATTGCATCTTGCATTTGTCATGTTGTATGCCATTTACATTTCATAACTTTTCATGTATGTTCATGTGTCTTAACTTGCTTCATTTGCATCCATGGGCTTGTATGATCATCACCATGCCTTGTTTCATGTTTGCATCATCCTATAGCATCATTATCATCATGAATGTGCTTCTGGTTTTGGTTTGACTCATGCTATTTCATCTCATTTTGCCTTGCATTGCATTTCTTTCACTAACTTTTCAGGTGGTAAGCAACTTTGAGAAGTGAATTTGCCTTCACTTCTCACAATTTCTTTTCATCTTTATGCATCATTGCTGCATTTTACTTTGTGTATGAGATTGAGCTTGCTCTTTCTTTTGCATCTTACTTTCTTTCCTCAAGTGACTTGACTTCTTGAATGAAGCAAGTTGCTTTGCTTTCTCTTTGCTCCTTTCATCTGCTTCCTGGTGGTTCCATTGAAGACTTCTCTTGTAGACCTCACAAACCTTAGGAACAACCAAGCATGACAATGATTAGGGTTTTGATTAGTCCCCCACTTAGTTTTTACCTTTGTGTCTCTTTGAGTCTTCTCTTCTCACCTCATAACCAGGGACCAAACCCTAAAGGCTTTAAGGCTTTGTGATTAAGCTTATGCCTGCATCCTTCTATTAGGATGGAGTGTATAACTTTAATCCTAAGTGTTAAACCCTTAATGTGTTTAAATCTCTTAATCAATTCACTTAATAATCATCAAGACATCAAGCTTGTAACTTGGGCCTTGCATTAGGGTTCTAATTCTTCCTTAAATGGTTAAGAAGGACTAACCCTAGTGTTAATGGACAAGTCCCCCTCAAGTTGTCTTACAAACCCTAAAAATCACTTCATCATCATACCATCAATTAAAATTCACTTAACCAAAGGCTTGTTATGTCATGAGTTTAATCTCTAATCATGGATTAAGTTGAGGAGCTTTCCTCAGCTTAAACATTCTCATCTATTATCCTTCTATTAGGATGGTGTAATGAGTCTGTTTAATCCCTGATTATGGCTTAATCTCATTACTCAACACTAAACAAAAAACACAAAAAACACCTAAATAATCACAAGTAGGTTAATGATCTTAATCCTGCATCAAAGGTGATTAAGTGTGAGAATCTGACTTCACACTTAAGGTACTCTCATTACCCCTAATCAGAGGGAGGATGTGATGAGTTTACTAACCCATTGGTTTAGGCTTAAGCTCATTAACTTATGACAAACTTTCAAAAGCAATAAAAGACTGAAAACACAAAAACAAACAATAATCGTTTCCTCCGGGATTCTTTTCTCATCACCTTCACTCACAAACGAGAACTTGCTTCTTCCGTCTAATGCAAGACAGTTTGCACCTGAGCCAGACAGGTCATACACTGGAGCATAGATAAATAAGCAAGTTCACAAGTCAATTCATCTTTCAGTCTATTTGGGTCGAACTACGATGTTCTGACTTCCTCATTGCACGAGAGGATACGTAGGCATAACTTAACAGTTATCGAACAAAAGTCTCTGTATATTCCCCCTCTTTCAGCATCATTCTTTTAACCTCATGATCTTGAGTATCTTATTCCTGTTTCTTCTGCATTGACACTGTACATTTATACACTTCACATTTCTTCTACACTGACACCTGTACATCTTTTTCCAGCTCTTTTATACACAGATTGCACTGACACTACCCCTTTAAAACACAAATCTTTTAAGCGTGGATCCCGTCGAGTACGACGGACAATCTGGGTGCTAATACCTTCCCAGGTTGTAACCAACCCCCTTTCTCAGTCTCTCTGGTTCGCAACCGTCTTATCCATATCTTTTCTAGGTCTATGCAGTATTGCCTTTCCTCCGGGATAAAAATGCCTAGCTGGCGACTCTTTCATTCCCTGTGAGTTCACTCCTGTGTGTTCTCACATCCCTCTCTCGCCGACCGTTCGCGTCTGTACCTTTATCTGGGCCATTCCCCATTTATCGGGAGCGACAGCTTGGCGACTCTGCTGGGGACCCTTATACTGTAACCAGGGCTTCTGGTTCTTTTTTGTGGGTTCCTCCTAGCGCTTGATTGATTTGTGTTTACTGGGGTGTTATGTGCTGTCTGTGTTTGTATATTTGTTTTATTTACTGCTTTATGTACAGTTTTGTTTACTGCTTTTCTTTATAGCTTTGTGCATATATATCATACTGTCATGCTGTCTGTGCTGGATCTGTTTTGTTGCTTTGGTGGGTGGGTGTTCTATTGAGAGTTGAGGTCCTATACCTGGGACCTGAGTGACACCTAGGCTAGAGTGGTTCACGTTCTTTCCCATTCCATTTCGGTCTGGTGCGGGAATATGGAACACGGTTCAGATATGGGTTTCTTCTTGAGAACTCTGTGCTGCAGATTTCCTGTAGTACTAGGGCTATCCGAGAAGCCTGCTAAGTCTGGATGACCTTTAGTATTGACCTTCAGAAACTTAGGTAAATTAGAGGAGGATTTTTTATGGTTATTGTAAACACTGTACCTCCGGGTTAGAAGTGTTTACACTTCTCATAACCGATCCAAGTCTGAGGATCCTTGTTTTAGAACATCACCTGTGAGGGGGTTGGGTTGTTTACAGGTTTGCAGGTACCTGTCGCTCCCGACAAATGAGACATATCATATGAAGGTACAGACGCGAACGGTCGGCGAAGGGACAATGAGGACACACAGCCGTGAACTCACTGGATATGAATAGAGTCGCCAGCTAGGCATTTTTATCCCGGAGGAAAGGTAATGCTGCATAAACCTAAGATATGGACAAGACGGTTGCGAACCAGAGAGACTGAGAAAGGGGGTTGGTTACAACCTGGGAAGGTATTAGCACCCAGATTGTCCGTCGTACTCGACGGGATCCACGCTTAAAGGATTTGTGTTTTAAAGGGGTAGTGTCAGTGCAATCTGTGTATAAAATAGCTGGAAAAGGATGTACAGGTGTCAGTGTAAAAGGAGTGTGAAGTGTATAAATGATGTGTCAGTGTAAGAATGAGAATGAATTGCCCATGACAATGAGGCTAAGAGAAAGATGCTGGAAGAGGGGGAATATACAGAGACTTTTGTTCGATAACTGTTAAGTTATGCCTACGTATCCTCTCGTGCAATGAGGAAGTCAGAACACCGTAGTTCGACCCAAAGAGACTGAAAAGGTGAATTGACTTGTGAACTGCTTACTTGTCTATGCTCAAGTGTATGACCTGTCTGGCTCAGGTACAAACTGTCTTGCATTAAACGGAAGAAGCAAGTTCTCGTTTATGAGTGAAGGTGATGAGAAAAGAATCCCGGAGGAGACGATTATTGTTTGTTTTTGAGTTTTCAGTCTTTTATTGTTTTTGGATGTTTGTTATAAGTTAATGAGCTTAAGCCTAAACCAATGGGTTAGTAAACTCATCACATCTTCCCTTTGATTAGGGGTAATGAGATTACCTTAAGTGTGAAGTCAGATTCTCACACTTAATCACCTTTGGTGTAGGATTAAGATCATTAACCTATTTGTGATTATTTAGATGTTTTTGGTGTTTTTGTTTAGTGTTGATTAATGAGGTTAAGCCACAATCAAGGATTAAACAGACTCATTACACCATCCTAATAGAAGGATAATATATGAGAATGTTTAAGCTGAGGAAAACTCCTCAACTTAATCCATGATTAGGGATTAAACTCATGACAAAACAAGCCTTTGATTAAGTGGATTTTATTAATGATATGATGATGAAGTGAGTTTTATGATTTGTAAGACAACTTGAGGGGGACTTGTCCATTAACACTAGGGTTAGTCCTTCTTAACCAATTAAGGAAGAATTAGAACCCTAATGCAAGGCCCAAGTTACAAGTGTGATGTCTTGATGATTATTATGTGAATTGATTAAGAGATTTAAACACATTAAGGGTTTAACACTTAGGATTAAAGTTATACACTCCATCCTAAGAGAAGGATGCAGGCATAAGCTTAATCACAAAGCCTTAAAGCCTTTAGGGTTTAGTCCCTGATTATGAGGTGAGAAGAGAGGACTCAAAGAGAGACACAAAGGTAAAACTATGAGGGGAGACTAATCAAAACCCTAATTCATTGTCATGCTTGGTTGTTCCTAAGGTTTATGAGGTTTTCAAGAACAATCTTCAATGGAGCCACCAGGAAGCAGATGAACAGGATCAAGAGAAGCAAAGTGACTTGCTTCATTCAAGAAGTCAAGTCACTTGAAGAAAGAAAGTAAGAAGAACAAGAATGAGCAAGCTCAATCTCAAACACAAACAAAAAATGCAGCAATGGATGCAAGAGAGATGAAAAGAAAGGTTATGAGAAGTGAAGGCAAATCCACTTCTCAAGTTCACTTACCACCTGAAATGTTAGAAAAGGAATGCAATGCAATGCAAAATGGGATGAGATGACATGATGAAAAACAAAACCAGAAGCATGTTGATGATGATAATGATGCTATGGAGTGCTACAAACATGAGGCAAGGCATGGATATGCTCATACAAGTTCATGGGTGCAAATGGTGCAAGCTTAGAAGCATGGATACACATGAAAAGTTATGAAACATACATGGCATACAACATGGCAAATGCAAGATGCAATGATCAAAGATGCTTTCTATATGTCTTATGATGTCAAATGAACCAAATGGATGCTTGAAATGTCATAGCAAGTCATGTTATGCAAGAGAATGCAAGAAGGATGCAAAAGAAAGCCCAAATTAGGGTTTATGAATCAAACATCAAACAAAAACCAAAAACAGAAGCAAACCCTAAGATAAAAAATGGAAAATGCCACCCAAATAAACCCTAAACCTATACTAAACCAAGGTCCAAAGGGGAAGTCTCAACTCTTAACCAATCTCAAGATATGATTTTTCTAAGTTATTAGGGTTTTTTAGGGTTCTAAACAAAAGAAATGCCAAACAAATTGAAAATGCAAGATCAAATCAAGGCCATTTTATCCTAGAAACTACATGCTAAACATAATGCAATGCAAAAAGAATCAATGTCCAACTCTTCTCAAATAGGCAGAAATGAATTTTTGGACTTAGGATCAAATTAATGCATAAAAAATGATTTAATTCAATGAAAAATTCTTAAAATGCATCAAGATCAAAAAAGAAATTTGGTTTGAAGGTTGGACAATGTTTCTAAATGTCTTAGAACATTTCATGAATTTTTTTGTAATTTTTAAATACCTAAAAGTATTTTTAATTAATTAATTTCCATTAATCAATTAAAAATAATCTTTTAAATATTTAAAAATACTTTTTTAATGATAAAAAATAAAATAAAAATATTTTTTGGGTCTTAAAAATTAATAAAACTTTTAGGAAAAAGTTTCATAATTTTTAAGAATTTTTTACTATTTTAAAATAAATATGCAAATTAATTGAAAAGAAAATGAATTAATGTTTAATAAAAATGAAAGTAAACAGAAAGGAGGGCCAGGATTTGATCTGGGCTTGGTCTGGTTGACTGCGCGCCAGATCCAAGGGCCCAGATTCAAATCTGGCTAATTAATATTTATGAATTAATTAAACCACAATTAAATGGAAAAACAGGATTAGGGCTTCTAATGACTCATCCTAGCCATCCATCCACGCGCGGGAGAGTCCATCCAAGGGACCAAATTCAAATGGCCTTAATTAATGACACTTAACCCTAATCACATTCAGGCTGCCGGAGAAGACTTCCGGTCGTCTTCTCCGGCGAGCAACTCCCCTGAAAATCCCCAAAACCCCTCAAATCGTAACAAAAATGAAACCTAAACACACCAAAATGATTCCCATGATCCCCTGAACTAAAACCCTAAGTCCAAACAAATTTCTTCTTCCTCAAATCCATGAATCGAACAGAACAAATTCTAGGGCACGCAGGTTTCAGAAGCAAATTAAATACTCAAATCAAATCCATTTTAAAAACCAAAAGAACCAGGATGCTCAGTGAAACATAAGGAACAAGTTTGAAACAAAAGAAACGATTTCTGGAAAAATAAATTTCAAGCTACCTGAGATTTGGAGCTTTCAACCCGATGACTTTCTGGCCACTTCCTTCAGTGCAAACCACTCCACTTGATCCCCAGAAGGTGTTTGAATGCTCAAGAAGAGTTTATGTTGGCTGGATAATGAGTTTCGAAAGCTCCTGCTTCAACTCAGTCAGAAATGGCAATGGTGATTCTGGTAGTTTCTGGCCATTGTGAGGGGTTGTTTGTGATCCTGAGGGTGAATGGAGAAGCTTTGCAAGGTTTGTTTGGATGTTTGTGAGCTAGGGAGGGAGATTCGAATGGAACTGCAGCTTGAGGTGAGAAATGGCTATGGGGTGTTCTGGTTGATTCAGGCTTGTGTTCTTGCTGGTTTCTACTCAATGATGTATGGTGAGTTGAATGGTGAAAATGGTTTGAGTGTTTCTTGGCTGGGCAGAGAGATTCGAAGGCTTATGCAGCTGGGGTGTATTTTGTGAATGTTGTGAATGAATGAGTTTCAGCCTTGCTAGATGTATGGAATGGCTTGCTCTTTGTCCACCTAAACCTCTCTCATTGGTCAGATGATTGGACATGTGCTTTATTGATTGGTAAGTCACCTTTTGCAAAAAAGTCAAATTTTGTAAGAGAGGGCATGGGCTAAGCTCTAGCTAAGTACAAGATATGGTTCTGGTGCAGCATGGTGTGGCTTGAGGCTAGCAAAGTGCAGTAACCAATGCAGCAAGTGGAGAGAAGCACAATGATGATTTTGCAAGTTGTTGGCTTTTTGGTTCACATGTGATTTCCTAATCCCACAAGCCATAATTCATGGGCATTCTTGGTTCAATTCTGATTTTTATGACTTATAGAATGTTTGCATGCTGGTTTGAAATGAACTAGAGGTTGCAAGAGGCATTGGTTCATGATTTTGCAAAATTTCCATTTGAGGCATGCCTTGAAAATCAATGATTTTGGCCAACTTTGCCACACCATAACTTTTGATCCAAGAAGAGTTTGATCATGTTCTTGTACTTTTTGAAAAGGGAAAGATGAGATCTACAACTTTCATGACCAAAGTTTTTCCATTTGAAGCTTTTTTGGATCAATAATCAAGGCTTGAAAAATGACCTAAAATGAAGCATTCTTGAAAAGTCAACTATGCCCAAAAAGTCAACATTTGCAAAAACCCTAAATTCTTGATTTTTGTGAACTTCAACCTTATTCCATGATCAAATAAAGATCATATACACTCAAAATGATGGAGATCACCCCTTGGTTGGGTCATTGGGGGCCTCAGATGCCCTGATTTTGCACTGACTTGTCTGAAAAGTCAACTCTTGATCAGATGACTTCCCCAGGGAATTTCTTCATGAAAATTGATATGCATACTCCCTATACCATATAGAGACCAATGGAAACAAGAATGACCAAAAAATTTGGGGTTATGGCCTCTGAAACCAAAACCCTAATTTTCAGTCAACTGTGCAGTCTATCCTTGGCTCTGCATCCATCCAAACCCTAGTTCTTGTGATTCTTCTGAATTCTTGGCTTTGTGAGGATGTAATATGATGTTTGAACACATGTAGACCCCTTTGAAGTGATTGGTATCCTGTGGGGTGGCTCAAGATGCCCTGAGATTGCTCAGATCACAAACCCTAGGTGCAGATGCCTTAGAAACTATGCAGTGAATCAAAAGTGAGATATGAGATATTATGGTTGTGTTTATGCATATGAGATGATCACAAGCCATGGTGAATGGGTGAGGGAAAATTTGGGGTGTTTACAGCTGCCCCTATTCAAACATGAGTTAGCTGTGCAGGATGTAAGTAACGGCTTATCAGGCAAACAAGATAACTTGTGGTTGAATACCAAAGACAGTCCAAAATTTGCACTCACAGAACGAAGAAGAAAAGGGATATAGATTGTAAAGGAAAATAAAGTATATTGTAAAGCGGGAAACAACGCAATGACGGGGACGGCCGACATGCTGGGGATAAAAGGTAAAGCCAAGACGGGGACGGCCGACTAGCTGGGGAAAATCAAAATGTGATGGGGACGGCCATCAGGATAAAGCTGTAAAATTTTCTGGGAGTTAATGAAACATGACGGGGACGGCCATCAAGTTCATAAAGGTAAAGTAACCAACGATGGGGACGGCCATCGGGCTAAAAGGAAAAGGGACCACGACGGGGACGGCCATCGGGTTAAAGAATAAATGAAATAAATAGATGATGGGGTACGGCCATCAAAGGTGAAGGACGATCACCTAGCAGGGGACGGCTGCTCTGTTGGGGATAAAAGAAATATGATGGGGACGGCCATCAAAGGTGGAGGACGACCACCTGGCAGGGTACGGCTGCCGAAAAATATCAACGATGGGGACGGCCATCGGATAGCAAAGGTCAACGATGGGGACGACCATCGGACGAGCATGATGGAGGACGACCATCAAGAAGTGGAGGACGACCACTCAGCAGGGTACGGCTGCTCTCAGGGTTTATCATAACACAGGACGAGTGTCAGATAACCAAAATCAACAATGGGGACGGCCATTGGATAGAGTGATGAAGGACGATCATCAAAAGGTGGAGGACGACCACCTAGCAGGGGACGGCCATCGGATGAGCATGATGGAGGACGACCATCAAGAAGTGGAGGACGACCACTCAGCAGGGGACGGCTGCTCTCAGGGTTTATCATAACACAGGACGAGTGTTAGATAAGAAGGAAAATTTGTTTTGTTATCTACTGGGGAATAGTAAGCACGGACGAGTGTTCACATCCAAGAAACAAAGGGTATGAGCGTTTGGTATTGTGTATAGATTAAAGATGCGGACGAGCTTCTCTATGACTATGATACGGACGAGTATCATGTAGAAACAAACTGACACATGTTCAGAGATGATGATACAGACAAGTATCAACGGGTTAACAAAGAACACGGACGAGTGTTGAATCTGAAGGGACTCTTCTGGGGAATAGTAGACACGGACGAGTGTCTATATTCAAGAAGACAAAAATGTTTGACACAGTGTATGGATTAAAGATGCGGACGAGCATCCTTAAGACTATGATACGGACGAGTATCATGTAGAAACAAACATTAGACGCAATGTTCTGAGATGATGATACGGACGAGTACCAACTGGTTAACAAAGAACAAGGACTACTGTCGAATCTGTGGGGAGATAAGTGATGGTGTATACAAGATACGGACGAGTATCTGTATAAGTGTATCGTGAGTAGTGAGTATATATAGATGAGTATTTTAACCGCTGGGGAGAATGACACGGACGGGTGCCAAAAGAGAAAAGTGTAATATAAACAAATATCTGATATACAAAGTATAGACGACTGCTGGGGGTATGACACGGACGGGTGTCAGGAAAGTGTAATATGAACAAGTATTTGCCATACAAAGTCTAGGCGACTGCGCTGGGGGTACGATACGGACGGGCGTCAAGGAATTATATATACAGGTATGTGTGAGTGCAAAGAGGGTGTCTTTGGCTTTCTGCTGGTAATATGACACGGACGGGTGTCAGGAAGTATCTGTAATACGGGTGATTTTGTTATAAAGAGTGTTCCAGCGATTTTACTGGGGAGTGATGATACGGACGGGTATCAAAGGGTGTATATGGTAGTGTTTGTGATTTGAGAGGCAACTGCTTTTGCTGGGACTCTGGTGAGGATTTCTGTACAATGATGATGAACGGTTATTATTCACAAGTGTTAATTCATAACATGGCTTATGATTATGCTATGCGTTTGATTTTTTCCGTAATGCTCCGTATTAGACGGAATGCTACGCTCTGAGGGGATAATATGATGCAAATGCCATGATTATGCAAAGATATCGAACCGGGATTCGGATCCCGTTGCCGTGAAGATCTCCGACTGATCTGTTTGAAATGGACCTCCCAGCTGGGGATGAGATCATTGGTAGACCTGGGGAGATGTATCCGTCTGGAGATATAGGTCACCGATTGACATATCTTCGTAATAGGACCCAGCTGGGGTTTGTAGAAGCTTTCTTCACTCTGTTGTGATCCTTTCCTGCGTTGCTCTTCTGGATAGAGGCTGGAACTCTGTGGGGAGATGGTTCCCTGACTCCTGTACTTAACTGAGGATGAAATGGCAACTCGGCTGGGGAATTGTGAGAGGCAACTCAGCTGGGGATAGCAACAAGAGGCAACTCAGCTGGGGATAGAGCATTTCAGATGCTGAGATTGAGTGTATGTTGATTTGGCAACTTTGCTGGGGAAGTGGGCACCTTCCAGTGCCACGTGGAAGATAGACCGAGTTGATAATGATTCGCCAGCTTGCTGAGACGCAACTTGCATGCCCCAGGTTGCGTTCTGGATACCTGCAATCCTGCAAAGATAAGGAGACGCTCAAAAGGTCCCGAGGTATCCTTTACTGGATTCCGTCATAGGAGTTAAGTACTTTCGAGAGTAAGTATATTCCCTGTAAGCATGTGTTTTATTATTATTATTTTTGGGAGAAAAGCATCTGTACTTATGCAATTGATTTTTTTTTTAGAGACATCAGACATCCTTTGCAAATAAAAATATACAAAACGAAACATGACTGAAAAATCTGATTTTATTAATTCATGTGCCCTGAATCGGCAAGATACAACCAAAGAAACATATCCCCTGAAATGAGGAGATTGTTTACAAATTGAGAAACAAAGTGCTGGCAGTGTTGATGACGCTTTAAGGAGCTTCCTCTCCTGCTACGACTCGTATGACAATGACGTTCTTCTCGTCTTGCTTTCTGAAGAAAGTTGATTCTGATTGAAGCTTGATTCCGTCGAAGCTTTCAAAGTTGTAAGTGATACAGACGAATTCAGAATGCAGTTGTTCGCTTATTCCCTTATTTTGCATGGATCGCCCTTTCGGGTTTTCAATCCATCGGGATACCCATTTTTGCCTGAGTTGTCCAATGCGGCTTTTCAACTCAGCGGGTGTACATTTTTCATTTATTTCCCTTATTTTTGCCCGAGTCTTTTATTCTGTTTTTGACTCGCCGGGATGCCCTATTTTTGCCTGGACTTACATTCTGTTTTTATGTCCAGCGGGTCATTTTTATGCGAAGTATTTTTTAACTGCATCTGAATTCACAGGGGACGGGAAATCTTCACCATCCATGGTGCTGAGCATCAGTGCTCCACCAGAGAAAACTTTCTTTACCACAAATGGTCCTTCATAGTTTGGAGTCCATTTGCCCCTGTGGTCTGTATGAGGAGGGAGAATTCTTTTCAGCACAAGATCTCCCACTTGGTACTCTCGGTGCCTGACTTTCTGATCGAAGGCTCTCTTCATTCTCTTCTGATACAATTGTCCATGACATATTGCAGCCAATCTCTTCTCTTCAATCAGACTCAGTTGCTCGTATCGGGCCCGAACCCATTCTGCTTCACTCAGTTTGACATCCATTAATACCCGTAACGAGGGTAATTCAACTTCAACAGGCAGGACCGCTTCCATACCATACACAAGTTGATACGGGGTTGCCCCAGTGGATGTCCTGATTGATGTGCGGTACCCATGCAAGGCAAACGGTAACATTTCATGCCAATCTTTGTAGGTGACTACCATCTTCTGCACAATCTTCTTGATGTTCTTATTTGCCGCCTCAACAGCACCATTCATCTTTGGTCTGTAAGGAGAAGAATTATGGTGTTGGATCTTGAAGTCCCGGCACAGTTCTGCCATCATTTTGTTGTTTAGATTGGAACCATTATCAGTAATGATTCGCTCGGGAACTCCATATCGACAGATGATGTCTCTCTTTAGGAATCGGGCTACCACTTGCCTTGTGACATTTGCATATGAGGCTGCTTCAACCCATTTGGTGAAATAGTCAATGGCGACCAAGATGAATCTGTGACCATTTGAAGCAGTCGGCTCAATCTTGCCAATCATATCAATGCCCCACATGGAAAAGGGCCAGGGTGAAGACATTATGTTCAAGGGATTGGGAGGCACATGCACCTTATCTGCATAAATCTGGCATTTATGGCATTTTCTGGCGTAGGCACAACAGTCTGCATCCATTGTGATCCAATAATAGCCTGATCTTAACAACTTCTTAGCCATAGCATGCCCTCCGGCATGGGTACCAAAGGAGCCTTCGTGCACTTCACGCATCAATAAATCTGCTTCTGTCTTGTCAACACATCTGAGGAGTACCATATCAAAGTTCCTCTTGTATAAAGACCCATCAGTGTTCAAGAAAAAACTACCAGCAAGCCTTCTCAAAGTCTTCTTATCATTGGAAGATGCCCCAGGTGGGTACGTCTGATCCTCCAAGAAGCATTTAATGTCATGGAACCAAGGCTTATCGTCTTTGACAACATCTGCTGCGAATACGTATGCTGGTCTGTCAAGTCTCGATACTGAAATCTGAGGTACAAAGTTAGCAGCTTGAACTTTGATCATGGACGAAATGGTAGCCAAGGCATCTGCAAACTGATTCTCATCCCGAGGGATATACTCAAGTTTGACTGTTGTGAAGAAAGTCAATAACCTTCTTGTATAATCCCTGTAAGGTATCAGATGATCCTGGTGTGTATACCATTTCCCATTGGTCTGATTGATTACCAAAGCTGAATCTCCGAATACGGTCAATGTTTTGATCCTGAGGTCAATGGCTTCCTCAAGACCCATAATGCAAGCTTCGTATTCAGCTTCGTTGTTAGTGCAGTTGAAAGTGAGTTTTGCCGAGAAAGGCATGTGAACTCCTTTGGGTGTAATAAGTACTGCACCAACACCACGGCCATTCATGTTAACAGCCCCATCGAACATCATAATCCATTCTTCCTCCGGGTCAGGCCCTTCAGTGTGAATAGGCTCTTCATGATCTTTTGATTTAATGAACATGATGTCTTCATCAGGGAAGTCAAACCTCATAGGCTGGTAATCATCAATGGGTTGCTCAGCAAGATATTCAGACAGTACACTGCCCTTGATGGCTTTCTGGGATGTGTATTGGATGTCATACTCTGTAAGTATCATTTGCCATCTTGCAACCCGTCCGGTAAGCGCTGGCTTCTCAAATATGTACTTGACTGGGTCCATCTTCGAGATTAATAAAGTAGTGTGGGTCAACATATACTGTCTCAGTCGGCGAGCAGCCCACGCTAAAGCACAGCAAGTTTTCTCGAGCAGTGAATATCGTTGTTCACAGTCGGTAAACTTTTTGCTTAGGTAGTATATTGCATACTCTTTTCGACCAGACTCGTCATGCTGGCCCAGCACACACCCCATCGACTCTTCTAATACTGTCAGGTACATTATCAGAGGTCTTCCTTCCACTGGAGGCATAAGGATTGGAGGTTCTTGTAAGTATTCTTTGATCTTGTCAAAAGCCTTCTGGCAGTCCTCATTCCACCTGACCGTCTGTTCCTTCCTTAGCAGCTTGAACAAGGGTTCACAGGTTGCTGTAAGGTGAGATATGAACCTTGAAATGTAATTCAATCGACCTAAGAACCCTCGAACTTCTTTCTCAGTTTTCGGTGCAGGCATCTCTTGAATGGCTTTGACTTTATCAGGGTCCACTTCAATCCCTTTCTCGCTTACGATAAAACCCAGCAGCTTACCAGATCTCACCCCGAATGTGCATTTGTTGGGGTTCAACTTCAGTTGATACCTTCTCAGACGCTTGAACAACTTGAGCAGATTCACCAGATGATCTTCTTCAGTAAGGGATTTGGCAATCATATCATCCACATAACATTCTATTTCTTTGTGGATCATATCGTGGAATAATGTTACCATAGCCCGTTGATACGTTGCACCGGCATTCTTGAGCCCAAATGGCATTACCTTGTAGCAGAACGTGCCCCAGGGTGTGATGAATGTTGTCTTCTCCATGTCTTCAGGTGACATTTTGATCTGGTTGTATCCTGAAAATCCGTCCATGAAGGAGAATACCAAGAACTGAGCCGTGTTATCAACCAATACATCAATGTGAGGTAATGGGAAGTCATCTTTCGGGCTGGCTCTGTTCAGATCCCGGTAATCAACACACATCCTTACTTTGCCGTCTTTCTTAGGCACAGGTACTATATTAGCAACCCACGGCGGATAGCTGGTTACAGCAAGGAACCCGGCATCCCATTGCTTTTGTACCTCTTCCTTGATTTTCATAGCCATGTCTGGACGAGTACGGCGCAGCTTCTGTTTGACTGGAGGGCATTCTTCTCTCAAAGGCAGCTTGTGCACAACAATGTCGGTATCCAACCCTGGCATGTCTTGATACGACCAAGCAAACACATCCACATACTCTTGAAGTAGATCAACCAGTTGCTTCTTCACTGAGTCTTGCAGGCAGGCCCCGATTCTAACTTCTTTCACGTCTTCCTCTGTACCAAGATTAATCACTTCAACCTCCTCCTGGTGAGGGGTAATAACCTTTTCCTCTTGTCTTAACAACCTGGCTAGCTCTTCAGGAAGCTCATATTCTTCTTCAACCCCTTCGTCAGCTTGATTGATCGGATTGTCAAAGTCATACGATGTCATAGCCGTGCTGTTGTCGGTGCTGTCAGGAAGGCGCTCTCTGCAAGGGTTAAGTTGTTCATTTTAGTGATCTGATTTTAGTCTTATTTAGAAAAGTGAAATGAAGTTGTCATTTTGAAAACACTGCCATTTATTTTTTTGTACAAAAAGAAAAAAAATGGAAAAACAGTGAACGAAAAGAAAAAGACTCGTTTGCAAAAAGATGTCTGATATTTCATTAATTGATCTTGTTTGCACAAAAAGTACAGATGGCCCGATTACAAAATGAGTCTTGTCATCTTGGGCAAGATGCAAGACTTTGATGCATGCTTATAAAATACAGGAAATAATAATTACTCTGATCGAGTAACTCTTATAATTTCCTGGGAAGACCAGTTCGAGACACTGCTCCCCGGGATCTTTGGACGAATCCAGCTTTCCAGGTTGCGTTCTTCTTCCAGCTCGTCTTCCAGACAGTTGATAGCATCAGGGGTAAGCATCCCCCCACTGACAAAACCAGGCTCTCCAGCAGCCTTTGCTTGATGTTGAGTTGGTTTGTAACCCAACCCAAATTTGTCTTTCTTTTCCTCCACAGCTAAAACTTTGCCCCAGCCCAGGGCGGTTCCTTCCTCAACAACCTTCCGGGCCTGTTGGTAAGATGACATTGGAGTACCAGATACAGCAGATGCTTCATTCACATTCAAAGCTTCAAACCCCTGGCTCATTGTTTCATGGATCTCCCCATCCATTTCAATGTACTTATAGGTTGCCAGGTGGCTGACAAAAATGTCCTCCTCTCCACAGATTGTGACAACTTGGCCTTCCCACTCATATTTTAACTTTTGGTGAAGGGTAGACGTTATTGCGCCGGCGGCGTGAATCCAGGGTCTACCCAACAAACAGCTGTAGGCGGGCTGAATGTCCATCACATAAAAGATAGTTTTAAGGGTCTGTGGGCCAATTGTCACAGGCAGCTCAATCTCTCCCAGAACCGATCTCTTAGAACCATCAAAGGCTCTTACCACCAGGTTGCTGGGTCTCAATGCCAGTCCATCATATTCTAACTTCACCAGAGCCTTCTTTGGTAAGACATTCAGGGACGAACCTGTGTCTACCAGCACATGAGAAAGGACAGCTCCTTTGCATTCCATGGTTATGTGCAAGGCTTTGTTGTGGTTGCGGCCATCCGCTGTCAAGTCAGTATTGGTGAACCCTAGCCCATTGCTAGCAGTAACATTTTCAACCACGGTTTCCAACTGGTTGACAGTAATCTCTTCAGGCACGTAAGCTGCGTGCAAGACTTTGAGTAGTGCATTCCGATGGGCTTCGGAGCACATAAGCAGTGAGAGGATAGAGATTTTGGATGGCGTTTGGTGAAGCTGATCCACAATTTTGTAATCACTCTTTTTGATGATTCTCATAAACTCATCAACTTCTTGATCGAACGGTGTCTTCAAGGCTTCTTTAACAGCTTGATCTTCCTGCACCGGGCTCTTTCCTTTTGCCTTGGCAGCAGCTTCTGCTTCGGCTGTAAGTCTTTGAATTGGTGGAGCAAAAAGACGTCCGCTTCGAGTGAAGCCTCCGCCTCCCCCCACATTGTCAATTTGTGGTGCAGGTGTTGACGTTTCAAGAGTGATTCTTTTTCCTTCGCAGTACACGTCAGAGCCATAGTGCCAAGGGATGGCCCTATTGCTTTCATATGGTACCGGTCCAGGCACTGTGACAGTGACTGGACTGATTGCTACTGCTGAAGGGACTGTAATTGTTTGTGGATCATAAAAGATTGTAACTGGTGCTCTGGTGGGAGCAGCACCTTCTGAATGGTAGGCAGAGTTGTTTTCCGGATCATAGAATATCGTGATAGTGGAGACGTCTTCATGATTTGTTGCTGGTGTTGTAGGAGATATTGTCGGAAGAAATGATGTTGTTGTTGTAGGAGGTTCAAAATGGAGTGAAGCTGAAGTTGTAGCAGGAAGATTTGTTGTGAACTGATCGGTTGAGATGATGGATGAAGTACTTGTTGATGAAACCGAAGAATTGTCAGGAACAATGGTTGCTGCAGTTGTAGGAGGTTCTGGAACCGTTGTTGATGAGATTGCTGGATTTGTTGGAAATGATGTGGTGATCTGAAGTTGGCCACTCTGAATAAGGCCATCTATGCCATTTCTCAAATTATCGCACCCATTTACGGAGATATTGCAGTAAGCACAACCCAATTCACACCCTAGGAACATCTGACATTCCAAGAGTTGAGCCTTGATTTCTACCAATGGTGTCCTGATCTGTCCCACACTGGTTATTAAATAAGACGGTTTGTCTTCTTCAATAGCGTTAATCCGGGGACCACCATGGTTTGGCATCGGATTCTTATTGACATTGGGTGGTGGTGCGAAATTCAGAGCCTTCGAGTCTACCAGGTCTTGTACCTTCATATGCAGAGCTCTGCACTTTTCCGTACTATGGCCAGGTGCGTTTGAATGAAAAGCACACCTAGCATTGGGGTCATAGTTCCTGGGTAGACTGTTGGGATCCGGAGGTGCCAACGTTCTTAGCTCAACCAGGTTGAGTTTCAGAAGTTGTGGCAGCAAGGTAGCATATGGCATGGGGATCGGATCGATCACTCTGTTAGCTTGAGATGGCCTCTATTGGAATGGCCTTTGTTGACTGTTGTTGTTGGTGTTGCTGTTGTTGTAATTTCTTGGAGGATACTGATTTTGTGGATGGTACTGAGGTTGTGGTTGATAGTTTTGTTGAGGAGGTTGATAGACTGGCTGAGGATGAGCTGGAGCAGGAATGGTAACTGCTGCTATTGACCTCTGAACATATTGGGGCCTGCCCCTGTTTGAGTGGATGGAATTGGTCTCGCCAGTTCTTCTTGGGCCTGCAAAAGGCTTTCTTGTACTACTGGACGAGCTTGCACCGTTGTCTGAGATCTTTCCCATTTTTAACAAGCTTTCAATTCTCTCCCCGGCTATGACAACATCGGCAAAGCTAGTGGAAGAGAAAGCAGCCAACCTGTCAAAATAGGTTCCCTGAAGGGTATTCATGAACATATCTGCCATTTCCCGTTCAGACATAGGTGGTTGAACAGCAGCAGCCAGTTGCCTCCATCTCTGGGCATATTCTCGGAAACTCTCCCTTGAAGACTGTGACATTCCCATTAGGAGGGTCCTGTTGGGTGCCATGTCTAGATTATACTGATACTGTCTGATGAAGGCCTCTGCCAGGTCCTTCCAGCATCTAATAGTTGCCCTTGTCAAGTGAGAGTACCATTCTCTCGACGCTCCAGTTAAGCTATCTTCAAAATAGAACATCCACAATTTCTCATCCATCGTATAGGCCTTCAGCCTTCCCAAAAATGACTGTAAGTGAGTCCGGGGGCATGAAGTCCCATTATACTTTTCGAAACAAGGAGGCTTGAACTTATGGGGGATCCTGACCCCGTCTACCAAACCCATGTCCATGACGTCGAAGCCCAAAGAGTTTTGAGATTCTAAGGACCTCAACTTCTCAGCTATTTCATCCAATCTTCTATCATAAGCCTCTTCCCCAGCACCCATTACTGTGAACTGGTCTTCTTGAGGGTCTTCCTGTAGTACCCTCCCTGCTGTGGCAGTCCCTTGTATATTGACAGGGATGTTGGCCTCTGGATGGAGATGGGGTCCAAAAACTGGGGGATTGACATGAGGTTGGACCCTCTCGTTGTTACTTGTGCCAGCAGTTCCCACATGGGGCTCCTCTTGATTCCTCCCTTCTACCAAAGCTCTGAGCCTCTCCTGGCTTTGAGCTAAATTGTTCATTACTTCCATGAACTGTGTTATCTGAGTTCTCATCTCCAACCTTTCGTTGGCCATCTGGTTTCTGACCTCCGTAAGGTCCTGCTGCATCTGATCCATTTGAATTCCCGGAAGGTTGTTTCGGGTTGGATAACGGTGCGGACGGTTGAGGGGAAAAACTCGGCGCCTAGCAATAGTTCCTGAATATCACAACAGAGGTTAGTAACAACAAAACAAAAACCTACAAAACAAACAAAAGGGTTAGTATGCAATGCAGTTATGCTTATTTGCTTTCAAGGTATCCGGTTTGGCCTTCAGTTTTGACCCTTCCAGACCCTTGAAGATGCTGATGTTGAAGTTGCTTTCGAAGTAAACTAACATGAATATATTACATAAGGTGAAATAATACAACTTGTTCATTTTACAACACAAGCTCCTTAAGGGGTCAAAATACATCACAAAAAGTAAAAGTACATGGAATAGAAACAACAACAAGTAAATGGTCAAACACCAAGGCTAAACTCATCCTCACGAACTTCCTTGAGAAGTGCTTCGGTCACAGGATCAGCCGGACGCTCCGTGAGATTCCGGATAAGGAGGTTCCGGGTTGCAACAGCTGCTGCTAGCTTCTTGTGCTGAGTTTGGTCCTTGGACCTCTTCACCCCTGCCTTAATCTTCAATTCTGATATTTCCCTCTGGGCTGCCGCCAGGGCTTCTTGCTGTTCTTTTGCATTGGCTTCAAATTGCTCCATCTTGTCTTGAACTCTCTTGTCTTCCAGGGTACGAGCCTCGGTGATCCTGACCCACCGGGCTTGACTCTCCTTCAAATACAAGTCTGTCCTTGCTCTCTGGAACTGGGCTTCTTTGCAAGCATTCTTCAGAATTTGTTCACCAGCCTTTGACTTTTTGATATAATCCCCAGACTTTTCAATCTTAGTCAAATGCTCCACTCTCAACTTCTCCAATCTCTCAATCTCCCTCATGCCTTCACTCCTTTCCCGGAGGGTCTTCTGCAAAGCCTGGGTTAGCTTCTCATTTCTTTCCTTCAAGCTCTCGAACTCCTCCAAACTGATGGTGGCAGGGGGTGGTGCTGAAGATGACTCAGGCATGTCTTCTATGGTAAAGGGCATTCCAGAGAATTGGGCCCTGGCACGGGACCACTCATAATACTGTGCTGATGCCACATTATTACACTTTCCCAGAATGGTGACTCCCTTGGTTTGAACATTATCCCAGGCCCAGGCAGCCTTCCTAACAACAGCCAAACTAATCTTGTTCTCACAATAAAGGGTCTCCACCAAGTCCTGTGCCCTAGGAGTGTGGACCAGTGCATAGCCCAGTTGCCTTCTGAACAGCAGAGGATTGTAATTGATACTACCCTTAACTCCTATCAAAGGCACATTGGGAAAATGTCCACAGCTGGTGATGATATCCCTGCCCTTGGTGCTCTGAGTGCACCATCTGATATCTGCTGAAGTTAGAACAGTGAGTCTTTTAGCCCAGTTGCTCTGCTGATGAGGGTTTAAAAATGCATCTGTCCTGGGTAGGTGCCTGAGAAGCCAAGTGTGAAACAATGGAGCACAAAACCTCACTAACCTTCCCCTCTGCTTCTCATTCCTCTGATGTACTGAATAGTAAAGATCCCCCAATAAAGTTGGCACTGGGTTTTTCAGAATGAACAGATGGATTGCATTCTTGCTAATGAATCGAGGCTCATCTGCAAACAACACAATTCCATATACACTTAGGGCCAGCAAAGCACAAACAGCTTTCCACTCCCCCAGGGAAGCCTTTAGACTAGCTTGAGAAATTAAGAAGTCCAGATGAAAGCCAAGGATTCCAGCTTTAGAGGTCAAATGCTGCTCAATCAACACAGGTTCCAGATGCAAAGCCTTTGCTACTTCTCCATTAGCAGGAAAGACCATCTCAGGGTTGAAAGAAATTTCTCTCCTGATAGGCATACCAACTAATGAGGAGTACTCTTCCAATAAGGGGCCCAACTGAAAGTCTTGAAAAGTAAAACATCTTAGTGGAGGATCATAAAACTGAATGCAGGTGTGGATGAGGCTCCTCTGTGAAGGGTCCAGATCCATAACCATGTCCAGTATATCTCCATAACTCTCCCTGAACAAAGGTATGTGATCTGGAGTGATCAGGGTTTGAACCCTCCTGATGTCTGATAGCTCTGGCTGGAAGAAATGATAGGTGACATTGCTCTTTTTAGGAGCCATGATGCTGAGACTGAGTAGAGATAGGTACTGATGCTGATGCTGAAGAAGAGGGCCACTGACTGGCTGGTGTTGGTGATAACTGAAGCAGGTGTTGGTGAAGATAGGTCAATACAAAAGATGGGATCAAAACCAAAACCAGATGAAGATGGATACCCTGAAACAAATAAGCAAATGTCAATATGATGCAATGATTATGTATGCAAATGAAATGCAAGGGTCTGTGACTGAGCTGGATCTGATCAAAACTCTGGTATAGGTCCAAATGTGTTCAAGAATTCCAGTTGGAGGTCTATAAATCCAGTAACCAAGGTGGGGGACTCAAATAAAGAGTCACATGTCCAGGGTTTAGAATCACAAGAACTGTCCCAAGTTGGAGTATTCTTAAACAAACAAAGTAACAGGGTATTCTGAGGTCAAGGTACCTGCAAACCTGTAAACAACCCAACCCCCTCACAGGTGGTGTTCTAAAACAAGGATCCTCAGACTTGGATTAGTTATGAGAAGTGTAAACACTTCTAACCCGGAGGTACAGTGTTTACAATAACCATAACAATTCCTCCTCTAATTCACCTCAGTTTCTGGAGGTCAATACTAAAGGTCATCCAGACTTAGCAGGCTTCCCAGATAGCCCTAGCATTGCAGGAAATCTGCAACACAGAGTTCTCAAGAAGAAACCCATATCTGAACCGTGTTTCATATTCCCGCACCAGACCGAAATGGAATGGGAAAGAATATGATTCACTCTAGCCTAGGTGTCACTCAGGTCCCAGGTATAGGGCCTTAACTCTCAATAGAACCCCACCCACCAAAACAAAGACCAGATCCAGCCAGCAGCATGACAGTATGATATATACAAAAGCAATAAAGAAAGTAGTAAAGCAACTGTACATAAAGCAAAATAAATACAAGCATAAATAAGCACATAACACCCTAGTAAGCACAAATCAATCAAGCGCTAGGAGGAACCCACAAAAAGAACCAGAAGCCCTGGTTGCAATATAAGGGTCCCCAGCAGAGTCGCCAAGCTGTCGCTCCCGACAAATGAGACATATCATATGAAGGTACAGACGCGAACGGTCGGCGAAGGGACAATGAGGACACACAGCCGTGAACTCACTGGATATGAATAGAGTCGCCAGCTAGGCATTTTTATCCCGGAGGAAAGGTAATGCTGCATAAACCTAAGATATGGACAAGACGGTTGCGAACCAGAGAGACTGAGAAAGGGGGTTGGTTACAACCTGGGAAGGTATTAGCACCCAGATTGTCCGTCGTACTCGACGGGATCCACGCTTAAAGGATTTGTGTTTTAAAGGGGTAGTGTCAGTGCAATCTGTGTATAAAATAGCTGGAAAAGGATGTACAGGTGTCAGTGTAAAAGGAGTGTGAAGTGTATAAATGATGTGTCAGTGTAAGAATGAGAATGAATTGCCCATGACAATGAGGCTAAGAGAAAGATGCTGGAAGAGGGGGAATATACAGAGACTTTTGTTCGATAACTGTTAAGTTATGCCTACGTATCCTCTCGTGCAATGAGGAAGTCAGAACACCGTAGTTCGACCCAAAGAGACTGAAAAGGTGAATTGACTTGTGAACTTCTTACTTGTCTATGCTCAAGTGTATGACCTGTCTGGCTCAGGTACAAACTGTCTTGCATTAAACGGAAGAAGCAAGTTCTCGTTTATGAGTGAAGGTGATGAGAAAAGAATCCCGGAGGAGACGATTATTGTTTGTTTTTGAGTTTTCAGTCTTTTATTGTTTTTGGATGTTTGTTATAAGTTAATGAGCTTAAGCCTAAACCAATGGGTTAGTAAACTCATCACATCTTCCCTTTGATTAGGGGTAATGAGATTACCTTAAGTGTGAAGTCAGATTCTCACACTTAATCACCTTTGGTGTAGGATTAAGATCATTAACCTATTTGTGATTATTTAGATGTTTTTGGTGTTTTTGTTTAGTGTTGAGTAATGAGGTTAAGCCACAATCAAGGATTAAACAGACTCATTACACCATCCTAATAGAAGGATAATATATGAGAATGTTTAAGCTGAGGAAAACTCCTCAACTTAATCCATGATTAGGGATTAAACTCATGACAAAACAAGCCTTTGATTAAGTGGATTTTATTAATGATATGATGATGAAGTGAGTTTTATGATTTGTAAGACAACTTGAGGGGGACTTGTCCATTAACACTAGGGTTAGTCCTTCTTAACCAATTAAGGAAGAATTAGAACCCTAATGCAAGGCCCAAGTTACAAGTGTGATGTCTTGATGATTATTATGTGAATTGATTAAGAGATTTAAACACATTAAGGGTTTAACACTTAGGATTAAAGTTATACACTCCATCCTAAGAGAAGGATGCAGGCATAAGCTTAATCACAAAGCCTTAAAGCCTTTAGGGTTTAGTCCCTGATTATGAGGTGAGAAGAGAGGACTCAAAGAGAGACACAAAGGTAAAACTATGAGGGGAGACTAATCAAAACCCTAATTCATTGTCATGCTTGGTTGTTCCTAAGGTTTATGAGGTTTTCAAGAACAATCTTCAATGGAGCCACCAGGAAGCAGATGAACAGGATCAAGAGAAGCAAAGTGACTTGCTTCATTCAAGAAGTCAAGTCACTTGAAGAAAGAAAGTAAGAAGAACAAGAATGAGCAAGCTCAATCTCAAACACAAACAAAAAATGCAGCAATGGATGCAAGAGAGATGAAAAGAAAGGTTATGAGAAGTGAAGGCAAATCCACTTCTCAAGTTCACTTACCACCTGAAATGTTAGAAAAGGAATGCAATGCAATGCAAAATGGGATGAGATGACATGATGAAAAACAAAACCAGAAGCATGTTGATGATGATAATGATGCTATGGAGTGCTACAAACATGAGGCAAGGCATGGATATGCTCATACAAGTTCATGGGTGCAAATGGTGCAAGCTTAGAAGCATGGATACACATGAAAAGTTATGAAACATACATGGCATACAACATGGCAAATGCAAGATGCAATGATCAAAGATGCTTTCTATATGTCTTATGATGTCAAATGAACCAAATGGATGCTTGAAATGTCATAGCAAGTCATGTTATGCAAGAGAATGCAAGAAGGATGCAAAAGAAAGCCCAAATTAGGGTTTATGAATCAAACATCAAACAAAAACCAAAAACAGAAGCAAACCCTAAGATAAAAAATGGAAAATGCCACCCAAAGAAACCCTAAACCTATACTAAACCAAGGTCCAAAGGGGAAGTCTCAACTCTTAACCAATCTCAAGATATGATTTTTCTAAGTTATTAGGGTTTTTTAGGGTTCTAAACAAAAGAAATGCCAAACAAATTGAAAATGCAAGATCAAATCAAGGCCATTTTATCCTAGAAACTACATGCTAAACATAATGCAATGCAAAAAGAATCAATGTCCAACTCTTCTCAAATAGGCAGAAATGAATTTTTGGACTTAGGATCAAATTAATGCATAAAAAATGATTTAATTCAATGAAAAATTCTTAAAATGCATCAAGATCAAAAAAGAAATTTGGTTTGAAGGTTGGACAATGTTTCTAAATGTCTTAGAACATTTCATGAATTTTTTTGTAATTTTTAAATACCTAAAAGTATTTTTAATTAATTAATTTCCATTAATCAATTAAAAATAATCTTTTAAATATTTAAAAATACTTTTTTAATGATAAAAAATAAAATAAAAATATTTTTTGGGTCTTAAAAATTAATAAAACTTTTAGGAAAAAGTTTCATAATTTTTAAGAATTTTTTACTATTTTAAAATAAATATGCAAATTAATTGAAAAGAAAATGAATTAATGTTTAATAAAAATGAAAGTAAACAGAAAGGAGGGCCAGGATTTGATCTGGGCTTGGTCTGGTTGACTGCGCGCCAGATCCAAGGGCCCAGATTCAAATCTGGCTAATTAATATTTATGAATTAATTAAACCACAATTAAATGGAAAAACAGGATTAGGGCTTCTAATGACTCATCCTAGCCATCCATCCACGCGCGGGAGAGTCCATCCAAGGGACCAAATTCAAATGGCCTTAATTAATGACACTTAACCCTAATCACATTCAGGCTGCCGGAGAAGACTTCCGGTCGTCTTCTCCGGCGAGCAACTCCCCTGAAAATCCCCAAAACCCCTCAAATCGTAACAAAAATGAAACCTAAACACACCAAAATGATTCCCATGATCCCCTGAACTAAAACCCTAAGTCCAAACAAATTTCTTCTTCCTCAAATCCATGAATCGAACAGAACAAATTCTAGGGCACGCAGGTTTCAGAAGCAAATTAAATACTCAAATCAAATCCATTTTAAAAACCAAAAGCACCAGGATGCTCAGTGAAACATAAGGAACAAGTTTGAAACAAAAGAAACGATTTCTGGAAAAATAAATTTCAAGCTACCTGAGATTTGGAGCTTTCAACCCGATGACTTTCTGGCCACTTCCTTCAGTGCAAACCACTCCACTTGATCCCCAGAAGGTGTTTGAATGCTCAAGAAGAGTTTATGTTGGCTGGATAATGAGTTTCGAAAGCTCCTGCTTCAACTCAGTCAGAAATGGCAATGGTGATTCTGGTAGTTTCTGGCCATTGTGAGGGGTTGTTTGTGATCCTGAGGGTGAATGGAGAAGCTTTGCAAGGTTTGTTTGGATGTTTGTGAGCTAGGGAGGGAGATTCGAATGGAACTGCAGCTTGAGGTGAGAAATGGCTATGGGGTGTTCTGGTTGATTCAGGCTTGTGTTCTTGCTGGTTTCTACTCAATGATGTATGGTGAGTTGAATGGTGAAAATGGTTTGAGTGTTTCTTGGCTGGGCAGAGAGATTCGAAGGCTTATGCAGCTGGGGTGTATTTTGTGAATGTTGTGAATGAATGAGTTTCAGCCTTGCTAGATGTATGGAATGGCTTGCTCTTTGTCCACCTAAACCTCTCTCATTGGTCAGATGATTGGACATGTGCTTTATTGATTGGTAAGTCACCTTTTGCAAAAAAGTCAAATTTTGTAAGAGAGGGCATGGGCTAAGCTCTAGCTAAGTACAAGATATGGTTCTGGTGCAGCATGGTGTGGCTTGAGGCTAGCAAAGTGCAGTAACCAATGCAGCAAGTGGAGAGAAGCACAATGATGATTTTGCAAGTTGTTGGCTTTTTGGTTCACATGTGATTTCCTAATCCCACAAGCCATAATTCATGGGCATTCTTGGTTCAATTCTGATTTTTATGACTTATAGAATGTTTGCATGCTGGTTTGAAATGAACTAGAGGTTGCAAGAGGCATTGGTTCATGATTTTGCAAAATTTCCATTTGAGGCATGCCTTGAAAATCAATGATTTTGGCCAACTTTGCCACACCATAACTTTTGATCCAAGAAGAGTTTGATCATGTTCTTGTACTTTTTGAAAAGGGAAAGATGAGATCTACAACTTTCATGACCAAAGTTTTTCCATTTGAAGCTTTTTTGGATCAATAATCAAGGCTTGAAAAATGACCTAAAATGAAGCATTCTTGAAAAGTCAACTATGCCCAAAAAGTCAACATTTGCAAAAACCCTAAATTCGTGATTTTTGTGAACTTCAACCTTCTTCCATGATCAAATAAAGATCATATACACTCAAAATGATGGAGATCACCCCTTGGTTGGGTCATTGGGGGCCTCAGATGCCCTGATTTTGCACTGACTTGTCTGAAAAGTCAACTCTTGATCAGATGACTTCCCCAGGGAATTTCTTCATGAAAATTGATATGCATACTCCCTATACCATATAGAGACCAATGGAAACAAGAATGACCAAAAAATTTGGGGTTATGGCCTCTGAAACCAAAACCCTAATTTTCAGTCAACTGTGCAGTCTATCCTTGGCTCTGCATCCATCCAAACCCTAGTTCTTGTGATTCTTCTGAATTCTTGGCTTTGTGAGGATGTAATATGATGCTTGAACACATGTAGACCCCTTTGAAGTGATTGGTATCCTGTGGGGTGGCTCAAGATGCCCTGAGATTGCTCAGATCACAAACCCTAGGTGCAGATGCCTTAGAAACTATGCAGTGAATCAAAAGTGAGATATGAGATATTATGGTTGTGTTTATGCATATGAGATGATCATAAGCCATGGTGAATGGGTGAGGGCAAATTTGGGGTGTTTACAGTACCCTTGACCTCAACATACCCTGTTACTTTGTTTTGATTAAGAGTACTCCATGTTGGAACAGTTCTTGTGATTCTAACCCTGGACATGTGACTCTTTATTTGAGTCCCCCACCTTGGTTACTGGACTTATGAACCTCCATCTGGATTTCTTGAACATATATGGACTTATATCAGAACAGTTAATCAGATCCAGCTCAGTCACAAACCCTTGCATATCATTTGCATACATCCTCATTGCATCATTTTAACATGTGTTTATTTGTTTTTCAGGGTATCCATCCTATCCTTTTGGCTTGGTATTGACCCCTTCTTCAGCTTAGACCTGTCTTCATCAGCACTTGCTTCAGCTGTCAGCCACTCGCTTCAGTCACCTGCACCCTCAATCTCGGCCTATCAGTGGCCCATCTTCAGTATTATTCTCAGTCATCATCAGCAGCACCCATTCTTCAACAACATGGCACCTAAGAAAAGTAACATCTCCTATCACTTCTTTGAGCCTGAGCTAGCTAGCATCAGGAGGATTCAGACCCTGATTACTCCAGACCATATACCATATTTCAGAGAACATTATGGAGGAATTCTTGATGTGGTATTGGATTTGGACCCTTCACAGAGGAGCTTGATACATACTTGCCTGCAGTTCTATGATCCCCCTCTGAGGTGCTTCACCTTCCAGAATTTTCAGTTGGGACCCTTGCTGGAGGAGTATTCATCATTGGTTGGTATACCTATCAGGGGTGGAATCCCCTTCAACCCTGAGATGGCTTTCCCAAGTAATGAGGAGATAGCAAAAGCATTACATCTGGAACCAGTTCTGATTGGGCAGAACCTGACATCTAAAGCTGGAATCTCTGGTTTTCATCTGGATTTCTTGACTTCTCAGGCTAGTCTGAAGGCCTCCCTGGGGGAGTGGAGGGTAGTTTGTGCTCTGTTGGCCCTTAGCATATATGGGATCATACTTTTTGCAGATGAGCCTAGGTTTGTTAGCAAGAATGCAGTCCATCTTTTCATCCTGAGAAACCCAGTGCCCACCTTACTGGGAGATCTTTACTACTCTGTTCATCAAAGGAATGAAAAGCAAAGGGGAAGATTAGTAAGATGATGTGCTCCTTTGTTCCATACTTGGCTGCTCAAGCATTTGCCAAAGACTGATGCATTCTCGAACCCTCACCAGCAAAGAAATTGGGCTAAGAGGCTTGTTGCTCTAACCTCAGATGACATCAGGTGGTGTACTCAGAGCACCAAAGGCAGAGCCATCATCACAAGTTGTGGGCAATTTCCCAATGTGCCTCTGATTGGAGTGAAGGGTTGTATCAACTACAACCCTCTGCTATTTAAAAGACAACTGGGCTATGCATTAGTCCATCCTCCTAGAGCACAGGATCTGGCTGAGACCCTTTATTGTGAGATCAAGCCTAATCTGGCTATTGTCAGGCAGGCATCATGGGCCTGGGATAATGTGCAGGCTAAAGGAGTAACCATTCTTGGAAGGTGCAATAATGTAACCTCAGCCCAGTACTATGAGTGGTCTCATGCCAGGGCTCAAATTACTGGAATGCCCTTCACTATTGAAGATGTACCTGGACCCTCCACAGCACCACCTCCAGCCACTGTCAGCTTAGAGGAGTTTGAGAATTTGAAAGAGAGAAATGAGAAGCTGACTCAAGCTTTACAGAAGACCCTCTGGGAGAGGAGTGATGGTAGGCTGGATATTGAGAGGCTAGAAAAGCTAAAGGTGGAGCATCTGGCCAAAATTGAGAAGTCTGAGGATTACATTAAGAAGTCTAGGGCTGGAGAGCAGATCTTGAAGAATGCCTGCAAAGAGGCCCAATTCCAGAGAGCTAGGACTGATTTGTATATGAAGGAAAGTCAGGCAAGGTGGGTCAGGATCACCGAAGCCCGTACTCAGGAGGACAAAAGGACTCAGGATAAGATTGAACAGATGGAAGCTAGTGAAAAAGAACAACAGGAAGCCCTGGCAACAGCCCAGAGGGAGATCTCAGAGTTGAAGATCAGAGCTGGTGTAAAGAGGTCAAAGGACTAAAATCAACACAAGAAGCTAACTACAGCTGTGGCTACAAGGAATCTCCTCATCAGGAATCTTACAGAGCGTCCAGCTGATCCTGTGACTGAAGCACTTCTCAAGGAAGTTCAGGAGGATGAGTTTGGTCTGGGTGTTTGACTTTTTGCTTGTTGTTGCTTTCTTTTCACTGTACTCTTCTTTATGTTGTATTTTTGACCCCTCGGAGGGCATGTATTGTAAGGGAAAAAACAAACTATGTATCATTTGCTTTTTGTAATATATGTGTTGGTTTGTCTTATCTGAATTCTTCAAACAACATCAAAATCACCTTCTTCAAGGGTCTGGAACGGTCAAAACCAAGTGCCAAAGCCGGATACCTTGGATACAAATAGACATACTGCATTGCATACTAACCCTTTTGTTTTGTTTTGTAGGTTTTTGTTTATTTTTACTAACTCTGTTGTGAACTCAGGAATTATTGCTCGACATCGAGGGTTTCCACTCAACCGTCCACACAGATACCCCACCCGCAACAATCTTCCGGGCATACAGATGGATCAAATGCAGCAGGACCTTACAGAGGTCAGGAATCAAATGACCAACGAGAGGTTGGAAATGAGGAATCAGATGACACAATTTATGGAGGTGATGAACAATATGGCTCAAATCCAGGAGAGGTTAAGAGTACTAGTAGAGGGGAGGAATCAGGAAGACCATCATCCAGGGACCGCTGGGACAAGCAACAATGAAAGAGTCCAACCTCATGTTAATCCCCCAGTCTTTGGACCCCACCAGCATCCAGAGATCAACATCCCTGTCAATGTGCAAGGGACTGCCACAGCAGGTAGAGTACTGCAGGAAGACCCCCAGGAAGATCAGTTCACAGTGATGGGAGCTGGGGAGGAAGCCTATGACAGAAGGCTAGAAGAGATTGCTGAGAAACTAAGGTCTTTGGAGTCCCAGAATTCTTTGGGATTCGATGTTATGGACATGGGTCTAGTGGACGGGGTCAGGATCCCCCATAAATTTAAACCACCATGCTTTGAGAAGTATAACGGGACTTCCTGTCCCCGGACCCATTTACAATCCTTTTTGGGGAGACTGAAGGCCTATACCATGGACGAAAAGCTATGGATGTTTTATTTTGAGGATAGCTTAACTGGAGCATCGAGGGAATGGTACTCCCACTTGACAAGAGCAACCATTAGGTGCTGGAAGGACTTGGCAGAGGCCTTCATTAGGCAATATCAGTACAACCTGGATATGGCCCCCAACAGGACCCTCCTGATGGGGATGTCTCAGTCATCCAGGGAAAGCTTCCGTGAATACGCTCAAAGGTGGAGACAGCTTGCTGCTGCTGTCCAGCCACCCATGTCAGAGAGGGAGATGGCTGATATGTTCATGAACACCCTCCAGGGGACTTACATTGATAGGCTAGCTGCCTTCTCATCTACCAGCTTTGCAGATGTAGTCATAGCCGGGGAGAGAATTGAAAGCCTTTTGAAGATGGGTAAGATATCAGACAACGGTGCCAGCTCATCCAGCAACCCAAGAAAGCCTTTTGCAGGCCCAAGAAGAACTGGTGAAACCAATGCTATCCACGCCAACAGGGGCAGGCCCCAATATGTTCATAGGTCTGTGGCAGCAGTCACCATTCCCGCTCCAATTCATCCTCAACCGACTTATCAACCTCAGCAGCAGAATTACCAGCAACAAACTCAGTTTCCTCCTCAAAGAAATTACAACAACAGCAACACCAACAACAATAATCAGCAGAGACCATTCCAACAGAGGCCCTCTCAGGCCAATAGGGTGATCGATCCGATCCCTATGCCCTATGCCGCATTACTGCCACAACTCTTGAAACTCAACCTAGTTGAGCTAAGGACGTTGGCACCTCCGGATCCTAACAGTCTGCCCAGAAATTACGACGCCAGTGCCAGATGTGCCTTTCACTCAAATGCACCTGGTCATAGTACGGAAAAGTGCAGAGCTTTGCACATGAAAGTGCAGGATCTAGTGGATTCCAAGGCTTTAAACTTTGCACCACCACCAAATGTCAACAAGAACCCTATGCCACACCATGGTGGTCCCTGAATCAATGCTATTGAAGAAGACAAGCCATCTTACTTGATAACCAGTGTGGGTCAGATTCGGACACCCTTGGTGGAGATTAAAGCTCAACTCTTGGAATGTCAAATGTTCCCAGGATGTGAGTTAGGGTGTGCTTATTGCAACATTTCAGTGAATGGTTGTGATAACCTGAGAGATGGCATAGATGGCCTCATTCAGAGTGGCCTGCTCCAAATCACCACATCAATACCTACCAACCCAGCAATCTCATTAACAACAATTCCAGAGTCTACTACAACTGCAACAACCATTGTTCCAGACAACTCTTCAGCTTCATCAACAAATGTTTCATCTGTCGTTTCAACTGACCGGATATCAACGAACATTCCTTCTACAACTTCAGTACCACTTCATTTTGAAACTCCTACAACAACAACACCCATTCTTCCAGCCATGTCTCCTACAACATCAGCAGCCAACCATGAAGATGTCTCAACAGTTACGATTTATTATGATCCTGAAAATGATTCTGCCTACAACTCACAAAGTGCTACTCCTATCAGAGCACCAGTCACAATATATTATGATCCGCAGACTATCACGGTTCCTTCCGCAGCTGCCATCAGTCCAGTCACTGTCACAGTGCCTGGGCCAGTACCTTATGAAAGCAGTAACGCCATCCCTTGGCATTACGGCTCTGATTTATACTGCGAAAGACAAAAGATCACTTTTGAATCATCAACTTCTGCACCACAAATAGACAATGTGGGAGGAGGCGGAGGCTTCACTTGAAGCGGACGTCTCTTTGCCCCGCAAATTCAAAAACCCACTGCCGAAGCAGAAGCTGCTGCCAAGGCAAAAGGGAAGAGCATGGTGCAAGAAGAGCAGGTTGTTAGAGAAGCTTTGAAAACACCTTTTGATCAAGAAGTTGATGAGTTCATGAGAATCATCAAGAAAAGTGATTACAAAATAGTGGACCAGCTTCACCAGACGCCTTCCAAGATCTCTATTCTATCATTGCTTATGTGCTCCGAGGCTCATCGGAACGCACTACTCAAAGTATTGCACGCAGCTTATGTGCCGGAAGAGATCACCGTCAATCAGTTGGAAGCTGTGGTTGGAAATGTTAATGCTAGTAATGGACTAGGGTTCACCAACACTGATTTGACTTCGGAAGGCCGCAATCATAACAAGGCTTTGCACATTACCATGGAATGTAAAGGTGCAGTTCTTTCCCATGTACTGGTAGACACAGGGTCATCCCTCAATGTCTTACCTAAAAAGGCCCTTGTGAAGCTGGAATATGAAGGATTGGCATTGCATCCCAGCAACTTA
Organism: Lathyrus aphaca; assembly: GCA_963966055.1. Lineage (NCBI taxonomy): Eukaryota > Viridiplantae > Streptophyta > Magnoliopsida > Fabales > Fabaceae > Lathyrus > Lathyrus aphaca. Next base: position 86,714,808 of record OZ014520.1, read on the forward strand.
GTAGTGAGAGCCTTTGACGGTTCTAAGAGATCAGTTCTGGGAGAAATCGAGTTGCCTGTAACGATTGGCCCACAAACTTTCAAAACGACCTTCTACGTGATGGACATTCAGCCGGCCTACAGCTGTTTGTTGGGTAGACCATGGATTCACGCCGCCGGCGCAGTAACGTCTACCCTTCACCAGAAGTTAAAATTTGAGTGGGAAGGCCAAGTTGTTACTATTTGTGGAGAAGAGGATATTTTTGTTAGCCATCTGGCTACTTACAAATACATTGAGATGGACGGGGAGATCCACGAGACAATGAGTCAAGGGTTTGAGGCCCTGAATATTAATGAAACTTCTGCTGTACTTGGGACTTCCATGACATCCTACCAACAGGCCCGGAAGGTGGTGGAAGAAGGAAACGTGCAAGGCTGGGGCAAACTATTGCCTGTGGAGAAGAAAGAAGATAGATTTGGGTTGGGTTACAAACCAACTCAAGAAGATCAAGCAGAGGCTGCCAAGAAGCCCAACTTTGTTAGTGGGGGGATGTTTACCCCCGATGCTGTCAACAACTTGGAAGATGAGTCGGAAGATGAACGCAACCTGGAAAGCTGGATTCGTCCAAAGATCCCGGGGAGCAGTATCTCAAACTGGTCTTCCCAGGAAATTATAAAAGTTACTCCTGCAGAGTAATTATTATTTCCTGTATATTTTAAGCATGCATCAAGTCTTGCATCTTGCCCAAGATGACAAGACTCATTTTGTAATCGGGCCATCTGTAATTTTTGTGCAACAAGATTAATCAATGAAATATCAGACATCTTTTGCAAACAAGTCTTTTTTTCTTTTCCGCTCACTGTTTTTCCATTTTTCTTTTTGTACAAAAAAATAAATGGCAATGTTTTCAAAATGACAACTTTATTTCACTTTTCTAAACAAGATTAAAATCAATCACTAAAATGAACCAACTGAACCCTTGCAGAGAGTGCCTTCCAGACAGCACCGACAACAGCACGGCTATGACTTCGTATGACTCTGACAATCCGATCAATGAAGCTGATGAAGGGGTTGAAGAAGATTACGAGCTTCCTGAAGAGCTAGCCAGATTGTTAAGACAAGTGGAGAAGGTTATCACTCCTCATCAGGAGGAGGTCGAAACGATTAATCTTGGTACAGACGAAGATGTGAAAGAGGTTAAGATCGGGGCCTGCTTACAAGACTCAGTGAAGAAACAACTGATTGACCTGCTTCAGGAATATGTGGATGTGTTTGCTTGGTCTTATCAAGATATGCCAGGGTTGGACACCGATATAGTTACGCACAAGCTGCCTTTAAGAAAAGATTGCCCACCGGTTAAAAAGAAACTGCGTCGTACTCGTCCAGACATGGCAATGAAGATCAAAGAGGAGGTGCAAAAGCAGTGGGACGTCGGGTTCCTTGCTGTAACTAGCTATCCACCGTGGGTTGCTAATATTGTGCCTGTGCCTAAGAAAGACGGTAAAGTAAGAATGTGTGTTGACTACCGGGACCTGAACAGAGCCAGCCCGAAAGATGATTTCCCATTACCTCACATTGATGTATTGGTTGATAATACGGCTCAGTTCTCGGTATTCTCCTTCATGGACGGATTTTCAGGATACAATCAGATTAAGATGTCACCTGAATACATGGAGAAGACAACATTCATCACACCCTGGGGCACGTTCTGTTACAAGGTGATGCCATTCGGATTGAAGAATGTTGGTGCAACATATCAACGGGCTATGGTAACATTATTCCACGATATGATCCATAAGGAAATCGAGTGTTATGTGGATGACATGATTGCCAAGTCCCTTACAGAGGGAGACCACCTGGTAAATCTACTGAAGCTATTCAAGCATCTGAGGAAGTACCAACAGAAGCTGAACCCCAACAAATGCACATTCGGGGTGCGATCTGGTAAGCTGCTGGGCTTTATCGTAAGCGAGAAAGGGATTGAAGTGGACCCTGATAAAGTCAAAGCCATTCAAGAAATGCCTGCACCGAAAACTGAGAAAGGGGTTCGAGGGTTTATGGGTAGATTGAACTACATTTCAAGGTTCATATCTCACCTTACTGCAACCTGTGAACCTTTGTTCAAGCTGTTAAGAAAGGAACAGACGGTTAGTTGGAATGAAGACTGCCAGAAGGCTTTTGACAAGATCAAGGAATATTTACAAGAGCCACCAATCCTTATGCCTCCAGTTGAAGGAAGACCTCTGATAATGTACTTGACAGTATTGGAAGAGTCGATGGGGTGTGTGCTGGGCCAGCATGACGAGTCTGGTCGAAAAGAGTATGCAATATACTACCTAAGCAAAAAGTTTACCGACTGTGAACAGCGTTATTCACTGCTCGAGAAAACTTGCTGTGCTTTAGCGTGGGCTGCTCGCCGACTGAGACAGTATATGTTGACCCACACCACTTTGTTGATATCAAAAATGGACCCAGTTAAGTACATTTTCGAGAAGCCAGCTCTTACCGGACGGGTTGCAAGATGGCAAATGATCCTCACAGAATATGACATCCAATACACCTCTCAGAAAGCCATCAAGGGCAGTGTATTGTCTGAATATCTTGCTGAACAACCTATTGATGATTACCAGCCTATGAGATTTGACTTCCCTGATGAAGACATCATGTTCATAAAAGCAAAAGATCATGAAGAGCCTGTTCACACTGAAGGGCCTGACCCAGAAGAAGAATGGACTATGATGTTTGATGGGGCTGTTAACATGAATGGTCGTGGTGTTGGTGCAGTACTTATTACACCTAAAGGAGTTCACATGCCTTTCTCGGCAAAACTTACTTTCAACTGCACTAACAACGAAGCTGAATACGAAGCTTGCATTATGGGTCTTGAGGAAGCCATTGACCTCAGGATCAAGACGTTGACTGTATTCGGAGATTCAGCTCTGGTAGTTAATCAAACTAACGGCAAATGGTACACACACCAGGATCATCTGATACCTTACAGGGATTATACAAGAAGGCTGTTGACTTTCTTCACAGCGGTCAAGCTTGAGTATATCCCTCGGGACGAGAATCAATTTGCAGATGCTCTGGCTACCATTTCATCTATGATCAAAGTTCAGACTGCCAACTTTGTACCGCAGATTTCAGTGTCCAGACTTGACAGACCAGCATATGTGTTCGCAGCAGATGTTGTCAAAAATGATAAGCCTTGGTTCCATGACATTAAATGCTTCTTGGAGGATCAAACATACCCACCTGGGGCATCTTCCAATGATAAGAAGACATTAAGAAGGATAGCTGGTAGTTTCTTCCTGAACACTGATGGTTCCCTGTACAAGTGAAACTTTGATATGGTACTCCTTAGATGCGTTGATAAGACAGAAGCAGACTTGTTAATGCACGAAGTGCATGAAGGATCCTTTGGTACCCATGCTGGAGGGCATGCCATGGCTAAGAAACTGCTAAGATCGGGTTATTACTGGATCACAATGGATGCAGACTGTTGTGCTTATGCCAGAAAGTGCCACAAATGCCAGATCTATGCAGATAAGGTGCATGTGCCTCCCAATCCTTTGAACATAATGTCTTCACCATGGCCCTTTGCTATGTGGGGCATTGATATGATTGGCAAGATTGAGCCAACTGCTTCAAATGGCCACAGATTCATCCTGGTCGCCATTGATTATTTCACCAAGTGGGTTGAAGCAGCCTCATATGCAAATGTTACAAGGCAAGTGGTAGCCCGATTTCTGAAGAGAGATATCATCTGTCGATACGGAGTTCCCGAGCGAATCATTACTGATAATGGTTCCAATCTAAACAATAAGATGATGGCTGAGTTATGCCGGGACTTCAAGATCCAACACCACAATTCTTCCCCTTACAGGCCAAAGATGAACGGCGCTGTTGAGGCAGCTAATAAGAATATCAAGAAGATTGTGCAGAAGATGGTAGTCACCTACAAAGACTGGCATGAGATGCTACCATTTGCCTTGCATGGGTACCGCACGTCAATCAGAACATCCACTGGGGCAACGCCGTATCAACTTGTGTATGGTATGGAAGCAGTCCTACCTGTTGAAGTTGAATTACCCTCTCTACGGGTATTGATGGATGTTAAGCTGAACGAAGCAGAATGGGTCCGATCCCGATACGAACAACTGAGTCTGATTGAAGAGAAGAGATTGGCTGCAATCTGTCATGGGCAGTTGTATCAGAAAAGAATGAAGAAAGCCTTCGATCAGAAAGTCAGGCTCCGGGAGTACCAAGTAGGAGATCTTGTGCTGAAAAGACTCCTCCCTCCTCATACAGACCACAGGGGCAAGTGGACTCCGAACTATGAAGGACCATTCGTAGTAAAGAAAGTTTTCTCCGGTGGAGCACTCATGCTCAGCACTATGGATGGTGAAGATTTCCCGTCCCCTGTGAATTCAGATGCAGTTAAAAAATACTTCGCATAAAATGATCCGCTGGACATAAAAACAGAATGTAAGTCCAGGCAAAAATAGGGCATCCCGGCGAGTCAAAAACAGAATAAGAGACTCGGGAAAAAATAAGGGAAAATAAACAAAAAAATGTACACCCGCTGAGTTGAAAAGCCGCATTGGACAACTCAGGCAAAAATGGGTATCCCGATGGATTGAAAACCCGAAAGGGCGATCCATGCAAAATAAAGGAATAAGCGAACGACTACACTCTGAATTCATCTGTAGCACTCACAACTTGGTAAGCTTCGAAAGGATCAAGCTTCAATCAGAATCAGCCTTCTCCAGAAAGCAAGACGAGAAGAACGTCAAAAGTCATGCGAGTCATAGCAAAAGAGGAAGCTCCTCAAAGCGTCGTCAACATTGCCACCATTTTGTTTCTCAATTTATAACAATCTCCTCATTTTAGGAGATTTGTTTCTTTGACTGTATCTTGCCAGTTCAGGGCACATGAATTAATAAAATCAGATTTTTCAGTCATTTTTCGTCTTGTACATTTCTATTTGCAAAGAATGTCTGATGTCTCTAAAAAACTAATTGCATAAGTACAGATGCTTTTCTTCAAAAAAATAAAAACACGTGCTTGCAGGGAATATACTTACTCTCAAAAGTGTCTAACTCCTATGACGGAATCCAGCAAAGGATACCTCGGGATCACTTGTGCGTTTCTCTATCTTTGCAGGATTGCATGTATCCAAAACGCAACTCGGGGCATGAAAGCTTCATCCCAGCAAGCTGACAAATCGACACTCAGTCTTAGCACCCAAGGTGTTTTCTCCCCAGCTAAGTTGCCACTTGTTGCTTCTCCCAACCGAGTTGCCGATCATTCTTCCTCAACAGAATACAAAAGCCAGGGAACCATCTCCCCACAGAGTTTCATCCTCTATCCAGAAGAGCAACGCATGAAGGAATCACAACAGAGCAGCGAAAGCTTCTACAAACCCCAGCTGGGTCCCTTATTACAAGGATATGTCCATCAGTGACCTATATCCCCAAGCAGATGCATCTTATCAGATCTATCAATGATCTCACTCCCAGCTAGGATGATCATGTCAAACAGCTCGACCAGAGATCTTCACAACAGCGGGATCCGAGTCCCGGATTGGTATCCTCGCATAATCATAGCATTCGCATCATACTCAAAGCGTAGCATTCCGTCTAATACGGAGCATTACGGCAAAAATCAAACATATAGCATAATCATAAGCCGTGTTTCGAAACAAACACTTGTGAATGTTGAAACTCACCGACAATATACGAAACATTCCCCAGCAAAAGCATTTGCCTCACATTTACAAGCACCAGTATATACTCATTTTCGACACCCGTCCGTGTCATACCCCCAGCAGAAAACCAAAGCATCCTCTTTGCACTCACATATACTCATATATATACAGGTTTCCTTGACATCCGTCCATGTCATTTTCCCCAACGCAGCAACATAAATACTTTGTATACCAGATACTTGTTTATACTACACTCCTCTCCTTTTGACACTCGTCCATGTCACTCTCCCCAGCAGGTTAAACATTCATCTATACACCACTCATACTACTCATACTTATACAGATACTCGTCCGTATCTTGTATACACCAGTTATATCCCCGCAAATTTAACAATAGTCCTTGTTCTTTGTTAACCAGTTGGTACTCGTCCGTACCGTCATCTCAGAACATGTGTCAAGCGTTTGTTTCTACCTGATACTCGTCTGTATCATAGTCTTAAGGATGCTCGTCCGTATCTTTAATCCATACACTGTATCAAACACTAACGTCTCCTTGAATATAGATACTCGTCTGTGTCTACTATTCCCCAGAAGAGTCCCCTCAGATTCAACACTCGTCCGTGTTCTCTGTTAACCCGTTGATACTCGTCCGTATCATCATCTCTGAACACGTGTCAGTTTTTGTTTCTACCTGATACTCGTCCGTATCATAGTCTTAGGGATGCTCGCCCACATCCTTAATCTATACACAAACATCTAAACACTTATACCTTTTGTTTCTTGAATGTAAACACTCGTCCGTGTTTACTATTCCCCAGTAGATCACCAATAAAGCAAATTTTCCTTTTTATTTGACATTCGTCCTGTGTCGTGATAAACCCTGAGAGTAGCCGTACCCTGCTAGGTGGTCGTCCTCCACCTCTTGATGGTCGTCCTCCATCATGCTCGTCCGATGGCCGTCCCCATCATCGGTCTTCTATCCGACATTCGTCCTATGTCGTGATATTTAGCAGCCGTCCCCTGCTAGGTGGTCGTCCTCCACCTCTTGATGATCGTCCTTCATCATTTTATCCAATGGCCATCCCCATTGTTGATTTTGGTTATCTGGCGTTCGTCCTATGTCATGATAAACCTCGAGAGCAGCCGTCCCCTGCTAGGTGGTCGTCCTCCACCTCTTGATGGTCGTCCTCCATCATGCTCGTCCGATGGCCGTCCCCATCGTTGACCTTTTCTATCCGGCATTCGTCCTATGTCGCGATATTTTCGGCAGCCGTACCCTGCCTGGTGGTCGTCCTCCACCTTAGATGACCGTCCCTCATCTTATCCCCAACAGAGCAGCCGTCCCCTGCTAGGTGATCGTCCTTCACCTTTGATGACCGTACCTCATCATCTGTTTATTTCATTTATTCTTTAACCCGATGGCCGTCCCCGTCGTGGTCCCTTTTCTTTTTAGCTCGGTGGCCGTCCCCATCGTTGATTACTTTACCCTTATGAACTTGATGGCCGTCCCCGTCATGTTTCATTAATCCCCAGAGAATTTTACAACTTTATCTTGATGGCCGTCCCCATCATATTCCTTTTTTATCCCCAGCATGTCGGCCGTCCCCGTCATTGCTCTATTTCCCGCACCTTTCCAGCATGTCGACCGTCCCCGTCATTGCTCTTTACCCAGCAGTCGTCCACTGCTCGACGGCCGTCCTCCGTCGCCCATACTTTACAATATACTTTATTTTTCTTTTACAATCTATATCCCTTTTCTTCTTCATTCTGTGAGCGCAAATTTTGGACTGTCTTTGGTATTCAACCACAAGTTATCTTGTTTGCCTGTTAAGCCGTCGCTTACATCCTGCACAGCTAACTCATGCTTGAATAGGGGCAGCTGTAAACACCCCAAATTTGCCCTCACCCATTCACACCATGGCTTGTGATCATTCTCATATGCATAAGTTCAATCATAGCATCTCATATTGCATTTTTGATTCACTGCATTACTTCAAAGTCATCTGCATCTAGGGTTTGTGATCTGAGCAATCCAAGAGCTTCTTGAGCCACTCCAAAGGCCATCAACCACTTCAAAGGGGTCCATGTGTGTTCAAGCATCATATTACATCCTCTCAAAGTCAAAAATGCCAAAGAATCACAAGAACTGGGATTGGTATGTAAGCAGAGCCAGGCTAGACTGCACAGATGACCTAAAATTAGGGTTTTGGTTTCAGAGGCCATAACTTCAATTTTTTTGGTCATTCTTGTTTCTATTGGTCTCTATATGGTATAGGGAGTATGCATATCAATTTTCATGAAGAAACTCCATGGGGAAGTCATCTGATCAAGAGTTGACTTTTCAAGCAAGTCAGTGCAAAATCAGGGCATCTGAGGCCCCAATGACCCAACCAAGGGGTGATCTTCATCATTTTGAGTGTATATGATCTTTATTTGATCATGGAATAAGTTGAAAGTTCACAAAATTCAAGGATTACAAGTTTTTGCAAAGTTGACTTTTTGAGGCAAGTTTGACTTTTAAGGAATTTGTCATTTTAGGCAACTTTTCAATCCTTACTTTTCGATCCAAAAAATGCTTCAAATGGAAAAACTTTGGTCAGGAAAGTTGTAGAATAGATCATTCCCTTTTCAAAAAGTACAAGAACATGACCTAATTCATTTTGGATCAAAAGTTATGGTGCATCAAAGTTGGCAAAAATCACTAAATTTCAAGTTATGCACCAAATGGAAAACTTGCAAATTCATGTACCAAGCACTCCATTGACTTCAAAATGACTTCAAAACTTCATCACATGATCACACATGACCTAAAAATCAGATTGGGCCAAGAGTTTCTCATAATGTTTGGCCTTTGAGAGCAAGATATTTTCATGAAGATCAAAAGCAAGCAAGTTGCAAAAGCCATCATAACCTTTCATCCACTTGCTAGCTACATTGCTGAACCATCCTAGCCTTTCCCTCACACCATGTTGCGCAGCCCACACCCTTTGTACTTGGATAGAACATGACCCATGCTTCTCTTACACAAAGTTGACAAATTTGCAAAAGTAGCCATACCTATCACAAAAGGACATGTCATGTCATCTGACCAATAGGATTAGTTTATACAAACAAATGGCAAGCCAAACAACATAACACACAAGCCTGAAACCAGCAAGAACATAACTTTCTCATTTTCACTCTCAAAAGCAAAAGCTTTCGAAACTCAGAAAACAAGCTACAAACTCACAAACAAACTTCATAGAACTCATCACCACATCCTTCTGATCATTTCCCTGCCTTCATTCATCCTTGAAACCTCACATAAGCCAAACACGATTCTCACCTGAGCTTGAACAGAACTTGTTCAATCTCCCAAACCAGCCAGCACAAACTCCTTCTAAGCATTCAGACATCATCAAGGGACCAAAAGGAGTGGATTGCATAAAGAGGGGAGGTCAGAAAGCTGCAAAGTTGAAAGCTTCAAAACTCAGGTAGCTCAAGAACTTTTTTTCCAGAAATGATTTTTAAAGTTCCTAAGTTGTTCTTTGTAGTTCACTGATCACTCTGATGTCTTTGGTTTTGAAAATGGTGGAGAGATGAGAGTTTAATCTGTTTCTGAAACTTTTTGCCCTAGGATTTGTTTGCTTCGATTCTCTCTGATTATGAGTGATAAATGATGTTTAAGTGAGGGGTTTGATTCGTTTTAGGGTGGGGAAGATTCCTGGATAGTTGGTTTTCATTTTCATAGCGTGTAGAATGATTTAGCATTTGAGCTCGCCGGAGAAGATGACCGGAACCACTGTTCCGGTCATCTGAAAATCATTAGGGCAAGATTAGGGCTTAATCACTTAATTAGCCAAGTTTGAATTCCAACCGTGGGATCTGGCGCCAAGTCAAACGCGCGCGCAACAAGTTTAAATGAGGGCCCTTGGATCTGATTACTTTTCTTTTTCAGCTTTAATTTCCTTTTATTTTCATATTAATTCATTTGTTTTCTATATTTTATTAAAAATAGTAAAACCAATTTAAAAATTCTGAAATTTTTTATACAAGTTGTTATTTAATTTCAGAACACAAAAATATTTTCATTTTCATTTTTTGCATTAAAAAAGTATTTTTAAATATTTAAAAGTTTATTTTTAATTAATTAATGAAAATCAATTAATTAAAAATACTTTTAGGTATTTAAAAATCACCAAAAAATTCATGAAACCTTTAAAAACATTTAGAAACATTGTCCAACCCTCAAACCAAATTTCTTTTTTGATCTTGATGCATTTTGAGAATTTTTCATGGAATTAAAATCATTTTGATGCATTATTTTGATCCAAGCTTCCAAAAATCATTTCTGCCTAACCCTAAAGAGTTGGACTTTGGTTCTTTTTGCATTGTGTTTAGCATATCATGTAGTTTGTAGGATTAAATGGTCATGATTTGATATTTCATTTTCCATTTGTTTGGCATTTTTCTTGTTAAGGAACCCTAAAACCCTAGAAAACTTAGGAAAATCATAACTTGAATTAGGTTAAGAGTTGGAACCTCTCCTTTGGGCAGTGAGTTAGTATAGGGTTAGGGATCCTTTGATGGCATTTTCAATTTTTTATCTTAGTGTTTGCTTCTGATTTTGGTTTGTGTTTGATGCTTTGATCATAAACCCTAATTTGGGCTTCCATATGCATCCATCTTGCATTTGCATTCATACCTTGACTTGCCATGACATTTTATGCCTCCATGTGATTCATTTAACATCATAAGACATATTGAAAGCATGTTTGATCATTGCATCTTGCATTTGTCATGTTGTATGCCATTTACATTTCATAACTTTTCATGTATGTTCATGTGTCTTAACTTGCTTCATTTGCATCCATGGGCTTGTATGATCATCACCATGCCTTGTTTCATGTTTGCATCATCCTATAGCATCATTATCATCATGAATGTGCTTCTGGTTTTGGTTTGACTCATGCTATTTCATCTCATTTTGCCTTGCATTGCATTTCTTTCACTAACTTTTCAGGTGGTAAGCAACTTTGAGAAGTGAATTTGCCTTCACTTCTCACAATTTCTTTTCATCTTTATGCATCATTGCTGCATTTTACTTTGTGTATGAGATTGAGCTTGCTCTTTCTTTTGCTTCTTACTTTCTTTCCTCAAGTGACTTGACTTCTTGAATGAAGCAAGTTGCTTTGCTTTCTCTTTGCTCCTTTCATCTGCTTCCTGGTGGTTCCATTGAAGACTTCTCTTGTAGACCTCACAAACCTTAGGAACAACCAAGCATGACAATGATTAGGGTTTTGATTAGTCCCCCACTTAGTTTTTACCTTTGTGTCTCTTTGAGTCTTCTCTTCTCACCTCATAACCAGGGACCAAACCCTAAAGGCTTTAAGGCTTTGTGATTAAGCTTATGCCTGCATCCTTCTATTAGGATGGAGTGTATAACTTTAATCCTAAGTGTTAAACCCTTAATGTGTTTAAATCTCTTAATCAATTCACTTAATAATCATCAAGACATCAAGCTTGTAACTTGGGCCTTGCATTAGGGTTCTAATTCTTCCTTAAATGGTTAAGAAGGACTAACCCTAGTGTTAATGGACAAGTCCCCCTCAAGTTGTCTTACAAACCCTAAAAATCACTTCATCATCATACCATCAATTAAAATTCACTTAACCAAAGGCTTGTTATGTCATGAGTTTAATCTCTAATCATGGATTAAGTTGAGGAGCTTTCCTCAGCTTAAACATTCTCATCTATTATCCTTCTATTAGGATGGTGTAATGAGTCTGTTTAATCCCTGATTATGGCTTAATCTCATTACTCAACACTAAACAAAAACCACAAAAAACACCTAAATAATCACAAGTAGGTTAATGATCTTAATCCTGCATCAAAGGTGATTAAGTGTGAGAATCTGACTTCACACTTAAGGTACTCTCATTACCCCTAATCAGAGGGAGGATGTGATGAGTTTACTAACCCATTGGTTTAGGCTTAAGCTCATTAACTTATGACAAACTTTCAAAAGCAATAAAAGACTGAAAACACAAAAACAAACAATAATCGTTTCCTCCGGGATTCTTTTCTCATCACCTTCACTCACAAACGAGAACTTGCTTCTTCCGTCTAATGCAAGACAGTTTGCACCTGAGCCAGACAGGTCATACACTGGAGCATAGATAAATAAGCAAGTTCACAAGTCAATTCATCTTTCAGTCTCTTTGGGTCGAACTACGGTGTTCTGACTTCCTCATTGCACGAGAGGATACGTAGGCATAACTTAACAGTTATCGAACAAAAGTCTCTGTATATTCCCCCTCTTTCAGCATCATTCTTTTAACCTCATGATCTTGAGTATCTTATTCCTGTTTCTTCTGCATTGACACTGTACATTTATACACTTCACATTTCTTCTACACTGACACCTGTACATCTTTTTCCAGCTCTTTTATACACAGATTGCACTGACACTACCCCTTTAAAACACAAATCTTTTAAGCGTGGATCCCGTCGAGTACGACGGACAATCTGGGTGCTAATACCTTCCCAGGTTGTAACCAACCCCCTTTCTCAGTCTCTCTGGTTCGCAACCGTCTTATCCATATCTTTTCTAGGTCTATGCAGCATTGCCTTTCCTCCGGGATAAAAATGCCTAGCTGGCGACTTTTTCATTCCCTGTGAGTTCACTCCTGTGTGTTCTCACATCCCTCTCTCGCCGACCGTTCGCATCTGTACCTTTATCTGGGCCATTCCCCATTTATCGGGAGCGACAATCCCATTGAGTAAGACTTAGGTACACTTACCTATGCAAACTTCAAAACAGAAAACTCATAAAAGGCACAAACCAACAATAAGCGTCTTTCCTTCGGGAATTCTTTTATCATCTCCTTCGCTCCGTCCGCGAACTTGCTCCTACTTGTCATTTTGCAAGACGGTTACGCACTCGTCGTCCGAGCCTGCAACACCTGAGCATTGACATAGGCAGTTCAAGCCTTAATTCATAAGCGATCTTTCCACCCCTAGTTAGGGGAACTACGACGACTCTGATCCTCATTGTCCAGATGAGGTATGTAGGCAGCGGGGTAGAGCCCGTTCGAGCACACTCTTTTATTTTCCCTACATTTTCCCTTTTTCTTTTCTTTCTTATCCAGTTTCAATTTCAGTTTTGCAGCAGCTTTCATTTCTTCACCCTTTGAAACAGATTTCTTTGCAAGCGTGGATCCCGTCGGGTACGGCGGACGATCTAGGGTGCTAATACCTTCCCAGGTCGTAACCGACTCCCGAACTCAGTCTCTTTGGTTCGTAGGACCTTTTTCCTTCCTTTTCTTTTCTTCTGGTTTGTGCAGCATTACCATTCCCGTTCCTTCGGGATAAACATGTCTGGCTGGCGACTCTATTCTTTTCCGCGCCACTTTCGCGTTTGTACCAGGATGGAAATCCGGAGAGCGACACACGCCCACCTGTTTGATGAAATGTAGGGCTGCTGGCACGCCCATGCCCAAGCTGCCCAGCAAAGTTGCCCTAGTTTTGCTCCACTTTGATTGATCATATCTCTCTCAATTTTTATCCAATGGATGTATTCTTGCTATGGATTTGAAGCTTAGGATGTGATATTTAATTGGATCAACTTAGTCCTGAAGTTTGAAGCTTTAATCTTGAAGAAAGAATGCCTTGATCATGACCTCTTAAGTGACCAAAATTGCCATTTTTGGAAACTCTTAATATTTCTATTTTGGGCAGCTTTGTGATTTCTTGATTTTTCTATGAATCTCTTGACTTTTCTTGACCAAATTTCAACCATGGAATATATTCAACTTGTGGAACATGATTTTAATCTCAAAAAGTCGGGAGTTGATTTTTTCCCCCACACAATTGACTTTTCCCCTATTTCTCGATTTTCAAGTAACTGGTCAATTGGAGACCTGCTAAAATGACTCAATGGACAATATTTCATCCTTAGATACTTGATATCACGTGGAAAACATTATAATCCAGTTTGAACCAAAATTTCATTAGGAAGTCCCTTTAATCAGAAACCCTAATTTGGTCCATTTTGTTATGATATGTTGCGTTGCCCTCTTTCTTGGTGAATCCTCATCTTCCAAAAGACTTGGTGAATCCAAATGAGATAACATGGATATAAGAAAGCCTTAGATGACCAACATTCTGAAAATCCAATGATCACATGCCCTATGCACAACCAATGATGAATGTTTTATTATTTTTTAATGCAATGAAAGAATATGCTAGACGAGGTGGAAATGAAACATAAGCTACTCGGAATTGGTGATAAATAAGAGGGAAAATTTTGGGGTGTTACACCTGCCGACCAGGGACAGATGTTACACTACACACATACTAAAACATTGTGTTTCATATATTGCACCAGTACATCCAAATTAACTCTTTCTCCGTGAAATGTAGATCTTCTTTGTAGAGTGAATGTTAGATAGAATAATTTCGAACCAAAACTGCAATACCATTTGCTTGTTTCCAGATACCAGATGTTGCAGCACACATGTTGGAACGTTGTGTGCCCCATGTTCCCCTTATGCACCATAAACAACTTGAATAAACTCAATGTTTTTTATTTCATAATGCAACCAATTCCAAAAGGAACAACAAGTATAAAATCTAAACTATGCATTAATATTAAAGAGTCGTCAATATTAAAGCATGAATAGAATTACATAGAATCTCATGACCTATTTAGTACATGAATATAATGACTATATTTAAACCCTAACAAATATATTTTAGATATGCTTCCTAGTCTTTGTTTTCGGTAATTCCGCGAAGCTAATCTTGGAAGTTTATCTTCCCTGTCACTTGAGTAGTGCTTCCGCCTTCAGGCTCCCTCTCTTATTTTACTATTGTAGACTAAGGTGAACCTAATCCAATTTCTTACAACTTCACTCCACCAAAATCCATTTGGATTGAAGTGGGATCCTCTTTTTATAGGAAAAATTCTAGAGCTCTCGCTAGGTGTATGTCCCTTGCGCCATGTGAGGTTTCTTTCTTCCAAACTAAGAAATGTTGGTTGTCTGATAGGTGGCCCTAATTGCCTTGTCTTGCTAATAGAATATCCCATGTTCTTAGTTCAAATACCATTTCTTCATCCTAACTTACTTGAATGTGAACGTACTATTTGGCCTTCTGTTTGTGCTTAACGTGCCTATGATTAGGCCTAGCGAGCCTGGATTTCCAAGTTTTGCTTTGGCTTTATTTTTGTGTGTTTAATCATGGTTTTCAGTATTTTTTACCTGTTTGTAGTTAATACATCATATAAAATACCAAACATGTGTTTCTTACTTTTCATAGATAAATTAAGGGTTTTGTATTGATTGCTTGTAAAATAAGTTAATAAGTGCTTACATATTCTACGTAAATTTGACACTTATCAATGATTCGAGTCATAAGCAATAGGTATGATTCGAGTGAGAAAATTAAGTGATTTGAATCAAGAATAAAAATTTTATGATACCCCATTTGTTTGATTTGAGTCACACAATTTATGATTTGAAGCACATGATTCGAGTCATGATGTTTAGTGATTCGAATCAGAGTTTGATGGGAAAACCCAAGGAAATTACAATTCAATGTGATTTGAAGCAGAGACATGAAACTTAAATCTCCCCCTTTCTAATGCTTAGCCAGATTGCAGTTAAAATTGAGTCAATTTTAAGCATAAGAAAAGTATGATTAACAATTTCCTTCATTTTCTTGTGTTCCCCTTGAAACATTGCACAAAATCACAAACAACATAAAACACATAAATCAAATATAGACTCACAATACTTCTCCCACCTTTGACAAGATAAAAAAGAGATAGATTTTAATGAGCCTAAACACAAAATAACCAATAACACAAATGATAATCCATATAAACGAATGAGCTAAATAGTTAATGATGATATAAAACAAATGAGGGAATATTTTAGATATACAAATTAAGAATGATATACAACAAATGAGGAAATATTCCAAATATGTGCAATATGATATGAGATTACATGGAAACACAGCTACTTAATTAAAAAAAAATACTTGAGTGGAAGATTAAATAGTGTGTGAACAAATTAAAAGGATGCTCAAATGCACATAATTAACATGATGCACTTAAAAATGTTTTAAATACACAAATGAAAAATCAAACAACAGCATAGAATTTGTCAAATGAAAAGTAGTATAAAATAAGTAAGCATATAAAAATGTTAAATAAAATACAAAGATGTTTTTATTAAAGATAAAAAGTTGTAGAATCATACCAATAGGGTTGGTCTAAAAATGTAACTTGCTATGATGAAATGTTTGTTTAGAACATAATAAAAATAGAAAATGAAATGAAATAGGAGTCTAAATATAATTAAAACATAAAGAATCGTAGATTCCTAATTCCATATGTATCTCATGAGAATTTTATGTGGATAATAGTTTTATAAAAATAACAGCCAATTGATTTTTCTTATCCACATATTCAAAAAATAAATCACCTTTTTTCAACATGATCCCTAAGGAAGTGGTGTTGGATTTCTATATGCTTGGTGCATGAATAAAGCACGATTTAATGTTATCACATTTGATTGGAATGCAATAGAGTTTTAAATCATAATCCAAAAATTGCTTCTTTAGAGATAAGACTTATGCACAACAATTACCAATGGTTATATGTTCAACCTTAGTAGTAGAAAGAACAACACTATGTTGTTTCTTAATGTGCTAAGAAACTCAACAATTAATTAAATGACAAGTTCTACTAGTGATTTTCCTATCTGACTTACAACCAACAAAATCAGAATCGTAAAAACCTACTAGGCTACATTAGCTACCTTTGGGAAACCAAAAATTGAGATGCTGGGTTCTTTTATTATACCTCCAAATTCTCTTTAAGGTCTTAAATTGGGATTCTCTAGGTGGCGCCTGAAATCAAGCATGTGTGCACACACTTAACATAATATCAAGCCTACTTGCGGTCAAATAAAGTGAAGATCCTATTATAACTCTATACTTGGTAATGTAAATCACCATGCCTTGTTCATCTTTATCTATCATCACATTTGAGTCCACGGGAGTTAAAATGCTTTTCAAACTCTGTATATTAAATTCCATACAAAGAGATTCATGCCTAGATCCAAATATACTTTCATCAATGTAAATTTGAATGAAAAGAATATGATTTAATTTACATATAATAAATAAATTAGTAGCTTCTTTACCATGATTAAATCTTCGCTTTATCAAAAATCCATCAAGGCACTCATACCAAGCTTTAAGAGCTTGTTTGAGACCATAAAGGGATCGTTTAAGTTTAAAAACATAATTAGGATGTTTGTGGTTCTCAAAACCATGAGGTTAAGACACATAGACTTCTTAATTTATAAATCTGTTAAGAAAAGGAAATTTAAGAACCATCTTATTCAACTTAAAATCTAGGCAGCATGAAAATGCCAAAAGTTATCGTATTGCTTCAAGACGAGCTATAGAATCATAAGTCTCCTCATAGTCAATTTCTTCAGCTTGATTATATCCTTTTCCCACTAGCCTATACTTATTTCTAGTAATTATAGTGTTTTCATCCAATTTCACTACTACAAAACGTGTATTCAACAACGCCATTGTCACCACGGTTTTTCCTGCACCGTTGTGACATTTCTTTACTAAGACGCTATCATATTTATTTATTTTTATTAAAAATTATTAGTATATAACACAGTTACAGAACCAACCGTTGTGATACAATCAAATTTTCATCGGTTCGAACCTCAGCGCCATAAAATATTTTATTCCTTTAACGTTAAAGCACACTTTTTCTTTTTTTATTTTCTTAAAA
Source organism: Lathyrus aphaca (assembly GCA_963966055.1). Classification (NCBI taxonomy): domain Eukaryota; kingdom Viridiplantae; phylum Streptophyta; class Magnoliopsida; order Fabales; family Fabaceae; genus Lathyrus; species Lathyrus aphaca. The sequence goes on from OZ014520.1 coordinate 86,732,306, forward strand.
GGGTTATCACTACGGTTCTTCTGGTTAACCTTTGTGATATATTTATTATAAATAAATACTTATCATTACGATCCTTATTTTTAATCGTTGGGAAATTTTTTACCCATATATAAGCGAATTAACTTTCACATATTGACAGTAGCGTCGTTTCCTTCATACTGAAACCCTATAACCCATTTTTTCTCTTCTTCTTCACCATTAGCCCTGAATCTTTTGCTTCATACATTAAGGTATTATTCTTCTTCCATATATTTTTAGATATTTCCCATCATCTTGTTTGTTGCATGTTGTTTTTGTATATTGTTCTCATTTTTTCAGATTCGTCCTACTACCTTAACAAAGACCATACTTAGATATTTTCCATTATCTCATTTTTTTTTCATATTCGTTTTCATAGCACATAATGTTTGTGTAGCTATGAAAAGAAAGTACAAGAAGCATGAAGCTTTTATGGAAACTTTATCCACCTAGTACTTCTTCTTCTTCATAGCTTCACAAAAAAATGTTGGTAAATAAAGAAACAATAGTGGCATCAAACTTCATATAGTTTTATAAATAATGAAAGAAATATAAGAAGTATGAAGCTTTTGTGTAAGCTTATTCCACCTTGTATTTCTTTTCCATTACTTCACAAACAAGATGAAATTCATAGTTTGGAAATTCATGGTACAACCCAGACTACGACGGCAGCGGAGATGGTATGTTCTCTTACTCTCTCTCTCTCTCTCTCTCTCTCTCTCTCTCTCTCTCTCTTCTCTCTCTTTCTCTTTTGATCTCTCTTTACTCTTTATTGGATTATGGTTTTAGGGGTTGGTTTTAATTAAAGATGCTCATTGTTGAAGTTTGTAGATTACGGGGATGATACATGATGATAGCAAATAGTGGTAGTAAGTATATAGTATGAGATGATAAGGTTCATATGGTTTGTATAGCAATGGAAAAAAATACAAGAAGTATGAAGTCATTGTGGAAACTTCATCCACCTTGTATTTATTTTTCATTGCTTCATAAACTAGATGAAACTCAAACTCAAGCGGTGATAATTTTCAATATAAGGTGCGTTCTAAAAACAATTTAACATAGTTTGTGATATTATATGATGTTGTTTGAAAATTTATAATATCTGGTTGTGGTGTATGATGTTGTTTAAGTTTATTATATTCTATGTAGATTGTTTGTTTCACTCATCCTCACTTAAAATACATTCATTTAAATTGACATAGATACTAATAATCTGTAAATTAAGTTGTATTTGAAAACCCACTTAAACAAACCATTATTGTTTTCAAATTGCATTCATCTCGTCATTCATCTGACGTTCTTTTACATATATTATGGTAGCATGATTTGGCTCCTTAGATGCATCACTGTATTCGATTATAGTTAAATTTCATTAAATACAATGTATTGAATAATTGACCTCTCCATCAACACTTATAATCGTAAAAATTATGATTATAAAAATTACGATGATAAGGTAGATTATCCAATAAATTATTTTTATGGAAATTTAACTATAATCAAAGATAGTGATGCATCTAAGGAGCCAGGTCAATATACCATAGTATATGTAAAATAACATGAGATGAACGACGAGACATATGCAATCAGAAAACAACAATGGTTTGTTTAAGTTGGTTTTCAAGAATAGATTAATTTTCAGATTATAGACTTCTTTATCAATTTGAATCCATTTATTTCCTTTGTGAGGTGTATGGAAAACAAGCAATCTAAATATAATATAATAAACTCAGGATACTTTCAACGATGGTTATCATTGTAAATGACATCAAAGGCAATTTGTGTTTTACATAATTTGTTGATGATGGGTTTCGAACCCAGTAATAAGTGTATCTATCATAACGGTTAATAAACATAACCCTTGTGATATGTGGTGCGCATCATGGCTTTCAATAATGATTTCTTGACTATTGTAGAAACAACGAACTTACAACAACCATCTACTTAACAACGATATGACCGGCGTGATGGTACCCTTTTCCAACTGTTGTGAAAGGGGTTTTCCTTAGTAGTGTTTGTTCCTAAAAACCCATCTTGCGCCAACAACAACTTTATCATAGGACATAAAACAAGACCCCAAATGGCATTTCATTTAAATTGAATAAGCTCTTGTTGCAAAGAATGGAGTCATTACTCATTAATTAGAGCATCATATAAACTTTTAGGTTCAATTTATGAGATGAAAGCACAATACTTACAAAAATTGTTAACCTGAGAGCTTGTACTTACACATTTCCTGATATCACCAATTATTTGATACAATAAATGATATTTCACAACAATCCAAACTAGAGGTAACCCAATAGATTTATCTTTTTTATCTTCCTCTTGTTTGATTCACTATTTATATAAAGTAATGCACTATTTTATTGGAGAAAGAACTCCTTGGAGAATGTTGTTGTTGACCAAATTTTTCGTTATCACACATGAAACATCAGAAGAACTAGCTTTCTTTAACTTTTTTAGTTTGGTTTCATCAAAAGGTACATGCATGACTCTTCTATAGATGAAGTTCTATGTTAGTAAACCATGTGAATGCTATCTTCAAATGAAACCGGGTTTTGAATAATGTCAAACATGGTAGCATGACGTAGTGTGTTTGTATATTGGATGATGAAAACCTAAGTTTAGATGTGCATTTGTCATTTTATCCTTAGGATGCATAAAAATAGTCTTTTAACAAGTTTAATAGGTCCTAGGCATGTCATACACATCAAAAACAAAGCTTTGTGTGTCAACATAACTGCGCAGGCCAACCTATACATGATCAAACCGACCTATGAAAGCTTTTACTTCAGTACATGTCAGTACATCCAAGTTTCAGGTCGACTCCCACGCTCCAAGAATGAATCATGTAGGCTCTGCCCACAATTCGCCTCACATGTCGCCTCATAGACCGACTTGAACACCTTCATAAGCTAACATATTACTTTCATAGGTCGACCTGTGCAACTTAAAACTTGAAAATTTATTTTTGCATCCTCTTTGCCTATTTTCACAAACACACACACACACACACACACACACACACATATATATATATATATATATATATATATATATATATATATGTGTGTGTGTGTGTGTGTGTGTGTGTGTGTGTATATATATATATATATATATATATATATATATATATATATATATATATATATATATATACTCATACATGTACCTTTGTCTAGTAAGGTTCTAGAGAATAAAACCTAAATGAAACCAAATTACAAAGTTTCCCATCACTTTCATCCCTTCTTCTATGTATGCATACAACTAAACTACACACAATCATTTTTTAATTGGGTGACCATCTATATTAGGGTTGATAACATCCAATTAGGTTTGGTGTAACCGAGAATATTTGGTTGGTAATTTTGTGTGTTTCGAATAAGAAAACCAAGGTGGGGATTTCCTTCAAGATCGGTGTGATTTGAAGGTTTTAGACAATGTCACGTCCACACAGATTCGACCGAGTGAAAGCCTTGGGACAAGGTGGTTTCCTTTTAAAACTTCATCTTTTTTATTTTATTTTTAGGATAGCCTCTTCATATCCTGCCCTTCTTTATTTTTCAAAACATCATCTCTTTTTCAAAGGATTCTTGTTTTAAAAAACCTTCACCACTTTAATAATTAAACCTTGACTTTTGTCAAGTGACTTTTACTCTCTCTTTTATTTTAATAAATGTCAATGAACTTAATCATTTTGACTTCAACTCAAAACTAAAAAGAACTAAACTCACTCAAGTTGTTTTGTGCCTTTGTGCACTTTTTTTATATTTTCTTTACAAGTTTAGACTATCAGCCATTTTTTCTAGTCGGGTGCAAGTCTCTCAATCTCCATGGTTTTAGTTTGATATAATTGAGTCTCTTGTCATTCGTGGGGGTTTAGTGGTATACTCGTCGATTTTATACGAGTTGGCGCCCTCCCATAATGATGTATAAGTCCATGTCCTCATTCTCATGGTAGATTTGTGAGGCTATCCACTTAAAAATGACAAATTGTCTTCACTTATTAAAATCAATCAAAACCAACTAATTTTCATTATTTGTACCATGAACTACGGGGTTTTGATCTTACATTACACATTGTGGGTACGAAGGCATGAGGTGGTAAACCTCTCAAAACACAAAATCATTTTTCTCATCCATCCATTCTCATTTAACAGACCATTTTCAAACAGAAAGCAATAAATTTTTCAAAGGGCTCCCGTGAAGTGTCACACACATTTTGGGTGTTAATACCTTCACATTTTGTAACCAACCCCTTACCCTTTCTCTGCTTGTTTCTTTAGCTTTTTGCTTTTAGATTCATTTTAGGATTTATTCACTCTTTTTTGCCTTTTCCTTTTGGAATAAAATAAAAGTACGGTGGCGAATCGTTTTACCTTGAGTTAAGTTAATCAATAACTTACACTCACGTTTTTTACCTCTATAGAAAAGTGGCGACTCTGTTGGGGAGTAATCTCTAAGTGGGTTCAACCTACTTTGATTTATTTATTGCTTTGGTTTGATTTGTTTGTTATTTCTTGTTCTGTTTTGGTTTGGTGATCATCTGTGAGTGAGATAGATCCTGTAGCCGGATCTGTGTGAACTTATGATAGGACAGTGATATATTCTAGGATATACGCATGGAGTAGTCCTATGCAATGTCAATTCGAGAATCACCACTCAGTTAGGATCCTTCATATTACTAATTCCATGACGAGTAGTCGTATCACAAAATTACTTTTTCGTCCTCAGGCTTATCATACTGAGGATCACCAGGTGCAGAAGTCATCCAGGAGTAGACATAGGGTGATTGTCACGCGAAACAATACTTGGACGAGGTCCTCTCGAGGAAATTATCGGTTGGGGAGTAGTCCAACGTACCGATGATCTTCGAAGGATGACTGCTAACTCCGGAAACCTCTGTTAGAACCCTTTTGGTTTTCTGCAGGTACCATGAAGAAAAAACCTTAGTACATACCTTTATGGGTTGATGTTTCTTATCCCTTGATTTCATGCTCGTGACTCGGAACCTAGACCCGTGTGCTTTATGTGATCTTATTTGTGTTTGTTGCATACATGCACTCAAGTTGTTTTGTGCCTTTGTGCACTTTTTTTATATTTTCTTTACAAGTTTAGACTATCAGCCATTTTTTCTAGTCGGGTGCAAGTCTCTCAATCTCCATGGTTTTAGTTTGATATAATTGAGTCTCTTGTCATTCGTGGGGGTTTAGTGGTATACTCGTCGATTTTATACGAGTTGGCGCCCTCCCATAATGATGTATAAGTCCATGTCCTCATTCTCATGGTAGATTTGTGAGGCTATCCACTTAAAAATGACAAATTGTCTTCACTTATTAAAATCAATCAAAACCAACTAATTTTCATTATTTGTACCATGAACTACGGGGTTTTGATCTTACATTACACATTGTGGGTACGAAGGCATGAGGTGGTAAACCTCTCAAAACACAAAATCATTTTTCTCATCCATCCATTCTCATTTAACAGACCATTTTCAAACAGAAAGCAATAAATTTTTCAAAGGGCTCCCGTGAAGTGTCACACACATTTTGGGTGTTAATACCTTCACATTTTGTAACCAACCCCTTACCCTTTCTCTGCTTGTTTCTTTAGCTTTTTGCTTTTAGATTCATTTTAGGATTTATTCACTCTTTTTTGCCTTTTCCTTTTGGAATAAAATAAAAGTACGGTGGCGAATCGTTTTACCTTGAGTTAAGTTAATCAATAACTTACACTCACGTTTTTTACCTCTATAGAAAAGTGGCGACTCTGTTGGGGAGTAATCTCTAAGTGGGTTCAACCTACTTTGATTTATTTATTGCTTTGGTTTGATTTGTTTGTTATTTCTTGTTCTGTTTTGGTTTGGTGATCATCTGTGAGTGAGATAGATCCTGTAGCCGGATCTGTGTGAACTTATGATAGGACAGTGATATATTCTAGGATATACGCATGGAGTAGTCCTATGCAATGTCAATTCGAGAATCACCACTCAGTTAGGATCCTTCATATTACTAATTCCATGACGAGTAGTCGTATCACAAAATTACTTTTTCGTCCTCAGGCTTATCATACTGAGGATCACCAGGTGCAGAAGTCATCCAGGAGTAGACATAGGGTGATTGTCACGCGAAACAATACTTGGACGAGGTCCTCTCGAGGAAATTATCGGTTGGGGAGTAGTCCAACGTACCGATGATCTTCGAAGGATGACTGCTAACTCCGGAAACCTCTGTTAGAACCCTTTTGGTTTTCTGCAGGTACCATGAAGAAAAAACTTTAGTACATACCTTTATGGGTTGATGTTTCTTATCCCTTGATTTCATGCTCGTGACTCGGAACCTAGACCCGTGTGCTTTATGTGATCTTATTTGTGTTTGTTGCATACATGCACTCATGTGCATTATTCTTAATCTTTCAAGGGACTTATAGGTGCAGGGACGAAAAACACAAGAAAGGGGGGTTTGAATTGAGGTTTTTGTAAATTTTTAAGGCAATGAACACAATCAATTTATCCTAGTTCGTTTGAACTCAAACTACATCCAGTGCACCCACCAAGGTGATTTCGCCTCTCTCAATGAGGTCTTAATCCACTAATCAATAAAGAATACAACTCACAATGACCTACTGTCAAAGTCTTCTTGACTCTACTGACTAACACTTTAGTCACTCAAGGATTATCAATTTTTTTTACTACATATGTTTAAAAAGAATTGCTTCAAAAAAGCTATTATTACAACTGTGATATTATTACACAAGGTTATTTCAAAATTGAGAGAAAAGAGAAATTTGACTAATTGAATATGCACGCGAGAGAGTTGTTCAAATTTCTTCCAAGTGACTCTTTTATATAGATGTAGATATTTGAACCGTTGGAGACACCTTAACATATTTTTGGATGGAGATAAATTTCTTTGAAGAGTTTCCAAAAATAAAGATTCATGCCTGAAGCCGTTAATTCTTTAATCCTCAATTAATGAAGCTGATTCTGAAATCAGAGTTTGCGTGTGTGTGAGTATCATAGTTTGTTCAAATGAGCGGCTGGTTGAGTGTAACGCATTCAGATCTTCCATAAAGACTTTGAGAATATTTTGTGTAGTAGAACTTCTGTAATATGAGGAACTTCTTGTTGCTGTGTCAGAACTTCTATCATCTTAAAAAATTCTTGTTTCACTTCAGAGATTCTGCATATTAAAATAAAATAATTTTAAGAAGTATATTTGTTATGTATAAAAATATTTGTTATCATGAAAACTTCTTTAGAGAGAGTAGAATCAATTCTTGTTCTAACAATCTCCCCGTTTTTTATGATGACAAAACTCTTGTATTTTGAATTATTTAAATAAGAACAAAAGATAATGAGACTCCCCCTGAGTTATGAAGTTCTTTGAATATGTTCCTTTAGAGTTTTTTTATCGGAAGTTATTATAGAAAAACTCCCCTTGAGTTGAAGCCTTTTCCTATTTACTTAACATCATATTAAAATTATCAGAGTTTTAGGATTTTTGAGGCTTAGTCCTGATGATTTGTTATTAATTAAAATATTTTACGTTCTTCCCCTTTTTGTCATGAATCAAAAAGCAATATAAACAAAGTAAAAAAAATAATTATAACAGATATAAACAAAACATGGAAGCTTTCATTGAGAATAATCAGAATAACACATAAGCAAAAAAACAAACAAAACAAAGAAACAAATAAATAAACAGAAACTAAGGTTGTGGAGAAGGAGGAAGTCTTGTGAACAATGCCTCCAGAAGACTTTTGATCTAAGAAGTAGACTCCATTTGCTGACCAATAATGTTCTTAAGTTCTGCATTTGTTTCATCTTGTTTGTCCAGCCTGATCTTAACCGCTTCATTCTCTTTCTTTAACTCTTCCAGAGTTTTCAACACAAGAGAGGATGAAGAAGTTTCTTCAGCAGAAGTAACATAATTCTCAGAGCTTGTTGCAGGAGTTTCAGATGGAGACGTTGCAGCAGCTTTCCCCTTGTCTTCAGAAACAACCATGACCTGAAGTTAAGAAGAATAGACCTTTGGTTATGTCCAAGGAGTATTGTCTAGAAGATGAAGAGTCTTCTTTTCCCATCAGCTAAGAACTTCTTCTTTGAAGATATTTATCTTTTCACAGAAGTTCTATTGAGCAATGTCATAGCTGAGATCCTTCAGCTTCTTGGACTCAGCATTGAACCATTTTCTGAACATGGTCCATAGATGATCTGATGCTGCATGATTTAGATTTTCTTCACAGGCGATCTTCAAAGTGTTCACCCAATCTTTTATTTTTGCTTCAAAAGCCAACAGTAAAACACCAACACCTAATTTGGTTGGTTTGGGCTTGGGTTTTGGTATGGCTATTTTCTTAGAGTTAGAAGTTAGTTTTTCTAGGGCTTTTATGTCAATGACAGTTCTAAGGGGATCTTCGGGTTCATTGGTGGGAGTGGAGTTTCTGGAATGGTGATGATGGCATGGGATCTTGGTGGAGTGGAATCATAGGAAGAAAGTGAATCTTCTGGTGGTGTAGGTATGTCGAAAATTTGCAGAGGTTGAGAGGATTTAAGGGGGAGGTTATGCCCAGAATGGCTGGTGTGGAGGTAGGAGGTGGGTTTAGGGTGTTTGATTGAGAGGTTTCAAAGTAGGGTTGAAATTGATCAATATCAGAAAGTAATTTGTTGAAGATTTGGTTAGGTTTCAACAAATGATGTGGAATTTGGATCAGAAGGAGGATTTGTGTCAACGGGAATGTCGAAGTCTTTAAGAGTTTGAGGGGAATGATGTTAAGAAGGTCTGGGAGAAGGTGAAGGGTTTCCAGGTTGAGGATTATTTGAAGGTTGCGGGTTAACAGAAGGTTAAGGGTTAACAGAAGATGGGGCTTCAGAAGTAATGGGGTTTGAAGAGGTAGGGATGTCAGAAGAAGGAGTTTCAGAAGAAGGAGGGTTAGAAGGAGGATTATCAAATGTTGTATGTAATACTGACTCGGTGACAGAAACAAAAGCAGAGGGTTTACCTTTTTTAGCAACCTTTGGTGCCTTCTGAGAAGTTCCTTCAGAAGCTTTCCTTTTCTTTGTCTTCTTTAGTGCAACTTCTGGAGCTGGTCTTATGAGATCTTCTGGATTGATCTCAGGAGTGATGCCATCCTGTTTGCAAGCTTCCAGATATCTGACAATAACTTCTGGATGTGTGTCAGCTGAGACAGAGGAAAATATTTCAGAGGGATCTTCCTTGTGGTAATCACCTCACTTGAGTGCAGAACTGGGTCCTTCTTGATATTGTCAATGAATTTCATCTTTTTGAGATTCTTGGCGTTTAGGGGTCTTCCAGCAATTGCTTCCAGATCATCAATTTGCTGGGCTTCAATCAGATGTTCTACCAGTTTGTTCTTTGTTAGAATATCTGAGATTAGCCTTCCCAGAGGCATCCAATCTCTTTTGGTCTTCTCCTCTTCTCTAGTTTCTTTGACGCTGTTCTTCAGATGATTGAACAGACTATAAGTAAGGTTAACTTTCTTGTTGGTTGAGATGAAGTAAAGAAGGTATTGTTGATCAATGTTGATATAATCTGGAGAACTTGTGGGTTTTCTGTGACTGATGCAACCCAGAATAATATTTGCCCAGATTCTCTGACGATCTTTGAGATCCTTGATCTTGTTTGAATGTTGCCTAAAAGTAAAGATCTCTCTAGAAATTGTTGTTAGGTCGGAATTTTTTTCCATGTCGTTGCACTTAATCCTATTTCCATCATACTCAATGTGTCTTCAATAAGGTCTTCAATGATGTTGATCTTCTTCCCCATGACATAAGACGACACCTGGTTGTTTGAAGTTGTAGAAAAAATCTAGATTTCTTTGACCAACTTAGGGAAAATGGGACCCATAAGACGATCAAAGTACTTCGTCTAGCCTTGAAATTTTACTTCAGGAGTGAGATCATAACCATTTTCCTTCATGCTATCAAAGTCCACAAACAGTTCACATAGAGCTTCTAGGTTTTCAACCGGAGTGAGAAGAGTTCTGACCGGAGTAATATGAGTTTCTTCAAAAGCTTGATTTTCATAAGCTTGTTGAGAAGATGAATAAGGTTGAGCTTGCTTGGAAGATGAAGCCATTGTTCACAAGAGGGTTTTGGTAACAAAATGCAGAAAACGAGAGAAAACAAGAAGCAAGAAGAGAGTGAAAGTGATTGTGAGAAAGTGAAAAGTGTTTGTGAGGTGAGAATGAGCACACACACACACACACACACACACACACACACACACATATATATATATATATATATATATATATATATATATATATAGATAGATAGATAGATAGATATATATAAAGAGAAAGAGAGAGAGAGAGAGAATGAGAGAGAGTTTTTAACGGATATAAAACATAATTAATGAAAAAATTAAATCACAAACATAATGATTAAAAACATTAATGAATTCTGACAAGGGGGGTGGCATAAAAGATTTTTGAACAGTTACCAATGTGACAAGCGCCTCAACTTTGTCAGTTCAGCCATTTCAGTTTCTCAGAATTTGACCATGTATTCAGCCTCAAAGGACACCTGGAGCTTAGGTTAACAGTTGTTCATGTCATGAACTGCATGTTTTATCCTTTCTCAAAGCTTAAACATGTATTCAGATTCAGAAGACACCTGGAGCTTTGTTGACATGTGTTGATGTTATGATATGCATGTTCTGTCCTTAAAATGAAAGGTTCTCAGATACGAACTTTCAAATCTTTTTGGATAGATTATGATACAATTCTCCTTCTTACTTCAAAAGAAATATTGGTCAAAAGTACAAAAGAAGAGAAATTCTGAGAGTTAAATGTATAGAATTAACATATTCATTTTGGACATAATTCCATACTGAGATGTTTCATAATGAAATTAAACATATCTTCAGCAAGGGGTTTTGTAAAAACATCAGCCCATTGATGGTCTGTATCTATGAATTTTAAAAATAAAATTCCCTTATGAGTATAGTCCCTAATGAAATGATGTTTAATTTCTATATGTTTAGCTCTAGAATGTAAAATAGGATTTTTAGAAAGACAGATAACATAAGTATTATCACAGAGGATAAGGATGTTACTCTCATAAATATTGAAATTCTCAAGCCGATTCTTCATCCAAAGCATCTGAGTACTGCATCCAGTTGCTGTTATGTATTCAGCTTCAACAGTTGAAAGTGCAATTGTAGATTGTCTTTTGCTGGAACAAGAGATTAAGTTGTCTCCCAGAAATTGACAACTTCCAGAAGTACTTTTTCTTTTTGTTTTGTCTCCATCAAAGTCAGCATAAAGAAGAGAAGTTCTGAGAGTTAAATGTATAGAATTAACATATTCATTCTGGACATAATTCCATACTGAGATGTTTCATAATGAAATTAAACCTATCTTCAGCAAGGGGTTTTGTAAAAACATCATCCCATTGATGGTATGTGTCTATGAATTTTAAAAATAAAATTCCCTTCTGAGTATAGTCCCTAATGAAATGATGTTTAATTTCTATATGTTTAGCTCTAGAATGTAAAATATGATTTTTAGAAAGACGGATATCATAAGTATTATCACATAGGATATAGATGTTACTCTCATAAATATTGAAATTCTCAAGCGGATTCTTCATCCAAAGCATATGAGTACTGCATCCAGCTGCTGCTATGTATTCAGCTTCAGCAGTTGAAAGTGCAATTGTAGATTGTATTTTATGGAACAAGAGATTAAGTTGTCTCCCAGAAATTGACAACTTCCAGAAGTATTTTTCTTTTTGTTCTGTCTCCAGCAAAGTCAGCATCGCAGTACCCTACAAGTTTGTATTCTCTGGATTTTCTATAGCAAAGGCCAAGATTAGTAGTACCTTTCAGATACCTGAAAATTCTCTTAACAGTTGTTAAGTGAGATTCTCTAGGATCTGATTGGAATCTAGCACAGAGGCAAACACTATATAGAATATCAGGTCTTAAAGCAGTTAAGTATATGGGAGAGCCAATCATACCTCTATAGATCTTCTGATCTACTTTCTCACTTCTTCCTTTTCCAGAATGCATGTAGGATGCATTGGAGTTTTAAATGGTTTACTTTCTGACATATCAAATTTCTTCAGAATTTATTTAACATATTTGCTTTGATGTATGTAGGTTCCTTCTGATGTTTGATTGATTTGGATTCCCATAAAGAACTTGAGTTCTCCCATTAAGCTCATTTCAAATTCTGCCTACATAGTCTTAGCAAATTCTTTGCCCAAAGAGCTTTTAGTAGATCCAAATATTATATCATCTACGTAAATTTGACAAATCAGGATATCATTTTTAAATGTTTTACAGAAAACAATTGTGTCCACCTTCCCTCTGGTAAAATTATTTTCTAAGAGAAAGTTACTTAATCTTTCATACCAAGCTCTGGGAGCTTGTTTCAGACCATATAATGATTTCTTAAGTTTATAAACATATTCTGGATGTTTTGTGTTTTCAAAACTAGGGGGTTGATGCACATAAAATTCTTCATCAATGTAACCATTTAAAAATACACTCTTGACATCCATCTGATAGAGAGTGATGTCATTATTTATAGCAAAAGAAATTAAAAGTCTGATAGATTCTAACCTTGTGACTGGTGTAAAGGTTTCTGTATAGTCAATTCCCTCTTGTTGACTATAACCTTGTGCAACCAGTCGTGCTTTGTTTCTGACAACTTCTCCTTATTCATTCAGCTTGTTTATGAATACCCATTTGGATCCAATGATGTTGAATCCTTTGGGGTTTAGAAACTAAATCACATACGTCATTTCTGGTGAATTTATTTAGTTCTTCCTGCATTGCAAGTATCCAATAATTTTCTGAGAGAGCTTCGTCAATGGAAGTGGGTACAATCAAAGAGAATAATCCCATTAGTGATTCTTCATGGTTTCTTAATGAAGATCTTGTTCTGATTGGATCATCTTTCTTTCCCATAATTTTATCTTCTGGATGATTCATCATGCTTCTGGATTGTCTCTTATGAATGGGCTCTTCTTAACTTGTTGTGGCATTTGTGGTCTTTTTATGTAGATGGTTGTTCTTCAGATGTTATGGTTTTTGTAATTTGAACTTCTATATCTACAAGATATTCATTATGCTTTGGCTTTTGAAGGCCAAGCTTATCATCAAATCTGACACAAATAGATTCTATCATAATACGTGTTTCTGTATTGTATACTCTGTATCCTTTCGAACGTTCAGAGTATCCTAACATGAAACATTTTTGTGCCTTAGAATCAAACTTGTTCAAAGGATCATTAGTGTTCAGAATAAAATAAGTACATCCAAAAGGATGGAAATAAGAAATGTTGGGCTTGCTTTCCTTCCACAATTCATATGGAGTCTTCTCCAGAATAGGTCTTATAGAGATTCTATTCTGAATATAGCACGCTGTATTTACTGCTTCTACCCAAAAGTGTTTAGCCATGTTAGTCTCATTAATCATGATTCTGGCCATCTCTTGTAAAGTTTTGTTCCTTCGTTCTATAACTCCATTTTATTTTGGAGTTCTAGGACAAGAGAAATCATGAGAGATATCATTTTCATTAAAAAATAAATCCAATTTTTTAGACTTAAGAGCTTTAGATCTATCTCTTGTAAAGTGTTTATCCATGTTAGTCTGATGAACCGCCAGAGCTTTCTTCTTCTTCTTCCTGAAAATCTTTAGATTCAGATTTGTTAGATTTAAGAGCAACGAACTTACCTTTCTTTTGAGGTTCATCTTTTTCAAGTTTTATCTCATGACTCCTCAAAGAACTGATCAATTCTTCAAGAGATATTTCATTCAGATTCTTTGATAGCTTTAGAGCAGTGACCTTGGGTCTCCATGCCTTTGGTAAGCTTCTGATTATCTTTTTCACATGATATGTTGTTGAGTATCCTTTGTATAGAACTTTTAATGCAGCAACTAAAATTTGAAACCTTAAGAATATTTTCTCAATTGTTTCATCTTCTTCCATTTTGAACGCTTCATACTTCTGAATGAGTGCCAGAGCTTTGGTCTTATTAAATTGAGTGTTGCCTTCATGCGTCACTCTCAGAGAGTTAAACATATGTTTGGCAGATTCTCTGTTTGTAATCTTTTCATACTCTGTGTATGAGACGGAACTCAGAAGAATTATTATGGCCTTGTGATGATTTCTGAACTCTTTCTTTTGTTGGACTGTCATATATTTTCTTTCAATCGTCTGACCGTTGTCTCCAACTGGATAAGTGTAACCATCAGTTACCATATCCCAGAGGTTTCCATCAAAAGCCAGAAAGAAGCTTTCCAGAACATCCTTCCAGTAGTCAAAGTTCTCACCATTGAACACTGGAGGTTTGACATTGATCTTGCCATTCTGATTGTCATTGTTGTTCCAAAATTGTTCCACCATAGTGTTTTTCTTAAGGATCTTTTTCTGACACGGTTAAGTGTTAGCACCCAGAACCAGGCGCTCTGATACCAATTGAAGGGACGAAAAACATAGGAAAGGGGGGTTTGAATTGAGGTTTTTGTAAATTTAAGACAATGAACACAATCAATTTATCCTAGTTCATTTGAACTCAAACTACACCCAGTCCACCCGCCAAGGTGATTTCTCCTCTCTCAATGTGGTCTTAATCCACTAATCAATAAAGATTACAACTCACAATGACCTACTGTCAAAGTCTTCTTGAGTCTACTGACTAACACTTTAGTCACTCAAGGATTATTAATTTTTTTATTACAAATGTGTAAATAAAATTGCTTCTAAAAATCTATTATCACACCTGTGATATTATTACACAAGGTTATTTCAAAATTGAGAGAAAAGAGAAATTTGACTAATTGAATATGCGCACGAGAGAGTTGTTCAAATTTCTTCCAAGTGACTCCTTTATATAGATGTAGATATTTGAACCGTTGGAGACACCTTAACATATTTTTGGATGGAGATACATGTCTTAGAAGAGTTTCCAAAAATAAATATTCATGTATGGAGCCGTTAATTCTTTGATCCTCAATTAATGAAGTTGATTCAGAAATCAGAGTTTGCATGTTGTGAGTATCATAGTTTGTTCAAATGAGCAGCTGGTTGAGCGTAACGCATTCAGATCTTCCATAAAGACTTTGAGAATATTTTGTGTAAGAGAACTTCTGTAATATAATTAACTTCTTGTTATTGCGTCAGAACTTCTATCATCTTAAAAACTTCTTGTTTTACTTTAGAGATTCTGCATATTAAAATAAAATAATTTTAAGAAGTATATTTGTTATTTATAAAAATATTTGTTATCATCAAAACTTCTTTAGAGAGAGTAAAATCAATTCTTGTTCTAACAATAGGCACTTTTGCAATATTTCATATGTCTATGGTTTTGGATATCGGAAGGAGGAATACTCTGAAGTACTGTTTCAAGAGTCCTAATTTAGGAGAGTTAAGAAAGCTCGACACTTTTGTGATTGATACTGATGATTTCCTGAAATGTTATGGCAGACTTTTGTTCATTTTGAAGACCGATGTACAGGAGGGAATTCTTAATATCTTGATTCAGCTTTATGACCTGTTGCATCATTGTTTCACCTTTCCCGATTATTAGCTTGTGCCAACCTTAGAGGAGTATTCCTATTGGATGGGTTTGCTGACTTTGAATAAGGAGTTCCTTTTTAGTGGGTTAGAAGAGGAGCTTATGACTAAAGTTATTGATTGACTTACCCATAAAAGTCATCATGACAGAGAGAGAGAGAGGGGGAGATATGACAAGAAGATCATCATCATTACTCTTAAAAACCTACTTTCACACATTAGCGAATCATAATACGACAGTTGGATTAAACTAGACCAGATGGAAGTATGATCTGTTCAAAGAGAAATAATTCCATGACGCTCTGTGCGAACACTTCATCTCGTTAGCCCCCGTGATCGGGGGGGGGGGGGCTTATGTACATCCAAGAATTATGAAATTCGAGTTATAAATCACTATGACTGAGCATGGAAAGCCATTATGTGAGTATCTACAGAAAGTAATGAGTGTTAGGTTGTTGCATATGTGACAAGTCGGAGCCCGAGTTGTACGGTTATTGGAGACATGATTTCAGACGATGTGTATAATCAAAGTAACAACTATTGGGTAGTTCCATGGTTGCACAAGATTTTTAGAAAGTTATAAAGAGGATGTTACATGATAATAATGAGAACTATAGACGTTATGATCATCATTTAATCCTTAAACTTGAGAGGACACTCCTTAATGATCTATAGGAAGTGAGTTAGGTATAAAAGGCTTCCCACTGAGGAACAGATGGGCAAGCGTAGATACAACAACAAAAGCAATCAAATAACATCAAAGTATCATTACGTTTATGGTCTCACTTGATTCTCTTCAGAGATATTATCCAAAAGTGTTTATCAGGATCAACTATTGCTCTACACAACCATCATCATCCCTCATCTAAGCATCATTAGCATGATATGGAGGTGGAACATATATCTTCAAGGAAGCCAAATGATCTGCAAAGTTATCGACTATGTTGGATAAATTCATAAGAGCCCAAAGTGATATTAGTACATCCTAGAGTGATCCTGGACCAATATGGCAATTTCTTAAGTTCCTGCAAGGATGGTACGGAGAATATATTTTGTATAAATGAGTTAGGAAATATCAAAATCAAAGTCATTTAGACGTGTTTCATTTTTCACTAGAGGAGCAAGAATAGCTTGAAGAGTTTAAGAAGCTTGAGCTTGATCTATAGAAATCTTTAGAATGTAGACTCGTACTTTATTATTTTTAAGTATTCCTATATGATTCAGATTTGGATTACAAACCCTTGATTGACTTGAATTTCATTCTTCTCCTTCAACTTTGATCCCAACATGTAACAATTTTTTTTAACTAGATCACCATATGAAATCCAAGTGTTACTCCTTTAATAATCCATCATATGTTGCATCACACAACATACCCAATTTGTTTGAACATTTTCAATAGTATCCTTAAAATGATAACACTTGGCTTGAGTAGTTTAATGATATTATACTTCCTTAGAAAGAGAGTAAGGGTAATGATGTAGAGAAGAAAATGGTAAGTCATGGATATGAAACCAATAGCAAGAGGATTCATGTGACAAGTAGTAGGGTCAACTAGACACATAAGATTATTATATTCAAGATCAAACTCTGTGTCTAAGTCACTACATGGACCATGATAGGACATAAGGATGCCTTCACTTGGTAAGCCAAAAATGTCTCTAAACTCAACTATTTAAAGAGAAATATGAGTTCCGCATACCTCAAATATGATGACCGACAACTTTGTAGCTTAGATTAGTGTAGTATACTTTTCCCATACGAGGGTAGGTAGGTTCATATTGACTGTAAGAAGTTTTCAGACACGGTGAATCAAAATATTGCATAAACTCGAAACCTTCATCCTTAAAATAATTTTCATGAAAAAAATTTGATTTGGGGATGGTTTGGTGGCGAAAGTAATAATAAAAATTCTCTCTTGAGATGTATCTAAGAAGTAAACATAAACAAAACTTTGAAGCATATGGAGAAGTGCAGACGCACTGGGAAGCCATTTGAAATTTTGAGAAAATAACGATTTTCATGCAACTATGTAGTGAAGAAAAGAATTAAAAAAACATATATTTATATCATCACAAAAATCAATTATTAACTAGGAATAATTGATTATGAAGCGAATAAATCAGTTGTATAATCAATTACAAGAGTGCTTATAATCAATTATCATGTTTTTCATTCAACAATCTTGGAAGGCGTAATTTATTATGGTGTTTACCCTTTTAATTTAAACTTTTATAATCGATTATGAATATGACATAATCAATTATTAGGAGAAAAATCTAAATTTTTCATGATTTGGACTTGTTTGATTTCATGTTAGCCCAATTGATTTTTGAAAAACATTAATTTAACATGATATTTTTATAAGGATTTTCTTTTAATCAAATTGATTTTGCAATTAAGCATTAAAAAAGATAACATTTGCTAGAGTATAAACAAAAAAAAGAGTGAAAACAAGTTCATTAATTTAATAAATAAGCTAATAATACATGATGCTCTAAGAGAATATGCATTTGCTGAGGAATATATGATTTGCAACTTTTAACAATACATGATTATACTATTAAGATAAGTAGAATATCAGAAGCATAACTAGTACATATGGTTTTCTCCATAAATAATTTGAACTAAGTTTCCGTAGGCATTGATTATTTCATTTCATTTTCATATCAATTATTCACAAGGAGTTAAGATATTCCCTTTTATAGTTTAAATCGAATCACCTCTTAATTCAATCGAGGAAAACAACCGAAACAACCAGTTTTGAAA